>OX336388.2:498315204-499565204 GCA_946902985.2 Meconema thalassinum | reverse complement strand
ACAATCTTTGCTTCTTTGAACTCTCATCCCCAGGCATTCAGAGACTTGTCCCAAATCTTTGATCTTAAAATGAGAATGCAACACAGACTTCAGTTTCTCCACTTGGACATGATCATTAAAAAATACAAAAAATCATCAACATAGAGGGCAATAACAACAAAAGAAGATGAATCTTTGCAGTAATATACACATGGTTCATACAGAGACTTCTTATAACCAATTTCAGTAAGAATTTCATGAACCCTCTAATACCAAGTGCGAGATGCTTGCTTCAAGCCATAAACAGCTTTTCGAAGCTTACAAACTTTAGAACTGTCGCACTCATAGCCTTCTGGGGGATACATATAAATATCATATTTAAGAACGCCATTCAAAAAAGCTGTTGAAACATCTAGGTGATGAACTTCCAGATCCATATTTACAGCAAGAGCAAAAAATAGTCTCAATGTACTATACCGCACTACAGGTGCAAAAGTTTCCAGATAATCAACTGCATACCGTTGAGAACAACCTTTAGCCACTAAGCGTGCTTTAAATTTAGACACATTGCCTTCAGTTTTATGTTTCACTTTAAACACCCATTTGCATCTTACAATATTTGTTCCCTCAGGTTTCTCAACTAATGTCCATACATCATTATCATGAAATGACTTGAGTTCTTCCTCCATCGCCTTTTTCCATTGCATGCCATCCTTACCGCTAAGTGCTTCAGACACAGTGGTCGGTTCCACATAACCACCACTTTCAGCAAAATAGACTTCATAATCAGGAAATTGTTTTGGAAGTCTCTCCCTTAAAGGGTACCTCCTATCTGCATCTTCTGGAACACCAACCTGGTTAATCTCATCATTTTCATTATCATCATTATAATTGCGACACCTGAAATGGGGGGGGGGCAACTTACCTTTGTTTGAGAGGCCCGGGTCGCTTCCACAACAAATCACCTCCAGATGATGTGTCCCAACAGAAGAGCTCCAAAGGAGTGGAAGGAAGATGGAGAAGGGGACAACACACACAGGCTATCGTACAGACACCCCCCAATAACCGACAGAACTGCTGTCGGCGAAATAATGCCACAACAAAAGATTAAAATTTTATAAATAAAAGGTTTAATATTAAAAATTTAAAGGAGCACCTTCACCAGAAACAGAACATGCATCAACCAGCACAAATTTACAATGAAGGCCAGATACCGCCTAACATGCTTGCTTGCAAAGCCAAGAAGAGAAAAGACTTAAATTAAAATAAAAATGTTAAAACCCAAAGGTTAAAATAAAAATTACATGCATAACACAATGAAAAAGGGCTTGATAATTTGCAAGGGAATGCAATAGCGATCCGGCATGCGTATATCCCGGCCACGATGAAACGAGAAATAAAAATTAAATCAACCAAATTAAATTGTATCAGAAAACAATTCATTAATTTGCATGATGGAGAAAAACACAGGAACAATTACGAAAAACACCATGTTAAACCGACATGGTTAAATAAAAAAACATCTTACGTTAACACAACACGTTTGAGTTTCGCGGTGGACGCCAAGAGACTGACCTCGAGACCAGAATGCATCTCTTCATAACATGGCCACAAAAACACAAGGAAACCGCATGCCTGATCGAAATTACGGCAAACAATTAATAAAATTAAATTTAAACATTAGCAGAAGGAAATGAACGGCGGAAAACAATTATGCCTAAATACTATTACAACAGTGAAAGGCAACGGATCAGACAAAAAAAACCGACCGACTAATGAACCAATTTAGGCCTAGTGTAAATAGACTCGTCTGGCCAGTACCATAATATTATAAGAAGAAACTGCCTTAGCTAGATACCAAATAATAAGTTAAGAAGAAAAACAGTAGTGCTCCCCGGACAAAAAATAATTTAACAAACTTTTACATTTTCATAGGTGACATATCTATTCCAAGGTCAACCTTTCATAACTAAAACAAACACTCATCACATAATGCAAAATAAGGAGCTCCAATAATTTAAATTAAATAAGGTTTCAAGACATACCTTAATAAGGCCTTTGGGGAGACATTGATGATAAAACAAACATAACACTAATAAAAAAAAATTAAAAAAAGAAAACTGCCCAGATGGCTGTTGCTGGCACACGCAACCATTGACACCAAACATCTTCAAGTTTTCTCCATTCCGGCGAAAATAAGGTAGATCATGCTTCAGGGGCGACGATCCCATTTCCTACCCACTGTGGTACACGTTTTTTTGTAATGTAATTTCATTTCTTGGTGAGGCGAGGGCCCCAGCCCCCCCCCCCCTCAATAGACAATCAAATTCACGATCACTCAGTTCAATCCAGACTGTTCAGTTACCGATGACAACACATAATGGCGCCGACAAGGAAGCCAGGCGCGCTGCATGCATGATATTTGGAAAATGTCCAATCACAGATTGACACATCAAACAACAATGTCATAATTTAGTAAATAATTTTGGCGGTATCATGAATACACCGGCATTTGTTTCATGACGAAGAATATAATTGTCTTTCAATTATGTCATGCATATGAAGAGTTTTATAAGACCCAGCACACACTCTTTAGCGGAGCTGCAGGAACTACTTGAAGTCTTTCCAAAGTCCGACAGCAGCTACCATCTCGTGGTCACAGGCGGAACTGAGCGACGAAGCGGACGTTTCAAAATGTCAAGAATTGCATCAGGGGAAATTACATGTTTGAAACGTTGGGACGGGCTCTTGCACGTAACAGTCTCCCTCCCTTAAGCGTGAACACCGTTCACGAATATGCCTAGGCATAGACAGTACTCCTTAACTTGTCGATTCACCAAGCATGTTTCCAGAAGATAATGTTCACCTGTTAACTCCAATTGATGGAAGAAACCGCATCGTTTTGGTTAGGAAGAATGCAGGGTCAGATTATCAGTGATGGGATAATTGATCACCTCGCAAACCACTTAGTCAACAGCATCACTGTGTCCAAAAATCTTCAGAAACGCAGAACACCAGCACCAGCAGTGCTTTCAGATTCCGAGACACGTTAGGAAAATTTTCAACAAGTCCAAGGTAGGTCGCTTTAGACGAAGTAGGTGGAAGCAATTGCAAGATATTATTCGACGCGTGGGCAGCCATTTACAAAAATAGAAGTTAATCTAATTTCAAAAAAGGTTTACAGAATTACTAATTCTCACTACATTTTACAAAAGAGAAACAAAGTTGTCTTTATATGAAGAAAATATTTCTGACAATGCCCTAGATCCGTGCTTACAAAATTTCATTAACAAGTTTACCTTTTTACAGATTCGAAGTACATTTCAAGATTACATGAGTTAGACGACTATACATTTAGAAGGAACTACGGTAGAGGAATGACCACTACAATTCCCAAAGGGAACAGGAATACAAGGTTACCATGAGTTAGATCTCCCACCGAGTCCAACTTACATGTTAGCATCTTCCATGAAAACATCAAAATTTAGGTACACTTTTACAATTTACCATTAAAATGGGAACTTCCCAACATTTACATTTTGTATCCCATCAGAGTTTTCATATCCAGTTCAAAATTCCAGAAGGAACAGATGCCTGAAGGCTTCAATGAAGGTTAGGGATACTCTACATTATACAAAATTTGTTTTACAAAATTTACGGTAGCATTTCCTCATTAGACACCTCTCCACCTCGCTTAATGTGCGATAGATGCACTCTTGAAATTTTGTTGGCCTTAGGGTTTCGAACAAGAAGAGTAACTGGAGTCAAGAATGCCTCTACATGGGCCTTTAAAACGAGGGGTTAACTTGCTTGAAACTAGATTACTGACGCCCTTGGGCTCGAAATTGCGGACGTACACAACATCACCAATTTCCAAATCAGCTGGCTTGCGACAGGCATTGTGTCGCCTGGCAAGTTGGTCATGTGATACCTTAATATTCTCTCTAGCCTTGTCGAATTTCGCCCTCATATCCTCGGGTGTGAAACTGTCTGGAAGGAGATCGTGCAGGTTCCACAGATTAGACAACGGAGAATTGGCCATAAAGGAAAACATTAACGAGAAAGGGGTAGCTTGCGTGCTCTCATGCACGGCGGTGTTGAAAGCAAAATTGAGCCAATGCAAATTAGAATCCCACTTGGTATGGTCGTCGTGGTGGAAAGCAATCAGAGCAGAACGGAGATTACGATTGACTCGCTCAGCGAGAGACGGGTTAGGAAAATAGGGAGTGGTGGTTACATGCGAAATAGCATAATCCAATAAGAATTGACGGAACTGATGAGATACAAAGCACTTGGCATTATCAGATACCAGGTACTGACATGGCCCAAAGGACGAAAAGATGGAATTAAGACACTTTATGACGGAACTGGTCGTAGCCTGTCTGGTGGGGAAAATCCAACTAAACCGGGTGAAACCGTCAGTGCAAACAAGCGCAAATTGGTTTCCCCGACCAGAGCGAGGGAACGGTCCAACATGGTCGATAAAAAGCCTCTCCATGGGTCTAGATGCTGGTTCAGATGGCAACAGGCCAACCTTAGTAGAAACCGGAGGTTTGCTAATACTGCATGCAGCACAATTCCTAATGAGCCTCCTGATGTCGCCATCCATACCTTTCCAAATGAAAAACTGTCTGATTTTAGCTCGGGTCTTGAATACTCCTAGGTGGCCACCAATAGGAGATTCATGATAGTAACGAAAGATTTCCGGAATGAGGACCGACGGGAGCACAATTTTAGGTTGGCGGTCATGACGAGACGAACAACACAATACACCGTCCTTCAGAGAGTAGGGCTTGATCACTTCACCAGAATTGATTCGGTCAATAAGGCTAGATAAGGAGGGGTCTTCCTTCTGGAATCGTCTCACATCCTCAAAAAGCACAGGGGAATTGCTAAGAACGGCATTGACACAATTTACAGCAGATATAAGGTTTACGGGTTCAAATTCCTGAACATCCTCTTCAGCTGTTTCCTCGTACATGCGGCTTAAAGAATCAGCTACCGCATTTTCGGACCCACGAATATGTTGGACAGTGAACTGGAACGACAGAATCCTAGTTGCCCACCTAGCAATTCTACCAGATTTGCGGGGTTTCCCTAAGACCCAGCTCAAGGCTTGGTTATCGGTCTCAAGGAGAAACTTGGTGTGCTCAAGATACATACGGAATTTTTCTAGAGCGAACAACACAGCTAAACCCTCAAGTTCGTAAATGGAATACTTCCTCTCTGCGTCCGTTAAGGTACGAGAAGCGTATGCAATGGGTTGCCTACCCAGATCAGATTCCTGCAGTAGAACACAACCAACACCACGACCAGACGCATCAGTCTGCACAATGAACTGCTTCCCAAAATCCGGAATGGCTAACACAGGGGCGTTAGAGAGCGCAAGCTTAAGATCTTCGAAGGCTGCCTGCTGAGAGGGACCCCACTCGAACTTCACAGCCTTTTTGCGTAATTGATTTAGAGGAGCAGCACGGTCGGCAAGTTACTGATAAACTTACGGAAGAAGTTCACCATACCAATGTAACGAGCAACACCCTTGGCGTTCTTGGGTGGTTTAAAATCTCTGATGGCCTGCGTACGAGACTAGTCCTCTGAGATACCAGATTCAGAAACAATATGTCCCAAGAAGGAAATTTTGGGCTTGGCAAAGGAAACCTTGGACAATTTGACGGTAAGTCCAGCGTCACGCAACCGATCAAGTACAATTTTCAGATGATCAACGTGTTCCTCGAAGGACTCGGAATAGATCACCACATCGTCAAGGTAGTGGTACACAAACTTGAATTTGAAATGAAAATCCAGCCTGCTTCCAGTCTCCGACCGGGTCAGGAATGGAATGAATGAAGCCCCCATCTAGCGGCGAGGATATGAACTGTGCCGGCTGCCGAGGCCTGACGCACTCCTCTGGGGCAATGATTAAATGAATGACAGATGAAATGGAATGATAGTGGAGAGTGTTGCTGGAATGAAATTGTGACAGGGAAAACCGGAGTACCCGGAGAAAAACCTGTCTGCCTCCGTTTTGTCCAGCACAGATCTCACATGGAGTGACCGGGATTTGAACCACGGACCCAGCGGTGAGAGGCCGGCGTGCTGCCGCCTAAGCCACGGAGGCTTACAAACTTGAATTTAATTTCTGAAAATACCTTGTCCAGAAGTCTTCTCAACACAGCGGCTCCGGTGGATAGGCCAAACGGGACACGGGCATACTCAAACAGGTTCCTGTCAGTGGAAAAAGCAGTAACATGCCTGGATTCAGGAGAGAGGGGAATTTGGAAGTAGGAATAATTTAAATCGAGGATCGTGAACACCTTCGCGTTGCGAAACCAACTAAAACATGTGTGAAGGTCCGGCAAAGGAATGGATTGCAAAACAACTTTTTGATTAAGAGCCCTATAGTCGACCACCGGCCGAAAACCACCGTTAGGTTTAGGCACAAGAAATACAGGGGATGAGTAGGCAGAGATAGAGGGTTGGATTACACCTTCTTCTAACATCTTATCGATAATCTTACGAAGTTCAGCCATCTTGGGCGGGGCAAGGCGATACGGGCTGGAACGCACCGGCACAGAATCGGTTAGCTCAATCTTGTACTCCATCAAATGGGTTACACCCAGCTTGTCAGTAAATACATCGCTATACTCCTGACATAACCTCTTAATGGCATCCTTTTGAAGACTCGTTAAATTTTCCAGATCGAGATCCTCAATAGTCATAGGTTCACTAACAGAATTGACAGCAGGAGAAGATAAAACCGGGTTAAAAGATAATTTACTCTGTGGATTAAACTTAAACCATAAGTTGCGAGCACCAAAATCGAGAAGCATACCAACGTGTGACATGAAATTAGCTCCAATGACCACAGCACAAGAAAGATTTCTGGCAACCAAAAATTTAAATTTCCAAGAAAAATTTGGAATATGAATTTTGACTGTCATACTACCCAAAATACTTAAGTTTGAACAATTTGCCGAAATAAAAGATTCATTGTTAGGCTCTAACTCAGGAAATTTGCAAACACTCTTCATAGATAAAAACCAGTCCTCACTTATAAAGGATGCGACACTACCAGAATCAAGCAATGCAGAAACGGGCTCGTCATTAACACAAATTTCAATAAACGGGGATATTCCTTTAGCCACAGGAGAAATTCCAAAATCATTACTCACTCTAACACGATTACAAGTAGGTGACGAGGACACCCGCACCACAGGTTTCACACAACGTTTAGAATTAGGCTGACTTGCCACGCCATTGTTCACCGACAGGTTAGGTAGGTCAGCGACATAAGCAGAATTAGCACATGAAGATTTAGTTTTCAACGAGTTATCAAGACTATCATTGGTAGGGCGACCAGAAACTTCACAGGGTTTTCCCAAATTCTTACGCACAGAAATATCCTTGGAAGTAACACCCGAATTGGTCTCCTCAACGTTCCGTCATTGGCGATACACAGCCTGGTTACTCGGACACACCTTCTTGACATGTCCCATGCCACCGCACGTGTGGCACTTAATGTTGGGTCGAGGATGAAACATAACCTTTGGCGGGGGACGAGACATCAAGGAAGGAGGGGGACAAGACATCAAGGAAGGAGGAGGAACATTAGCTACCCGAAGGGAATCTGCATGTTTCACAGCCATAGCCTCTCTAACGACCTGTTTCAGCTCGACAAATGACGAAGGCCTGGTACACATAGTCATGTATGATCTATATTGAGGCGAAAACCCATTCACAATCGATGACACCAACTGTCGCTCAGTTAAAGGGGATGCGAATACCTGGGCATACACCTTAATGTCGCTGACATAGTCGCTAAGGGACTCGTCCAACCTTTGGACACGATAAAGGAACTTTTGCTCGAGAGCACTTAGGGCGCTTGCAGGGACAAAAAACCACAACACTTCCCTAATAAACATGGCTAAGGACATGCGGAGGTGGATAGCTTCAACAAGCTTATCGCGCAGCATACCGGATGCAACTGGATACAAAAGTTGGAAAATCTGAATTTCCGACATCCCAAAAATCGAGGCATGGTTGCCCAACTCGACCACTTGCTTTAAAAATTGTACCACTTGGGTAACGTCATCAAGGTTGAAATGCTTTAACTTAGTTAAGAAACCAGAAATAGGATGAGGAATCGACCCATAATTAACGGTAGGCGAGAATGTAGCATTAGGAAAAGGGACATTGTTACCAGGGTAGCCCGCTCGCACACCCTCTACAGGCGACAAAACATTTATATTACTAGAGAAAGAACTGGGATGCAATGGGTCGGCAGGACCCAGGAAATCATTAGGTGACCTAACATGAGAAGAATGACCGTATGCAGGATTAAGAGGTATGGACGAGCCAGCGCCAGGCAACAGAGGGGCAGGCAAACTACTACTGGTAATCGATCCCAAAACCTCAGACCTAGTAAACAGAGGTGATTCACGTTCAACCCCAGAAGAACTCTCCAAATTCACAAGGTTATCTCTTAAGTCAATTAAATCGAAAACACTATTGTTGTCGGCCATTTTGGAAAACACAGAATGCAGACAGCCAATATAGAAGGAAACAAATTTCAGGAATTACAAGGACAGTTTACACTTTCACAACAGTACCCCAACCACCAATTACCAACACCAAAGATTAGGCTGACACTCGAACACCACCACCATACTACACAAAATCATGCATAAAGCTGTCCAGAACTGCATACGTCACCGCCTGCTTGGCTCGAGAACAGAAAGCTAAATTACAAAAATTGGCACAAAACATCTGGCTAACAGCCTCCGACAGAGCTCCAGGACTCCTTCACACGAAGCAAGTAGGCTATCAGAACATTAAGAAATCCCATTTCCCATGCCAAGAACACATGTCAGTCGCTCACCGGGCTTCATTTTCAGTGGGGATGTTGCACACCAACAGGGTAAAAAGCAGCAGCAAACGCCTCGCTTCAAAACAGGTCACTTACATACAGCATATGGATATCCAGAGGCAAACATGAAATAAAACAAATGACAAGGATTAGCAAAACATAACATCAAGTGCCCTGGCCCGACAAAATCCCACCAAAAACTTCCCCATCAGTACTAGAGGGGTCCATAAAACAGGCTGCGGGTACTGGGGAGGGGATAGTTACGGAAGTGAACTCGAACACGGTCTGCTACCACTGCGACACCTGGGGCAATGACACCGCCGCTTGGCTAGCAGCACGTCGGTAACTCGATAACCACGCTCTGCTACCACTGCGACAGCTGAAATGGGGGGGCCAACTTACCTTTGTTTGAGAGGTCCGGGTCGCTTCCACAAGAAATCACCTCCAGATGATGTGTCCCAACAGAAGAGCTCCAAAGGAGTGGAAGTAAGATGGAGAAGGGGACAACACACACAGGCTATCGTACAGACACCCCCCAATAACCGACAGAACTGCTGTCGGCGAAATAATGCCACAACAAAAGATTAAAATTTTATAAATAAAAGGTTTAATATTAAAAATTTAAAGGAGCACCTTCACCAGAAACAGAACATGCATCAACCAGCACAAATTTACAATGAAGGCCAGATACCGCCAAACATGCTTGCTTGCAAAGCCAAGAAGAGAAAAGACTTAAATTAAAATAAAAATGTTAAAACCCAAAGGTTAAAATAAAAATTACATGCATAACACAATGAAAAAGGGCTTGATAATTTGCAAGGGATTGCAATAGCGATCCGGCATGCGCAGATCCCGGCCACGATGAAACGAGAAATAAAAATTAAATTAACCAAATTAAATTGTATCAGAAAACAATTCATTAATTTGCATGATGGAGAAAAACACAGGAACAATTACGAAAAACACCATGTTAAACCGACAAGGTTAAATAAAAAAACATCTTACGTTAACACAACACGTTTGAGTTTCGCGGTGGACGCCAAGAGACTGACCTCGAGACCAGAATGCATCTCTTCATAACATGGCCACAAAAACACAAGGAAACCGCATGCCTGATCGAAATTACGGCAAACAATTAATAAAATTAAATTTAAACATTAGCAGAAGGAAATGAACGGCGGAAAGCAATTATGCCTAAATACTATTACAACAGTGAAAGGCAACGGATCAGACAAAAAAAAACGACCGACTAATGAACCAATTTAGGCCTAGTGTAAATAGACTCGTCTGGCCAGTACCATAATATTATAAGAAGAAACTGCCTTAGCTAGATACCAAATAATAAGTTAAGAAGAAAAACAGTAGTGCTCCCCGGACAAAAAATAATTTAACAAACTTTTACATTTTCATAGGTGACATATCTATTCCAAGGTCAACCTTTCATAACTAAAACAAACACTCATCACACAATGCAAAATAAGGAGCTCCAATAATTTAAATTAAATAAGGTTTCAAGACATACCTTAATAAGGCCTTTGGGGAGACATTGATGATAAAACAAACATAACACTAATAAAAAAAATTAAAAAAGAAAACTGCCCAGATGGCTGTTGCTGGCACACGCAACCATTGACACCAAACATCTTCAAGTTTTCTCCATTCCGGCGAAAATAAGGTAGATCATGCTTCAGGGGCGACGATCCCATTTCCTACCCACTGCGGTACACGTTTTTTGTAATGTAATTTCATTTCTTAGTGAGGCGAGGGTCCCAGGCCCCCCCCTCAATAGACAATCAAATTCACGATCACTCAGTTCAATCCAGACTGTTCAGTTACCGATGACAACACATAATGGCGCCGACAAGGAAGCCAGGCGCGCTGCATGCATGATATTTGGAAAATGTCCAATCACAGATTGACACATCAAACAACAATGTCATAATTTAGTAAATAATTTTGGCGGTATCATGAATACACCGGCATTTGTTTCATGACGAAGAATATAATTGTCTTTCAATTATGTCATGCATATGAAGAGTTTTATAAGACCCAGCACACACTCTTTAGCGGAGCTGCAGGAACTACTTGAAGTCTTTCCAAAGTCCGACAGCAGCTACCATCTCGTGGTCACAGGCGGAACTGAGCGACGAAGCGGACGTTTCAAAATGTCAAGAATTGCATCAGGGGAAATTACATGTTTGAAACGTTGGGACGGGCTCTTGCACGTAACAATAATGAATTACAACAATGTCTTCATTAACCTGAGCAGTACCTGGACCATCAATGTTGTCCCTAACCTGACCAGCAACCGAAACTTCAACGACTGGCAGGTTATCATCCTGTCCAATTCTGTTTTCATCATCATTTACTATGTTATGCAACGGACAATACATTACATCACTCATTTCAACATTTTTCTCAGCGCACCTGGTGAATTTATGTTCTACAAATTTAACACTGTGCTCTACAAAAATTTCTTTAGGCTTACTGGAATCAAACAGACGGTAACCTTTCTTTTCCCCATCATACCCAACAAACACAAAACATTTGCTTCTGGGTTCCAATTTGCCACTACGCACCTGTTTTGGAACATGGGCATAAGCATCGCAACCGAATATTTTCATATTCTCATGACTTACAGCTTTACCAGTCCACAATTCCTCTGGTATGGCATTATCAACTTTACTATGACACCTGTTCTAAATATACACTGTCGTATTGGCTGCTTCCGCCCACAGTTTTTTAGAACATCCTGCTGTATCAACATGCATCTAACCCTTTCCATAATAGTACGATTGTGACGTTCAGCTATGCCATTTTGTTCAGCTGTATACCCTACAGTTCTCTGTAGCACATCCCTTTTTCCTTGAAATATTTGTTCAGGTCAGAATTGACAAATTCCTTACCGTTGTCTGATCGAAAAATCTTTGGTGTCTTACCTTTCTGAGTTTCACAATATGCAACAAAATCCTTGACTTTTTCCTTGGCTTCAGATTTTTGTTTCAAAAAATAAACAAAAATCTTCCTGGAAAAATCGTCAATTATTGTCATCAAATATTTAACACCATTACAGGTCTCAGGGAGCGGCCCACACAAATCAGAGTGCACCAAGTCCAAAAGACTTTCACTCCTCGAGTGACTTACTTGTGGAAATGACTGCCCTTGCTGCTTCCCGAGAACACATGGTTCACACAATCCCTTTGGGATTTCATTAAATTTAACATCAGACATTTCACTTAAGACCTGCAACTTCTGTCGCCCAACGTGACCCAACCGCTCATGCCACACATTATAATCAGAAACATCACTAACAAGGGCAGACATATCTTGGTTAACATTCAGATAATACAGACCATTCAGAACTGAACCAGTAGCTAGCACGCTACCATTCACTGAGAAATTCTCTGAATCCAAGATTTCACATCCAATTTTGTTAAATACAACAACAGCATCCCTTGTAACCATCTGACTAACCGACAGCAAGTTAACATTCAGTCCTGGAACATGCAACACATCTGACAGATTTTTAATACTGTCGCTTACGTTCAGTGTAATGTCACCAACTCCTTGTACAGACAACTTGTCATTATTACCAATTACAATCTTAATATCTGGATCATCATTGCATTTATAATTTGACATAAGTTTAACATTAGGAGACATGTGAGCACTACTACCAGAATCAATGACGAAACAATTCTTTGGTACGTGAGCAGTTAAAGCACAAAACAGACTTTTATTGGATTTTGGACACTTCGGGGCACTTTGAACTTTTGTCTTCTGTGGACAAGTGTCTCTTCCGTGACCCTTTTCACCACAAACCCAACACTTCCAACGACTTTTGTCAACCGCTTTTTCACTACCGGTAAAGCTCTTTGGTTACTTGACATATCTGAATTCCTTCTTGGTGTTGCTGTACAGGGCTGCCCCATCAGCTGACTTCTCACCTTGACTTCGGCGAAAGCTTTCGTCCAACAAGATAGACTTGATGCGGTCCAACTGTAGTTCCTCCGATGTTGAAGTTACGGCCATAACCAAGTTATCGTATTCATCAGGAAGACCTCGAAGTATCATAGCAGCAACAAACTTATCGGCGACAGGCTCATCAACAGCTGATATCTTCTGTGTAACAGACATAACCTCACCAATATACTTGTCCATGGAATCGAAATCTGATAACTTGAGCGAGCACAGATTTCGCATCAGCGTGATATACCTCCACTTTCCTTTATCTTCAAAAGCCTTTTCAGGGGCATGCCAGGCATCCTTAGCTTTTGCACAGCCTCGAACATGGGGATAATTGTGAACAGCCACCATGAGACATATATCCGCCAGCGCTCTCTCGTCACGCCGTTCATGTCCCTCCGACACATCTGTGCTTCGGACACTGGCCCACAATCCATGCTTTTTGCGATAATTTGACATCCCAAAAGACCAGTTCGAATAATCCTCCCGACCACTCAATTTCGGAAACCCATAGGCACAAGGACTCGAAGCATGTTCACTCATTTTGCCTTCTCACTTTGAAGTTCACTGAAGAAAAAAATGATCGCAGAATGCCAGTATGACTGGGCCATATAACCTGTAGAAACTTCTAGAGCTATCCATGGGTTTCTATACACGGGATAAACGGATTGATACACACGAACACATGTTGACATGGATGTATTTAACAAGACACTGTGACACATGATACAGAGTACAGTCTATATATAAAAAAGGCAAAGAACATAAAGGTCAAATATCATACATGTGACAAAAGACAAACGACATGTAGAGCGAGATTAGAAATTACTAAAAGTATTCATTCTCTTCAACAGTGGTCTCAGGGCGTGGCGGCCATTTTGCGCATTAGCCCCTGCCCCAGCAATGACTCTCTCTCCCATAAGAATAACATAGGGGTTGCGCGTGGCTGCCATATTGCGCATTAGCCCCTGTCCCAGAACCGCCCTTTATATCCTACTTGGGTCACTTTTAACGCGCCCATTTGGATCTGTGTGTTTGCTATCCCTAGATTTTTGAGGGTTTGTGAATTGGCCGCTATGAGTCTAATATTATTGTCCACCGTGTATGTTTCCCCGTCAGTAATGTATTTACTGCTTACACAACTAATTGCCGCCCCTGTGTCCACTAACATTTGTACTCTATGTTCGTTTATGTTAGTGTATAGTGTTAATGGCGAAAGAGTGTTACCTGCCTGTATGACGTGTGTATTGTTGAGAGTGTACGTATTTGTTGTTGATTCTCTGTTTTGTAAAGTGTGTGTGTCAATGTTTACATTGGGATTTATTGCTGTGTGTACTTCCTTTCTTGTGTTTTCGCTGACTTGTCGGTTGGCCGTTCCTTCCTCACTGCGCCTGGCACGCTTTGCTATGTAATCTAATTCCTTGCCTCGCTACTCTGTCGTGCCTTGTGAAATGTACGCTTTAGTCTCCTTGTATTTTCTCCTTAATCTTTGTCCTACTGTAATGTCTGTTTTGTTGTTTTGGAAGAGTATGTGTTTGAGTCCTTTCCTCTGTGTTAATGTCTTAGAGGTTTTGTTGTTCTGGGCGGGTGTGAGTTCGATCTTTTGTGCCTGCGTGACGATCATTTTCCTGTCCCAGGAGGGCATTGGTTCGCGTTTTGTCCCTTGTGTAGTTGTGGAATCCGTGTTTTTGGTCTGGGAAGTTATTGGTTCGAGTTTTATATATTATTTTAATGTAGGGCCTACCTTAGTGTCTCGTGAGGGCATGGGTTCGCGTCCCTTCCGCTGTGTTAATATATTGATCGTTTTGGTGTTCTGAAAAGGCGATGGTTCGAATCCTGTCTCTTGTGTGGATGCGGCGATTGTTTTAACGTTTTGGGAGGGCGTAAGTTCAGTTCCTGCCAGTTGGTTCGATGTGGGAGCTGTTTCACCGTTCTTGATGGGTGTGAGTTCGATCCCTTCTTCCCGCCTAGAAGCAGTGGTTGCTTTGCCATTCTGGGGCGGTGTGGGTTTGATTTTGTCTTCTGTTATGGGTGTGAGAGGGCTATAGTGTCCCGAATTGGGATCCCCCGTGAATAATAGGTGTATGTCTTTGTGGAACCCTGTTGTATATAGCGTAGGGTTCATGTTGTCCGCCGTGTACACATGTATATTGTATCCTGTTATTTTTCCTAGCGCGGTGACTTCAGTCGCTCCCGCATATGTCCCTTCCGTGTTCATGTATTCCCCGTATGCATATTTGTTAGGGAAGAGTTTGTCATTTCCATCAGCGACGAAGTACCTATGTTCGTCCCAGTCGGACATGATGTGCATAACTGTTTCCGTTCGCATTTCCCTGTGTTTGTTTTCATTATTGTGTATTAGGAAACTGATTGCTCTGAATAAGCAGTTTCCGTCCCCCTGGACTGGACTGCATGCTATTGTAAGTCCGAGCGGGGGAGATTTTCTTGGCGTGTGTTATTTTGTGTTTTAGCAAGGGGAGGCTCTCCTTGGCCTGTATTCTTTTGTTTGGATTCCTGCGGCGGAGGATTTCCTTGGACTGTATTATTTTGTTTGTATTCCTGTGGGGGAGGATTTCCTTGGACTGTATTCTTTTGGTTGTATTCCTGCGGGGAAGGATTTCCTTGGGCTGTATTCTTTTGGTTTTTCTTCCTGTGGGGGAGGATCCCCAACCGTTTTTATTGTCGGCAGCTTCTCTCCCTCCAATAGTTTTTTTGAAAGCCATTTCCCCGTCTTTCTGTGTATCTCGTTTTCCCCCTTGGCGCATAATTTCGCAAATTTGCTGCCTGGGGTGGTATGTTGGTGTAGGGAGTAAGGCTGGCCTGTCTTGCCGGGGTGCGTATTGTCTGGACCCCTGTGTGTAGTCGTCCGGATGTGGGTACTGCGTTCGAATCTCGCATAGTCATCACCCATACCCGCTAAGATGGAAAAGGTTTGTAGGGACGTCGATACCCAGCCAGATACATCAACATTTCCCTACTAGGCGAATAACTAGGAAACCCTCGACGCATACTGGCCATGCAACAACATTACTAATTAGTTACACATTTAATAGCAAATGAATATCCATAACATGATGGTAGGACGAGAATCTCGGATCTCGAGCGTGAACGGTGAAGTTGAGACTAAGTGAGTTCTAGTAACTAACTGGCAGTATTATCGCACGTCGATTGCGAAATGAAAAGATGATCGGTTTTTTATAAAAATGAGCAGGCAAACAAAAACTAGTGCCTGGATTTATATAACTAATATTTACAAACATGTTAAAATCCCTAACATTAATAAAATCAATTAAAATTGAAAATAAAAATATTTAGAATGGTAGATAGTCCTTCTATCTTTCAAATACACTTTCACTAACATTTATGTTGCAAGAACGTCAAAACTCTAAAATAATTATTAAATAGTTATACTTAATAGTCATACTGTGACTTGATTGATCACTTACAGTAGTCTGATCTGAAATCAGCTGTTCTTCAATGAAAATAAAATTACAAAACGTTGCCCTACAATATACACTTATCAATTACAAACGTGAATGTGAAACGAATAAAATATTAACTATTAGAATAATAAAATATTTACACAGATAAATTTACCATGTCCAGCACGGTTTTTCAAAATATGTACAAGATCGAACGTGATCTGTCCTTCTCAATGCGCTTCTGTTACTTAAAAACAGTTTTTGTTTAACACTTGTTCACAAATAGTATCATTCTAGTATATTTGAGTTTCTGTCATCTTAAGTTGAACTACAGTAACAAACGGTGAAGTTAATTACAGTTCATAGTTCTCATAGCAATGAATAAAAATTACAATAAAGTTAAAGAGCGAGACGGAACTACTCGGTTACTCATAATAGACTTTGTGGATTTTATAATAACGCTGTCTGACATGTACAACACAAATATAACCCTAATGTCAGTTACTTTTCCAACACACTGTAGTAATACTTTGCTCCAACGGCAATACACTTATTTCCTTTCATAAACGGTGAACAAACATCTTATATTAGCGTCAACTACGCTTCCAAACTTGACGTACACCTTTCTTCTCCTCTCAACAACTACAGTAATAACGCACGGAATTCCATTAATAAAAAACCCATCTTTCTACAAACTTGTAGAAGAATTAGCGACCCTACTACGTAGACACTACCTGTGTAATACGGTTCATGGTTCACTCCTAACCACCTCATCTTTAAATGAATTACCATCGTGCTCTTAAACAACATTAACATTCTGTGTTCACAACAATACATCTTGTATAATATTCCACTTAGCTTTCATCAATGCAATTCGTTTATAAACTCTCTCAACATCCTGTATTTCCACGTTACAATAACATATTAACTTTACTAAACCGTAGTCCGCTCGTCTTTATTGTTAATAACAATACTTCATATCCTCCCGATTCTGGTATACATTTAAGAGTCAATTATTCATATTAAAACTTGTTACATTACATACAAGACCTCAGGTAGATTTACAAATCCCCTGGTCTCTGGTTTCGTGATAGCAAATTATAGGAATATAATTGTTTGACCTCCATTGTCAACAATATGATCCTATTTCATAGTTTAAATCCATTGTAACAATTGTCTTTGACTTATTAACGTCATATTACATTAACATTCCGCAATTGGAATTGGTGTTCCCCAATAATATTGTTTATAATATTTAATAAATGTTGCAATCATGATTTGACATATTAAACAGAGTTCTAGCATTTTACAATAATGCTTTCTCTAAATAACGATGCAATTTAGCAATATTGACGCAAGTTGTTGCTTATAACGCATGTGTAGCGATCGAAGCATTCCCTTCCATAACACAGTTTCGTTCAAAAGTGAGTATCTTAAAACGTTCTTTCAAAAATACTAAAAACGGAATATCTAATCCAAATACAAGTAAAATTACGTCTGAACGACACACGGTGACGTATATTTAAAATTACAGTGAAATCTCTAAAATAGACAATATAATAACATGAGTTAAGAATAAAACAATCTACTTAAAAAGGTTGGTCACCCTTGAAATACTATCAAATACTACATCAAACTACATAGATATTGGAACAGTCCGATGAGCTGCTGTCGAGAATACCTCGTCAGATATACGTGATGTTCCTTTCCTGGTTCGACACGAGCCGGCCGGCTGTCTGGAACGAGTCTCTGGTGCGAACATGTCGGTCAGCTATTCTTCTCCCTCTCTCTGCCCGAACTGCAAACACCTGGACTCCCCCTTGCCTGCTAACTGTTCTTCTGTCTTCGCGACGGTGAGTCTAGAATCTCGTAACCCGGAACAATCGAACCTCTTCTTCTTCTTCTTCTTCTTGATCGTCGTGTAGCATTTCATCGTAATAGTAGGTTTGAACGTCTCTGGTTTACATCTCTCCAAGTTGGTAGTGGACATTTGATTTGTAGAATTGACGGTGAATTCAGTATACTGCGAGTTGGATGTGCAGTTGTGGTGCCATCGACCCATGGTCTCCAGGATCACTCTGAATATCCCACTCCATAGTGTAGATTAGCCTCCTTCCATAATTTAGTAGATCATCGTAATCTTCTTACTAAGAGTTGAATACAAACATCCCCTCTGACTCGAGAATGTCATCTTGGTAAATGTTTAAAGAATAATAAGCTTCTAAATGAATGCTGTTGTAGTATTGTAGCTTGTTAATGCAGTGCTACTTGTTCTGTCGAAATGTGAAGCTTTGTAGAAATGAAGTCTCCTTTCAGTGCGTCGTATTATAAACATGCTGCTTTCAATAGCTAGATGATGTTTTTACTCGTTCATCGGTGTCTCCTTCTCTTCCTCGCAACTACGCTGTCTCCACACGGTCCAGTTTGATCACCTGACCGCGCTTCCAATTAACATAGAGCTCTCTCGGGACGCTCTGAACTATAGGTCTGGTCTCTTCAAGTTTTCGAGTAGGAGTGCCATCTCCGCTCGTGGCAATAGCACGCGTGGCAGTCTGAGGTCACATTCTAGCCTCGCGTCGAGTCCTATTATACTGAATTTCGCTAATATCTCCTCTCCTGTTCATAAATATATAATTCTGTTTTGACAAATAAATTTCGTTTCCTCTTCTGGATCTGTAGAAATGCTAATCTCGCTTTATGTAAGCAAATTTAATATAATAGCGATTCCCACAAAAATTATGCGATCCACTCTGATTGGCTGTTGGGTTATCATCAAAATGCCTCCCTGTTCTAGCCCTTTATCAGTGGGTCGTGTGCATAATTTGTTATTGTCACCTCGGCCAACCAAAACCGGTCTTTGTCTTGCTAACTTGAAGTCTTGGTCATATTCCAGCATCGAATGATCAGACTCTCCCTTGGTTAAATTATCATTCACTGTAATACTCCCAAATTTAAATCCTTCCAAATATTCCAACATTTTCAAAAAAGTAGTCAAAATGCTTTTATTCACTTCCTAAAACATGTGTGTGAATAAAATAAATTTCCAATTCCAAATTCCAATTCTTAGATCAATAAATTCACAAGTCGGTTCGATCCTCGGCTCCGTCAATGGCTGAATTCGAGTGGAGAACCGTTCCGGTTCCTGCCTATATCGCCTAGGGGTATTATGTGTGTTCTGAGGGGTTGCTCTATCGTAATAAGGGCTGTTCTGGCTATACTGTGGTGAGTTATGCTGCCTGCGCTGTGGGGGGGGGGGGTGAATTGCCACGGTGGGGCACGTTTTGTCTGTATCTTGGGGGATCGTGTGTCTTACTGAATGGGGGTGGACTACCTCGTCGGGGAGGTATCTTGTCTGTATTGTGGAGGATAGTATGCTTGCGTGTGTGGGGATGGATTCCCCCGTTGAGGGTTGGTTTGTCCTCCTTGTGTGTGATTATGATTGGATTGCCCTTGTAATTTTCTTGCCTATCATTATACTGTGGCCGCCGCATGTCACCTTGTTCGTCCCTCAGTGTCCTCCCTTGTGTGCGTGTATTAATTGCAGTAATTTGTATCTCCTGCATTTGTTGTGTGAGCTCCTGTACCTGTTGGTGTAGGTCATTGTTGTCCGCCCTGATATGGTGATCCACCGTTCTCTGTGATTTTGTTTCCTGCTTCTATTATCATAATGTTTTGTTGCAGGTGTTGTATTGTTGGACTGTTCATGGTGCATAATTTGTCCACTAATGACGGTCTAAGGCCTGTCATGATTAGGCGAATTTTTTGCTTCTCCGGCATTGCCATATCATACTTGCCGCACATCAGTAGCTTGGCGTTAATGTACGCTTGTGCACTTTCTGTGGGCCCCTGGGTGCGCTCTCTTATCCTGTCATATAAGTCCTCCTCGTCTGGAGTGAGCTTGAATTCATGTGGGAGTAAGATGCAGAGTCCCTCCCACGTAGTGTTATTTAAGACGTTCTCCTGGAGCTCAAACCATGTTAGAGCTGTTCCCGTGAGGTATGCGAGGAAAAGACGTCTCTTGTCCTCATTTGACCATCCGTTTATGTTGGCTGTTCTGTTGAACGCCCTAAGGTACTCTTTGGGGTCCTGATTGTCCCCTGAGTACTTCGTGGGCTGGGTTAGGGGATACTTTGCTTGCATGGCCATGTTTTGTTCGTGTATTTCCTCGTGGTCATCTAAGGAGTCGTGAGAGTTTGCGCTACCTAGGCTATTGTTGTGTGATGAAGTGTTTAAGCCTGTATTATTGTGTGTGGAAGTGTTTGCTTCCGATCGTGTGGCGTATGTATGGCTGTCCTGAAAAGTATCGGGTTCGATTCGTGAGGAGTGTAATACGTGTTGTGTGTCAGCTGATTCATTTGCCTCAATATTATCTAGGGATAAGTCGTGTTCGATTTGCGCCGTTTGTATAGTGCAAAATGTTTTGTTGATATTTTGTTCTAGCGTCTCAGCTATAGCTTTAATATGTGTAAGAAATGTTCTACCCTCTGTGTCCCGTGTAGTCTCTTCCGATTGCTGTATGAGTGTGTGTAAGCTATTGTACGTCTGCTGTGTGTCGATTATTTGCTGCAATGCGCTATGGGGGTAGTACAGGGCTTAGGTCCTCGCTAATATTACTATCTGAGGATGAGTGTCGAGTGGTCTCGCTTTGCGCCTGTGCTCTTGTGAGGGGAGGTGCGTGTACTATTTTGTCAGGGTATCGTAACCTGAGTTCTAGAGCCCCAGATTCGAGTTCGGTGATCAGTCGACCCGCGTTATTTTCGTTGATTAGGTCGGGGTTTTTGACTCTGATTTTAGGGCGTAGTGGGCGGGTACTAGCGGAAAGTGTATGTGCTACGTCTCTAACTGTTCGTCTGACCTTATCCATCCGCTTGGTACTCAGCAAAAAAAAATCCTAATTTTTGGGGTCGCTTAGCTTGTAAGAAGGTGTCTGTAACCGTACCACGGAGTTCGTTGCCTGAATCTCCTGAAACGTGGTACCCAACGCCTTTACCACTTGTTTTACCCTTTAAGGAGGGTAGATCTAGGGGGTGTGCGTGTGGAGGGTGGTGTGTAGCTAGGGGGAGTGTGAAAGGTGTTTTAACCGTCGCTCTGCGGGGGATAGACGGTCGGAAGGTGTTGGGGGAGCGGGCGAAGCTCTACGAGATAGCGATTATAATGAAAGGACGCGTTTCCTGGACAAAGGTAACGTTTAGCGAACTAGGTGTAAGACGCGGCGAGCAAAGTTAACGGGTTGCTGATATCGCAGTATTACAGAGTGTGCACACGTGCTTGTCGAGAAGGCAATGCCAATAGTGACAAACAAGCTAATATCGCTTACGCAGCGATCCTATGGTAAGCCGGTGAATTTGTAGTGTAGGGGTAGGGAATCAGGCTGTGAGCTATAAATTGATAATAATAAACAACTGGGCGCTTATGTTAAATGTGCTTGTTTACTGTAGGCTTGTAATAAGTGCCTTAGCTTCCCTAAACATAGGGATAGCTCAACAATGTAAATGCAGTGTGTTACAGTTTGAACAGGTGTGATAATGTGGAAAGGAGTTAATAGTGTGACACCTGAGAGATACACTCACCTGAGGTACGTTGGCGTCGAAGATCGCTCGGGTGGCACCTCATGGTAACAGACAGTTTCCCTCTGAGGAGGGGATCTATTTAAATGTTTTGGAGTGCTGACTGCTGCTATATTTCCACACTGTGGTTTTAGTAAATAGTTCCTGTATACTTGTTGATGAATGTTGCAAGCGCTTGGGCAAGAGCAGTGGTGTGGCCCTGCCAGCTTGGTGTAGAAAGAAGTGTGTTGCTGTTGTTGTTGCTTGTAGCTTTGGGGTGGATTTGAGGGTGAATGGTGTTGAGTGCTGGATAGATAGTCGTAGATGGTGTAGATAATAGGGATGTAATTATAGATGTTTGCAGACAATCATAGATGTCTGGGGTGTAGGTGTTTGCAGATTGTGTTAGATGTATGTAGGTATACCTCTTAAGGGCACCAGGTGTCCTTAAAGGTATAACAATACCGTACCATAGTTTTTGACAATGTCGAAAGCATAGCTCTCTTGATCCAACTTAACTGAATGAGATTTCCATTCTCATGTCACTCTCATACCTAGACATTCACTTACAGGACCCAAGTCCCTTATTTTAAAACATTTAGACATAGTTTCCTTAAGGTTCTTAGTTTCCTGCTTACAGTTTGAGAAAATATAGAAGTCATCAACAGGGGCGGACCTAGGGGAGGGCGAGGAGGGCGACCGCCCAGGGCCCCGCGGTCCGGGGGTCCACGCGCCATGGATTTTTTACAAACGTAATTAATTAATTAATTAATTATACTTTTCAAACTAATTTATAATTCATATTCCTTCTTTCATTGCAGCTATGACCTCCCGTGACCGTTTAGCAAGTTTAGATTTCAGTGAAATAATAGAAGACTTCAGCCGAGAAAAAAGTTGCAAAGTAATATTTTAATATTTCATAATTTACATAATCTTCTTCAAGGGGACTTAAAGGTTTCTTTTATATTACACTTAAGAAAATGGAAATTGCAACACCCAGAAGGAGTGGTGCTACATTGCTGCAATTGAACATGCAGGATCAGTGTTCGGTTGTGATTCGATGATTACATTTCCAGGTCCCTCTGACCGCAAGTTTGGACAACAATCAATACAGGATGTGCCCACCACGAGCTGCAGTACGTTGATGAATTCGTCGAGGCATGGAGTCAATAAGGCCCTGGATCGCTTCCTGAGGAATTGTGGCCCATGCTTGCTGCACTGCACGGGTCAGTTGTTCCAGAGTTGTGGGTGGCTGAGGACGGTTGGCCAGTTGTCGACCCATCATGTCCCACACATGCTCAATAGGATTGAGGTCCGGGGATCTGGCGGGCCATTCTAAGGTTGTGATGTCGTGGAGAGCTTCTCTGGAGATGCGTGCAGTGTGAACCCGGGTATTGTCCTGCTGAAACATCCCATTAGCAATGTTCGCCATCATAGCGACAACCACTGGATTGAGTACCCTATCAACGTACTGTCGAGCAGTCATAGTGCCCTCAACAAGCACTAATTGCGATTTCACATTAAAGCCAAGAGCTCCCCAGACCATAATGCTTGGTGTTGGCCCTGTGTGCCTCTCGACAATAAGGTCTGGGCGGCCCCTCTCCCCGGTACGTCGACGCACACGATTCCGGCGATCACTGCGGGCAAGACAGAAGCGCGATTCATCACTAAAGACGACCCTATGCCATTCGTCGACGCGCATCGATCGTTCTCGACACCAGGCCAGCCTTACACGTCGCTGTTGTGGGGTCAATGGAACACCTTCTGCAGGGACACGGGATCGTAAGCCAGCTGCACGCTGGCGATTACCAACTGTTTGATGTGTAACGTGGGGTGCCACAGCTGCTCGAATTTGCGCTGCTGTTGCATGGGGTTCCATCCTGGCCATCCGAATTATGCGGCGATCCTCTCTCACAGTTGTCTGTCGCGCTGGGCCTGTGCCAGGTCTACGAGTGTGGGAACCTTCATTTGACCACTGCTGCCATACACGTTGTACTGTAGATGCCTGTCGGCCAACACGTGCAGCGACAGTCCTTAGCGATAATCCAGCCTCACACAGCCCAATTATCCGAGCCCTCTCAAACGGCGATAGTTGTTAAGAGCGTGCTCTTCTCTGTCGTCGAGGCATGTTTGACGGGGAACACTTCACTGAACAGACTGCAAGTCAACTACGCTACACCAGAGTCCGTATACTGGAGTTGATTCCTCCGCGACCAATCACGTGGAGAGACCTGTAGCAACAATCCAATGGGTCTGAAACTTTGATCGTTTACATACCTACATGGCATCGTTCCATATCTTGAAAATCAACACAAACGATCAATGCCTTTATGGTGTTGCAATTTCCATTTTCTGCAGTGTATTAAAAACTGTACTGTAGTGGATTCAAAATATTGTAACTAGTCTTTATTTTATTATTATTACCAAACTATTTTCCATTTTTTTTTAATATCCTCTTGTTGTGGGCCCCACCTTATCATATCGCCCAGGGTCCCGCAAGGCCTGGATACGCTACTGGTCATCAACATGCAAGCCAATCGCTACACATGTTTTACCTTCGTTCTTAGTGTACACACATACATCATACTCTGAATTCTGGAACTTATGTTGAATAAGAAAATCATGAATTTTATCATTCCAGGATTTGGCAGCTTGCTTGAGGCCATATAAAGCTCTTTGCAATCTGCACACTTTACTTTCATTGCCCTTTTCCAGAAAACCTTCCGGCTGCTCCATATAAATTGTTTCAGACAAATCACCATTTAAAAAAGCAGTTGTTACGTCCACATGATCTATTTCCAGTCTGACTCGGCAGCAAGGGCAAATAGGACTCTTAGCGATGAGTGCCTGACAACAGGTGAAAAAGTCTGATCATAGTCTCTACCTGGAACCTGAGCGAATCCTTTCGCCACAAGTCTTACTTTGTAGCGCTTGGACCCATCCAGTCCTTTCTTAAGTTTGTAGACCCACTTACACTGAATAACATTGTGATTTGATGGTCTATCGACCAATGTCCAAGTTTGATTGTTAGTTAACGACAAATTTTCCTCTCGCAATGCATTTCTCCACAGCTTCTGATCTGACCTCGAACATACTTCTGAATAATTTTTAGGATCTTGTGGCCCAACAGTCAAAAAAGAGTATTCATAATCCTCATCCCTCTTGGCCACTCTGGTACGCTGGGGATATCTGCCCCCCACCCCTCCATCATATCAGGACGGTCCTGCTGGGGACCAGGCTCATGACTAACAACATCCTCAATTTAGCTATCATCACTACCAATATAGAGGTTAGAAATGTCAAAACTACTATCACTATCAGATGATTCAGCTGGTGTAGTGTCATTGGACACAGTCACAACCCTTTCAGTTTCATCACCCACAACATCAACATCTACAACCTCAACATGGTGATCAACAAAAGTATTAATTACAGGCACCGACAATACTGACATGTCATTTACACCATTAGTTACTGGATTATTTGCATTCACTTGGAATGATGGACCTTCAAGAAGAACAACACTCCTAGCTACAACAATACACTTTGGGTCACTTTTTCTTACAAGGCGGTATCCTTTTTGTGTTTCAATAACCTACACATATCATCTCATCAGATTTCTTATCAAACTTCTGCCTTTTAGTATCAGGGGCATGAACCTGTGCTTTACAGCTAAAAATTTTAAGGTGGGAAATATCACCTTTTACTCCAGACCATGCCTCCTCTGGTACGAGATCCCTCACTGCAGCTGTGGGTGATCGGTTCTTGAGATAGATGGCAATGCTCATAGCCTCTGCCCAGAATCTCTTTTCTAGACCTGACTCAAACAACATGCATCGAGCTTTCTCTGCTAAGGTCCTGTTAGTCCTTTCAGCAATACCATTTTGCTGAGGACTATATGGAATACTGGTTTGATGAATAATTCCATTCTCCTGTAAATACAACTCAAATTCCTTACTAGTATATTCTCCTTCATTGTCGGTTCTTAGACACTTAATGCGTTTATTGAGCTGGTTCTCTACCATCTCCTTGAAGAGGCGGAATTTAGAAAAAAAACTTCAGATTTGGAAGCAATCATATACCCAAAGACTTTCCTAGTAAAGTCATCGACAAAAATCAAACAGTATCTGGCTCCGCCCCACAATTGCACCTTCATGGGTGTTACGAACAGAAACGTCACTTCGTACTTATTTGGGAAAATGAAAGATATTTATTTACAAGAAAATACACACACATCATTATAAATAACACTCAAAAGACTCCATCTTGGATGCACTGTTCCTTGTCCTTCTTCTCTTACAAAAACAAAAATAACTGTTGCCAACTGTATGTCACATCCTCCCACCGTTGAGGAAATACATCCTCAACTACTCCACATATCTTGCAGGAACATTGACAGTTCTACCCGAACGTGTGGTCTTTGGGGGTTGAACACCAGTTCCAGTCGGCTCTGCTAAAGCAGTAACTGTTTTCTTATTCAAGCCAGTCCTCAAAGGTGTGCTGTCTTCATCAGGTACTTCTAGGGGGTAGGGTCGCTGTATCGGTCTCAAGAGTTCTCCTTTAGATGTAACAACCCTTGCAAGTCTTGCATTACCATCAGTTCCAGGGAACAAGTCCACAATTTTTCCAAGGGGCCAATCTATCCTCTTAGTGCCATCTGATCCAAGTAGGACAATGTCACCTCTCTTGAACAAAAGAATTGGTTTACCACTCGGTTTACCGAGTGCCAAAAGTCCCAGATATTCCTGCTGGAATCTTTTCTTCAATGCCATTCTTAGGTTCAGAAGATGACGATTTCTTTGATTCAGGGTTATAGCATCCAATGCATCACATTCTGGAACTCCAGTTGTCATAATTTCTTGTAGAAAGCAGGCAGGGGTGAGTGGACTTATATCTTCACATCCATCGGTCAGATATGTTAGCGGTCTTGCATTTATGGTGGCTTCTATACTGCAGAGAAGGGTAAGCATTTCTTGGTAAGTTAGACAGGCTTTACCCAAAACTCGTTTCAGAAGCTGTTTAATTAGACGTATTAACCTTTCCCAGAAGCCTCCCCACCAAGGAGCACTAGGGGGATTAAATCTCCAAGTAATACGTTCAACCGAATAGTGTTTGGAAATATTCTCCCAGTCAACACTTTGAGACGCGTTATCTGTACCCGTGAAATTTGTACCATTGGCTGAGTAAATCACAGAGGGGCATCCTCTTCTTGCTACAAACCGCCGGAACGCTTGCACAAATGCCTCTGTGGAAAGAGAAGTAACCATTTCGAGATGAACAGCGCGATACACCGCACATGTGAAAACTACAATCCAAGCTTTACTTTCATCTCTCAGGAACACCTGACCTGCAAAGTCCACTCCTATCACTTCAAATACACAGGCTTCCCGTATGCGGTCCAGGGGCAGAGGGGCCTGAGCGATTTCGGTATGTTGTCCATCATGCCTCCGGCACTTGACACATTTTCTTATATTTTTTCTAACTGTCCTCCTTCCACCGATGATCCAGAAGCGTTGTCTCAGATGATTAAGAAGAAGTTGTACTCCAATGTGATTTTCTTTCACGTGCTCATCCATAATCAAGCGAGGTGATGACATGGTTCGCCGGGAGAATCATTGGGAACCTGAATTGCTTCAAATCTTCTCGCAGTAGTAGTCTCGTTTTAACCCTGAGAACACCATCTTCTAGGAATGGATGTAGTGAAGATGGACGTTTATCAACTAATCCGTGGAAGCTTTCTCGTTGAATTATAGAAATGAGTCTAATTTCAGCCCTTTCTAACTCTTCAACTTGCAGATTTTCTTGCGAGATCCTCTCAAGTCTAAGACAATTCTTACAGAAACGAAGTATCCACGCGATTAGATGAACTATTCTGTGATAGCTGGAAAAATACCTGGCATACCAGACGGGACCTTCATTGGTTACAGTCATAGAATTCACAGGGTTTTCTTCATTTCCTTTGCGATACTCTCTTCGTCATACACCACTTTTGTTTGAGGCCAACAATCTGGAGATTCGTAAAACCAGGCAGGTCCCTGCCACCATCGAGAGGCTACTAATTGCGAAGCAGAACAGCCACGTGACGGTAAATCAGCTGGATTCAATGAACCTGGAACATGTCGCCAGCAGTTTAAATTGGTCAAGTTCCTGATCTCATTCACACGATTGCGGACAAACACCGACCAGTTCTCAGTCCTGCACATCCATGCTAGAACTGTGGACGAGTCAGACCACAGAAAAAACTCATGAACTTCCAGTGAAATAGATTCCAACACACATTTAAGCAACCGTGCACCAATTGTAGCAGCCAGCAATTCCAATCTGGGGATTGTCACTTCCTTGAGGGGGGCCACATGAGATCTTGCATCACATAACTGTACACTCACTTGATTGTTGGAATCGCATCTTATGAAGACTACTGCTGCATATGCAAGTTGGCTGGCATCACAGAAGACATGAATTTGCACATGGTCACTTCTTCCAAACCATCGAGGAATCTTGATTTCTACCAGGTGAGGTAGATCCTTTACCCAGGCCAGAAACTCGTCTCTGGACTTCTCATCAACTGCACTATCCCATCTTATATGAGTCTTCCAGGTCCTTTGAATCAACAGTTTGACACAAAGGGTGACAGGACATGTCACACCAACTGGATCAAAAATTCGATGTGTGAGTGACAGAATTGTCCTTTTCGACACTTCTCCCACCTGAATACTATTCACCCAATGCAAATGTAAAGTAAGTGTATCCTCCTGTTGATCCCATAACAGTCCCAAAACAGATGCAAGGGTAGCAGACTGGTCGTCATCCGGAGAGAACTACCATCCCCTCAAATTAAAACTGCCTTCTGATAATACCCTACTAGCTTGATTGATAAACTCGCCCACCTCCGATTCCCTGTCAAGGCTGGTGACAACGTTGTCCACGTAGAAGTCTCTTGATGGATAGGGGTTTGAATTTCTGGTTTTCCAAGTACTTCTTCAGGTGATACTCCAAGACAGCCACCAGGAGAAACGGACTACAAGTTAAGCCGAAAACCAGCCTGGCATGCTTGAATATCATGTAATTATTCCCGAGGTCCTGCCACATCAGGAAGCAGATATAGTTTCGATCTTCTTTCCGTATGCTTATCTGAAGGAAGGCCTTCTCAATGTCTGCAATAATTCCAACTTTCCTCTCTCGGAATCTAAGAAGAATAGCAGGGATTAGCTCAAACAGGTTGGGGCCATCATACAAACAATCGTTCAAAGCAGGGGTTCCCACTTCCTTCGCTGAGGCGTCAAATACAGGACGAACAGGTGTCGTTGAACTACTTTCCTTCACAACAGCTCGATGCGGTAGATAGTGTCTGAAGTTTTCATCCTCCTGAACCGGTTCAATAACACCACTCCTTTCCCACTCGGTGAAAATATTTTCATACGTCTCGCCTAGTCCAACATTTTCCACTTTCTTCCTTGTGTTGACTAACCTCTACTCAGCCATGACCCTGTTAGATACAAGAAATGATTTGTTTTCTTTCCAGGGTAAATGGACTTCATACCTAAATTCTCCATTAATAGACACGGTTTTCTGAAAGTGCTCCATTGTTGCAAAGTTTTCTTCAGTTTTAGTTTTCCTTACGGCAGAATCGCTGATACCTAGCACGTCCAGTTCCCACAGATTTTCAACTGAAGCATCTCTGATAAAGAGAGAAGTGACAAGGTTGGTCATGTTTGATTTATTTCCGGAAACTACTTTGCCCATCACAGTCCACCCCAGCAGTGTCCCAATACATACAAGACCATTGCTTAGTGTACATGTGTGTCCAGTCATTAACTTTCCAGCTACATCAGCGCCTATTAATAGTTCAATGGGACCTTCAGTATCATAAATCAGTATCCCTTTTGCTCTTAGTTCTTGCAACCATGGGCCCTTTAACATAGTATTGTACCCTGTAATTACTTGTTGCCCTAAGACTTCAAAATTGCAGACACAAGGCTTTCCTAAACTCTCTATGTAGATCCTATAGCACATATGCTGGCTCTCGTGACTACCCCACCAAATAGTGAATGGCGTAGCATTTCTGTGCGATGACTAGTGTAACCTAACTTCTGCGCAACTGATTCAAGCATATAAGATCTCTGACTGCCAGTATCCAGTAGAGCCCTTACTTCCATTGCAGAGGATTCTCCAATGACCTTCACCTTTAATGTTTGCAAAATAACACCTTGCACACCACTACGTCCGTCATTTGAAATCAAAGAATGAGACTGAAGTTTCTCATTGGTAGCTTCAGAGGAATGTGTTGGGCCTAGACATATTAGGCTGTTATGTATTTTTCTACAGGAATCACATTTTAACTGACTTCTGCACATCTTTGAAACATGTGCTTTCTTCAGACAGAGAAAGCATGCTCTCTTATTCTTCACAATTGAGACTATCCCCTTTAAAGCCATCTGCTTTGCCACGGAGCAGTTTGAACTAGCATGGGACCTATCACAAAATATACAGTTTAGTTTAAGATTACAATCCACAAGTGCAGCTGCGGTAGGTGGCGATTCACTGTAAATGTTTATTTTCTTCGTACCTTTCGACTTGTCAGGATTCACATTAATGTTACCTTTACTTGGGATGGCCAGTTTGATCCTTTCCTCACCCTCTACTTCATTCTCCAGGAGTTTCATCAAACCTTTAAAACGTTCACTAGGTTCACATTCCTTCCCACCGCCACTCCTCTGCCAGGCACGTAACACATCTATAGACAAGCATGATTCAATCATAGGAAATAACATTGCTGCATATTTCTCGGAAGTTACACCTAGACTCTCCAAAGCACCAAGTTGAGTTTCGAGTCTGTCATATAATGATGAGATGTCAAGACTACTGCAAGAATTCATCATTGTCAATAGTTCTCTAGTGTAGACTTCCACCAACAAAGAATCTTTGCCAAAACGTGATTAAAGTTTCTGTCAAGGAGGATATATGGGTAGAGCTGCAACTTAATGCAAAATTTTGATACCAACCTATTGCTCGGCGCAAGTAGTTCCAACTGACAATATGAGATGGCGCGACGATGCACTTTCGAGCGCGATCCGTCCCCGACCTGGCCTACTGGCCCCTCTCCCCTCCCGGCCCGTGCCTACTCGACCCTTTCCCCTATTCTTCCCCCCCCCCCCACCTCTACATTATATTCCTTTCTTTCCCCAGCCTTATAATGGTCATATTTTAGTAATTGGTCTAATAATAGGCGATTTCTTCCCCCTGTGATATCAGGTAGAGAAGAAAACATAGGCTCTATCAGAATAGTTGTGGATTTCAAGGTTATCAGCCCATGTTTCCACAAAGCACATAGCATGACATAGGCCGACCCCACAGATATGTAGGCTACAGATAGAAAGAGTAGGCTACTATACTACAATATTAAAAATGAATTATAAGACAAAATTACAGCTGCACTTATCGCACACCAGTATTATTTAATTGTCAATGTGGTACTTCCTATCAATCGAATTAAGAAATATCACGTTTGATTCACAGGAAGCGTTGGAACAACCAGCTCTTATTTTGAATTATATCGATAGTATCTGATACCGTTTTCGAGCGCAGTGTATCGACTAAAACCGATGTGTGATTCAATATAATTCAATTTCTTCGTATAATATTGTTCGAAACCGATTGTATTCTTTTCTAAGCACTGCAATATGTATTTACTATTGATATATATTCAAATATTAATTAAATATACAACATTAACAAGAATAGGCTTACTCACCAATTTTCCGATTTTGCTGCCATCTATCGAAGTACAACTCAACTACATCGTCGTACGCGATGACTGCTAGCGTTTTTAACGTTGTCAGCAGGTACTACTACAAGGCAAGCTAGCGTTGGCACCAAAACATCCTATAAAGTTTCACCCACTCGGTTTCTGTATTACTTTAGGGTAATTTCCACTTGTGGCTGGAAAACTGTCAACGATGTCGCGAGCTTTGGAGTTTGGCAATGTTGCTTGGATAAGATATTCGTATTTATCGGCATTATCTAACTCTTCATCTTCATCGATCTTCTGAAATTGATTCCAGAAACCTAACCAATCCTGTAGATTTCCACCAAATTTTCGGAATTCGATCTTTGGAAGGCGATATTTACTTTTTAGGTTATGAGTGTTACTGGTGCTTACTGTTGACTGGACTTCGTCTTCACGTTTTCTCTGCATTACAAGAGCATCGGAAACAGCCGCTGCTAAGATACGAAACTTGCGATTATAGTCATCTACTCCGTCTACTTCTGTGATCAGGTCTTCTTCTGACACCGCGTCTTCCATGAGGTGTTGGAAGATCTCCTGGTCCAGATTACTTATGAGGTTAGCCTTCTCTTCCACTAAGGCGTAATCTCCTCGAATAGCGACTATGTCCTTTATTTCTTTCTCCAACAAAACTTGAAGTGAAGCTACAATTTTCGTGAACGATGCACGGTATACACCACTTTTTCTTATCAAACTTCGAATATCGCTCATTTTCCTTTCTATATCCTGTCACGGTCGCCAGATGTTACGAACAGAAACGTCACTTCGTACTTATTTGGGAAAATGAAAGATATTTATTTATAAGAAAATACACACACATCATTACAAATAACGGAAAAACATCGCCAGAGCCGACGGGGAGGATTCTGTGCTTCAATTGTTTGTAGGCGCAGTTGGTAAGTTTATGGACTCTGAAAAAGTTTGGTGCGAATCTGTTCTCCTATACAACAGCCCAAATAACACTCAAAAGATTCCATCTTGGATGCACTGTTCCCTGTCCTTCTTTTCTCACAAAAAACAAAAATAACTGTTGCCAACTCTCTGTCACAATGGGACCTTGTACATCACTTGAAAAATATCTAGAACAGATTTAGCTATGCTCCCCTTTTTAGGAAATGGATTTACTGTTTGCTTACCTTCCAGGCAGGTACAACAAACATTTTGATTGATTTGATTCAACTTCATGCCAGTGACCATATGTAGTAGTTCTTTCATACCGGTACCTTTACGATTTAAATGACCCAGCCTTTTGTGCCACAGTTCCCCATCAGAGATACCTTCAGCAGACAATGCCCTCACTGGTTCCTGTGAACACTCAGCTATTGAGTATAAACCATTTTATTTACACACTTAAAACTCTAAATTTCCATCAACAGAAAAATTTGATCCATTTAAGACTCTACAGGACTCATTGTTAAAGACAAGATTGTACCCTTTTTCTGTAATTTTATGTACTGAGAGCAAGTTTGTAGATAAATTTGGAACATAAAGTACATCAGTCACTGTTTTAATATTATCATTACCGGTACCAAGATTTAGCACAACCGTACCGACACCGTCAGACGATCACCCCGATTCTGTAAGAAATGGTTAAGCTACAACAAGTCTTTAGGACCCCTAAAGACTGGTTAGCAGTCGAATTGGTATTCTGTAACGCCAAATAGCATCCATGATGTGACGTAGCCTATGTCTTACCGCTGAACCATCCACCGTAAAGGCATATTCCGAGCACTTGTTAGCCGTGTTTTAGTAATTTGTAATGAAAAATCAAAGGGCGCGTTCAGCGGGCTCAGCAATCTGCTAACCTGCTAGGTGCCTGCTGACTTGTTGCTAAGCTAGCAAGCGTGAGCCCGCCTGAACGCTTTGCTACAAGCTGACGCGGGAACTTTGAGCAATGCACAGAGTTCCTTTGAAGCTACCATACTTATTGGTCTATGGTCTATGATAAATACATAGAAAATAATAACTTTTATGCGACAGAGCTGTTGACAGCCCTGTTAATGCGCGGCGCTAGGCCGTGGAGCCAAGCTATCTGCGGACTCGGGAGACGTGAGTTCAAATCCCACCGTCGGCCGTCATGTAAATGGTTTTCAGTGGTTTCCAATCTTCAGGTCCAGGCAAATACCGGGCCAGTAAGTTACCTTCTAATAGGCCACGACATCTATCTTCCATCTCCTAGTCAAGTTTCATTAATTTAAGTTCTCACGGGGTTGGCGTCAGGAAGGCCATCCGGCGGTATAAACCACCCGCCACATAGACTTTCATCGTATCTCATCCCCGACCCTGTTGAAAACGGGAATAATACGGGGCTAAACATCCTGACGATAAGAATAACCCATCTTTTGAAATTAAATTTTATTGTAGGCTAGTCCACTCCTTTAATTAGTCTTATTAATATTAGGCTGATTTCTTATTTAAACATCCGTCGAAATTTGTAAAGAAATATTGAATTAGCCCTTCAGTTATTTAATTCTCCTACGTGTTACGCGGGGCAGATGACCTCGCTGTTCCACCCTTCAAAACAATTGGCTGGCTGCGTGGCTCAGGGGTAACGTTCTCGCTTGCTGAGCCCAAGGTTGCAGGTTCGAAACCTGGCGCAGTCAGCTGGCATTTGAGTGTGCGCAAATGCGAGGGAGCCGTGTCAGTACATTTACTGGCACGTTAAAGATCCCCTTCGGGGCAAAATTCCGGCACCCCGGCGTCTCTAAAAGCCAGGGTAGTTAAAAGGGACGTAAAACCAATAACATTATTATTACATTCAAAACAATTATCATTAAATACCCTACTATCAAACAAGCCAATTGTTTGGGGCAACATAACCCACAAAATTAACATGTATTAATTCCATAAAATACAATCAAAGAAGTTTGTTCATATTACTGTTGCCCATAGAGGTAAAACACAGCACTGTATGTAAATAATTGTAGTGCAAGGCATGACTAGGAGATGGAAGATAGAGATCGTGGCAAGGCAAGCTATTTTTGCTTTAGCTTAAAATTAATAATATGAGGGATATCACTATGTTGCCCCAAGCCGTTCAGTTATTTAATTCCCCCATATATTTCAATAAGGTACCATATCAGATGCGATTAAAAATTTATATACCTCTTCCTATAGGTCATCCGTCCAAATGTCCGCAAATTAACCACTGAATTACCATTAAAGCAAGGTTTAACATGTTCTGCAAATACCATCCCAAGTACAATACGGTACTTGTTTTAAAGAAGTAGGGGCCGATTTTCTAGATTATACAGCCATCTCCATGTTTCTGCAGTTTTCTTCAATAGCCTATAATTAGTGGCAAACTCGTGACCTAACATACAAGGAAGAGACATCAAAATGCTCAGAAACAGAAAGTCAGAATAATTCCATAAATAACTCATCAGTAGCCTACTCACACATAATTTGGCCATGAGAAATCCGAAAGCTGTTTGGTAGCCTATATACACAGTAGGCTACATTTAAAACATCTTTCAGCCCAAAATTATGGTTAACAGAGTTAAGAAAAGCTTCTGTTCTAAATATCGTGCATGCGCTACCGGTACAAAGTGGCATTTAATTTCAACCCGATTTAACAGCGGGAAGACTGTAATAGGTTTAAATCATACACAAAAATAGATAAAGAATACGAACCGGATTTGCCTTGACCAAACCAATTCCTTAATACAACATAAAATAACTATTAAAAGTCATCATCCTTCAAGAAAACAACGAGACCTAGGCCTAGTGAGTTTAAAGTTGAAGTTTAGAAGCGTAAAAGGTCCAATTACAACAATTATGCTATTGACAAACATTGTATTATATTACCTGTCGCCATTCTTGAGTGTAGATCTTCGTCTCTAGAATTTAAGAAACCTAATATGTTCATTCGCCGAACGTGCAAAACTTGATCAATTTGATTCCCCGCCATGCGCCGCATCAGCAGAAACAAGCTAGCAAGCTAGCAGAGAAAAAGTTTGCTGGCTCTGCTGAGCCCTTGCTACCTACGTCACATTCGCTAGCAAGCCCGCTGAACGGCAAACTCAGAATCTGCTGACCGTTTGCTGGCCAGCAATGAGCCCGCTGAACGCGCCCAAAGATGGAAGCAGCTGATATGTATGTTATCACTTAATGGCTTGAATATTAATTTATTCATTGAATATGGGCTAAGGTAAGTACAAAACAATATATTTTTGATTCTTCAAGTTGTGCAAATATCTTTCTTTGACGATTATGGTAAATAGTATACTTAATATGAATAATGTCGTCCCGAGTAATGTTATTAACCTACACTTTTATTTTTGTTTTCAGATGCCGTAAGCGATCTAAAACGATTATTTGATGGGGAAGAAACTTAAGTGCTATTTTACTACTTTGGAAATAATTAGCTTTCATTTTAATTGTGGAATTCGAATCATATTTGCGGAAGCTTGTATCTAGGTTATGGAAATAATTGCTGTCAGAAGTTTGAAGACGAATACCTACCTAATGTGGGGCAATTGTGCTTTTAATTACTTAAATTAAGGCTGCAAATGTTCACATTACTTCACGGCCTTGGCCTATGCCATTGGTAAATTATAATTAACTTAATTGTGGTGAAGAGACATGACAACATGATCATCATAATGGACTTTCACAAACTGAAATTAACTCATTTACCTAAGAGAATGAGAGGAGTTGTCATTCCCATCGTCAGAACTGGTAGTGCCAAAGCATTCAGTCCCGATCCCGTAAGTATATAAACAACAGGCTATCATTTAAGACCTTGGCAAATAGCCTTAGTAGGCAGACTGGAACATAAAGAGTACCAGTATTGTACTATGCTTCCATATTGAACTAATGAGGGAAGTTAATGTTACATGTAATGCATGCAGTCGATTAACAGTGTAGGGAAGAAATAAGAAATAATATCAGACCCCAAATGAACTAAAGTTTGTGGTCAGTCTGCTTGGCAAGTTGTCATTGCGAAGGAAGGACTCTAATGTAAAAGATTACATTGCATGCTTCTGCTGGAAACTAAAACCTTAGCACTGGATACACGTAGTTGCTCACAGTTTTAATAACCTGGTTTGACACAGCTCGGTCATCTAAATGGATCAGATGAGAAAGAAAAATCACAACATTCATTTCATTGTGTTATCATTTGAGAACTACATGCAGCGAGGCGTAAAGCTTTACAAGAGTGGAGTTTACCTGAACCGAAGTAAAAAATTCTTAAACTACTGAAATTAGTCAAAATACCTGCAGTAATGGTATCTTGAGACAATATAGTAATAGATGTTTACTTCTCAGCTGTCTGTAACCCACCCAGCATCCCAAATAGGATCACGACGCATATAGATGAAATTCCAGCTGACAGTAGGGGGGTGATGATGGTTCTACTTCACTTGACGCCGCTGTGCCCAACAAACCAACATGGCCGCCGCGCGAAGTTGAAACACTTAAATAGACTTTTCTCTCGAACCCGTTGTCGGAGATTCACGAATGAGGTGTCGTTGGACTCGGGATGACGGGGGCTTTGCTATGGACTACTCGTTATATTTTGAAAAAAAAAATTGATAATGTTTTGTTTTTGAAAATAGGCGATAGTTTGAAAACCAAACATGATAGAACGTTGTGCCATGACTCAAACGAATGGCCTTTATGACCTTTATTTTTTGTAATAAAACTTTTTTATTTTTTATGTTTTTTTGAAAACACTCGAATTTTGAAAATACTATATTTTGGAAACTAGGAAGTTTACAAAAAGGTCTGTTTGACATAAATGAAAGGCCCCTATGCCCTCTACCTCGAAAATAAATTTCAAGTCTCTAGAGCAAAAATTTGTGTTTTGTAGTGTGGTAACACGGGAGCTGCTCCACTTAGCAAGTGGTGAGCCCCTGGCAACCTTGGAAGAGAAGGAGTCATGCTAGGAGGGCGTGCTTGGATTCGTCTTTTTCGTCTCGTTGCGCTCTTTACGGAAATGTAGGTGTCGAAAAGGTGAAAATCTGCAAACACGTTTTTTAAAAAAAAACGTGATTTTAAACTTTTTGCTATATTTCGCGAACCAATTATGCTAGAGGCGCGTACGATAGGTCCAAGGACTGGGGGTGACGTTATCTTTGCTATGGACCACTCGTAATTTTTAAAAATTTGGAAACTCGATTTTGAGGTAAACACGTGTTTTTTGTGACTTTTGCCGATATCTCACGAACCAATAACGCTAGAGACGTGTACGAGGTGTCCTAGGACTCGGGCTAACGCCCCCTTTCGAGTGTGGTAGATATTTTTTCCAAAAAATAATTCACAAAGGGCCTAACGCCATACATGTTGAAAAAACTTTTTCTTTTTCTTTACCTGTTTATAATGTTTATGAAGCGTGGTGGTTGAGAGAGACGATACGGCTGGGTGTGTGTGTGTGTGTTTCAACGAACCTGTCGCTAACCACAAGGACCATGCTTAATAGAACAATCGCTATTTCGGCGGGTCGGTGTATGACAGAGCGAGCGTGCGTTTTCTGATATTTTACCTTTAACTTGTAAACGATGATGAGAACTTGGTTCTATGTTGGTCGAAGCGAGTAGAGAAAACAAACTTGCCGACGAGCAGGAGGTGAATGTCATTTGAGCTTATTGGAAGGCGTTGATCTGATTTGACAATAGGTGCAATGGAAAAAATGACCATGACGCTTGAAGGTGAAATAATCTGACCATTGTAGTGGCAGGGAAGAGCGAAAGGCATGTGAACATGTGTGAAACCACATGTAGGCTAAACCAGTGACATCCTGTCTTGCTTCGTACGTGACAAAATGCAAGTCCATGTGAAATTTGATCTACCCCCAGGTGTTCACCTTGGACGTTATCTGTCCACGTGCACGATAACTGTTAACAAGTTACATCCTGTTTTGCTTCGTACGTGACAAAATGCGAGTTGACGTGAAATTTGATCTGCCACAGGTGTTCACGTTGGACGTTAGCTGTCCACGTGCCTGATAACAGAATGGTCAAAGCGTGGGAATCGCTGAATCAGTAAAAAGTATGATGCAATTTGTGGGAATGATGGCACAACCAATAGATAGGCAAGAGCTGCGAACAGCAGTGGTGGGTGGTAAAGGGTGGGAGAGGGGGAGGGTTAATGTATGAGAGAACACAGGTGGAAAGGGAAAGACAAACATGTATGAACATGCACGAAGCGCGGAGCGCTGTACACATAGAGCTATAGGTGGTGTACAACATGTGTGAATAAATTAAAAATTGCACAGGTTCACACAACATGTAATTTATTGATCCAAGAATTAAACGTAGAGTTAAACCCTAACCATTTGACATAGAGTTTATTTCCTTTTTGTTTCAACACTTTTTCCACAAGATAATGCTGAGGAAATGCTGTTTTCTGAAGTTCATGGAGATAAAATCTACCTTTTATGGGTTGACGGTTGAGGTCCTCGAGTAAATAGGTGACTGGAGTGTCCAAGTTGACTCAACGAATTCGAAATAGTTCAGTCCCCCACTGTGGCGTGTAGCCCTTATTGAAGGCAGACTTAAATTTGCTCACACGAACAAAATCCCCAATTTTCAGTCGGTGACGTTTAGGATCGGCTGTTTTTATGGGGTTAAACAGTTTATCCAATCGCTGAATATTTTTGGTCACGAGGCGTGGCTTGGTCCCAATCGTTCTATGTTTGGTGTCATTGTAACGTGACACTAGCTCTGGCAACATGTCCAACCAGCGATACGTGCCCTGAGCGGTAAACGCTTTCCACATATGGGTTTTCAATGTTCGGTTGAACCGCTCGACCACACTGGCTTTGAGGTTGCTGTACGTGGTGTAATGGTGAATATCCTTAGATTTGAGAAAACTGGAGAAATCCTTGTTGAAAAATTCTTTCCCCTGGTCGGTTTGTAGCAGCTGAGGTTGACGTTTGGAGTGTTGAATAATATGTTGAAAGGCCTTGGTAACTAGTGGACCAGACTTGCGACGCACAGGTTCAACAAAGGCCATTTTGGAATATACATCAATGACGGTCAACATATAGCGTACACCGTTGTTAACGCTAGCATAGTGTATCATTTCAACCAAGTCAGCCTGCCAAAGTTCATCCACACCTCGTGAAATCACCTTGAGTCGCGGATAGTGACGCCTAGCTGGGCGATGCAACTCGTGAGTAATACCCATTTTAATGGGTGAGGGCTTAAACAATAATTTTGGCATTTCGAAGTTCTTGTTCAATTTCTTGAATTTCCCAATCGTGACCGGTATGGCCAGCTTGACGTGAAGCATGCAACAACTGTAGCTGCTGGACGAGCTTATTGGGATTGTGCCAGTAGGTAACATCCACAAGGGGTTTTAATGGTTTAAATGTCACTCCCGAAGCGGACGCTTTACGACGAGTACTTTGACTAGTGGGAAACATTTTTGCAATGATGGTTTTATATTTTTGAGATATATTGGCATTCACTTGTTGCGTGGGATCATACTGTCTTTTGTGGGCATGGGTATCCAATAAAATGGATTTATATTTGTCAAGGTCCTCTGACGTGTAATCATGGAAAGAGGGGGTCCGAGAAAAGAGCAGCTTTAACAGTCCTGGCGTTAATTTGTAGTTGATGTTTTTAATGACAGCTTTAGTACGAGCAAATTTAATGGATGAATCGCCAATTTTAAAACTATCATTCTCATAGCGAACACCATACGTGGTATCTGTGTTTCCAATAAATAGATCGGTGAAATAGGGTTCCAATGTTGATCCATAATATTTTATTAAAATGGTTTTCAGTTGTGCTTTATGTTGAGGGGTGGCCAAGAGTTGTGAAAACGGAGACGCCCTGGAAGGGCAAGGTGTATCGACCATGGCCAAGGATTTCTTTTTTCTCAAAAACTCTGCAAGGGGTGCGGCCTTTTTTTTGAGGCGTAAACACTTGTTCCTCCTCATCCTCAACTTCACTAACACTAGTCAAATCTTCCTGTTCCTCTTCCTCTTCCTCAGGGTCCTCGTGCAGCGTCTGCGTGGCTTGTGAAACGGTGGGTAGCGTTTCAGATGGCTTGAAAGAGGGTTTCAACATGGCATTTAGTGGAGGTGCTAAATGTTGCTGAAAAAACAAAGCATGATTTGCATGTGATTGTTTCAATTGACGAAACTTTTGGCGAATAGTATTTTTTGCTCTAATAATATGCTTTTTCAATTGACTCTCTGCTAACGCCATGGTGTCTTGACAAATGACTTGCCGGGGAATGAGACAGGGCCTTAAATAGCAATAAAATGATCAAACCCTAAGCGATACCGTCCTTGGTTGAGTTCACTTTGTTTGTCAATCACTAAACAGGCATGACGTTGAGTGTTCCAGCACTTGGCACACAATTCTGTAAACATTTGAAAGGTCATATCCGGATTCACATGTTCATTATAAATGTGACGACTGTTCCTCTCGTCCTGACGAAATAAAACAATGACATTGGGATTGTCGCGAATCAACTGTTTGGACATTTTAGAATACGTTTGCCCAAGATAGAAGCAATCGATATGTTTGTGTCGACCCATGCTGAAATAGCTTTGAATGATGCCTTGACGTTCAGTGGATACATCGTCGAAAGTCATGAGTGAATCAGGCTTTACTTCATCCGGTGAAATCACATTTTCTTGTATGGAAAATGTAAAATAACCCATATTCTCTTTTTGTAATCCAGACATGACTTGATCCAGAAACACGTAGAGGGGTTGGTAGAGAGATTTTGCAAAAATATAAATATTTTGAAAACGCAGACCATTGGGCGCTGTGATGAGCGTTAGCAAAAGATTAGTCTTTCCACAGCCGGAAGGCCCCACAACGATGCAGCGAATGGAAGATGGAAAGAGTGAACCATGGCGTTGTTCACGTGATGTGGGACAGAGATGGGAAACCATGTCCCCCACGGGGAATGACTCTTGCTGCTTAATAATCTTCATTTCAACTAAGGCTTAGACAGGCTAGCAGGCTGTCTATATACAGGACACCGAACCTTGTCATAGAAACAGTAGACTGGTACTACAGGTTGACGATGGATGTCTTTGGACGTGCGTTGATGGCCAAAGCTAGGCCTGTCCCCATACATGATCCTAAACAGGAAACAGATCCTGCTAATAAACACTATGTGGATAGGTCAGTAGTGCCACGCACAAAACAGGGAGATTATGACTTTAAGGGAAAGCGGTTAACCCATGTAAAACATCCTCAAGTGTCTACAGACGTTACTACGAAAACGTATGTGGATAACAAAGTGTATGAGTTTTATGACAAAATGCCCCAGCTTACGGTGAATGGCTATAGCGCTAATCACCATCGGATTATTCACGTGCAAGACCCACAAGACGAAGACGATGTTTGTACCAAGCGTTACATGACCTATGAAATGAAAAGGCTTTATAAATTCATCCCATCTGTATTTTTAGTGTATCTGACAAATGAAAAACCTGTGAATGACAGAAACCATTTACCGCTAGTCCATGATCAGCACTTGACCTATGTGCTTGCTTCGGGTTTAAGCCACTATCGATTACACTATGATGGAACCATTCACATCAAGTATGCCATACCTGATGAGAACCATTTACAAATAAAGATAAATGGTCATAGGATGTTGATCCATAACCATGAAATGGTCAATGCAGGTGACGAATTATCCCTTCATCTCATGTTGACATGGGATGAAAAGCAAGCGGGAAAAACCATAAACGATTTCCCACTTTATGTGGAATTGGAATATACAGCCATGAAATAACCATCTGACGTTAGTTGTGATTTAAACTTTCTTGTGAAAGGTTGTTGGTCATTATCATCATGGTGAAACAAAGGTATGCAGTGAGAAAGACTAAAAAAAGGACTTTGTCCTTGGCAAAGCCTGGGCTTACAACATTCGTGGACAAGCCCTTGCGAAAGAAAAAAAGAAAAAAACTATGTATTGACCATAAGGAAAGCCCTTCGTGCAGCACAGAGACATGTTATTCCAAAACGTCGGCGACAGGTTTCAAACCAAGGGCGAGTGATTCCCGTTGCCAAACGAGCCGGATTTTTACCTGCATTATTTGCCGGTCTGGCTGCTCTGGGTTCACTTTGGGGCGGTGCCAGTGCAGTGGCGAAAACCATTAAAGCCGCGCAGCAGGGCAAGCAACAACTCAAAGAAAGTCAGCGACACAATGAAACGATGGAAGCGATTGCCATGGGGGCTAGAAATGCCAATTTAAAGCCATCCTTTTATCAACAGGGATTTGGGATTTCACCATTTCGAAATATTAAAAAAAATAACCTCAGCCATAGCAAGACATGCCCTGACGCATCAACAAGTGGAAAGCTATGCCAAACAACTAAAACTTTCTCATTTTCGAGGTGTGTTTATGCGAAACCAATTACCCCCACGACCCTGGAAACAGGAATGTGCTGTTGTCAATTTGGATGATCACCGAGGACCAGGAACGCATTATGTAGCTTATGTCAAAGAGGGATCCATCGTATGGTACTTTGACAGTTTTGGGAATTTTCCCCCGCCCATGGAACTAGTGACCTATTTTGGAAACAGGATCAAAATATATTATAATGTGAAACGTGAGCAAACGTTTAACAGCCAACAGTGTGGACGTTTGTGTTTATTTTTTTTATATAAGACGCAGCATCAGCTAAAACGTCACCAGTATGTCGGCAGAAAGTAAAACGTTTACACTGCGTGGACGTGGACCTGAAGTAAGCCTAGACTTTTACCCGCCTATCGAATTGAGTGAAAAACCCTATGGTTTAGGACTTGTTTCTCTTGAAACGTACAATCGAATATACAACATACGTGAATATGTGAACAACAAGTTTTACTATGATGATTCTGTGCTCACCTTGAACTCTGGTGGATACACGATCGATGACATTTATGAACACATGTATGTGGTGTTGATCAATCAATATGGTTTAAAGTCATTTCTCGACGGAACGCACAAGTTTAAACTTGTAGGCAATACCAATACTCATCGCTGCAGTATTTTCTCTACCTTCAACATTGACTTTAAAACACACCCCGATTCCATTGGCCCTTTACTAGGATTTAAACCACGTGTGTTGGAGCCCAACAAAAAACATGATTCGGACCATGAAGTGAAATTCATTGAGGAACATCATGTGTCGGTGACGTGTAATATTATTAGCCAAGTGTACACCAATCAAGAACCATCGCATTCGCTTTATGACTTTATTGTGACATCGCCTAATGGCTATATTATTCGTGAAAACCCTCCAGTGGTGCTTTTTCATTCTGTGCCTGTCGATAGTATTAGTAATATAACATTAAGACTGATCAATAGAGATCAACAACTCATTGATCTAGATTCTACCACACCAGTGACTTACAAGTTGGTGCAAAAGCCACTATGAAGTTTGTGTATAAAGCAACAACACCGTCTAGGAATGGTGTTAGTTGTTTGCCACGTGAATACACGTTAACATCTCAAGGCAAGCAGATTTTACAGCATTTGGGTTACCACGTCAACCCTCATAATGAATTCTATCCTAGAGATAGCGAACCGCATCGAGGAACAACCAGGAGTGGTAAGAATTGATCTCCATTCCTATCAAGCTCAAACACCTGGACTCAATAACAATGATGAAATTCAATTTGTTATCAACAACCAAGATATTTACACCCTACCGCATGAAAGTGTCATTCAGATTGAAGGTCGGCTCACCAAAGCCGATGGCTCTACACCCACCACATCCAAGTTGGCCAACCATGGTTTGGCCTTTCTATTTTCTGAAGTGCGGTATGTCATTAACGATATCGTGGTGGATAGCACTCGAAATGTGGGCATTTCCAGTGTCATGAAACTATACCCCTCTTATAGTGAGGAAGAAGGTAAAACACTTTGCATGGCAGGTTGGTGTCCCGACTCGACCAATGACTGGATGGTACACACTGATGGGACCTTTACTGGATATTTACCTCTTAAACTGATTTTAGGCTTTGCCGAAGATCACCAACGCATTGTGGTCAACGCAAGGCAAGTGCTTTATCTAGTGAGAGACAGGAGTGATAATAATGCACTCAAGGGAGCCGACAATGCCCCCATCGATTCAAAAATTCAACTACAACGCTTGCTAAGGGAAGTGCCTCATGTGACCCTGGACATACTCAAAATGGTAAAGAGAGATATGCCTCTACCCATGGAATTTAGAAGCTGGTCACTCCATGAGTATCCGCTATTGCCCACCACCAACACACACAGTTGGTCTGTAAAAACAGCTCGCTATACAGAGAGACCTCTCTACCTGATCGTGGGTTTTCAAACGAATCGCAAGTATCAACAAACCAAAGATGCCACGCAATTTGATCACCTACAATTGAGAAATGCACGACTTTTCCTCAACAGAGCTGTGTTTCCCTATGAAGGACTGGATTTGGATTTTTCAAAAAATAAGTTTGGCCCCCTGTACGACTTGTTTTCTAAATTTCGATGGTCGTATTATCAAAAAGAGAACAGCCCCATGCTGCTACCCCAAGCGTTTAAGGCAAGAGCGCCACTAATTGTCTTTTACTGTTCTTACCTGGAAGAGTCTGTCAAGCCATCCAATATCGACATTCGACTAGATTTTGAAACGCATGACAATGTACCAGCCAATACCACGGCCTACTGTTTGATTATTCATCACAAACAAGTCAACTATTATCCACTGTCCAACCAAGTGACGAGTGTATAAATAACAGCTCAACCCACGTCAAGCCGCTCAGTCCTGTCTTGCTTTAAAGCCTCAAGAGACGTCACATCCATGAATTTAAACTCTGAGGAACAACGTTTCAAAACTTTTGCCACATGGCCAGTGCCTTTCATAAACCCTCAAGCCTTGGCGGCCGCTGGATTCTACTATTTGAAAACAAGAGATGAAGTGAAATGTGCCTTTTGTCCCATCATCATAGACCTATGGCAGGAGGGCGATGAACCCATGCAGGAACATCAGCGCTGGTCACCCACCTGCCCCTACCTGTGCAGAATGGAAGTGGGAAATATACCCTGTCATTCAAGCTATCCCTCACTTGTGTCCCTGGGTAATGAAAAAAAAACAAGTTACGATACGTGTGGACCGTATGGTATTCATGGTGCTTCGGTGAGCAGCTCACCATCAAAAACGCCTAGTTTAGAGACATTGGGACATCATCGGTGTTATGGACGTTACAAACACAAGAGACTATACTGTTGTATCAGTTGGTATCGTCCTTATCCCAAAATGACAAAAGCCTGTAAGACGTGTTATGATAATAAAATGATGTAATTCTTAAATTCTTATTTTTGCATGTCCATTTGTCCTACCCTAACCTCTTTTTTTTGGAACTAGCATGGCAGGTAAGTCCATGTCATGATCACACTCGATCGTCAGTCAGTCGTCAGTTGAACTTGGTCCAGGCAAGCGTCAACATGTTGCGCACACTCATTGTGGATTGCCAAGGGTTTAAAATTGGTGACAACAAATTTATATTTAAACAAGTGGCCATGATCGATTGTACCACGTTTTGGATATCGCAAGCTACGCATTTGCTATTTAAACCACCCCATGCTTTTGATTTGTTGTGTGAAAAAGACCGTAAACAAACCCAGTGGATTGAAAATCATAGGCAACTAGACTGGAATCAGGGAACCATTTCCTATAAATATTTGGACGTGATCATGAAAGCACACTTGTCCTCGGTCAATGTGGTATTTGTGAAAGGTAATGAAAAACGTCAATGGTTGCAACCATTTTTGGCGTATTACTGCCAATGTATCGACCTCATGGAGTTGGGCTGCCCCTCCCTGCAAACGCTCATGGATACTTGTTCCTGCGGCAACATTACCCATACAGCCCTATCGCATGCGTGGCATCTCTTTCATTGGTTAACCACTCATGCCTGCTGGGAGTTGTTGAACAAAATTATAACTCAAGATTTACCTGTGAATGACGCCAGTGAGATTTCTACAAGCGACGTGTAAACACATACAGCACGTAATACCATGGAAAAAGGCAATGCTACGGACAAAGCCATCGGCAAGTTCTTTGTGTGCAAAAAGAAACTAGACAATTTTACCAAAGAGGAACTCTTGGCGCTCCCCAAGTCGTTCATTTATTATGTGGCCGCCAACGCGGTCAAAGAAATCTGGCAACATGTAACAAAATCATGGACTCAAGACCCTGTGTTGAGTGAATTGCAACCCTGTACGGATTACGATCACCATAAGCAAGTGGCCATGGCAAAAATACCGTCTATGCGTCAGTGTGCGACTTGCCAGCTAGTGAAACTGTATCATGGTCATAAAAGTCCATGTAAAGACTTTGTTGAATCATTCCATGGGTGTCATGGCGAGAAAAAGCAACAACAACAAACACAAACATCGTCCACAGAGGAGGAGGAAGACCAAACCTTTTTACCATCCATGGAAAAGGATATGCCAGACCTGTACTGGCAATGGCGTCATTCACCAAGTGATTCAATACCTACCTTTCGAAATCCATCTTCCAGGTTATCGTTTTTGCGGCCCTGGAACTCATCTTGAAAAACGTTTACAACGTGGTGATGTACCCATTAATCTTTTGGATCAAGCATGCAAGGAACATGACCTTTCTTATCGCCATAGTCATCCTGGTTTAAGACACGTGGCAGATAAATTGTTATTGAAGAAAGCTAAACAACGTTTCACATCCAGTGATGCCTCAGTGGGTGAAAGGATGGCAACCCTGATTGTCATGAGTGCTATGAAAGGAAAGTTGATGATGCATGGACATAAACATTGAGGAGTGAGGAATTGGGATTTGTTTGTATTCTATTTTTCTTTTGTCAATTCACTATGACTATGAAATAAAAACAAAGGTTTACCAGAGCACGATGTTGTGTTATTTTTAATTTAAAAAAATCATGATGTTGATGGCTTATGTTTCATTTTACACATTTCACACATTGCCATTTTGCCAATTTGCAATTTACAGTTTTTGAAAACTTTCGTTTCAAGTTTAACGTTTTTGATGATATGGATTTTTCCATTTTGTTGATGACACTTTTTAAACAATGACCGTTTGAAGTTTTTGAATTTTCATATTTCACATATGGCCATTTCCAGTTTTTTAAAAATGTTCGTTTTAAGTTTTGCGTTTTTGGTGATATGGAAACATAGATTTTCCATTTTTCCATTTGGTGTATGTCGAAAGTTGAGATTTGACAATGATGATCATGCGAGTGCTTGACCTTGATAATGCTGCAATGTGTTGATGCGTGTTTGGAGAAACGTCGAGGTCTACAACTACTGCAGGTAAGACTGTTTTTACAAAAATAATGTCTATTGTCCGCCACATTTCAATGAAAAACAAAACTAATGACATAACAAAATGATTATATAAGTGACAATTTCCCACACACCCACTCTTCCTCACAGTGTGTGTTCTGGTCAACCATACACATCAGCTTTCTCTCTCCACTCATACATTCACACCTGTCTTTGGGAACAAACACAACCACTTTATTTATTCCCAAATGCACATTCTCGACATGCACACTCATCCCAAAAGAACTTTTTTTGGTTTATCATTTACATTACGAAAAATAATTAAATACTAGAGTAGTATAGGCGTAGATATGGGACAGACAATTAAGTGTGGTCCAAAAGTGACCATTAAAAATCTATAAAAATTAATGGATAAAAGTGACCATTAAAATTCTATTAAAAATTAATGGATAAAGTGACCATTAAAATTCTATTAAAAATTAATGGATAAAGTGACCATTAAAATTCTATTAAAAATAATGGATAAAGTGACCTTAAACATCATTAAAAAATTATCGATCAAACATATGGTTATCTTAACCATTACAAATCTTCCAAACAATTATGGTTACGAGTAACCATAAAATTCAATCAATATTATGGTTGAAATTAACCATAAAAGGTAAACAATATTTCGTATTACTTTATGGCAGAATGTAACCATAAAAACAATTAAAAATTATGGTTAAAAATAACCTCTAAATTGCCTCAATTTTTTCAAAATTCTGGTTAAAAGTAACCATTAAACTTAACAAGAAATTAACCATGATAATTATGGTTAAAGGTAACCATGAAACACAATCAAAAGTTATGGTTAATCTATTTATAAAAATTAACTATGAAAAGTTATGGTTAACGTATCCATAAAATTACCAATGTTATTTTTAATAAAATAGGGTTAAAAGTAACCATAAAAATGACTCTAAAATGTAAATGACAAAATTATGGTTACCTTCACCTATAAAACGTAACACAAATTGATCCTACAGACACCTAAAATAATGGCTAAAATTAACCATTGAAAATTCTAACGATGTTTTTCAAAATAATGACTAAAACAAGGGTATAAATTCTAGTGACATGTCTCTTCTTGGGGCAGAAGAACCAGTGACTTTTTAAAGAATTATGGATAAAATTACAGTTAACAAAATTTTTGCAAAACTCCGACATTTCGGAGAAACCCCAGGGGTGTTTCGAAGCCAGCGCTGGATTTCTAATTTTTCCTCGTTGTCACCCCTGGGATTTTTTCTTTGTTCTCCTCTCGCTCCTTGAGTAGCTACTTATTTTCTACTTGCATCTCTCAGAATGCCTCTAGCAGACCCTGGAGAGCACTTGCTCTTTCCTCCTCTCCCCATTAATGACTCAGTTATTTTTTGAAAGGATTGAGTGGGATTCGAACCATAGAAAACGGGGCGCCTCCGCTTCTAAGTGAACAAGTCTCAACAAACCAGACACTTAACCTCCTGAGCTACGAGGAAAGCGATTAAGAAGCGCGTTTGCGATCTTATGAGCTACAATCTGCATGACTAACATCAGCTGATGTGGTGCAATTGCTTATGGCAAGTACAGTGGGAAGAGCATTTATTGTTTGCTAATAGATTGCGCTACACATACTACGTAGTTTTTAGCTTTTTCTGCTAGAGCTTTCACTGTGACAAGACCAACAGCTGGCTTCTAAGAAATAATTAATTCACCAGATCATTTCCATGCGAGCGAGCGGACGGCAAGCTCAAATGACACTGCATACTAGTAAGGTTATCTTATCGGCTAGGAGGGTATCAAAGCTAACAGGGTTTCTCGGTCAAGTTCACTGATTACGGATGAATGAGTTACAAGCGGATTATTATTATTAACTTCTTCCTTCTTCTTCTTTTGTACTGTGCTCAGCCGAAACTATTAATTTCTCTACTTGTTCTTCTAATTCCTCCAAGGCGTTACCAATTTCTACACGGTCACTGTCATCACTAACGCGTTTTAAGATCGTTAGTTGCAATATTAGTTTCTCCAATTGTTCTTCTAATTCCTCAAAGGCGTTATCAATTTCCACGAAATCACTGTCATCACTAACGCGTTTTAAGATCGTTAGTTGCAAATTTTGCATCTTACGGTAGTAATTATAGATTATATTTTTAATACTGTCAGGCACATAACGCCTGGCAATGGAGGGTGTATTTGAAACAATACCCCGTTTTAAAATATTTGTCAGGCTGCAAGGCCTTATATTATATTCGGGTTCCATATTTATTAATTGTTTTTTATCTTTAAATAAGAAAATACTGCAAACTTAATTGTCCTTTCAAATTCAACAAATTTAAACTAACTCTTTTTTATTCTTAGTTTTTAAGTTCAATTGAACTTAAAAACTAAACTCTTACTAATTTATTAAAATGAATAACAACTACTCTCATATTTAAAAGTTTTCAGTAACTATTCCATGCTTAGCATCATAGGTTAAATTCTTTTTACCGTACATAATTATATAAGCAAGCGTATTTTCAGGTATATTGGCATTAAATGTTGCTACCAATTTCATACTGGTTTTCTGAGGTGTCACTACATTTCTACGCCGACTTATATTGATAACATAAATAGGATAAGAAGCAATGAACTCTGTGGGGATTATAACAACATCATACTTCAGCTCAGTTATACGCTTAAAGTCCCTAAAAGCATAATAGGCATTTAGATAAGTATTAGGAGGATTGATATTCCACATTTCTTCCGGAAACATTTCGTTTCTTCCGTTTTTCATGTAAATATTTTGAAGCTGAACATGATCAAATTTGGAACTATTCATATCTTGGTTACCTTTTCTATTAGTTTGAAACACAACAAAAATAAAATATGGCAGATCAAACTCCATTGAATTGTAGTAATTAGTAATATCTATTTCAAAATTCCTTTTCCCACTTAGGCCTGAAATTTCTTGAGTTTGAAGGTCAAAGAATGATATAGGTATTCGTGGTTCTTGCAGTATTTTTTCTCTCAGTTCAAGCTCATAATTTGGTTCGTATTTAACAACAGGAATTTTTATCTCCATTGACTTTACGGTAACTTTTCCTTCCTCCGGGAGAGTTCCAGGTGCATTGCCCCCATCGGGATTCTTAGTCCACCATCTATACAAAGCATCGTTTGCATTTTGACTCCATGTAAATGTAACAGTTAAATCTCCTTCCCACATAATCTCTTTGTTGTTGTTTGAGTCTTCAGTCTTTTGACTGGTTTGATGCAGCTCTCCATGCCTCCCTGTCCTGAGCTAATCGTTTCATCTCTACATAGCTACCACACCCTACATCCGAGGCAATCTGTTTAACATATTCTAACCTTAGTCTACCCCTACAGTTCTTGTCCTCGACCCTTCCTTCCATAACTAAGCTTGCTATTCCTGGGTGTCTTAGTATGTGTCCTACCAACCTATCTCTTCTCTTCATTAGCAGTCTCCAGAAACATCTCTCCTCTCCAACTCGCCTTAATACCTCTTCGTTTGTAACCCTATCTACCCATCTGATCTTCATCATTCTCCTGTAACACCACATTTCAAATGCTTCAATTCTCCTCTTTTCTGCTGCACCAATAGTCCAAGTTTCACTTCCATAGAGCGCCACGCTCCAGACAAAGGCTTTCAAAAATGACTTCCTAATACCTAAATCTATATTCGATGTCAACAGATTCCTTTTTTGTAGGAAGGCTTTCCTTGCCTGAGCCAACCTACTTTTTATATCCTCTTTGCTTCGTCCATCACTGGTTATTCTGCTTCCTAAGTAACAGAAGTCTCCAACTTCCTTCAGCTTTTCACCTGCCAATTTGATCTCCATAGAAGTTTCTGATTTATTTCGGCTGCATTCCAGTATTTTTGTTTTACATTTATTAATTTTCATCATGTATTCATTCTGTAAGACGGAGTCCATACCATTCAAAAACTGATTCAAATCCTCAGGCGTGTCGGCCAAGATGACGATGTCATCAGCAAATCTCAGAGTTGAAATTATTTCTCCTTGAATCTTCACTCCCACTTTGAATTTTTCTCCAATTTCCTTCATTGCTTGTTCAATGTAAAGATTGAAAAGTATGGGTGATAATTTGCAGCCTTGCCTTACACCTTTCTGAATACCAGCTTCTCTCTCATGTCCTTCAGCTCGAATGACTGCTGTCTGGTTTCTGCATAGATTGTATATCACCCTCCTATCCCTGTACTTTATTCCAATAGATTTCAAAATATCAAACAATTTAGTCCAATCAACGTTATCAAAAGCCTTTTCTAAGTCTACAAATGCCATGAACGTTCTCTTACCTTTCCTTATTTTACCTTCCAAAATCAGCCTAAGACTTAGTACAGCTTCCCTTGTTCCTACATTTCTCCTGAAACCAAACTGGTCTTCACCCAACTCCGTTTCTATCTGGCTTTCAATCCTCTTGTAAATTATTCTAGACAGGATCTTTGAAGCATGAGTAATCAAGCTGATTAAAAATCTCTTTAAAATCCTTAAAAAATCCACCAAGAAGACTTAAAGGGTACCTTAACTCATTTGATATTTTCTGCAATTTACCATTATTAAGAAAATTACCTGAATATATCATTTTATCACTATAAGAGGCTGTTAAATTAAACAGAACCGTTGAAGATATATTTGGATGGTCAATTCGATAGATAGTGTGTCCTCGTTTTTTTCACGGTTACAGTGCTCCAAAATTGAGTGAGGTAATTGTCAATTAGCTTTACATTTGACTTTCCTTCATAGTTAGTGTAATCAGTTCCATCAGCATGAGTTACATCGAAAGTAATATACAAGTGCGCATTATTATCAATCCAACCATCACCAACTTTAATATCTATTTCCACGTCCTTGTTTGGCAAATTTAAATTGTTTTTAGTCTTTTCATTTACAGGAAAAGACTGCCACTGGTAACTTTCTACTTTGTTCATTTATTATAAGAAAAATAATAGAAAATTAAATGAAGAGGAAATAATTAACTCATCTCTAAAATTACAGTAACTGTTGCGCCGTTGAAATCACTTCGTCATTCTCATTGGTCACAGTAATTTTTAAATTCTGAATTTTATCGAAAACTGGGCAAAATACAGGATAATTCGGCTCATAAATTATTGGAGCACTAAACTCTAGGGCTGGTTTAAATGATGCAATAATATTCGTTTCACGGTGAAAATGCTAAGAGTCTTTTACAAACATTCCATCCGCTAAATTGAAATGAACGCGGATATTTTCGAACGGAATTATTTTAGGTAAGTTCCGAGCAAGTGTTTTGGTTTTTGGTTCTACAATTTGATTATTAAAACCTAAAACTGAACCAATACTTTCTTCTTGGTCAAAATATATTTTATAATCACTAATTATTTCCAATCTGTTTAGAATTTTATTTTGTTCAATACTAATCTTAGGTTCTTGGCTTTGAATAGCTTTTTGTAAATTTTCTACATTATATTGACCTGGTGGAATAAACATTTCATTTATCGTACCTGATACTTTTTCATAGTGTACTTTATTGTTTTTTGTTGTAATATTTGGTGTTAGGAAGGTTGAGTAAAACCCTATTAATCCAACTTTTCTAAATTCATCTCGCAATGGAACATTTAACCTTTTCTCTTAAACCGAAGTTTTACCACTTAGTTCAAAAATTCTCTTCATTTATTAATTCATTCATTAATTAATAAAATAAACGAAAATGAGTAAACGAAATGTTGTAGATTGGGACCCACAAGTAAGACTTGTAGAAAAGCAAGTAAAGAACAAACATGGCAAATTATTACCGAATTCCATTCGTTGTGCTATAATAGGCCCCAGTAATTGTGGTAAAACAACCTTAATGATTGACAATTATATTTTGGCACCTGGATGGTTAAACTGGGGAAAAAATAAACAACCTTTACATCTTCTCTAAAAGTTTAGATCAATCTAAGTATCAACAGTTTATGGAAAAATGTAATAAAATCGAAGAGAAGTTAGGAAAGTCCATTGCACAATTTATTCATGACGATGAAAGCATAATGCCCCTGGATAAATGTGAAGATAGGTCAGTTGTAATTTCCGACGATTTCATACTGGAAAACCAAGACATAGTTCGAGAATATTTTACACGAGGAAGACATAAAGGGATTGACTGTTTTTACTTAGCTCAAACGTATTCAAAAATACCAAAACAATTAGTTCGTGATAACTTAAATTTCTTAAACATATTTAGGCAAGATAATACCAATTTAAATCATATTTATCAAGAATTTGTTGGTGGCGATATGAAATTTGAAGACTTTAAGAATATTTGCAGCAAATGTTGGAATGAGGAGTTTGGTTTTATTACTATTGATATGAATCGCAAAGCTAACGATGGTAAATATAGGAATAAAATTAAAACGTTTCTAAATGTTGGGTAACTACTCCAGGGGTATTGGCAGGTTTTAGGTTGAGTATTCTAACACCAACATCGTTAGCGTACAACGTCAGCGTCAACGTACAACGTTAACGTACAGCGTACAACGTCAGCGTTAACGTTCAGCGTTAACGTCAGCGTACAACGTACAGCGTCAATGTCAGCGTCAACGTACAGCGTACAACGTACGCGTCAATGTCAGCGTCAAATGTCAAACGTCAATGTGAGCATCAAACGTCATTTTTTAAAATTTCACCTATAATAAAGATGTTTGCGAAATACGATCATAAGGTAGTTCAACAAGCAAGAAGGAATAGGAAGAAATTTGAAGAATTAAAAGACGAATTTCGAATATGGAAGAAGCAGCCTATAACGGAATACGAGAAGTATAAAAAAGAAGATCAACCTGTTATCGATGCTGTTAATGTTTTAGGCAACAAGTTAAATGACATCGGTGAAAATGTTATTAAAGCTATAGAAGAAAATAGAGAAGTGGAGAAGCAATTAATTCCTTACAGAATTGACTATAAAGAAGACTTTCCTTCAGATTCCGAAGGTTCCTATTTCTTGGATGAATATGATGTCACTGATGAGCAAAAAGAAGCTTTAAAATCGGCAAGAAAGGTCAGAAAGAATTTAGAGTCGCAACTTCAGAAAGAAAAGGGGAGGAGTTTATTTCAAGAGGCCGATGAAGAGTATGATAAAAGTGAAGAAAATGTTAAGAGGAAAGGCATAACTGATTATTCTACGGTGTACTTAGGGGTAATAATTTCAAAATATTTACCTAGAATTAGTGACCCTAAATTTGGAATAAGATATGATAAGAACTATCAGGGTTATTATATAGGAGACTCAAAAGTTGAATTCAGTAATGACGATATTATAATTAAGGGTAAGAATTTTAAAGCTACAAAGGGTTTAATGTTATTTTTAACCTTAAATGATATACCTAACGATGATGAGTATACAGACGAAGACCGCAGCACATATGAGACTATTTTAAAAATTACAAATGCTATGTATCAAAACAATGACCCAAATAGCACTAAACCTAAAAGTAGTGTTGGCAAAAAATATAATACGTTGATAAAGGATATATGGCTTTCAGAAAAAGTTAGTAGAAAAGAAAGAGCTGCATCTCTAACCACTCCTCCTAAATCAGGATTTGGTTTTGTAAAAATATATTCAAAAGCACCGATTGAATATGTGTGGATGGATGATGTAAGGGAATTAATAGACAGATTAATGGTAATTCATGGCGAAGAAAATGCTGGAAACAACGTCTATCACAATGAAAAGGTTGGAATAACGAAGATGCTTACGAGTAAGTTTAATGACTTCATTGTTAATAATCCTAAAGGTATTCCATATCTAATTAGGTTTTTAAATAACATTCCCCATACATTCTGGGAATCTGAAAAACATGGAAAAGGATTAGTTAATTGGATGATTAATAAAATAGGTGAAAATAATATTGACTTAACACTCCCGGGATACAAATTTTGTGGTCCTGGTAATCCATTAGACAAGCAACTAGCCGAAGGTGTTCAGGGTTCTAACCCATTAGACGAAGCATGTAAATTACATGATATAGCATACCGCGAACATACAAAATTAGAGCACAGACATCAAGCAGATAAAGATTTACAAAAGGCTGCAAAAGAGAGAATATTAAGTAAAGATGCTAACTTGAGTGAGAGACTAGCAGCTACAGCCGTTACTGGAATAATGTATGGAAAAAGAAAAATGGGAATGGGGTTAGATGAAAATGGTTGGGGCGTCTGAGTATAAATTTGTAAAATATTTGTTTATAATTTTTTCATTAAATAAATGAAAGGATTTAGTATTGATCACAACGTTTCCCAAAAAGGGAAACTAAAACCCAAAGCTATTAAAATAAAACTCTCCAACGAAGATCTGAAAAAGCATGACTATCTAGATGAGTACTTGACAGATACACAAAAAAAGCAGAAAGCAAGAAAAATTCAAAAAGGTGGTAGCTTACTTATAAGTTTGTCCATTCCAATTGTAAAGAAAATATTCGAATATCTCAGTAGGAAGAAAGAAGGTTCTGGAATTAATGAACACCAAGGAGGATTTTTGCCATTAATATTAGCTGCATTGGGTGCCATTGGTTCGCTGGCAGGTGGCGCTGCAGCCATTACAAACGCTGTTCATAAAAAGCAAAAAGAAGATGCGGAATTGGCTGAACAAATTAGACATAATCTGGTGATCGAAAAAAAGACTGGACAAGGTTGTTTGGGAATAACTAAAATTAAAAAAAAAGAGAAATTTCATCGATATTGAGTGATATACTTTCCAACTATAAGCACCCTTTAAGTAATTTCGATATACTTAAAATAATACACGAAATGAACATAAAGCATTTTCGAAATGTTTTTATGATTGATGAATTGCCTACAAAACCTAATGATTGTGAATCAGGAATTGTAAACTTGGATAAGTCGGATCATGCAGGTACTCATTGGATTTGTTACTTTAAAAAGGGTAACCAAAAATTCGTCTTTGACTCATTTGGTGGAGATGTTCCTGAAAAACTAGTAAATTATTTGGGAGCTAGCAACCTATTTTATAACGCCGAAAGAATTCAAATGTTTGATGAATATATATGTGGTCATTTATGTGTCCTTGTTTTAAAGTTGTTTTCGAATTTGGGTTCCCCTAATCCCGCTCATTTTAACGAAATTATAGATTTAATAAATGGACATATTTGGAAATAAAATTATAAACGGAGAGAGTAGTTCATTAAATATTAAAGCTATCACAAAGGATGATTTAGAAAAACGATTTTCAAGGCTAGTTACGGCTCTAAATAAACGCCTTAGTGAGCTTTTTTTTTGTTTCAAAAACATGGATTGATTTTCAGGGAAAGAGGATAGCGAATATTGAAGATCCAATCAACAATAAAGATGTCGTTAATAAGCAATATCTCTTAGAAAAGCTCAAACCACTTACTATTGAAGGGGACTACTTCACGAAAGAAGAAATAGACAAATTGTTCTCGGAATATGCCACTACTTGTCTTACACCAGTAGCAACATTAACAGAAAAGGTTGACAACTTAGAAAGAAAGGTGTTTGATTGGATAATATTACAAAAGGACCTATTTGCAGAGAAAGATAAAATTAAGCATATTTTTACATACAACGCAACGATTAGGAAAATTTTTGTTCGTATCGTAGACCCAGATAAAGTATTTACTTCATATACAGATGACGCTATTAAAACAGTATTAGACGTTTATATTGCACGTTCCAAAGAAGAAAAAATTATGGTAGATACTAGTAAGCCCTTCAACGTTAAATCTGGTGATACTTTATGCTTTAAAAATAAAATGGACAGCGTAATTTTAAAACTTCCAATAAATGTTAGTGTGACGATGTTTGGTGAAGTAATACTTGATGCATATGAACCTCATCCTGATGAATCGGTCGAATAACACTAATGTTAAAATGTTTTAGTTTTTAATGGAGAAAATATCCATTAAAAACAGTCTAATGTAGCAGGTTTTTATACAACATCTCTATTGTTCCTTTAAGAAGATCAGGAGCAAATGGAATATTGAAATGGTTTCCCGAATAGCTAATTTTTATTTGTTCTTTCATAAGCACATACAACCTTACGCTTTTAGGATCATTATATATTTCATAAACTATCTCACAATCGGGGTGCCGCCTGCATATTTTTTGATTGCTTGATTCACCTGTTGTCTCTGCGCCCTTATTGCATAGTACCTGTACTTTTCGTTTGGTTCATGCTTATCTATAATAAGTAGACAATTATTCTTACTAGTTTTAAGTGCAAGAGGTGTGGCTAATGGGGTAAGAGATTCGTTTTCTGCTTCCTTTATTTGAAGTTTCTGCATTAACCCAACTAGTTGGTTCTTATATTCTTCTTTAATTTTGTATTCTCTGTACTTTCGAATTGATGGAAGGACTTCTTTCGTTACCCATTTCTTAAATTTTTTAGCTTCCTCTTTTTTAGATGATAAAATAAGCGAATACAACCCAGATTCATTAATAAATATGGTTTGAGGATGTGTATTTCTTAACCCCGCCAAAACGTCGGGGTTATTTAAGGTATCGAATGTACCTTTGTCTTCAATTGCAACGTGTTTTCGAATTGCTTTATCTGTATCTCTATACTCCAATATTAAAGCAATATCTTTAGCTTTAAACCATGAATCGTTATTTTCATCAATAGCAATAACCACTTGTTTGCATATATAGACAAGTTTGCTGTTCAGAATATCGGTAATTGATTCCATTTACTATACATAAAATATAAATATAAAAAGTTAATTTCCTCAACAAAGGGTAGACCCTTGTTTCTTGTAAGTTAGTTTGCGTTCTTCAATGTTGGGTGTCTGAGTAAACCAATGCTTATTTTATAATTAATTTTAATTAATTAATTAATTAATAAATGAATAATCACATTTGGTGTTTAAAGTGCAAAACGTTTACTCAAACACTGCATCCTCACACCCTTTCGACAAAAAATGGTCGAACTAGAATCGAAGGTTTATGTTCCGAATGTGGGAGTAAGAAAAGCAGGTTTGAAAAAAAAAAGTTAATGAGAGTGTAGAAATAGGGGGTTCTACCAAAATTAGAGAACCACCCATTAGCATTCGGGAGAAAATTATAAACGAAATTCATAAACCCATGAGGAAGAATTTTCCGAGAAGGAGGGTTACAACTCACGGCATTGATGACATTTGGCAAGCGGATTTGGTAGAAATGGACTCTGGAAAAATAAAGGGGATATCGAAGCTTAATAAAGGCTACAAGTATTTGTTAACAGTCATTGATGTATTTGCAAAGTATGCCTGGGGTGTACCAGTCAAAGATAAAACGGGTAAAAGTGTTGCTGAAGCGTTTGATGGTATTTTAAAAAACAGAAAACCCAAAAATCTTCAAACAGACAACGGTAAAGAATTTTACAATAAAGAATTTTCAAAATTGATGAAAACATTTAATATCAATCATTATTCGACTTTTACTGAAGTAAAAGCTTCAGTTGTAGAACGATTCAATAGGACCTTAAAAGAGAAAATGTGGAAGCAGTTTGATATTCAAGGAAACTACTGCTGGGTTGGCATTTTACTAAAGTTAATTAATGGCTACAATGATACGACGCACACAACTATAAATATGAAGCCAAAAAACGTAAACAAAGCTAATGAAGAACATTTGTTGAAAACTGTTTACACTGTAAGCGTAGGAGCGGAAGAAAAAGCGAAATTTAAAGTTGGCGATCAAGTCAGAATTAGTAAACTAAAAGGTATATTCGAAAAAGGATACACAGGAAATTGGTCGACTGAAATATTTGAAATAAAAGATATCGTTTATTCCGACCCTATTACGTACAAATTGAAAGATGTAAATGCGGAAGAAATAAAGGGGAACTTTTATGAGCAAGAATTACAGAAAACAAAGTATCCAGAGGCATATATTGTTGAAAAAGTTTTAAGAAAGAAAGGAAATCGGGTATATGTCAAATGGTTGGGTTTTGATAATTCTCACAATAGCTGGGTTAATAAAGAAAATGTTATATTATAATATTTCTGTATATATAAATGGACGCCCGAGTAAAGCGAATAACTCTTTCTTTCTTCCTGTGTTTACTACATCCTACTGAAGATGTAGAAGTATTTATAAATCAGTTGTCTGAGGATAGTATAGATTATCTTTTTGAACTTAATGGTGATGACATAGATAGCTGTTACAATTTTCATAAAGCTACGAAGGAATTCTTAATTTTACGTTAATTCTGGTATTTGATTTTAATGGTTATTAACCATTAAAACCATAAATTTTCTACTTAAAATTTGTCGGGGTGTTACGAAAATTTAAGATTTTTTTTAAAGAGAATTCAAGATTGTGCGCTTTGCAACCACCATAGACTTCTTTTGTGCCTTTATATATCATTTTCAGGCCTATCATTTTCTTTTTTTCCTTTCCACAACTTAGCACCTTGTTGTATTTGTCAGGCAATATAACCTTAAATTCACTATCAAGTTCTAGAAAAGTTTTATTTCCATATTTTGTATTTATACCTTCTACATTCGTTATAAGGTATTCGTTCCCTATTTCTAACTCACTGAGGTTTTTAAACGTCTTTTGTTCGTTGATGCTGTTGAGCGTCTTGAGAAATGGATTTACTTCCATTTATTACATATAAAAAAAGTTTTAATTTTTTAAATATTTAATATAATTATTTTATTTCCTCTAGTTGAGCTACAGTAGTTTTCAAACTCTTTATTACTTCCATAAACGAAGATGACCTTTTTGGACAGTCTATGCCAATCATTGAAGGATCAAATTTTTGAGCTTTAACCAAAGAATTCGTGAATTCATTGTATTGATATACTTGTCTACCTTTAAAAAAATACAGCATTCCGTTAATATATCTAAAGGCTGAATCCATTGCAGGCGGTAAACTAGGAAAACGTCTTGATAATATGCCATGTTGCTTGGGTTTAAAGCTGCATTCGTCTATTTCCGAAAAGAAAGCGTCATTGTAAAAAATATAAGTGTGGCCTGAGTAAGTGTTTAACAACGCATGAATTATTGTATCTGGTCTGATGTTCCACATGGACATGGCTTTTGGATAACAATTTACCAATATTAAGCTCGGATAATCCATCATGTAGATTTTGGTGGCAATAATCATAACGATCTCACCAGAGGGTCTTTGATAAACGACTGTAATAGTTTTAAAATCTTGAGGTAAGAAGGTTAACCAATCTGTAATAAACTGGGGTCGTTTGTTTTTTAAGACTGTTGAGTTATCAAGATCTAAAGGCCAAAACCATTTTTCATAAAAGACATACATTAACTGATTAACAATTAAAATAGTGTTGACATTCAAATCACATAAATTGGGCTCTGGCTTTGGTGTATCTGGAGTTGGTGTTTTATCTGGTACGTTAGGCTCTGTGGCTTTACCATATAAACTTTGAATAGCTAAAATGTCATCTTGATGTAGCTCTATTTCATTGTTAGCGTATACATACATAATAGCATCTGGATTGTTTGAATGGGAAATACCTAAGGCATGGCCTATTTCATGTATCATAACAGAAAGTAAATTTGTTTGATATTGAGGAGTATTAGCATCGGTATTTAAATACCAAGATTCATCTTGATCGATATGAATTTCAATAGGTGAATTAATGCTATTTGGGTAATTTGCATGAGCCAAAACTCCACCTTTTCCATCAAATCCACTGAAACATTGCCCACTTATTTTGTGATTTCTATGAAGGCTACCACGTTTATTTGATATAATTATGTCTGGATTCCTCAAATCGTTCTCAAATGAGAGATCTGTATGTTTTTTCCAAACATCGAAAGCGGCTCTAGCTACACTTTGTATTGCTTGATTAGCTAAAGCATAATGCAATTTTATATTTTTATTATTCCATTTATACCGCCGAGTAGTAAAATTTATATCGTCATCGGTGATACCGCATCGCGATGTATTCATTAATTGTAAAGTACATTCATCTAAATCACCAGTAATATCTAGATTGTAGTACTCTTGGAACAATTTTAAAGCAGATTGGAAAGTTGTTACATTTACTTCTGAAATTTCTTGTTCGTCTATAGTCAAGTATCCAAAATTACGCAGATAGTTGATAGCAAATTGATTCTGATTTTCATGAGATAATATTTCTAATTGAACCTTTGTTAGGGTAACAATTATAATGCAAAATGTAATTATTCTGTTCATTTATTTATATAAATATTTTACTATAATTTCTCTCGAGTAATGTCTTATAATTATTTTTATTAAAAAAAAATGAAATTTTTAATTAAAAAAAGTTATATAATAAATGGATTTAAAACAAAATATTAAGCGCCAAACAGGTGCAACTGTAAAGGAACTAAGGGTTCTGGCAACGGAACTCAAACTAAAAGGAGTATACAAGATGAAGAAGGCTGCTCTTCTTGAAGCTGTAAGCAGTGCTTGGAGTAATGCCGGAGATAGTGCTTTGTTTACGTATCAAGAATCAGAGCTGCCTAAGAAGAGCGTTCTTGAACTAAAACAAGTCGCCAGAGAAAACAAAATTAAGGGCTACTCAGTAATTCATTCAAAGAAAGGGTTGCTAAATTTGATAGCGGAAGAAAAGGAACGTTTGGACAAAATCAGGCATTTTGGATTTGATCAAGACCTCTTTGAAATTAAGAAGGAACCAAAACCTGTTCAATCTAAGGACTTAAAAGATGTGAAGCAAAAATTGGGCCAAATTTTTCCTTTTAAGAAAAATATATTTAATGAAACAGTAGCTAAAAAGTCACCTTTCGAAATTCATCAAGGTGTTCGTACTGTGCTGCACAAAACGTTTAACGTATGGCAGACAGCTTATACTATACACATAAAAGATTTGCAAGGAAAACCAATAGAACAAATGAAAGCGGTCAGAAAAGGTGTGCATGCAGCCATAAAAGAAGTAAGAAAACTAACTGATTTTAAGCCAGGTGATCAGATGAAAGTAGTTGCAGAAAATAATGATTTTAACCATATGATTTCGTCAAAAAAGAAAATAAAAGTCAATGCTTCACATCTACTTGACCTAATTGAAAGAATAATAACATCTAATGAAAATGTAGATATAAATAATACCACCTTTTACTTCGAGGTCTACAAAATACCCAGAGGCAAAGGAGCAAAGGGTAAGAAAATAGTCAATATTGCTAAGGATGTTATGGCTAAAAGAAGCATAAACAAAATAACCAACATCGATAACCTGTGCGGGGCAAGAGCAATAATCACAGCCCTCACGTATGAAACTAGAAAGATACTAGACAGGAAATTAACTGATAATGAAATTACCTATATTAGGAAAGGACGTGCCCTGCAGGAAGAATTAGCAAAAGAGTTATGCACAACATTCGGAAAGAACTGTGAAGATGGGTTTAGTTTAAACGATATTAGAGATGTTGCACATCTCATGGGTGTTCGGATTAAGGTTGTTTTGGCTGCCCATTTTAACAAAGTAATCCATTCCTCAGGTGTAAATGACGCGATAACAATTTATTTGTACTTGCATAACGGCCATTATGATTCCATTAATAATATACGAGGGTTTTATGGAAGTTCATATTACTGAAAAAAATGTGATATACCTTACGATCATCAAGACAAGCACTCGTGTAAAAAAGATAAAAGTAATGTGTGCAATTTGTGCTTAGGTCGAAAACATGATTTCTCAGAAGGTGTACGACCCCGAGTATACTGTAAAAAGTGCAATAGATACTGTTTTGGTAAAGATTGCGTTGATAACCATGAGAAAGTGTGTGAGGTAGTCTACAAGTGCAATATCTGCAACAAAATATGTCCGAGGATAAATATCAAACATTTAGGTGGCTCCTTTGCCCAATGTAGGAAATGTGAAACATTTGTAGAATACGAAGTCGAATTGAAGTGCACAGAATGTAAAAGCGAGTGCAAAAAAGAAAATGAAAACAAGTTTTACTACAACAACCTACACGAAACTGTACTTACTGAATGTGAGAAATGTGCAAAGGAAGTTGCCTGTTCAATAAAACTCAAGTGTCTAACATGTAATGGTAAATGTAAAAAAATAAACAAGCACAGGTGTGGGTACTCTATGTGTTGGAATTGCAAACAGTACGATAAGCCAGCTCAGCACCAATGTTATATGCAAGAAAGGAAAAACCGTGGGGATACTGTATGGAAGATTGTATTTGTAATGGAACGGCAGAAAAGCAACATAAAAATTTCACTTACACAGAAAAATACTACTTTTTCGATTACGAAGCTGAACAAGACACCGGCGTACACACGCCAAACTTTGTATCCGTTTATGACTTTAATGGTGTTAGGCGGGCTTTCCTAAAAAATGACGAATTTTGTCAGTGGCTAATATCAGAAAACCACAAAGGTTTTACGTGTATAGCACACAATGCAAAAGGTTATGATGCGTATTTTATTTTACAATATTGCGTCAATAATGGCATTAAAATTAAAACCATTTACCAAGGGTCTAAGATTATGGAGCTCAAAATACCCACCCTAAGGCTTAGAATAATTGACAGCATAAACTTTATCCAGGGAGGCCTTGCATCCTTTCCCAAAACATTTGGACTAAAAGAACTAAAAAGGGGTATTTTCCACACTACTTCAATAAGAAAGAAAATCAAAATTACGTAGGGTCCATCCCAGCTACTAAATACTATGGCGTTAACACTATGAAGCCTGATAGCAGAAAAGCATTCCTGGAATGGCACGCTGAGAAAGTAAAGGAAAATTACGTGTTTGACTTTAAGAAGGAATTAGCCGAGTATTGTAATTCAGATGTTGATATTTTGCGACGTGGTTGTCTTGCCTTTAGGCAGTCATTTTTAGAAATAGCAAATTAGACCCCTTCCAATACATAACTATTGCCAGTGTTTGTATGGCTATTTACAGGTCAAAATTCCTTGAAAAAGACACGATTGCTGTAGTCAAAGGGCTAAAAAAGGAAATGTTCAGTAAGGAGTCTATAGCATGGTTAAGTTCGTTCCCTAATGTTCGACACGCATTAAACGGTGGCGAGGTCACAATTTGTAGAGCCAAAGTCGATGGGTACGACTATATGACTAAAACTGTGTACCAATATCATGGTTGTTTTTGCCATGGTTGTCCCGACTGTTACTCAGGCGATACTATCAACAATGTAAACAATGAAACTATGGATGACTTGCTTACAAAAACTATAGAGCGAACACAAGCTCTTAAAAATGCCGGGTACAAGGTTGTTGAAATGTGGAGCTGTAAATGGAAAAATTCTAAAGCTTATAAGGAAAGTCTAAACAAATCAAAAGATGTTGTAGAACCTCTAAACCCCAGGGACGCATTCTTCGGTGGTAGGACAAATGCCTCAAAGTTGAAAGTTTCTGGAAAAAGCTGAGATATATAGATATATGCAGTTTATATCCAACAGTTATGTTTTATGACCGGTACCCTGTGGGACATCCCACTAAAATATTTAAGCCAGAAATATACAATAAAGACTGGTTTGGTTTAGTTAAATGTAAAGTTCTTCCTCCAAGAGGTCTTTATCATCCAGTCCTTCCTGTGAAGCTAGATAAGTTAATGTTTACCCTGTGCGCGAAGTGTGCAGAAGGAAAGGTCGGCCGCTGTAACCATAGTGATGAAGAGAGGGCGCTTTTTGGAACTTGGACTACAATCGAACTTAATAAAGTTCTAAAGAAAGGCTACAAAATCCAGAAAATTTATGAAGTATGGAATTTTGAAGAGAAAAGTAATGAGCTTTTCAGGGACTACATTAAAACCTTTATGAAAATTAAGCTAGAAACTAGTCCTTGGGATGGTGATTACAAATCAAAAGAAAAATATGCAAGGGTTATAAAAAAAAAGCAAGGCATAAAGCTTGATATCGACAAAATTGAACCCAATGCTGGGAAGAGAGCAGTGGCTAAAATATGCTTAAATTCTCTTTGGGGAAAGTTCGGTCAGAGGCAAAACATGTCACAAACAGAGTTCATTGATGACCCTGAGAGGTGGTACGACTTGTTATTAGATGATAAGATAGAAATAACTAATGTTATGTACATCAATGAGGAAGTAATTGAGGTAACATACCACTACAATGATTTCTATGTAGAAGATGACACATGTACCAACATATTTGTAGCAACCTTCACCACTTCCAATGCGAGAATAAGGTTGTACAACATGCTTGATAGATTAGGGGATAAAGTAGTTTATTACGACACTGATAGTGTTGTTTACATAGATGATGGAACAAATACTGTAGAGACCGGATGTATGCTCGGCGAATGGACTGACGAATTCGGAAAATATGATCACGGTATTGAATGGATAAGCACAGGTCCCAAAAGCTATGCGTACGAAACATATAAAGGCAAACAAGTTACCAAAATTAAAGGATTTACACTCAACCACGAAAATGCCAAAACACTTAACATGAAGACAATGACCGACCTAATACAAGGTTTTAATAATAAGGTTGTTATAAGCAATAACATGATAACAAGAGATACAAAAACAAAAAGCCTTGTAAATAAAAATATTGCCAAAGAATTTAAAGTCGACTACGACAAGCGTTTCATCCAGAAAGAAGAAGACAACATAATTGATACACTTCCTTGGGGGTACTAAATATAATAGTATACATATTATTTTATAGCTATTTACATCCTTGTTTTAACCATTATTTTATCCTTAATTCGTTAAAAAGTTACTAATAATTTTAGCCTTAAATTTAGCCATCATTCTGGCCATTGTTTCTAAAAAAAGTTATTAGAAATTTTAGCCTTAACTTTAGCCCTGTTTTATCCATAATCTTTTAAAAAGTTACTGGTAATTTTAGCCTTGTTTTAACCATTATTTTGAAAAACATCGTTAGAATTTTCAATGGTTAATTTTAGCCATTATTTTAGGTGTCTGTAGGATCAATTTGTGTTACGTTTTATAGGTGAAGGTAACCATAATTTTGTCATTTACATTTTAGAGTAATTTTTATGGTTACTTTTAACCCTATTTTATTAAAAATAACATTGGTAATTTTATGGATACGTTAACCATAACTTTTCATAGTTAATTTTTATAAATAGATTAACCATAACTTTTGATTGTGTTTCATGTTTACCTTTAACCATAATTATCATGGTTAATTTTTTGTTAAGTTTAATGGTTACTTTTAACCAGAATTTTGAAAAAATTGAGGCAATTTAGAGGTTATTTTTAACCATAATTTTTAATTGTTTTTATGGTTACGTTCTGCCATAAAGTAATACGAAATATTGTTTACCCTTTATGGTTAATTTCAACCATAATATTGATTGAATTTTATGGTTACTCGTAACCATAATTGTTTGGAAGATTTGTAATGGTTAAGATGACCATATGTTTGATCGATAATTTTTTAATGATGTTTAAGGTCACTTTATCCATTATTTTTAATAGAATTTTAATGGTCACTTTATCCATTAATTTTTAATAGAATATTAATGGTCACTTTTATCCATTAATTTTTATAGATTTTTAATGGTCACTTTTGGACCACACTTAATTGTCTGTCCCATATCTACGCCTATACTACTTACTAGTTATTAAAGTTACTAAAAATCTTACTTATTTCATATTTACAAAAAAACTCAACTTTGTACAGCGTTAAAAGAATCAAACTAATCACCAATCAAAAATTTAAAAAAAATAAGGTTGCATAGAACTTTTTTAAAGAGCAAATGGTCCAAGTGAATTGCCACTATTTACAAAATCTACTATTTACAATGGCAGAAACCAATATTTACAAAATACTAAATCTACAAGTTACATAAAGCTATGTCCCATAAACGATTAAACAGTGAAATCACACCTCCTCCTCCTTGCGATCATAACCCCAGGGTAGGCTAGTGAGCAGGTCATCAGCCCACACACGTTTGTTATCCATGGAGGCGAGGGTGCGTTTTCACTGTTCCACAAGATACAAATGATGGTAGCTGGATTGTATCCTGCACTGTGTATGAGACATAGCTTTGCCAGTGCGTAAAACCTCTAAGTAATCGTCTACACGTAGCGATTTTACCACTGCCCTACCTACACCTTTTGCTCTTTTGGCTTCCTTACAGTCGAGTGTGCGATAAGCATACATTTTTGAAGCCAAACCTACGAATTCCGTTATTACGGAATCACCGCATTCATCTTTTAAAACGCCAATTTTCTTCTTGTTTTTTATGGGCAGCTGAAACACGTTGTCAGCACTATAGCAAGAGGTGTCGAACCAGTCACTATGTTGCCTCATGACGTCATAGGGGTTGCAGTGGCGAATGTGGTAAATGTATGAGTCCGTATCCATATACAAAAGAGAGACGTCCTCAAAATGGCGTTTCGCAAACTCATAGTGAAATCGATGCATGACCGATTTAGAAAAGTCTAAAATGACTTGACCCAAGTAAATGGGTTTATCCATGGTCACGCTGGTCTTACTCATTTCAATAGTAGCCAAATCCTCATCGATAATTTTAATCGATTTAAAATTTGGCTTGGCAATGTACCGCCGGGCACCCCACTGCCCCTCCCAGACATTCACTAATTTAATGTCACGGTATTTGCGGACATTCTCCATGGACTTGCCATAGATGCAGTTGTTCATTAATTTTAAAAAAATAATTTCAAACTGCTGTTTTGCCATTTGTCGGTGCTCTGTGTTGAGTCGCATGTATGGCTCAAGCCATGCTTTTTGAGCAAAAGAAATACCCCTGTGGATTTTCTTCAACACCAAGCCTTGGGCGAGGCATTGCACCAACATTTGGATATGTAGCACATACCGATTTTTGTTGTAAAGTGTGCCCATGAGTTTTTCAATTTTCACTTTACTGTCAGGGGGGACCATTTGCTCAAGGCAGAATGGGAAATCGGCATGTTCATCATACAAGGATGAGGGATATTCAATATCCACTTCTAGCACATATCCACGGCCTGTTTCTTGGCTAGCCATGTTCACATCAAATTCTGACACTTGTTTGTCTGTCAGCCAAGCAAACTTCCCATAGGGCAAAGGCTGACTCATGGCGTAACCGTACAAATTATTCACGTCATAGTACATTAAGTACGATTCTAGTTTGTCCGGTGAATAATCAGGCATGTAGACATTGCTTGCTTCGGCATGGCGTTGGTTAAGCGACACAAAGGCGCCACGAATGCCCTTTTCAAAAAATAGAACCATGTCTACATCAGTGAGTAAATCCAATTCCACTTGAGTGTATTTCAAAGCGGCATCGAACGAGAGCCCAGGACTCGTATAATAGTGAGCCGGGTCAAGACCATAAATGTGTTGACACAAGTTACGGAATTTTTCAAACACATCAGTGAGCAGCAATACATCCAGTTTTAGGTAATGCAAAGCATATTCACTTAGCGTGTTCATGCCAAACACTCGCCAAACTTGACATGCATGTGCATAGTCTTCATCGGAAACGGTACTGCGTGTTAGTTTCGAGTAAAATTTCTCTTGTGGTGGGAGTTTTTTTTTGCTTTAACACGTCCCAGCTGTTGCAGAAATCATACGGGAATATACCTTTCCGAATGCACAATTGAAATTGCTCAGGATCATTAAAATGCATTCTAGTATTTTTAATTCCTCCTCATTCAAGCCATTCACAAGGCTGTCTAGCGAGGATGCCATAAACTTAAAGGAATCCAAAAATCGAATGCTAAAGTCGCTCAACCTCCATGTCAGGGCTGTAAAACGCTCATGGTTTTGGGGAATAATGGTAAACGAGCCCTTGTTGACATGGCCCAATTCACGAATCAAAAACTGAATGTCATAATTCGCCAGATTGTGGAAAAAGACACTGATGAAACGAGGAGCTGGAAAGTTCAAGTTGCATTTGCTGTGCGCAGCTCCACGAAACTCCCCTGTAAAATGCGAGTGGTCTCTGACTTTTTCCTCTCTATTTAAAATAGGTCTTTCACAAATATGGCATGTCGTGGCATGCTCATACTGCTGCTGCTGTTCTGGAAATAGGCTCATGGGTACTGGGTGGTCCAGTAATTCCTGTAATCATGAGCCAACTTGACAAGTTCATCCAAGAACCATTTGGCACAATCTGGCCCCTCACGGTATTTGTAAACGGATTGCGTGGGGTCATAGGCACACACCACATTAAATCCAATGGCAAAGGGTTCATGTTTTCGAATGGGTGTGGTTGAGCTCATGGTGGGATCTGGTTCACATCCCGCCATGGGTGTGGTGAGAGCTTCAAAATCTGCGTATACCACATAGGGAACAGTGTCACGCTTGTGAATGTCCTTAAACTTTAACACAGCCTTGTCCCCTTGTGGCAATATCAGTCTCACCGCATCCTGAGAAACGCAATCTATCCTATGACGTTCCAAAAGCGTAATAGTGGTAAAATATTGCAGACAACGATCACAAATATGTTTTACACGCACATGTTTGGACATTTGTCTGCTTAGCAATCTACTCAAGCTTTTAATCAGGCAATAGTGATTCACTTCTCCGTAAGACAGATATAAAAGACGAATATGGTGTCGTTTCGGTTCTTTTGTAGCATAAAGAGGACCCACAATCTCATCACCATCAAGGCCATAGACCATGAACGAAAAGTCCTGGTTATCTTGTTCAAACCTATGGATCTCGGTTAAGTCGAGTTAAATTTAACGTTTATTTCAATTCTTCAAACTTGGCATTGTACTTTCCTGGTCGAGAACCATTACGGTCTTGTGCTGGCTGCAAATATGCGGCCACACACCACAGGAAGCAATCATTGTCATAATTCTTTATATTCACCACAGCCTTTTTCAATGCTATTGCTGGTGGTGTTTTAATATAGCTAGACCCAGCATTCAACGGGTTGAATTGACAAATGTTGATTTGTAAATGATGAATTTTGTCTAAGGCGAGGCCACTCGGTCCTTGTTGCAGTTTATCAAATTTTAATAGCAAGGCATTCACCACGTGGCTTTGATACCACTGTTCCAAATTATGGGCTATGAATAGCTCTTGCATTTTACTGCAAATATAGAATGTATCTTTATGCTCTACGTCCTTCTTTTTATATATGAAATCGCACACCAGTTCTGTATTCACCTTTAAAGCCGTATGCAGCCTTTGTGCTGTACAAATTTCAATTTTAAAAATTTCAAAACAAGATTCTAAAAATTCTTTGGGAATCAAACTTTTTCTAACATTGACCACACGACCAGAGCAGACACGCGATTTGAAACAAGACTCAAGGGGCTCCCAAGTTAACGTATCCGCAGCAGTAAAATACATTATTTTGAAAGAACACTCTCACCTGAGTTTTCAGCTGTAGACTGCTTGACAATGGTTCCACTCTAAAGCCACTTGGTTTTCAACTGTATTTGCTGTAGCGGTGAACCCTTTTTTTTTCAAATATCTAAAAAGAAATAAAATAAACCACCATAAGTATATCCATTCCAAATAGTTTATGCATTTCATAAACAAAACAAAATCAAACAGGTTATATATATAAAAAACAAATCTCACCTTGACGTGTAATGCTTTGCTATATTCCCGTCTCGTGGGCTAGTGTGGAAATGGTTTTCTTTTCTAGCTGTCTGTCTTTCTCTTTCTTTAATATCGTTCACACACACTCACACGACAGGTAGGCTATACACGTTATCTGCAAACAAATAAATAAATAAAATCATTAATTACCTAATCAATAAATAATTGCATGTATTTATATAAAATCAATAAATATATAAATGAATAAATATATACCTACCCCACAACAAGGTTAAGTATTTTCCACCAACACCAAAACTGTTAAACAAGACCAGGAGTTTAATGCAACGCAGTGTGTTCAAAGGTAGTCATCTAAGTGAGCGTGGAAATGATAACGACATGTCTTTATATATGCTACGTTGCATGTATAATCTTTTTTTTTACCACGCTTTACCATTCTGTTATCAGGCACGTGGACAGCTAACGTCCAACGTCAACACCTGTGGCAGATCAAATTTCACGTCAACTTGCATTTTGTCACGTACGAAGCAAAACAGGATGTAACTTGTTAACAGTTATCGTGCACGTGGACAGATAACGTCCAAGGTGAACACCTGGGGGTAGATCAAATTTCACATGGACTTGCATTTTGTCACGTACGAAGGAAGACAGGATGTCACTGGTTTAGCCTACATGTGGTTTCACACATGTTCACATGCCTTTCGCTCTTCCCTGCCACTACAATGGTCAGATTATTTCACCTTCAAGCGTCATGGTCATTTTTTCCATTGCACCTATTGTCAAGTCAGATCAACGCCTTCCAATAAGCTCAAATGACATTCACCTCCTGCTCGTCGGCAAGTTTGTTTTCTCTACTCGCTTCGACCAACATAGAACCAAGTTCTCATCACCGTTTACACGTTAAAGGTAAAATATCAGAAAACGCACGCTCGCTCTGTCATACACCGACCCGCCGAAATAGCGATTGTTCTATTAAGCATGGTCCTTGTGGTTAGCGACAGGTTCGTTGAAACACACACACACCCAGCCGTATCGTCTCTCTCAACCACCACGCTTCATAAACATTATAAACAGGTAAAGAAAAAGAAAAAGTTTTTTCAACATGTATGGCGTTAAGCCCTTTGTGAATTATTTTTTGGAAAAAATATCTACCACACTCGAAAGGGGGCGTTAGTCCGAGTCCTAGGACACTTCGTTACGTCTCTAGCGTTATTGGTTCGTGAGATATCGGCAAAAATCACAAAAAACACGTGTTTACCCCAAAATCGAGTTTCCCAAATTACAACGAGTGGTCCATAGCAAAGAGAACGTCACCCCGAGTCCTTGGACCCGTCGTACGCGCCTCTAGCATGATTGGTTCGCGAAATATAGCAAAAAGTTTAAAATCACGTCCCCCCCCCCAAAAAAAAAACCGTGTTTCCAGATTTTCACCTTTTCGACACCTACATTTCCGTAAAGAGCGCAACGAGACGAAAAATACGAATCCAAGCACGCCCTCCTAGCATGACTCCTTCCATTCCAAGGTTGCCAGGGGCTCACCACTTGCTAAGTGGAGCAGCTCCCGTGTTACCACACTACAAAACACAAATGTTTTCTCTAGAGACTTGAAATTTATTTTCGAGGTAGAGGGCACAGGGACCTTTCATTTATGTCAAACAAACTTTTTTGTAAACTTCCTAGTTTCCAAAATATAGTATTTTCAAAATTCGAGTGTTTTCAAAAAAACATAAAAAATAAAAATTATTACAAAATTTAAAGGTCATAAAGGCCATTCGTTTGAGTCATAGCACAACGTTCTATCATGTTTGGTTTTCAAACTATCGCCTATTTTCAAAAAGAAAAAAAATTCAATTTTTTTTTCAAAAATATAACGGGTAGTCCATAGCAAAGCCCCCGTCATCCCGAGTCCAACGACACCTCATTCGTGAATCTCGGACAACGGGTTCGAGAGAAAAGGCTATTTAAGTGTTTCAACTTCGCGCGGCGGCCATGTTGGTTTGTTGGGCACAGCGGCGTCAACTGAAGCAGAACCATCATCACCCCCCTACTGCTGACTCTGCCATTTTTAGAACGCTGTACAGTATTGCCAACCACTCGCATTCGATACTATATCGCATCCGGCAGACCAATGGTTTTCGCCTAGACCAATAAGGTTCATCTATACCTTGTGATGCACTGGCGTTTAGGGGAATTCTTAGTTACCTTGATGACGTAGTTGATGACGTGATGGTATTGGAGTTCTTTTTTCACATAATTACAAAGGTGTCATGTGTTGCATTTTGTATCGGACATGTTGGCAACGTAATATGACGTCAATTTGTCGGCCACAAACATCTGCCGTCGTTGACCAAGCTACAAATAAAAACCTTCATTTAAGCAATTAGTGAAATTTGACAGTATATTAGTGATATTTGACAGTATTTTTATTGTGCAGTGATTGTTATTGTTGTTTTAAGGGGTGGAACTACGAGGTCATTAGCCTTCCCCCTAATCTACTCTAGTCACATCTCTAATGAGCTGGTACTGTGGATACCAAATTCTAAGTGGGAGCTGATGATTACCACCAAATGTAGGAAAATTGCATACCTGGGTCATGTGTTATGTGGTGCAAAATACGCAATATTACACCTTATTTTAAAGGGCAAAATTGCTCGGCATCAAATAGCGTCTGAAATTAAGCTAAAATACCTTTTCTCTCCTACCGCTGAGCTCTCAAAGTCAAGTGTACAGCTAAACGCCGGAATCTGTATGGTGCGTTTTGTAATAGTCATCATCTTCATTTCCCCTTTTCCAATTGACACTGGGTGGGGGCAAATATGGTTCCTCTCCACTTTGTTCTGTCGTTCCACCATTCCTCTTCCGACACAGTGTTCCAATCCAGGTTCCGTTTTCTAATACTATTCTCCACCGAGTCCATCCAAAGCATTCTTGGTCTTCCTCGTTCTCTCTTCCCTGTCATCCGTCGTTCCAGTGCTCGTCTTGGTAGCATTACTTCATTCATCCGTTTGACATGTCCAAACCATCTCAATCTGTTTTGCTCCAGTTTGTCAATTAGTTTCTGTACTCCCAGTTCTTTCCGTATATCTTCATTTCTCACTCTGTCCCTCCTTGTTTTCTGGACCATACTTCTCAGGAATATCATCTGCTTGTACTCTGCTCTAATCCCTCTTAGTCATTGTCCAAGTTTCTGCTGCATATGTCATTATAGGAACATAATATGCTTAGTACATAACTTCTTTAGCCTTAATTGGTATATCCTTGTTCCATACTAGCCCCCATCCCTGTTGGTAGAAAGCACTCCCGAGTTGTATTCTTCTGCTGTTTCCCAAATCTAGTCTTCCATCTTCAGTCAGTTCTCTTCCCAAGTATTTGAAGTGTTTCACTACTTCCAATTCCTGGTATCTCCTACTTTGATTACTCCTTTTCCTTCTTTCTTTTCTCTACTCATCACCACTGTTTTACTCTTCTCCACATTTATCTTCAATCCCCATTGCTCAATCTTTTCATTTATTACGTCTAACTGTTCTTGTACCTCCCTCTCATCCTCGTCCCAGATCACAACGTCATCTGCAAACAACATTACCTTCATCTTTGCCCTACTATATTCTTTCAATGCTGCCTTCATGATGTCATCCATCACCACACTTCCTTGCTTTAGTCCAGTGTCAATTTTAAACCATTCCTATGTCCCGACTCTAGTCTTCACACTACTGGAGCACTCCATGCACATTCCTTTTATCATGTCTCTCAGTTCCTTGCCTATCCCTCTATTTGTTAAGCTTTCCCAAACTTTTGTTCTAGGGATACTATCATAGGCCTTTTCTAGATCAATAAAAGTAATTTGTAATAGATTTTTTTTTAAATGCAGACCAATGGCTTTTGCCTGGGCCAATAATTATTAGGTGGAGAGCTGCGTTAGCCATTTACATGAATACACTCCTGGTTTTTGTCTCGCACAGTAATGTTTGTTGTGCACTGCTGTAATTAATGTTTTTTGTGAGAGTGAAATTTCTTAAATCCACTCCAATGGGCTTTGCCTATACCAATAATTGCTAGATATCCGTTAGCCATATATACACACACCTGGCTTCTGTCATGCACAGTGGGGTAATCTTGCATCAATAATCTTTATCCAGACTAGACCTGAGTGGTGTATTTTGTATCCCACATGTTGGCAACTGTGGTGATAGTTTAAAATTTGAAATACACTTATCTTCCGTCTAGTCAATACTTTTTTTTTGTGTTTATTTACGCCCTAGGACATTGACTAGACGGAACATAAGTGTATTTCAAATTTTAAACTATCATTCGTCATTACGGACCAATCGTGAACAATGTTAACTCCAACCTGTGGTGAGGTCAATGTGTGCGTCTTATTAACAGGTGAAGAGACCTCATGCACTGTCAAACATGGCTGCCATCATTGAATGAGCAATAATTTCTTGTGCTGTAGTGACCGTGGTTAGTAATATCAGTTGGCTATGTCCCCCAGAAGACGAAACAATGCATGAAAATCTTACAGTGTGCGCACAAAGTCCGTATACCCCTACTCATTATTATTTATTTCTATTGTCAGTACATATACATTTGTACTTACATCTTAGGAATTTAAAACATCATATTTGTCTGTCCATGGTCTCTGCACAGCTGAAGAAATCAAGCGAACCCACCTAACGTCATGATCTGGGTCGGCATGATACAAACTTATCTGTTTGAACCATATTTTTGTGATCGTTCTAATGACTGGCTCATCCCGCAGCTGCAAAATTTGGGAATCTTAAACAGTGTTTGGTTTCAACACGATAGGGTGACGGCTCACTTCGCAGTGGCTGTTCAACAACGTCTGAACACAGTCTTTGGGAATCGCCGTTTCATATCACATGCAACACCATCATTCTGTGACTAAGCACTTGGTAGTGCATTCTTAACGAGAGGTATGACACGTCAGCTGTTCGCTTATGTCAACGACTTTATTACTCTGACTCTCAAACTCCGGTCTATCATGCGAAATACGAGGTTCATTTGGAGGCTTTTATATGCTGGTCTACCAAATTAATGTACACTTGTATTATTTGCTGGGTAACTTATTTTATTTTTAGTGGTGATCGAAATGACAGACTACATCAAGGTCATCTGCCTGACTGGGTAATAAATGATATTATTAGCTGTAAACTGAAGATGGTTGACATGAGGTTAGGCTTTCCTTAGTGTGTTGTCCATTTGTGACGATTGAGTCTGATAAGTGATTGCATTTATTGGTCTTGCTCAGTAGTAGAGGAAGGGCAGTTTTCTCATTTCTTGAGGGTATTTCCAGACACTTCCCAGCATGGAAATTTAGCAAAATACTACACAAGACTGCTCCTCAAAGAAAATAAGGATGTAGCCGGTTTAAATTGTTTTGTTACACTATAATGGCTAACTCGAGTTTAAAAATGTAGCATATAGGCTACACGAGCACATCTCCAGGTCATGATACGAAATTAATCTAGAAATTTGTTTATATTTTTTTGTCACAGTACTGGTAACAATATAAGGGATTGATTTTCAATTTTCCAGGATTCTCTGCCAAAAAAATCTGTGATACACCTTCCAGTGACCTGGTCTGAATGAGAAGACGAAGAAAGAAACTGAATTTGATTATCTCTACAATGGGACACATTCCACAGGTGCATTGCTGTGCAAACTGCTGTATTTTCAAATGTTTAATTTTATGTTATAAATTAAATGTTCTATTTGAATAATAATTTGTTAAAGAAAACATTGTGTATGATTTGAGCCTTGCTTCATGAACTGCTGAAATCCTAACACCAACTGATCCCACCAGAACCAGTAGGCATTCCTCCTAATTCACGAGGTTTGTGTTTACCTCCTTTATGTCCTTATGAAGATTGTGCAATTAGAAAGTAGACTTTTTCATACTACTGTATGTGATAAGAATGTCAAGAATTCAGGTGAGAGTTATGTTATCCACATAATATTTCAATGTAGTTAGTCTTAATCTCATTCCCAGTACTTTGTAGTAGTATTTAGGGACAGGGATGGATCAACCCCTGCCCCCTACTCCCCCAGAGATTTTTTAATCTGCATGGTGCTGATACAAACCTCTGTTTTCTCTCTCTCCCCCTTCCTTCATGTAATACATTGAGTGTGAGGAACAAAGGTCATACTCGTAGTCGAGTGCCTCCTCCCTTCTGTGTAGAATCTCGGAGGAGCATTGAGTCATTGTGATTGCCATGCCCTAGGGCCATATAGAGACGAAGGGATTAGGCTAGGTAGAATATATTGAATTTAAAAGAAGGCTAATAAATAACTTCATCTGAAGAAAACTGAAATAAATTCCATTAAGTGGTAAATATTGCTAAAATGTAGAATGTAGTTTTATTCTAGGATAAGGAGTTAAGAAGCACATCAATGACCTACTGATCCTTTCTTTCTACTAATTTGCAAACCTGTAACTTAACATGTAGACCTATCGTACGCAACAGTCCTAGACTTATAAATTGACGGGTGTAACGGATTCTATGGTTAGTTCCCGTGGCATGAGCTGCTCTTCATCATTCCAGGTGCAACAGATCCACATAATGCACCCATACCCCACTCCTTTCTGATCAAAGTTCTAATGTGAGAAGTACCTTTAAGGTGAACAATACTAAACTGCAGTCTAAATGATCCTGATCTTAGCTTCCTACAATTTCCATGGACCTCTTGCCACCTCAGTTTTACCTGCAGGGCACTTGCTCTGATTTATTATTGAAGGTTTGTATTACTATGGATCATTAAATCACTCTTTGACTTTCCTGGCTGCAGCCAGAGGAGCAATGTGGTGTTCTGACTAGAATTGATGATTTCATATTAACACTACACTAGGCCTGCCATGAAGAAAAACTGGCATACTAGATTGGACCATTAACTTCTATTGTGTTACTGCCCAAAGAGTTAATACCTCATTCTTAGAGATTTTTGAACATTATTCTAAATGTATACACCTATTCTTAACGGTATTGTCGTTCATGTGTTAAACTGCTCTCAGTAGTCAATTAGGCCTAGGCCTACAGGTAGACCTAAGTTGCCCAATAGCTTACTGGCCACATAAAACATTTATCTTAACTTAGGTTTCTGATACAGTTCATGTTGTAATAAACCAGACAACACACTATTTGATTCCTACTAAACTAAAATGAATATTTATGTGGACAGGCAATGTAATTTCGCTTCGGAAGGGAGTTGGGTGTATAAGGTTGACATGATCCGCTGGAATACATTATCCGTTGAATACCGTACTATAAATAAGATACCAGTACTCAGAAATAAAATAAGGTATTAATTAAGGCAATAGCTAAAGAAAACCCTAACTGAAATAGATATTCATGTGAACAGACATCATAAATGTTTTCGCAAATGGGGTTAGGTGTATCTTATCTGGTTGAAGTAATCCGTATGAATGGTCAATGCATACGATAAATAAAACACCATAATAGGCGAAAGTATGGATTAAGGCAATATGGAACATAGGAAATAGTTTAAAAAAATTATACAAACTAATTGCGATATCGAATGGTATGAAATCCTGATCCTGAACTCGTAACAAGCGTCATAACAAGGTGCCTTACAGAATACCACTTTGAGCCTCGCTAGCCATTTGTTGTTATGCCTATGGTTACGATTCCGTCGTATCCATGTTGGTGGGTTGTTAACGAGTGAAGTTACAGAATCGGGGTGAATATCTCAGAATCGTCTGCAACGCTGATTGACGTACGGTACGAACACTTGAGTCAACACCTTGCAGTGATGCCCTTTCCTTGGTCATGTGAGACGTTGCACCTGAGTCCATGACCCATGCTGAGGAAGCCACCTTGGTAGTCAACGCCTTGGTGAGGAGAGTCTTCTGCCCGCCTGATGTTCGGTCAGCAGTTGATACACGGTTCGCTTGAAATGTCTTGCTTTGCTTCAACTTCGGACAATTGGGTCCACCATATGCAGGGCTGCCACATGCGTAACATTTAAAGCCTGGATCGCCTGGCTTTCTCTTGTTATAATTTTTCTTCCTGCATTGATTGGAGAACAAAGTAGTGGCAGATATGATTCACATTCTCCCTTCACTCGTCTCCTCTCGCTTTCACCCAGAAGAGCAACCTTTACATCTTCTGAAGTGAAATCTTCCTTCAACTGCTGGTTCAGCGCCGCCACAAAATTTTCATATTCGTTTTAGACACCATTCCTCATAACGAATGACACCCATTTATCTTCAATTGTTTCACCTATATTGGTGAGTTTTTGCACGGTCATCACGATGCTGTTGACGAACTCTTCCATTGTGCTGCTTTCTTGCCTAATGTTGAAAAATTTCCGGGTCTGCTCGAACTTTGTGGCCATACTACATCCCTCGAACGCCTTTTTGAGGTTATGCACGTGAATATAGCAAGAAGGTTTAATAGCCAGGCATATTTTTGCCAGCGCACTCCGGTCACGAATTGTGTCCACATGTGAAGTAACAGGAATTGTTCCATAGACATAACCAAACAATCCCTCCAGCATAAGACACATTCTCATTGCGAACTTCCAGCTTCCATGATTTGGCTGTCCTTCTGGTTTCTCTATATTAGGCACTGATGATGAAACAGTACGGTAATCCCAGAGATAACAGAAGTCGATGCGGAAAACGTGGTTGAGACATTTGCTTCAGTCATTGTTGCCATAATGTGTAAATAGGCTACACCGTTTCTAAGTATTCACTGAGTGATGTTGAATATTAGTTTCAAACACGCACTACTAGTCCGGTCTGGGCTCATAACCTGTTAGTTAATTAAAAGGCACACGGATTGATACTTTGATACTTGAATACTAGATGCATTTTGGCACATTTCTATAGGCTACATGAGTGAGTACATACCAGCGGCGGCTGGTGGTCTTAGAGCTTGGGAGGGCACACAAAATAAATTATCATGCACAGTAAAAATTACTAGCTAGCACGCTAGGTGTTTGCCAATATCCATTAAATTGTGTCTCATTAGGGAAAATGTTATGTTCAACATTTAATATAATTTAAATGACCCTCTAAATCGCTATTTAATTCCAAATTTATAATAGCCTATCGCTAAGACATTTGTCAAAAACTCTAGACCAAGATGAAAAACAAAATTATTTAATTGGTAACACTTGTCACAGAATTCCAAAAGAGACCTCTTTACATAATCTTTTTTATTTATTATTTATTTATTTATTTATTTATTTATTTATTTTTAACAGCATGTTCCATTACAATGAAAGTAATACTACATGCTATGTTTACAAAATGTTTACAATTTAAATAACATACATTTACTTATGTATTATTCATTATTGTTCTATGGCTATTTGTTTGGTGATATACAGGGTCTTTCATATAAAATAAGAGCGCCAAGCGGCGGCTTTTTTAACTGCAGCTGCGGTCACCTTGGCCGAGCTTTTGGCGCGCCAAGGGCCCCTGCTTTAAGCGTGTGTACAATCCTATATGATGCAGCGGCCTTGCTAGCGCGTGTACAATGATGAAATCTTACTTTAGTTAGTTATTGTTGATGAAACCGAAACCCCTACTTGTGCTAATTTTGTGAGTGATTTATTCGGAGACTGTTCAAGATTCTCGCCAATGTCATCTAGTTCATTCTCTGTTAAAACTGTTCGGGCGCGGGCATGTTTTTTATTGAGCACCAGCCAGTAGTGTCAAACATATTTGCAATTACGTGAATCTGTGCTAGTGAAGGTGGCACTTCATCAGGAAATTGCTGAACAAATGCATCACGTACCCGCCGAGCCGACTCGTACTTAAAATAAGCTTTACATAAAAATTACGATGTTGCAATGATAACTGTCTCACCATGTTAGCACTTGAGGTTTAGACTGGCGACTGAGCAACTGCACGCTTATTGCAAGGTCAAGTTTGGTAATGTCAATCTGTTATTTTTATACAGTCCATCGGAACTTGGAAAAAAAAACAGCCATCGTATGTATTATGTGCCCGCTTTCAATACTATAGGGGTTTAAGTTTCATCAACAATAACTAACTAACTAACTAACTAAAGTAAGATTTCAGCATTGTACACACGCTAGCAAGGCCGCTGCATCATGTAGGATTGTACACATGCTTAAAGCAGGGGGCCTTGGCGCGTCAAAAGCTCGGCCAAGAAGACCCTGTATTGTTGTAGGAACTGTCTAAATCGATTGACTTATTGTTTTTATGAGCTACACAATAGTAAGAATCTGTTCAACTACTTGACATTCTTTCTAAATCTATTAAATTAAAATATAAAGTTAATTATATAATGCTTCATTAGCTTAATTTTTCCGAACGTCCATTTTCCATGTTTATTTACCATATTGTCCTTAAACAACTGTCTTTCTTTTTCCAGTTTCACGCATGTAAATAATACATGATCAACTGTTTGTTCTTCATTGCCACACGCACACAATGGACTGTCTTTTAATTTGAAACGAAAAAAATACGAATTTATCTTACCATGTCCTGTTAAAAAGTAGTTCATTGCTAGTTAATGGGAAGTTTATTTTTACCTATCCTTGACACTAGGTATGAATGATTTTGTCACTGCACCATTTAAAGTATTCTTCCATTCGTTTTCGTTTTACGTAACCTTGGAACTAATGACACCAGGGTGGTGTCCTGTTTGCCATCTAGTGGTCGTCTTGCGAATCATTTCAAACAGCATCGAAAGAAGGGGAGGAAAGGGGCATGGTATGGCCATAGATGTTGTAAGTTCGAGTTGAACGTAGCAGTTCAGCATTCCAACGTTCTCTCCAGAGCCCATACAACTGCTCCAATTGTTATTCCGCCTTGTAACCGTGGGCTCGCAATCTCTGGGCCCAAGGCTGACGTTTGAAGAGCGTCTGCGCGCACGCGCAATAGACCTCTCCTTGTTTGTAGTTGAATGGAGTCTTGGGCCCAGTAAGGCCTGGGCCCCGAGTAGCCCGCAGCAAGGCGAATTACGTGACAAGATATGTGGCGCGTTATTCAAACATGCTGGAACATTTTCATAGTGAGGAGCGCACAACTCGGCCAGTATTTCGAGCGTTAAGGATTAAAAAATGAATTACTAATGTAGGTTAATGGTAAGGAGGGCCCTGGCCCACTGGCCCGTTAGAGCCAGCCGCCCCTGGTACATACATGTTGACCAAGGAATACAAACAGGAACAGGAAGTCACAGCCTTCTCATCACAAAGTCACTGTAAATAAACATAGTGCAAAAGAAGCATTACCAACATACTTACTAACTAAAATTAAAAATTGAAGTTGTACAGAACAATTATGATAATAAGACATTCTAACAGAAATTAATAGAACCACAGATTGAAAATGTCACTAACATTCTGCGCGATTTCATTTGATAAATGAATGCAAATCGCCACATATCGGTACATTATGATCAGGAACAGATGAAATTGTAGGTCCACATAAAAATATATGCCTACAGGTTCTAATGGTGAGGCTTGTTCAAGTTCACTATTGGTATTGCCATGTACGGTACCAGTACATGTGATATTGCATCGTATGAAAACCTCCTTGTGTGGTGTGATTGTTCTATGACAGATAAATAATGAAAAAAACCTCACAGAAATCCCACATTTCATGTGGTGTTCTGTTCACTCGCTAACTCTCAGACCCTGCTGAACATGCTGGCTACGTCACAGCCTTCAGTCACTTGCTGAATGGCCCAACTTTAGTACGGTATGTAAGTAACCTTGAGAGAGGAGTAACATATGAAAGACCTCGCTACAATAACAGGTATTCATAGTACCAGTAATATCACACTGGATATAGTGCTCAGAGGCCATCTTGAAATTACAAATTATACAAACAATTAGCTCAATATATTTTACAGATACAATACCGTATCTCAGAAATAGCATAAATGTAGAACCGTAAAAAATGGGCTTGTATGTCAACCCCAAAAGAATACAGTACCTCCACCACATATTCAAGATGGTGGTTGAGCATACTATTAAAACTTCCAAATCAGTAACTCGGGATCCAATTGGACATTTAACATGAACCTTTGTAAGAAGGTTAGTAATAAAACAATGTTATTGGTTTTACATCCTCCTTAACTACTCTGGCTTTTAGAGACGCCGGGGTGCTGGAGTTTTTCCCCAAAGGGGATCTTTAACGTGCCAGTAAATCTTCTGACATGGCTCTCTCGCATTTGTGCACCCTCAAATGCCAACTTACTGCACCAGAATATGAACCTGCAACCTTGGGCCCTGCAAGCGAGAACGTTACCGTTGAGCCACGCAGCCAGCACTGTAAGAACGTTAGACACAAATAAGATATGGTACCTCTCTTGCATACAATCAATCAAATCACTTTATTCGCTGCATTAGTCTTAAGACTACTGGTATCAGCATGCCATCTTGAATACTGGTATATAAGATATTAATATCGACAATCCGCTATTTATTACCGTTATATTGACTACACACAGCACACGTCATGTAGTCTCACATAAAAGGCTTTCTCTGCAGAAGAAGCAAGATAAATTATTCTATTCATTCAAGATGGTGGATGGGAGTAGCCTACTTTTCTAATGTTCCAATCAATTACTCTGAATGCAAAACCGGAATTGCAACGAAACTTAGTAAATGAGTAGTCTTGTTTGGGGCAGGGGTACAACGTCTAATGCTCAATACAAGAATATTCAATTATGCTACTCGATAAGGACAAAGAATTATTATTATACCCATACTGTATATTTAAGAGATTGCATGCTACATGTTCTATACTGATTATCTTGTTTTCTACAAGGGTTCTAATTCCAAGAGAAGAGTTTCTGGTTGGCACATTTAATAATAATGTCCTAATACACCAGCACATAACTTAGATACATTTAAGGGAAAGTTCATTATTTTTGTAGTGAAAATCTTGAATTAAAAACTAATGAACCAGTTCCAAATTGGGGAGGAAGAGGTGAACGATTGCCAAATTTTGTCCTTCCATTCCCCTCCTCATAATTATAATTATGAATTCTTGTAATGTAGGCTATATATCCAAGTCCTACATTATGATTTTTAGTTTTTTGGTATGAAATGGCAGTTTTTACATTTTTAAAGCAAACTGCTTCAAATTCTTTTAGTCATCCTCCAGTGCAGAGCTAGATTCAGTAACTTGCCTACTATTATGGTACAAATATATTTCCATTCCATACAGCTTGTTGATACTAAATTTAATCAATACTGGGAACATTCTAAAATTGGCCTCAGACTCCCATGTTCTGATATTCTACATCACTTTCAAAATGCAAGTAAGAGCATATAGGCTATGAACAGTTTAGTTGAATTTTTTCTGAAAGGTAGTATCTGTTGAGCAGTGACATTGTTTCCATGGCAACTAGAGTATTTTTTTTGTTACTAATGGTGCCTTTTACTCACATGTGCCTACATTTTTATAAAGTAGTTTAGATGCAAGCCTTTTTTGATTGCTAATTCTCGAGATGCCAAAGACTGCAGCAATACCTCAAAGAAAAGTCATCAGGGTGATAGATAAAGATGAGAAAGATAAAAAAGCTAAGAAGAAGGTCTCAGAATCGGAGTCTGATTACAGTGATAAAAGTGATGATGATGATGACAATTTACGCCTCAAAGTAAGTGGAAAACTAATATTAACACAGCAGAATTTCATACAGCACAACTATTTATTTATTTATTTATTTATTTAGAGCTCTTCAGTATTGTCAGAATTAAATCTTCACTGATACTTAACCCTAGAACACTAACGTTACCAGTATCTAGGAGTTACCTAAATACTAATCACTTGTAATAATTACAATTCTTTTTATTCAAACTGTATGATGCTACAAATTAAGGACTTTTATGTAATGTATGCAGTCTCAATAAGTAGGGTATTTAACAACAGTAGGCCATATGTCACACGTATCATGATGTTGGGTAAACAGCACGGTGACAGTATCCACAGAAATAATTGTCATTCTTCTCAAATGCAGTGGGTATACTGCACAAGCTATTCTCTTTGTCTGGGATGGGACCCCACTTCCATAAGGCTCATTTTCACATGGACTTTCCTTGAATATTGTGAGAATTGATTGCGACAAATTTGGGATACTTCTGCGTTTGTGGTTGTGCCAGAGCACTGTGCAAGCTAAGCATGAATTTATGCTGGCTGAGGGATTTCTGTTCCCACTGTTCCACATTGTTGCAATGAATAATCCATGAATTGATATGCTGCGCTTATAGTTCCATAATAAACACACTTCTGTCACCTTTGGGTTTTCATGCTCGAACTCATGGGGGAACACATCTGATTGAAAGTATCCACACCAGATTTAGTACCATTGTAACATTTTGTAATTTAAGCTATGTTGTGTTCTGGGACTATAAAATGATACATTTCTTAGATTTAGACTTATACAATACCAAGCGGCTTCGGTGGCGTAGTTGGTAGCATGCTGAACTGCTGTGCCCAAGATAGCGGGTTCAAACCCGGCCGAAGTCGTCGGATTTTTAAGAGCGTTAAAAATCCTTCAGTATGCCTTCCTTCGGAGTGGAAGTAAAGTCGGCAGTCCCATGTCATAGATTTATGGCATGTAAAAGATCCTTCCACAGACTAAACTTGTGGTAAGCTAAATTGTTAGTTTCGATTTCGTCAGAAAGCTCTATCAAAGTTCCAACGTTCACCACTAGGTATCATTGATATCTGGCAGGGAAAGTTGGAACTACTTGAAATTGAATGGAGCTTGTAGCTCACCCTAAGGGTGTCAGCTGGAAGCAGCTACAGACTCAGGCGAGCCGAACATGTCCTCGGACACTCCCGGCACCAAAAGCCATACGCTAAATAAATATACAATACCAGAGTTTTTCTTGTCAAAACAGAGAATACAGTATCTTATCCTACCTTACGCTGCTTATATACCCTTTATTTCGAAAGAATCTGAAGCATTTGGTGGGAACAATATAAAATGGCCACCTCGGGCTCCAATTGGCTGGCATGTGACAGCTAGCACCACACGTTGCCGGCGGATGTTCATTCATTCAGTCACTTCTTAACCGTGATTATGCGTCTTGCAGGGGCGTAAAACACCGGGGGGGGCATTGCCCCTCTCAAGTTTCAGGTGCAACACAAAATTTTTAAGTGCCGTTAATAAATTAAATGTAAAATAACCCGAAACTATTCTATAAATGATTTAATATTACTTTAGACATAAAATCGGAAAAACCATCTTGCCTTGATGAGACTTACCGGTAATTTCCTTATTCTTCCGAACAAACAGTCTGGTTTATATTTACACCGTTTCCTGCCAAGGTGCCAACTGAGCTGGGAGTCGAGGCGCTTTGTTCCCTTACCACGACGATCCGAAAAGATGCATTTTTGAACTATTACTTATGAGCCACAGTTCAAAATTGAGGTAAGATGCAGTGACACACAAAATCTTGCCGGGAAGCAACAGCGCGCCTTTGTTTCTTGAAACAAACAAGGTCACATAACACGACTCTTGCCTCGCACACCTCGCGTTTTAAGCTCACCATGTGCACCGTCATGTGTTCGAAAGCAGTGATGCACGTGACATCAGAAGTTTGACGTTTTGTGCCTTCAGGTCTTTTGCTAGACGTTATGTTTTGTAATCATATTCTGATTGTATTTTAATTAATTAGGCCTACATTACCGAGTTATTTCAAGCTTTAAAGCCTTAAACTAAAAAAAAAAATCCCTGGTAGGTAGGCAACTGTAGTTTAAAAATTTGACCCCCCCCCAAGTTTGCGAAGAGTTTTATGCCCCTGGCGTCTTGGAATGTAAGTGGTGCAGGATGTTGAGAAAAAACAGTAAATGGATGTGGAAATATGAACCAAAAATTCAAATAATTAGTAATAGTCCCTAAAATTTATATTAAAAAATAAGGCATTTATAGCCACTTGCCCATGATAAACCTAAATAATAAATCTCAACCATATGTGTGCTAAATCATAAAAAAGGATTTTGCCTAAAATCCACTATCTAGTTGTTGTTTCATTTCAGGGGCTTGGACATAGTGGTCATTTAGCCCCATATACTTGGGTATGTGTGAGATTTTTTTTTGTCTGATATCCTGTGTTATTGTGATGGCTGTATCCACTGTCTAGTAATGACAAACTAATGTGAAGAATGAAACTGCTTCACTGCTCATCAATAATGGCTTCAAAGTTTTGTTTTATGTCAGAGAATTGAATACATAGATTGGGAGCAGCATACAATCTAGCCCTGATTTTTGTTTTGTTTATGCAGGAGTTGAAAACTGTTTTCATTGATACATTGTTACAGAAGGGATCAAATTTAGGACATCCTTCTTAGCCACTTATATTGTGTTCAGTATGTTTGTTATGGCAGGTGGGAGAATTACCCCGTAGGATTGAATACCCAGAATGTTAAGGCATGTGCCACTGCCGCTGCTGTTATACAAGTATGCAGATGATATAGTATTGACTTTGACAGAGAAGACTTTCAGGATAACCTGGGCAGATGAAAACCATTTCATCTACAGAAGTAAGATGAGAAAGATGGTATTCTGTAAGGGAGGAGGAGTTTCAATGATTGACACTGTTTACTACAAGCCAAAATATTAACTATGGATGAAGGAAAGGGGCAGTTTACAAGAATACAGTTTGGTTATCTTAAATCAGCAAAGGCGTTTACGAACAGTCCTAAATTCCCTATTGATGGGAGAAGAAACAACACCGACATCCATATTTGATCACAACTGGAAGCAGTAACATATATTCAACAACTAGCTGTACCCGGCATGCATTGCACTGCCAATCAAAGAAAGTGTTGGCGATGTGACTTTGTTTGTTGAACTGCTTTTGGATTCCCTTTTTTTTCTTTTTACGTTAACCACCTCTAAACTATTATAAAATTGATTTACTATCTCAGAAACATTCATGGGAGCATGTTCAACAACTCACCAAAATTTTATCGCAATGAAATGAATGGTATATGAACGCATACGGGACTTTGTTGAAACGATTCGAGCGCCGTCACCCATTTGTTGAATGTACTCATACGCTACCTATTGTAAAATGGATTTAATAAGTCGAAAACCTTTCCAGGCGGATCCACAACAACTCATCAAAATTTCATCGCAATCGGATGAATGGCATGTGAACGCCTACGGGATTTTGTTTAAACGCTTTGCATGCCGTCACTCATTTGTTGAATGTACTTGTGTGCCACCCATTTAAAAATGGATTTACTAATAATTTATAAACCCGCGCAGGACTGTACTCAACTCATTGAAGTTTTATCGCAATCGGATGAATGGTATATGAACGGATACGGGACTTTGTTGAAACGATTCATGCGCTGTCGCTCATTTGTTGAATATACTCGTTCACTACCAATTGTAATATGGATTTACTAAGTCAGAAACCTTTCCTGCAGTGTACACAACAATTCACGAAAGTTCCATCTCAATCGGATGAATGGTATATGAACGCATATGGAACTTTTTTGAAATGATTTGCGTGCCGTCGCTCATTTGTAGAATCTACTCGTGCGCTACCTTTTGTAAAGTGGATTTACTAAGGCCCTTCCCGGATGTGTGCACAATATCTCACCCAAGTTTCATCGCTATCGGCGATTGGTATTTGAACGCATACGGGACTTTGTTGAAACGCTTCGTGCGTAGTCGCTCATTTGTTGAATCTACTCATGCACTACATATTGTAACATGGATTTAATAAGCCAGAAGCCTTGCCTTGAGTGTACACTACCTCTCACCCAAGTTTCATCGCTATCGGGCGAATGGTATATGAACGCATGAGGAACTTTTTTGAAACAAACGCACACCATTTTGTTGAAGCTACTCGTGCGCCATTTATTGTAAATTGGATTTACTATGCCTATAACTTTCCCGGGAGTGTGCACAACAACTCACCCAAATTTGATCGCAATCGGATGAATTGTACAGTATATGAACGCATCGCCAACACTCATTTTTTAAACTACTCGTGTGCTATCTATTGTAAATTGGACTAACTATGTCTATAACCATCCTGGAAGTGTTCATAACAACTCACCAAAATTTGATCGCGATCGGATGAATGGTTTATGAACACATAAATGACAAACAAACGAACATCCTTTTTTTTATATATATAAGATGTGCCTTTTTCTGGTAGATCTACACAAAGAAACAAAAGAAATACAATATGAGAAATTGTGAATGCATACTCACACTTTCCCCCAATTCACAAATTGCAAAGAACAAAAAATATATAACCAGCCTTACACTAACACAATAATCGTCTGTACATCCATCTTTGAATGGTAACAGTCCTAGTTGAGGGTAAATTTTACATAATTTGGTAATACTGTACTTTGGTAAATATATCAGCAAGGTTTGATTCTGTGTTGACATATTCAAATTCAATCTCACCCTCTTGCATACACTCTCTTTAGTAGTATAGGTCTAGATCTAACACTTTAAAAAATTAGACATCCATTTCACCTTATCTACCACATCTGCTATTGATACATATTCATCTGCCACAGTTGATCGTACAATGCATCTTTGGAGTGTGGTTTTCCAACTAATGGCACCCTTGGCCAGCACGAAAACATACCCCTCATATTATGATCTTCAACTTGCCTCATTGCCATAAGCAGCATCTACAAACACCTTCAATTTTTCTCCTGACCTTTCATAACATAATGACAAATCTTGGGTCTCTTTAAGGTAAGGGGGCATGGTGGCACAGCGGTCAAGATGTTGGCCTCTCACCAAGGTGGACCGGGTTCAATTCCCGGTCAATGCATGAAATGCCATGTCCTGTGGTCACGTAAAACTAAAAGCTTCCTTTCCTTCTTTAAGGTAATGAAGGAGGTGTTGAGCCTCTTTCCAATTTTGTATCTTAGGATTTGCATTAGCCTGGCTAACCTTACATACTGGGAAACTTGAATCTGGTCTAGTTGTACTGGATAAGTATAGGAGCTTACCAACAATTTTTGATAACGTTTGGGGTTCCTTAACTCCTCTGAGATATCGTTTGGTACAGTTGAAGGTAAAGGGGTACCACAACCCTTAGGGTAGGGTACTTCTAGTGATTTAAGAACATTTGTCCTTATGTAGGTATTTTAACTTAAACATAGATTTCTTTTAGACCCTCAAGTAACTTTAATCAACAAAAAAACTGGGATAATTCCCAAATTACACACTTTAAACTTAGACTTTAATTATCTTTTTACCAACCAATCTACTGTATTTTAGTTTGTAACCTCCACTCACCTAGATCATCAACACAAAGGACATAGATCACATATGCTTTGATTTAAACCAAGCTTAACAAGTTGTGCAGTGATACAATTAAGCCAATCTCCAATGGCTTGACATAAACCATAAATACTATTGTTGAGTTTTATAGTCTGGGTATTCTACACTGAAAAAACTTCTGGTTGATTTACAAATACTGTTTCCTTAATTTTCCCATTAAGGTATGCTAATACAATGTTCAAATGACAATTATCCCATTCAAGCTCTCCTATGGCCATAAGTGTCCTAATAGTTTTCCTTTTTACCATCGGACTGTAGGCTTCAAGGAAATCTGTACCTTTAATCTGACTAAAGCCTTGAGCTACTAGACTTGCTCTATATCTAACTACTTCACCCTCTTAGATTCGTTTAGTTTTATAAACCCATTCGGTGCTTATGACAGTCTTGCCATCTGAATCTTTTGTAAGTGTCCACACATTATGTTTTCTCAAGAGCGCAATCTCTTGGTTAATGGCCAAAAACCATTTATCTTTATCATCTCGTGATATGGCTTCTTGAAAAGACACTGGATCGTTATACTCTAAGCACAAAATGACAATAAAAGACTGGTTGGTAAAAAGTGTTCACATGAAATGGACACCAAACTTTTCTTGTATAAGGCTAATTAAAAACATTTTTTTGAGTTTGTGTTGATGAAGTTAATTGTTATAATGTAAAACGTTCATTATAATATGATTTACCTTGTGAATATTAACTCAACTTTTTTTAGGCCCATCATTACCTAATTTGGACAAATTTCAATGACCTCAGCAGTGCTCCAAGACAAAGTGCTACAGTGCAGCAAGTCTGGTAATCAGAGGTTCGAATCCTGACATTGACAGCCCCTATCCTGAGGGTGGTTTTACTCTGGGTTCTTCCATGATCCCTCCAGCCAAATGTCAGCTTGCTCAAATATTAACATCTAACAACCTAATTTTTTTGATGAACTATTTCACAGCAACGTGATCATCAAGTTATTATTTTCATGTTAGCATATGAAAATAACATAAGTCATCCCAACTTCAAAAGTCAGAATATTTACTGTACCTATATATCATGTCCACAACATTGGCATTCTCCCACGTCGAGCTGTTTTTTCTTTTTCTTTTTTCATGAACCCCCGTGTGAGTGTGGGTTAGAATACATCCTCGGTATGCTCTGCCTGTCGTAGGAGGTGACTAATAGAGCCGACAAGACCGACTTTGATTTGGAAGACCCCTTGTGGATGGGGAGGGCAGAATTCATCCACCGTATCCCCTGCCAGTCGTAATAGGCGACGGGGGTCTTTTTTGACTTCCGGTCCCATTTTTGGTTTGACCCTTAGAAATAAACGTGCATGCTGCCTGGGGAAGGGCCACCAACTTGGCCTTCTGGCCAGAAAGCCTAGACGGTATTCCCCATCCCGTCAGGTGGGTGCGCCATGTACCCTTGCAGTAGTATCCGCCTCACAATGGAGGTGTCCCTGCACGGCCGAATACTTACGCCGAACATATCACTGTGCATGCCGAGGGGTATGTGCCTGTTCAAGGCACTAGGTCCCCGGGCAATACTTACTATCTCCAGGTAGGTATTACCTTGGCTGGGTGACGCTCACAATGATGGCCCTCGTTCGGAGTAGGTAGCATTCGGGGAGGATGATTCTGGGATGACGCCTAAGCGGCCCAAAACTTCATCAGAGGGTGGCTTCCTTAAAAAGCCGTCTCTAGAGTGTCGACCCAAAATCCCAAAGTATATACGCCTTGGGATGAGACATTTAATCAAAGATTCGCTGTTGATAGGTCACCTCGCTACCTGGTAGCTACCAGGACAGACGGGAGTTATTTTAAACTAGTAAAATCTATCATTTTCAGGGAGTAAATCGAGGGGAAATTTGGGGATCTGAACAAGATTTCCAAGCTCAGGAACAGGCAGCTCATGCTGCACACCGTCAACCGGAAGCAAACCGATGCGTTGCTGGAATGCACGCAATTCAGGGAAATTCCCGTTGAGATCACAAAGCACGAAACGCTGAATGAGGTTTGTGGAGTTATTTTCCACCGCAATCTCATTCTCAATAGCTATTCTGAACTTATGCGGGATCTGGGGAAGAGGGGCGTCACCAAGATTAGGCGCATCACCCGGAAAATTGGAGAGGATAGTGTCGATACCGGCGCTTCCATTCTCCATTTTGAGGGTGATATCGTACCTAAGCTGGTGAAGGTAACGTCATACCTTACATCCCTCCACCTATGTGCTGCTACCAATGCCAGAGATTCGGGCATGCTTCCACCAGGTGCACAGCCAAGGCCGTTTGCAGAGAGTGTTGTAAAGGGACACATGAGGGGGAGAGGTGTATGCCTCCCCCGATTTGTCCCAACTGCCAAGGAAGCCACTCTCCACGGTCGAAGCAGTGCCCTGAGTTTACCAAGGAAGCAAAGATCCAGGAAATCCAGACTCTTGACAGGCTTTCATATCACGACGCTCGAAAGAGGTACCGTGATATGAATGCCCCCGAATTTCGGGTATCGTTTGCAGCTGCAGCGACGCCCTCAATCACCCCTACAGATATAGTTCCAAGAGCAGTACCCTCGAGCTCCTCTTACAGTGCTGTTATAAAATCACCCCTTGCTGTACCAGCGATACTTGTCAGCCTGAAGGAGGTCCCACCACGGAAAAGAAGGCGCTGGTTATACTATCTAAACTGGCAAAATCAGAGAAGAAGACCTCTTCTTCTACGAAACGGTTGGCGAACAAGTCTTCCCCAGCTAAATGGGGAAAGAAGACTTTGCCGACCGGGCCTGGTCCTTCTTCTAGCCCACCCGATACAAAAAAAGATAGGGGAGAAGGGGGAGACGATTCGCCGCCGTCTCTCTCGCTCTCTTGCTGATGGGATGGCACTCGTATCTGCTGGCTCTTCCACTCCCACGACCATCAAGGGAGAGAGGCCAGCAGAAGCCAAGCCCGTTAGCGTGGAGGAACTTCTCTATAGGAAGAAAATATCACCTGCGGAGAAGGGAGAAACGGTGCAGCGCCGTGTCTCTAACTCTCCTGCTAACAAGGCTGCTAACACATCCGCTGGCCATCCCTTTTAACTGTGGCTTTTAGAGACGCCGGGGTGCCGGAATTATGCCCCGAAGGGGATCTTTAACGTGCCAGTAAATCTACTGACACGGCTCCCTCGCATACAACCTAGAGAGGGGGAAGGGTGGCAAATGGTTAAGCGTAAGTAGAAGACCCACTTCTACTTAAGTCCACACTATGGCACTATTACAATGAAACTGTAATAGCTACGGTATTCTGGTAATCTCGCTGAGTTACGTCATTTAATAACTTCGTTTTCGGCAACCATTGTCTGTCTTCAGGAGTCCAGGTTTCGTCCTGGATATGAGACAACAATGCGTCACTTCAAACTCTTCTCTAAAGACCGGGTGGACAGAGCTGTGGCCGCCGGTGGCGTCTGCACTCTCGTCCACTCTAGCCTCTTAAGTGAAGTGGTGCCCCTGCGTTCTCAGCTAGAAGCAGTTGCAGTTCGTACTTCGTTGCCAGTAATGGCAACTGTATGTAATGTTTACATCCTGCCTGATTCTCAACTGGATTACAACCAGCTGGTGGATCTAGTCTCTCAGCTTCCCCCTCCTTTTCTTCTTCTAGGAGATTTTAATGCCCACGACACCATCTGGGGCTCCGCTACTACTAGCGGTAGAGGGAGAGATTTTGAGAGACTGATCAGGCGGCTGGACTGTGTTTGTTGAACACAGAGGAACCTACGCACTTCTCTATTGCACACGGCACTTATTCAAGTATTAAGTATAATGGGTAAAATTATTATTTAGTTTATTATACACATTAGGTACATGTTTCAAGCAAACTATGTGCTCTTCTTCAGCCTATACAAATCAACTATGCTAGATCTAAGAACATTTGGATTAACAAAAGATATATGAATGACCTTGATATGTTGGCAATCCCCATAATCTAATATAAAATATAAAATTAGGAATATAAAACTTAGATTGGCGGCTTCGGTGGCATAGTTGGTAGCATGCTGAGCTTCTATGCCCAAGATAGCGGGTTCAAACTCGGCCGAAGCCGTCGGATTTTTTAAGAGCGTTAAAAATCCCTCAGTATGCCTTCTTTCGGAGGGGAAGTAAAGCCGGCGGTCCCATGTCATAGAATTATGGCATGTTAAAGAACCTTCCACTAATTTCACCTGTGTGAAGCTAAATTGGATATGTTGAGAATGTAAACAACGCTCTTAGGTTTCTATGTTCGTTGCCAAGAGCCGACTGTGGTGGCGTCTAGTAGCTAAGTTCTGAACTTGGCCTAATAGTCGTTGACGGAGGTGCTTGGCGGCAAAAGTAGGAACTATTTGAAAAATTCTAAGTTGCAGTACTTAAATTAAAAAAACAGATAACACACACTAAAACAGTCATCACAATTAACACCGGTTATCAGACCGATTCTACACACACCCAAAGTACACGGGGCTACATGACCATGTTGTCGCAGCCCCTAAACTTAAGAACCAACCAAACTTAGATTAAAAATATTAAAAATATTGGAATCTAGTTCACATTTTATATATATTTTACAACAGGTCTATGTGGACCAGCTGCGTACAGCTCATAATTGATGTGTTCTGTTAACGTTCTTGTCCTAATTTTAACAGGCTAAAATGTCGTTGCACTTGGACTTGACAGGGCTATGTGGTACAAATTATTCTCTTGCATCATAAAGAACCTTGTACTTGGTAAGGCGTGTCAGCCATGGTTTGCATTCGTGGTATTAACTGCGAAAATATGAAAAAATATGATAAAATGGGGAATTTGAGAAGTCTAATGTTTTTGAGAAGAGCACCTTGATTGAAAAATAAATACCTTATGGAAAACTGAACTTACTTGATGATGTAAGTCCTGTCGTCCACTTAGGATACCTCCGCTGGTTACTGTAATTAATAAATATCTAACATCAGTGTGAGTGAAAAAAAGAGAATGTGTATTGAAACGTAAAGGAAATATTGTGCTTACCTAATATATTGCTGTGAGGAGTATGATGTGCGTGCATAGCCGTACTAGTGCGAAGTGACAACTGGCTCAGACTGGGTCATGCAGTGTGCAGCACGTGTTGGGAAGAGGGAGGGGAGGGGGTAAGGGGAGGACAGGCACTGGAGGAGTGGGAGGGCGTTGGTGTGACTCGTGCGGAAATGCTTGTTTCTTTATAAACGAGGGCATCAAGGGGGATATATAGTTGGCGTTGGATTGGGAGGACATCAAGAGGGATATATACTTGGCGTTGGATTGGGAGGATTATTAAAGAGAGCATTTGTTTGTAAAGAGGGTCCATCCGGGGGTTTTGGATTAGGGAAGAATTTATGGATGTTCTCAGGTAAAATATTAACCTCGAAATTAATTTCATTAAGATTATGAATTGGGTTGTTGCGCTGAGCGTTATCTATTTCAATTTGCTCAAGTATGTTCATTAAAGCTCCTTTGTTCGAGTAGTGGATGACCTCCACGTCACTCTGGATGTTCGTAAATTTATGTTTGGTTTCTGACATACGTTTACCAATAGCTGAAAATTTTCTATGTTTTATTGCGTTGACATGCTAATAATATCTTGTGGTGAAACTACGGCCTGTTTGTCCAATATAATCTACATTGCATTTTTGGCATTTAATTTTGTAAATGCCAGATGACTGATATTTGTTCGACTTGTTGACTTTATTGGAGTTGAAGATTATTCTGTGGTGGTTATTGTTGGTTTTGTAAGCTACTTTAGTGTTGAATTTTTTGAAAACATTTGTTATATCGTGGGTGTACTGATTAACGTTTGTAAATGCCGCAAATTAACGGTTTTTCTTTCTTAATAGAGGTCAAATTAATTTGCGGTTTGTTGTTTATTTTGTTAATGATATTCGTGACAAAAGAACGGGTGTAACCATTGGCTTCCACAATTTGTAGGATTACAGATATTTCATGTTTGTGATCTTGTTCAGACATAGGAACATTGTTAGCTCTATTTATAAAGCTAGCGAAAGCTGCTTTTTTGTGATCTTGGCAGAGGCGTAGCGCTCTAATACGCCGATACGCCGGGCGTTCCCTGATTAAAAATTTAGAATGTGTATTCATTAATGAGTAAAATATAACATTGTTTTTTTATTTTATAAATGCAGCGTTAGCATATTACATGGCGCTACCTTATTTTATGTTATTTTATCTCCCCCCCCATGTAACTAGTCTTAGCTCAGCTGTGGTCTACTGTGCATTGCTTTTCTTCATTCAACGTACGCCAGCGCTTCTTGGCGTCAAGAGCTATGTATCATCCTGGCCAGGCCACGTTGCAGCGCATGCGCGAGTTCATCATGCTTCCCGGAAGAGAAGTGCTACCGTACGCTGGCGTTTGGCGGGCGTCAGCTTGGCATGATCTGTTCTGCTAACTCAATAGCCCGATCGCTGCGCTAGTGCTAGTTTCGAACGAAGGAACTGTAGAAGTGCAGTTACTTTTAATTGTGCGTGTGTGTGTTTAATACTGCCAATATGACTGAAGTAAGTTCACCTGACTCTAATGTTATTAAATTTTAAAGGCAACTCCTTCGAGCATTTTACCATATGAACAGCGATGAGAATTAAAAACAAAAAGACCAATGCCAAATTTATCAATTAAAGAAGTTGGTAAAAATCGCACACGGGGTTTTCAGCTTTCTTGGTATGACAGGTTTTCTTGGCTAACTTGGTGTGTTAAAAAAAAAGGTTTTGTTACGTTTGCCTTATGTTTGGGGCGAAATATACTGAATGGTAAACAGAAGGAATTTCGGACCTGAGTAATTTAATTTTAAAAGCTGTAGAACACCAGTCTTCAAAACACCATTTGTTACATTGTGCAGCATTTCATCTGCTAAGTAAAACTCGCATTGAGCATGAATTATCTGAAGCCGCTCGACTACAAGCAGTAAAACATAATGAGATCGTGTCTTCAAACAGGCAGTACGGTATTTGCGACGACTCATTCAATCTGTAGTATTTCTCAGTACACAAAAACTAGCCTTCCGTGGGCATAGAGAAGATGAAAGTTAAGGGAATTATTTGCAATTGTTGATTCTGCTCGCTCAAAATGAATCGATAGTTGGAGACCATTCACAGTCATCATCATTATTAAAAGGAACATCTCCAGACATTCAAAATGACTTGATTGAAGTTACAACAATTGCATTATATGAAGAAATCAAATCAGAAATAAATGAAGTCCCCTTTCTCTCCATACAAGCAGATGTGACAATAAACGTATCGTGTAAGAGCCAGATGAGCATAATATTTATATATTGTGTGGATGATAGAATAGAGGAGAGATTCGTCGCCTTTTATGACGTTTCCAGCTCCGGGATTGTCGGAAGTCGTGCACAAAGTTTTACTATACTGGGAAGTAAATGGAGAAAAAGTCGTAAGCCATACATTTGATGACGCAGTTTTAATGCCAGGCAGAAAAGGAGTAGTTCAAAAGCTAGTGAAGCAGTTTTGCCCATATGCACTTTTCATCCATTGTTACGCCCACCAATTAAATTTGGTACTTCTACATGGCTCAAAAACAATAAAACAGTTTCGTTTGTTTGTCTGTGCCTTGACTGCTTTTCACAGTTTTTTCAGGAAGTCTTCTAAAAGGACAGTTTTGTTGACCGAAAGAGGATTTAAGCTTCCACAAGCTAGCAATACGAGATGGAATTTTCATTCGAGGGCAGTTTTCAGCATTATGAAACATTTCCAAGGATTGCACTGTATTTTTGATGAAATTATTGATGATGAAAATTGTGAATGGGACGACGACCCTGTGAACTGTGCCATTCGTCTCAAAAGACATATGGATAACCCAACCTTTGTATATTTGCTATGTGTAATCGAAGCTTGTTTCATTTACACTGATCATATTTTCAAATTGTTACTGTACAATCATCGACAGTGAGTATTGTAACTTGCCATAATGAGATAGAGGCTGTCGTCAAAAGCATATCAAACTTAAGAAATGAAGTTTTCACTGACAGATGCGTTCAAAATAAGCATCCAGTTGAATGAAAACGTAATGTATGATGGCAAGAAAAAGAACACTTTGAGAGTGTTGACTTTTGAAATAGTAGATTCACTAACAGCTCAAATGAAGAGTAGATTTGAAGATCTTACTCATCTAAATTTCATTGAGTTAGCACAAGAAAATAAGTTTAAAGAATACACCGAAACATTCCGCCAGAGCAAATAAGATATTTTGGTAAAACAGCAACCATTCTTTAATGTTAACCAATTACTAAATGAACTTCACATTGTTTATGCAGATCAAACAAAGCATTTAGCTCCAAAAATCTTTTAAAATATTTTCTTACGAACGGTCTTGACTCCATTTATCAGGAAGTAACTACACTACTATACTTAGTACTGACTTTTCCAACTACTACAGCTAGTAGTGAACGCAGCATGAGCACGCTGAAAAAAATTAAAACCTACCTTAGAAATTCTATGAGCAATAGTCGCTTGTCGTGTTTAAATTCATTGGCTATTGAAAAACAATTATTAGGTGAGCTTTCATCAGAGCCCGCATTTTTTGAACACTCCATAGACATTTTCGCAGAAAAGAAGAAAAGACGAATGGAGCTGATGTACAAGACTGTTTGAGGTACGGTATGTGACACTATCTTTCATATTAGCTTTTTGATTTGTCCCTTAGTTTAACTGTCGTTATAAACTTTGGCATCCCCAACTCAAAAGTTCACGCTACGCCACTGGATCTTGGGGATGGTTTGACATTTTCTTGATTACTATATTAGTTTGATTTGGTTTCCTGTAGATACTGTATTGCATTTTCTCATTCTCAATAGTTATGTTAAGATCTAAGTAATTAATTGAATTACTGTTACTTAATTCACTCCAACTCCAAACACTGACCTGCACGTGGTGTCCCCTGCTAAGCTGAGCAACCCAGTGGAAGGTTGGGTAATCAATCCCAGCGGGAAACTGGGTCAGTGAACAGACTAGTGTTGGGGGGGACTGAGAATTATTTTCTCAGTTCTTTCACCTTTCTGAATAACATTCAGGATTGTAATTCGAGGATTTATCCTCCCCTCAAGGTGAAACCTTAGATAGTCGACCATGAAAAGTCATTTGAAGAATAATTCCGCCGTCTGTAATGATAGATTACAGAAAAGACAGCATTCGGATACGGTGGGCTGTCATGCGGAAGATAATGACGAATCGGAGCGTCTGAAAACTCATCAAGTAGCAAACAAACAAATACTACGGAAAATCAAACCTAAACAAGTCTCATTCTTTTCTACACATAATGTTAACTCTCTGGTTCAAACTGGAAAATTGAAGATCATCACGGATATCATGAGAAGTCATAAAATTCTAATTATGGCCCTTCAGGAAATTAGAAATGGTGATCAAGGCCATCTGGAATCACAAGGATATAGACTATATAAAGGAATCCCAGGAAAACGAGTTATGAAAAATTGTCCACAATTTGGTAACGGATTCTTAATAGATCTCAGAATCATTGACTCGATAACAGAATTTAAATCTCAATCCTCCAGACTTACGACCCTAACTTTGAAATCGGCAAATAAAACATATACAATTATTAATGCACATGCTCCTACTAATCAAAAAAACAACACCATTAAGGACAGAGAAGAAGTACAAAAATTCTGGGATCTTTTGGATCAAACTTTAATAAACATCCCTTCATCAAACATCAAAATTCTCCTTGGTGATTTCAATGCGCAACTTGGACAAGAAAGAAGATATAGAGATATAATTGGAAAATGGACAGCACATAAACGAACCAATAAAAATGGTCAAAGATTAGTCGAAATTTGTAGAAACCACAAATTAATCTCTAAATCAACATGTTTTAAAAGACAGCCCCATAAATTGAAAACTTGGAAACATCCTGACTTCAGAAGGGGTGAATGGCAGTTGGATCATGTCTGCATGGATAAATTTCACCATCGCGAAATTCACAATGTCAAGGTTCTAAGGGGAGTTGACTCAGGATCAGACCACTATGTGGTAAAGATAAAAATAAAATTAACTCCAATGGCCAAGAAAAAACCTAATAATAACAATAGGAGGAAATTTGATCCATCTACCTTAATAAAAAATATAGAGTACTGTGAAAGAACAGGAGAAGAATCTCTCAACACTAAAACATTGGACGAATTAATCACTAAATTAAAATCAATAGCAGAGGAGTTAGCACCAATAAATCCAAGGAAAAAACATGAATGGTGGAATGTAGATTGTGATCAAGCAATAGAGAAAAGACACCAAGCATGGATAAAACATCAAGCTCTAAAGTCAGAAGAATCAAATTTAGAACTAACTATACAAAGAAAATTAACCCATAAAATCATCAGACAAACGAAACGTAATCATCTTAAAAATACACTGGAAAAGATAGAAGACGATTTCAAGAAAAAGCAATCTCGAGATTATTACAAAACATTTGGTAAATATCTAAAAAAATTTGAAGCTCCAACATTAATGTTGAAAAATCAAACAGGAAAGTTAGCACATTCTAACCAAGAAAATACAGAGATCCTTGCAGAAGCATTCGAGAAACTGTTAAATTGTGATGATCCACTGGAAACCCTGCAAGTAAACACTGATACACCTATTTTAACTTCACCTGATTTAATAAATCCTCCAAACATTAATGAAGTAGAACTCGCAATTAAAGAACAAAAAAATTACAAAACTTGTGGCGAAGACTTAGTCTTTGCTGAAATCTGGAAAAATGCTGGTAAACCTGCGATTATAAATCTTCATCAACATCTAGTTAAAATGTGGATTACTGAAGAAATTCCTGCACACTGGACCACAGGAATAATCCATCCATTATTTAAGAAAGGAGACAAAACGAACCCAGATAACTACAGAGGAATTACCCTTCTGGACTGCACATATAAAATTTTCTCTCGTATAATTTACAACAGGATCAAAAACATTCTGGAACCACAACTTGGAGAATATCAAGGAGGATTTCGCCCTTACAGAAGTTGTCCAGACCAAATCCTTAGCCTGAAATTAATAATGGAATATTACAAAAACAGAAATAAGCAACTCTTTATCTCTTTTATAGATTTCAAGAAAGCCTATGATAGTATTCATAGACTGACACTGCTCAAAATCCTCAGATCATACGGTCTCCATCCTAAATTGATAAAAATCATTCAATTAACATTAACAAACACAAATTCGAAAGTTAAATTTAGGGGAGAAATATCAACAGCTTTCACAGTAAAAACTGGTCTCAGACAAGGTGATGGATTATCCCCTCTGCTTTTCAATGTGGCTCTTGATTATATCATGAAGGTTTGGCAAAAGGAAAACCCTCCTAAGATCAAAATTGGAACAAAACCATCAATAAAAATAAACTGCTTAGGATTTGCAGATGACTTGGCTCTTTTAGCACTAGACAAGGAAGAGGTTTGTACTCAGATCACTAGTCTCCAAGAAATTGCTCAAGGGATAGGATTACAGATATCCTTTGAAAAAACTGAGATCATGCCTATGAAACCCTTAGATATAAATGAAGTCTATATAAATGATCATAAAATTAACCTAGTTCCTCAATTTAAGTATCTTGGAGAAATTATAACACATAACTTAAACGAAAAAGTAACTTGGATAAATAGAACAAATAAAATGAAAAAGGCACAATCTCTAACCTGGTCAACATATAATAAAAAATGCCTATCAATAGCTACTAAGATCCAACATTATAAAACTGTAACTCTCCCTGAAGCCACTTATGCTTGTGAAACACTGTTCCAAATTAAAAATGAACAAAGAACTGATCAGCTCCTCAAAACGGAAAGAAGAATCATTAGAACGTGCATAAATAAAAAGTATCAGGTTGAGGGAGTCTGGAGGATTCTCCCAAATGAAACTGTCTATCGTGAGATTGATCCAATCACCAGCACAATGAAGAAGAAAAGAATTTCATATTTTTTTCACATCTTACGGCTTCCAGAAAACAGAATTGTACGCCAACTGGTGATGAGAAATCTAGGAAAGAAAACTGGAGGAAAATGGATCCAAGAAATCCAACAAGATCTCAAAGCAGTTGGACTCAAGATAACAGATGCCGAGGAGAAAAATAAAATTAACACCATTCTTAAAACTCACAAATTTTCTGCAGAAATGACACACAGAAAGCCTATGGAGATTTCAGATGAGTTGAGAAAATCCCGATCTGAAAGAATGAAAAAGTACTGGAAAGAGCGCAAGAACCAAGCAGTACTACCTTCAAAGAAGAAGTGATTGTGGAACGACTCAAGTGGTCCAATGTGACCAATCAAGATTAATAATAATAATAATAATAATTCACTTGTAAATTTCAAATCATCGTCAATTGTGTTCAATTTGAGGAGAAAATGATCAAAATTTATGGTGGAGTTCCTCAAGGTTCTGTGCTGAGTCACACCATGTTCGCGGTTGCCATAAACGGCATTGTTGCCGCCGCCTGACCCACGGTAGTTTCATCACTGTATGTAGACGATTTAGCTCTGCATTACAGCTCTGGAAGTATGGCAATCGCGGAACGGCAATTGCAGCTAGGTAGTGTCAAGTGTCGATATCACCTCGTGTAGTTGTGTGCTGGTTCCCCTACTACAGTGGGGTGTACACGACGATCTTTGTAATAGTGACCATTTCCTGATTATCATTACTCTTCCAAAACAGAGAGCCATCAAGTTACCAAGTCGGCTTCTCTGTCGGGGATTGGCCAACTTTCACAGCACGTGTGGTTTTCGCCGAAGATACCTTTCAGAGTGTCGATGATCATACCATTCACATAACGAATGGTATTTTGGTTGCAGCAGAGGAAACAATTCTTTCCTCATCTGGCAACTCCCGCCGGAAGCTTGTCCTTTGGTGGACAGCCGAGATTGCAGCAGCAATTAAAGATCGTCGACGTACATTCAAATGCTATCGAAGGCAAAACATTATGGCCAACCTTATCACCTTCAAAAGGATGCGTGCTAGAGCCCGATATCTGATTCGGGAGAATAAGAAAATGACGTGGGAAAAGTGTGTGTTGTCCATGACGGCGCATACTCCTTCATCTCAACTGTGGACGAAGCGTTGTCGGATCTCCGGACTCCTGACATCATTGACGATATAATAGATAAAGAATTATCCTTTTTAGGTTCCACCTAGTCAATACTGGAACCAAAAAAGGATAATTCTTTATCTATTATATACTTCGTCAATACGGAACCATGCCGAATGTTAACAATCCTGAAGTTAACAATTCTGAAAATCATTGACGATACCTGGAGTCTCCATTAACGGAGACATCATCACGGACCATCTCGCCATTGCCAACAATATTGGATCACACTTCTCCGATCTATCCTGCTCTGGGAGTTACGATCCTACATTTCTGACTCTGAGGCGGGAGGCAGAGGCTCACCCCTTGTCCTTGGCCACTGCTGCTTTGGAATCATACAATGTACCATTCCCTGAATGGGAACTGTGCAGTACGCTTGCACTGTGCAGGGATACGGCTCCTGGACCGGTAACATACATACCGTAATCAAATGTTAAAACATCTGTGCGAATCCAGTATAGAACAACTGTTGATCCTCTTCAATCGTATATGTATTGAGGGGGAGTTTCCGTCTCAGTGGCGAGAGGGGATCGTGATACCAATTCTCAAGGCTGGAAAGGATCCCAAGTTTGTCAGCAGCTATAGGTCCATTTGTCTGACAAATGGCCTATGTAAGCTTCTGGAGAAGATGGTGAACCATCGACTGGAGTGGTTCTTGGAAGAGAGAGGTCTCCTGTTTGAGTACCAGTGTGGATTTCGCTCTGATAGGTCCACCACCAACCATCTGGTGCGACTTGAAAGCGCCATACAGGAGGCATTTCTCCGTAAGCAGCATCTAGTCACGGTTTTCTTTGACCTCGAGAAAGCCTACGACACCACATGGCGCTACGGAATCGTTTCCACCCTACATGAGTGGGGACTCTGTGGTAATTTACCAATATTTATTGAAAAACTCCGTCCGACTCATCCATGTAAGGATCGGTAGGATATTATCACAATATTACACTCAAGAAAATGGAGTTCCTCAAGGTTCTGTGCTGAGTCACACCTTGTTCGCGGTTGCCATAAACGGCATTGTTGCCGCCGCCGAAACCCACGGTAGTTTCATCACTGTATGTAGACGATTTAGCTCTGCATTACAGCTCTGGAAGTATGGCAGTCGTGGAACGGCAATTGCGGCTAGGTATTAACCGAGTCAACAGTTGGGCTCACGACCGGGGTTTTCATTTTTCAGCAGTAAAAACCTTCGTCGTCCATTTTTGTCGGCTCCGGAGGCTACATTTACACCGCGAACTACATCTCAGGGATGCTGCGTTGCCGTTGGTTGACAATTATCGCTTCCTGGGGCTCCATTTTGACAGCAAATTAACGTGGCGGCTCCATATACGTCAACTAAAAACGACGTGTCTCAGAAAACTGAACATGCTCAAGTTTCTTAGTGGCACCATGTGGGGGGCTGACCGTATGATGCTGCTATGGTTCTACCTAGCCCTCGTCCTGTCCCAGCTAGACTATGGTTCTGCAGCATACGGTTCAGTAAGGCCGGCAACCTTGAAAATGCTGGGCAGTATCCACCATAGTGGCGTTAGGCTGGCTACCTGTGCCTTCCGGACCAGCCCAATACCCAGCCTACTCGCCGAATCGGGTGTTCCACCTCTAAATTATAGACGCCAACATATGCTTTTAGCATATGCTGCCAATGTGCGTCAAATGCCGCAACATCTGAGTTATCGAGCTCTCTTCAGTACCCAATACCACCGAAGGTACGCCAACCTGCGTCGTGCCACTCGGCTGGTTGGTATTAGACCCGATAGCTCGTGTACTGAAATAGGAGTGGCTGTAGGTCGCTGTTTGATCTGGACACCTAGCGAGGTGCCTCCGTGGCAAGTCCTGAGTCCGGAAATTCGGTTAGATCTACCGAGGTCCTAAGGTGAACATGGATTCCTCTGTTTATCGGAGGTAGTTCCACAGCATAGTTTACCAATTTCCGGACGCTGGTATTCTATACACGGATGGTTCGAAGGTGGACGAGAAGGTGGGTTGTGCTTAAGTTATTGATGGTGCAAATACCAAGATCTCTTTGCCTGAGGCCTTTAGTGTGTTTACTGTGGAGCTTGTTGCCATCTATGAAGCTCTGCAGTTTGCACTACATGATGCACGAATCCACTTTCTCATGTGTACCGACTCTTTGAGTTCGTTGCAGTCAATTGCTACATGTTTCCCGCAACACCCCCTAGTGCAGCGAATCCATGACCTATTAGCCGGGTTGTGCCGCGTTGACACTCGAATCACTTTTCTGTGGCTTCCAAGTCACATGGGAATTGTGGGAAATGAGTTAGTGGATCAAGCTGCAAAAGAGGCGGTATCACTACCACCTCGTCCAATGGAAGTACCCGTTAGAGATATTTGCTCTCAGTTACGCCGACAAGTACTGACATTTTGGGAGAGTCAGTAGCTAGCTGACCTACTGCCCAGTAAACTGAGAGCGATCAAGGAAACTACTCGCGTGTGGCAGAGCTCTTTCCGGTCACGGAGGGAGTCCGTCATTTTGTGTAGGCTAAGGAAAGCTAAGATCCACCCACTCGAATCTAATGAGAAGGAAAGACCCCCCACTGTGTACCTTTGGAGCCGTTTTCACAGTGGCCCACATTTTGACTGAGTGTGTGGATCTTGCTGCTGACTTACGAAGAAACCTTGGTTTGCAGATGACACTCAAACTTATATTAGCCGATGACGTGGTAGCTGCTGATCTCATCATCCGCTTTTTTAAGTGAGCAATCTAAATTTTCCTGTGTACATTGACTCAACAACTAGTTCGTTTTTGAATGCTGAATTTTTGTTTATCCGTAATTTTTGTTTTTTTTATAATAAGTTTTTTTAAAATTAATTTTCTGTCTTTTCAAATTTAAGTGTCCACCTCTAAATTTTAAATTCCATTCCAAATTTGTATACAGTAGAACGTCGTTTATCCGGACGTCAAACAACCGAAACGTCAATTATCCGGACGGGCAAAAAAAAAAAAAAAAAGACGGAGCAGCGCGGGCTCACTACAGTAGTGAGTCGGATCCGGACGAGCAAAAATAAAATAAAAATAAAAGACGTAATGAGTCGGTTCTCGTTTTCAATTGTTGGCTCTGTTGTCCCCTACCGTTTGTTTGCTCTATAATGTCTCAATGCGTTACAGTATGTGAGTGTGTGTACTGTACTGTATTACATTGTGAAAATGGCTTCTACGAGTGACAAAAAAGAAAAACGAAATCGCTATGTTTTATCCATTGAGAAGAAGGTGGAGATCATTAATAAACTGGATAAAGGTGAGAGTGTGCAGTGTCTATTGAAAACTTAGTGTTGAAAAATCCACAATTTATGATTTGAAGAAAAGAAATGTGTAATTCTGAATTATGCATCAAAGTGGTAGGGAAGAAGGGTCTAAAAAAAAAGTAGAACCATGAGATCAGCTATGGATAAAAATTGGAAGAAACGGTGTACTTATGGTTTATTCAGACTAGAAGTAAGGGAGATCCCATTTCTGGACCTTTGTTATGTGAGAAAGCTTTGCAGCTAAATGAGAAGATTGGTGGTTATTGCCATAATGTACTGTGCATGCTTTTTCCTATGAAATAAACGCATGTTTGATTATCCTGAAAAATCGTTATCCGGAACACTTTCGGTCCCAATTAGTCCGGATAAACGACACTCTACTGTACTTTAATCTGTGTTAAGAGGGGCAGATGACCTCATAGTTCCTCTCGTTAAAACAACAATAACTGACTATAATTAACACTCATGAACGACAATACCCGAGTTCACCCGAATCCATCCGATCATCGGTGCCTTACTTCCATGGGCTCGCAACCTATCTATCTATCTACCTATCTATTTATACATTATCTGTGGCCATGTTCGGCCAAATAGTTATCTGTTTCATCTCTAGTAATTTTTGATTTCTTTTCTATCAGGAGATAAAACCCACTGCACAAAATGCAGATACTGATCTCCAACCTGGTAGAGTCCACGATGAAATTGATGCTGCCGAAGCTGAAGACTTCATGTTTCCAGAGGAGTACAACAGATTCCTACGTAATAAAGTGGATGTAAGTGGGGTCAACAATGACTTACAATACAGCGTAGGCCTATTATGAATATATGAGGTATGATCCAAAAGTTTGGGGATTTGGTATGTGTTTCCTTACCATGAATAATTTTAAACACCAATGTTTAACCACCTTTAAAGTAATCCACTTTTTACAATATCAGAAAAGCAAGTGGTGTGGTCACTTTCAGTTATTCTGCCAAGTAGGCTGCTGGCATTATGGAAAAATCAGTGTCTAGCTCACCACCAAAATCTAATAAACTTAAAACAACTGATGTGAATGATAGAGTTTGGTCACTTTTCTACCTTCGTGGAGGGAGTCGACAATTTATACAGATAAAGAATACGGTACCGTAGGTAACGTAAAGTAACGTAAGATACACTCAGGGGCAGATGACCTCGTAGTTCCGCCCCTTAAAACAACAATAACTAACTAAGGTACACTCATACGTTATGAAAAGGGAAGACCTCAAGTTTGTAGTTTTGGAGCCATATTCACTGTGCATGTGGATCTAGAATATTCAATGAAACCTTAATCTGACCAAACCGGTCAAACTCTTATTATCCAATGACATGGTGGCTGATGATCTCATCTTCCACCTTATGGGAGGGAGTTCGTTAGGGCAACATTTACATTTTCAATGGTGACTTAAAGTACATGCTATTTTGATTTGAAAATTATTTTTTTCTTCTAATTTTTAAATTGTGTATTTAGTTCAAAGATTATTTCTGTATTTTTGTTTAATAGTTTAATTATTATCAACTTGTGTTTTACTTTTTATTTATTTGCATTAGGCTAGAGCTCTTATTCTGGCATCTTCCATTAAATTTAAAAAAAGATTCAAACATTTGTAGAATAACTATGTTATGAGGGGCAGGTAATCTTGATGTTTTGCCTTTTGAGACAATAATCACCATTAAGCACAGCTGGAAGCCATCTACTGCAACCTCCTACGATGCCTCCTGCGATGCTGCTTGTATACAAATTTCTGATGCAAAATGATATCCATTCAGATGTATTTCCATGCTTGGGATGAGGTGAAAGTTGGTTGGGCTAACTTGAGTAAAAAGGTGTGATGTCAGGTTCATGTTTAAGGAGATACGTGGAGACAGTTAGGACCAATGGTTCATGTTTAAGGAGATACATGGGGACGGTTAGGACGAATGTGCAGGTGTTTTGTCATGGAGAAGGTACCATTGTCAACTTCTTTGCAGCTCAGGAGCTACAGTATCCATGATATAATACATTTTTACAAGAGTTCATCCATCACAACTAACCTGAGACGTGCCTCACAACACACCTGCACATTGACACTTAAGTTACTGGTTTCTTGGCTAACATGATATTTCTCTGCTCACCATCCAAGCTGTGCACCTGACTTAGACCCCTGTGACTTCAACCTCTTTTCAAGGATGAAAAGACATCAGGATGTCATTTTAGCCTATTTTCCTTATATATATATATATAATAAAAAAGCTTATGAGATCAATTTTTGTCTGTGTGTGTGTATGAAAGTATGTATGTGCCCCCTCCCTAATAACTTCTAAACGTCTGGAGAGATATCAATGAAACTCGGTAAGGTCGCAGTACCATTTTGGCCGACCCTGACCGTGTCCTTCAAATTTTATTACGTCTCACCAATCCAACATGGCGGCTGTGCAAAATAGTTCACCGGCATTCCATATCTCCAAAACTATTACTGATATCACCCTGAAATTTTGTTCAGTGATAAAGGACACCACTAGAAGTTCACCTATGGGACTTTCAAAAACCTGTTAACTACAAAACGAACATGGCGGCCAAGCGAATTTGAAACTTTAAAACAAACTTTTCTCATGATTTAACCATCCAAACACAATGAAACTTGGTACAGCAAATGCTTAAATACATTGTAAGGCATTGACATCTCATTTAGTTCAATTGTTTACATAACCTCAAGATGGCGGCTGTGCGAAATATTTCACCGGCATTCTATATCTCCGAAACTATTACTGATATCACCCTGAAATTTTATACGGTGATAAAGGGTACTACTAGAAGTTTAGCTATGTGACTTTAAAAAATCTGTAATATGCAAAAACGAACATGGTGGCCAAGCAAAGGTGAAACACTTTAATAGACTTTTCTCATGATTTAACCATATGAGCGCAGTGAAATATGTACAGTAAATGTTTATACACATTGCAATGCACTGCCATCTAATTTACTTCAATTGTTCACATAACCTCAAAATGGAGGCTGTGTGCAATTTTAACCCTCCGTCGGGCGCAGCCGGCCTGAGAGGCCAGGGAAACACGATCTGGCATGCCCCCCCTCCACTTGACTCCCCAGCGCCCCCCCCCCCCGAATAGTTTCCTGACTCGTGGCAGTGCATAAGACACCTTATCTCAGTTTACTGTTAGTCTCCATGTGGCACACCTGTAACTTTCGCGGCTTGTGAGGCTGACTGCGCCCGATTGCGTCATAATTTTGAAGGTGAGTTTTATCAAGATATTTTTATTGCAATAGTTAATTTTACTTAAATTATGCTTGTTCGGTGTGGAAATACATTGATATCTTTAGAAATAAGTGCTATTCTGAACCTGGCCTCTCAGGCTGAGTGCGCCTGATAGCATTATATCGATGACTAATTTAAGTATTTCTGTCTTTAGTTCTAGATTTCCTGCTGAAATGGCCCAAAAAATGTAAGACATCTCCAACCCCAATGATGTTGCAGAAATACGAAGCATCCTCCTCGAGGATAATGGTGATGATCCTGCGTTAGTTGAGGATTTGGGCAAAGAAAGCGACATTGCTTCTGAGGACGAGGTTGTAGAACGTGAAGTGGACTCAGACACTGAATAGGAAGGAGGAAGGACTAGTGGTGAGGAAGACGGAAGGAGAAGAGCTTATAGTGGATGCTTTTCTTCTTGGAAAAGATAAACAGACAAAGTGGACCAAAAAATCATCTCTGGCTGCTGTTCGTCGTGCACAACGTCACAATATCATTACACACCTTCCAGGTGTGAAAGGAGATGCAAGAAATTTTAAAGCCATATTACAATGTTGGGAATCTTTGTTCAATACAGATATTTTAGAATTGATTGTCAAATATACCAACCAATATATTTACTCAGTCAAAGCCAAATTTGCCAGTGATAGAGATGCCAAGGAAACGGACCTCATAGAAATTAGGGCATTCATTGGGCTATTGTACCTGGCTGGAGCTTACAGAGCAAACAGTCAGTGTCTGGAGGAGCTATGGGGAACAGAAGGAGACGGGATTGAATAATTTAGCTTTGTGATGAGTATAAAACGGTTTAAGTTCCTCATACGTTGTATTCCTTTTGAAGATCGTATGAGCCATTCACAACGGAAATAATATAATCGACTTTGCCCAATCCGTGAACTGTTTGATTGTTTTGTTCACAGTTGCCAAAAGAACTACATTCCGGGTGGAAATGTCACAATTGAAGAGATGTTGCCAGGATTTCGTGAGAAGTGCGGTTTCTAACAATACATACCATCTAAACCCACCATGTATGGTGATGCCAGAATGGTATACACCAACAATATGGAAATTTACGCTGGAAGACAGCCTGAAGGGCCATACGGTATTTGCTAATCAATAAGCCAAGTGACGTGGTCAAACCATTGGCTGAGCCTATTTATGAGACAGGGCGTAACATAACCTGTGACAATTTGTTTTCAGACATTGATCTGGTGAATGATTTGCAAAAGAAGAAGCTGTCATATTTTGCGACTGTAAGAAAAAATAAAAAGCAGTTGCCACCCAGTTTTGTCAATGCCAGAGGGAGGGCTCAATATAGCAGCTTGTTCGGATTCAACAATGGTTACACTTTGGTTTCATACATACCAAAGAAAGGGAAAATTGTAATTCTCGTTTCATCACTCCGCGAAACTGATGCCATTGATCAACCTATGGAGTGCAAAAGAAACCTGAAGGGATTACGTTCTACAATACGACCAAAGGTGGAGTTGACACAGCTGACCAAATGTCTGCAACTTTCGATATGAACCGGAACACAAGACGCTGGCCGATGGTCATTTTCTTTGCCTGTCTGAACATAGCCAGCATAAATACCCAAGTGATTTTGATTGGAAATGTACTGGAAGCACTAAGAAGGAGAATCTTCCTCAAAACTTTGTCTCATCAACTAATGATTGGACATCTAGCCCGGCGAAGTCTGAACACAAGTTGAATGCCTAGTCAGCTGCAATTGTGCTTGAAAAGGTTTTTGCCCCAAAAGGAACGTGAAACGTCTTCCTCCATATCTCTCAAAAGACGCAAGTGTGGAACATGCACGGCTGAAACAGGATTCAGAAGGATGACAAATTACGAATGTCATAATTGTCATGAACCGATCTGTCTAAGCCACGTAAAACCGCTGTGCCAGACCTGTTATTCAGCTGCTGATTCTGAAGATTCATCGTAGGTTTCTGCCCACAACTGTGGCAAAGAGTCAGAAGACACCGTATTGTACCTTTGTATTTCAGTTCTTTCCTTTCATAATGTTTAATTCGACCAATTTTAAAATTCTTTTGTGATAAATGATCAATTTTTGTTGTTTTAGTTTAAGCTTTATTTCATGTAATAAACTTGTTTTCCGTTAGTTTGGTATATTTGCCTTCCTTAGATTCTTAGATCCTAAGCAAACTATTAGGTTGAGAGGAGGGGTTAAAATATATAGGTGGCCTCTCAGGCCGGCTGCACCCGATTTTGTTTCGTTCAGAGGATTAAAATTAAGTTTTTATTTCTTGTGTATTAATCATGCGATCAAAGTGAACATTTGAATAATGAACCTATGCAAAAATCGTCAATAGTACAGTGAGATTCTTTTGCTGGAGCGGGTGTTTTTGGAGGGCGGAGACTGACTGTCTGTGGGTACCACTGTAGGTTTGGTAGTGTTTTGTAGAGCTAATTGTCTTGTAGATTTGGATCTGACGAGCGAAACATGTGATCTCTTAGTTTCCTCCCTATTCAACAGTCCATAACACTATATCTTAATCACATGTAATTTTATCATTTTTTTTTTTCATATTCCAATATTTGTAATTATTTAGTGTTGACCGACTGAAAGTCACTAGACCTTGTATGACTCCTCTGCACAAGGCAACAGCTGCACTGTTTTGACACCACTACAAACGGTTCTACCATGTCTCATAACATCTCATAGCCAAGCTTGCCAACTTATTCTGTCAGATACGTGAGCTACAATTTTTCAAAGTTAGAGTCTGGTGACTTTACGAACACCCTGCATTTATCAAATAAATTAAATGGTAAACGTGTAAAAATATATGAACTGGCTTAAAATCTACAACCACTAAAATTTCAGATTTGTCTGAAGTTGAAAAGCTGCTGAGCCAATCACTATAGCCGAATATTGTTTTGATTGTGGTGCAACATCATCTCATAGGAAAGAAGTTCAGCAGTAAATTGAGATTTAAATTTGAAGTCTTCTGACAGGAGTAGTTGTAGAGTACAGTACAACCTGTCACATCCGGACCTGTGATATCCGAACTCTCCCATATCCAGACACATCTCCGAATGAATTTTTAAGTCGTAGTTGAGAGCGAGAATACATTAGTGTGTTAGCCAGGGAGGACGAGTGAAAGTTGCAGCGCTGGAAGGCTGTGTGCGTGCTTGACCGCGAGGGGTTGTGGCCTGACTCGGTCAACGACATCTTCCCGGAAACTCATCCCTTTGTGTGAATAAGCGATATTCCATTCACGGCTTCTGCCTGCCTGCCACCGTCAACATGAGGCTGCCTCTCTTTCTACCCTTCAGTCTGTGCGCGAGTCTTGAAGCGACAGTTTGTTTTGCGAGTGTGTTTCTGTTGTTACTGTTATTGTTTGCCGTTGTTATCGTTATTGTTATCTTTTAACCTTGTTTTTTTTTGTGCTAAAATGTCCGAAAAAGGAAAAAGAACTGTTGTTACGATGTACAGTGCGTGAAGCAACCATTAAAAACATTAAAATTAATCAACAACAAACTCGTGAATTATTTCTGGTCACCTAGCTATTTCTAAAAATAGCCTTGTGATATCCGGATTTTTCCATATCCGGATCGGCCAGTCGCCACATTAGTCCGGATATGACAGGTTATACTGTAGTTAGAGAAAAGAGTCAAATTTCTTTTTATCTGTAACAAATTTTGTGAATTGTTCAGATCCTGGTATCCCAGAATGGCAGTTTGCGGCGATCGATGGATGAAATGGAAGCAGAATTAAAAGTGTTCAAGGAAAAACAGTTACAAGACCAACAGCTTCAGCTATTGTCGCCTTTAGCAACCTTAGGGCGAGCCTCAGAATTAGCATCGAGTAAGATCGTTGAGCTCAGCAAGCGAATACGTGAGCTGACAGCCGAAGTTGAAATACAGCGCACTCGATGTCGTAACGCAGAGACCAGATTGGCCTTGGAACAGGCGAAGGATAATGATGTGGTGAAACAGACGCAGGAACCATGTATGTATTAGGATCGTATAGTAATGTAACTTGAAGGATCAAAGAGCTTTATAGTTGTTTAATATAGGTGTTTGGATAACATGGTTGTTGGCCACATGTACTTGGGTGTGTGTGGAATCTTTCCAATCACCTGTGTCTGTACTGATGGGTGTACTTATAATTAGGGATGAAATTGGGTAGGATGCTGCTATCCTAGCAGTTAGGTATCATCCTGGCATTTGCATTTACCTGGAGAAAAACATTTGTAGGATGGCTGAGGTGTACATTGAACCCACTTCTTTTCAGTTATCGCCATGAGGCTGAAAGAACCTCATATCAGCCCCTAAGATGAGAACTATGAGGGCTGTTTTTTAAGTAAGGGCCGTTTTTTTTTTAAATTAACCGAACATTTTATTTTGAAACCACATTTATTTTTAGGTTTTACATACCGGTACCTTCCTCTATTTTTCTACAAAGTTGCCTTGTTTATTTAGGCACTTGTCATACCTTAAAACTAAGTTCTGAAATCCCTCTGCATAAAAGTTTGCTGCCTGCTCTGACAACCAAGAATTCACGGCCGTTTTCACTTCTTCATCGTCGGCGAAGCGCTTCCCACCAAGATGACGTTTCAGCTGCGAAAAGAGGTGGAAATCGCTCGGAACAAGAAGCGGATGACATGTTGAATCGAATCATCACAGGAGATGAAACATGGGTATCTCTTCCACCCTTGAAACCAAGCAACGGTCAATGGAATGGAGACACTCAACCTCTCCTGTCAAGGTCAAACCCAAACAAACCCCGAAGAAGTGAAAACGGCCGTGAATTCTTGGTTGTCAGAGCAGGCGGCAAACTTTTATGCAGAGGGATTTCAGAACTTAGTTTTAAGGTATGACAAGTGCCTAAATAAACAAAAAAATTAGAGGAAGGTATGTAAAACCTAAAAATAAATGTGGTTTCACAATAAAATGTTCGGTTCATTAGAAAAAAAAAAAATGGGCCTTACTAAAAAACCAGCCCTCGTACATTTCTTGGCAGATCTGGGAATCAAACTGGGGACCTATGGGACAGGTTCTTAACATGTAACCCCAGACCACAGAAGGCTGCACCAAAAGTGCAGGTGATTTTAAAAGCTTATTACAACTGTTATTAGCCTGCTTTCGAGGTTTGCAAAAATTGAAAGTAGACTTATGCAGATGATGCTGCGTCGCCAACTCTCACACCAGAAGAGCTGCAAGAGTCAGTTAATTGTTACAAAAGTGCTTGTGATCGCTTTGGTCTTACCATAAATGTCAATAAGACTAAAGTCTTGGCACAACCTTCACCAGGCACACCTCTTCCTCAGTTCAATATCTCCATCTCAAATTTGCCATTAAAACTGGCACTTCTCGTGCCTGAGCAGTACCATTTCTGTGAGCTGTACCTGTGAGCAGGATGTGGATAAGAGAATTGGCGCAGCCCATGCAGCATAATATGGACGATTAGCGCACCGGGTCTTCATGAATAAAGATCTGTCCATGAGTACAAAGCTTATGGTGTACAAAGCAGTAGTCATTTCTACATTGTTGTATGGCTGTGAAACGTGGACCCTTTACCGACGTGATCTTAGGAAGCTTGAGCGTTTCCACCTACAAAAACTTCGATCAATCCTGAGGATTAAGACCGCATTACCATATTGCTGTTCTGGAAAAGGCTCAAATCAACAGCATAGAATCATCCATAATAGGTCACCAATTTAGATGGATTGGTCATGTCCATCGGATGGATGATGTGAGATTACTTTGTCAAATGCTATATGGTGAGTTATGCTATGGCACCAGACCTCATGGTGGTCCTAAGAGTTACTACAAGGACCAATTTAAGCAGACCCTGAAATTGACAGGTCTTGATTCACAAACCTGGGACATGCTGGCTGAAGACCGCTCAACTTGGCGCCGTACCATCTCGGATACTGTAAAGACGTTTGAAAGGGATTGACGCACACATGAAGCGGCCAAGAGTCAAGCTAGGAAACTTCAAGCAGCCCAACCACGTCCTCCTCCAGCAATACTATGTGACTTGTGTGGACGCTTGTTCCATGCCAGGATTGGACTCTTTAGTCACCGTAAACACATCCACAAACTGGACTGAAGGAAGAAGATTTATACACTGACCGGCAAAAAGAGTGGAACAGTTAAAAAAGTAATATAAATAGTATAAAACTAGCCATGAAAAACATTTAATCACATTTTAAAAGCTTTTCACGCATTAGAACAAAACATCCGTGAATAGAAATTGATAATCTGACATTTATTAGGGTGGTTTATTACCACCAATTACCCCCAATCTTTGATGAGCCTATCTTAATGGTTTTATGGCGGGAAGCGCACTGTAAGCGTTTAAGGTTTATGAGTGTTACCGCTCGCTTATTGTTGTTCTAGGGATAACAACTGGCATTTGTTGAACACGTGTGAACCATTGTCACACATTTTAGCAAATTATCCATTTGCAGTTCACACTAAAACATGCCTCTTAGCCGTGAAGAAGCTGCACAGGCAGTTGCATTGGTGGAGGATGGCCGCAGCTTCCGTTATGTTGCTGAGGTCATTGGATCATCTCTCGGTAGCATACATCGTGCAGTGCAACGATACAGAGAGCTCCAAACATACGACAGGAGACGAGGGTCAGGCCGTAGAAGAAGCACAAGTGCCAGGGATGACAGATTTCTCACCCTCCAAGTTCTGCGTGATCGCCATACCACAGCAGTCCAGGCACGAAATCAACTGGAAAATGTCAGAAATGTGAGAGTGAGTGAGCGAACAGTAAGAAGAAGGTTTGAAGAAGCTCATCTTTCGTCCAGGAAACCTGCACGTGCACCCACACTCGAACGACATCACAGAGAGGTGCGTCTTCGCTCGCAAGGCAGCATCTGGGATGGACCCACGGGCAGTGGGCCTCTGTTCTCTTCACTGACGAGAGTCGCTTTAACCTTAGATCTCCTGATGGAAGAGAAAGGGAGTGGAGAAGGCACGGGGAGAGGTACAGACCTGTTGCTTTCTCCTACAGGACTCCATTTGGAGGTGGCTCGGTTATGGTGTGGGGTGGCATCAACGTTATGGCCCGCACTGAGTTGGTGTGCATCGATCACGGGACGCTCAATTCCCAAAGGTACATCGAAGAGATCCTGATGAACCATCTGTCATGCAACCTTTGCGCCTTTCATTGGTCAGAATTTCATGCTGATGCAGGATAATGCCTGCCCTCATACTGCTCGCTGTGTTGTACAATATCTGCAGGAAATGCGGATTCAAACCCTGCACTGGCCAGCTCGTAGTCCTGACTTGAACCCCATCGAACATGTATGGGATATGCTTGGAAGGAACGTCAGACAGCCTGACCACACCACCTTGACACAACTGAGAACATCGCTGCTGGAGGAATGGTATCGCATCCCGGCAGATGCCATTCGAAGAGTTGTGAACAGTATGCCTGAGCGTTTACAAGCTGTTATAGACGCTAAGGGTGGAAACACTTGTTATTAGTGACCAGTGTTCTCGTGCAGTGCAGTGCAAACATTAATACTGTTTTGTTTGGCAATACGTTTGATAAACACCAGCCCAAAAGAGCATTACTAAAAAAGAGAAAATTGTATGATTTGCAAAATGTTAAGAAATTTGTGAGTTAAAGCGTGTTGTAAAACATGTTTCGGTATTTTCTGTTGCCAACCAACTAAAATTTACATGAATAATGCAAATATTGGAAAACCGATACATTATAGTGGAATAAATTAAGAAATTACATAAAAAATTAAAGTGTTCCACTCTTTTTGCCGGTCAGTGTACTTGGATTCGAGTTAAAGCCGATGATGATGACATGGGCCAAAGGTTTGTGTGTCTGTATGTGTGCATGTCTGTCCCCCCACCCCTATCAATTAAAACATGACAAAACTGAATTGAACCAAATTTAGTACAGAGGCAGCACTAGCTAAGTACACCGCAGTGTCATGTTTTATATTGCCATGATCTGGTGGGCACCCAAATGTTCTAACTTAAATCAAATTACAACTAAACTAATAATCTGATCTCTACCAAATTTTGCAAAAATATACCTTCATGTGGAAGCATCTGTTGCCCAAACTACAAGGCCATTGGCTAAATAATTTCAAGATGGCGGCCATGTGAATCATACAAGCATATTGGCTAATCCGTAAATTATATTCCAACAATATTCACCAGTTCTGCGTACTAAACAGAGGGTAGTTTAAACTGTCCTCAAGTACATGACCTGTTGGATATTATAATTTTATATTAGAATATTATACTGTAACAGTGACTTAAGAGCATTCAAGCCGAGCGGCCATGCTGTGCCATACTCACACGTCAAATGGCGGATATTGTTTGCTGCCTGTCCATAATATATTGTACTGTAAGAAAAAAAAAAATAGTATGAAATGGTTTATTATAAAGGCTGAAGTAATCGTTTATTCCACGACATTATATGCTAGGCAGTTATATCTAAGGCTGTTGATAACATCATGCTAGCAATGGTGAGATTTAGCTAAGGGGTAGCACGACAGACCTGCAGGGCTGGGGTTCAAATCCAACTATGGTTGAATTTTTTACTTGAATTTTTTAATATATATATTGTTATATAGTTACTTGATGTTATAATATTATGCAAAAATAGTATGTATTTCGCAATGGAAAATATTATATATACAGTACTTATAGCACCACATATTTCAACACTCTCCACAGTGATTTCCATTCATTGCCCTTGATCCACCATAGAGTCGACTACAACCAGCATATATATTCTGACACATAAACCAAATAGTATTCTTTAATTACTAGTAGGTGATATATTTTTTTGGCCAAGGGACAGAGTAAGAATCCTTAGCCAATGAACTAGCCCCTTTATTGTGGAAGTTGGGAATATAACGTGCTGTGTAATTCGTATTTATTTCCCACTAGAAGATATGCACTATATGTAATATTATATGGGTGATTATAAAACAATATAATAAAACACAAAAAAAAAGTTTTACACATTCTTACCCCACCTACACGGGTGAGAGCCAAGCATCTAGACCCCTTGACCAAAGTACCACATTGAGTTAAGAAGTCGATAATACTGTAGGTTCAGGAAGTAGCATAATATTTGGAAATAAGGAAAATCATATCATAGTATAACGTATAATATAGGTGCAGATGACCTCACTGTTCCTCCCCTTAAAACAACAATCAACCAATGAACATATAATACACCACGTTGTATTTCAACAAGCTACTACTACAAATATTTCAAATATGCTCCTTGATGCAGTAAGGAAAAAGAGTTATAACAATTGGCAACTCAAACTAACACTTGGGGCGCTGCGGTCGGTCTGAATAAGTAGGGTTTAAAATACTCAATAACACGCGTTTGATATGGAACACTTTTTATTTTTCGGTTATAATCAGTAAATATGGTCTCTAAAGTAATGAGAGTGTTATTTTTAATTGTATATATGTATAACTGTGCGATACACGTGATCTAATTTGTGTGTTCCACTGGATTTTTGGTGTCATTTGCATATTATCAAGCATCAGTTTTTATGGGTGATGTAGATCAGCTGATTCAAATTTACACAGGGCTACACTTCGGACATTATTTCGGTACTATTATGTGCAATATAATGTAAATGTCGATCCTGAGTCAACGCCGAGGACATTCAAATAGAGAAATACGGTACATAAACAAATAAATAACACACCGAAGCTGTGCTACTTTTATCATTCCGAGACTAGCATCCACGCAAACCAGACGCCACTGTTCCAAGCTCCGACTTATATCGTGAATTGATGTCAAACTGATGATCCGCCAGCCTTTCCGCCAAGCCTACACCTCGTAATCGCTAAGTTCTTCGATATTCGAGCTATTCCACTACGAGTCATATAGGCCTAATTTGCCTCCCCGTGGGCACTGTAGAATGAGTGATTCCGTTACCATTCAAATATTCAACACCAAACCCACCTTTTAACCATCCAAATCAAGCAATTCCTGTCGCCCCCCGAGTTTTAATACAAGTTAAACTCATCCCTTCTCCCTACCAAGCAGCCAATAATTAATTATTCAAGTAACTTCAATCTTACCAGCGCGCCCATCGTAACAGCTGTTTTTAAACTGAATAACCTTCGCTGGCTTTACGTCGCAGGTCTTCTGTCTGTCTACCTCGACAAGTGTTAGATCCTTCCCGGGGTGGAAAGGTATTATTATTAGGTATTATTAGGTATCATCACATTTCGGCTATTGCTATTTGCATCTTTTGGAAAGTGATGAAAACGTATGTCCGCAGCCCTCTTATACATCGACTTACAGCCGTAAACTGAGCAATACACTTTGCTTTTACTCATTTTTCACTCTATCAACGAGTAAAACTTATTACTTATGTATAAAGACACGAACAATTTACCACGATCTGTTAATCAATACAAGAAACCATATACAAACAGTCACCACGTGACAAATGTACCCTACTTGGTAAGTTTCTCATTTTTACCGCTAGATGTCATATCAGATAGCTGGAGTTGCCAATACCCATACATTTGGGAGAAAGTAGGCTACCAGTATAAGTTCTATACCATATATATATTAAAAAAAACACCATCACTGATAATCTGTGTTATTGTGGTGTCTGTAGTAGTGTGTGTATTTGTAATTCAGGTGATAATTGGGTGGCCATGGCCTTAAGTTGTCTGGATAGAAGTGGGTAACCAACCACTTCCAGGATGGCTGAGGTGGGAATCGTACCCATCTCTTCTCAGTTTTGCCCTACAAGGCTGAGTGTATTCCATTCAAGCCCTCACTTGATAATTGAATTTCTTGGCAGAGCCCAGGTTTTTTGGGTGTGACAGCTAAGAATGGAAACCACTGTGCCACAAGGCAGACCTGGACATGTTCATTCATCATCATCATTTTCCATCTCCAGTTTCCCGGGTGTGGCAAACAAGCGCTCTCCATCTTGCCCGATATTGGTACATCATTTGTTCCTGGACATCGTCCCAGTTAAAACCATTCCTCTCCACCTCTGATCGAACTGTCTCTATCCATCATCTCCTTGGTCTTCCTCTTGGTCTCTTCCCTCTGACATCCAGGTTGAAGTACTTCTTAGCTGTTCTAGAGCTAACCTTCCTCATTACATGGCCATACCACTGAAGTGTGTTTCCCCAGAAAGTTCGTAACAGGGACCCTGATGCCAGCTGTTGCTCTGTGTACCTCATTTCTGATCTTGTCTCTCCTGGTACTTTGGTTCATAGTCCTAATAAATCTCATTTCTGTGGCTTGAATTCTACTGTAATCCTTACTTAGCAATGTATATGTTTCCATACCATAAGTAAGGATTGGAACAAAGTAGGTGTGATACAACGTTGCCTTTGCTGTCAAGGATATATTTTTGTCCCAAGGTAAGTGCCAAACTCGGTTATAGAAATGTGATGCTTTCTTTGTCCTATTTAGAATTTCTTGTTTGAGGGTGTTATCCTTTGAGACCATACTTCCAAGATACTGGGAGTGAGAAACAGATTCTAGTTTTGCTCCTTCCAAATATATGTTTGAACTTTTCCTCTCTCTGCTAATGGTCATTTCGACAGTCTTGACCTTGCTGATCTTCAGGCTAAATTCTTAAAATTTGTTATTCCAAGCAGTCAGTCTCTCCTGTACTTCCACTTCTGTTTCTCCCCATAAGACCAAGTCATCTGCAAATACCAAAGCTCGTGATTCATTTGCAGTTTCCTTAATAGATTTTAAAATTCTGTCCATAACAGTGACAAACAATAGTGATGACAAGGCACTTCCTTGCTGGACTCCCCTTATTGTCACAAACCTTTCAGAACGACCATTTCCTATTTGGACACAACTATAACTACTCCGATATAACATCCTTATTTTGTCAACCAGGTAGTAGGACACTTGAATGCCTTCAAGACATTTCCAGATCTTATTAAAGGGAACACTATCGTAGGCCTTTTCAATGTCCAAAAACACCATCACAAGATCCTTTCCACGTTCCCAATATTTCTCAGCCAAAATACTACTACGGCGCTACAGTCCATGTAGGACCTTGGCCTCTCCAACAATCGTTGCCCAATCATGACGATCTTCTGTACGTTTCCTCCATCTTCTTACTCCCATCTTGCGTAAGTCGTCCTCCACGTCATCCAACCATCGTTTCCTAGGTCTTCCTTTGCATCTTCTTCCACCTGAATTTCCTCTATAGGTCTTTTAACCACTCTATCACCTGCCATTCTCTTCACATGTCCCAGCCATCTTAGACTATTACTCTTTACTTCCGAAACTATATCAGGATGCCCATATAATTCCTCCAATTCTTTGTTTTCCCCGTATTCTCCATCTTCCTGCCTCATTCACTGCTCCATAAATCTTCCTCAGTATTTTCCTTTCCCATCTTCTCAAAAGCTCCTCTTCTGCCACAGTCATAGTCCATGTTTCCGAGCTGTACATTACCACTGGTCTTATAACTGTTCGGTAACTGTCACCTTTGATCTTCTACTGGGGATGCGCGCTTTGAGGATTTTTATCAGTGCTCAATAAGCTCTATTACCAGCTGCAATTCTTGCTTTTATTTCTTCTCTTGTGCTATTATCTTCAGTAACCAGTACTCCCAAATATTTGAAACTTTCACACCTCTCAAAATTCACCCCATTTAGGTTTATAAATAAATTTATATATTTATCTTTCTCCACAGTATTTCTCCTAGATAATGATAAATATTGAGTTTTGTTGTAGTTCACTCGTAATCCTACTTCTTCTGATTCTTTTTCTAACCGTCCCAACCTTTCTTCAAGATCTTTCAGTCTTCGTGACAGCATACCTACATCATCAGCATACACTAGATTTTGGCTCATACGGTTTGACAGCTTGCCTCCTGGATTGCTGATATCTATCTTCCTCATTACTCTCTCTAGTACTATATTGAACAGCAGCGTGGACAGTACGTCTCCCTGTCGTAAGCCTTGGTTTACCTCAAAAACTTTTGAGAGTCTTCCTTCAACTTTAACTCAACATTTTGTGCCAGTAAGAGTCATTTGCACCAATCTGATTAGTTTGGGTGGGAATCCCATGTTCATCAAGGTCTGATACAGAGTTTTCCTTTTTACACTATCATAAGCCTGTTTGAAATCCACATATAGTTGGTGCACATCCACATTATATTCGTAACACTTTTCCATTATTTGCCTTATTGTGAAGATATGGTCCGTCGTCGATCTACCCTGTCGGAATCCACACTGGTATTCTCCAAGTCTCTCTTCCACAAGAGGTGTAAGTCTCATAGCCATTACCTTGGCTAGGATTTTATAGACCACACTAAGCAGTGCTATGCCACGATAGTTTTCAGACTTTGCTTTATCATTCTTCTTATGGATTGGGCAAATAATGGCTGTGTTCCACTGTTCTGGAATCACCTCCTCCCATATCTCCACAATCAATTGGTGTACCAGCTTTGCCAAACGTTCCCCACCACACTTAATCATCTCTGCTGAAATATTATCACCTCCTGGGGCTTTGTTATTCCTCAAGCTTTTAATTGCCAAACTAACCTCCTCCAGCGTCGGCACGGGTACTGGCATTGCATCAGTGTTATCCTTGCACCATGGTTGGTTATTCTCTTGACCCTCCTGTTCTAGCAATACCATCTCTGCAGTAGCATTGAGTAGCTCGCTGAAATATTCAGCCTATCGATCTAAAATCTGTTCTTCTCCTCCTATGAAATTTCCTTCTTTATCTCTGCAGAAAACTGCTCGGGGTTGAAAGCCCTTCTTCACTTCCTGTATTCGTTTATAGTACTTTCTTACTTCTTGATTATTGTATTCTTCTTCTAGCTCTTCAATCCATTTCTTCTCTGATTCCCGTTTCTTTCTTCTATAAATTCTATCTTCCTCTTTCCTTTTCTTTTTATGTTCTTCTGTATTGTTTCTCGTTGGTGTACTTATCATTTTCTCCCTTGCAGCACTCCTCTCTATTATAGCTATTTTACATTCTTCTTCGAACCAGATTTGTCTTTTAATCCTTTCTTCGGTCCCCAGTACTTCTTCTGCAGCATCGTGTAGTGCATCCCTCATTATACTCCATTTTCCTTCTACTCCCTCTAAATCCCAATTTTGTTTAGTCTCCAACTTCTTCCGTAAATGTGTTTCATATTGTTCGGCAGTTTCCTTTTCTTTTAGTTTTAAGACATTATACCTTCTAGGGTCTTTCCTCATCTTTCCAGATCTGTACACTGCTATATGTTGTCTATATTTTACCCTTACCATGAAATGGTCAGAGTCACAATCCGCTCCTCTACAACTATCAACTTCGAGTATATCAGATGCGTGTCTTCTATCAATTACCACATGGTCAATTTGGTTGAATGTGGTTCCATCTGGTGAGCACCACGTTACTTTCCTTATATTCTTTCTCTGAAGCCATGTACTTTTCACAATCATTTCATTTCCCATGGCAAAGTCGATGAGTCTCTGTTCATTATTATTTGATACCTCATGCAGACTTTCCTTTCCTACCGTCTCTCTAAATGCTTCTTCTTTTCCCACCTTCGCATTGAAATCACCTAACACGATTTTTACATCTTGCTTTGCTATACCCTCGAGTTCCTGTTCAAGTTGGCTGTAGAGCATGTCTTTCACCTCATTCTCATCCTCTTCTGTGGGGGCATATACACATATAAAGGTGATATTAAAGAATCTTGTCTTCATTCTCAAATTACATATCCTTTTATTTACAGGCTTAAAATTCAGTACTGCTGTTTTATATCTATTATCCATGAGGAAACCTGTGCCACCTATTCTTCCACTGTCGCCTCCACTATACATTATTGTATGGTTATCACTTCTCAATATACCATCTCCTCTCCATTTGATCTCTTGGATCACTGCCATTCCTATACTATATTTCTCCATCTCTTTTTTTAGGCCCTTCAACGCTCCAGGTTTGTTCAATGTTCTCACATTCCAGGTTACTATGTACATATCATTTTTCCGTTTACATTTTCCTTTTCCTTGCATAGGTCGTTTATCCTTATCATCAGTCCGGCTATTATTGTATTGGAGTTTCATAACAGGCTATTTTTTTCGATATGGGGTTGTCTCAGGACAACCTGGAGGACCAGGGTATCCCTCTTTGTCTGACCTATCACCTTTGACCTGTCCGGCATGGGAGGCCCTACCAGGAGCTCACGCTCCCGCCGGCATAGCTCGCAGGATCATTTGGGCTCTCAAGTCCCCACATCACGACAAGATGAGGATACCATCGTGAGGGTCTCAGCCAAAATCCTTATAGCAAAAATGAGGTCAACAGTGCTTCGACCTTTCCTGAAACCATGCTGTTCTTCTAATAAGGGTTCAACTATCTTCCTCAATCTGTTTTCTAACATCTTTTCCAACAACTTCTGAGTATGCGATAGCAGCGAAATGCCCCTGTAGTTTCCACATATCTTGCGGTTTCCCTTTTAGAACAGTAGGATGATGATTCCTCTCGTCCAGTCATCTGGAATACTATTCCTCCCAGATGACTGACAGTACTCTGAAAATCCATTGTAGGCCAGGTGTTCCAGCAGCCTTCATCATATCTGAGGTTAATTCTTCAAACCCTGGAGACTTTCCATTTTGCATGCTCTTCAGTGCCATCTCTACATCCAGACATGTTAAAGTTTGTTAATCCTCATGAATTTTTTCAACTGTGCCATCACTAACATTACTGTTTTCAACATCACCATTCAGCAGCATGCTGAAATGCTTCCTCATTTCCTTTCTAACTTTGAGGTTTGTTCTTAACAACTTTCCATCATCAGTTTCCAAAGCAACAATATTAGTATGCTCACACCTTTTATTCTTGACCACCCTATACAGTAGTTTTTTATTGCCTTGGTCATCCTCCTTTAACCTGATGGTAAAGTCAACCCAACATGTATCCTTCTCTTCCTGGATCAGTGTTTTAACAGCCAGCTTCTTATTCCGATATTCCTGAGACAGATGTTCAATTACAGTGTCATTACGTACTTGTCCAGTTTGTTGCTTTTCCCAGTCTAATTTCTTCTTTATCATATTTCTATCTTTTATTGCTGCCTTGACCCTATCATTCCACCATGGTGTTTCCTTTTCTCTCTGTGTAGCACTTGTTTTACCACAGATTTCAACAGCCTGTGTAACAAAAGTGTCTTTGAAGAGCTTCCATTCTTCCTCCACCCCAAGTTATTCTGTTTTAGGTATCTTACGCATGATCCTTTCTTGGTACTCCTGTTTATTTTCCGAGTCTCTCAACAGTCAAGTCTTAATCTTTGGTATTTTTGTGTGTTTGACTGTTGGTACACACACATTCTTCAGCTCTGCGATGAGCAGTCTATGATCACTGTCAAGACATTCATTTGGAATACAGTAACTTGAACATTAGTTACAGACTGGTTAGCTTGTTGGTCTGTTATTATATAATCAATCACAGTTTTAAGCTGTCCTTTCCAACTGTATCAAGTAATTTTGTGACTCTCTCTCTTCTGATACCAAGTATTCTGGATAACAAGTTGTTTCGCACACACAGGTCTATTAGGCATTCGCCTCAGAGTTCCGATTTCCATATCCATGAGGTCCAATAATGTTCTCACACCCCTGCCTCTCCTTTCCCACTTGGGCATTTAAATCAGCCATAATGACATTGTCCTCTGCTTTTAAATCCTCTAGGTCGTCTAGGAATTGTTCTTTCTCCTCTGTAGTACACCCTGTTTGTGGTGCATAAACTAGGAGTATCCAATAGTATGTATTGTTAACACGTAGTTTCATCTGAATGATTCTATCACTTACATACTTAATATCTGAATGTATGTCTATATCTCTATGTAGCAAGAGTGCAACTCCATTTCTGGCCTCTGCATGATTACCACACCAGTGTAACACATAATCATTCCTGAGGGTTTTCTTGCCAGAACCTTTTCACAGTCTCCTTAGTTTCCTCCTATCCATTAGATCAGCAAGTTCTTCACATTTACCATTGAGGGTGAGGATATTGATAGTCCCAATTCTCATTTTTTGTCTCTTCGGTTTTGGTATCTACGATAAACTTCGGGTTTTTGACCATCAAACCTTCGTGGGGTACCTGAAGAACTGTCATGTCTGGCGTTTCCATTTGTACATCCGAGGCTTGTTTTGGTTTTGAAAGCACGATTTGATCCACCGCTGGCCAGCTACGCCTAACACGGCTTCACCAGAGCCCTGTAGCCATCACATTTCTGGGTTCCTGTAAGGCCTTCACAGCTACCGTAGCGGTCATGGAGCACTCATAGTCCCCACTGTACCTCACTCCTACAGGCAGTCCCCTACTTTGTGCCGTTGCCCATCTCCCACGACGTGGACGAGGGATTGGCCTTATGGGTGACCACCTGTTCATTACAAAATATAAACTTTCCAAGTAATGTACTTGTAAGACATTGTGGCATTATTTTATTATTAGGAGATAAGTTTCATGTGCCAGTTAGTAGTTGTTTCCATTTTCATTATCATCATAGGGATCATCCCTACACATCATGAAAATCAATCACCGGAACAGGCAGGATTCCGGGTTCACTTAGTTTAGTATATTGGATCATCTCTAAGCAGTATACACATTTTTTTTGAAAAGGTCTTTTGAATTCAACTTAAGAGTATATGACGAGGGGATGTGGTGGCGCAGTGGTCAAGCTGCTTGCCTCTCACCAACATAGACCTAGTTCGATTCCCGGTCGATACATGTGAGATTTTCTAAGTGAAATGCCATGTCCCGTGGTTCGGATTCCACGTAAAAAGGAGGTCCTGTGGCTCATGTTTGTGAGATTAATGGTCTCGTAATACTACAAGCTTCTTTCCAGTATACAAGGCCATCCTTTTCCCTATTCTTTAAATAGAAAGAAACCATAGTCGCATAAAAATCTTGATTGGCATCAGATATAGCAATGTTTGAGCTATTTTTTGACATAATCACCACCAGAATTGAGACACCTGTCATTCGTGGGATCAACTTTTGTATTGTTATGTCGAAGAAGTCTGCCGCCTGGGAATGGAACCAGTATGTGACATTCGTTTCCAGCTCACTAGCACCTTCTGTTCAAGAAAGTGTGTGCCAGGTGGGTGCCGAAAAACCTGAAACCTGGCCACAAAAAGCAGCACTTGGGAGCAGCACTGACATTTCTGCAGTGGTACCATGATGATGGCGACAAGTTCCTTGACAGGATCGTCAAGGGCGATGAGACGTGAGTTGCTCCCTTCCTGTCCTCCGGTCAACATTTTCACACTGACGAAGATGATTATTTTACAGGGCCTACTTGTTGGTTTGCTTCAGATTTATAGAATGATATGGACCCACAGTGATTCAAAAAATATCAGAACACCCTGACGAACAGACTTCCCTGTGATCTATCACATTATAGCAATTGTATACCGTAGGTTAATTTCCTTAATGATTCTCTGCGTTGCTCATCTCTTATTGTCACCTTCATTTTGCTATGAGTCATTTTAGCATGAACATTGCCACTGGGTTTGATAATGAATAAATAAATATTATTCATCATTTAGAGTGTAATCAGGCAAGGGAACGTATGGAGACTTTGAGACTTTATGATCAATCGACCAGGCGATATAAATCAGTACTAATGCAAGACATGAGGTTTGTAAAGTTGAAATGGGACATGATTTTTAGTGAGATTTTAGATTCCCTGCAGAAAGATAGTTGATGTAGCATGGAAATTCAAACTCAAATCCTGTAGCAGGATTGCAACTGTCAAAGCTTCAGACGTGTGGTGAAGTTGCACTCTTAAGGGCTCATTTGCAATGATGTACATTAAAGACATGCAAAGGAAGCATGGTGATGCTTCCTCTACACTACTTTTCCTATGTGTGTACCTTTCACACTTCACTATTCCAGCCACAGATAGCAAGTAAGAGGTTGCTGGTTTGAATTCCACTTGTCACAAACATTCCTTCTCTTCTCCTTCTCTTCTGTTGGTTTAAGATCATTAGCAGAAGCCTTTTACTGGAAGGTATTTAATTATGCCTTTGAAATCATGACAAGCACATGGGGCAACAATTTTTGTAATGCAGTGACCTCCTACTAAAATAGCATTCAGTTGATGTGTAATGGTAATGTGATAGTTGTGGTAGTAGCTGACTGTTGCGAATGTGCTTCTGTAATTTTGTGAATGTATTTCTGTAATTAAATTTGTTTTTTGTAAGTTGGCACCCTTGGGGTGTCGATGAGCAAGATGGAACAGGTTTTGAGTAACTGAATGTAATGGCTGGATAGTGATGCTCCTTGTTGTGTACAATAAAAGTGATTGTTCTTGAATTGTAGACATGAGTTGAAGAATTGATTTGTAACATTTCGGCGACCATTGACAGGATTGTATTGAAAAAGTTGGTTTGGTGAACAATTTCCCTGTTTTGTTTTGAATTTGTTGCCTTGCAATGGCCACGATTGAAAAGTTGAAAAAGAAGAGAAGTGCGTATCGGGCAAGTGCGACGAAAGCTATTGGAGCGGTCGGAGTTGAAGCCGATTTCCAAAAATTACGTGTGAAAATAAATACTCTCCGAACAATTGCGGATACCTTAAAAGAATTGGACGAAAGCATCTTGAACGAGTTGTTGAATGTTGACGGAAATGAGGATGCCTGTATCGAAGAAACAATGCACTGTGTTACCGTTCAAGAAGATCTTCTGCAAGCACTTCTTGAAGCCGAGGATAAAGTGGAAGGATTAAAACCTAGTGTTGCCAGTTGTGTTGATGCAGGAGATAATTTCAGCGTACAGAGCAACGTGGCTTCGGCGTCGTCAACCATGTCGTCAGAGAGGTTAAGGCTACCGAAAATCACGCTTGAGGTATTCGACTTGGGTCCAGGTAACTGGATAAATTTTTGGACACAATTTCAAAGGATTCATGAGGATTCTAACATTACGAATGTTGATAAGTTTAGTTACTTGAAAATGTCACTGAAGGGACAGGCTAGGAAGTTAGTTGACAGTTATCCACACACAAGTGAGAATTATGTTAAAGTCTTGGAACATTTAAAGAATCGTTTTGGTAAAGATGAGATGGTTATAAATTGTATGTATAAAGATTTGTTGCAATTGGTTCGCTCGGATTTATCTGTGACTGACCTGTATGATAATATAAGTACTAAGTTGAGATGCCTAGAAACATTAGGCATGAATTCTGATAGGGCAGCAATCTTAGTTCCACTCATTGAAGAATGTCTCCCCATTGACGTTTTGAAAATATGGGAAAGAAGAGCAGCAGAAGAGGACGATGATAGTGGTAATAAAATTGATAAACTTTTGTGTTTTCTGGGCAAAGAAGCCGAGAGTGAACAAAGACTGCGTAATCATGCTAAGGTGAATGAGGTTGATAAATTCACTGCGCCCAGAACAGAGCCAACAGCAGCAGCTCTCGTTTCTTTCACTCCTACTGTCAGGCAGAATCGGGTAAGTTATCAGCAAACAGGACGGTCACACAAAGTAACCCTAACCTGTTTGTTTTGTAATGAGAACCATCCCTCTTACAAGTGTTCTAAAGAAATGTCGGTTGAGGACCGTCGTAAAACTGTAAAAGAAAAACAAGCTTGTTTTGCATGCTTGCAGGGAGGTCACTCGAGACAGCAGTGTAGGAAAAGAATAGATTGTGGTAAATGTAAAGGGAGGCACTATGATATCATGTGTGTTGGTGAACCCAGCAGAACAGCATCGTTATTTGCAGGGCCTAGTGGAACTGTCATTTTAAAAACATTAGTAGCACAATTGCGTGGTGTCACTGTTCGAATATTACTTGATACTGCTTCACATCGCAGTTATATTTCGGAAGCTATCTGTGAAAAATTGGGTTTGATCGAATGTGGTCGTGAAAATATTTGTCATATGCTGTTTGGTGGGAGTGTGTCATCTGAAATATCACATCCAATTCATGAAATTGAACTAACTAGCTTACAGGGTGATAACAGTTTTGTTCTTAAGGCACTTAGGGAGAAGAAGATTTGTGGTTTGATACCACCTGTGAATGATCCGCATTTGTTACGGAAGGTGGCTGCACATGGTATTACATTGACAGATGATGGAGTTAACCGACCTATTGATGTGTTGTTAGGAGCTGATGTTATGGGCGAACTAGTTACAGGTGTGAAATGTATTGACTCTAAGCTGTTAGCATTTGAGACGAAGCTTGGATGGTGTCTCCTGGGTACCGCAGAGAGGCAAGAGGTAAGCAGTATGACAAACTTTGTGACCTCTTTGCTCAATTTACACCATCCTTTATGGGACTTAGAAGTTATTGGAATTGAGAAACAGACAGAAACAAAAAGGTCGGACATAGATGATAGATGTTTGCGAAATTTTGAAGACACAATTCGTTTCGAAGGTGAAAACTGTCGGTATGTAGTAACATTGCCCTGGATTGATGAGCACCCCCCTCTTCCCACTAATCGTGAAATAGCTGAAAGTCGTCTGAAATCAACAGTAAGCCGTTTAGATAACAATGGACTCTATGATGCGTATGATACTGTTTTTAAACAATGGGAAACAGATGGGATTATTGAAATAACATCTGATGAAAACATTGGGCACTTTCTACCTCACAGACCAGTTATAAATTATGGGAAAACAACTAAAATCCGCCCAGTCTTTGATGCATCGGCGAAAAGTATTGGAAACGTCTCTCTAAATGATTGTTTAGCAACGGGACCCAACTTGATTGCTAGTATCGTACCTATCCTATTACGTTTCAGGTTACAGGAGGTCGGTGTTGTGGGAGACATAAAACAGGCTTTCTTAATGATTGGACTGAACCCTGAGGATCGAGAAATGTTAAAATTCTTGTGGTGGCGTGATGGGCATATTATAACGCTGCGTCACTGTCGTGTAGTTTTTGGAGTTGTGTGTAGCCCATTTTTGCTGAATGCCACCATCACTCATCATTTGAATACTCTAAGTGGTGACTTAGTTGAAAGACTGAAAAATTCCTTTTACATGGTTGATTGCCTTTGTTCATTTCAGTCCCTGAGTGATGCCAAGGAATTTGTGTCCGAAGCTACAAATGTCATATCTGAAGCCAGTTTCCAACTCCGTGGGTGGGTTTTGTCAGGAGATGATGTGACACAAAATGTCTTAGGTGTCAAATGGCATACTTTAGATGATCTGTTGGGATGCAACTTTAGCTTCGATCCAAAAGAGAAAATCGATGAATTAACTAAGAAGAAATTGCTGTCGATTATAAGCAGGGTGTTTGATCCATTGGGTTTGTTATCGGCACCTTTACTCCATCTGAAAATTGCATTGCAAATGCCATTTAAGCTCAAACTACACTGGGACACACCCCTTCCAAAAGAAATTCAAATGAAGTGCTCGCAGTGGCTTACTGAAGTTGATTTGATTGACAGCATTGTGGTGCCTAGATGTTTAAGAGGTGTCTCTGACACAGCTTGTTTACATGTATTCAGTGATGCCAGTCTCCTTGGACTGGGCACTTGTGCCTTTATGAGGTATGAAAACAAAGATGGCTTTAATGTTCGATTTGTTTTAGCTAAGTCCAGAGTTGCACCAATGGAAGACATGTCAATCCCTCGTAAAGAGCTTGTAGCGGCAACACTTGCAGCAAGGCTTGGTTCTGTTATTAGTAAATCGACTAATATTTCCAACATTGTGTACTGGTCTGATTCTATGATTGTTCTTTACTGGATCAAGAAAGGTGAATGGAAGACCTTTGTTGGAAACCGGGTAAAGGAAATCCACCAGTTGACGTCACCCGAGCAGTGGCGATTTGTTCCTGGCGACTGTAATCCTGCTGATATACTCAGCCGAGGATGCTTGTTGTCCGAATTTGTTGCATCAAAATGGTGGGAGGGTCCTCAGTGGCTCCTAGAGAATGAGAACAAGTGGTCAACTGTGAAAATAGCCCCTACAGAAGAGGAATCAAAGAAAACGGCTGTTAGTTTGTACAACACAGACGATGTAAGAGAAAACATGTTCACACACTTTGCTTCTTTCTCGAAAAATGTGTGTGTTGTTGGCTGGATCTACCGATTTCTTGAGAAAGCTAGTGGGAAAAGTTCAAACTGCGGAGAGGAGTTGACTGGCAAAGAAGTACGACATGCTGAATTAAAATTAGTACGGTGGATTCAGAGTAGTTACCCTCTAGATGTAAATAATTTCAACATTAAAACTGATGATGATGGCTTGATTCGAGTTCGTACTAAAATATTATCTGACGAGTTCACACCCATGTTCAAGGAACCCATTTTACTACCTCAGTGTGAACTAGTGGAGTCCATGGTGGTAGAATGTCATGAGAAAATGCACCATGCTGGAGCAAGTACTGTGTTAGGAGCCCTGAGAGAAGAATACTGGATAGTCAGAGGTAGACGATTAGCCCGACGTGTTGTTAGTAAATGTGTTCGTTGTCTTAGGCACAAAGCCCAACCAGTGAGAACGCCACCTGTCGGGTTACCTAATAACCGTGTAAATCTTGGAAAGGTGTTCCAAGTATGCGGAGTCGATTTGGCTGGACCTCTTTTCATAAAAGATGGTACTAGGGTTTGGATTGCCTTGTTCACCTGTGCTGTATACCGTGCAGTCCATCTTGAAGTGGTAGAGTCGCTCTCTACAGAATCGTTTTTACATGCTCTTCGAAGAATGATTGCCAGACGAGGCAGAATCACAACTATGTATAGTGATAACGGTACTAACTTTGTAGGAGTTTGGAATCTCATTAAGCAGACTACAGTTGAACGTGAATTGAAAATTCAGTGGCTATTTAATGTTCCCACAGGTGCTTGGTGGGGTGGATTTTTTGAGCGGCTTATTGGGGTGATGAAAAGACTGTTGAAAATATCCCTTGGTCGTGCGTTATTAAATCTTTGTGAACTAATGACCTTGATTACCGAGATTGAGGCTGTTATGAATGCGCGTCCCATTACCTACATGTCTGAAGATGTTAATGAGTTGAGACCAATAACGCCTGCTATGTTTTTGCAGGAGCAGTTTGAGACAAAGGTGCCTGATCTTGACGAAGTGGATGAAAAGGGTCTTTCTGCTAGGGTGAAATATGTAGCTGAGGTTAGGATAAACCTAAAAGAACGTTTTCGTCAGGAATACCTAGGGTCTCTGATGTTAAACACTGCTAAGTCTTCTAAGAATGTCAGGGTGGGAGATGTTGTATGGGTTGTGTCTGACCAAAAGAAAAGAATTGATTGGGAATTGGCTCGAGTGCTTGAGATCTTCCCTGGTAAAGATGGAGTAACTAGAGTGGCAAAGGTAAAAACAGTTAAGAGTGAGTTGTTGCGACCAGTCCAACGTTTGTGCTTGATGGAGATTGGATCTCCTTATGAAAATAGTGATGGTTCTTTGTGTGGTCCCAATGCTGTTGACTTGGTGCCTGATTGTGACTCTAGTAACCCCCCTCAAGTAGTTGAGAGTGAAGCTGTTGCTCTGACAAGAAGGGGCAGGGTTGTTAAAAGGCCAACCAAACTGAATTTGTAAATATTTGTTAATTCCATGTTTATTCCTAGGTTTTGTATTATTTTGTGCTTTTAGTTGAAACCTACCGTTTCAAGGTGGGAGAATGTTGCGAATGTGCTTCTGTAATTTTGTGAATGTATTTCTGTAATTAAATTTGTTTTTTGTAAGTTGGCACCCTTGGGGTGTCGATGAGCAAGATGGAACAGGTTTTGAGTAACTGAATGTAATGGCTGGATAGTGATGCTCCTTGTTGTGTACAATAAAAGTGATTGTTCTTGAATTGTAGACATGAGTTGAAGAATTGATTTGTAACACTGACTGTATAAGAATTGGATGAATCATAAATTATTGCTCAAAAATATCCAGTAGATTTAATTTTATTGCGAAACAGTCCTTGAAAAACAATAACCCTTGACTTTCAAGTCAAATTGCCAAGCTCCTCAAAATGTGTTTCTTTCTTCACTGAAATCTAACCATAAAAATGCTCTTTTGTAGCTGCCGAAGATTCAAAGCCAAAGGATGAAGTGAAAATCCTAACAGAGAAGCTCCAAGCTGCAAATGCAAAGCTGTGTGAATGTCGCAATCAGAACCAGTCCTTGCGGCAAGAGCTCAAGTTAGCTCACAAGGTAAGTGTTTCAGTGCATGTTCAGCTGCTTAATACCAGAATTAAATAAAAAAAGAAAAACACAATACATTATTGATCTTAAGCTAACTTGGTTTGCAGAAGTAAAGCAACAGTTTCCTATGTATTTTTGGTGATGTTGTTGATTCTTTTCAACATCGTGGTCATGTATCCCAATGTACTTGGGTGCGTGTAGTATTTATCTGATAACCTGTGTCACTGTGATGACTGGTCTAGTGTGTGTATTTGTAATTGAGGTAGGATTTGGGTAGGAAGCGGCCATGGCCTTAAGTTAGGTACCATCCTGTCATTTATCTGGAGTAGTAGGAAACCATGGAAAATCACTTCCAGGATGGTTGAGGTAGGAACCGAACCCAGCACTTCTCAGTTTTGTCTCACGAGGCCCTCACATCAGAATTAAATTTCTTGGCAGAGCTGGGAATCGAACCTGGGCCTCTGTGGTGACATCCAAGATTGCTAGCCACCACGCAACATGGCAGACTTTCTCATGTTTTGCAGCTCAGTCCAGTACTTTGATGTGCTTTGCGTTATTTACAGTATTTTCTTAATGTTATTACAAGTTTATTTTTTTGTTAATTCATGTTATTGTCATGAGTCGAAGGAATCAAGCACAAAAAGATCTGTACAACTAAGTCATCATCATCATCATCTTGCACAGTTTCCAGCCACTGGCCGGGTCTGTTTGGTACACAAGCCTCTCCAACGTCTTCTGTCTTCCCACCATCTCTCAGCCTCCACCCTTGTCCAGTCTTCTCCTCTCTTCTTCACGCTTTCTTCCACCCCCATCAGCCACCTGTCTCTCGGTCTTCCTCTCGGTCTCTTTCCTTCCCACTTCGTCTCGTGTACTCTCCTGGGTATCCTCTTCTCCTCCATTCGTTTTACATGTCCATACCATCTAAGTCCAACCCCTCGTCCACGTCGTGGGAGACGGGCAACGGCTCAAAGTAGGGGATCGCCTGTAGGGGTGAAGTACAGTGGGGACTTCGTGTGCCCCGGGACCGTTACGGTAGCTGTGAAGGTCCTACAGGAACCCTGAAAAGTGACGGCTAACGGGGCTCTGGTGAAGCTACGATAGGCCCAGCAAGCCAGTAGTGGATGAAACCAAATGCTTTCAAAAATGGAACGAGCCTGTACAACTAAGTCAGTGCTATAAATTACTTAATTATATAATAAGGGGTTGTTGTTGAAATATCATCTGTTTACCCTTTGGATTAAAACCATGCTCAGTAATATACAAATCCATTCTACCTTGTGGCAAAGGGTAATAATACATTCTTATTTTGCATTATTTAGCATTTGTTGCTAATTTAGGATAAAAAGTCATGATTTTATTGTTTTCAATAATTTTAGTGCATTATTTATTAATTTGGTGAATTTTTAGATAATATTAATGCTTTATATTCAACATCCACAGTGCGGTAAATATCCTTGGACCAGTACCGCTAATATCTATAGCAGAGGTTGCACAGGCAGTCAGAAAGATGAAGAACGGGAAGGCTACAGGTCCTGATGGCGTTCCAGCCGAACTGTGGAAATTACTTGGTCAGCATGGTATTGAACTATTGGCATCTCTGTTCAACCAGATTTTGGAAGAGTGTCTCAAATTTGGACCATGAGTACCACAGTGCCTATTTGGAAAGGCAAGGGCGATGCCAGTGAATGTGGCACCTATAGACCTATTCGCCTCCTCTGCCACACGATGAAGATCTTTGAGCGAATCCTTGACAGTCGACTGCATGACATTGTCCAGATCACTAGCAACCAGTGTGGCTTCGTGAAAGGATGTGGAACAACGGATGCCATTCACGCAGCTCGGCTCCTCTCTGAGAGATACCGTGAGAAGAACAGATCTATTCATATCGTCTTTTTAGATCTCGAGAAGGCATTTGATCGGGTTCCACATGGACTGATTTGGTATGCGCTCCGTTCACATTGTGTTCCTGAAGAATATGTCCGCTGGACACAACTTCTGTATCATAAGTGCAGTAGTGTTTTGCGATGTCCCACGGGAAACACATCTCCTTTCCCCATTCAAGTACCAGCCCTGTCACCACTTCTGTTTATTCTCTGCATGGATACAATAACATCAGATATCCAATCGCAACATCCATGGACGCTTCTGTATGCTGATGATGTCTTATTGGCTGCAGAAAAACGCAACGTTCTTGAAGAGAAACTGCAGGAGTGGAATACGAGGCTGGCTGAGAATGGACTGAAGCAAAATGTCCAGAAAACCTTGTATATGGAGTGTGGGTCACCGACGCCTGGCACCACCCTTGTAGGTAGTGAAGATCTTCAAAGAGTCGACCAATTCAGGTATCTTGGCTCCTTGACTCGTTCAGATGATGACACCCTCCCTGATGCCCAAGCTCGTGTGAGTGCCAGTTGGTTCAAATGGAGGGAGGTAACTGGAGTCCTCTTCGACCGCAGGATACCCACCTATCTTAAGGGCAAGAATACAAGACCGTCGTGCGCCCAGTCGCCCTCTACGGTTCTGAATGCTGGCAGGCCTTTATTAGACATGAGCAAGCCCTGCATGTTATGGGGATGCGCATGCTTCATTTGGTGCTTGGTCTGACGCAACCATATCAAGAATTGTGATGTCCGAGGGAGGATGGGAGTTGCGCCCTTACAGGATAAAATGCGGGAGGCGCGTCTACGCTGGTATGGCAACGTCATAAGTAGTCTTGAACAATCAGTGGCCAAAACTGCCTTGTGCCTCAACCCGGATGGTCAACGACCTCGTGGGCGACCTAAGAAGAGGAGGCTTGATCGCCTTAGAGAAGACATACGTAAAGTTAATCTGTGTCCGCATGATGCCCTTGACCAACAGAAATGGAGATTGGCATGTACAGTAGCGGACCCTGCTCCAAAGCGGGACAAACGCTAGGAAGATGATGATATTCAACATCAGTTGTATGTATGCCTACCATAACTTCCTCAGTTCTTTGAGTCCGGATGGAGGTGAGATGAGTTTCTATGTGGCAAATTGTTTTAAAGGCTTCTGTCCTTCCTGAGATCAACAAAATCAAAGCAGTTAATGAAACTGGACAAGGAGTTTGAAAGAAGCGGCTATTATTGCACAGTGAATTCAAAGGGAACTTAATATTAAATCTTTTGTAAGTCAGTCAAAGATTTTGAAGTCATTTTCCATTCTTTTTGGAGCATTTTTCCATGAATTTCCATAGGTATTTTATTGATTATTTTAAGTGATATTTTTCGTCTTCAACATCTTGTCTCTTAATTATTAAATATATTTATATCCACATATTATAGCTTTTGTTAATTATTTTTACAAATTAATACAGTATACTTAAAATGAACACTCAATTGTAGTGATATGATTTCATACACATACAGTACATGTAATTGTCATAGACATAGTTTTATAAAAGCTGTCACAAGGTTTCCGTTATTATTTCCATTCATATGGGGCTAGAAATGGATTTCTAAGTGGTGAAGAGTATTATTAATGGCTGCATGGGCACCAGCAGGATTTATTCCAAGGGGGGTGGGGGGAGCCAAGTAAAAATTGTCACATTTGTTTGAACAAACATCACATATTTATATTGTAAATTAAGAGGAGGAATGAAACCATAGTCTCTAGCCTATCTATAGACTACTAGAAATAATGTTCAATACAATCAAATTTCCCAACTCCCACTTGGTGCAAACTATTGTAATTAAAATCAGATAAATCGTAATTTCAAGTAGATTCTGTTAAAATGACGCATAATGTTATGATAGATATCGTTTAAATCGATAATCTGGTAGCAAAATTAATTGCCAGGACTGGGGTTCGAACCTGAGACCTCATGATTTGCAGACCAAGATGCTATCCATGCAGCCATTACAACCACAGAAATTTAGAGTACAAGACAGTTACTTATTTTCATGTGCCGGTAATAATAAGGAAGTATTTTTTATGCTCCATTAATATATTGCTTTTTTCGATAATGTTCCTGCGTGGAATTGCGTTTTAAATTAGTTATGAATACACCTACTTGACAGTAAAGGGAATTCCTATAGTGGTCCATGAAAGGCCAGCCCAGTTCCCACATAAAAACATCGATATATATTATATTGATCACTGCATTACCGCAATGTGGGTTAATATCTGAATAGCCATTGTGCAGAAACATAATACCGGCTTTGCCGACTAGTTACAATGTTTCATATTAAAGCATATCATCATTTAAATATTGATACGAAGACTTTGAACGTGTGGTTTGTGTTTCAATCAGTTGACACCAGAGTTCACATGAGCGATAACCGTTCAGTATGAAAGTGTTGAGCAAAGTTACTCGGGGAGAGGAGGCCCATCACTTTTATCCAGAGATTGAAAAACAGACTCTTAATAAATCATAATTGTTTTCAGCAAATACGGTAGTCTCGCAAACTCGGCACTCGGTAACCCGGCACTCCGGATTTCTTGGCCTCCCTGACAGGAGAAAAAGAATCATGATTTTTGTTTGTTTAAATTGTGTTTCCGCACAGAGCGTTATTATATTTTCTTTCGTCTTCTACATCAATGGAATTATCGACAGTTAAATACGATGCAAAACAAGTTGGCCTACAGTACATAGTAAGAAGAATAACGACAACCTAATAGAGGTAGTTGTACAGTACAGTACTGTAAATGCACAAACTGTTGGCAGTAAGAAGTAAACAAACGGTTCTCGCGCAGAGCGTTGTATTTATTTGATTGCGCATTCTCCGCAATTCTGTTTCTTCGCCGTCTTCGTGACGAGGCTTCAAGAAACAGGTTTCAAAGCGAAAAGGAAAAGAACATTACCGGTACTTACTTTTTTGCAAAAAAGTAAATGGTAATTTTCATTAAGTGAAAAAACTATTTGCCTACGGGAATTGTTTTGATCATATACTGTACAGTGTACATATTATAAAAATAATTTTTAGGCCTAGTTTTTCTAAGTTTTCTTTTATAATTCAGTAATTGTTTTCCTTGATTTAATGCAGTACAGTAGTACAGTACTGCACTATAGTTGTAGTGGCTTAATCGTCTTAAAACTTGTGTTTCTGTTAAAAACAAATAAATGTACTACATTGCATTACTGTTAAACCAAAACTAACAGCTTATTTCTTCCTTTTAACACATTGCCTGATAACCCGGCATTTTCGTGAACTTGGCCACCCTTCGGTCCATATTAGGCCGAGTTTGCGAGACTCTACTGTATGATATAATGAATATTTTTACACCAAAGAACGACAACTTGAAGATGATTTATTGTAGGAATATCTGTAATGGCGCCTACAAACCCTGAAGTAATCCGTATGTGATATACATTCTACATGGCCGATAGTGCGTCATAGTACCAATCTCCGACACCGTGCACTCATTGTTTCCTCTCACCACTGCCAGCTGGATCGCATCCCTCCTAGCTGCTAAAGCAGAGCTAAAGTCTTACACACTTCCATCCGATTCATTTCCGTCCCATTTTTCAAAATCACTCCCACAAAATTATCCAGCAACCGAGTGGATGTTACACATCAAAAATTGAAAAATTGAACAATTATCAGAATAACCTCCATTAAAAAGGTTTGGATGCAGTATTTACTTTTACGAACATAATGTATGAAAGAATGAAGTATTGGTTATAAAGCAAAGCAAAAATCATGATTTTGTCGTAAAAAATGTGGTATTTATGATTTTTTTTGATTAGTCTGCATGATCATTGAAAATGGCTTGGCATTCTTGGCAAGTATTTCAGGAAATGACTTGGCACTAAGGGGGTTAAGTACACTACAGTGCAGATAATATTTTTGGTCGGGTGTAATTTGCAGAAGAAGAAACCACTTGAAAGGTGCCTCAAAACGTTCATAGACATTTCTCTTGATAATAATAATGTTATTGGTTTTACGTCCCTTTTAACAACTGCGGCTCATAGAGATGCCGGGATGACGGAATTTTGCCCCGAAGGGGATCTTTAAAGTGCCAGTAAATTTACTGATACGACTCTTTCGCGTTTGCACATCCTCAAATGCCAACTGGCTGTGCCAGGATTCGATCCTGCAACCTTGGGTACAGCAGGTGAGAACGTTACCGCTGAGCCACGCAGCAGGTCGACAGTTCTCTTGTCTGTCCACCCTATCAAATCGTTATATGCAATAACTCATTCACAAGTGGTGTAGTTGTGGTTACATACATAATAAGAACAAGAAGTTCCGAGACGAACTAAAGAGCCTACTTTTCTTAAAATTTCAGATTCATGCCAATGATTAATCTATTTGGATCTATCTAGAATAATGACGAAATTAAGTTGGTAATATCGAAATTTCTAATTAGTTCAAAATACTGTATACCTGGCATAATGTAGCCTAATAGAGAACTACAGTTGCTAGCCCTAGTGACTGAATAAATTCTTAGTTCCATCTCTTAAGGTACAGAATACAAAAATTGGGTAAGTCCGATGGATAGCGTGGACGTTCCATGACCGTTTTTACATTGGATCTAACAGCGCGCGTAAAATCATGTTGGACACAATGTCATCCATGTATTGGTCAGAAATAATCTGAAATAATATGATCTATTGTTGTGCCAATTTTGAATGAAATCCATTAGTTAGTATAGAAGTTACATGCATTGTAATATTGGACCTATCAGCAGGCTTAGAATCATGTTGGCAGCACTGACGTATATAAGCTACTCCAAATTAATATAGAAAGTCAGGTACTATACGTGTGCATAGTTTAAAGCTGTTGGCTTGCATACTTTCTTATATATGGGTATTTGGATTAAAAAAAATTGAGAGCATTTATTAACATTTGGCAGCCCTGGTGGGTATTAAGAATACGCTCAGTTATATCTGTTTATGTACACATAGCACATACGAAATTTGGTTGAAATCCAATTGATAGTGTAGAAGTTATATGCATTTAAAATTTGGACCTATCAGCAGGCTTATAATCATTTTGGCAACACTGCCATGTATGGCCTCCTGGAAATTAAACTACAATATTATTATCTATACGTGTGCCAATTTTGATATAGCTCCCTTTCATACCTTCCAAGATATCCTACATGGAGCTCAAATTTCAATTGCGATTTTTCAGCAGTTGGTAGCACTGAAATCATTTTCAAATATGACCGTGAGATATTCAGGTATAGATCTTTACTCCTACCAAATTTTGTTTTGATTGCTGCAGCCATTTAGGAGTTGATAGGGGGGGGGGGGGGGACACACACACAGCCTGCCAGACAGACAGACAGAAGGACAGACAGACAGACAGACACACAGACACACATTTGCCCGATCTCATAATTCTACTTTTTCCTCATTTTTGCAAAATGTGAAAAGTAGGCTAAAAATAGAGGAGGAGGAGAACTCTCACACAAGAGAGGTTACATGATATACAGTAGCTCAGGAAACTGGCATTTTACATTTGTCAGCTCGTAATGCAACAAAATTATTACTTTAATGATCTTACAGGTCTCATTCAGTCCATAACATACAGCCTGCAGATTTTATTGCAAGGATAAGATTTTGCAGTTGATTAATGAATAGAGTCCATACCCAAACTCTCTTTTTAAGAGCGTCGAAGCATGGTTCCATTTGAAAAGATATGTTAATTCTTAAAATTATAGGATCTGGGATACTGAGAATATACACATTTTACATCTACACCTCTGCATGATGTGAAGGTGGCTGTTTGGTGCACTATTAGTGCCCGTCGAATTATCGGTCCAATATTTTATCAGGACATGATTACTTATGATCAATATATTCACAACATTCTCAAGGCATGTTTGCTGAACTGACTGAAGAAGAGAAAAGGTACAGGTTAGTGTGATGACTCAAATGGTCCATAGTTTTTTGCAATGGTTACAGGAAGTTTTCGATGATCAAATCATAACTTCCTTATTCACTGATTTAATTTCCTGTGACTTTTATCTATGAGGAAATCTTAAAAGGAAAATTTACAGGAAAAATCTTTGATCTGCACACAAATGAGTTGAAACACTGTGCATTCCGTCAGTGTCCATGACCTGCGAAGAGTGTTTCGAAACATCATTACAAGATGTGAAGCTTGCATCACACCTCATGGGGATCATCTTCAATATCTTCTGTAAATATTGCTAAGTTCAGTTTTATTTACTAGTTTATTTGCTTTATTTACTTATTTGCCCTGAGCACGTAAACCGGGCGTTTTGATAAAAGTGTCCGATATTGCAACAGGGGTTGGGATTGGTCAAAACAAGAAGAAATGTTCCTATAAAATATGTCCGGAAACAAATACCTGTTGAGATATGCACCATTTCACCCGCGTGGAGGAGGCGTTGTGTTCGGTGGTGCAGGCGTCCTTCCGTAGAAGGTCTTTGCATGAGTCGGATGTTCAGTCATAGTATGTGGTTGTGTGCTTCGCCGGACCTTAATCCATTGGATTTCTGGCTATGGGGACATTTAAAGGCATTGGTGTATGCCACACCCATCGACAATGCGCAGATGTTACAAGAGCGTGTGACCAATGAGTGTGCCCACATCCGCGACCAGCCAGGCGTGATTGGACGAGATCGGGATTCCTTGCAAAGAAGAGCCGAAGTATGTGTACGAATTCATGTTAACCATGTGGAGCATCTCTTGTAACGTGCAGATGGTATCCGAGGACAGATGGCTGAAATCATCACAGCTCCTGGTTGGAGGTGTTGATGGATGTTTGCCCAACGCGTGCTCTGTTGAACGTGGGTGACAGTCAAGTGTTCATTAGAAGTAGCTGGTAGGATGACGTCCATTGTCTGAAGTGTAACTGCACAACTCAATTAAAATGGCTCATATCTCAACAGGCATTTGCTTCCACACATATTTTTAGAGGAACATTTCTTCTCGTTTTGACCAATCCCAACCTCTGTTGCAATATCGGACTCTTTTCTTCGAAACACCCTGTTTAGCTGGTGAGTTTCAGTTTCATTTATTTTGACGATAGTTGTTGTTTTAAGAGGCTGAACTGCGAGGTCATCTGCCCCTCATTTAGTTTCTATTATGCCACTTACTTGAGCCGATTATGCCTACTCGCCATTGCCCTCCATTGCAGACACTGTGCTCACTGTCTCTGCTTCCCTGTGCTCCTAATCCTTGGTACTCCGCCATGAAGTCTTAAACTGTACTCTCTGTATGAATTATTATGAATGTGTTGGGTTTTGAAAAATTTCTTACATTGCTTTACTGTAATGCTTTCCAGGCTCTTACTAATGAGGTGGGTGATTCTGTACCATTAATAACTATCTTAAACAGCAACTCCAACTGGCGAGGACGAGCTCAGCAGATACTGGCACTGCAGCAGAAAGTGGTTGAACTTCAGGAACAGCTCACAGACAAGCCTGGTGGGTATGATTCCCTACATCTCCAAGTAATTTGGTAGTTTAGAAGGCCTACAACCTGTCTTCAGAGAAATATCAAGTGACTAGGAAACAAAAATCCAGTTTGTATTTAATTACTATTTACTACAAGAGAACAGCTAAATTTAAAATGATGTTATTGCATGTCAGTTTTCTTGAAGAATTTGTGCTTTGCCAGTCAAATATAAACGATGGCTCTTTACTCAATTCTCTTTATGGAACACATTTTTCCTTCATCATCACCCTTTATTATGGTTTTACTGTGGGTTCATAACATGCAATATTTAAGGGTAGTTTAACCTCTTAATTTTCTGTAGTTTTATCCTACTCAAATTTCTCCATGCTTCTTCTCTTGTTATGTGGAGTCAGCTCTGCAAATGTCTTTAGTAAAACAACAAAATCAAAGTTTTGACTTTTTGGTTAAGCTGATGAAGAGCATGCAATGCTTGAAACATGGACTGTATGTTCAATAGTACCACTAAAGTTTATGTTATGTATTGAAAATGCTGGAAGAATTGTACTGATTTATGTGAATCCTATTATAATTTTATCATCTACCGGTACATCATTGGATTCACTTCAACCTCTTTTAAAGATCTATCTGATATCTAATGTAAGAACTAACTATCCATTAGAAACACTGCATTTCAGTTTGAGCCAATGTTTAGTGCACCCTTGCACCATAGAAGGCACCCAAGAGGATAATCCTACAGTTCATTTCTAATCCAAGGAACTCATCTCGGTGGTGATAAGAGATCAATGTGTATCGCAAATTTATATTCACTTGTTCAACAAAGACTGCAGTTTAGGTAGTATGGCGTGGTCATCATGTGAATCTTCTGTACGCCAATGATGTCTTGCTGGCAAGTGCGACACGCCAAGGCCTAGAGCAGCAAACACAAATTTGGAAAGACCACTTGATGCATGGGGACTGAAATTAAAACATTTCCAAAACTGAATACATGGAGTGTGGAGAGCAAACTGATGACTCTATATCTATTGATGGAAAACAACTCAACAAGGTCACTGGATTTCGATATTTGGGCTCATACATAACATCAGATGGAGACACATTGAGAGAAGTACAAATGCGAACAAATACAGCATGGGCTAAATGGCGACAGGTGACAGGAGTTTTATGTGATCGTAAGATTCCTGTACAGCTGAAGTCAAAAGTTTATCGCACTGTGATCAAACCTGTAGCATTGTATGGAACTGAGTGTTGGCCAGGAACCAACAGATGTGTGCAAGTGCTGCACTCCATGGAGATGAGAATGCTGCACTGGTCCATTGGCCTAACAAGACTGGATCATGTCACCAATGTCCATGTAGAGGCACCCTTGGTGTCGCACCGATCCCTGACAAGATGCTGGAAGCTCGCCTGCGTTGGTACGGACATGAACTACGGAGTTGCGATGACACAGTGGCAAAACGAGCACTACAACTAGATGTAGTAGGCAAGCGACCACAAGAAAGGCCCAAGAAGTGGTGGCTTGACCAAATAAAGGAGGACATGAGAGGAGCCAATGTTGAGGAGAAAGACGCTGCAGACCGTGCAAGATGGAGGCAATTGTGCAGAGGAGCCGACCCTGCTCTGCGGGACAAATGCTAGAAGAAGAAGATCACAAGAGATATCGAATAATCGAAGCAAATTTTTTCTGAATTTGTGTGAAGTAAACGATTTGGCATTATCAGAAAAGAGTAATTGGGAAGGTCCAAAGGATGTGGAGATAGAATTCAAACATCTAATTACAGTATTAGTCATGGACAATATCATCGGGAAAATCAAAAGAACGCCGAGCTATACAAATCGATCTCCCAACCTACACCTCGGAAACGGACCCACGAAACCAATGAACATGCGTTCCATAGGACTGGTCACTGACACAGAAGCCAGCGTCCCTACCTTTGCCCTCACCACCGATTTACTTAAATTGCAACGGTATAAGATTTCAAAAAATTCTGGATATCACCATCCATCCCTGTGTTGTGTTGTTTGAGTCTTCAGTCTTTTGACTGGTTTAATGCAGCGATCCATGCTTCCCTGTCCTGAGCTAATCGTTTCATCTCTACATAGCTACCACATCCTACATCCGAGGCAATCTTTTTAACATATTCTAACCTTGGTCTACCCCTACAGTTCTTGTCCTTGACCCTTCCTTCCATAACTAAGTTTGCTATTCCTGGGTGTCTTAGTAGGTGTCCTACCAACCTATCTCTTCTCTTCATTAGCAGTCACCAGAAACATCTCTCCTCTCCCATTACTCTTAATAGGCTACCTCTTCATTTGTAAACCTATCTACCCATCTAATCTTCATCATTCTCCTGTAACACCACATTTCAAACGCTTAAATTCTCCTCTTTTCTGCTGCTCCAACAGTCCAAGTTTCACTTCCATAGAGTACCACGCTCCAGGCAAATGCTTTCAAAAATGACTTCCTAATACCTAAATCTATATTAGGTGTCATAAGATTCCTATTCTGTTGAAATGCTTTCCTTTCCTGTGCTAACCTACTTTTTATATCCTCTTTGCTTCGTCCATCACTGGTTATTTTCCTTCCTAAGTAACAGAAGTCTCCTACTTCCTTTAGCTTTTCACAAGAAATTCTGTCTGACCTTCATATAAGTCTTGAAGACATCTTGATGACCTCCAACAGCATATTCATGATAATAATCTAACTGTTATGTGGGTGGCTTTGCGATTTATAACCTTGCAATCTTGTAGATATTAAATTAATAGTTCTTCTTATAGGGGCTTAACAAGTATTTCACAGTACTAGCCACAAATTAGTAAGGTTTTGTCACATCTTGGAGGGTTGTTGTTGAAAGGCAACTTTCGTTTGTGGTTGCCTTGTGGGCTTTGGTAGTGTTTTGTAGAGCAATTTTATCTTGTAGATTTGTTCTATTTATTATCGTAGGTTGATGATGATGTTCGCTTGATGACCAAAACTGATCCATCCTTAAACCTCCCCTTGTAGTCTGTGCAATTTATGTAATCACATGTAAAGCATTTTCTGGTGATATCACATTATCCTAATTTAAATGGACATATATAATTTGTGTTGACTGACAGAGGGCTGGTTTTATCAACCTTCGTTAAATATTAACAGGATGTTCAAGTAATTTTGTTACTAGTAATGTTGGTTGATTGAACTATGCTTTGTTAACATTTACTTAAAATTACATTAACATGCTGTTAAATCTTTAACGAAGGTTGATGAAACTGGCCCTGAAAGTTACAATTCCATCACCAAATTGGACTTGTTAGTAGATGCTCAGTAGACTCCGTGTGAACCCAGCGAACCTTGCTCAAAGGCCCGTACTTAAAGCACATCATAGTGCTTCTTCTCTATGGAAGCTATAAACTCTCTCAGTATTATCTCCTCATTATAGAGGTATCAAGAGAGGTTCACTATTCCAGCAGGGTCCAGATGGGAGCACTGCTGATGAACACATCTAGGCAAAACCCCACAATGGACATGGCCAAAACCTAGATTTGCTGGTGTTTGTCTCTCATTTTACTTAATGACAAACTATTATTAGAACATAATGCCTTCATGGTAAGAATGGTTGCTGATAACATGGCAATGCAATGTTGTAGCATCCATCTCATCGGTTGAAAGTCGGAACCTCTCTTCTATGCGGCAGAAGGAGAGGGAACGCCGTGTGGCTCAAGAGCAGACCAACCTGGAACTCAAGGAGACTAAAGTACTCCTAGATGATGCCAACAGGAAACTCGAAGGTTTCAAAGCTCGTGCCAGAGCGCTGGAGACTGAGATGGTGGGGCTTAAGACTCGCCTCACCTCAGTCCTGGAGAAGGCCAACCATGATGATCAGTTGGTTTCTCTACTCTGTGTGAGTGGCAAGTTACATATTATTCTCTGTCAAATCAAATAAATTTGAACCAATTTGAAACTTTGTTTGCACGATCAAGTCAATAGAGAAAGATATTCACCATGTTTTCTTCATACTGTAACAAGTAGTTCCGTGAAGAACTATATAGCCTGTTTTCATATATCCTAGTTTCCTTAATTGCCTCTATCAACATACAAAATTTCAGTTTGATTGCTGTAATAGACTCGTAGATATTGAGAACCGTCTAAATATTTCGAATGGTCGCCATGTTGGATTTTTATAAATGTAGACCATAGAGTTATGTACTATTACATGAAGATTTTAAAATCCCTCAGTATGCCTTCCTTCTGGGGAGAAGTAAAGCCGGCGGTCCCATGTCATAGATTTATTATTATTATATTATTATTATTATTATTATTATTATTATTATTATTATATTACATAAAATATTTGCAAATGGGGGTAATTCCCCGGTGGCAAATTGTACAAATAGAGAAATACAGAAAATCACCAACAATAACATCAAACACAATGTACACAATTCGCAATTTAGGAACTAGAGTAATTGTATCTTAGTATTTACATAAAATTTCAATCTTCTCTTAAACATATCAATATGTTTGGGGAAAGGCTCTAAGACTGAGGCAGGTAATGAATTATCAAGAATACAATATAATCACTGCTTATAACCCTCATAAAAGCAACATTCCACACTTTCTAACTGATCTCGAAGTAATTATTAGTTCTTACTCAACGAATCCTGTTATAATACTAGGTGATATGAATATCGATCTATTATTTGGGGACAGATATACTAGTAGTTATATTAACCTAGTCAAATCATACGGTCTAGTCTTATGTAATACAAAATATCCAACTCGTGTAACACAAACTAGCTCTACTCTAATTGATCATGTATTGGTGAACGACTGTGACAAAATATGTAATGTCTATAATATTGATAATGATTTGAGTGATCACCATTTACTCATCTGTGAAATGAGAAACAAAAAGATAAACAGGAACTCAATATGTGATGATAGGTCAATAAAAAAGGATAAAATAAACTACAAAAAACTTAATAAATATTTAATAACTCAAGAATTTGTATGCAATGAAACTAACATCAATGACTACTACAATAAATTCTGTGATTTTATTAATAAAGGAATAGAAGGCTGTACTATGAAATATACGAATAAGGAGCCAAGTGCCCCACCAATAAAACCCTGGATCACACAAGATCTTTTAGCACTAATACACAGGAAAGATAAGATATATACAAAAACCAAAGTTAAAAATCCATCTGCAGAAATTTTAGAAGAATATAAAATTATTAGCAACCAAGTTACAAAACTTAAGAGAAACCTACAAAGAAACTACTTTGACCAAAGAATTCAAAATGCAAATAATCAGAGGGAAGTGTGGAGTGTTGTTAATGAGATGTTAAATAGGCCAAAGAAGGGGAAAAATGAAATTGTCAAACTTATAGTCGACGGCACAAATGTCGAAAAAAAGGAAAATATATGTGATGAAATTAATAAATATTATGTCAATATTGCTAACAGTATATGGGAAAATCAAGGAAACGGTTCTACCTCGGACATTACAAGCTATAAAAATACTACTAGCACTAAGACAATCTTTATGTTACCTACTGATGCTAATGAAATACAATCAATTATAAACTCCCTAAAACACAAAAACAATATAAGTGAGGACAACACTACTAATGTCATGCTACAATTGTGTCTTGAGGGCCTTACACCATATCTTGTCAAAATAAAAAATCTTTCACTGATGACTGGTATATTCCCCGATGCCTGTAAAGTCTCTAGGGTGGTCCCGATCTACAAAAAAGGAGACAAAACCCACCCATCAAATTACAGACCCATTAATATTATATCTGCCATCAGCAAGGTTCTAGAAAGCGTTGTTAAACGAAGACTTATGAATTTCTTCATGAAAAATGATTACTTTGCAAACTGCCAATATGGGTTTATTCCAAATAGAGGAGCTGATAGTGCTATATTTGAAGTAGTAACTGATGTAGAAAAGGCATTAGATGAAAACAAACTAGCTGCTGGTGTACTAATTGACCTTCAAAAAGCCTTCGATCTGGTTAACCATAAGATTCTCCTTAATAAACTAGAATTTGCAGGCATCAGAGGAGTGGCACATGATTGGTTCAAGAACTACCTCACTAACAGAAAACAATATGTTGCAATCGATAATGTAAAAGGATCTCAAATGAGAATTGACACAGGAGTACCTCAAGGTTCTGTCTTAGGACCAATTCTTTTCTTGGCCTATATTAATGATATAGTATTATTAGAATTGAAAGGCAAGCTTAAACTATTTGCAGATGATATTTTTATACTCTATCTGGGAACATCTGAACAGGAAATTATGCTAAATATTAATTATGATCTCAATAAGCTGGTGGATTGGTTGAGAGCACACAAAATGGTTATCAATATCACTAAAACAAAATATTTATTCTTCCATAAACCATCATACAAGATTGAGACCACAAACATAGTCAACATAGCCAACAAAGAAATAGAAAGGGTTAAATCGGCAACATACTTAGGTATCACACTAGATAGTACACTAACCTGGGAAAGTCATGTAGAAAATGTAAAACATAAAATCAGCCCTTTAATTGGTATTATTTTCAGATTAAGATATAGCTGTCTACTAGCCAACAATTGAAAAATATCTATACTTTGCTCTGATACATTCACATCTAATGTACATGAATTTCATATGGGGATATTGTAAGAAGGAGCTGATAAAAGAACTTGAGATACTCCAGAAACGTGCTATAAAATCTATCTTTGGATTTCCTTGGCTCACACCCTCAAATGAATTATACTCAAGAACTAAAATTATGCCACTGCAAAAACAAATAGCTATGTCAGCAACAGTATTTGTATACAAATTAGAAAACAAATTGATACACACACACATCCATTTTACCCATGCAAATGACATTCATCATTATGCAACAAGAGGAGTAAATCAAATATTCACCAGCCATTCCCAATCCATTAAATTTGGAACTAAAGGAATTATGTCCTCTATAATAAAAGAATACAACTCGCTACCATTAGGCATAAGGGAAAGTTTCTCTATAAAAACATTTAAGAGGAAAACAAAAGACTTCCTATTAAGGAATGAATAGCCCATGTACAATAGCCTTAAGCAATGCAATTTATCATACCAAATTATCTCTGTAAAGTTAGTCACTAGCAATCTAATATAAGTTAGGCTACTATTAAACTAAACAATAATGTTACGAAAATTATATATATGCCATGCTGTAACTATGTTACTTGATTGTCCCTAACACGAGCTCAGGCTCATTGGGACCTATGTAAATAAATAAATAAATAAATAAATACCACGGTTAATGAAAGAATATTTCCCATGATTTGTATGCTGTGGTCGGACCTTGACTTTATGTGGATTATCTGCCCTGCTCAGGTTGGTGGGATGTCCCAGACGTTTGCTTAGTTCTCCCCATTAGTGTAAGTGTTAAACTTAGCATATAGTCTGGATTTCGTCCTTCTATCTTCCAGAGATTCCCACCCTAGTTATTCAATCCTTTGAGTTACACTACTTCTAGGATTAAAATCGTCGAGCACAAACCTAGCAGCCTTCCTTTGTACCATCTCCAGCTCATTGATAAGCCCTACCTGATGTGGGTCCCAAACTGCTGAGCTGTATTCCAAGATTGGCCTCACCAGGGTCAAATATCCTAATTCTTTTGCGGTAGAGCTACTGCCTTTTAATACTCTCATTACAAAATGAAGTGATTTGTACACTTTGGAGAGAACACAACCCACATGAGTACTCCATTTCATATCATTCCTTACATGGATGCTCAAGTATTTGCATGAGTCTTCTTCTACAAGTATTTCCGAGGCAATATTATATTGGAAATCATGCTTTCACCCTCTCCCTATTCTCATGAGACTGCATTTACTCGTATCTATCTTCATTTATGAACCAGGTTGAGGTCAGTTTGTAACTGAGCGTTGTCTTGTGATGTTTGAATTTTGCGGTATATTATACAATCATCCGCAAATAATCGGCAGTCACTTTGAACCCTATTTTTTAGGTCGTTAATAAGTGTCAGAAATAACAGGGGCCCAATCACACTACCCAGAGGGACACCTGACATTATCAAAATGTGCTCCGAGAATACATTACCTATTTTAACCTTTTGCGAGTGACCAGTCAAGAAGTCTTGAATCCATAAAATTACTCTTTTATCAATCTTCGTTGCCGCCAATTTACGGAGTAATATGTCATGTGGGACGACATCAAATGCCTTCGCAAAATCTATAACGACAGCGTCAACTTGCACCCCCTGTCAAGCGAGTCATTAATATCCTGAAAGAGCGATAACATTTGGCTCTCACATGAGTACCCTAAATCCGTGTTGCCTCCCATTATAGTTCAGTTTAATTGTGTTTTTACTAGGAAAGTTTTGGGGTAGTTCTGATTTCTTTCATTTTATATGTATTTTGGGATGCTGAATCCGAATCTGAGGTTTGCGGACAAAATTTCGTGACGCAACATTGAAAAAATCGCAAAAAAAAAGCGCAAAAAAATCTGATTTTTTTCGTTTTTTGCCTAAAACTCGAAAACTATTAAATTTTAGTAAATGGTTTGTTTACAGAAATTAAAGTAATTAAAATTCTCTACAAATATCACTACTTAGTTGTTTTTTTCAGACCAACGGTTCGGTCTCAAATGCGAGTTGAATATTGGCAATTTTCAGCGATCTTTGCAAAACCCAATTTTTACATTCCAAAACTTTATTTTTTATTAGAATGCTGTTATTTGATAAATTTCTCCTAGTTTACTGCACAAGTAACCTAAACGGAAAAAAAAAGGATCGAAATTATTAAAATTCAGTATCAAAAAAGGTAGGACTCTAACAAAATAAAACTTAAGATATCGTTACTTATGATCATATAATTATTAATAATACTACAAATTATAATATGCAAAAATTATATGAGCCGTAGTCTTTTAGAAGGTTCTGGCTGAGGTTCTTCTGTGGCGATGGGTCCCGGTACATATTCTGCTTGTTCTGGAAATGGAAAGAGGTGGTGTCATTTCTCAAGGAGAGATGAGGATTGCAAAATAGATTGTGAGATTAAACGTACCTTCCGCATCGTGCTGAGGTTCTTCGATGGCATCGGGTCCTGGCTCAGGGTCTGATTGCTCCATCGTCAGCGTTAGGGGTCGTTCTCCTGGAAAATAAAAGAGGTGGTGAGACACTGACTTGTGATTATTTATCAAGGAGAGATGAATGAATACAAAATAAGTTTTGAGATTCGACATACCTCTGTCTCTTTCTTCAGTCTCTTCTATGTCTATGTCAGAGCTGTCTTCCGGGGGCTCAACGTTGTCGCACAGACCTTCGCATGATGTGCAGATTGGGGAACAATGAAGGACAGCCTTCCTGCATCCACAATTGCGTTGGCAGCCCTTTTTACATTTCCATGAAATGTACCGTAGTATTGAGTTTGGTGCAGGGTCGAAAGTGGTTGGCACTGGCACGAGACTTCTACTAGTTCTTTTCCACCCCCACTCACTTGGGTCTTTTTGTTGCTCGTCAGGTGTGGCTTGACCGGATAACAACTGCTGCACCTGATAGTAAACTCTCAGTGAATGTTCTCGTGCAGCAGCTTCGGTAGGGGGTAATGAGGCAATGTTGGTCTTATTTTTGTATGATGAGGTTACGTATGGTCTGTATCTCAAATCGTTCACTGGTCTCTTTTTTTTTCATATAGAGCCATGAGAAACATGTTTCCTGCTGTGACAATCTCATCTTGATGTGCGTTAGGGTCTTTGAAAGCTTCAATGACTGGTTGTAAGTCTTTGTTATTCTGCAGGACTAAGAAATTTCAGTTTCCCCTGATTAAACAATGCAGAAGTAGTATCACAACCACTCATCGCATGCAGGAATAATATATGGTCTAATAGGATTTTCTCAGCAGCCAGATGAGGGTTGTAGAGGCTTGGGAAATCTTTCCTTTTTCTGGTTTCAGAAAAATTACGTTATTTATATCACGGCTACACAGGCCAATCAAAATGACCAGATGGTCGATATCTTCCCCCACCACTGTCACATGTTCGTTTGACGGGGCCATCTCAAGAGCTGTTGTGATAATTAGGATATCAGCATCCTCCAGAGCTTGCTTTGAATCAATTTTTGCATCATGAAGTTTCTCCATTAACATATATATTAACCGGCTCTTGTTTTTTGAGTTTGCAAGGAAGCTATCCTGCGAGACAGTGGGCACCATCATTTCTGTAAATGATATTGCAGCAGATTGTTTTCTTTGTGCTCTTCTCAATTGTTCTATGCGCTTGGTGCTATCACAAGCCTCGTCAGGATAGCCGTCGTAAATGACAATGGCACTTGATTTGTAGTTTGATTTGACATATGATACATAACTGCTGCAAATTTCTGCATATGTCTGACCGTGGCGCCATTTGACCCGGTGTAACAAAAAAAAACGTAGGACATATTTTGTATCATTCAAGTCAGTCTGTTCAGTCGGTGTAAAAGCGTTGTACAAGCTGGATTTTGTTTCTTTCCTCATCCCATGCTCGTCAAAAATAGCAAGAGAATAGGGGCTAAGTTCGTAACGTAAAAATTCTCGCAGCTCAACTTTCTTCAAATAAGCGGTAATTATTTTTACATCATTGTAGTTTTTAAAACATTTTTCATGAACCTCAACTGTAGATTTTTTACTTAGCTGAACATGATGATCATCCTTCCTCTTCTTGCTCGACTCAATAAATGTCTTCAAACCTTTTTCCCGCACCGTCGTCACCTTTTCAACATCATTATCCAGTACTTTATTACAAATAAAACACACGTCAGAAGCCATTTTTATCACCACACGTAAACATAACTTGTAGAAATCGTATTATTTTTATAAACAATGGAAAGAAACTGGAAACGGGGCCGCGCAAGTAGGTACACATTCGCAGGCGCCGCCGCTCCGAGCCACCCACGCTCACAAACTAACTCGTCTCGGGAGAAGTACCGTGCCTGTGAACGTGTGTGTGTGTGCGCGAGGTGCCATCCAGAAACCAGTTTATAGTGCGCTAGTGTGTGCTGGTGCTACTGGCTACATACATACTACAGAAAGTTAGCACATTGCTGCCGATTAGAATGTGAATAGCATTTAAAACTAAGATTTTTTTTTTTTTTTTGCAATATAGCTATAGTAGCTGTTCAACAATAAAAAGAATAATCCGAACGTGAATTCTCCATGTGACTCAGTCTTTATTGAAATCAAATTAAAAACTAGGTGAAATTAACTGAAAGCCTATCAATAAAAAACTAAAAAGTGGGTTTTGCAGAGACCGCTGAAAATTGCCAATTTTCAACTCGCATTTGAGACTGAACGGTTGGTCTGCAAAAAAAAACTAAGTAGTGATATTTGTAGAGAATTTTAAGTACTTTAATTTCTGTGAACAAACCTTTTACTAAAATTTTATAGTTTTCGAGTTTTAGGCAAAAAAAACGGAAAAAAGCAGATTTTTTTGCTTTTTTTCGTTTTTTTTTTCAATGTTGCGTCACGAAATTTTGTCCGCAAACCTCAGATTCGGATTCAGCACCCCAAAATACATATAAAATGACAGAAATCAGAACTACCCCAAAACTTTCCCCACTAGCGGCCCTTTTGAGTACAAATTGACTGAACTATTAAGCCATGATAACTTTCCCCACTGTTCTCTTAAGTAATCAGAAATAAGGTGCTCCATCAGTTTACATATGATGGATGTGAGGCTAACAGGCCTATAGTTTAACCATTACCAATCTGTTCCCTCCCTTGAATATTGGAACTATTGTAGCCCTTTTCCAGTCTTCGGGTATTTGTGTGTTATTAATTGATACATAAAACAGCACCCCCAAGTATCGCCTAATGGCTGTACCTCCCAGTTTTAGCACATCTCCACAAATAATGTCTGGGCCTTTCGATATATTTCTACAATGAAAATCCAGAGCCTGCTTCCAGTCTCCGACCGGGTCAGGAATGGAATGAATGAAGCCCCCATCTAGCGGCGAGGATATGAACTGTGCCGGCTGCCAAGGCCTGACGCACTCCTTTGGGGCAATGATTAAATGAATAGCAGATGAAATGAAATGATAGTGGAGAGTGTTGCTGGAATGAAATTTTTGACAGGGAAAACCGGAGTACCCGGAGGAAAACCTGTCTGCCTCCGTTTTGTCCAGCACAGATCTCACATGGAGTGACCGGGATTTGAACCACGGACCCAGCGGTGAGAGGCCGGCGTGCTGCCGCCTAAGCCACGGAGGCTTGGATATATTTCTACGTAGCTTTTTAATTCTTGCTAGAATCAACAATTGGTTTATTCAGAATGGTGGGCTATCAGAATCATAGTTAAGGTCAAACACACAGCCATTAAATTCATTAAACACACTTCCATACCATATATTTAATTAATTAGCAATTGCCTGTTTCTCAGTAATTAATACACCATCTCCGGACATTATCATAGACAAATCATTGGAATTTCCCTTCCGCCTTCTAACGTAACTATAAAAAAATTTCCACCCATCACCCCCTCCCCCAATTAAGTTTTGCATGTAATTATCGTGAACAGCCTTCTTTTTGAGGACTTGCTCTTTCGATATGGCATGTAAAAGATCCTTCCACAGACTAAACTTGTGTGAAGCTAAATTTCTAGGTTAGATTTCATTGGAACGCTCTATCAAAGTTCCAACGTTCACCACTAGGTATCAGTGACATCTGGTAGCGAAAGTTGGAACTACTTGAAATTGAAAGGAACTTGTAGCTCATCCCATGGGTGTCCGCTTGAAGCAGCTACAGCCTCTGGCGAGCCGAACATGTCCACAGACACTCCTGGCACTAAAAGTCATACTCTAAATAAATAAACATGAAGATTATTGTGTAGGTGTATTATTCAAACATCAATCGCATGATTAGGACACAAAAAATCGAGATTTTAAAATTTCGCACAGCCGCCAGTTTGTGGTTATGAAAACAATTGAAATAAATTAGATATCAGTGTATAAAAATTTGTATAAGCATTTACTGTACCAAGTTTCACTGCGCTCGGATGGTTAAATCTCGAGAAACATCCATTTAAATATTTAAATTTCGCGTCGCCGCCATGTTGAAATTGTGCTCTGCAGGTTTTTGAAAGTCCCATACGTGAACTTAAGTTTATAGCTTTTATCAATATACGAAATTTCAGTTTGATTGCTGTCATAGATTAGTATATATTGAGAACCGTCTAAATATTTTGGATGGTCACCATGTTGGATTTTTATATATGTAGGCCATAGAGTTATGTACTATTAGATGAGGATTTTTGCATAGGTTCATTATTCAAATGTTGACTTTGATCGCATGATTTGGACACAAGAAATAAAATAAAAACGAGATTTTAAAATTTTGCACAGCCGCCATCTTGAGGTTATGTAAACTGCGCCGGCATGGAAGAACACCACCACCATGCACATATGATTGGTAGGACGCACGGGTCTTGAATCCGGCCACGTCGGGAACCGAAGAACCTCGAACCCGGGGGTAGAAACCGTCAGAGCCGGCCGCCCAAACTGCTTACGCCATCAGACCCGAGAGGATCCGAAGGAAGTACAAGACGGTTGGATGATGATCGCATCCCGTGGAGGACGTACGACGTTCCGTTAGTGCGCAGAGTGTGGACTGGCGCACTGAGGTCCGAAAGAACCGAAAACGTGTCGAGTGTACTCAGAAGATGAACGAGATGGAAATCAACTACAGAATGAATACATGTTTCATAAGAGGGTCGAAAACCAAAGGTAACAAATTTATTGATCCGAAAGATCCAAACATGTATTAAGGTAATCTTTATATATAATACGCTAAGGTGTATGTATCACAAAACTCAAGCTCCTAAACCAGAGGGAGTTAGAAGTAGTGGTTTGTTCCAAAATCTTCCAAATGGTCTCATAGTACAGGAAAAATCTTACTTTTCTTGAAAAGTCAACGGAAATATGTTTATTTGTTTAAAAAGTGTGTTTAAACAAATAAAGTTGAATGTAATAACTTCATGGTCAGATTGTCGCTAGGCGACAACGACTAACTCTGTATCATGATAGTCAAAGCCGCACCAATACTGAACCTGACTTGATGGGCAGATTGACAGTCTTAAAGATTATCGCTAGGCGACAACGACTTACTCAGCATCATGGTAGTCCGGTAAAAATTGCTAAAGGACATTGCCCATCTTACAGAATATGGTTGACCTAGGCAACGCCGTGAATAGAAAGTAGAGTGCACATCTTCATCGTAGATCCAGCGACCCCTTCTAATCCATTTCAAATACGTACGCTGTTGGCAACTATCAAAATCATCCATAAACCCATTTGCTGAGTCGTATTCTCAAATGCACACAATAGCAAATTCTAATCCCACAGTTAACGTAACAATGGTATTCATGGAAAATACGAAATCGGACTTACGAAGGTATAATGCACCTACTTCAAGAACAGAAGTTGCAGCAATTTTTGTTGGGGATTACAGTGAGCCACCCGCCAACCGAGACATCTGCATTTATCCGATTGACCATTTCGTCAATCGGTGCTGTGACCCGATGGTGTATCCGTTACTTTTTCCAACAGGAGAATTCGGTTGGCATTTAGGAATGCTACATGTAGAGGAAAGACGATCGGACAAACGATTTCATGTAACACAGTCACAATATTATGCCTACCGACTTCCTGTGAGGCATGGATTCAGTATTTTACATAGCAGTGGCAAGTTATTCCAGCAGTACATAGTCGATGCCTATGTAAAGGTGGAAGGAGCACGACTAAATTACCTACGATTTCATCAGAAAGACTTGCGGGTTGAACAATATCATGGACTGCTGGATGCGATAGAAATTCGAACAAAGTCAGAGAATTTTCGGATAGGTAAAATGATAATATTACCTTCATCTTTCCAAGAAAGTCCACGATATATGCATCAAAATTATCAAGACGCCATGGCTTTAGTTACGAAATTTGGACGGCCAGATTTTTTCCTTACTTTTGCCTGTAATCCCATGTGGCCTGAGATTTTAGACGCAATGCAAGACTTATAAAGGCCTGAAAACAGACCAGACATAGTGGTGAGAGTATTCAAAATGAAATTAACGGAACTTTTGGATGATCTTCTAAAAGGAACATTCTTGGAAAGGTTCAGGCTAATGTTTACGTTATCGAGTTCCAGAAACGAGGGCTACCACATGCCTATATATTACTTACTCTCGATTCATGTTCGAAAATTCGCACGAAAGATGACATCGACAACTATGTAAGTGCCGAAATACCTGATCCGGGCATCAATCCAAAGCTATTTTAAATAGTAACAAAATGTATGATTCATGGCCCCTGTGGTGTTATAAATAAACATGCAACTTGCATGAAGGAAGATACATGTTGCAAAAACTTTCCGAAGGAGTTCAGAGAAATAACTGGAGAGAATGTAAACGGATATCCTATGTACAGAAGAAGATTCACGACATCTTCTAAACTTGGTAAGTTTGACATTGATAATCGCTGGGTAGTCCCTTACAATCCGTCGTTATTTATGAAGTTCAATGCTCATATCAATGTGGAAGTTTTCGCCTCTGTTAAAAGTGTGAAATACCTATACATACATATATATATATATATATATATTGTGCCCGTTTAGACCTAAGTCTGGACGACCACATATGCATTTTCACCAAAAATCAGTCAGCACGAGAATCAAAACATCCCAGGGCGCCATATGGGTTTAAGTGAGTACAATAACGAAAAAAAAAATGCTTTACTGATTTTCGGCTCGATGCAACAATAAGGATAGAAGGAGATTTTCTGAAAATAATACAATCCGTAAAATTATCTCATTTTATTTAAAATGTTAAAAGTTAATGAATAAATATTAAAAATAGCATAATGGATGCATAACGAATCATACATTATATACACAAATTTACAGATTCACCAACACATGAACACTAGGCATTTGAAACGCAAGTCAAATTAATAGTCCTGTTGACTTCGCTGAAAAGAATTATTTACAATCGTAAGGTTTGTCAGTGCAAATTTAATTGTCCTTCCTGATTCCTAACTTTAAATATTCACACGTTGAAATGCAATATTATCACTCGATGAAAAAAAATATCACTGTTTTTCTTTGTCTTTCAAATAGTAGCAGAAAATCAACTAACACTTTTTCCAGGAATCAGTATCTCAAAATTGGTTCTGATATAAAGTTACAACAATGAAAATAACACAATATTAATTACATGGACATTCGAGCATGGATTCGATAAACAGAAAAAATATTTATGGTATCATCTGTTCTCGATCCAACATTAATATTCAGAGTTCTTGATTCAATTAGCAATATTATGGTCAAAAATTTATTATTAACAAAATATCAACTCTTTTAAATCTGGATTTAACCATTCAAATATTTAAATATCAAATGGAAATATTATTTAGAAAAAGTATCACAAAAATAATATTAGTTGTTGCTATTATCAAAATTACAATTCTTTTGACAGAATGTCAAAAATGTTAATCATCAAATTAATTTGCAGAATGTTTATATTCATAACAGGATCACAAATATCCTCTAAATTTTAGTGGTTGTTTAGGAAATAACAGTTTTAATTTATTTACAGCATCGGCCCATTCGATTTAAATGTGTCAAAAATCACATGACCATAATTAGCATCTAGACAACTGTAAAGTCTTCTCATAATGAAATAACAAAATTCCGGGCTAACAATTACTAGGAAATATTTATAGAACACGTGGGCAAACTGTGGATTGACATGATGGTTCCATAATATAACCCTCGGTTATGAATTCGACGAAAGTGTGGCTTACAAAAATATTTTAACTCCCAACATTATTTCAAAGTCATCCAACCTACAATATGGTTGATGCTCCATTATAACAACCTCATTCCTGCGACTTAAAATGCACAATCAGAATGGCATATTCAACTATTTCCACACACACAAAATTGTCTTCCCAAATTATACATAATAATCAAGCCTTTGCTTGTTACTCAAACTGGAAGATTCGTAATCTAGTAAGCTCCTAAATGAGTTTACAGTAATTTTACCATCAGTTTAAACATTAACTATTCCACACCGTGTCTATTTCTAGCCAAACGTTCTATCACAAGACATTGCTCAAAATGATATTATATTTATACAAACTCTAGTAAAACCCTAATTTATACATGCTATATGCTTCCCGTATCATTACTTTCCGTGTCTTTCAAAAGTTTTAACTGCATAATGCAAGTGTAAAATGTTCCCATAGGATTATTCTGTTAGTTGAATGTGGGCATGCGATAACCACTAGCCTTCGGAAAAATAAGTCTCCGATCTAGCAAACTGTTTTAAATATCAACTTTATAAATCATACTACATGATATGATTATTAAAAATATAAATCATAATTATTATTATTATCATCTCTGAAAAATATTGAAAATGATTATTATTATTATTAAATCAGCATTATTATTATTATTATTCCACAAATGGAATTAACGTTGCTAAACTGTTCGGGAAAAATCATCCTCAACTTCTTAAATATGGATAAAAATCCATTCCTCAACTTAAATTTATTATTAAATTTACAGTTACGACGGCTGATGACCGCGATTAGAAAAAAAATTCAAAATCAAATAAATGCTCGTTTTGCTCGTCCATTAATTCAAATCATTGACTTCTCATGTCTGAGTGTAAAAACTGCTCGGATCAAGGCTTCCATATGCCTTGCAAAAATATTTGCAACAGCAAAATATCGAAGAAAAAAAAGTGTTGGCAAGACTGTAGAAAAATGAGAAATTCCAGCTAACTACGCATAAGAATAATGCAAAATGTAGCTTACATTCTTGTAGATCTTGATGTGGATAATCTGGTCTGAACCAGATTACTTCAGTCTTCTGTCTCCATTTGGAAACGTACGTATAATCTCGTATCGGCCTCCATTATATACCCGCAAAATGTCTTAACTAGACATAGCGGTATTCATACTCGTTGCCTGAATATCTTGATGAAAACTGTCTATAATATTAGCTGCTTCAACAGCTGAAGTAGTCTTCTTGATAGGGGTAAGATCGAAATGATCCTTGATGCAAAAATTTACCAGTAATAACTTGACCCAACTGTGATGCATTCAGTACTATCAATACTCTGACAATCTTATTTAGCACCGGTCCAAGTTCAGATGTTCAGTTCCTTGGGCAGAGTTTCTCACTCTCCTGACAATGCTAAGCATGCTGGTTTCCCTATGTCGGCTAAATGAACTGGACGTGCAAGACTGGTATGTGAACAGTACTGCCTTATCTTGGTTGGTCAAAATGTTATCAAGACAAAAGCTTGTTCTGGTCATTGGATGAAAATAATCCATGTTTAAATCTTTGTGGACAGTGGAAAGAAAAATATAAACTGTCTATCATATGTCCGTGTAGCAGTAATAGTTACCAATGTTCTGCCACAAAGTCTATCACCTCAGTGATAACTTACGATGTATTTCACTAAAACTTCCAACACTTTTCGAAGTACAGTAACCATGTACTGTCGTAGCATTTCACTAAGTCCTAGCAACTGCGTGCTAGTAATAACGTAGAGTATTGCAACCATGTGCACGAAGATAATTCTGAAGTATAACGATGTTCGGAGCGACGTGATATGTCTAGCGACAGGGCGCTTCTGAAGAAGTGACATCCATAGCGATGGAGTGCCTATGGAGAAGTGACTATATCTGAGTGGTGGCTGCCAGCTCTTATATACCCAGCGGACGGACTTCTCTACGTCACAGTGTGACCTCGGCTAAAACTAAAACATCTTATATCTCAGCTTCCGCTCGATCAATTTTCTTGAAATATAGCACGTTCTTCTTCCCTTGTCCGTGCCAGTAATTTGGTGTTAATCTCATGTTTCTACTCCACAGGAAAATATTTTATACAAATATATCCTTGCTACGTCACTTAGCGACTCTTGGCTGCATAAAGCTTGTAAATGCTTCTTAGAAGGATTGGTGCGCGCTATTCAAAACCTCAGCTCTGGACTTAGCATCTGGTCCTGTGCTCTCAAATCTGGGCAACTGGATTTGGGCACAATATATAAGGGGCATGATGCCGCATGCCTTAAGCTGGAAACAAAAACCAGTAGCGGGAACCTCAATCATGATGAAATTTTGTCATTCCTCGATGGCAGATACGTAAGTGCTCTGGAAGCAATGTGGAGAATCAGTGTGTTCACCATGTCAGAGAAATCCCATACAGTAACGGGACTACCAGTGCATTTACCTCAACAGCAACACATAGTTTTTCATGAAGGCCAGGAACACCAGGCGGTAGCAGCGGCTTTTTCAAAACAAACTAAAGTATTGTTACGAATGCTAGACAGTTTCGTCGCCTGCGCGTGACTCAGGCCGCCCCAGGCTATTCCAGACTGTGTGTTACCAGCGCCTTGCGAAACGGGACTGTAAGAACAAAAGGGAACGGTCTAGAACCTACGCTGCCCACCCAGAAATGGAACTCTCGAGAAACCGTGAACCCTGGTCCGCTCTAGAAGCATCCATTCAGTCATCAGCTCCGATATATAAAGAGCGACCCTGGCCGGTGACGAAGACTGTGTTTTTGAGGAGTGTGTGTGCTTGACTGTGCGACAGAAGTATTGAGGCGAAGGGCTGAGCGAGTGTGTTTTCCAGTGCGACGGAGGTTATTGTGGTGGATTGCGAAACGCAGTGGACTGTTCCCTAGCCTGCGGATGGCAAGGCTGTGGCTTGTTTACAAGAGGAAGATTGCAGTTATTTTTCTCCAGGACACGGGTCTACCTCATTAGTGAAAGTTTAACTTCTGTGAGTGAGTGAGTGAAAGGAGGTGAGTGAACTCCATAAGGGAGGAACTTGACTGAGACTGCTAATTGGTTTCCAAGTGTTTATTGTGTGGTGTAACTTTCTTGACCTGCAATAAAGCTATATTTCTTTAAAGGACCAAACCGTGTTGTGCTTTTAACCACTGTAATCCAATTAACGAACGTGCTACTAGGGGTAACGCGTAACAACTGGTGTCAGAAGCCGGATTACAAACACAAGCACAACACCTGAAGGTCCTGGTTTCAAAACCCGCACAGGTCATTTTACCACAGTTCACTAATTCTCCTGTGAGTGCATGCCCATTACTAGACAAACAACTAAAATGGAAGCGCAATTGCAAGCACTGTTAGAAAAGTTAAGTGGCATGGAAACCAAGATGGAGGATGGCCAGAAGAAGTGAGCAGAGGACCTAACTTCCAAATTAGAAGACGCTCAGAAGAATTTAGCTAAGGACCTAATTTCCAAGTTAGAGGACAGCCAGAAGAAGATGGAAGACGGTCAGAATAAGCTAGCTGAGGACCTGACCACCAAATTTCAGGATGGCCAGAGAAATTCGGAAGAGTGTCTGCTGACTAAATTAGAGGAAAGTCAAACGAAATTAGAACAGGGTCTGCGGGAGGAAGTCAACACCGTCTGCCAGGGCCTACGTGAGGAAGTCACGGCAGTGGAAAAGAAGTTTGACCCCTTACAAGAGGAAATTGCCGAGCTGCGCCGACGTCCGCTGACGGGGGTGGAGGAGAAATTCAACGCTCTACGAGAGGAAGTTGCCGAGCTGCGCTGACGTCCGCCCCCAGTTACACCGGAAACGTCAGGAACGGGACAGAGCAGAGTGACGCCCCCAACCTTCGACGGAAATGTCCCGTGGAGCACATACGTCAGTTCGTTGCGGCCTGTACCATAAACAACTGGAACAACAGAGAAAAGGTACAGCTCTCATTGTAGTGCTCCTTCAGGCCATCCCGACTGGATTCCAGGATTACGCTTCACTAATCGCCCATATGGAGTCCCGATATGGAGATAGCCATCTTCAGCAGGCCTACCAGATGCAGCTCCGGACCCGGGTACAAAAGAACACGGAAACCCTGCAGGAGTTCGAGACGGACATCGCACGCCTCGTAAGGCTCTCATATCCAACAGCGCCGGACGACTTTCTAGAACAGATTGCGACGCAGACCTTCACTGACGGGCTACGGGACTCGGACACTCAACAGGCACTGCGACTCGCGCGCAATAAGACCCTGGCAGATGCGCTGAGCCACGCACTTGAGTTCGAGACGGCAAAGCAGGCATCTAGAATGCACGCACGGGTGCGTCAAGTGGACGTCGACGAACCAGCCAAAACCAATGAGACCAAGCCCCTGCCCGATGAATTGATGGAGGCGCTAGGCCGTTTCTTCAGTAGTCGCGGCGCCACCAACAACGACGCAGCCGAAAGACTCCCGGAGAGGCGGTCCGGAAGAGGACTACCGATCTGCTGGACCTGCGTCAAGAAAGGCCACCTGATCAAGGACTGCGGTAATCGCCGCCGCCAAGGATATCCGTCGGGAAAGTCAGTCGTAGGGAAACCGCGCCGCCCAGGGAAACGACTATTAGCCAGCCTTGGGGGGCAAAGGTTGGCTTATGACAGTTGTCAAGCCCCGGCAGTCCAAGTCCGTGTGACGAAGTTACGGAGGGGCAATAGCTGCCTGATGGTCGACGGAGTCGTCAACGGAGTGAGCTGGCCTATGCTGATCGACACGGGAGCATCGAGGACCAGCGTCAATCCCACCGTGATCCCGAAGTGGAGAGTGCAACCCACACAAAGGAACCTCCATCTAATAACCGCGACTGCAGAGACTGCACCGGTACATGGCGAGGCATCACTGGAGTTCGTCATTGGTTGACGGGTGGTGAAGCATCCAGTGCTCGTGGCTGATGTATCAAACGAAGTGATCATCGGACTGGACTTTCTGGACCAAACCAACATCATCTTGGACCTGAGTACCAACACTCTCCACTACGGAGGTGAGGAACTTGCTTTGCAGCCAGCACACGAGGCCATCACCGCACGACGAGTAAGGCTGAGAAAGGACATCACTGTCCCCGCCAGGACAGAGGTCAGCGCTGCCGTAATTGTTGACGGAACTGCTGAGGGAGTGCTGGCTGTCATCGAGCCAAAATATGAGGACATCCAGACAAAAGGATTGCTAATTGCAAAGACCCTCATCAACACGACGTCTCAGCCGTACGTCCGCCTGTCCAACCTGAACGACTACGACATTACGGTTCACCGGGACACCACACTAGGAGTCTGCGAGCCCGTTACCTGGATTTCCCGCATCACAGACACGATGGACGGACCCCTGCAGACGGACATGCGAAGAAGACGCGCCCTGTCAGAAGAACTACAGAAGCTGTACCAAGGATCCCAGGACCATCTAGACGAGGAGCAATCAAGCCAACTTCGGGACCTGCTACGCGAATTCCAGGACGTTTTCTCCGTGGGGAGCAATGACTTCGGCAGGACAAGCCTGGTCCAGCACAGAATCGACGTTGGGGACAGTGCACCGATTAGGGCCTCATTCCGACGTGTCCCGCTCACCAAGCAAGCTGAAGTCGACCGAATGGTGGAAGAAATGAAGGAGCAGAGGGTGATCGAGCCATCACATAGTCCTTGGAGCTCTCCGGTCGTGCTAGTGAAGAAGAAGGACGGTTCCACCAGGTTCTGCGTGGATTACAGGCGGGTGATTGACGTCACGAAGAAGGACAGCTACCCTCTACACCGGATCGACGACACTCTGGACACCATATCAGGGTCAAGATGGTTCTTCACCTTAGATTTGAGGAGTGGCTACTGGCAGGTGGATGTCCACCCTAAGGACTGCGAGAAAACGGCGTTCTCTGTGGGCAGCCGGCTCTGGCAGTTCACCGTCATGCCATTCGGTCTGTGCAACGACCCTGCGACCTTCGAAAGGCTAATGGAGTCCATTTTGAGGGGACTACACTGGAAGACCTGCCTGGTCTACCTAGACGACGTCATCGTTCTGGGTAGAAGCTTCGAGGAGCACTACAGCAACCTGAAGGAGATCTTGATGAAGCTACGGGCTGCCCAGCTGAAGTTGAGCCCCAAGAAGTGTCAGCTCTTCCAGAAGCAGGTCCAGTACTGAACTCGAATTCAGCCCTGCTTAGGACTTTGAATGAGCCTAGGTTCGAACCGACTTGTGCACCATTGGAATTAAAAATTGGAAATTTGGAATTAAAATAATTTAATAATTATATATGCATTATGGGATGTAAATGAAGCATAATGAAAGTATTTTGGGGAATTTTGAAGCATTTTAAGGAATTTATTATTTGGAAATATTCTGGTGAATGAGATTTTAACTAAGGAAGAGTTGGATCATTCGAAGCTGGAAATTGTACAAGGCTTCATGTTTAGCACCAGAAAACCAGTTTTGGTCAGCTAGGCGACAATAACAAAGCGATGCACACGACCCGTGGATAAGAGGCTAGTTCCAGGAGCTTCTATCACAATATTTCAGCAGCCAATCAAATTAAAGCTCATAAATTTTGTGGGAATCGTTTTTATATAAATTTGGCAAATATAAAGCGAAATGAGCACATCTACAGGTGAAGAATGCAATATGAAATTTATTTGGTTAAAAAGAAATATAAATTATTGGTTAATAGAGAAGCTATGAGTATATTTCTATTAAAATGCATCAGTGCGAGGCTAGCAGAGGAGGCTAGCGGTGGTACGCGCGTCGCATCAGAGAAGCGAGCCATGACTCTTACGCAGCTCCCTGACACGAGCAGACGTGTGTCGCACGCGTCCAGCAGAGAAGCTCTTCTTGCACGCAACAGAAGCCCGGTCGACAAACACTATTGTACTGTCGGAGGACCGAGGAATCGCCGAGGAAATTATTAAGAGGAGCCGGTGAATTGCAAATGCATTAGATTTGAAGAGATCAGCGTTTATTGAAACATAACATTATCAGAACGAGACTTCGCTAATACAACAGCATTCTAAAGAACGCAATAACCAGCAGTATTGCCTATTTCAAGCTACAGTATTGCAACACTATATTCAACAACATATATTCTACGTTATTACATCACAGTCAAAATTATAGTCAACATGATGACAACGAATTTGAGTCGGGGAGGACAAACTTATTCTACTTATACTGAAGAGATTATTATGGATAATTAAATCAATGGAAGGAGGTTAATTTATGCCATGGATTGGGAAGTCAGAGTGACTTGGAAAATCAAGGATCGACACAGCTACAACTGCTCAACAACTTGCAGTATTCCAACATGAGTTTCTACACTACAAGCAAGATGTCCACTACGATCAGGAGAAGATGTCAACCCAAGACTTTCGGATCTACGATGGCGAGACCACTCTGCAGTTCAGAGATAAGAAGCAGACGACTGCTTGCAGCCAAACGAACCAAGAAACGCAGTTCCCAGGTCGCAGACCGTGAAAATGGAAGAGTTGCAGTTAGCAGTAGCAGCCGAGTCGGGGAGCAGGTGATCGCAACACGACCGAGATGGGGCCGCTCACAGCTGATTTGCACGCGCCTGGCAGTAACTGGTTTCAAGAGGAGTCGAGCGCTTGCAGTTTCAACGGAGTATCAAGAACAGCTGATACAGGTATTTCTTGGCTGCAGAAGACATCTCAAGGTAGAACAATCGATTGCTCAAATATCTGTATTCTTGCAGTAGCAGTAGAAATCCATTTGGGAGTGACCAACTTCATTGTAGTAATTCTTATCTTTATTCTATGTCTATTATAGCTAAAATTTTAGAGATTCATTGTAAATTTTTGATACGTATTCGTGTGTCGTTTAAGACGTTATTTCATGCATTTTATAACTTAGATACTTCGTTTCATGTATTTATTTTTGAAGGAAACGTTTTAACATACTCACTTTCGAATGAAACTGGTTTTATAAAAGGAATGCTTCGATAATATTGTATCTCGGAGAGAATGCTTCGATAATGACATATTTTATTGATATTACGTTCAAACTGCAAGAACATTTGAATATTAAAATTGTTATTAACAATTACAAATGCGTAACAGCGAAAGTATACATTTGTATGTTTATATTACATTTTTATGAAATAAAGCATTATTGTAAAATGCAGCAACGTGGTTCAACAGACATTATTATGTCAAAAATATACAACTGAAATATTTATTTATAACTATATGAATGTTATAAAATTCCAATAGCGGAATACAACTTATTTGACAACTATATAGTCTTGAACTGTTGATATTACGAAAATACACTATAAAATAGGTTCATGGTAGTGACAATTGAGGTCAAATGATGCCTATATTTATAAACAATTAAAATGGAAACATTGTTAAACTGAGATAAATAGACCAGGAGATTTGTTAGTCTACCTGAGGTCTAGTATGTTCTAAAAACAACTTAAAGATGAATAATTCATATATTAAATGTACACCCGAAGCGTGAGGATATGTATTTATTTTTATTAACTACTAAAGACGAGCGAACTACAAATTAGCATTGTTAACATTTGATAACGTGGAAAAACAAGTTTATTATGGAACAAAGTGAACGAATAGCGCTAATGCAAGAAATAAGAAATACTATGTGAGATGTATTGTTGTGAACGAACATGTAATTGTTGTAATTGATGCACGAGGTTTAATAATTTAGAAGAGAGTTAGAGGTTAGGAGTGCATTCTGAACGGTAATATACTGTAGCGTCGTTACCTAGTAAAATCACTAATTCTTCTACAAGTCTGTAACAAGTTGTTTTTTTATGGAAGTAATGCCGTGCGGAGTATTGAAGATTGTTGGTAGTAAGGAAAGAATGGAAGTATGACATGTCGGGAGCGTAGTAAACGCCACTTATGAGTATTGTTCACTGTATTGCGAGAGAAAGAAATGTATTGCCATGTGGGGCAACAAATTGTTACATTATGTGTAAGAAGCGCTAACACGAGGGTTAATGCTTGTATTGTTTATGTCTGAGAGTATCAGTATATGATCCACGAAGTTTATAGAGCTTTTAAGAAGTTCCGCATCGCTCTTTCTTCTTCTTCTTTCCGATGAGGCCTGCTAGGGACCACGTGCCAATTTCAATTCTTCACACTTTGTTGTTTTCTCTACCGTTCCCTCCAGTACTCCTTCATCTGTTCACTATGCTGCTTCTTTCTGTCCTCGGACCACTTCGCACCAGGTTTCTTTGGCAACCTTCCTTGGAATCCTTTCATACTTAATACCCTTTTTCTAAAGATCTCTCTGTTCACCGTTTCTTCTTCACTTATATTATTTCTTTCTAACCCTTTCTTTACTTCTTGAATCCAGCTGGTTGTTGCCCTTTTCTCCCAAAGGTACTTGAATATCCTTTTTGTTAATCTGGAATCATTCATTCTATAAATATGGCCAAAAAATTGCAATCTCCCTTTTCTTATCGTTTCTGTTATATTTTCTATGTTCCTGTATATTTCATCATTAGATCTTAATTTCCATACTTCTGCTGTTTTCACTGGGCCTAAAATTTTCCTCATGATTCTCCTTTCTAGTACTTCAAGTTTATCTAATCTATAGTTTAGTGCCAGACATTCACTTGCGTATAGGCATTCCGGTTTCACCACTGTAGTGTAGTGCCTTATTTTAAGATTTTTAGATAAGCACTTTTTGTTATAAAAATTCTTAGTGATACCATATGCTCTTTCCATCTTGTGTACCCTTTCTTCTACCGAAGATTTTTCTAAACCATTTTCTTGAATTATTTCTCCCAGATATTTGAATTTCTTTACTTTTTCCACTGGGCCAATATCTGTTGCCAAATATTTTGAAGCGTTCTTGATGTTAGTAATAAATTTAGTTTTTTCTACGGAGATTCTCAACCCTGTTTTGTTGGCTATTTCTTCCAAGAGATTGATTTGTGTTGTTGCACTTGTTAGGTTTTCAGACAATATAGCAAAATCGTCTGCAAATGCTAGGCAACTTATTTCAATGCTTTTGTTTCTTCTCCCCAAAGTTACTGGCGAAATGTTATGTTCTTTTAGCTTTAAATTCCAAATTCTTACAATTTTCTCTCGTCGTCGGCTTTAACTCGTTTCCGAGTATACATCTTCTTCCAAAACAGTCTAAAATAATCTAAGGTTGAGGTCTGTGGGCATGTTTGCGGTGACTGAACAGCCCAATGCGTGCATGAAACAAACGTCCACACAGATCACACAGAACTGTTGGTGGAGGGCGTGGCTGTGCTGCACGGAGCTTTCGTGCCTGTCGCTTGGCCTTAACAATTCTACGACGTTCTTCTTCAAACGTTTTGACAGCAGCCGGGATGGTCTGGCGCCAAGTTGAACGGTCTTTAACAAGCTGGTCCCAGGTTTGTGGATTGAGACCTGTCAACTTCATATTCTGCTTAAATTGGTCCTTGTAACGTCTTAGGGCCTCCATGAGGTCTGGTGCCGGAGGTGAGTTCACCATACAGAACCTGGCGTGGTAGTCTCGTATCATCCATCCGATGGACATGTCCAATCCATCTAAGTTGATGACCAATGATGGATGATTCTATACTATTAGCAAGCGCTTTCTCAAGAACATCAAGATTGGTGATGTGGTCTTCCCACTTTATCTTAAGGATGGATCGAAGTTTCTGTTGATGGAAGCGCTCAAGCTTTCGGAAGTCATGTCGATAAAGGGTCCAGGTTTCACAGCCATACAACAATGTTGAGATGACAACAGCCTAGTACACCATGAGCTTCGTCTTCACGGTCAGATCTTTATTCAAGAAGACCAGGTGCGATAGTCGCCCAAATGCCGCATGGGCAGCACCGATTCTCTTCTCAACATCCTGCCCACAATTGCCGTGTACAGATAGCAGACTGCCCAGATACGAGAAGTGGTCTACCTGCTCCAATGGAGTATCTGAGATAGAAATGTTGAAGTGCGGAAGGGAAGTGCCTGGTGAGGGTTGTGCCAGAACCTTGGTCTTCTGAACATTAATGGTGAGACCAAATCGTTCACATGTATTCTTGTAGCAATTAACAGTCTGTTGCAACTCAACTGGCGTGAGTGTCGGCGATGCCGCATCATCTGCATACAACATATTGGTTATCTTCGTAACCTGAGTTAGCTTCTTGGAGCGAAATCGAGCTAGGTTGAAGAGCCCTCCATCAAATCGGTACCTGACATCTACACCTGGGATGTTTGTGGGCGATTTATAGAGTATTGCAACCAAATACAATGCAAACAGTGTTGGAGCAAGTACGCAGCCTTGTTTCAGTCCATGAGTGATAGGAAATTCGTCAGAGATCTTATTTTGCTGACAAACCTGACCAGTCATGCCATCATGGAGAGCTTGGATTAGATCAACAAAGCGTCGAGGTCAGCCAAAGCGTTGTAGCACCGCCCACATAGCATATCTTGGAACTGAGTCAAAGGCCTTTTCCAGATCATAAAAGACCAAGAAGAGTGGATTCTGTTGCTCACTACGTTTTTCTTGTAGTTGTCTTATGCAGAAAATCAAGTCAGTTGTGCTTCTGGAAGATCGAAATCCACACTGGGACTCGGGGAGGATCTTTTCTGAGATAACCTGAAGGCGGTTAAGTAAAATTCTGGCGAGAATTTTACCCACAGTAGATAGTAGCGATATACCGCGATAGTTGCCACAAACACTATGATCACCTTTCTTGAAGATTGTAATGATAGTGGTCACCAGGTACTTCTCCTAATTCCCAAATTTTGAGAATAAGAGTGAAAATCCGCGTTTTGAGGGACTGACCTCCAGCTTGAATTAATTCCTGTGGGATGTTATCTGGGCCAGGTGCCTTTCTTGGTTTCATTTGATTGAGAGCTACACTGAATTCCGTGTAAGAAGGAGGTACAGCCATCCATGGTTGTTCAGGATATTTCGGCACATCACGAAGGAAGTCTTCAGCAGCTGTTGAAGGACGATTTAGAAGGATGGAGAAATGTTCCTTCCAACGTTCTAAGATATCATGGCTGTCAGTAAGAGTGGCAGAGTTGTCAGCACTTTTTAGTGTACCTGATGAAGAACGAAGTGGGCCATATATCTCTTTAATCCCTGCATAGAAGTTCCTCAGATCACGAGTATCAGATAGCCTCTGAAGTTCCTCAGCTTTCTGCTGGCACCAAGTATTCTTTATCTCTCTTATTTGTGTCTGACACTTACTCTTGAGTTCTAAATACAGAGCTTTCTTCATATTTGAGGATGGGTCTTGAAGATGAGATAGATAGGCTTCCCTTTTGATGTTGATGAGACGCAAAATTTCTTCGTTGTTGTCATCAAACCAGTCTTGACTTTTCTGCTTTACCAAACCAATGGTTTCTTCAGCTGACTTAGTGATTATCTCCCTCAGATTGGTCCATTCTTCTCGAATGTCACTTGTTTTAACTGGATGATCTGATAGCAGTTGAACAGAAGGGGTGATAAACTATCACCCTGCCGTACACCTGTATTTATATTAATAGATTTTGATATCTCACCCATAAATTTTACTTTTGAAATCGTGTCAGTAAGGGTGTCACGTATTAGGTTTGCCAATTTAGTTTTCACTCCAAATTCACTAATTGTTTTATCTATGGTTTCTCTATCAACCGAGTCAAGGGCCTTTTTAAAATCTACAAAAGTCACAACTATGTCCTTTGAATTCAGTATCCTATGGCGAATTATGGATTTTAAGTTAAATATTTGTTCTGAACAAGATCTACCTTTTCGAAATCCAGCTTGATACTCATCCAGTTGCTTGTCAAGTGATGTTTCTACTCTATTCAGCAATATTTTTGAAAACACCTTGTATGCAATTTGAAGAAGAGAGATGCCTCGCTCTTTATTATATTGTTTTATTCATTGACACGACATTCTAAGCAATATTTAAAATAAGTGTTTGATATTCAAGCTGTATTTACTTTGACATATTACCAGAAGTACCTGAGAATTTTATCGTTGGTTGAAACATTGTTCAAAGAACTGTTATTTAACAGTGACACTATAAGGCTGTCAGATCGTGACTGATAGTGCGAATAGTATATTTTAAAGCCGCGTAAAACATGGAAAATTGTAGATAATGTAAATATTTAAACCTTATTTAATTATTATTATTAGAATAGATATTGACGTTTTACACACGCACGTGTATAATGTAGGTTTTTTGCAGTGTTAACTTCATTTTGATGATTGAACAGCTGATGTTGATCATACTGCTTCAGTGACCGAGTCACAGGGTGACTGTCAATTGCGTAAACATTTTATAAAACTTAATATAATGACATTATAGTCATGCTAATGTTCAATACTATATATTCTACAGATAGTAGGACTCTCTGACGTGTGAAACACGTAATTTTAACTTGATTATTTATTTTATTGGTGACATGGAATATTTTTATTGTTTGTAATTTGTTTGGTAATAAATCCCAGGCACTATTTTTGTTTGCCTGTTCGTTTTTTATAACTATGATCATCTTTTCATGCTTGCAATCGACATGCGATAATACTACGAATTAGTTACTAGAATTCATGTAGTCTCAACTTTCACCGTTCACGCTCGAGATCCGAGATTCTCGTCCTACCAATTTAGTGTTTAGGATATTTTATTTCTAGTAAATGTGTAACTAATCGGTAGTGTTGTTGCATGGCCGGTATGTATCGAGAGTTTCCTAGTCCTTATCCTAGTAGGGTAGGGTTGGTTAACCTGGCTGGATATCGACCTCCCTACAATCCTTTTCTATCTCAGCGGATATAGGCTCTGACTATGCGGAATTCGGGTGCAGTACCTTGGGCATATCGTCTCCGAGGAAGGGGTGAGCACCGACCCAGAGAAGACCGCAGCTGTGAGGGAGTGGCCAGTTCCGAAGGACAAGTCCCAACTATGAAGCTTCCTGGGACTCTGCACATATTACCGTCGCTTCGTGAGAGGATTCGCCGGCATCGCCAAACCACTGCATCGGCTGACCGAGAAGGACCAACTCTTCACGTGGAGTTCACAAAGCCTTCGAACAACTCAAGCAGGCTCTGTGTACCGCACCTATTCTGGCCTACCCCAGACCTGGTGCAAGGTTCATCGTCGATACTGATGCCAGCGACTTTGGTAAAGGGGGAGTCCTGTCGCAAGTAGTAGAGGCGAGGAGAGAGTAGTGGCATATTTCAGCAAGGCCTTGTCAAAGCCAGAGAGGAACTACTGCGTCACCAGGAAGGAACTGCTCGCCATCTCGAAGACCATTGATCACTTCCACAAGTACCTGTACGGGCAAGGATTTCTCATCAGGACCGACCATGCATCCCTGCGGTGGCTCCTGAACTTCAAGCAGCCTGAGGGTCAACTCGCGCGGTTGTTGGAGAGGCTTCAACCGTACAACTTTGAGATCCGGCACAGGAAAGGCCAACTGCATTCTAACGCCGACGCCCTGTCGCGAAGACTGCACCTTCTGTGCCAGAAGGGAGGAGAACTCCTGGATACAGTGCCGAAGGACTACCGTGGAACTTCAAGGGAGCTGGAGCCGCGAATCTTTCACGCGGGCAAAAGCGGAAGATGATGACTTGGGACTGATAGCCAAATGGAAGAGGGCCTGTGTTCCCAGACCCGGGTGGAACATTGTGAGCGACTGCAGTCCTAAGTTCAAGTCCTACTGGGCGCAGTGAGACTCGCTGATTGTAAGGGATGGCCTCATCTGCCGTACCTGGGAGAGCACCGACGGGAATTCATCTCGGGAACAAGTCGTCGTTCCAAAGGCTATGACGGAGGAAGTCCTGAAGGAAGTCCATGGATAATCATCAGGTGGACACCTAGGGATAAAGAAGACCTTGGAGAAGCTGAGAGAGCGGTTCTACTGGATCGGATGCTGAGCAGACGTGGAGAACCACTGCGCGAGGTGCCACGATTGCGCAGCCAGCAAGGGCCCAGGACGAAGACGACGGGGCCCACTGAAGACCTACAACGTGGGCGGCCCCATGGAGAGAGTGGCCATCGATGTTGCTGGGCCATTCCCGTTGAGCGAGGCGGGGAACCGTTACATATTGGTCGTCAGCGACTACTTCACCAAATGGCCAGAGGCGTATGCACTCCCTGACCAAGAAGCCGCGACGATCGCAGAGACCCTGATGAAGGAATTCGTCAGCCGGTATGGAGTACCCTTGGAGCTGCACTACGACCAAGGGAGGAACTTCGAGTCACAGGTGTTCCAGAACCTATGCCAGCTGCTGGGAATCCGGAAGACAAGGACGCCGCCGCTACATCTCCAGTCCGACGGAATGGGAGAGCGATTCAATCGCACCATCGAGAACCTTCTTCGGATAGTCGTCAGCAAGCACCAGAGGGATTGGGACAGGCACCTTCCACTATTTCTCCTGTCCTACCGTGCCGCCGTGCATGAATCCACCGGGTGCACACCAGCCCGGGCCATGTTTGGGAGGGAACTCCGTCTACCTGTCGACCTTGCCTTTGGCCGACCTGGGGACGATCCGGTCCCGGTAAGCCAGTATTGTCAAGAACTGGCCGACCGACTGGAGGACGTGCACGCGTTCGCAAGGAGAAGACTGCGGATCGAGACCGACCGAATGAAGACCCGATACGACCAGCAGACGGATGCCGGCGGATTCCACGAGGACGACCTGGTCTGGCTCTTCAACCCATTACGGAAGAAAGGATTGTTACCGAAACTGCAGAAGTCCTGGGAGGGCCCGTACCGAGTCGTGAAACGGATCAACGATGTCGTCTACAGGATCCAGCGGAGCCCGAGGGTGAAGATCGTGCATCGAGATCGCCTGGCAGCCTATGGAGGGACTCAGATGGACCAATGATTGATCGGGACGATCAGCCTTTTTAGGAAGGGGGTGGTGTTACGAATGCTAGACAGTTTCATCGCCCGCGCGTGACTCAGGCCGCCCCAGGCCATTCCAGACTGTGTGTTACCAGCGCCTTACGCAACGGGACTGTAAGAACAAAAGGGCACGGTCTAGAACCTACGCAACCCACCCAGAAATGGAACTCTCGAGAAACCGTGAACCCTGGTCCGCTCTAGAAGCATCCATTGAGTCATCAGCTCCGATATATAAAGAGCGACCCTGACCGGTGACGAGGACTGTGTTTTTGAGGAGTGTGTGTGTTTGACTGTGCGGCAGAAGTATTGAGGCGAAGGGCCAAGTGAGTGTGTTTTCCAGTGCGACGGAGGTTTTTGTGGTGGATTGCGAAACGCAGTGGACTGTTCCCTAGCCTGCGGACGGCAACACTGTGGCTTGTTTACAAGAAGAAGAGTGCAGTTATTTCTCTCCAGAACATGGGTCTAACTCGTTAGTGAGAGATTAACTTCTGTGAGTGAGTGAAAGGAGGTGAGTGAACTCCATAAGGGAGGAACTTGACTGAGACTGCTAATTGGTTTCCAAGTGTTTATTGTGTGGTGTAACTTTCTTGACCTGCAATAAAGCTATATGTCTTTAAAGGACCAAACTGTGTTGTGCTTTTAACCGCTGTAATCCAATTAACGAACGTGCTACTAGGGGTAACGCGTAACAGTATGCTAACTGCTTGGTTTGAACTTATTCAAAATGATGATCAAGCACGCATTCATACGTACGCAGATATACCAAATCACTATGTGTACGATAAATGTAAAACGAAATGGAAAAAGCGTCAGAGTGGTGGACAAGGTGTAATAGGGAGAATGCCAGTAGTTAGTATGCTCGATAGAGAAAGATACTTCTTGTGAATGCTGCTAATAAGTGTAAAGGGTGACAAAGGTTTTGATAGTGTCAGGACAGTCAATGGATTTCTATGCAAGACTTTCCAGGAAACATGTAAAAAAAAACTTGGACTTGTTCAAGGAGATAAAATTTGGCATGATACTATCCTTGAGGCAACTCACTCTCATATGCCAAGTCGCTTATGAATGTTATTTGTCATTATCTGTGTTTTCGGAGAACCAGAAAATGTTCCCGAGCTTTGGAACCAACATAAAGAAGCAATGTCTGAAGATTTTGTACGCAGATACTCAAAAGAAAGTGGCCCACAGTATTCACTGATTGAAATCAATGGCCTCCTTCACACCTACGGCTTAGATCTTAAGAAACTTAACTTGCCAGATGTAAAACTACACGTTAACAGTCCAGGAATGCATTCGTTTGATGTTTTAGAAGAGCAAGCTAGGGCTATCAGCAACAGACAAAAGCTTAATGAGGCGCAACTAAGGGTTGTAGATTTGATCTTTAATGCCATATATGGAAACTCAGAAGAAACATTAAAACAGAACTGTTTCTTTTTAGATGGACCGGCAGGAACTGGTAAAACATTTGTTTAGTCTACATTGTTACATATAATCAGAGAAAAAGTAGATCAAGCTACCCCAGTAGCGTCTACAGGAATAGCAGCTACACTTCTACAAGGAGGACAGACTGCCCATTCTGTCTTCAAAATCTCTCTGATTCTCAATTCTAATTCTACGTGCAACGTTACTCCAAACACACCAGAAGCAACAGCCCTGTTGAATATAAAATTAATTATTTGGGATGTATACGCATGTATACGCATGTATACGCATTTTTAGCTGTGGACAGACTTCTCAAATATCTGACCAACTGTACTGAAGCATTCGGTGGTAAAGTCATCTTACTGGGTGGTGATTTTCGCCAAGTCCTTCCTGTCATAATAAGAGGATCACGTTCTTTGACCGTTGGTAGCTGTTTGAAGCAGCATAGCCTCTGGAATAAATTCCATGTACTTAAACTCACCAAAACATGCACGCTTAAAATTCTGAAAAAGAAGTTTCAACATGGCTTTTAGAAATAGGAGAAGGCAAGACTGGGGCGAAAGTTACGGTACCATCTACATGCTATCCCCAAATACAAGATCCAGTTGAACGGGCTATAGAGTGATTTTGATTTTACTGCTGTCACCCCACAGGAGCTTAAAGGAAGAACTATTATTACGGTCGCCAATGAAGCATCGCTTGAACTGAACAATCAAGTACTTCAGCGTTTACCTGGAGATGATGTAGTCTACGATAGTGTAGACTGTATTGTGAGTGAGCATGCGCAAGATCACTTTGCTTACCCAGAATAATTTTTGAACAGTCTGACACCAACTGCCATGCCTCCACACAAACTTACACTTAAGAAATGTGCTATCATTATGTCATTAAGAAATATTCTACCCTCAAAAGGGGTCTGCAATGGGACAAGGCTATTAGTTAACGCGTTACAACGTATTATCATAGAGGCAACTATTATAGATTCTGTAAGAGAGAAATCGTTTTCATGCCCAGGATAACCCTTATTTCCTCGGATACGAACATGCCTTTTAAATTTATAAGAAGGCAATTCCCAGTACGTTTGGCTTTCTCAATGACAATACCTAAATAAATCTCAGGGTCAGACTTTTGATAAAATCTGCCTTTACTTGACAAACCCTGTCTTTACTCATGGACAGCTTTACGTAGCCCTTTCACGGGTAAGATCGTTTAGCTCACTATCGGTTGTGTCAACAAGTAACAAAATATCCAACTGTGTGTTTAGATAAATTTTTGAGAGATAAATTCAAAAAGTATCTTAACAAAATGCATTATCTTGGAAGAAATGTGATTTGGCTTCTTAGATACAAGTCTGTACACCTCACTCGAGAACTACTGTATGTGAAAGAAGTCCTGGTTGTATCCCAAGTGTCCTCTGGGAAGTTATCATTTCACAGCCCAGTTGGATATTTCCTTCCTGCACTGGTATCAACATATTAAGTTTGTGAAGATTTTTTTCGTAAATAAATGTAATGTTACTAATAGATCAGGCCGTTCCTTACATTGCACTGTTATTACGTAGATACTCTAAGCGGAATCTGCTAGTATAAAATACTATGATAAAATGGTCCGGTTAGCTCAAATTATAATTGCCAGCGTTTCTCCCCAGTGTTAGTTAGTTATTGTTGTTTTAAGGGGCGGAACTACGAGGTCATCTGCCCCTGCGCCCCAGTGTACAATTGATTGAGCTCGTCTGTTGGTATGGTACACCTCACCAAGACGCGTTGCTAGCATATACTGAGAAGGCCATTACAAGACACAAAATACATGTAGTATTGATGTCACGAGTAATGCTAATGTGCTATGGGAGTCAAACTCCCTTTCACAAAAACAATGAACCTTACCTTGGTAATTAAATTTGGTTTCAAATATTCCCAAAGGAAATTTGATGTTAGTTTCCATTTGAGCGGATGTAATACCAAATAATATGATAAAATGGTCCGGTTAGCTCAAATTATAATTGCCAGCGTTTCACCCCAGTGTACCATTGAGCTCGTCAGTTGGTATCGTACACCTCACCAAGACGCGTGGCTAGCACATACTGAGAAGGCCATTACAAGACACAAAATACATGTAATATTGTCGTCACGAGTACGATCCGACAACTAGCTGGTGTTGCTCCAATCGATGAGAAAATGCAGGAATGGAGACTTCGTTGGTATGGCCATGTTGTACGAGCACCGCATGGTTAAGTCATCAGCTCAGTCTATCATCTCGCTGTTGAAGACCAGAGACACCGTGGGAGACCTAAGCTAAGATGGCTAGACACTATAAAGTCAGATTTGAGATCAAGAAGCCTAAATCCACAGGAAGCGCTTCATTGAAATGAATGGCGTGCATTGACCCGAAAAGCGGACCCAGTTCCAACGGGAACACGCTAAGAAGAAGAAGATTGACGTCACGAGTAATGGAAACTAACATCATATTTCCTTCAGGAATACTTGAAACCAAATTGGATTACCAAGGTAAGGTTCATTGTTTTTGTGAAATGGAATTTGACTCCCGTTTTGCATCACTCGTGACGTCAATACTACAGAGTCTTTCACTCAAAGTGGGGCCAGCCGCGCGGCGCGTGGAGAGTCGGACAAGCACATGGCAACTCATTGAGCTTGGGGTCGAGAGAGTGCCCGCACGAATCACATGTAAATGACAAGCACACCTAATGGCACATAATGAAAGTAAAATCATTGTCACAGAAGATGTTGGAAAATATCTTCCACCTGCATCTACACATTTCTGGCATCTTCTATGGAAATTGTCATTCACACGCACTAGTTCATCTACCGAGATAGCCTCAATTTCTCTCGTGATATTTAGTTTGAGTTCATCTAGTGTGTTGTTGCATACACATTATTTTTCAATTGTCCCCATAAATAAAAATTGAAGCAATAGACTTTAACATTCAACAATGCTACGTTATAAAATTTTGAAACACAATAACAATTAAACAATAACCACGTACACACGTTATAAACTTATAACACGTATAACTTAAAATAGGCTATAAAAGAAATAACGAAGTCGACTTTACTCGTCAAATCCTGCGTCGCAACTGTCTCGGCTCCGCGTTGCAATGTGCTCGTCTGACCTTGGGCTCGACCTTCTACCTGCAGTGCTGCGCCAGCCATGCGGCCTGCCCCACTTTGAGTGAAAGACCCTGTACATCTGGTAATGGCCTTCTCAGTATGTGCTAGCCACGTGTCTTGGTGAGGTGTACGATACCAACTGACGAGCTCAATGGTACACTGGGGCGAAACGCTGGCAATTATAATTTGTGCTAACCGGACCATTTTATCATATTATTTGATATTACTGGCCGACATCGTGAGCTAGCAGAAATGCTTAAACACAGGCGTGTCAACATTGCCTGCATCCAGGAGACCAAGTGGAGGGGTTCAAAGGCAAAAGAAATTGGAGATGGCTACAAACTCATCTATCACGGTACCAGCGCAGCACGAAACGGTGTAGCAATAATCGTAGACCAGCACTACCGCAACAGTGTCACCAATGTCAACAGGGTGTCAGATAGGCTTATGTCTATCAAGATTGATTCAACAGAAATCACTGCCCACATTATATCTTGCTACGCACCTCAAACTGGATGTACAGAGGATGAGAAAGATGAATTCTGGAACAGTCTGGATATCCACCTTCGAGCAATCCCCCAGGATGAGTCCATTATTCTTGGAGGAGACTTTAATGGACATGTTGGGTCTCAGCGTGAAGGATATATGCGATGCCATGGAGGACATGGGCTTGGTGTGCGCAATGATGACGGATGTAGGATACTTGACTGTGCAGAAGCTCATAACTTGATTGTGACCAACACATATTTCAAAAAGAGGCTAACACATCTGGCTACTTATACCAGTGGAGGACATGCTACTCAGATCGATTACTGACTAGTTCGGCAACAAGATATGAAGCTGGTGACAGATACCAAAGTGATTCCGTATGACAGCGTTGCCCCTCAACACCGATTGCTTGTCCTTGATATTCATAAAAACGTTAAGCGACCCAAAACAAAACCTAAAACTGGGCCTGAGCGTATCAAGTGGTGGAGATTGAATGCCCACCGCAATGAGTTGGTCACAGCCTTGGCAAACTTCTCGGTGAAGTCTGATCAATCAGTTGATGGCATGTGGAGGGATGCTGTGAAACAGATACATCAGGCGGCGAAAGAAACTGCGGGGAAAACCATACCCGGACGAAAATACATTGATAAACAGACCTGGTGGTGGAGTGATGAAGTCAAGCAAGTTATCAGGGAGAAAAAGATGGCCTACAAGACTTGGTGGAACTCGCGTCTTGATACTGACCTCCAGCAATACCGTAACCTGAAATCAGCAGCAAAAAGAGCAGTAGCTGCTGCAAAGGACAATTATTATCAAGACCTGTACGACCAGCTTGACACACCATCAGGAGAAAACAATGTATATCGTCTTGCTAAGTCCCGTAATCGTTCAACTCAGGACATTGGACATGTCATGCACATCAAGGATGCGAACGCTAAGCTACTACGAGAACAGCAATCTATCCTCCAACGTTGGGCAGACTACTTTTTTGGCATCTGCAACGAAGAATTTCCACACCCACCAATTGCAAGTCCTGATCCTACCTTAGGACCCGTTCCTCCAATTACATCCGAGGAAGTAATGCTTGCCATTATCAAAATGAAGAGTGGGAAAGCAACTGGCCCAGATGACTTACCGACGGAAATATGGAAAATTCTAGGATGGCCTGCCTCAGAATTCCTTGCCACACTCTTTAACCGGATCATTGCTGAGAACCAACTTCCCCATGCATGGACAACTAGCATAACAGTTCCAATCTGGAAGGGAAAAGGTGATGTGGGTGACTGCTCAACTTATCGCCCTATTCGACTCCTCTCTCATACGTTTAAAATATTTGAGCGTGTGCTTGATTGTAGACTCATATCTCCGTGGCTTAGGCGGCAGCACGCCGGCCTCTCACCGTTGGGTCCGTGGTTCAAATCCCGGTTACTCCATGTGAGATCTGTGCTGGACTAAACGGAGGCAGACAGGTTTTTCTCCGGGTACTCCGGTTTTCCCTGTCAAAATTTCATTCCAGCAACACTCTCCACTATCATTTCATTTCATCTGTCATTCATTTAATCATTGCCCCAGAGGAGTGCGACAGGCTTCGGCAGCCGGCACAGTTCATATCCTCGCCGCTAGATGGGGGCTTCATTCATTCCATTCCTGACCCGGTCGGAGACTGGATGCAGGCTGTGGATTTTCTTGATTGTAGACTCAGAAATATTGTCACTGTAACACCAAACCAGTGTGGGTTTGTTAAGGGACGCAGTACCATCGATGCTGTCCATGCCACACGCCTTTTAATGGAAAAGCACAGAGAGAGGCAGCGGAGTGTACACCTGGCATTTCTCGATTTAGAGAAAGCTTTTGACCGTATCCCTCATGATCTTATTTGGCGAGCTCTTCGTTGCCATGGAGTCCCTGAGGAATATGTAAGCTGGGTGCAACTTCTGTATCGCAATGCCACTAGTGTAGTTCGGAGTCCAGCTGGAGTCTCCCCACCTTTTGAAATCACTGTGGGTGTTCATCAGGGTTCTGCTCTATCACCACTGTTATTCATCCTCTGCATGGATACAGCAACGGCGGACATACAGACCTCACATCCCTGGACCCTTCTCTATGCGGATGATGTGGTACTTGCCCAAAAAACCCGCCCTGAACTCCAGCACAGGGTTCAAACGTGGAACGACAGACTGGCTGAAAATGGACTACACCTCAATATCCAGAAGACAGAATACCTGGAATGTGGCCCCCAAACTAGAGGTACCATCAGTATCAGCACAGAAAATCTGCAGAAGACCATGCATTTTAAGTACTTAGGGTCCACTGTCACTTCAAATTGTGACGCCACTCCTGATACTCGGATGAGGGTAAACGCAGCCTGGCCCAAGTGGAGACAAGTCACTGGAGTTCTCTGTGATAAAAAGATGCCTCTGCATTTAAAGGCAAAGGTCTATAAGTCTGTGGTACGCCCAGCAGCCATCTATGGGACCGAATGACGCCCTATGACCAAACAACATGTGCAAATTTTGAATACGATGGAAATGAAGATGCTCGGATGGTCGATGGGGCTGACCCGATTTGACCACGCAAGGAACACAGATGTCCGGCGAAGATTTGGTATTGCACCAATTGTCGAGAAGGTGAGGGAGGCTCGTCTACGCTGGTACGGTCACGTTATGAGAAGACAGAACAACTCAGTTGCCAAAAGAGCACTCCACATCAACCCAGGTGGAACAAGACCACGTGGAAGACCTGCAAAGCGGTGGACTGACAACATCAGGGCTGACATGCACGCTGTTGGTCTAACACCAGAAGATGTCAACGACCGAAAGAAGTGGAGGAGATGTAGCAAAGTAGCAGACCCCGCAAGGGATTAATGCTAGGAAGAAGAAGAAGATTTGATATTACATCCGCTCAAATGGAAACTAACATCAAATTTCCTTCGGGAATATTTGAAACCAAATTGGATTACCAAGGTAAGGTTCATTGTTTTTGTGATAGGGAGTTGGACTCCCTTAGCACATTGGCATTACTCGTGAAGTCAACACTACATGTATTTTGTGTCTTGTAATGGCCTTCTCAGTATGTGCTAGCCACGCGTTTTGGTGAGGCGTACCATACCAACAGACGAGCTCAATCGTATACTGGGGCGAAACGCTGGCAATTATAATTTGAGCTAACTGGACCATTTTATCATATAATAATATCGTATGGACTCGGGTGCCTGGTGCAAGCTTTGTTAATTGACACCCAGAGGGTAGCTTGCATGTCGAATTTCGTCGTTCCTTTGAACGCTATGAAAGTCAAGGAGGTTAGATATCTAAACTCCTTGACACTACAGCGCTTTCAAGTAGAGAATGGAGAAACTTTGTGTTGGCGGAAAATCCCGAGATTAATTTTGCCATTGAACACGGCCTACTAAATTCAAATGGGTTCTTTAACATGCCAACAATGTATGTCATGAGTATCGTGAATTTTGTCGCCTTCAAAAATCACTTACCATGGCCAGGGGCGAACCTGCAATCTTGGTGTTGGTAGTCCGACACTATAACCACTCACCCACCGCGGCATATTATTTGATATTACATCCGCTCAAATGGAAACTAACATCATATTTCCTTCGGGAATATTCGAAACCAAATGTATTTAGGTGACGTGAGTTACAGAGTACTCGTCACGACAGGTTAAAACATTTCTGAATGGTCAAGGATCCACATCATTACTGTAGTTGAGAGTGGGAGAAAAGCGAAAGGCAAATGAGATGTAGGATGAGGATGAAATAATTAAAAGGGGAGTTTCATCACTGTCAGTTTGGATCCTCAAAACATATGAAGGCAGTTAAACATTGCTGTAAGAGACATTATACATATTAATTCAACACACATAATAAAATTTAAACATGACCGTAATTGCGGAGAATTGCCCTGACTAATTTACCTTATATTAGGAGATCGCCCAAGAAAACAACGGGTTACTACCTGTGCTCGTATAACTTAAAGATAGGTCGATAGTCGATTCTCCCCACCACAGGCTTGACACGGCGAACGTAACAAGAAGACATACATTGCACAATTGCTTGACATGCAGTGTCTAAAAGCTGTCACCAAACAATGCCACCCTTAAAATCAATGGCATGTCACTCAACAAAAAACAAAGAAAACAAACCACCCAACAAAGCAAATTACGCATTAATACAACATCACGAAGCAACTTACAGAAAACTAACACAAAGCGTAACATACCTAATGCCTTAAAACAAACTAACCTGGTGAACAGCACAACAAAACCTACAATGACCTGCAGCAAAACAAAATGCAGAACTGAATCTCAAAAAACTCCACAAGGTACACCTTCTTTTCGGGAGAATCTACGATATAATATTCCTTTCAAAAATCTACGAGATTCGCACACCTAACGTCCTTGCGACATTCGTGTCGAAATTAATATCCGTAATCTCAAAATCTACAAGCTGAGTCGCACAAGAAAGAATGCCCGATAGATCTCAGTTAATTCCGCATGAGAATCACAACATTGCTCTCGACTGGCAAGCAAAACAGACACTACAAGAAACGAAGAACACAGAACTAGATCCCTACTCACCAGCCGATCCCCTTACTAGATAATCTTTACCACCCGCAAAAATATCAAACTAGCCTTAAACCGGAATTATGAAGGAAAGGTATTCCTTTCACCTAAACAAACCTCATGTCCGTCCTGTCCCAAAGAAAATTAACAGCGAAAGGCAATCCGAGGGAACTCTGACGAGACAGCGTACCATACAAAACAGACCTACATACAATTCGCAAAAACAAAACTGATGTCCGTCCTGTCCCAAAGAAAATTTCAAACCCGAAAGCAATCCGAGGGAACTCTGACGAGACATCCCATCATATAGGACAATGCCCACATGATCTACAAAATAACATGCCTGACTAACTTAAAAACAAAGGGTACTAATCCTCAAAACCTCCCTAAGAATTCCTTAACCTCGTAGGGATTTAAGAACTGGTAGAAATACAGTTCCATAACATAATTACAATTCATGGCATACGGCAAACGTAAAGGAAACACGTAGTAATAAGAATAGTACAAATACGTTCTCAAACATTTAATAAACAAAACAACACATGATACCCCAGAACGTATGTCCCCTTAATGAATAACGACATAGATCATCTCAAGCGCACGGATACTTAAAAACAGGTAGCCCCAAAATTTACAACTAAATCATTATAACTTTGAAAGAATAATAAAATTTCCGCCTTTCAATACTGTTTATTGCTAATTACTTACAGGGACATGTTTCGGGGGCTAATACTCCCCCTTCATCAGCCTGTCAATTAAAACTTCACAAAGGAAAAACTTTCCTTGGATAAGCACATACAAATCACATGAAGAATAATGAATAATGAAATAATAATTATTTACAATTCCCGCTCGACGCTCCAAAGAAGATACTCTTATTGGATCACTAAGGCCTAGGCGCACCAGAACTTCTGAATTGGGCCGGTGCTGCGATCCGCTGCCCCCACTGCGTCATCGTGGAATCACTCTAGTCCCCCTGTTGCTCCTGGCAAACGTCAAGGCGGAGAAAACTTGTGGCCGCGTCACGCGCCGCCAAAACAGCAGTGCGCTCGGGCGTGAACAAAAACAAATCGAATGCGCCTTGCGAAGACTCTTACAGCTGAGTGTTAGTGGCGTGCTTGGGAAAAGGTAGCGGTTAGGGTTGTGGGAGGTGGGAGGGTAAGGAAATGAGAATGAGTAAGGTTTGTTGACGCGCCGTGTATTGCTGTTATGGTGATTGATTACTACGTAGAATGAGAGGTGTCAATCTTTAGTATGTTATGAAAAATGATGGGTATGAATAGTGGAATATAGCGGGAATTTTATCTATTACTATATAATTCGTCTATTAGTGTTCTGTATAAAATGCTGGTTTCAAATATTATTTCATTAAGATTGTGTGAAGGGTTGAATCTCTGTGCTTTATCAATTTCTATTTGTTCCAAAATATTCATGAGCATGTCTTTATTTTCTTGATGTAAAATTTCTAAATCATTGTCTATGGTTGTGAATTTATGCCCAGTTTCTGCCATGTGGTTGCCCATCGCTGAAAATTTATTGTGTTTGATGGCATTGACATGTTCCAAAAATCTGGTGTTGAACCCTCTCCCCGTTTGTCCCACGTAATCGGCATTACATTCGTTACATTTAATCCTGTAGACACCTGAATTGCTGTATTTGTTGGTTTTGTTGAGAATATGTGAGTTGAAAATTTTATTATGATTAGTGTTATTGGTTCTGAACTCTGTTTTTTATTTTATATTTTTTTAGTACACTAGTAACATTGTATGTGGATTGGTTCACAAAAGTAAACGTTGTCCCCAAAACACGTCCCTGTAAGTAATTAGCAATAAACAGTATTGAAAGGCGGAAATTTGATTATTCTTTCAAAGTTATAGTTACGTCAATACGGACCTGAATAATCGACTATGGACTAAATAATTATATCGAGATTTTAATTTAAAGAATGATAAATATGAATTCCACAGAAATGGCGATCTAAACTTTCTAAATACCGAGGGCTCCGTACACCTCGGGTTCAATCAACTAACTAGATGGACGACGAGGGACTGACTAAACTGAAAAACATAATTACACATGCAAGGGAAGCTAACACCAAAAAAAGGGGAGGACAGAAATTTAAAGAATTAGGATGACTTTACAATAACTTAGCTGTAATCTGGGAGTTCTTGTAGATCACAGGTTGGAGCTGGATATGTAGAAAGGATACATCTATATATATAAAGCTCAATGTTTGTCTGTCTGTCTGTTTGTCTGTATGTTATTTATACAAATCTACACCGTTTTACCAATCTGAACCAAAATTTGTACACTTACCCTTTGGAACCCTGCGGGTAACCCTGTCTACATTAAATTTCGGACAGACCACTCCATTCCCTGCATTTAGGCCCTTCGTCAAAAATCTGCACCGTTTCACCAATCTGAACCAAAATTTGAATAGTTACCCTTTGGAACCCGACAAGTAACACTGTCCACTTTAAATTTCGGATAGACCACTCCATTCCCTGCATTTAGGCCCTTTGTCAAAAATCTACACCGTTTCACCAATCTGAACCAAAATGTGTATACTTACCCTTTGGAACCCTGCGGGTAACCCTGTCAACGTAAAATTTCGGACAGACCGCTCCATTCCCTGCATTTAGGCCCTTTGTCAAAATCTACACTGTTTCGCCGATCTGAACCAAAATTTGTATACTTACACTTTAGAACACGACGGGTAACACTGTCTACTTTAAATTTCGAACAGACCACACCATTCCCTGCATTTAGGCCCTTTGGCAAAAATCTACACCGTTTCGCCGATCTGAACCAAAATTTGTATACTTACACTTTAGAACCCGACGAGTAACTTTGTCTACTTTAAATTTCGAACAGACGACACCATTCCCTGCATTTAGGCCCTTTGGCAAAAATCTACACCGTTTCACTGATCTGAATCAAAATTTGTATACTTATCCTTTGGAACCCTACCGGTAACACTGTCCACTTCAAATTTTGCACAAACCAACCCCATTCCCTGCGTTTAGGCCCTTTGGCAAAAATCTACACTTTTTCACCCATCTGAACCATATTTTACATACATAGCCTTTGGAACCCGACGAGTAACACAGTCTGCTTGAAATTTCAGACAGACCCTTCCCTGTATTTAGGCCCCTTGGCCCAAATCTGCACCGTTTCACCGATCTGAACCAAATTTTACATACTTACCCTTTGGAACCCGAAGAGTAACACTGTCTGCTTGAAATTTCAGACATACCACTCCATTCCCTGCATTTAGGCCTTTTTACAAAAATCTACACCGTTTCAGCGATCTGAACCAAATTGTTCAAACTTACCCATTGGAACCCAACGAATAACCCTCACTACTTGAAATTTTGGACAGACCACTCCATTCCCTGCATTTAGGCCCTTTGGCACAGATCTACACAGTTTCACCGATCTGAACAAAAATTTATATACCTACCCCTTGGGACCCTGCGGGTTACACTGTCCACTTTAAATTTCGGACAGACCACTCCATTCCCTGCATTTTAGGCCCTTTGGCACAGATCTACACCATTTCACCGATTTGCACCAAATTTTGTATACTTACCCCTTGGAACCCAACGAGTACTTCGGTGAAACTGTGCGACACTAGAAAATCACATTTTAAGGCCCTTGAATCAATCGTGTCAAAAGTTAAGCAACACCACACTCTTCGCCGCCTGTGATTTTTAGCCTACTTTTCACATTTTGCAAAAATGAGGAAAAAGTAGACTTATGAGATCGATCCGGGAAAATGTGTGTCTGTCTGTCTGTCTGTATGGCTGTGTGTGTGTCCCCCCCTATCAACTCCTAAACGGCTGCAGCAATCAAAACCAAATTTAGTATGTGTAAAGATGTGCACCGGAATATCTCACGTCCATATTTGAAAATGATGTCAGTGCTACCAACTGCTGAAAAAACGCACTAGAAATTTGAGCTCCATGTTGGATATCTTGCAAGGTATGCTTGGGAGCTATTCCAAAATTGGCACACATGTAGATAATACTATTTCAGTTTAATTTCCAGGACGCCACACATGACAGTGTTGCCAAAATAATTTTAAGCCTTCTGATAAGTCCAATGTTTAAATGCATATAACTTCTACACTATCAATTGGATTTCAACCAAATTTTGTATGTAAAATGTGTACATAAACAGATATGACTGAGTGTATTCTTAACAGCCACCAGGGCTGCCAACTGTTAATAATTGCTCTCTCTATTTTTTAAAATCCAAATACCAATATATCGGAAAGTATGCAAGCCGACAGATTTAAACTATGCACACGTATAATCTGACATTTTAGATTAATTTGGAGTAACTTATATACTTCAGTTCTACCAACATGATTATAAGCTTACTGACAGTACCAATTTTTAAATACATGTAAGTTCTATACTATCAGTTGGATTTCAACCAAATTACGTATGTGCAATGTGTAACATAACAGATATGACTATATGTATTGTTAAGAGCAATCAGGGCTACCAACTGTTAATAAATGCTGTCTATATTATTTTTACCTTAATATCAATATATCAGAAAGTGTGCAAGCCAACAGCTCTCTATACTTTGCACACGTATAGCACCTGACATTCTACATTAATTTGGAGTAATTAATATAAGTCAGTGCTGCCAACATGATTCTATGCCTGCTGATAAGATCAATTTTTAAATACATGTAACTTCTATACCGTACTAACAAATGGATTTCATCCGAAATTGGCACAACAAGATATCATAATATTTCAGATTATTTCTGACAAGCACACACATGACATTGTTGCCAACATGCTTTTACGCATGCTGATAGATCCAGTGTCTAACTGCATGTAACATCCAATGGACTCCAACCAAATTTTGTATTCTGTACCTTAAGAGATGGAACTAAGAATATATTCAGTCACCGGGGCTGCCAACTGTAGTGCTCTATTAGGCTACATTATACCAGGTATATTTTGAAATAATTAGATATTTCGATATTACCAACTTAATTTCGTCATTATTCTAGATAGATTCATATACTGTAGAATAATCATTGGCATGAAAAGTAGGCTGTATAGTTCTTCACGGAACTTCTTGTTAAAATATGTCTTTCTATTAGTTTCTAAGTTTTATGAACCAGTTCAGTAGTAGTAGTCATCTCACCTCATAAAGTCTTGCTCAATAGTGGTAGTGTATGTATGTCCCCTATGCGTTCATATACCATTAATCCGATTGCGAAGAAACTTGGGTGAGTTTTTGTGTGGATTGCAGGGAAGATTTCTGCCTACAAATTATTTATGTAACTCAAAAGGTAGAGAGACTTAACAGGAAGTTATAAATACCTTTTAGTAACCCAATTGCACAATGCCGTGGATTCCACGGAAGGTTTCTAGCAACAAATAATTTTTGTAACACAAAAGGGTGAGAGGCTTAACAGGAAGTTTTAAATACCACAATAACCCAATTGCACAATGCCAGTTGTGATGAAGATGATGATAATTGTTGTTTTAAGGCGCCTAACATCGAGGTTAGCGACCCCCTAATGGTTTGGCGGATCGTGAAATTGAAACTACAACTAAAACTAACTACAAAACTTACGGGCTAGAAGAAGATAAGGACAAAAGAAAGTTATAAGGGAAATAAAAGACAGGAGGAAAGGAAATGCCCTCAACCCTGGATAAATGAGAATTGAGGGACTTGGAAGGAAGGAGAGCCACGAAAGGCAGATAGGATGGGGAAAGAGGAGAGGGTCAGCCCCAAAGGCAATGGAAAAAAGGGGTAAAACCGGACCCAGCTCAGGAATCCCTCGGGGTTGCCAGCTCCCGAACTCACCAGCCATGAGTCCATGAGGGTGTAGCACTATCTAGGGTGCACCAGAAGTGGTGGAGCTACACACACCCTGCCTCCTTGAGAGCCTTGAACAGAAGACATGAGATATTATGAAAAGAAAAAGAAGCTGATGCCTGGAAGAATGAGGGTATCAGGAAAAATGAGACAAAGGCCAATTAAGGCGGGAAAGTGAAAGGCTCCCTAGGCCTCGGATACCCTAATACCGTCGGGGTCGGAAGAGCACAAGAGTTGACCAAGGGAGGCTGACAGGAAAGAGAACTGAAAGGAGCCCAGCATCTGTAAGTAGAAGCAATGTCGGACTCAGCTGGGGTCCCGTGGTCACCAACCCATGTCCCACAAGTTGTGAGACCCGGGAGGGGGGGGGGAGGTGGTGGGGAGGGGGATGGCAGTTGTGAGAATACCTTGCTGATTCATCGTGAGGTGACATGAGAAGACTGTCCAGAGCCCGCCGTCTGATTTGGTATTGCTGACTATGCTGATGTTCATACAGAGCCGTTGCTCAAACCACTGTGGTGTTACGAAAGAGTGAGTGATTCACTGGTACGATCCTCTCAGGTCCGTGCAGTTGGGACCCGAGCAGTACGTCATTAGCTCTCTGCTTTAAAAGACAGCATGGAATTTAACGTAGTATTTGCCTCTCACTCGCAATCCTATGTCCTGCAATAGCTTTATCCTTTTCTACCCCAACGATGTTGCCGTTTCCCAATGATTGAAAGTGACAAATCTAAGAAAATGTTTCTGTAGTCTTATAGAGAATTTTTCTAAGGCACTATGCGACAAAAGACGACACTATTGATCTCTACTTTTCAAACACCCAATGAGATATAGTCCCTAGGCAGTGTTTGCTGTTTCACATACTCCTCATTCTAATCATATTTTTCAATTCGTTTGTAAATTACATGTGTCAGTAGTGTAGTTAATAAATAGCCGTTTCCCTATTCATTATTATCATTATCATTACGAGAAAATGACCTGAATGTTATGTCCATTATACTGTACTACTTTTCACCCGCACTACCACCACCACAAAAAGTTATATTTTAAAAATATTTTTTTCTTTTAGCTTAAGTATCATGTGCCAGTTCTGTAGTAGTATTCATTATCATCCATAAAACAAGTAAATCTTCTGGGCGATGCCGGGCACTACTGCTAGTTTCATATAAGAACGAATAACTAAAGGCATCTTGCCACGGACCAAAGAAACGACTATTGGCAACTCCAGCTATCTGATATGACATCTAGCGGTAAAAATGAGAAACTTACCAAGTAGGGTACATTTGTCACGTGGGGACAGTTTGTATATGGTTTCTTGTATTGGCGAGCAGATCGTGGTAAATTCTTCGTGTTTATACATAAGTTATTAGTTTTACTCGTTGATAAGAGGGCAAAATGAGTAAAAGGAAAGTATATTGCTCAGTTTACGGCTGTAAGTCGATGTATAAGAGGGCTGCGGATATAGGTTTTCATCACATTCCAAAAGATGCAAATAGCAATAGCCGAAAGGTGACTATACCAAATAAATACGGGCAACAAGAGCGGGTTGGACCACTCACCACTACACTCACGGACGACAGGACGGGTTGTTCACTTACGCCTAGCCAAGCCGCACCTAGACAGCCAAGCACAGTCTCGCCGAGCCAAGCCGTACCAAGACAGCCAAGCCTACACCAGCCGAGGGAAGACAGCCAAGCTTCATCAGTCAGGTATCCTCCGCTCCCTAGTTCATTTCCAATAATCCTACCAACCGCCATCACCGCGCTCTGCGATATCCGAGCCATTCCACTACGAGTCATATAGGCCTAATTTTGACTTCGCAGGGTTAATACCTACCATCCAAATCAAGCAATTCCTGTCTACCCCGAATTTTAATACAAGTTTAACTCATCCCTTTGCCCTACCAAGCAACAAATAATTTCTAGAGTCTATGGTACAGTGAGCAAACTCAAATATAGCTTTTAAGCGTAACAGCGCCATGACCCGAACTGCACAAAAACAAATACCAGCAGACAACCGATACTTGATAATATGCAATTGACACATAAAATCCAGTGGAACACACAAATTAGATCACGTGTATCGCACATTTATACATATATACAATTGAAAATAACACTGTCATTATTTTAGGGACAACATTTACTGATTATAACCGAAAAATAAAAAGTGTTCCATATCAAACGCATGTTATTGAGTATTTTTACCCTACCTATCCAGACCGACCGCAGCACCCCAAATGTTAGTTTGAGTTGCCAATTGCATATTCCAAGATGGGATCAGTTAACACAGGGAAAATATTAAAATGAATAAATATACGAAAATCATCCCGGGCTCCAGATACAGCATCTCCTCGCCATGGCGCCTAGAAGTCGAAGGATCTCGTTTCCTCCTTTCAAGATCTATTGTTGTCTACCTATCTGAGTTCATGAATAGATGCAGACGTCAGTTGGCCTTGCGTTTACATAAGTTTAACCACAGTTAGGTTCCAAGTATGATTAAATTGTAAGAGAGCAGGATTGTAAGCTTCGTAAATTAGACGTTAGATGTCAGTCTTTTTTAAGATTTTACCACGACATGTACCATGCCGATAATTGAATCGGTTCATAAACAATTGAACTAAATTAGACGTCAGTGCATTACAATGTGTATAAACATTTGCTGTACCATGTTTCATTGCGCTCGGATGGTTAAATCGCAAAAAGAGTCTATTTAAATGTTTCAACTTTGCCTGGCCGCCATGTTCGTTTCGTACTTAACAGGTTTTTGAAAGTCACATAGGTGAACTTCTAGTAGTGCCCGTTATCACCGTACAATATTTCAGGGCGATATCAGTAGTAGTTTCAGAGATATAGTATGCCGGTGAAATATTTCTCACAATCACCATGTTGGATTGGAGTGACGTAATAAAATTTGAAAGTCGGGATCGGACGAAATAATACTATGACCTTACTGAGATTCATTGAAATCGCTCCATCCGTTTAGATTTTATTAGAGGGACACACACACAGACACTCACACATATGGACAAAAGGTGATCTCATAAGCCTATTTTTTCAAAAATGAAGATAGGATAAGAATGAATGATTGTCAGGCATTTAAGGACCAAACACTGTATGTCTGTTACAAAGGTTTTGATCATAATCATGGCATTTTTGTTTATATTCAATTATTATTATTATTATTATTATTATTTATTTATTTTACATGTTACAGGCCTATTAGACCACGCGAAGCAATCATGACTTTTTGTTCTTCCTGTCTTTCCAGTACTCTTCCATTCGTGCACTAAAGGCCCTCTTCCTTTCTTCGGTCCACTTTGGTCTTTGGGCTGTAGGTGCAGCTCTTTCTGACAACACTTCCCACTTGTATGTGTCTAAATACGCTTTTGTCTATGACGTCTTCTGGGTCAACCTGTGCTTTTACTAGATCAATTTTGACTTGCATCATCGAGGGTGTAGTAATCTTGAGCCGCTGTATGTATCTAAGAATTTTGTTGGTGAGTCTGGTTTGTGGGAGTCTGCTGATGTGGCCGTAAAATTTTAGTCGCCTCTTTCTGATGTCTGCTGCGAGGTTGGACAATTTCTCTGTGGTGTCTCTGGAGTGAAGCCTGTATCCTTCATCTGTGTGCTTTGATCAAATTATTTTCCTTATTATTTTTCTTTCCTCTGTGAGGATTTTTTCCAAGTCGCCCTTAGTGTGTAACGTCAATGTCTCACTAGCATAAAGCACCTCAGGTTTAATAACCGTGTTGTAATGGAAGTTTAGTGAATCTGGACAAACATTTTTTGTTGTAGACACTCTGTGTCTTGTATAAGGCTCTCTTCATTTTCATTAACCTAGTGTTCTGCGCGATTTTCTCTTTTCCCGTCGGTTCAAGCACTTCACCTAGGTATTTAAAGTGGGCGACTCTATTGATCTTGCCATATTTCGTGTTTAAATTCTGTATGTCGAATTTCGTACAGAAAAACTCTGTCTTTTGGAACGAGATCTGTAGTCCTACTTTTTCGGCGCACTCTTGGAGTACTTCTATCTGTCCGATTGATGTGGTTTCGTTATCTGAGAGTAGAGCCAGATCATCCGCGAAGGCTAGAAATCCAACCTCCAGTTCGTCCTTTGGTCTTCCTAGTCGCACTGGCCTCCAGTAACCTTGAAGTCTCAGCTCTTTCTCCCATTCCTTGATAACTTTGTTCAGCACTAGGTTGAAGAGGAGCGGAGAGAGCCTGTCACCTTGGCGAACACCTGTATTGATCTGAAATGGTTCTGAGATTTCCCCCATGAATTTCACTTTTGATGTCGTGTCTGTCAGTGTCTGTTTGATCAATCGCAAGGTCTTGCTATCAAAAACCTTGCTCGTGTAAGATGTTGAACAATGACTGACGGTCAATGGAGTCATATGCCTTCTTGAAGTCAACGAAGGTACATATAACTGGAGTATTTCTGAGGGCTTTGATTTTCAATATACTTTTTAGGTTGAAGATTTGTTCCGCACAGGAGCGACCAGGACGAAATCCCGCCTGGTACTCGCCAATCTTGTGTTCCAGCTGGTCCTGAGCCCTTTGGAGTAGGCACGCTGAGAGGATCTTGTACGTAACTTGTGATAGTGAAATGCCCCTGTAATTGTTTACGTCAGAGCGGTCGCCTTTTTTGTGTAATGGGTGGATCAATACACATTTCCACTCATCTGGTTGCTTTTCTGATGTCCAGATGTCAGTGATAATCTGTGTGAGTTCCCTAAGTGAGTGTGGCCCTAGGTTTTTCAGTAGTTCGGCCACTATGCCATCTTCACCAGATGTCCTGTTGTTCTTAAGTTTGATGATGTGCCTGTGAACTTCCTCTTGTGTCGGAGGTAGTGAGTCTGCGTTCTTGACTGTAGGTTCTTCCTCTGAGAATCTCTCTATTGGTTCTGGACAGTTGAGAAGATCAGAGAAGTATTGTGCCATCACCTTGCAATTCTCCTTATTCGTTAGTGCTAATTTTCCATCACATTTTCTGAAGCAAAGGTTTGGTGGTGTGTACCCTCTGATGTGTCCTGCAAACGTTCTGTAGAAGTCCCTTACGTTGTAGTTATGGAAGTTGTCCTCAATGGAGTCCAACTGTTCTTTCAGGTATCTCCTCTTGGATTGTCTGATAATTTTTGCGGTTGCTTTTCGTGTTTCATGGAAAGTCTGTAAATTTTCTGGGGATTTTTTACTGTTGTATTTCTGATATGCCAATTTCCTGATAATGAGTGCATTCTCACAATCAACATCCCACCAAGGATGTTTGGAATTCTTCTTCAAAGGAATGAGAGCTTGTGCTGTTTCTATGATTTTTCGGTGGAAATTTTGCCAGTCATTGGCATGTTCTTTTTCCCAGGCTTCCTTCACTCCAGAGTCTGCGATCTTTTTTGTGTCAAATTTTGGCAGGGGTGTTTTCTTACAGAAAGTTCTCTTTGGGGTGAACTTGACCTTGACGCGGGTTAGGTAATGGTCAGAGTCAATGTTGGCTCCTCTACGTACCTGTACATCATGAATCTCCTTCTGTACTGGATATGAGATTGCCACATGGTCGATTTGGAACTCACCTAACTGCTGGACTGGAGAACGCCAGGTTTTCTGTTTTCTAGGGTGTTTTCTAAGAGATGTTGACATGAGCTTGAGGTTATTCTGCTGGCAGAGTTCTATGAGTCGTGTGCCATTTTTATTTGTGAATTTATGTGCAGGATAGTTTCCGACTGTTTTCCTGTACATCTTTTCCCTACCGATCTGTGCATTGAAGTCGCCCATGAGGAGTTTGACGTCATCCCTGGGGACTTTGGACATCACTGTGTCAAGGGTCGACCAGAATTTTTCTGTGGACTGTGGATCGCTCTTGTTACTTTGGATAGTGGGGGCGTGTGCGTTGATCAGTGTATATTTTTTGATGGCGCACCGGAAGCGCATGCTCATCAATCTGTTGTTTACTGGAGTAACTTCTTCTAAGGATTCTACTATGGTCTTGTGGACCATGAAGGCCGTCCCCAGAAGTGGGGCGCCTTTGGCAACGCGCCTGTCAGTCTTGCTCTTGAACAAGCGGTAATTGCCGTAGTCCATGGTGTCTTCATCTGTGATACGTGTCTCCTGCAGCGCGAGGATTAGAAGCTTCTGTCTATCGAGTTCTGTCACTAGATTGTGCAACTTTCCAGGCTGTATGAGAGTGTTGATGTTTAGAGTGCCTATGTATGTTGGTGTCTTATGTGGAAGTTTGCCAGAGAACTCCGATTTTCTCTGTGGTCGTGGTTGACCGGGTCCCCCAGAGTCCGAACGCCCGGGTGCCGTCAGTTGACGGGTGGATTGGTTACCACCTGGGGTAATACTGTTATTATTTGCACGCGCCATGGTTACTTGTAAGAAATGGGGTCTAGTGGTTATCCACTAGGTTTCTTAAAACCAGGGATTGTTAGTTCCTGGAGCATGTTTGCAGCCGCACCACTTGGTGAACAGACGCTGACCATAAGCCGCCCAATCTGGGAACAAACGCTCTTGGATTTAGAGTTCTAAATTGGTGGGGAAACCACCTGGCTCTTCCGCTCCATCCATCGTTGGGAATCTTAGATTCCTCTTCCGCCATCAGGACCGTTGACCAATTTTCACCTAGTAACCCTAGGAAGGGGCCCTTACAGGGTGCTACCATCCGGAGCCAGATGGACCCAGGTTTTTTAACGAGGTGTTACTCCTCCCCCTCCTCCTTCCTCATCACTTACGAGATGGGGCCCCGGGCTTGGGAGTTGGCGGAGTTATTATTATTATTATTATTATTAATATTATTATCATCAAGTAAGATCATTTCTTGTTATATAACACTTTTTACATCATCCAGGTTCATTTTTATTAATCGCACGGGTCATATAATTACATCCCATTCCATTTATCATCAGGGTTAATTATTAAGTACTGACAGTAGTGGCTACGCGTGCTAAAGCGCAGCGTTAGGTCAAGGGGCCAAGCTCTCTGCTGACTCGGTAGACGCGTGGGTTCGAGCCCCACCGTCGGCTGTCCTTGAAATGGTTTTCCGTGGTTTCCCATTTTCAACACCAGGCAAATGCTGGGACAGTACCTTCTGACAGGCCACGGCCGCTTCCTTCCACATCCTTGCCCAGTTTCATTCATCTTCATCCATTCCATCTCTCATCCCGACGCGCAGGTCGCCCACGGGCGTCGACTAGAAAGATCTGCACTCGGCCTCTCAGGAGGCTACACGAAAAAAAAAAAAATTAAGTATTTTAATTAGAGAAAGATTATAGCCTATTGCAACACATGGAACTATATAGCAAATTTAGAAGCGAGTTTTCAGTGTTCCAAGTTGCCTATTTAAAAGGATCCCGCATGAGGTGTATAGTGACCAAATATACCTTCAGTTTAATTGTTGCCTGTTTGTCATGAGTTGGCATCAAAACTACTAGAACAAATGACATGAAAATTTGTATGTAAGTAGGAGTCACCCTTAAAATAAAACTAGGTTTCAAATTATTCACGTAATGCAAAGGGGTGAGGAGGTTAAGAGGTAGCCTCAAAGTTTGCCAGGAAGGCAATTGCGCAATTCATATACATCTCTTGACAGGGTTCAGTCATGATTTCGTGGAATGTGCTCGAGATGGCTGCAAATTACTCATTGCTTTAGTGATAAGGTGAGATCGAATTATGCTGACTTATGCTTGACACCCTGCTTGTTAGCAAGAAAGCAAGAATATCCCTGAATTTGAATGTGGGTCTTGTTTAGTGAAGTTGCTATTATGTTGGTGTCTGCCAAGTGTGTAAGTTGTTCTAAAAGCTATTCCTTGTTTATTGAAAAGATTGGTTATTTTGTATGGGTTCTTGTTTGCAAAATTGAAATGTGCGAATCAAAATTTGGAGGATTTTTTGTAGGAATATTCTGTTCTGTATTTGGATCTGCCCTATATAGTATCACCTTTAACATGCTAATGTGGATAGTGGTGGTATTTATTCTGCCATGACAACTGATAAGTGGATTTACAGGGGAGAAAAGTAGTTTCCATAAGTATGTTTTTATTTATATTTCAAGGCTTCTGTCTCAAATGAATTAAAGGAAATAATCTCTCCAAAAGATTTTATTTATTTATTTATTTATTTATTTATTTACATAGGTCCCAATGAGCCTGAGCTCGTGTTAGGGACAATCAAGTAACATAGTTACAGCATGGCATATATATAATTTTTGTAACATTATTGTTTGGTTTAATAGTAACTTAGATTGCTAGTGACTAACTTTACAGAGATAATACGGTATGATACATTGCATTGCTTAAGGCTATTGTACATGGGCTATTCATTCCTTAATAGGAAGTCTTTTGTTTTCCTCTTAAATGTTTTTATAGAGAAACTTTCCCTTATGCCTAATGGTAGCGAGTTGTATTCTTTTATTATAGAGGACATAATTCCTTTAGTTCCAAATTTAATGGATTGGGAATGGCTGGTGAATATTTGATTTACTCCTCTTGTTGCATAATGATGAATGTCATTTGCATGGGTAAAATGGATGTGTGTGTGTATCAATTTGTTTTCTAATTTGTATACAAATACTGTTGCTGATATAGCTATTTGTTTTTGCAGTGGCATAATTTTAGTTCTTGAGTACAATTCATTTGAGGGTGTGAGCCAAGGAAATCCAAAGATAGATTTTATAGCACGTTTCTGGAGTATCTCAAGTTCTTTTATCAGCTCCTTCTTACAATATCCCCATATGAAATTCATGTACATTAGATGTGAATGTATCAGAGCAAAGTATATATTTTTCAATTGTTGGCTAGTAAGACAGCTATATCTTAATCTGAAAATAATACCTATTATAGGGCTGATTTTATGTTTTACATTTTCTACATGATTTTCCCAGGTTAGTGTACTATCTAGTGTGATACCTAAGTATGTTGCCGATTTAACCCTTTCTATTTCTTTGTTGGCTATGTTGACTATGTTTGTGGTCTCAATCTTGTATGATGGTTTATGGAAGAATAAATATTTTGTTTTAGTGATATTGATAACCATTTTGTGTGCTCTCAACCAATCCACCAGCTTATTGAGATCATAATTAATATTTAGCATAATTTCCTGTTCAGATGTTCCCAGATAGAGTATAAAAATATCATCTGCAAATAGTTTAAGCTTGCCTTTCAATTCTAATAATACTATATCATTAATATAGGCCAAGAAAAGAATTGGCCCTAAGACAGAACCTTGAGGTACTCCTGTGTCAATTCTCATTTGAGATCCTTTTACATTATCGATTGCAACATATTGTTTTCTGTTAGTGAGGTAGTTCTTGAACCAATCATGTGCCACTCCTCTGATGCCTGCAAGTTCTAGTTTATTAAGGAGAATCTTATGGTTAACCAGATCGAATGCTTTTTGAAGGTCAATTAGTACACCAGCAGCTAGTTTGTTTTCATCTAATGCCTTTTCCATCAGTTACTACTTCAAATATAGCACTATCAGCTCCTCTATTTGGAATAAACCCATATTGGCAGTTTGCAAAGTAATCATTTTTCATGAAGAAATTCATAAGTCTTCGTTTAACAACGCTTTCTAGAACCTTGCTGATGGCAGATATAATATTAATGGGTCTGTAATTTAATGGGTGGGTTTTGTCTCCTTTTTTGTAGATCGGGACCACCCTAGAGACTTTACAGGCATCGGGGAATATACCAGTCATCAGTGAGAGATTTATTATTTTGACAAGATATGGTGTAAGGCCCTCAAGACACAATTGTAGCATGACATTAGTAGTGTTGTCCTCACTTATATTGTTTTTGTGTTTTAGGGAGTTTATAATTGATTGTATTTCATTAGCATCAGTAGGTAACATAAAGATTGTCTTAGTGCTAGTAGTATTTTTATAGCTTGTAATGTCCGAGGTAGAACCGTTTCCTTGATTTTCCCATATACTGTTAGCAATATTGACATAATATTTATTAATTTCATCACATATATTTTCCTTTTTTTCGACATTTGTGCCGTCGACTATAAGTTTGACAATTTCATTTTTCCCCTTCTTTGGCCTATTTAACATCTCATTAACAACACTCCACACTTCCCTCTGATTATTTGCATTTTGAATTTTTTGGTCAAAGTAGTGTCTTTGTAGGTTTCTCTTAAGTTTTGTAACTTGGTTGCTAATAATTTTATATTCTTCTAAAATTTCTGCAGATGGATTTTTAACTTTGGAATTTTGTATATATCTTATCTTTCCTGTGTATTAGTGCTAAAAGATCTTGTGTGATCCAGGGTTTTATTGGTGGGGCACTTGGCTCCTTATTCGTATATTTCATAGTACAGGCTTCTATTCCTTTATTAATAAAATCACAGAATTTATTGTAGTAGTCATTGATGTTAGTTTCATTGCATACAAATTCTTGAGTTATTAAATATTTATTAAGTTTTTTGTAGTTTATTTTATCCTTTTCTATTGACCTATCATCACATATTGAGTTCCTGTTTATCTTTTTCTTTCTCATTTCACAAATGAGTAAATGGTGATCACTCAAATCATTATCAATATTATAGACATTACATATTTTGTCACAGTCGTTCACCAATACATGATCAATTAGAGTAGAGCTAGTTTGTGTTACACGAGTTGGATATTTTGTATTACATAAGACTAGACCGTATGATTTGACTAGGTTAATATAACTACTAGTATATCTGTCCCCAAATAATAGATCGATATTCATATCACCTAGTATTATAAAAGGGTTCGTTGAGTAAGAACTAATAATTACTTCGAGATCCGTTAGAAAGTGTGGAATGTTGCTTTTATGAGGGTTATAAGCAGTGATTATATTGTATTCTTGATGGCCTTTTCTCACAGTAATGTGCAGTATGCTGTGGGTGGAATTTATTTCCTTTACAAGGGTACTGCTACATTTGTTTGAAATATACAAAGATACTCCCCCTCCAGTTTGCTTTCTAACTATGTGATATGCAACATATTTCTTAATATTGAAAAACATTTTTGTTTGTTCTGTTAACCAATTTTCTGAGATTGCTAGGACATCTACACCTTTGATTCTGTCTAACATTATTTGGATATCATCGAACTTGTTTTTTATGCTATGTGCATTTATGTGTACGCATTTTAGTGTACTGGTATCAGTTATTATCTGTTTACTGTCCTTAATTTTATAATAATCGCTAAGTGTATTACAGTTACACTCGGTTAATTCTAGTGTATTATTATTTGCATTACCTAAAAATTTAATTTCTGTAATTCTAGTTCCATATGGGATAATACTTAGTAGATATCTTACTATTACATAGATTTTAGTTTGAGAGGGCGAGTTCATCCAGTATTTCAGCACTTGATATAAGCTTTGAGGGTCCATTTTGATTTTTCCGAATGTATATTTTGCAGTCTCTGACCCAAGTTGCAAAGATTTTTCCCTGTTGTCTCAATTCACGGCACTTTTTGGCGATGGTTTCATTTCTTGGTGTCAGGTGTTCATTGATATATATATTACCACCATCACTGTAACCAATTTCACTCGTCTTTGTAACGTGTTTTTCGAGGGGTTTTATGCAACTGGCATAAGTCAGTAGGAAGCCATTCTATATTTATTTACGCGGCAAATTGTTCAGCCAAGAGAATTTTTCATGTTAATTTATTATTATTATTATTATTATTAATTTATTATAATTATTATTTAGGTATTTTCGGAGCATTTTATAAAAATTATTAGCATTCAGATAGGTTTTCTATGTCTTAGAAAACGCTATCCAGCAAATTATTACGAACGACGATATCATAGAAAATTATCTGATTACGGAATTTTACGGAGTTTTCGTCAGTTAGGGTATATCGAGAGACGTGACTCACTGGGATTTCAAGTACACGCTTAATCTTGTCGAGAAGCATGACGCAATCTTGGGTCGTAAGGTCTAGAAAAGACGAATTGTTGGAACGGAACCCTCCCTTCGAGTGTAATGACCCGGAGGAGGAGAAGATCGCGTGGTGGGTCAGCCAATCAGGGGAGACGACGTAAGCTAGTTGGGACTGAAGAGTGGGGAGCCGGCGTGTGGTTATATCGTTCGACGCGCCGTGAAACAAGGACTATCTGTGAAATACTTGACGAGTATGGATGCGAGTGCGTGTCGCTCCGATGTTCAGTGGAGTTAGCGACGAACTTTTGTAAAACTTGGTTGTACGAGTGTTTGGGTCCGAGGTACGGACCATAGAATTATCTAAGCTACCAGAATATCATCAAATTCCGACGGAGATGACGACGTCCAGGAGACTGTGGGAAGCTCACAGCATCAGCAAGTACGAGGGAAATGCCTTGGCAATTTCCAATGGTAAGCGCAAATGACGCAGAAATACGCAATCTCTCATTTTTCTTTGTTTTACATTTCATATTTCAGTAACTTCATAGCTTGGAAATAAGAGTAAAATCAATTTATCAGACTCCGTTTTCACGTAATTTTCTATCGGTAATATTCAAATCACAACGCTCCAATTTAAATTTTGTACTTATTATTATTATTAATTTTGCTATACTTGTTTTATATAATAAATTCATTTCTTTTACAATGCAATCTTTGCTTTCAGTAGGTAGCATTAGATATAGACCAATTCCTTCTCCTGATACAATTGTTTGTTGGGTTAATGATCAAATCATACCACGATCTGAGTGAATAGAGTCTTGAATGTGTTCTGCCAGAGCTAGACGTTGTTAAATACAAATTTAGATTTCAACATTGCGTTGAGGTCTTGGCGCCCATTAAAACAACATAGCTTAGGCAAAGGTAAACAGTTACATTTCTCACCCAACAGTTAGGAGCTAGCAAAACGTTTCATTTGTCGCTACCAACATGGGGAACTAATTAACGTTTCATTTGTCGCCGACAACTTGGGGCTGAAAACCTAATAACATTTGTGGAAGGAGAAGGGTATATATTTCTGTGCCTGTATTTTGGGGGTTATTTGTCTGTATCAGTGTATATCATTATGGGGGATGAGAAAGAAAGACAGATGAGGTTACGTAGTGGTCATCAACGGGAGAGTGATGATACGAGCAGTATGTCGAGTGATGGTAGTACCGGGGTAGCGGAGGTAAATCCCGATACTGAAACAGGGAGTGTAGGCGGCCAACCAGAATTAAAAACTTTACTTCTCGAGTTTATGTATCAGAACAAAGTTAGTAGTGATGCCTTGAATGCAAAGTTAGAACAGAATAACGCTAAACTAGAACAAAACAGTAGGGAAAATAAAGAGAGTAATAGGGAATTGAGCGATAGTTTAAACGCCAGATTAGAACAAAACAGTAAGGAAAATAGAGAGAGTACTGAAACTTTAAACGCTAAATTAGAACAAAACAGTAGGGAAAATAAAGAAAGTACAGAAGCTTTAAATGCAAAATTAGAACAGAATAATGCAAAATTAGATAAGAACAACAAGGAAATTAGTGTGAAAATGGAGCAGATTAGAGGAGAAATCAGAGGAGTAATGGAAGAGAAGGTTAAAGAGATCATTGCAGATGTAGACAAGAAATTAGGAAAAGTACAGGAGGAGTTAGAAATTAGAATCAGTACACAGGCTGAAAATTTAAAAGAACTAGTGCAACTGGAAACACAGCAGGTCAAAAAGCAATTGGGGGGAGAAATTGACAAAATTCAGGTAGCAACTAAAGAGGTTAAGGAACAGCTGGGGGGTAGAATTGAGAAAGTCCACTCGCAAATAGTTGCAAAAGTAAATGATTTAAGAGAGAGTAATAGAGAGAGCATTAGCAAGATTGAGGAGAAACAAGCAAAGCTATATGATAAAGTAGAAGAATCAGAAGGAAACATTAAATTAACAGTAAACAGTATTGAGAGGAAGGCTGAGGAGAAAATCGCAGAATTAGAATTAAAATTAAAAGCTAGGATCAGGCAAGAAAATAGTCAGAATAGGCCAGTTTTTGTGAATAGCACACACAGGGAGGTAGAACTGGGTAAGTTCAGCAATCGACAGGGGTGCCCAATGGAGTTCATGAACACTATAGAAAATAAATTCGGGGAGAGGTTGGAAAATGGTAGTATTGAGTGGTGCCAGGTAGTTGAAATTTTAGAACAAGTATTTGTGGGGGAAACGAGGAATTGGTTTGCTGTCTAAAGAGACAAGTTTACTGATATTAATGATTTTAAAATGAAATTCTGTGAAAAGTTCTGGAATGAGGTTATTCAGTCGCAGCATCGTGAGGGAGTAGTGTGTGGTAAATATAACCCTAAAGGAAGCTCCACCATGACCGAATACTTTTTAGGGCAGGTATTAGTGTGTAAATATCTGGATGGCTTGAAGGAGGAAAGTGATGTGGTAAGGTTGCTACTTAGGCACTTTCCCTATAGGATCAAGGAGGCTGCTTGTATCCAGAATGTAAAGACAATATCACAAGTAGAAAATTTGTTAAGCACATTTGATGCACTAGGGAGAAGGGGTTATGAGGACAATTTCAATCGGAACCAGGGTAATAATAATAATAGACCTAATGAAGCCAGGCATCAAGAAGTTCAAGGGAACGGTGGCGAAGGGGCCAACGCTCAAAATAGAAATAATAATAATCAGCTATATCAGAACAGAGGAAATGGCTATGGTAATCAGTATCAAGGGAGGAACAATGATTTCAGGGGAAATCAAGGGAGGAACAATGATTACAGGGGAAATCAAGGGAGAAATTATAATGACAATAATTACAACCAGAATAGGGGTCAAGGAAGAGGACAGCCTAGTGGTAGTAATATACAGCCAAACAATGACAACACAGCCCAGAACAACCAGACCAGTTTAGTAGTTAGTAGTACTACGGCCAGCTGTAGCGGTTCTTTAAACGCGAACCAGGCTGCGAAGTAAGGTCAGAATCTCAGTCTGTAGCATGCCCTGTCCATACAATTATACAGGAACCCTATGACCTAAATGTAAGAAATGAATTATTACATGAACTAAATGATGAAGGTATTATTCAGGAAGTGGTTAGTAAGAGCCCCATAGTTAAATTTAACGTGTCCGAGGCGTACACAGATGTTTTAATTGATAGTGGTTGTATGAAGAATTGCATAAGTAGTGCATTTTATGATAAAATGAAAGGAACTGGAGTAAATTTTGAGGAGATGCCAATTAAAAGCACTTTTGTTATCACAGCTGTTGGGAAGAGGTCTAAAGTAATTTCTAAGCAAGTTTTAGTAGACATTAAAATTAATAATCATGTAGAGAAGCAGATTTGCCTTGTAATTCCAAATTTAGTATTCAGTGTTATCTTGGGTTCAGAGTGGCTAAGTAGAGTGTCTGGTAACTTATGTTATGATGTAGGGAGTTTGAAATTTAAATGGGGAGATTCTGAAGTAGAAGTAGCGTTCAATGACCATATTCAGAGGAGTAGTATTGTAGGTGTGATTTGTACTTTAAATGAGATATCGCCAGCCGTAGAGCGGGGTTCTCCATGTTTTGTGGGCAGTGTGATTACGAACGGAAGTCTAGAGGACTCGTTACGTGAGGCTGCATTTCAGGGAAATATAGAGGATGAACAGTGTGTTCGGCTCTATGATGTGTTATTGTGTAATAGGAGAGTTTTTGAGGATCGCATTGGTATGGCCAATTGCTATACACATTCATTGAACGTTATTGATAGGTCAGTATTCACAGGACATAGATATCCTGTACCTTTCGCTTATCAAAGTGCAGTTGAGGCACAAATTAACCAGATGCTTGAAGATGGGATTATTGAGCACTCGAACAGTCCATATGTTAATTCTTTGATCACGGTACCCAAGACCGACGGCACTGTTCGTATTTGTTTAGACGCTCGTTTGGTTAACAGTAGAATTAGTTCAGATCAGCTGAAATCTATGTCAATAGAGGAATTAATGCAAACATTTGAGGGGAAGAAGTATTTCACTTGTGTAGATTTGAGTTCCAGTTTTTGGCAAGTGCCACTTATGTACGAAGATAGACCATTTACAGCTTTTAGTCATAAATATAATCTTTATCAATTTTGTAGAACACCTTATGGGTTAAAGAGTAGTTCAGCAGCTTTAATTAGGGCTTTAAACATTGCATTAGGGGATGACACAGGAGAGTTTGTAACCATTTACATAGATGATATGGTAATTAGTTCACGCAGTTTTTAGGAGCATCTACGTCATTTAAATATAGTTTTTCAGAAGTTAGATCAGGCAGGGTTCACTTTGAAGCTGTCTAAGTCGTCATTCTGTCAGTCAGAAGTGACATTTTTAGGTCATAGAGTGTCGAGTAGAGGTGTAACACCAGAAGAAAGTAGGGTTAATAAGATACTTAACGCAGAGGTGCCACAGAATGTTAAACAGTTAAAAACTTACCTGGGAATTTGCAACTTTTTCAGGAGGTTCGTTCTTAAATACTCAGGGTTGGTAGAACCATTCAGGGAATTGCTTAAAAGTGGGACTCGGTGGAGATGGGAGTCCAAGCATGATCAGGCTTTTAGAGCGCTGAAGGAAGGTTTTGGGAAAGCTGTAGTGCTGAAATATCCGTTAAAAGATAAGGAATATGTGGTTATGACAGATGCTTCACATATAGGCATTGCTGGAGTATTATGTCAGAAAGATGATGAGGGTAATCTGTGCATTGTATCTTTAGCCTCGCGAGGACTGACAGCAGCGGAGAAAAGATACACGATTACTGAGTTAGAGCTTTTAGGTATTGTTTTCAGTTTAGGAAAATTTAGAATGTATTTAGTAGGGGGGAAATTTGAGATCCACACAGATCACCATGCATTACTGTGTATGAGGACTTGTAAACTCAGTTCTAACAGAGTTAGTAGGTGGATTCTTGCTCTGCAGGAATACGAATTCACAGTAAAATATATTAAAGGTAAAGATAACATTCTTGCAGACATGCTATCGAGGGACACTAATTTATGTAGGGATTATCCTGTGGTTAAAGCAGAGGATGGTATTTTAATATGTGCATGTGTGGACAGTAGCAACAGGGCATCGTTACAGACACTGAGAAATATGCTAGTGGAGCAACGTGATGACGTTAACTTAAAGGAGCCACTGGCTAGGTTGGAAATAGGTGAAGAAGAGTATGTGAAAGTAGGACGGTTCACGTACAAGATGCAGGATTGGCCACTTGCAAGGTTGGAAGCAGGTGACGCAGAAACATTTATAGTTTCCAAACGTATTGGCAAAACAGCATATGTGCTGGAGAATAGTGAGGGAAACAGATTATACGGGACGTATAATATACATAGTCTACGAAAATATGTGTCATAAAGTGAGAGTGTTTAGCTGGCGAGCCAGCCTATCAAATGAGTAAGTGTGGTATTGGGTGCGTGGGAGGATCTGGTCTTAAGGCAGGCGTATCAGATGTCACACAGGGGGGTAGTATGTAAGTAAATGAGAGTTTTTAAGGTACAGGGAAATATGACGGGATTGTCGGATGCTGTTGAGCACTAAATTGTCTCGATGCACCAAGGCCATTTTGGCAGCGCTGATGGGTTCCCATTTATCTCCAAGAGATGGGGGAGCGCTTGAATAGGGCTTGTTAGCTTAAGGCGTCCACGAGATAAAAGATGGGCCATCAGAATGCGAGACAGTCCTTCATGAAACTCATACATATCAGCACACGTGATTTCTGTTTACGGCCTCGCCATGTAAGATTTGTAAGTGTGTAATTTAAGATAATTTGTACAATGGTATTATTTGTGTGAGGAGAAATGGTCTGTGTTGAGAACTAGTATTAAGTAGAATATGGTTAACGGGAACTTAACAAGACAGGGCGATTACGGCACAGAAATATTTGGTGTTATATGTAATGCGCATTTACTGTTTTTTTTTCAGAAGTCAATATTAATTTAATCTACTTTAAAGAGAGATTAAGTATTATGGTCACGAGGCGCTGCCACAATAGTGTGATCGTGTGCTCAGTGATAAGTGGAATTAAATGTCACCATAAGGAGGGGACCTCCAGTGAAATTAGGAAGTTCTATGGTGATACAAATATATCAGAACACCTTCAATGCGTGTGATATGACATCATAAATACATAGTGCTCACACATTAATTATGTCTATTTCTCCAACATAGAGAAATTTGAGAGGCGGAAATATCCGTGGGACACTATTCCATATGTAAAACATTGGACTGGTTGCAAAGTGCAATCCATAGTGACAACAAACTTTGACGCAAAGTGCGTGAAGAAAAATTATGAGTGTATATATCTGTAATTTAGGGTGATTTCATTTATGTAATATGTATTTTGGATGGGGTTTATTAACGTGTCTGGGATAATCGGATAATGGACCGTCGTCACGGTAAATCATCCGATGATCCGAGGCGAATATGTAACGTGTTTTTCGAGGGGTTTTATGCAACTGGCATAAGTCAGTAGGAAGCCATTCTATATTTATTTACGCGGCAAATTGTTCAGCCAAGAGAATTTTTCATGTTAATTTATTATTATTATTATTATTATTAATTTATTATAATTATTATTTAGGTATTTTCGGAGCATTTTATAAAAATTATTAGCATTCAGATAGGTTTTCTATGTCTTAGAAAACGCTATCCAGCAAATTATTACGAACGACGATATCATAGAAAATTATCTGATTACGGAATTTTACGGAGTTTTCGTCAGTTAGGGTATATCGAGAGACGTGACTCACTGGGATTTCAAGTACACGCTTAATCTTGTCGAGAAGCATGACGCAATCTTGGGTCGTAAGGTCTAGAAAAGACGAATTGTTGGAACGGAACCCTCCCTTCGAGTGTAATGACCCGGAGGAGGAGAAGATCGCGTGGTGGGTCAGCCAATCAGGGGAGACGACGTAAGCTAGTTGGGACTGAAGAGTGGGGAGCCGGCGTGTGGTTATATCGTTCGACGCGCCGTGAAACAAGGACTATCTGTGAAATACTTGACGAGTATGGATGCGAGTGCGTGTCGCTCCGATGTTCAGTGGAGTTAGCGACGAACTTTTGTAAAACTTGGTTGTACGAGTGTTTGGGTCCGAGGTACGGACCATAGAATTATCTAAGCTACCAGAATATCATCAAATTCCGACGGAGATGACGACGTCCAGGAGACTGTGGGAAGCTCACAGCATCAGCAAGTACGAGGGAAATGCCTTGGCAATTTCCAATGGTAAGCGCAAATGACGCAGAAATACGCAATCTCTCATTTTTCTTTGTTTTACATTTCATATTTCAGTAACTTCATAGCTTGGAAATAAGAGTAAAATCAATTTATCAGACTCCGTTTTCACGTAATTTTCTATCGGTAATATTCAAATCACAACGCTCCAATTTAAATTTTGTACTTATTATTATTATTAATTTTGCTATACTTGTTTTATATAATAAATTCATTTCTTTTACAATGCAATCTTTGCTTTCAGTAGGTAGCATTAGATATAGACCAATTCCTTCTCCTGATACAATTGTTTGTTGGGTTAATGATCAAATCATACCACGATCTGAGTGAATAGAGTCTTGAATGTGTTCTGCCAGAGCTAGACGTTGTTAAATACAAATTTAGATTTCAACATTGCGTTGAGGTCTTGGCGCCCATTAAAACAACATAGCTTAGGCAAAGGTAAACAGTTACATTTCTCACCCAACAGTTAGGAGCTAGCAAAACGTTTCATTTGTCGCTACCAACATGGGGAACTAATTAACGTTTCATCTTCAGGGTCTTCTTTTGTCTTCTGCTACTGAGAATCTCTTCCTTCTTCCACCTATTATTTAATTTCACAATTATCGGCTGAGGCCCAGGCTTTGTTGACGGGAGGCGGTGAGCTGCGTCTATGTTTGCCCTGGCGATTTCAACTCCTAACGTTACATTTTATCATATTGGAATCAACAAATGTGGTGGTATTGCGGTGGTCAGACATCATCATCTCAGTTTTATCAAAGGAAATCGAGAGACCTACCACTTCAGCTGCTTCTTGTAATGAGCAATGTTGACATCATCCACTTTGGATCCATTATCTAGTTTAATACAATTATTAGGTATTCTGCATCTTCATTCAGGGATGACCTTTTCACGAAGGAATCTTGTAGTTTTACGTGACCATTAATCTCGCAATCATGAGCCATGGGGCCTTTCGAAAATCTCACATGCATTGACTGGGAATCGAACACGGTCTGCCTTGGTAAGAGGCAAGCAACTTAACCACTAAATCATGGGTTTGAGCCCACTGCCTCGATGAACACCAAGCTAAATCTCAAAAGGTCTGATGATTTAACAAATGAAATGCTTTTGTATTCTTCGCTATTTGAGGTTGGTGTTTGTTGTATTGTATTGCTAGCCTCCATTTGTTCTATTGCAGAATGAGGTAGCTGCAGCTGAGACTAAAATCAAGACCCAGGACCAAGCATTCCATGAAGATATTGAGCGAATGACCAATGAGCAGAAGAGAATGGAACAAGAGATATCTAAGGTAATTCTACTTGTATCGCTGGTACAGTGTTCTTGACTGGGGGTTACAATACTGAAAATGAACAACTTGCTATGCCAATATTTATGTTTTTTTTAAAATGTACTACCGGTATTTTACTATATTATTGTTTTATCTATCTAAATCTGAAAATCGTTATGCTGTTACAAGATTTCAAATACATATCATTTCACATTGGTACTGAATTCCGAGTTCCTCACAAGGGAAAAACTCTGAAATGAATTTCCCAATCTTACTGATACTTGGCACAAATGTTGATCAGATCGCAAGAAAAACATCTGTGATGGTATTTTGTCCCCAAATTCTCTTTGGTTATTCCTATAGAGGGCGAAATACTGCGAACTTAAGTGCGCTCGTATGACTCAATGCAGCACAGATAGTTGCATGTGTCGATTTCTCCTATCCTCCCCAATCAACTAGATGGCCACAAGCCCTTCCTCTAGCACAGTCATGGGCAAAGTAGCCAAGTGCAGCCCTTGAGCTAGTCTAATCCGGACCGTGGCATAGTTTCGAATTATACTACCTAGAATTACACATAGGTCATATTTCCTATTCTGTTCACCTAGAAGTGAAAAACTATTTCAATCTCATTGTGTTAATGCGTTTTGTGTAATAACTTTTTGTGCGAAAAATCTCGACGAATTTGAATGAAGATTTCAGAACTTCAAAGTACAGGCTATTTGAATGGATGGATGCGAGAGATCTTAAGCTAGTGTGGAAGGAAGGTCTCCTCCTGAAACTCAGCAGAGCAATACCATGTCTCAAGATCTTCACTCTGACATACCTTTTAGAACTGACAAAGCATGGAAGCAAGAATAGGCCAGATTACACCCACATGGTCAAATCAATATCAATGACCCAACAGCAAAACCTCCTGGGTTTAATCTCCCACGCACCATCTGGACCAGACTAAACAGGATACGCTGCGGCGTTGGAAGAACTGCTTCTGCACTACACCAATGGGGGTGGTTGGAGTCTCCTTCCTGCAACTGTGGCGCTGAAGTGCAAACCATCAGCCACATCATGAAAGAATGTCCTCTACGAGCATTCACTGGGCCTATGGAGGAGCTACATCAAGTAACCCCTGCGGCATTCACTTGGTTGGAAGGACTAGACATCAGCTTGTGATGAAATCTCAGAATCTGCAGCTGTGTGTATGCGTGCTTCCTAGTTAGTCTGTAATACTTTATATGCATGTATATAAATATGTATATATATGTATATACAATTATATGTAAAATACATTTCAAACGATTGTCAAATGAAGCATCATATGCTAAATAAATAACAAGAACTTCAAAGTTAATAGATGGGACTTGGACGTTTTCAGCATGCTATTTAATGTTGACTGTGAAACAGTAAACTCACAATTGCTGCTAGAAGTGATTGAGTTACAATGTAACAAGGAATTAAAGCAACTATTCATCAACGTTTCAAAAATTGAGTTCTACAAGGCCCTACCAAAATCAAGCTTCCCAAACTTGAAATCTCATGCACAAGATAACTGCCATGTTCGCATCTTACTATATCTGTGAACAGGTGTTTTCTACAATGAAGCTTCGAAAATATAGCATCAGAAATAGATTGACAGACCACCATTTAGTTCAAAGAATCAGCTCATCCGCGTTTAAACCAGATTATGAAAAATCTTTAAGAAGCACAGTCACAGTTTCACTTGTCACGCTCCTTCCTCTTCTAACAAATAATGAAGGTGTGTTCTTTTTCTCTTAGTTTTCTACCATTTGTAGCGTATAATTTTTGTTTGATTTAAAATTCAGAAATAAAAAGTATACGAGGCACGTCCAGAAAGTAAGTTCCGTTTTGTAATAAAATTGAATTGTGTACAGATACAGAAAAATTATTTATTGCACAACATTCTACACCTCTTAAACTACTTTTCCACATAACTGCCGAACTTTTGCAGGCATTTGTCATAGCTTGGCACAAGCTTTTGGATACCTTCTTCATAGAAGTTTGCCGCCGACCGTAAACGAGAGTGAAGACTCCCCTGTAAGATATCCTACCGTTTGGCAACCACTGTTAGGCAAATTGCGTATGTGGTCAGGATAACTCCTAAACATACGCAGTTCTCCTGGTAAGCACGCAATTTGCCTAACAGTGGTGGCCAAAGGTAGGATATCTTACAGGGGAGTCTTCACTCTCGTTTACGGTCGGCGGCAAACTTCTATGAAGACGGTATCCAAAAACTTGTGCCACGCTATGACAAATGCCTGCAAAAGTTCGGCCAGTTATGTGGAAAAGTGGTTTAAGAGGTGTAGAATGTTGTGCAATAAATAATTTTTCTGTATCTGTACACAATTTAATTTTATTACCAAACGGAACTTACTTTCTGGACGTGCCTCGTATAATCTATCTATAAACATGTGTTGTTCTTTTTTTCGGCCCGCCTACATTATTCTGCCCCTAAGAAGTTTGCCCATGTCTGCTCTAGCATGTACTGTAGGCCCTCTCACAATAGACAGGCTACTGAGGGAATGGTTGATTTACTGTGATTGGTTGGAGAGGATATGAGAACATTAGAAACCCAACAAGAGAAACCCACCCAACTGGGCTGCATCAAGTGTCACATGCATATTTAAATGCCTACAAATTTATGCTTTCTTGAGAGTGTTCAAGTGAATCTGGGGATGAAATACCACCACCCTTTTTTTTTCTTGCGATGTGACCAATATGAATGCAATTTTTCAGCAATATTGGGAGATTCATTTTTGTGATATTCTCTTGTCAGTAACAAAGCAATACAGCCATACAGACCTTTTGTTTGGCAGCATGTGGAGATGTGTCACTTGACAGAAGTTGCCATGCTTTGTGTCATACAGGCTTCTATATTATTGTTATAAAGACAAGTGCTTACGCTCATGGTACAGCAAATACAAGTCTCCCACTCAGTGATGAGGACTGACAACATTTGAAGGGAAATACTTTGAACAAAGATAAATTTTGCTGTACTGCAAAAGCTATTTTTGTTCTAGTTTAACATCCCTACAAAGACTTGTGAATTCTTGGTCCTTGTTGGTTATCCAAATGGTTGCATAAATATTGCAATTACACAGGTCTGAATGATTTTGCAGTAAATTGGAAAATAAGCCATGTTAGTTAGTTATTGAGGTTTTAAGGGGTGGAACTACGAGATCATCTGTCCCAATAAGCCATGCTGATAAAGATTAATGTTCTGAATTCAAAAATGTTGTCAGTATTGTAATATCTCATCTTGTTTAGGCTCAATACCATTTTTATTGTTACAATCAAAATGACATTTTTTACTATCATCAATTAACCAGATGTGACAGGAAAAAACAGAATGCATTTACAAAATCAACAAAGGGAAGTTAATCAAACACACCTATTTTCGTTTTTACCACAGAATTTTTTCTTTTCTTTTTGCTTTCATCTTGTTATCTTTGCTACACTGTTGAGATGAACTTTGAAATTTCAGATTTTGATATACCTAGGTATAATTTTTACACCAGATACACCCCACTAAGACAATACTACAATTTTTTCTGTGTGCATTCATTACATGCTACCTGGATCTCCCAGTGGTATTCTAGTGTATAATTTAGAAAAACAATCATTTAGATATTATGTACATGTTTCATGCTCTATAATAATTTCTCTCTCCCCTTGTCCCAAAGTTTCACAAAATATTATTGGTTTTAGTCTTATTTTGAAGGATGCTAATCACTTTTATATAAATTCCATGGCAGGTTGTAGAAACAACTTTTCCATAACAATTGCAATTGTGCACTTTATGTTTTCATCTTCTTTGTGTATGCACACTCTTACACTCTTAACTTCTGTCTCTATTTTTGCATTAAACGTTGATGTTTTCTAGGAACGTTGTAGAGTGGGCCAACTTGAAGCAGCCTTGACGGATAAGCAAGCGGTTATTGAGCGACTCTCACATCAGATTCAGACTATGACTACTCAACAAGAATTGTGAGTACTTCACTATCTACCACTTATATTTTTAGTATAAAATGTCCTAAAGCTTTCACCTAACTGTGGAAAAATTGCCCTTAAAATATTTGTTCCTTGCAAGTACCCATCAGCTGAATGTGTGAGTCCAGACTGTGGAGCTGACAGCAGTGTATTTGAAAGGCTACTGATACAAGTCAACAATTCAGAGAAAGAGACTATAAAACTGAAAGACTCTAGAGAATCAGTCAAAGTTTCAAACATTTTATTTTTTATGACCTCTTAGGATCACTTTAGTCAAATCATTATTTAATCAGTCTCTTTGAAGGAACCGTTCGAGCCTTTCGGTCCTCCCAGTACTTTTCATATGTTCAGATCTTTGTGCCCTATCTTGTGTTGAAAATGTGTGTGTTGTGATTTTCTTTCTCGTGAGTGTGAAGTGAGGGTTGATATTCGTTATTTTTTCTTCTTTTTTTTGTTGTTTAATTCATCTTATTTGTGGTGTTTTCTGGTGTAAGGCCAATTCCCTGCAGAATTTCTCTGATTTCTCTGATATATTTGCATTCTGTCATGGTATTTCTTTTTGAGACGAGATTGTATTGTATGAGTTGTTTCAGATGTCTCGAATTCTGCATTCTTATTATGTGTCCAAAGAATTCCAATCTTCACTTACGCATGACATCAATAATGTGTTCCATTTCCTTCTACACAACTTTGCTGGGTATGCCCAAGATCACGGGTTCAAACCCGGCCGAAATTGACGGATTTTTTAAGAGTGTTAAAAGTCCCTCAGTATACCTTCTTTCGGAGGGGAAGTAATGCCGGTTGGCCCATGTTTTATGGCATGTAAAAGAACTTTCCAGTAACTTCAATTTTGTGAAGATAAATTTGTCGTTTAGATTTGATTGACACTCTATTAAGTACCAACGTTCGTCGCCAGGTGCCGGTTACGGTGGCATCTAGTAGCGAAGCTCACAGCTAGGTGTTGTTGAAGGTATCATTAGGCAGCAAAGTTAGGAACTACTTGAAATTGATCGTCTGCAGTCCTTACCTGAATTACAGATACCACACACTAATACAGCCATCACAATTAACACCGGTTATCAGACAGATTCTACACACACCTAAAGTACACGGGGCTACATGACCACATTGTCGCAGCCCCTAAACTGAGGAACCAACCAACCAACCAACTTTGCTGGGCACTATCTGCAACTTTCAATGTTTTTGGTACTTTGTATTGTTTTGTTGATAGAAGTTCTTCCATTTTATCATTCGATCTTCTATAATCTATTAGATTTTGTTTGCTCATTCCGGTGGAAGAGGGTTCCTTTTGCATATCTGGCTTCTGCTTTTATAACTGTGTTATAGTGTTTTATTAAGAGCGTTAAAATCCTTCAGTATGCCTTTCTTCAGAGGGGAAGTAAAGCCGGCGGTCCCATGTCATAGATTTATGGCATGTGAAAGATCCTTCCACAGACTAAACTTGTGTGAAGCTAAATTGTTAGGTTAGATTTCGTCGGAACGCTCTATCAAAGTACGGTACCAATGTTCACCACTAGGTATTATTGATATCTGGTAGCGAAAGTTGGAACAACGGTACTTGAAATTGAATGGAACTTGCAGTTCAACCTAAGAGTGTCTGCTGGAAGCAGCTACAGACTCAGGCGAGCCGAACATGTCCTCGGACACTCCGGGCACTAAAAGCCACTTTGTGTGTTCACTAAAAGCCATACGATAAATAAATAAGTGTTTTATTTTTGCATTTATGGATAGGCATCTTTTTTTCTTGTAAATGGCCCAGGTTAATTTTTGTACTTGGATTGTTATTTGGTTTGAGATTTTTATTTAAATTTAGGTTGTTTGTTATTACTTCTCCAAGTTACTCGTATTTGAATTGGGTTACAATTTTAATTTCATTACCATTAATGTTTATTTCTTTAGGGGCATAACTTCTGTCTTTTCAAATGACATTTTGAGACTAATTTTATTTGCAATTATTTGAAGTTCTGATATCTGTGCTTTTGCTTCATGTAAGTCATTTGCTAGAATGCCAAGCCATCTGTGAAACAAAGGCAATTTGTTTTGATTTTTCTGCCTATTTTTGGGTGGCATTTTTTCTCATAAGCATTTCTAGAGCATAATTAAATAGTAATGGTGAGAGTCTTTTGCCCTGACATAATTCTGTTTTGATCTTAATTGGTGCTGATAATTCACCTCTGAACTTATTTTTTGATTTGGTGTTTGTAAGTGTTGTAACGTTGGTAGTTTTATACTTTGTTTAACAAGTATGTGGTTCTGTATATGTAAGGTGCTTCCACCTGCCCTTTATGCTTCAGTTAGTCTAAAACCCGCGCCATGTTCGCACATGTTTAGTTTGCGCGGTTCCGCTATTGCCATCCATGTACATCAGTTCGTTATTATTATTAAACTCACTATCAGTTCGCTTTGCTTATCTCTGGTTCCCTCATATCCTCTTACAGGTTATGGGCCCAGATGCACGAGACTAAACGCATAAATAACAAATCGTAATCATTCGTAAAAACGTGCCAGAAGTTAACCTCAAAAGTGAACGCCGGAAGTATTGGGAGAATTGAACCCCTCGGTAAGGACAATTTCGACACGTGGGCCGTGCAGATGCAGGCTATCGTCATTACGGGCGATTTGTGGGAATTCGTCGGCGGGAATTCTACGAAACCAGAACCAGCGGCTGGAAATGCAAACGCGGCGGCAATTCTAGAGTAGGACAAGAAGGATCAAAAGGCTCGGTCGCTGATCATTTTGTCGATGTCGCCAAGTGAAATAAAGCAAGTCAAGAATTGTGTCACGGCACGTGATACATGGCAACGACTGAAACAGATCTACCAATCCCAGGGACCGGCTCGGAAGGCGACCTTATGAAAAGGCTAACCTTACAAAAATTGGCGGACGATGGCAACGTGCGTGACCATCTGAACGATTTCTTCGACACCGTGGACAAATTGGGAGATATGAACATCACGATCAATCCGGAATTGTTGACAGTTATGTGTTTATACAGTCTGCCGGCATGGTTCGAGAACTTGAGGTGTGCAATAGAGTCACGTGACAACCTACCGACTCCCGAGGCTCTTCGGACCCAAATCATCGAAGAGGATGACGCACGAAAATCGAGCACACAAGGTGAAATAGCGGGAGCTATGTTCGTCAAGAAGAAGACTGGTCCAGGTAACAAGAACTATAAGAAACAAACACCCAAACTAAACAACAACAGTGAAACAGAAGAAAGCAGATCTGAGTACCGGTGCTACGTGTGCAAAAAGCAAGGTCATGAGCCAGCCAGTGCAGATTTAAACAAAGAGATCCATCGAAGAACAAAGGTAAAGACAGTTCTAATACTCAATCGGCAAATTTCACTCGAGAACTATGCTTACAGGCGACGACAACTCAGAGCAGTGACGTACCTAGAATATGGTGGGAAAAGGCAGTGTTCGCTTATCTACCAGCATTGCGAACGAAGAGATAGATGTCTCTCTCTCTGATGTTTCTCACGTTCCAGACCTTAGGACAAACTTGCTGTCGGTGGGAAAGATTACCGACCGCGGCCACGAGGTGATTTTTGACAAGGAAGGTGCAGTCGTCATGAACGAAAAAGGAGAATTCTTGATGCGAGCTGAGAGGAAGAATAACCTATATTACGTCAGTGAGAGTCAAGAACATGCAAATATGGCTGCATCGCCCAAAATATTTGATCTAAAATTGTTACACCGTCGGCTCGGACATGTCAACGTGGGCGACATCTTGATAGCTGTGAGAAAAGGGAGGGTTCCTGGCGTTGAGCTGAGAAATCCATCGACGACTCTGGACTGTAGAGTCTGCCTCGAGGGGAAGATGTCCAGGACGCAGTTTCCAAAGAAATCCGATCGACGGAAGGAGCTACTCGATTTGATCCACACGGACGTATGTGGACTGATGCCGACTCCATCTATGGGAGGTTCAAGGTACCTCTCGGAACTCATCGACGATCACTCTCATTGGTGTGAAGTGAGATTTCTGAAGGCAAAATCAGAGGTCTACGAAGCTACCGTCGGGGACGTTACCAGGATGGAGAATCAGAAAGGAAAACTCGTAAAGGTGATCCAGTCTGACAACGGCAGGGAATACCTGAATCGAGAGTTCGACAACTACCTGAAGAAGCGCAGAAACACAAGACGCCTCACAGTCCCTCACAACCCCAAACAAAACGGGAAGTCGGAGAGGATGAATAGGACTTTGATAGAGACTGCCAGGTGCATGTTGTTCGACACCGGATTACCTCACCGCTTCTGGGCGGAAGCAGTGAATACTGCAAATTACATCCGTAATCGCCTGCCATCAAAAAGTATCGGAGGCAAAACACCGTACGAATTGTGGACAGGAGAGATTCCTGACATCTCGCAATTCAGAACGTTTGGAAGCAAGGTTTACTTCCTGGACAGGGATCCCGGAAGAGGGAAACTGGATCAACGAGGCAGAGAAGGCGTGTTCATGGGTTACTCTGATGAAACCAAGGGCTTTCGCATATACTCCCCTGACAAAGACAAAGTTTTGATCAGCCGAGAATGAAAAGCCACTGGAAGAGACTAGGATGGAGCGCCCGGAATCCTCGAAGCAAGATATTTGTTGGGAGCTGTTCTTTGCAGAACCACCGCCGCAATCACCAAGAGAAAAAGATCAACCAGCTGTCATGGAGGAACCAGTCTCTCAACCCGAAATCGGAGAAGATGATGAACCTTTCTTCGGTTTCGATGTGACGCCAGTGGATGATCATGATAGAACGACTGTCGAAACATCCGATACTACTCAATTGATACAAGGACCTGGTCGACCCAAGATTCTGCGAACTGGAAAAGGGGGAAGACCGAAGAAACTTTTTCAAACAAATCTCCAAGGTGTGGAGGAGCAAGAAGAAGACGAGGAGATTTTTCTAGCAGAGATTCCATTCAAGGAGGCAATAACAGGACCAAACTCTAACGAGTGGCATGGTGCCATGGTCATGGAAATGGAATCTATCCTGAGAAACAATACATGGGTGCTGGTGGATCCTCCCCGTGATGCCAAAGTCATCGGATACCGAATGGTGCTGCGCGACAAACTAAAACCTGATGGAACACTTGAGAAGAAAAAGGCCAGGCTGATGGCTCAAGGTTTCAACCAGGAGTATGGAATCAACTACTTTGATACGTTCGCACCGGTGGCGCGAATTAAATCAATTCGATTGATGGTTTGTCTCGCTGCCATTGTCGGTGTAAAAATCAGACAGTACGATATCACAACGGCTTATCTGTATGGTGACCTAGACGGGGAAATATTCATGAAACAACCGAAGAACTTCAGGGAGATGTTAGAGAGCATTGCGATGTCTGGAACTGACGACGAAACCAAGGAGAAGGCCAAGAACATGCTTCGCCAGTTGCAGGGAGGCTTCAAGGTCTGCTTACTACAAAAATCACTGTACGGATTGAAACAGGCCGGTAGAAACTGGTATGCCAAGCTGCGTGAGGTCTTGAGGAAGTGCGGTGCCAAACCAACCGCATCGGATCCGTGTCTATTCCAAATTGGTTCCGGAAATAACATAACTTTGATTGCCGTTTACGTTGACGACATGATGGTGCTGTCAAAATGCAAAAAGACGATCGCCGAGATTTCCAGAGTCCTGAGTGAAAATGTCAAGGTCAAGGACTTAGGATTGGCCAAACACTTCCTAGGCATCGAACTAATCCAGGAGACCGGATGCATAGCCATGCTATAGCAAGGTTACATTGAAGAGCTTCTCCAACGCTACGAGATGGCCGACTGCAACCCTGTAGTCACACCACTTGACCCTGGAACGAAATTGAGCAAAATTGAGAATCCCAGTATTGACGAGTTGAAGTTGCCTTACCGCGAATTGGTAGGCACGCTGACATATCTGTCGACAACTACACGCCCGGACATTTCGATCGCTGTCAGCTACCTGGGACAGTTCAACAATTGCTTCGGAGTCGAACATTGGAAAGCTGCCAAGAGAGTGCTGCGGTACTTGAAGGGGACTTCGAACATCGGGCTGATCTACGAAGCAGACACCGAACCGATCCAAGGATTCGTCGACGCCGACTTGGGAAGCTGCCAAGAAGATAGGAGGTCCTACACGGGGTACGTGTTCCTGCTCGGTGGATGCCCTTTATCGAGGGACTCAAGAAAACAAAGGACCGTGGCCCTTCGCACCACGGAGGCCGAGTACATGGCGTTGTCAGAGTGCGCCAAGGAAGCTGTGTACTTACGTCGATTTCTGCTCGAGTTAGGATTCAAAGACTTAGCCACTATGTTCATTTTTTGTGATATTCAAAGTGCAATTAATTTGGCAAAGAATGCGATGTATCACAGTGGAAGCAAACATATTGATATTAAACATCACTTTGTTCGTGAAGTCTTTGAGTGTAATTTTTTTGTTTTAAAGTATATCTCTACGAACGATCAAGTTGCTGACTTTCTCACGAAGAGTTTAAGTCGAATGAAACATGAACGTTGCTTGAAGTTTGCTGGTTTCGAGAGTGTAAAGATTGTATGAACCTGTACTTGAGGGGAAGTGTTGTAACTTTGGTAGTTTTATACTTTGTTTAACAAGTATGCGGTTCTGAATATGTAAGGTGCTGCCACCTGCCCTTTATGCTTCAGTTAGTCTAAAACCCGCGCCATGTTCGCACATGTTTAGTTTGCGCGGTTCCGCTATTGCCATCCATGTACATCAGTTCGTTATTATTATTAAACTCACATCAGTTCGGTTTGGTTATATATCTCTGGTTTCCTCATATCCTCTTACAGTAAGAGTTAACTTTATCGTGTTTATTAATTTGGGATGCAATTATATGCTTTCTTGAAGTCTACAAATGTTATCACCATATCTCTATTTCTCTTCCTGTTGTAATCCATTATTAGTTTAACACTCATGATTTAGTGAGGATAGCTTCTCCAGGGTCTGAATCCTAGTTCTTTCTCTAGTTGTTATTGTAATTCTGTTAAGGATTATTCTTGAATTGATTTTGTATGTTATGTCCTGGAGTGAGATTCCCCTGTAGGTACTAGGGTCTGTTTATTCTTTTGATTTACATCACAATAAAGACTCTGGCTACTGCTTAGAATCCAAAGGCAGTATGAATGAGTAAATTGTGCAAACATAGCATAGTTTTGCAGAAAACTCTAGGATAAAAGTTGATTGGCCTGATCTCCATTACTTCTGTCACCATTATTCTCGTTGCAAAGCTCAGTAGCTTTGTTGACTGTTGTGGCCATGTGAGCCACCTGTAGAGTTTTTCATAGAAAATGTACCTGTAATACCCATGTTTGAGTTCCACTATTTCCAGACTTGTTATCATAAAATATGTGTGCTTTCTTATTAATGACTGGAGGGAGTTTTCAGCTGCTTTATGCAGTATTTAAGCTTCTTTAGTTCTGCTAACTTTTGGGGTTTATTGGAACCCAACCTGATTTGTAGGCTTTATCTTGAGGTAGAGGAGGAACAGTAGTTTGGCTTTCTGTTGGCCATAGAAGTTGTTTACATGAATGCAATAGTGAAAATAAATTAATCAAAGCTTTATTCAGTGCAGAAAGGGGACATGTACTACACAAGTATCTTTTCTGCACTGAACCTTAATTTGGATAGTCCCACTTCCAATATTGCTAATGTAATGTTTCTGCATAGAAGATGCATCTATTCTAGCCAGGCAAGGATATTCAGTTTACTCAATTTCAGCCAAAATGTTACATGTATCCTTTCTGTTCTAACTGAGTCAAATGTATTCCATTTTTATATATTGCGCCCATTGACGCTTGTTCGCGTTGGTATAATCGATCACAGGATCCTTGGAGAAATTGCTACTATGCTGAAGAGCAGTCGAACACAACCTAAAGGAAGCGGGAAGAATATTGAGCAAGATTGATTATAACAACAAAACTTCAGGTTGCAAGCAATCAAAACTAGGCCTCCCACAAGGAGCTGTATCAAGCACAACTTTATTCAATGTGTACATCAACGATCTTCCAAAAACAATAAAGAAAGTAGGTAATGTGAATATCAGCATGTTTGCAGACGATGTTATCATTTGGACCACAGCACGTAACAGCCCAAATCAGCAAATGCTTCTTGAACACAGAATGAACCAGGCACTTATAAAACTCAAAAACTGGACCAAAAACAATAATATGGAAATCATTACTTCCAAAACAGTATACCAGTTTTTCTCCCTGAGACACCACAATCCAACTTTTAGTCTCAAATTTAGTAATCAAGACCTTCCAAAAAGTGAAAGTACAAAGTACCTAGGTATCATCATGTACAGGAAGCTGAACTGGACCAAACACATAAAACATGTGGAGGATGAGGTAAGCAAACGGATGAAATTACTCAAGAGGCTAGCAGGAGCTACTTGGGGGAGCACTCAAGATACACTCAACAAAACCTACAATACTTACATCAAACCTATCATAAAATATGGCAGTGAAGTACTCTCTACAGCACCCCAGTCAAACATTGATCGCCTCGAGAGGTGTCAGAATAATGCCCTACGAATCATAACAGGTGCAATAAAAACCACACCTATAACCGCCTTGCAATTATATACCCACAACTTACCAATAGAAGAAGAGATGAAACATCAAACAGCCAATGCATACCTCAGTATACAAAGACTACCTCAAATGACATGGATCAAAAAACCAGTTTCTAGCCCCAATCTTAAAACGCAAAAAGATCCCTTAAGCCTCGCCAAAGAGTACATCAATAAGAGCAATCTGCAAATCAAACTTGAACCACTCTGTATGCCAGTCAATCCCATTGAATATATACAAGTGACTACAGATCTTACTTTGTTAGAAGAGGTCTGCAAGAAAGACTCTTCACCACAAGATCTAAAACAACTGGCCCTCTGTACAATAGAAGAAAGATATCCATCTAATCAATGGCTAAAAATATTTACAGATGGCTCACAAGACAAAGAAAATAGAACCGGAGCAGGAATACATTCATCTCTCTTCTCACTCTACTTCCCAGTAGGCCAAAACAAAACAAACTTTGATGCTGAGATAAGAAAAATTTCACATGCACTCCATCAGTTATTAGGCAGAAACATTGATTGTCAAAAATGCGTTATCATTACAGATTCAAAAGCAGCCATCCAAGCCATCTCGTCAAATTATAAGACCCAAAATAAAGAACTGAAAGAAATTTTTTGTATGATAAAAACCCTTCAAAGACTCCACAAACAGATCTCATTTCAGTGGATCCCTTCTCATGTTGGAATAGCAGGAAATGAAGAGGCAGACAGATTAGCAAAAAAAGGTACCACACTACAACAACCTGTCAGTCAGACTGATTTTATGTCAGCAAAAAGGATCTTGAAAAATACTATCAAAAACAGATATGAGGAAATGGCAAAGAAAACAGCAGAAACCAAATTATGGAAAGACATTGACGCTAAATGGGATCAATATAAATTAACACCAAGAAGAGAAGCTGTAGCCTTCTTCAGACTTAACACTGGCCACGACTACCTTGCAGCTCATCTGAAACGAATCAACATCCTGAGATCTGAAGAATGCACACTTTGTCACGAACCTGGAAGTAAATTGGATAAGGGACACCTGCTACATTGCAACAAACTTGATGTGACTGCTAGAACTTCTGGAAACCTCACACAACTCTATTGGAGCGCAAGAAAGCTGATGGATTGGAATCCGGGCTAGCCATAGGAAACAACAACATTTTGGATAGCCCGTAAATCGTCTAAGATTTATCTAATGTCATTCAGCATATTTAAATTACGGTCCACATCGCAGAAACGCGAAACCGTAAATTTGCGCGGCTATCTCAAGCTTTGAGCTGACGCCACGTTGAGGAGACACTACTACTAGTCGTACGTCCGAGCAGGACAGACGTGTCAGTGACGCATAAGGTTCGAACAAGTGATACCAGTGTTCCAAGTATTGAAAGACTCTTGTGAAATGGAGAAATCCATTATTATTATTATAGACATGGGCAACTATTACTGCTAAATATGCAGAGGGAGTTATTGTGAACGATAATTAATCTCCAACCAGTGTAATATTTTTACCAGATTTAATAAACAGTGGCAGCATGGCGAGCACATTATCAGGTCGCATGCTTACTTGCACGAGTGTATCATAAGAACTGTGAATTGTGAAAAACTGTGTTATTCATAAACCTTTCATGTTTTGTCGGAGTGCTGAATTTGTATTTTTGATTAACTGTAAATAATTATTTTCGACCACATGCAATGTTTGCGAATGAGCGTTGCAAAAGTAATGATAACGCCAGTGGCGGAGTGTATGGGCAATTTTGTTTTACCGCACCAATAGAGTCAGTGAGCGCAGTAACATCAGTATGATATTTAACACGAGTGAAAACCTTACCCCTACGTACAACATGGAACCAACCATCTACATCTAATGGATAATAACGACCACGCTATGGAGTTGGAGATGGATCATTAAACCTCATGCGTGAGGAGCTAGCAATGGAAGGTGGCTGAAACAAAGGCAAGATGATCTAAGACCATTACGGAGACCACTAAAACATCTCACGGCGGGTCTCGAAGTCTTGACGCTGTACTCTGTAAGTCAGAATATATGTAGCTATATTTAATGGGTTGGAACAGTAGATTAGTCATAAATAGTTTCACTAAAGTGCACAACACAGGTAGTATTAATATAAGCTCACGTGTGGAAAAATTTAGTTTTGTTATAAATTTCTTTAACGCCAGGAAGGCAAAGTTATAATGTCCATTTCGTATCATTTCAAGAACAGTAACAGTCTACTTTTATTTGTCAGGCTGATGACATAAGAAACAACTTCTTGACAGGTGGTAAATGAAGGCCAAGGTCGCCTGTGTGCGAGAGGGCTACTCATAGCATGGTTCAATGAACCTCAGGCAGTGCATTACATAATCCAGAAGGCAGTGCAATTCCTTACATTATATAATCTGAATGCGGGATCCGTTATCCACGTGTTTGACAAATGAGCATCTGGAATAAGGCTTTATTTTGTTACGACAAGCTAGAAGGACATTGGAAATGAACTGTATTTTGAAACCAGAGATTGTAGGTTCGACATTATTCAGGGAGGAGGCTACATGATAAATACACAATCTCACACACTATTTTTGTATCAGAATCCTTTATGCTATTGGAGAGTATTCTTAATATGTGTTTTCTACACACTTAGTCTTTGTAATTGATGTTCAAAAGACTCCACAAACAGATCTCATTTCAGTGGATCCCTTCTCATGTTGGAATAGCAGGTAATGAAGAGGCAGACAGATTAGCAAAAAAAAGGTACCACACTATAACAACCTGTCAGTCAGACTGATTTTATGTCAGCAAAAAGGATCTTGAAAAATACTATCCAAAACAGGTGTGAAGAAATGGCAATGAAAACAGCAGAAACCAAATTATGGAAGGACATTGATGCTAAATGGGATCAATATAAATTAATACCAAGAAGAGAAGTTGTGGCCTTCTTCAGACTTAACACTGGCTATGACTGCCTTGCAGCTCATCTGAAACGAATCAACATCCTGAGATCTGAAGAATGCACACGTTGTCACGAACCTGGAAGTAAAATGGATAAGGGGCACCTGCTACATTGCAACACACTTGATGTGACTGCTAGAACTTCAGGAAACCTCACACAACTCTATTAGAACGCAAGAAAGCTGATGGATTGGAATCCGGGCTAGCCATAGGAAACAACTACAACAATGTGTATAGTATTGTGGTAGTGACAGTTCTGCTTGCAGTCGCGTGCGTGCTTGAATACTATGGCTATGTTGGGAAAAGGTTTGGTGGTGGACGAGGGGTCGTTTATATGGTATTTTTTCCCGCTCTATTTGATGGCGAGGTTATTTAAAAAAAATGGGTGGAATTTGGAAACGCAATTTGAGGTAAACGTGCGTTTTTGACATTTTGATGATATTTAATGAGCTTGTAAGGCTATAACGATGTGTTATTTAGGAATGTGGTGACGTCCACTTTGCTGTAAATGTGTGTTTTTTTTTTGAAAATTGTTGATTTTGAAATTGGCACTATTTTGGAAACGGTGAATTTTAGAAAAAAGTTTGTTTGACTTTAATGAAAGGTGTCTATGCCCTCTAGGTGGAAAGCAAGTTTGAAGTGTGTAGGAGGAAAAAAAATGATAGCCTACTTTCTCGCGAACATTGGCGATAATTGGCGAACGCCTGATCGGATTTTAACAAATGAGGTGTCGTAGAACTTGAGCTGACGGGTGCTTTGCTCTGGACCACGTATTATATTTTTTTAATTTACTTTAAAAATTTTGTTTTTTGAAAGTAGGTGATAGTTTGAAAACCAAACTTGATAGAACGTTGTCCAATAGTTCAAACGAATGGTCTCTATGACCTTTTTTTTATAAACCTTTTTTTATTTTTTGTGTATTTTTTAAACAGTACAATGTTGAAATTCTCATATTTGGGAAACTAGGAATTCTACAAAAAAGAATTGTTTGACATAAATGAAAGGTTCATACCCCCTCTACCCCCACAATTAATTTTAAGTCTCTAGGACAACAACTATGCATTTTAAAACTTTTTATTTAAAACATTTTTAAAATAAAGAGTGTTTGTGGACAGAGAGCCGGTAGCGCTGGGCGTGTGTTACAACGAGGCTATCTCTGGCCATGCTGAATACAGCAAATGCCTATTTCGAGGGGCAGCAGGGTGAGGGGTCGCTTTATGAGATATTTACTATGACAAACGAATGAAGGTGAATAATTGAAAATGCCTGAAGCATGCTAAGTTTTTTTTCTTACCCCTGAAGGGGATCTTTAACATGCTAGTAAACGGTAATAAGCGAGACCGCTGTCTGGCACAGCAAATGGTTGTAGAATATGGAAACCTATAACATTCGCTCGACCAAGTCATTGCATGTACGCAAAGAGCCAAAACGGTAAGGTCATTGGCCTGAGATGTTATAAACTAAATATTGAACTGGGTGAGGAGTGCGTCAGGCCTCGGCAGCCGGCACAATTCATATCCTCGCCGCTAGATGGGGACTTCATTCATTCCATTCCTGACCCGGTCGGAGACTGGAAGCAGGCTGTGGATTTTCATTTCATTGAACTGGGTGAAGTGACGTGTTATATGGTGAAAGTATGTGGTTAACATGATCATGTATTGAGGATGGCCGCTCGCTAATAATTATTAATAATACAGTAAAATGTTTAATAATAATAATAATAAGACACACATGTTTTCAATGCTAACGCACACAGTCCTGCTCACTGGAGACTGAATATTGTACCTAGCCAGAGGCCTTGTGAGAACGACTGTTGATAAGACAGAAATGTCTACGTCAGCAGGAAGTGTGATATCAGCTTACTTGCATTGTGGTGGCTAGCAGGTGTGACGTTTAAGCAGAGACCGCCAGGTTGGTTCCTAGACAGTCGTACTAGCGATGTATAAGAGGCAACCATTTAGGTTCCTTATTAAAAACATGAAACTAGTATAAGGTACACGAATCATTGGCGCATGAGGAATGCGGAGAGGCGTGGGAATATGTGAGAAAGAGAAACAGACAACCATTCAAGGTCAAAACGCTGAGAAAATGCAACTCTCTCTGTTGCTAAGCAGACTGATAAGGATTGCGTTAGTGATGCACTTGCCATTTTAGTAAACGGACGTATACAGTAGAGCTCTGAACTGAACTTTGAAAGAAAAAGCCTTTTTTGTTGTTTTCGGTAAGTACCTATGAATGATTATTTTAATCATGTAATTCTAATGAACCTTAAATTTGTAGTTATTGATAAGGTAATTAATGATTTTTTTGTATTTATTCGCTTGCAGATAACCGGTATACCTTACATGTCTGAGAGAGAAGAAACCATTGCACTTTTGAGCCCACTAGAAGGATACAGCAGGAAGCCAGTACAAGTCAAGGTGAGCTTTTTTAAAAATAACTTGTTTTATTTTTTGTTTGATAATTTTATTTTATGAAATGCATGTATTAACCTGGATTTAGATATTTATAGCGGTTTATTTTATTTATTTTTAGAAACTTAGAAAGAAAAGCCATACCGCCGTAGCAGTCGCTGAAAACTCGAGACGCACTAGAGTGAAACCATTGCCAAAGAGTGAACTATTTAAAACTCAGGTAAGCCTAACATAAAATGCTATTACATTTTACCACTACTGAAAATTCGTAGACAAAAACTTCATTACCAGTACATGACTGGGACAATGATTGATTTCTTGATTAATGGCTATGTATTGGTAAACGTTACAAGACCATATTGGTTGTTGACCGGGAAAAGTACAAGGCCATATTGGATTTTATAAAAACAAAAATTTAAATATATTTTATGGGTGGTTCCCTATGGACTCAACGAATATCGACAGGTTTGAACATGATAATCTGAACAAAGTGACATGACATTCATTTTTGTTGATATAATATATTATGTGGTCCATGTGCCATAGACAGTGTTGAATTGGCATGTGCTTTTGAAAAATTGGGAGTTTGCAAGACTAAAGCACTAGCACACCCATAGTACTGCTCTGTCGAAAAACGTTTAGAATCTTATAAAAATGTTTGGCCATTAATATTAAAACACCTTACAAAACAGCTAAGTGAAGCTGGATTTTTTATACTGGTGAAGGGGATAAAACAATATGTTTTCATTGTGGATTTGCTTTAAAGGATTGGCAAATGACTGATGACCCTTTTGTGAACACGCTCTTTGGTTACCTAACTGTAAATACATGGTGTTGCTTAAAGGTCAGGAATTTGTGAACACTATTGGTCAAGAAAACGTAATTGCAACACAAGAAATAAAAGTGCCTTTAAAGTTAGAACACGCGGAGCAAATACATGAGGCTAAAAAAGAAAAAGACTTGTCTCACGAACAGATACAAAAGTGTGACCAACAATTATGTAAAATTTGTTATCAAGATGAACTAGGAGTTGTATTTTTGCCTTGTGGACACTTGATAGCCTGTGTCAAGTGTGCATTAGCACTTAACACTTGTGCTATATGCAGAAAAGTAGTATCTGCTACAGTTAGGGCATTTCTTGCATAAATAGTATAATTTATTAGCAATGCATAGTGCAAAATAGCTATATGCACAACATTATTACATGCTGCTGTTGAGTGTAATAGATATGCTTTTGTTTTGTTTATTGACTACTACAATGAATGTTTTGAATGCTGTGGGACAAGCATGTGGCTTAGAGACAAAGAAGCTCAGCGAATTGCCAACGCATATTCCATTCCGGATTATCAAGATTCGGAAATTGAAAACAGCATATGATGATCCGTGTACTTTGTGTATGCGATAATTTTTAGACATTTTTGCCTTCACGGTTTAATGATATGACGGAGAGTGTTTTTGATGAAGTGAATAATGGTGTGCAACCTGTACACTTAATTTATGAAGGTTTTAAAACAATAGGTGCATGGTCCGTTTTAATTAAATATAAAAAAATCTCATCATCATCAAATTCCAGCTCCAGTCGCCCGGGTATTGTCTTTAAAAATATTATGATGAAACAAAAAATAATGTATATAAAGTTTGTAAATAAATACAAATGATGTTACAATGCTGTTTTATTTTCTACAAAGTTCCAATATTTAACATTGCAGAGTATACATGATTATGACAATAAATGCATACTTAATACAAATCTTTGCCTTTAAGATAGTGTTTTATAGTTTTAAAAACAAAGCTTGTTGTAGATCTTTTTTCCACTGCGAACAATAGGTATAAAAACGTCATTATCACTATTATAATCATAAGCAGCATGATTATTATTATCCTCATCATTATCCTCAACATCACTAAAACCAGTTAAATATTCCTGTTCCTCTTCCTGTTCCTATTCCTCTTCCTCTTCCTCTTCCTCTACAGTGTCCTCATGTAGAGTCTGCGTGGCTTTTGATAATGTTAAGGGTGTTTTGAACGTTGAATTATTTTCAGCAGTAGTATTGTTTTCTAGCACTGGCTTTTTAGCATTTTTATGCTTTTCTGTTCACAGCAACAATGTTTCATGCAGTACACTACATTGATGATCACTGACACTTAAAACCTCACTATTTTTACATTTTAGCTCACTGCGACATTGTTTTGAATGTTGTTTTTAACAACGCCAAATAACAGTCCCATTTTTATTGGCTCGTGTCACAATATATGAATATCCTTTAAGGAATGCATGAGGCTTACCATACCTAGTCACTGATACTTCCATATCAACTGTCAAGCATAGACTAAGCTCTAGTAAAGACAACTTGACAATAAGAACAATAGTTTAATGTGGGAGCATATATGGGTGCAAATGTGGGAAGCAAAAAATGTGGGAGCAAATGTGTGAGCAAAAAGTGGAAGCAAAAAGTGGGAGCAAATGTGGGTGCACAAATAATAAACTTAGTTATAACCTAACCTAACCAAACCTAACCTAACCAAACTTCTGGTAACCTAACTTCACCTAACCTAACCTAACTTGACCTAACCTAACCTAACTTTAAAGTAGTAGCAAAAAGTGTGAGCAAAAAAAGAGGGAGCATATGTAGCAGCAAAACGTGGGAGCAAATGAATTGCACCCGAATTCCGCATAGTCATAGCCTATATCCGCTGAGGATTCTAGGGAGGTCGATACCCAGCCAGATTAACCATTACTACCCTACTAGGATAATGACTAGGAAACTCTCGATACATACCGGCCATGCAACAACTCTACCGATTAGTTACACATTTACTAGAAATAAAATACCCATGCCATCTTGGTTCTCGAGCGTGAACGGTGGAAGTTGAGACTACGTGAAATCTAGTAACTAATTCGCAGTATTATCGCATGTCGATTGCAAAATGAAAAGGTGATCAGATTTTTAAAAAACGAACAGGCAAACAAAAATAGTGCTTGGGATTTATTACCAAAAATCACAAACAAAAATTCCCTATCACCAATAAAAATATATATGCAAGTTAAAATTAAATATCTCACACGTCAGATAGTCCTCCTATCTGTAGAATAAATGTTCATAAACATTATCATTACAACAATGTAATTATGTTAGAAATTATAAAAATGTTTACGCAATTAATAATCACCCTGTGAGTCTGTCACTGAAGCAGTCTGATCTACATCAGCTGTTCAATCATCAAAAATAAGTTAACACTGAAAAAACCCTACATTATACACATGCGTGTGTAAAACGTGAATATCTATGCTAATAATAAGATAAATTTTATATGGTTGAAATATATACATTATATACAATTTTCCATGTTTAACACGGTATTAAAATACTATTTGCACTATCAGTCGCGATCTGACAGTCTTATAGTGTCTCTGTTAAATAACAGTTCTCTGAACAATGTTTCACACAACAATAAATTCTCAGGTATTCTGGTAATTAGTCAAAATAAATAAAGCTTGTATATCAAACACTGAAGTTAAATATAGCTTAGAATATGTCGTGTCAATGAATAAAAATCAATAATATAAAGAGCGATGTGAAAGTACTTAAAAATCTCTAAACACTTCGTGGATCATATACTGATACTCTCTGACATAAACAATACAAATATAACCTTTATGTTAGGGCTTCTTACACATACTGTAACAATTCGTTGCTCCACATGGCAATACATTCCTTTCTCTCGCAATACAGTGAAAAATACTCATAAGTAGCGTCTATTACGCTACAAACATAACATACTTCCAACTTTTCATTACTACCAACAATCTTCAATACTCCGCACGGCATTACTTCAATAAAAAAAAACATCTTACTACCGACTTGTAGAAGAATTAGTGACTTTACCAGGTAAATACGCAATTGTATACTACCGTTCAGAATGCACTCCTAACGCCAACTCTCCTCTAAATTATTAAACCTCGTGCATTTATATCAACAATTACATGTTTTTTCACAACAATTCACCTCACACCGTATTTCTTATTTCTCTCATTAGCGCTTTTCGTTCATTTAATTCTATAATAGATTGTTTTTCCACGTTACCAAATGTTAACAATACTAAGTCGTAGTTCGCTCGTCTTTAGTAGTTAATAACAATGAATACATATCCTCAAGCTTCTAGTGTACATTTAAATATATGAGTTATTCATATGTAAACTGGTTTTAAAACATACTAGACCTCAGGTAGACTAACAAATCTCCTGGTCTATTATTTCTGTTTAACAATGTTTCCAATTTAATTGTTAATACATATTGGCATCATTTGACCTCAATTGTCACTAACATGATCCTACTTTATAGTGTACTTTCGTAATAACAATAGTCCAAGACTATATCTTTGTCAAATAAATTGTATTCCGCTATTGGAATTTTATAACATCCCTATTGTTATAAATAAATATTTCAGTTGTATTCTGACATAATAATGTCTGTTAAACAATGGTACAGCATTTTACAATAATGCTTTCCTTTATAAAATGTAATATAAATATACAAATGTATTCTGTCGCTGTTGCGCATTTGTAACTGTGAATAACAATTTTAACGTTCAAATGTTCTTACAATTGGAAAGTATTTTCAATGAAATATGTCATTATCTAAGCAATCTCTTCGAAATACGTTACTATCGAAGCATTCCCTTATAAAACCAGTTTCGTTTGAAAGTGAGTATGTTAAAACGATTCTTTCAAAAATAAATATATATAACGAAATATCTAAGTGAAAAATGCATGAAATAACGTCTTAAACGACACACGAAGACGTATCAAAAAATTACAATGAATCTCAAAAATTTAGCTATAATAAACATAGGATAAAGATAAGAATATCTATAATGAAGTTGGTCACTCCTTAATGAATTTCAAATACTACTGCAAAACTACAGATCTTAGAGCATTCAGTTTTTCTACCTTTGAGATGGTTTCTGGTGTCGAGAATACCTCTATCAGATGTATTCGATGTTCCGTTGAAACTTCCCTGGAAACCAGTTCCTGCCGGTCGCGTGCGAAACAGCTGCGCGCTACCCCGTCTATAGTAGAGCCATCATTACTTCCGACTTGACGTTTCAGTGCTAGGCTATAGTTTCGTTCGCTAAATCACGACATCGCGAACGAAACACAATTTGCTGTGATATATCGATTTGAATGGGTGCCTGTGATTGGCTACTTAAAGTGATTTTCCTTCTGACCGCTACATAACTCTAGGGTAACACTGAAATGTCAAGTCGGAAGTTATGGTGGCTTTACTATAGATCGTGATGCGGTCACCTGCACTCCTGCTCGGCTGTGGCGGCTAATGACAAGTGTTTTATCTTCACGGTCAGCGACCTGGGAACTGCGTCTCTTGGTCCAATCGACTGCTAGCGTTCGTCTTCTTACCTCCGTATAACAGAGTGGCATCATCAATGTAGATCTGAATGTCCTGGGTTGACATCTCCTCCTGATGGTAATGGACATCTCGCTTGTACTATAGAAAGTCATTTTTGAATACTGCAAGTTTTTGAGCAGCTGTAGCTGTATCGATATCCGATCTTTTAAGTCACTCTGACTTTCCAATCCATGGTATAGACTTACCTCCTTGCATTGATTAGTTACTCATAATAATCTTCTCAGTTTTCGTTGAAAAAGTTTGTCCTCCCTGACTCAGGATCGTTGCGTTCATGTTGACTATATTGTTGAACCGTAGAATAGATATTGTAGCAATACTGTAGCTATCGTAAGTAGTTATTGCTTTGCTGTAGACTAACGCTGTATTAGTGAAGTCTTCTTCTGATAATTTTGTTACAAAATAAAAAGCTGTTCTCTTGAATATTTAACGCATTTGCACTTCACCGGCTCCTCTAACATCTTCCTCGGCGATTGGTCGATCTCCTGGCGGTACTTCCTCGCCTGTGCTCCGTATAATTTTATCGTATAGAAGTGCTGCTCTGCTGCTGCTGCTGCTGGTCGCGTGGCTGACACGTCCGTCCGGTTTAAGTAGCTGGATAAGAGTCCTCGCTCGCTTCTCCGCGATAGCGCACGGCTGCATTTTAATCGAAATATACTCATAGTTTCTCTACTAGCCAATAATGTATATTTCTATTTAACCAAATAAATTACATATTGCATTCTATACCTGTAGATGTGTTCATATCGCTTTATATATGCCAAATTTATATAAAAGCGATTCCCACAGAATGTTTGTGCCTCAATCTGATTGACTGCTGAAATATCGTGATAGAAGCTCCTGGAACTAGCCTCTTATCAACGGGTCGTGAGCATAATTTTGTTATTGTCCCCTAGCTAACCAAAACTGGTTTTCTGCTGCCTAACACGAAGACTTGTACAATTTCCGGCCTCGAATGTTCCAACACTTCCTTGGTTAAAATCTCATTCACCAGAATATTCCAAAATAATAATTCCTTAAAATGCTCCGAAATTTTCCAAAATAGTTTCATTATACACACATCAAAAAAGTTTTGCATCACCTCGGTTCCAAGAGTTCCGGAACCGTTAAATACAAAGGGAATAGAGATCAACACAAACAACATTTCAGCTCGTTTTATTGCTCATGAGACCCACACATTGCATGTTGTACCATCATACAGCTAGACTTTCAGCATTTGTGGTCCAGATTGCAGTACACACCACTACCTCTAATACCCAGTAGCACGTCCTCTTGCATTGATGCATGCCTGTATTCGCCGTGGCATACTATCCACAAGTTCATCAAGACACTGTTGGTCCAAATTGTCCCACTCCTCAACGACAATTCGGCGTAAATCTCTCAGAGTGGCTGGTGGGTCAAGACGTCCATAAACAGCCCTTTTCAACATATCCCAGGCATGTTCGATAGGGTTCATGTCTGGAGAACATGCTGGCCACTGTAGTCGAGCGATGTCGTTATCTTGAAGGAACGCATTCACAAGATGTGCACGATGAGGTCGAGAATTGTCGTCCATGAAGACAACTGCCTCTCCAATATTCTGCCGATATGGTTGCACTATGGGTCGGAGGATGTCATTCAGGTATCGTAAAGCCGTTTCGGAGCCTTCCATGACCACCAGTGGCGTACGTCGGCCCCACATAATGCCACCCCAAAACATCAGGGAACCACCACCTTGCTGCACTCGCTGGACAGTGTGTCTAAGACGTTCAGCCTGACCAGGGTGCCTCCAAACACGTCTCCGACGATTGTCTGGTTGAAGGCATATGCGACACTCATCGGTGAAGAGAACGTGATGCCAATTCCGTGGGGTCCATTCAGCGTGTTGTTGGGCCCATCTGTACCGCGCTGCATGGTGTCGGGGTTGCAAAGCTGGACCTCGCCATGGACGTCGGGAGTGAAGTTGCGCATCATGCAGCCTATTGCGCACAGTTTGAGTTGAAACACGACGTCCTGTGGCTGAACGAAACGCATTATTCAACATGGTGGCATTGCTGTCAGGGTTCCTCCGAGCGGCAATCCGTAAGTAGCGGTCATCCACTACAGTAGTAGCCCTTGGGCGGCCTGAGCGAGGCCTGTCATCGACAGTTCCTGTATCTCTGTACCTCCTCCATGTCCGAACAACATCGCTTTGGTTCACTCTGAGACGCCTGGAAACTTCCCTTGTTGAGAGCCCTTCTTGACACAAAGTAACAATGCGGACGCGATCGAACTGCGGTATTGACCTTCTAGGCATGGTAGAACTACAGACAACATGAGCAGCGTACCTTCGTCCTGGTGGAATGACTGGAACTGATCGGCTGTCGTACCCCCTCCGTCTAATAGGCCCTGCTCATGCATGGTTGTTTACATCTTTGGGCAGTTTTAGTGACATCTATGAACAGTCAAAGGGACTGTATCTTGGATACAATATACACAGTCAACGTCTATATGCCGGAGATCTGGGAACCGAGGTGATGCAAAACTTTTTTTGATGTGTGTACATCATTCACTTCCCAAAATGCATATATAAATATTAAATTATTTTAATTCCAAATTTCCAATTTTTGTAACGCCAACCTCTCTGTTGTTGTTGTTGTTGTTGTTGTTTGTGTTGCCTTGGTTGTTGTTGTTGCTGCTGCTGCTGTTGTTGTTGTTGTTGTTGACAAGTCGGTTCGAACCTCGGCTCAGTCAAAGTCCTAAGCTGGGCTGAATTCGAGTTCAGATCCTCACCTGACTCATAAATAAAGTATAATACAGACTTTATTTAACACTCGACTTGTTAAATACTGGATCCGAATTCATCCCTAATGAATCCTGGGATAAAATCTCTTCAATTTTGAATGGTTGTATTTTCCAATGGGTCGATCATCTTCTATCCTGCTAATCTCGTAACAATTATTATTGAAAACTCTTCCAACCTTGAAAGTTCCTTCCTCTGCCTCTCTCTTCCGTCACTCTTCTCTAACGTCTTCAAAGACCCGTTCTCCGTCTCTCTGCATCTTTCCCTCGATGTTCGTCATCTATACCTGATAAAATTCTGGCGGTCTCATGCCTGTTGTTGGTGAACACTGTTCCTCCCTCTACTTCCGTTTTCCATATATCTTCTGTTGTTGTGCCTCGCTCAGGTTCTGTTCCTGTGTTCCTGAGTTCGAGGATTGAGGTTGTAACTCTTCACTCCCTTGACTGTTGCTTGCCTCATTTTTTCTGTGGCTGTTTCGATAATCCTGACTTTCCCTATCTCTGTCTTGGTAATATTGCCTTACATTATCATTGTTACGCCAACCTCTCTGTTGTTGTTGTTGTTGTTGCCGTGGTTGTTGTTGTTGCTGCTGCTGTTGTTGTTGTTGACGGGCATAATTATCGTCGTTCCAGTTCTTGTATCGGCGATAAGCCCCTCCTGTGCCTCTATTATTTCTGTCATAATAGTCATACCTTCGCACATCATTGTTTCTATGGTAACCTGTTCTTCGTTGACCATTGTTCCATACTCTTGCTTGGTATGGTCTTCCATCCCTGAATCGGCGATATGGTGGTTCGTAACGGTTCCTCCCATATGCATTAGTTCGACTCGGACCTGGCCTATTGTGATTCTCCTCCGTTTGTTGCGTTTGATCCACCAGCACAGTGTGGACTTCCCTATGTTCTGGTCTACCTCTTGTGTTATTACTAGGCGTTGCATTCGGTGTTGAACTAGCATGGTCTAGGTTTCTTAGGATCTCTGCCATGCCTTCCAAAGATTTTACATCTGCCGCGATTAGGTGCCTTCTGACATCATTTGGCATCTGTCTCGATATAGCATGAATTAATTCGGTCTCTGCCAATGGCGGATCCAGATATTGTAGCCTGGCGAGCTGCGACGTAAAGAACGTTGCATAACGCGTAGGAGTCGAGTGAGCATACTTATTCGAGTATATCTCAGCCCTAATGTCCTGTTGCATTTCTAAGCTCCAAAATCTACGTTGTAATGCGTCAGAAAACTCCTCGAAATTGGTATAGGTGTACTTAAAAGCTCTGTGCCAATTTAGGGCTTCGGACTCCAGATACTTCTCGACTATACGCATTTATCTGTCCCTCGGTATGCGATTATCATCGAGATAATGTCTCATATCCCTAAGAAATTCGACTGCGGTGATGTTTCCAACTCCACTGAAACGAGCTGGCTTGTCGTCAATATTTCGTATTACTATCACATTCTGGTTACTTCTATGGCCTCCTTGGTCATAGAATCCTCCCAGTCCTGCATATTCCCTCTGAATACGCTCCGGATCTTGCATTACATGTGGACGCTCCTGTCTCCGACTAAAATGCTTTCCCTGTCTTCTTCGACTCTTTCTTCAGGATTACTGAATTTTCCTAGTTCATCTTTATACCTTTCTTCTCTACTTAGAAAAAATTGTGTAATGTCCCGCTGCATTCCTAACCGTATTTCTTCCTTTGAACTTTCATGGTCGCATGGTTCTGCCAAAGAAATTGCGTTATCTTTGCTACTAAGATCTCGTAATTCGCTTTCCTGACTAGACTTTACTTTCGCAAGATCAATACTAATTTCATTTACTGTTGCATGGATAACGTTCAACTCCTCACTTTTTTCCGAATCCGTTTTATTTACAATACCTCTCATTACGGTAATGCTCGATTTTCTACTTTCCTCTATATGCTTATACAGTTCTAATTTCAAATTATCCCTGTGAGTTTTAGCATTCTTTTTTCCATTTGACTTACATCCTTCAATATTTTACCATGCAGTTCCTGCATGTAATCCTTATTGGATTGTATAACCTCATCTTTTAATTCGCTTACAGATTTAGATATACAGGAAGCAATGTCAATATTTATACCCTCAGTAATCAGCTTTTGTTGGTCTTCCAACTTACCTTCTAAGTTACCAACAGTGATGTTCAAGTCACTTAGCTTATCAGTGAGTTTCTTCTGGGAACCTAACATAGAGTCATTGTATTTAATCTGTTCTAGGGTGCCTTTACCTATGCTTTCCTGTATCTTTCCTTCTAATTTTATGATGTTATCGTTACACTGAACTCTAGCTTCCACTACTTTCTGGCTAACATCCTCTCTTAATGAGCTCATTTCCGTTTTGGTAGAGGCCACATCCTCTTTCACCTGATTGAAAGCTGATTTGGTCTCTTCCAAGGCTCTCCTGCTTTCCTCTACAGAAAACCTACTCTCTGCTTGAGCTAGTTTGCTTTGGTCCTGAGCTAATCTTCCTTCCTCTTGAGCCTTTTCTAGAGCTTTCTTAATGTCTTCATGCGTTTGTTTTGCCTCCTCTTGTATCTGTTTTACCTCTTCTTGTGCTATCCTTGCCTCCTCTTGGGCCTTCTCTTGTGCTATCCTCGCCTCTTCCTGTGCTTTCCTGGCCTCTTCTTGTGCCTTTCTTATAGCTTCTTGCACCTTTTTAGCTTCCTCTCGGACTGCTCTGTCTTCTTCTCTGGCTTTCCTTTCCTCCTCTCGTGCCTTTATTTCCTCTTCTCGTGCCTTTCTATTTCCTTCTTGAACTTTCTCTTGTGCCTTTCTTATTTCTTCCTGTAATTTCTCTTGAGTCTTCCTACACTCCTCCTGGACTAAAGTTATACTAGCTTTAGTGGCTGACTGTGCTAATGATAACTCTCCCTTCATTTCTGACTTAACTGTTGCTGCTGATTGTTTTATCTATCTAATTTCTTTGTACTATCGTGCGTGGATTTGTGGAGGGCATCTACATCTCCTGTTAACTGGTTGGTTTTCCTGGATCTTTTCCAGGATGGCCCTGATATGGCTCATATCTTCCGACGACATAATGTTATAACACTTGAGAAATAAGGAGGTATCATCTATACTACATCATGGACATATCAGAGTGACCAACTCATTTAGATTCTATGAAAGGAATACTTCGATATAATTAGTTAAACTTAATAAATTAACGTCTACATTCCTACCTAACCATAATCTAATAAACTGATCCTCTCTCACTTCGCAATCCCTAACTAACATTAAGTTTCGACAACAAGAATTTAACTAATTTTTAACTGTAATATGACCAAAATGTCATTAGCTGGATTAATAAACATGCCTCTAACATACTGTACTCCTCAAATTTGGCAGTGTTTATTCACTTAAACAACTTTCCAAAAAATTGGGATCGGTATTTCTAAGTAAAGCCTCCGTGGCTTAGGCGGCAGCACGCTGGGTCCGTGGTTCAAATCCCGGTCACTCCATGTGCGTTCTGTGCTGGACAAAACGGAGGCAGACAGGTTTTTCTCCGGGTACTCCGGTTTTCCCTGTCAAAATTTCATTCCAGCAACACTCTCCACTATCATTTCATTTCACCTGTCATCCATTTAGTCATTGCCCCAGAGGAGTGCGTCAGGCCTCGGCAGCCGGCACAGTCCATATCCTCGCCGCTAGATGGGGGCTTCATTCATTCCATTCCTGACCCGTTCGGAGACTGGGAGCAGGCTGTGGATTTTCATTTCATTTCTAAGCAATTTCAAAATCTAACAAATATCTTGTACGGTTGTCGTTGCAGACTACACTGTCTCAACACAATCGATGCAAAAACACGTTTGGGCGCCAATAAAAATACTACCTATATGCACCCGAATTCCGCATAGTCATAGCCTATATCCGCTGAGATGGAAAAGGATTGTAGGGAGGTCAATAACCAGCCAGATTAACCAACACTACCCTACTAAGATAATGACTAGGAAACTCTCGATACATACCGGCCATGCAACAACACTACCGATTAGTTACACATTTACTAGAAATAAAATACCCATGGCATGATGGTAGGACGAGAATCTCGGATCTCGAGCGTGAATGGTGAAAGTTGAGACTACGTGAAATCTAGTAACTAATTCGCAGTATTATCGCATGTCGATTGCAAAATGAAAAGGAGATCAGATTTATAAAAAACGAACAGGCAAACAAAAATAGTGCCTGGGATTTATTACCAAAAATCACAAAAAAAATCCCTATCACCAATAAAAAATATATGCAAGTTAAAATTAAATATCTCACACGTCAGATAGTCCTCCTATCTGTAGAATAAATGTTCATAAACATTACCATTACAACAATGTAATTATGTTACGTTAACACTGCAAAAACCCTACATTATACACATGAGTGTGTAAAACGTGAATATGCTATTAATAATAAGATAAATTATATATGGTTGAAATATATACATTATATTAAATTTTCCATGTTTAACACGGTATTAAAAACTATTTGCACTATCAGTGGTGATCTGACAGTCTTATAGTGTCTCTGTTAAATAACAGTTCTCTGAACAATGTTTCACACAACAATAAATTCTCAGGTATTCTGATAATTAGTCAAAATAAATAAAGCTTGTATATCAAACACTGAAGTTAAATATAGCTTAGAATATGTCGTGTCAATGAATAAAAAACAATAATATAAAGAGCGATGCGAAACTACTTAAAAATCTCTGAACACTTCGTGGATCATATACTGATACTCTCTGACATAAACAATACAAATATAACTTTTATGTTAGCGCTTTTTACACATACTGTAACAATTCGTTGCTCCACATGGCGATACATTCCTTTCTCTCGCAATACAGTGAACAATACTCATAAGTAGCGTCTATTACGCTACAAACATAACATACTTCCAACTTTTCATTACTACCAACAATCTTCAATACTCCGCACGGCATTACTTCAATAAAAAAAACATCTTGCTACAGACTTGTAGAAGAATTAGTGACTTTACTAGGTAAATACGCAATTGTATACTACCGTACAGAATGCACTCCTAACGCCAACTCTCCTCTACATTATTAAACCTCGTGCATTTATAACAACAATTACATGTTTGTTCACAACAATTCACCTCACACAGTATTTCTTATTTCTCTCATTAGCGCTTTTCGTTCACTTAATTCTATAATAGATTGTTTTTCCACGTTACCAAATGTTAACAATACTAAGTCGTAGTTCGCTCGTCTTTAGTAGTTAATAACAATGAATACATATCCTCACGCTTCTGGTGTACATTTAAATATATGAGTTATTCATATGTAAACTGGGTTTAAAACATACTAGACCTCAGGTTGACTAACAAATCTCCTGGTCTATTATTTCAGTTTAACAATGTTTCCAATTTAATTGTTAATACATATAGGCATCATTTGACTTCAATTGTCACTAACATGATCCTACTTTATAGTGTACTATCTGACAAACCTCTTTTCAGCAAGCAGAAGGACCTAACCCATTTGCGACATAACCCAGAGGAATGTTTAGAGATTACAGTATCAAATGTTGGCCTAGAAATGATACACCTTTTCACTTTAAAGTGACAACTTCTATTCACTAACATTTAAGATACACATTCACATAAAACCAAAATAACAACACAACTTTAAAAACAAGATATGGAAATAACATAAGCCCCAAAGGTACTTGCCTTATTATTAACAGTCCGTCATATTCATAGTAATCCAGCCATAACCCAGGTGACAATAACATACACTCATCACTATAATTTCTTCTCTCTGCGTCGACTCGTATTTACTTCGCTTCTTAAATAATACCAGTAAAGTTCTATACGATGCTCAATCATGTCTTACTACATGTCCAGAAGTCAGGATACATCCTCTCCACAAATAATCCAAGACCTTTTCAAAGCAACCTTTTCAAATACATCGACCGTCGTCATAGCTCTATGAAGTCTGCAACATTACTAATATCGCCGCTCGATACATATCATCTCTTAGTACGCGTTCAGATGTCAGAATTCGTTTCTTCATTAAACAACTCGTGACTATTCCCACAGTAAACATATAAGACGTGCGCTCTCTATCATGGCGACTCATATGCTCTTCCAAATGTACCAATCGTTACTGCTTTAATACACATACATGTCTTAGTACATGTCAAGGTGCCAGAATCCTTTTGTCCCTTACAATAATTCATGACTATCCCCGCAGTAAAATATTTGACGACTTCTTCCTGTCATGGCTCCCAGAGCTCTCATCTTTTTTACAATCAGCTGACGCACGACCAATGTTATAGTCCGCCAACAGAAGATTAAAAAAAACAAACACCAGCTAACATAAACCCAATACACGATACAAATTCTCTACTCTTAGGCCTGTCCATGTCATTCACGGCCACCACAATTCTTACAAGACCAATAAATAGAACATCTAAATGTTAATGCTCCTTCCCAGGCCACCTGGATTCCTAATTGGGAATCACAGCTAAACTTTTCCACGGAATCTTCCCACGGAGATCCAATTCAAACCACTATAATATACGTTCCAAGCATCCCTCATACTTGACCGTAAAATAACAACTAAATAAACGAATATCATCTCGGCGTTCGCTCTCTGGACCAGGACATCAACTACATTCTGTAGAATAAGACATACACAAGATATTACCTTGCAGTGCAGCTCTCTAGCGGGAAACAGAGAACTGAATGTGACAAACCAGGCAGCAATTACTTGCGCCAAGGCGAAGAAGCTGATAGGGTAAAATGAGACGAGATATCGGCTCACTTTCGTAATAACAGTAGTCCAAGACTATATCGTTTTCAAATAAACTGTATTCCGCTATTGGAATTTTATAACATCCATATTGTTATAAATAAATATTTCAGTTGTATTCTGACATAATAATGTCTGTTAAACAATGTTACAGCATTTTAAAATAATGCTTTCCTTTATAAAAATGTAATATAAACATACAAATGAATTCTGTCGCTGTTACGCATTTGTAACTGTTAATAAGAATTTTAATGTTCAAATGTTCTTACAATTGGAAAGTATTTTCTATGAAATATGTCATTATCGAAACAATCTCTTCGAAATACGTTACTATCGAAGCATTCCCTTATAAAACGAGTTTCGTTCGAAAGTGAGTATGTTAAAACGATTCCTTCAAAAAAATATATATAACGAAATATCTAAGTGAAAAAATGCATGAAATAACGTCTTAAACGGCACACGAAGACGTATCAAAGAATTGCAATGAATCTCAAAAATTTAGCTATAATAAACATAGGATAAAGGTAAGAATATCTACAATGAAGTTGGTCACTCCTTAATGGATTTCAAATACTACTGCAAAACTACAGATCTTAGAGCATTCAGTTTTTCTACCTTTGAGATGGCTTCTGGTGTCGAGAATTCCTCTATCAGATGTATTCGATGTTCCGTTGGAACATTAATTTAGGTGAAGTTAGGTTAAATTAGGTGAGCTGGGGTTAAGTTAGGTTAGCTAGCTCTATATCACTCCTAGCCAATGAATAAACTTAAAGTACTCTAGAATTCTCTGAATCTGTTTCATGTAATTATTATTCTTGACAGTACTTTGGAAATTCAACTTTGAAAAATATCAATACATTTTTTTAACTTTTATTATTATTATTATTAATATTATTACTCAGATTACTCTACTAAAATTTAATTCATGTGTATTGTTTGATATGAAAGTCTTATCAACCAGTCATGGTTGCTCCCACTTTTTGCTCCCTCTTTTGCTCCCACGTTTGTTCCCACTTTTTGCTCCCACATATTTGCTCTCACATTTTCTCCCACTTTTTGCTCCCACTTTTTGCTCCCACTTTTTCTCCCACCTTTTTGCTCCCACATTTGCTCCCTCTTGTTACTCCCACATTTGCTCCCACTTTCAAGTTAGGCTAGGTTAGGGTAGGTGAAGTTAGGTTAGGTTAAGTTAAGTTAGTTTAGGTGAGGTTAGGTTAGGTTAGGGGAAGTTAGGTTAGGTTAGGTTATAACTAAGTTTATTATTTGTGCACCCACATTTGCTCTCACTTTTTTTTGCTTCCCACATTTGCTCCCACTTTTTTTGGTCACACATTTGCTCACACTTTCTGCTCCCATTTTTTACCCCCCACTTTTTTGCTCCCACATTTGCTCTCTCTTGTTGCTACCACATTTGCTCCCACTTTTTTGCTTCCACATTTGCTCCCACTTTTTGGTTAGGTTAGGCTAAGTGAAGATAGGTTAGGTTAGGTTAGGTTTGGTTATAACTAAGTTTATTATTTTTGCTCCCACATTTGCTCCCACTTTTTGTTTTCCACATTTGCTCCCACTTTTTTGGTCACACATTTGCTCCCTCTTTTATTTTCCTCTCCATATTTACTCTCACTTTTTTTTCTCATACATTTGCTCCCAATTTTTGCTCCCACTTTTTGCTGCCACATTTGCTCCCTCTTTTTTTTGCTCGCACTTTTTGCTCCCACATTTTCTCCCACTTTAAGGTTAGGTTAGGTTAGGTCAAGTTAGGTTAGGTAAGGTTAAGTAAAGTTAGGTTAGGTTAGGTTAGGTGAAGTTAGGTTAGTTTAGGTTAGGTTAAGTTAGGTTAGGTTGGGTGAAGTTAAGTTAGGTTAGGTTAGGTAAGGTTAGGTTAGCTTAGGTGAAGTTAGGTTAGGTTACGTGAAGTTTGGTTAGGTTAGGTTAGGTTAGGTTAGGTTATAACTAAGTTTATTATTTGTGCACCCACATTTGCTCCCACGTTTTGCTTCCACTTTTTGCTTCCACTTGTTGCTCACACATTTGCTCCCGCTTTTTTTGTTTCCCACATTTGCACCCATATATGCGCCAACATTAAACTATTGTCCTTATTGTCAAGTTGTCTTTACTAGAGCTTAGTCTATGCTTGACAGTTGACATGGAAGTATCAGTGAATAGATATGGTAAGCCTCATGCATTCTATAAAGGATATTCATATATTGTGAAACGAACCAATAAAAATGGAACTGTTATTTGGCGTTGTTCAAAACAACGTTCAAAACAATGTCGCAGTGAGCTAAAATGTAAAAATAGTGAGGTTTTAAGTGTCAGTGATCATCAATGTAGTGTACTGCATGAAACATTGTTGCTGTCAACAGAAAATCGTAAAAATGCTAAAAAGCGAGTGCTAGAAAACAATACTACTTCTGAAAATAATTCAACGTTCAAAACACCCTTAACATTATCAAAAGCCACGCTGTCTCTACATGAGGACACTGTAGAGGAAGAGGAAGAGGAAGAGGAATAGGAACAGGAAGAGGAACAGGAATATTTAACTGGTTTTAGTGATGTTGAGGATAATGTTGAGGATAATAATAATCATGCTGCTTATGATTATAATAGTTATAATGACGTTTTATACCTATTGTTCGCCGTGGAAAAGAGATCTTCAACAAGCTTTGATTTTAAAACTATAACACACTATCGTAAAGGCAAAAACTTGTATTAAGTATGCATTTATTGTCATAATCATGTATACTCTGCAATGTCAAATATTGGAACTTTGTAGAAAATAAAACAGCATTGTAACATCATTTGCATTTATTTACAAACATTATATACATTTTTTGTTTCATCATAATATTTTAAAGACAATACCGAAAACTAAAACATTATTATTCTATACACATATTTTTCCTTCAGTCTATTGTCATCACTTATATTTATCCATTATTATTTCACTTTAGTGTTTTTATATTTAATTAAAACAGACCATGCACCTATTGTTTTTAAAACCTTCATAAATTAAGTGTACAGGTTGCACACCATTATTCACTTCATCAAAAACACTCTCCGTCATATCATTAAACCGTGAAGGCAAAAATGTCTAAAAATTATCGCATACACAAAGTACACGGATCATCATATGCTGTTTTCAATTTCCGAACCTTGATAATCCGGAATGGAATATGCGTTGGCAATTCGCTGAGCTTCTTTGTCTCTAAGCCACATGCTTGTCCCACAGCATTCAAAACATTCATTGTAGTAGTCAATAAACAAAACAAAAGCATATCTATTACACTCAACAGCAGCATGTAATAATGTTGTGCATATAGCTATTTTGCACTATGCATTGCTAATAAATTATACTATTTATGCAAGAAATGCCCTAACTGTAGCAGATACTACTTTTCTGCATATAGCACAAGTGTTAAGTGCTAATGCACACTTGACACAGGCTATCAAGTGTCCACAAGGCAAAAATACAACTCCTAGTTCATCTTGATAAAAAAATTTACATAATTGTTGGTCACACTTTTGTATCTGTTCGTGAGACAAGTCTTTTTCTTTTTTAGCCTCATGTATTTGCTCCGCGTGTTCTAACTTTAAAGGCACTTTTATTTCTTGTGTTGCAATTACGTTTTCTTGACCAGTAGTGTTCACAAATTCCTGACCTTTAAGCAACACCATGTATTTACAGTTAGGTAACCAAAGAGCGTGTTCACAAAAGGGTCATCAGTCATTTGCCAATCCTTTAAAGCAAATCCACAATGAAAACATATTGTTTTATCCCCTTCACCAGTATAAAAAATCCAGCTTCACTTAGCTGTTTTGTAAGGTGTTTTAATATTAATGGCCAAACATTTTATAAGATTCTAAACGTTTTTCAACAGAGCAGCACTCTGTGCTTTAGTCTTGCAAACTCCCAATTTTTCAAAAGCACATGCCAATTCAACACTGATTATGGCATATGGACCACATATATTGACACTACCGTTGGCTGGTAATGCATCGTTATTATTATTTATTTGTGATTGAGCTACGTAAGTAATGGCCAATGGCCTTGTGGTTCGGTAAAATGGATACACGGGTATGTTACCCACTTGTTTTCCAAGCATGTAAGGACAAAAAGGGATCCATCGCAAATGTTCTCTAAGGGGATCATCCCCTTCTTCCCAGTGTGAAAGTTCAATACGACAAAACACACAGCGCACAACATCTTCTCGGTTCAAGTAATAGAATCCAGCTCCAGCAAGTTTATGTGCCGACAAAAGGCCTACAGGCTAGGATTCAAATGCTAACCAACGATCATTTTCTGATTTTAGATTTAACCCACGTGGTAATCCAACTTACTCACTTGTTGTATTTGGTACTAACGCCATGTGTTATAATAAAACGTTTTTAAAATTGTAAGTTATTAACGTTGCACAAGAGCACAGAGTATTTTAAAGCACAATGTATGCTTCTTCACTGTCTGTTCACTACGTTAATGGTGCATGATCACATCTAAAAACAAACAAAAGAACGCATCACTTAATCAATCAATCAATCAATCAATACTTGTAAATAAAATATTAACGTTAATTAACATTAAATGAAAAAACACCATCAAAAATATTTTATAATAAACTGTATGTCGGCACCAACAGTAACCCATGTACTTATTTTCTTTTTTATAAAGCTGCAGTCATTTACACCCCCCTTTAACCAATATATAAACAAAAATGAATGTCATGTCACTTTGTTCAGATTATCATGTTCAAACCTGTCGATATTCGTTGAGTCCATAGGGTACCACCCATAAAATATATTTAAATTTTTGTTTTTAGAAAATCCAATATGGCCTTGTACTTTTCCCGGTCAACAACCAATATGGTCTTGTAACGTTTACCAATACATAGCCATTAATCAAGAAATCAATCATTGTCCCAGTCATGTACTGGTAATGAAGTTTTTGTCTACGAATTTTCAGTAGTGGTAAAATGTAATAGCATTTTATGTTAGGCTTACCTGAATTTTAAATAGTTCACTCTTTGGCAATGGTTTCACTCTAGTGCGTCTCGGGTTTTCAGCGACTGCTACGGCGGTATGGCTTTTCTTTCCAAGTTTCTAAAAATAAATAATATAAACCGCTATAAATATCTAAATCCAGGTTAATACATGCATTTCATAAAATAAAATTATCAAACAAAAAATAAAACAAGTTATTTTTAAAAAAATCTCACCTTGACTTGTACTGGCTTCCTGCTGTATCCTTCTAGTGGGCTCAAAAGTGCAATGGTTTCTTCTCTCTCAGACATGTAAGGTATACCGGTTATCTGCAAGCGAATAAATACAAAAAAATCATTAATTACCTTATCAATAACTACAAATTTAAGGTTCATTAGAATTACATGATTAAAATAATCATTCATAGGTACTTACCGAAAACAACAAAAAAGGCTTTTTCTTTCAAAGTTCAGTTCAGAGCTCTACTGTATACGTCCGTTTACTAAAATGGCAAGTGCATCACTAACACAATCCTTATCAGTCTGCTTAGCAACAGAGAGAGTTGCATTTTCTCAGCGTTTTGACCTTGAATGGTTGTCTGTTTCTCTTTCTCACATGTTCCCACGCCTCTCCACATTCCTCAAGCGCCAATGATTCGTGTACCGTATACTAGTTTCATGTTTTTAATAAGGAACCTAAATGGTTGCCTCATATACATCGCTAGTACGACTGTCTAGGAACCAACCTGGCGGTCTCTGCTTAAACGTCACACCTGCTAGCCACCACAATGCAAGTAAGCTGATTCACACTTCCTGCTGACGTAGACATTTCTGTCTTATCAGCAGTCGCTCTCACAAGGCCTCTGGCTAGGTACAATATTCAGTCTCCAGTGAGCAGGACTGTGTGCGTTAGCATTGAAAACATGTGTGTCTTATTATTATTATTATTAAACATTTTACTGTAATATTAATAATTATTAGCGAGCGGCCATCCTCAATACATGATCATGTTAACCACATACTTTCACCATATAACACGTCACTTCACCCAGTTCAATATTTAGTTTATAACATCTCAGGCCAATGACCTTACCGTTTTGGCTCTTTGCGTACATGCAATGACTTGGTCGAGCGAATGTTATAGGTTTCCATATTCTACAACCATTTGCTGTGCCAGACAGCGGTCTCGCTTATTACCGATTACTAGCATGTTAAAGATCCCCTTCAGGGGTAAAAAATCTTAGCATGCTTCAGGCATTTTCAAATATTCGCCTTCATTCGTTCGTCATAGTAAATATCTCAAAAAGCGACCCCTCGCTCTGCTGCCTCTCGAAATAGGCATTTGCTGTATTCAGCATGGCCAGTGATAGCCTCGTTGCAACACACGCTCAGCGCTACCGGCTCTCTGTCTACAAACACTCTTTATTTTAAAAATGTCTTAAATAAAAAGCTTTAAAATGCATATTTTTTGTCCTAGAGACTTAACATTTATTGTGGGGGTAGAGACCTTTCATTTATATCAAAGAATTTTTCTGTAGAATTCCTAGTTTCCAAAATATGAGAATTTCAACATTGTACTGTTGAAAAAAACATAAAAAAATAAAGGTCAGGGAGACCATTCGTTTGAACTATTGGACAACGTTCTATGAAGTTTGGTTTTCAAACTATCACCTACTTTCAAAAACAAAACAAAAAAATAAAACAATTAAAAAAATATAATACGTGGTCCATAACAATGCGCCCCTCAGCTCGAGTCCAACGACACCTCATTTGATAAAATCCGATCAGGCGTTCGCCAATTATCGCCAATGTTCGCGAGAGAGTAGGCTATCATTTTTCCTCCTACACACTTCAAGCTTGCTTTCCGCCTAGAGGGCATAAACACCTTTCATTAACGTCAAACAAACGTTTTTCTAAAATGCACCGTTTCCAAAATAGCGCCAATTTCAAAATCAACAACTTTCAAAAAAACAATTTAAAATACCAACACACACATTCATAGCAAAGTGGACGTCACCACATTCCTAACTATCACATCGTTCTAGCCTTATAAGCTCATTAAATATCATCAATATGTCAAAAACGCACGTTTACCTCAAATTGCTTTTCCAAATTCCACCCATTTTTTTAAAATAACCTCACCATCAAATAGAGCGGAAAAAATACCATATAAACGACCCCTCACTCGACCCTAGTCCTCGTCCACCACCTAACCTTTTCCCAACATAGCCATACGTATGCAAGCACGAACGCGACTGCAAGCAGAACTGTTACTACCACACTACTGTGTATAATTTAGGGATCCATACTAATTGTTAATCAATGTTATTATCGTACTATTAGAGTACATGTTTATGGTAATTTGTGCCGGTGGTAATGAGCTATTGAAGTTGTACCAGGCAGATGAAGTAAGGATTGACGAATCCATGGTTTGACAGAGCCGCAGGATATATAATAATAAGAGTATGTGGAGACACAAGGTGTCCATTATTGACGTTATTCCTGAGTGGAATGTTATGAAATTATTGAACATTAGTTGGATTTACACAGCATACTTGACTACACTACACACAATTAAAGGTCCATAAAACTGAACAAACACATTGTGAGGCATAAATAATTGTCTAATAATTTTAATAATCCAAGATAGGATTTTTTGTGAAACTAAACAAATCTTATAATTCCCCCTTGAATCTAAATGTAAATAAATGCTAAAAATAAAATATTTGCAGGACCAAAAATACGACATTTAGTTATTGTGGATTTATTTTGGGTACATTTCGATACATTTTGACACCATTAGTCAACAACCAATTGATGATGTGAAAACTGAAGCACACACATCAGATTGGCAGCAATGTGAGTCGATGTAATTGTTTAATTACCATCGCATTTGCAGGTTTTTCTATTTTTCTATTTTTTCCTTTACACATCTGGACACTATGACCATTTGTCGCAAAGAGTGACAAATCGAGTAGGCAGGCAGTGCCAATTGCACAACAATAGGAGTGCTGGATTATTGTACATATTTGTGTTGTATTAGTTTAATTCTTTTTTATTCAGCAACATTGTTCACATATTTAGAATCTTTTCCTTGTAATAAACGCGTCTCGTTTATTAATTAATGTTAGTTAGGACTAGATAAACACGCAAATTTAAAGATAAATGTTGGAGATGGCACCATCCTAGCTTAGAACAAATTTTCCTTTGTTATTAAATGTAAATATTCCTAGTATTTGTAAACAAGTAAATGTCATGCTTTGCAGTAAATTCTTTTGATGTTTGATCCTCCCGTAGTCATTTTCGATGTAATTGCTTAGGGCTGATCTTACGTGCCATACTCTTAGCCTGTTTGTTTTCATTTAAATTTTGTATTAGGAGCATGAGATAGGACTTTCTTATATTTTCTTTCAGGGCAGAATAGTATCGGACTAGCCATTTGCAACTCTCATGCTAGGCTAGGGATCTATCCATGATTTTAACATAAGACTGACCTCTCTTTCTTGCTTAGTTTTGATATCGATGCATTCCTCTGAGCTGGTTAAGAATCGAACCTCACTAATTCCCGATACCCCCGAGTGCAGACTTTTGTGCGGAACCAGCCTATGAATGTGTCGTCCCCAATACTTGTGTGTTAACTGGAGGAGGGTCTCGGGAAGGGACATTTGAAACCGATGGCTCCCCGAAACCTTCGGCCAGCGGGCACAATATACAGTGTGGTTCACCAGCCCCTTATTATTTAGTTTTATGAAACCCAACTAACATCACATTTCTCCCAATGGTCGATATTGCTCTGCGCTCTGCCTGTGTGACAGCAATGTAATTGAGCCATGGGTCTATCAAAGAAAAACGACCATGAAGATTTCTGTGCCAAATACTAAGGACCATTCTACTAACATTTAATTATGTATAGATTGACTGTTTTGTTTAATTTTGTGATCCACTTATTCTCCGGGTTTGATGCAAGGCCCATGTCTGAGTTCCACTATTTTCAGCCTTCATCATCATCATCATCTTGAACCGGCTCCCGTTTTCCGGGTGCGGTAAATGAGCGTTCTCAGTTTATTTCTCTCCAAGAATGTTTCCTCCTCCATAATTTGCTGTAAATCCAGACCTCTCCCTGCAAGATCATTTCTAACCTGGTCAATCCATCTCTTCCTGGGTGACCTCTTGGTCTCTTTCCTTTCAGTTCTTTCGCAAACCACACTCTAGCTGTTCTTTGTGTGTCCATTTTTTTGAGATGACCGAATCATTTCAACCTGGCTTCAACACAGATCTCATTAAGAGATTGTTATACATGAACAAGATGGCGTATCTTATCATTTTTTATTTTGTCCCTCCTTGTCTTCTGAATCATAGTTCTTAAAAGCTTCATCTCCTCTGCTTGTAGTTTGCTGGTATTTCTCTTGGATTGGGTACAAGTTTCTAAGCTACAGGTACAAAGAAGCTCTTGTAGAGTATTAGTTTTGGTCTTAAAGGTATTGATTTGGCGGAGATCCCCTATTCCCATTAAATTGACTTAAAGGAACTTGCTTATCCCAAAGAAGCCCTCTCACGAGGTGATAAAATTGTGCTCCATGTTGAACTCGACAAGTGATTTCTGCAGATGGTTGGTTATCTGTGGACACTACACTGCCAAGGTAACAGAACTGATGTACTGTACTTGTTCTAACTTTGTACCATACAGATGTTTTGTCGACTAACGGGCAGCACTACCGTTTTGGACTTGCTTATATCCAGACCAAATTGCTTGAATATAGCATTCCAATTATTCAGCTTCTGTTGTATTTCAGCCTTATTTTCAGCCTATATTACAACATCATCTGCAAACGTTAAAGCTTTAAACTCAGAGGTCTTATTGAGTCTCTTAACTCTCTTCATTATTTCATCCATTACAGTGATGAATAAAAGTGGTTATAGTGCGCTGCCTTGCTGTACACCCTACTTAGTCTCGAACCACTCTGAATAGCCATCACCTATTTGGATACAACACTGGCAGTGTTCATATAGCATCTTGATTTTATTTATTAAAGCGCATGGTACTGATCTATTTTGAAGCCATTCCCAGATTGTATTTCTCCATACACCGTCGTAAACCTTCTGAATATGTTAAAAAACAAAGATGATATATTTTCCTTATTCCCAGTGTCTTTCTATAATCATCCTGACAGAAAATATCAGATCTGTTGTTGCTCTGTTCCGTCTGAAACCGTACTGCTCTTCTTCAAGCTGTTGTTCAATGATAATTCTTAATCTGTGTTCTATGATCTGTTCCATTATCTTCAGAACATGAGATAGAAGAGTAATTCCCTTGTAGTTATTAGGTTTCTGTCTATCTCCTTTCTTAAATAGAGGGACGATAGAACCTTTAGTCCAGTTTGTTGGTATATTTTCTTCTTTCCAAATAGTGTTTAGTACTCTAAACAACCACTGCAATCCTTGTACTCCAGCTGCCTTGATCATGTCAGTGCTTACATCATCAATGCCTGTTGACCTAGTGTTTTTCATGTTCTTTAGGGCATTTTCTACTTCCATCCATGTTAGAGGGTACTCCATATCTGCAATATTTCCTTCTTTTTTAGTCTCCTCTTGTTTGGCCTTTGAATTTTGACCAGTATATAATTTTTCGAAATACTGTCCCATCTCATCTCGAATCTCTTTCTCATTCCATGTGATGTTTCCATCATCCTTCTCTTAAGCCTTTATTGGTTCATAGCTGTTTTTCTTACTCCTCACCACTTGATATAATAGCTTCCTGTTGTTCCTGCAATCTACTTCTAGTTTCTGTGTGAATTCTGTCCAGGATTTTTCTTTTTCTGCAGAAATGATTCTTTTTACCATAAGTTTCAGGTCCCTGTACAGCTGGCTGAGTTCTTGTAATTTCTCTTCTTTCTGACTTTCTCTGTTCCTTAGTTTCCTCACTTCATTTCTCTCTTTTATTGCTCTTCGGACAGTTTCATTCCACCATGGGGTTTCTCTCTCTCTTACTCTGCTGCTTGTTTTGCCAACAATATTTACTGCAGTATCTACCAGGATTTTCTTAAATCCAAGCCATTTTTCTTCAGCTGATCCAGTCTCATATTTAGGCAGTTGGTCTCGAATCTTCATCTGGTATTCAGTCCTCTTATCTGGTTTATCAAATTCCCAAACTTTTATCCTGGGTTAACGTTTGGTATTCACATTTCTTATCAGGATATCTCCTAGGACGGCTGCTAGTTACCTGTGGTCACTTCCAAACTTCTCCTGGTAATATTTTCACATCTCTAATAAATGTTCCAGCTTCTTTATCTGCAATAATATAGTCAATAACGGATTTCTGTTCTCCATTCCAGCTATACTTTGTGATCTTATGGCTCAGCTGTTTTTGAAACCAGGTGTTTTTAATAACTAGATTATTTCTTAACCAGAAGTCAAGAAGGCATTCAGGCTGGCTGCGTGGCTCAGGGGTAACGTTCTCGCTTGCTGGGTCCAAGGTTGCAGGTTCGTATCCTGGCGCAGTCAGCTGGCATTTGAGGGTGCGCAAATGCGAGGGAGCCATGTCCGTAGATTTACTGGCACGTTAAAGATCCCCTTCGGGGAAAAATTCCGGCACCCAGGCGTCTCTAAAAGCCAGTGTAGTTAAAAGGGACGTAAAACCAATAACATTATTACAAGAAGGCATTCACTCTCTTGATTTCGATTTCCATATCCATGGGGACCCATCACTGTCTCATATCCTGTCCTATCATTTCCCACATGAACATTTAAATCACCCATAACAAGAATGTTATTTTGTTCTATGTGGTCTTCTAATTCTTGAAGGAAGTCATCTTTCTCTTCTTGACTACACCCAACCTGTGGAGCATAAACCTGAACAATGGTCAGTGTGTTCCTGTCGATTTTCTGATGTACCTTGATAGTTCGTTCATTTACATATTCTACATCAGACACAACATCGATGTTCTTGCTGATAACAAACACCACACCATTCCTTGCTACCGTCTTATTTCCATGCCAGTAGAGTTTATAATCTTTCCTCAGCAATTTAGTTCGTTTCCCTTTCCACTTTGTTTCGCTCAGTCCAAGGACCTCAATCTTTCTTTTTTCCATGAGATCTACGAGCTCCTCACATTTGGCGGTCAGGGTAATGGTATTTAATGTTGCTATTTTGAATACAAGAGTTTATCTAGGACCTGAATTGGAAACAGACCACTATTTATTAGTTGCTCCTATTCGTTTAAAACCACGATGGTTCAAGAAAAAGAAACAAAGAACACAGGAAAACGAAACTTTATATAAGGTTAACCTTGTAAATGATCCCAGTATAAAATGGCTATACCAAAACAGGCTTGATAATCACATTCAGATGATTCCACTTTCTGACGATGTGGAAGACGAGTGGTCCAATTTGAGTTCAGCTCTAAAACAGTCAGCATTTGAAAGTTTGGGAGAAAAAAGAAGATGGCAAAAGAAAAAGGGTTTAAGAATTTGGGACGAAGAAATTAAAAAAGTAATCCCCGAAAAAAGAAATTCATATAAAAAAGTTTCTGTCAACTGGTAAATTAGAAGATAAAATTGAATACCATCATAAGAGAGCAATAGCAAACAGAGAAGTTCGAAAGAAACACAGGGAATGTTTGGAAAACTTTGTCTCGTACCTGGAGACTGACATAACAATACCACAACCACAAACCTATAAAATTTTGAAAAAACTAAATAGGCAAGTAAAAGAATATGTAAAAATTAATGCAATATCTCACAAAGAATGTCTTGAGTATTTTCAGAGCCTTTGGTCGAGTCCAAATATTGAACAACTTGTTTTACAAGCATCTAACAACAAGTCATCGGAAAATATTACACTCGAAGAATTAGAACAGGTCTTGAGGAAACTTCGAAATGGGAAAACACCTGGAGAAGATTCGATAAATGCAGAAATGTTGAAATATTCAGGCGAAGCCTTCAAGAAAAGATTTCTCAGATTATTGAATTTAATCTGGATGGGTAACAGGCCTCCAGAAGATTGGCAAAAGGCAATAGTAGTTCCTCTTCATAAGAAGAGAAATATGAAAGTTTTGGAAAAGTATAGAGGAATAAGTATACTTAACTCTGGATACAAAATTTTTGCAAACATTGTTAAAGAAAAATTACTGAAACATTACTCTTGAGTTAATAGGGAATGAACAACATGGGTTTAGAAAAGGTCGCACATGTGCAGATGCCTACTTCACCTTAAAAATTTTGATCGAAAAACGCAGGGAGTTCAATTTGGAAACACACATATAATTTGTTGATTTTATGAAAGCCTTTGATTTTGTTGACGGAAACAGACTTATTGACATATTGGCCAGAGATGGTGTCCCCCAACAGTTAATTGATAACATTTCCAACATGTATAGTGGTACTCTTATTTCAGTAAGGTTAAGTAATCATAAATCCGAGTGGAAGCCAATCAGCAGAGGGGTAAGACAAGGCTGTGGACTCTCTCCATTGCTATTCATAATCTACATGAATGCTATAATAAAGGAATGGAGGTGTGAAAGACATGGTTCAATACCTATCAGCAGGCATCTAAAAAAATTAGATGCTATACTATTTGCTGATGATGTTGCATTGGTAGCAGCATCTGAAGATGATCTGCAGTGGTCAGTTTTCAACCTCCAGAAAGTGGCATCAAAATTCAGCATGTGCATTTCTACTGAAAAGACCCGATCCCCAGTAAAATTTGTCTGGATGGTAAAATTTTAGAAAGAGTTAACGAATTCAAGTATTTAGGATATCATTTATCTTTTCAAGAAGAACGAGACATAACTGCAAAAATAACTAATTATACCAGAACAACAGGAATCATTAATCATGTCATGAAGCCATCTCTTGTCCAAAGGCATACACGCTTGCGTTTGTATAACACATTAGCCAGACCAACCCTATGCTATGGCAGCGAGGCATGGGCAATAAGATGTCAGGACATCTCCAGACTCACAGCACGCGAAATGACTTTTATGCGCCGAACAGCAGGCTATACTAAATGGGATCATAAGAGAAACGAGGATGTGCTGAAGGATCTAAAAGTGAAACCAATAACTGCATACATTTGTGACTACCAAGAGAACAGGAAGCATCATGTCCAAAGGATGGAACCTGGAAGATTTCCAAAGGAGATCCTTCGCTACCAGCCACGGGGAAATAGATCGATAGGACGTCCGATGAAGAGATGGAGGGAAAGTGCAAGACCGTAACGGGACATTTGGCCCAATTCTTGGAAGGAAGATGATGATGATGATGATTTTGAATTTATTGTTCCTCCGTCCAGTAATTTTCTTCTTTGAATATTTTTGTTTAACTTCGGGCTTACCACCGTCATCCTTACAAGAACTACACGTAGAAGGTTTTCCATATCTTGGTTTTAGTTTCTTACATCCGAAGCTCATTTTATTGTTGAAAGCAATTTGACAATTTTACTCCTCAAGCTGGCTTCCTGGACCTAATGCAAGAGGAAGATTTTCTGTTGGGGTTAAAACTCCCTTAGCATTTGATAGTCCCCTATCTAAACTACAAGGCAGCAGCGTTGTGATAAATTTGTGTGTCATTTCCTACACACAGGTTTCATCAAACCTGCTAAAGGAAAACTCCTCCGCCCGCAGCCGTTGGTTCTCCCTTAGTTTTCCTGGTTTGATACTGGCCGCCAGACCCTCGGCCAGACAGTCGCAGGTAGTACCGTCTACTGTCACATACGGTAGCAGGATTTCCCCTGACCTGACTTGTTATCATAAAATATGTACTTTTTTACTAATGACTGGAGGGAGTTTTCAGCTGCTTGATATTTGTCTCAGGTCTGTGAATCTTCCTAGAACTCCTAGAACTCAGGATGAGAATAATACCGTAAGAAGCCCTGCCTTGAGCAAATCTTCAAGCCAGCAGGTTAGTGCCCTATTTAATTTTAGATCTGTACTTTCTTGAGTGTTCCTACAAAGCACCCATGTAGAAGAATATTGTGGTATATATTCTGCGTAAGGGCAGATGACCTCACTGTTCCTCCCCTTAAGAAACAACAATAACTATCTACTGGGTAACTAAATCAAAAGAAACATAGGCTTTTACATACATACTCTATGTAGGAAGTCCTTTATAAATAGTTGATTCCGCCTCGTTGCATAATGCCTAGCAATCTTGGTTGTCACCGCTGAGGCCTGGGTTTGATTCCCTGCTCTGCCAAGATATTTAATTCTGGTCTGCGAGCCGGAAAGGGGTAGACTCAGCTTCGTGAAGCAAAACTGAGAAGAGTGGGCTCGATTCCTACATCAGCCATCCTAGAAGTGGTTTTCTTGGTTTACCACTTCTACTCCAGGCAAATGCCGGGATGGTACTGCACACGAAATTTGGATGATTTATGATGAAAATGATGTTATTATCCGAGCCAAGGATACAATTTAACATTGGAATATAAATCTTGGAAGTTTGCTCAAGGCGAGATTTGTTAGCGAACGCAAGCTAGGGGAGAAACCCATCACGTGATCAGAGACGCCCAGAATATTCTCGGTCATTGGAAAGTGCATAGCAACAAGAAAATAGCGCGAAATATTACCAATTAATTGTTATAAAATATATCATTGGATGTATGCTTTCAGCCAATGAGAGGAGGGTTTATGGAAGCAGACATGGATTTTTACCTAGTTAATGCGATTAACTATGCCATTTAAGCCCTATGTAACAATTTTACTCCATTGAAAACATGAAGAAAATTAAAAGAAGATATTACTACTACTTTGAATGACGTTAAACGGAAGAATTTCACCGTAATAAGGATTATTACAAGTACGCGCCACTAACTGCGCGGGATCAGCAATGGAGCGAACTTCAGACGAGTTGAAGGGGGAACGACAGCCAAGAGTGTTCTTCTCTCGACTGAATTCATAGTGACAAGACGTATCGTCCGGAGGTAGTTCATTCCCATAGACGTGATACAGAGTGAGGTCCTACGTGACACAAGACACCCTGGTTGTTGAAACAGTGCTATGGCCCAATCCTAGACATTCTTACAGAACTGATAAATATGTGTCTCTTAAAGGGCATCTTCCCAGATATACTAAAGCTATCCGTTGTTAAACCAATTTTTAAAAAGGGTGACAGACATCAACTAGGTAACTACAGACCGATCACCCTTATCTCTACATTTTGTAAAATTTTAGAGTATGTGATTTACCATAGAATAATTGAGTTTATTGATAAGAATGATTTAATAAATAAGAATCAGTTTGGTTTCAGGAAGGGCTTATGAACTATAAATGCCATCGCAGAATTTTATGAAACTCTGCTTGCTTCTCTTGATGATAATAAATGTGCTGTTGGGGTTTTCGTAGATTTGACAAAATCATATGATACAGTAGATCATCAATTATTATTGGATAAGGTAGAGGCTTATGGTATAAGGGGAATAGCATTGGAACTGTTAAAATCATATTTGAATAATGGATGGCAATTTACAGAAATTCCTTTTAAGAATGGTGAAAATATATCCAAGTTCCAATCCACTCCTGGTTTAGTTAAAAAAAGTGTACCTCAAGGTTCAATCCTTGGTCCCCTCATTTTATTCTCTATGTAAATGATGTACCACAGTCAAAAAATAGTTTGATTGTTTCGTATGCAGACGATACCTCAATTTTGAACTGGAACTGTAATAAAACAATTACTCTTCAAGAAACTCAAAATAGTATTGTTCTTATTCATAATGTTGAATTTTCGGCTTATGCCGTGTTTTATTATATTAAAATTCGACGCGTAATCATTCCTGACGAAGAAAGACATGGTTTCTTTCGAAACGCGTCGAATTTTAATATAATAAAACACGGCATAAGCCCAAAATTCAACATTATGAATAGTAACACGGGCCGTGAAAGTCTAAATGAGAATAGTATTGTTCTTGTCACTCATTATTTTAATGAGATAATGTCAAGTGTAAACCCTTCAAAAACCAACTTTGTAATATTTAACAAGCATAAGGGAACTAATTTAGAAGTAGATCGAACTTAATACTGTGGATCTGATGATATTCAACAGGTAGCCTCAGCAGAATTTTTGGGTATTGCAATAGATTATAACTTATCATGGGAAGAGCATATAAATGAAATCTGTAAAAAAATTAACGAAAACTCCTTCGTTTTAAAGAGAATTTCAATATACTTAAGCAGCGAATATCAATTAACAGTCTACTATGGATTAATACATTCACAGATATCATACGGTATTGAGATATGGGGTGGGGCAGCAAATAGGAATATGGAGAGAATATTTAAACTGCAGGAACGAGTAATACGATACTTGTTTGGGTTGAAATCGAGAGAATCATGCAGAGTTGCATTTAAGAAGCATAATATTTTAACAATATTTTCATTGTATATTTTCAAAGTTATTTTGCTTGTAAGGGAAAATCAACATAAAGTTGTCACAATCAACAATGTTCACATTCATGAAACCAGAGGGCAGAATGACTATTTTCAAAAGAGGGTAAATAAACAATATGCAGAAAAGGATCCTTTCAGAAAAGAAACTATATACCACAATAAGCTTCCAAACCACTTAAAATCTTTGACTGGAACTGGGTTCAGAAAGTCTCTCAAGATATACCTAGCCCAGAAAGTGTTGTATTCTTTATTGAATTTCAAAGAAACATGTAACTGTTTAATTATGTAAAGAAGTTGTAAATATGTAAATTTAACTGTGAGTATGTTGTGTGACGTATCCAATTCTGTATGATCCAGGTTCAAGAGTTTAGTATTGTATTTGCATTGCATTGTAGAGGCAGCGGTGTTACCGGCCAATAGTTTCGAGAGCCCCGCATCAAACTAAGTGAAGTTGAGCGGTGGATATTTTGCTTAATAGCGGACAAGTGTTCTACTTTGTCGAGATAAAAGAGTATTCGTTTTATTTATCCAGTGATAAGGCTTCACCACAAGAAGATTCATTAAAATCCATCGAGTGTTTTCAGAGATATTTGAGACTGTGTTGTCAGACAAAGTTACTCAACTCCGAGCGGAGATTATCATTTTAGTGCAGTGCGACTTCAACCCAAGCAAGTCCACGTTGCAGCACGAAGTAAGTACAGTGATATTGTATGAACATTGTGACTTTATTGTGTATGAACATTGTGATGGCTACAGACAATTATGAAGTGGAATTGGTTTATGACTTTTTAAGTATGTGTGTGATGATGAATTCAACTATTACGCGTTTGGGATATATCAAGACAAGGTTGTGATAGCAACGATGGAACAACGTTAAGAAACAATGAGAAGATCTATAACATCTAGATAGATATAATGCCGAGACAACATGATGCATTATGTACACTTCCATCCAGTACATTTAATGTATTTTCATGTACATTCATTCTCGACTATGAGCAGATATAATCTTTCATTGACCAACCAAATGAACTTTAACATCTACGATAGTGAATCAACATCCAACTTACGAATTTATTTTGTAACGATGATGCTATCCAGAATATATTGCTCAATGATGATGGAGGAACTTCAAGAGATGTCGGCGATTGAAGAGTTATCAACGGAAGACAGAAGATATCAGCCCGATGATTGTTCGAGATAGAATTCAAGTCCGAGGATCGAAGTTCGATACCAGGAGGAGATGAATATGATGAGAAGGAATCATTTCCATTCTCGAGGTCGCAGCTCGTATCCGATGGAGGGAACTGGGTTTGATTTCAACAAATCATACCTGGATGACGATCCAGTTGGGTATTTTCTGAAACCCGACAATGAACTTCAATTTTCTACAAGACCAGGGTAGAGATGTTTTCCATTTATTATATTGTTTGAGTGTGTTTGATGGTATTTGGAAACAACAATTCTCCATATTTGTTTCATGTATTTTCACTTCGATGTTTGGTAAATTTTATTCTTCATGTCTGTATAAGATGAAAGTCAGTTATCATCTATTCTTGTTAAATATTTTATGATTCAGTTTCTGAACTGAAATCATTGTTTGAGAAAATTATTTTTCATTGCGAAAATCTTTACGGAAGTAATTATTCAACGATTTCGATTTTTATTCTATACTTAAGGCATTTAGTCTAGGACAGTCAGTAAATTAATTTTGTTTAAAATGAACTTGGGTGTTCATTTTGTAAGAAGAACTTATAATTAGGAGAAGAAATCGACGAGTGATATAATGTGAAATATCACCTAATATTATAAACAATTCGGCGATCTAGCAAAATACATTCGTAATGAATACGACGTGAAAGTGAATAGTTATGAACATTCTTTGTGTAGAATGAAGATACATTCAGTTAATGACTAATCAATATTGAATTAAAAGAAAGAAAAGGAAGGCTTTGCTCTTCATTAAATGTAAATTATATGAGACATATCTTTTGAAAGATAATTTATTCGATCTTAGGAAAGGTTAGTTAAAATCTTTTCCGGTTGTGATCGATCCTTATTGAGTGATAAGATAACACGAGGTGTTATCAAGGCACACATGTAACACTACGTTATGTGTCAACGTAGTATAGCAACCGTGCACCTTTTAGAAATGACCAGTAAGAGGAAACATGTATATTTTCATTAAATATTTGGAGAAATGGTGTTTTATGTCTGAGTAATTTTGTTTAGTAAACCATGAAAGATCTATAAATACCATCGTTTGAAAATGATCAATGTGATTGTAGAACAGATATCGCTGTTCATTGAAATGTTGTAGAGTTGTAACAACAATATGATCTATGCTAGGAGAAAGCTGTACCAGTACAGTGGAACCATTGTTGAGAACAAGTGAGTTAATGACATGTGAGTTTTATAGGAGAGCTATGGAGGTTTTTGCCATAAATAGTTGTTTGTAATACGAAGGGTATTGCCGTATTCATTGTCATGAAGTACTGAGGAATGTATAAAAGTAGCATTGTTGTATTTTAAGGAGAGTCAGCGAAGACTTCTTATGTGACAGATCTGCGACACGAATGTTGTTTATTGGCGGAAATTATTTGGGAAAAGATATAATGTCCCTGTTCTCTAAATTATTATTAACTAAATTAAACTGGAGTTGTAACAACAATGAACTCATCTTGAATGATCGGTCATTGATATACTTGATTAACTTTATATAACAGAAAGTGGTCAAGCATTGTGTAAATAGAAGGCTATAGTAAATGATACTATTAGAAAGGAGCGTTGATAATTAAACTAACGCGGTCGTATCGCTCAAGGATAAGTCTTAGAAGCGATAGACACTTGTATATAGTGTATAAACATATCTATTTGTTAATATTAAGGGTTGTTAATTTTGCTAAAAATAATAATTTTTAAATGTTTTTGACTTAGGTTATAGCTAGAGAGCGTGAATGTTTTTCAAAAGAGTATTTGCATTTTTATTGTTAATATTGTGTATATGCTAGCATCGTTGGTTATGAACAACGATCGCTAATGTAAGAATGGTTGTTTCAAGTATGAATGAATTTCAAGTAGAATTAGCAAAGATAGAACAGTTTTTGTAAACTTTATTTTATGAAACGCGAGAACTGCGTTTAGCGTGTTCATTGCTAGCATTGTGTGTCGAGTGCCGACCATGCCCAAGGCTTATAAACTACAGAGGTTGCCTCAATTTTCACTCACCAATCAGCGCTCACAAGGCGGATGACGTCACAAGATACCAAACGCGCCATGTGGGGACCGTAACGAAACTGTCAACATCAGCTGTTGAGTACGCAAAGAACAGTTTATTCTCATGAAATTATTGGTAAATGGGTGATAAAATAACTGAATGTAGCCTACTTACATTTTATGTTGTGATCTTCTTGAATTTCTTGGAAATTCGCCTAGACTCGGTAGTAGTATCGTGGGTGTTAGTGACTTCCAATAACCACTTCTTATGCAAGATAGAATTGGAATGTTTCAATCGGTTGAAGAAAATTGTTATCACACCTGCCTCAACCACACCAAACGGTACGTCAGGAACTTCTCTCGACACAAAATCTGTCGTTCTTCCTAGAACGTTCTTGCCTCGTTGAAATCCATATTTTCCGTGAAATGTGACGAATTTTGCTGAAATGTGCCGGAACTGGTTTAGCCATGTATCTGAGGGATCGGCTGGTAATGCATAATCGTGTTGAGTTAGCATTCCATAGGTTAAGTTCCCAAGTTGTGGAAATTTATCTTGGAACTTGTGGGCTACATAACCTGCAACATAAGCCTTGCCATCTTCATCACTTTGTTCCATGATATTGGCAATGAAGGACCCTGGTTGCACATTGCTCCCTAAGGTTGGTTCTGGAAGCACGTTACTTGATTCAGACACTATGCCAGCTTTGTTTAGTGCTTTAGCAACTACATATTCATCTGAATCTGTATCAGCAATGTTTGTTTGCTTTTGAACAACTCCTGGATTTTTTCATAAAATAATCATCCTAAGAATGTAAATGCAGTCAAGGGGAGAATGATGATCGTGTAAGCCACCACGGGTTCGCAGTTGTGAAAAGAGGGTTTCCATTACTTCTTGATTTAGCCTATGTGTGAGAATGTACTTTGTATTATGCCTACGGGCCATATCTTGGTACAGAAATCGAAGGGATTTTATTGAAATGATGACTGCTTTCAAGAATATTTGCAAAGATTTTTACCAATGCAAAGAGAATTACTCATGAAATTTTCCATCTTGTCCAAAATCAAAATACCATGCATGGGCGTATTTAAGAGGGGGGGGGGGGGGCCTCCAGATCCACCCCGAAAAAAGCCAACTTGGTACAACACACGATGTATTTCACAGTAGTCTACTTTTAAGAAATAATTATCAATTTGTAAAAGAAAATGAGTGTTTACCTTTCTGCTTAATAAATTGAAAAGTAGCCCATTTAGATATTTTCCATTCATACTCCATAGGCTATAATAGAATATTCATTAAGTACTCACAATTTTCCACGATAGTCACACACCCCCCACCGGGTGAGTTAGCCGTGGTCGTTACGGCATGACTGCTGGCAGTCGCTCACATCCGGGAGGCGAGGAGGTTCGAATCCCCCCGCCGGCAACCTTGAAGATGGCCTTCTGTGGTTTTCCATCTTTCTTCCAGGCAAATGCCGGGGTTGGTCCCTAACAGTGGCGTACGCAGGATTTCCTTCTGGGGGGGGGGGGGGGGTTTCATTCATAGTAATGTCCTATAATAAAAATGAAAATTCGAATATAATTCATAAAAAGCAACAACTCCGTTAAATAAACACTACCGGACCCAAGCGAGAAATCTCGCATGTTCATAAACCACCCTTCCCCGATAGGTAACACTCACCAGTTATTCGATATTTTTGAAATTATACGATTTGAGTACTCATTCCTTTGACTTACTGTTTCTGAAATCCATGCAAAATGATAAAAGAAAGACCTCATAATGTTAAAATGACACGAAACAGGCGTCACAGCGTCCAAAATGAGAAGTGGACAGCAATTACGGAGCATATTTTCCTACAGCAACAGTATCGACAAATCTCACACTTCGTACATTTTTTTAAAAGTCATTTTTTAAAGAAATTATTGATATTTATGAAATTAAGAGTGCAATTCGTCAATGCTAATGTCTATTTTCTTTCATTTGAATGCTCATTTGACACGATCGGTCGCTTGTGAGCGCCACAGGAGGGATCTATACTAATGAAAGAATATATATATGATGATTCTCTTTGCATGAAAACTATTTTAACTATATTTTTCAGCACTTTAAACAATATTACAAACACAATTGAAAACATAAAAGATTAATAAAAAATACGGAAAAGAGTTTAGCCCAATATAGATATTGCACTAGATACAAACGGACAAAAATAAATGTCTAAATTGTCATTCGGGCTAAACCAAAGAATCTGATTAAGTAAATATTTGCCCTGGAATTTGTTGAAGGACTTAGACAAGTCTACTTCAATCGTATATCAAGCCTTCTAGGTTTGACAGACAAGTCATTCAGTACTTCCTCAATTGAAACATCAACAGTATCATGAATGAACATCAAAGCTAATCCATTAAGGCGTTCTTCACTAGTTGAATTCCTTAATTAGTTCTTCAAGAATTTTAAGGACGAAAACGATCTTTCACACGAGCAGGTTGTGACAGGTAAGGTAGCCATGATGACAAGCAGGTTATACACAACTAGAAACATGTTCTTATTGCATATTGACAAAGCATCTATAGCACTCTTGGGCTTCTTTTCAATAGATTTCAGAGTTTGTTTCCAGAGAAGTAGCTCGCCTCTAATATTAAGGGGAAGTCCATAAAATTCAGCTACATTTTCTACTTCAGCCATGCTTTGGTTGGATAATTCGTCTTCAGTTGTGGTAACTAGCGTTTGCAATGGCTGAAGAGTTTCTTTATGGGAGACAAATTTATCATCAAGTGATGAAATAGTTTCTTCAAGAAATGGGATGAAAATAACCCGCCTATAATATTCTTCCGGATCGTTAGATGAAACGCTGTTCCTCATCGTTTGTCGAACAACAGTTCGAGGCTGAACTACAGGCACTCCAAATTCTTTGCAGAACTCTAAAACCGAATTATATGCACACAAAAACCTTGCGTCTGCATCTGCCCTCATTTCTTCAAGAGACCTCTTAACATTCATGGAGGCGTTGATTGCTTGACTGAGATCCAAATTTTCAGTTTGAAGGTATTTGCTGAGAGGAAGTGTGATTTGAAATGCTTCATGAATGACAAATACACTTATCAAGAACTCAAATTTGCTGACAGCGCACAGAAGAAGTTGCGCATCTGTAGCTGTCTTCCTATCAACCCATGCTGCTATTTTTTCTAATGCCAACAATAACGGTTTCAGAAGTTAAATGAATGAACGAACAGACTCGTGCTTTTCAATCCATCTCGTTGCACATAACTTCTTGAGTTTACTCACTCGGGGTTTCTCTTCCATACTTTCAACTTCATTTGTCAATACAGCCTGCCTCTTTGGTGAAGTACTAAAAAAGGCATAAGCTCTTTCAATTGTACCCATACAGTTCCTAATCTCTGCAACACTACACCCTTCAGAAATGGCCAGGTTTAAACAGCGAGCACTACAGTGAACATACTGGGCTTTGGGAAACTGTTTTCGTACAATGGCCTGAGAACCTCTGTAGGACCCACTCATGGCACTAGCTCCATTATAACCTTGACCTACGAGATATTCAGCATCCAGTCCCACACTTTTCAAACCAGACAATATGCTATTCGCAAGGCCCTACCCAGAAGCATCATTGACAGCAATAAATTGCAGAAACTCCTCATGTACGGAATTATCTTGAACGAAATGGACACATAGTGACATTTGCTGCACACCGCTGATGTCTGTGGTCTCGTCAGCAAGAACAGAAAAGTATTTAGCTTTTTTCACCTGATCGACTAACCTTTTCAATATAATGTCATTCAAAGATGAAATAATTTCATTCTGAATCCGTGGGCTTACGTATGTTGCATTTAAGGATGCTGTCATCAAATGTTCCTTTAGTATTGTATCACCAGCTTCTGCTCGAAACTTGAGAAGAGACCTGAAATTTACCTCCCCTTTCTTGAGAGGCTCATCTAAATTTACAGGTCCCGAATCCCTGTGACCACGGAAAGCAATGCCCATTCGAGCAAGGAAAATCACAGATTTAATTATTGGTATGAGTTTCTCCCTGTTGCATTATATGTTGGATTGAACACCCCTATCCAAGCTTACGTCAACAGCAGGTTTTGTACCTTTGTATATGGCGAGAAAGTTCCAGCCTTTTCCGTACATGCCATATGATACTTGGTTTCTTGGTGTTTTTTGAAATCCTCCTTCGCATTTTTCCAGTTCATGTAAGGAAATTTTACTAGTTTACCTGGCGATGAAGATTGTTTCCCAACAACGGTGCAAAACAACGAACAATATTTACAAAAGGCTCCGTTCTTTGAAGGAGAATAAACTAGCCATTTCCACTCTGATAACCAGTTCAACTGAAATTTCAGATTCCTTGGACCCGATAAAGGGAAATTAAAATTGCTTCCAGGTGTCCAGGCTTTTTCCAACAATTCATTTTTCAGATAATCATCAATTTAAAGAAAAAAGTAAATCACAACATTGAAATAATTAACATGTACCGACACATACGTAGGCCAAGGCCATACAAATACCGGTATAACATAATAGGTAAAGCATCGAAATGCAAATCAGTTACAGAAATAGCGATTATCATGAATCATATTGTAAACACACCTGTTGGCCAGCATAACCTCCTGAGTCTGTTCGATGTATTTGGTCGGTAGCCGGCTTGGTAGTAGCCGATAATTCTTCAAGTTCATTTTCAATTCTTAAAGATGAGCTACTTGCAATGGCAGTGTTGCATGTAACATCTACTCTTGTTTTTTTAAATAATAAATCGATCCATTACGCATTACAAATAAACTCGGAAAAAAGTGCGACTCACGATCTGGCAGTTCACAGATATGCACGTTTAAAGCAGCACGATGCTGCGTTACGATAGTTACCAATCGCACACTTTAACAGCAAAACGACAATTTTGATATTTCGCCTAGTGTAGTTAGTTATTATTGCTTTAAGTGGAAGAACAGCGAGGTCATCTGCCCCTCTTGCTCCGTTTAACATGTAGTTTAAGGGTGTTTACCCCAGGCCATAACCAGTAGCTAGCGCCAAAGCTGGAGAAGTCTCGTTGCGAGTTGAGTGGAGGTCATTTACCACGTGAAGAACGTGTTCACATTAAAAATATATTACAAAGGAGTAGCCTAAAGAAGCCTCACTGGCAGCAATTCAAAACATTTTCCAGGTGATAGATGGGACAATATAAGGAGTCATGTAAACTAATGTCTCTGGGGGGGGGAGGGGGTTTAAACCCTAACCCGCCCGTCGGTACGCCACTGGTCCTAACTATAGGCCACAGCCGCTACCTTCCAACTCCTCGTCCTTACATTCCAACTTCCCTCCTCAACAGTACTTGTAGCTCACCCATTGGGTGTCCGTCTCGAAGCAGCTGCAAAACTGGCGAGCCGAACATGTCCTCGGACACTCCCGGCCCTAAAAGCCATACGCAAAAAAAACTCGAAAAAAATTGTATATACGCCCCTGACACCATGTACGAAATATGTCAAAAATATTAACAGCTTTAAAATCATCCTAGCCGGTCATCAAAACTTAAGAGTAGGCCAGCTAGGCTCACTTACCATTTAGTCTTAGATTCCTTGGAAATCTTGGCTTTATATTAAGCAATTCGACCCTGTAGTGTAATTCGAAGTCTTCACTCTTGAAGTGGAGGGAACATATCCTACTTGTTTGAGGGTTGCAATGATCTTTTCGCTTACATGCAGCAATCTACTGATTGCGATGGCATGCGTCTTTAGGCATCGTGAAAAACGACACGTCATTTCCAACTTTATAATAACTGTGACAAACTGCCACATCACATCTTTGGCCTGGCATGATTATAAACAAAAGGGCTTAGAACACGTGTTTAAACCACTGCAATCCATACAATATAATGTGTGAGAAAGTTGACTTTCCTTGCATATATCGCGCCTCGCGCGCTACGAGGAAACGTGTGACGTCACGTCCTTTCCCTTCCCTCCGCGATCCCCTCGCCTAAGAGCTCCATATTGAGGCAACCTCTGTAGTTTACTTGCCTTGGACCATGCCAGCTAAGAAACGAGCAGATCCCGTTTCTGACAGGGTCAGGCAAAACAATTGAATGAAATTCCCACACCTGTGGTGTGAAGGACGGACAAGAAAGCTATTACATAACCAGTCCAGTTTTGTTCATGGACACGTGACTGAAATATGCCAGTAATTTAAATGGAATGCTCACTTTGAAGGAGCGGCAGTAAAATGTAGAGACTTTTTTTAACACTTGCAGACGACAGAGCGTCTTTTAAATTTCAACAGTTTACGCTTGTATGAATGTGAGGAGTTTTTATTTTAGTGTCAGTGGAGTAAATGTATATTTAATTTTAGGGTTGTTATGTAGATTATTGATTGTTATTTAGTTATATTAATAAATGTATATTTTTCTACACGTTTGTTCGGTGTTCCTTTATTACTATATAAATGGAGACATGTTATGGAACAGCCTAAAATAGATAGGATGTCATTTTCCCTTTCGACAAAGCCCCGAGAAAAGCAGGTAAGTTTGCACATTTGCGTATAAAAGCTAGTTTGTTATATCCATAACATGTTTCAAGCTTACTGTGTATAATATTGGAGAGCTCACTGGCGGGACTGTGATATAATCTTTAGCCGGGACTTTCACTTTTCAAAAATCCACCTTGGCTTTGGATTACCAGCGAGTACCTCCTTGATTTTGACGGGTACAGTACCTAACTTAAGGCGCGGTCTGCTTCCTAACCAAAATTCTACCTCAATTACAAATACGACTGGCTGCGTGGCTCAGCGGTAACGTTCTCACTTGCTGGGCCCAAGGTTGCAGGGTCGTATCCTGGCGCAGTCAGCTGGCATTTGAAGGTGCGGAAATGCGAGGGAGCCATGTCAGTAGATTTATTGGCATGTTAAAAATCCCCTTCAGGGCAAAATTCTAGCACCCGGCATCCCTAAAAGCTAGGGTACTGTAGTTAAAAGGGATGTAAAACCAATAACATTATTATTAATTATTAGAGAGCGGATTTTTATGTACATAATTACATTTTTTGGCGTTCGTTTTAGCACAATTTTCGAAACGTGTTAATCATAGTGTTCTTCCCCAAGCGTAAAAAAGTATTCTTATTTCGGCTAAAAACGCATATTTTCTGATCTTTTAAATGTAAATACATATTTTTAGAAAATCCATAATAAGCACATTAATCGGCAATATTTGTTACTGAATACCGGTACATTTTAATATGATTCTGTATTATGAAATGATGCAAACGTCATGTTACCGAATGTGTAGTGGCTGTCAGCGAAACGCGATCGTGGAGGGATAAGCCGTCGAGGAATACCCTCCTTGCCTAAAAACACATAAATTGTTCTTTTCTTTTTTTGGTTTGTCTACGGAAGAGGTGACCTTCAATCCACGTGCTAGCTCGAAGGGGAATCCCTTATTTCTGATGAATGGCTGATTCAATACACTGGCCTTGCATACTCTTGTCAGTGTGTCTTGTGATGTTGGTGAGGCAGTGAGTCAGTCAGTTCGTATTGATTGAATCAGAACATTTTTCAGTACCGCTATTTAAGTGAAGTGAATTAGTGATTGATGAAAACTGATAATGCCGAAAATAAAGCCTAGTATTCATTCTCGTTTGCAGCACTATGTTGCTGAATTTAGTGGAATTTTTAAAAGTAATGGAAAGACTCTTTTCTGTCAAAAATGTGGGAAATATGTAAGTGCGGATCTGCGATCTCAAGTCTTACAGCATTTAGCAGGAAGTAAACATAAAATTGCCGCTTCACGTGCAACCTCTACTTGAAACAGCTTCTCTTCTCATACCCCAGTGTCAAAAAGTTCCGAATATTATGCAGATTTATGCAAAGCTTTTCTTTCATCAGATATTCCTTTATATAAATTGAAAGTCCAGAGCTAAGAACATTTCTTGCAAAATACACTAATTTCGAAACTCCAACAGAATCAATTTTAAGAAAATTGTATGTCCCTGCGTGTTACAAACAAATGCTAGGAAAAAACAGAGCAGAATGTGAAAAAAAAGGGTATGTATGGACGAATCACCTGACTCTAGTGGCAGGAAAGTGGGAAATGTTGTGCTAGGTGCGCTAGAAAATGATGAAACTGTTTCCAAGCGGTCCTTCCTATTAGCATGTAGGGAAATATCAGCATCAAATCATGTTACGATGGCTCGCTTATTCAATGCATCTCTGCAGTTGTTATGGCCGAATGGGGTGAAATTTGATAATGTTTTATTCTTACTTACGGATGCTGCTCCGTATATGAAGAAGGCAGCAGAAGGTATGTAAGTTTCACAAACATAATATATATATATAACTTGTACAGTACATGGTTTACACAGATTATGTGAACAGGTATCCTGAAGTGGACCAATTAATTTCAAACGGCAAAAAAAGTGTTTGTAAAAGCTCCAACGAGAACAGATTTATTCAAAGCTAAGAATCCAGTTCTTACACTTCCGCCTAGACCCATAGTTACTCGTTGGGGGACATGGTTACAAGCAGTAGTGTATTACGCAGGCGATTTTGGAAATATTAAATCAGTGATATATGAACTAAAGAAAGATGACGCTGTCTCAATTGAAATTCTTCAGAACTTACTAAGGACAGTCAACAACAACAACAAAAAAAAACAACCCTTGGCACTATCAAGCCCATGACGGGCTAAGGCCAACCAAGCGACCGCTACCCAGCCATTTGGCCTGCAGATATTGCCGTGACGCGTGATCAGCGCGTCGGGTCCCCTCGGCCGTTAATCTTGAAATTCGTGATCGGGGCGCTGTCTCACTGTCAGACAGCTACTCAATTGTCCTCACGAGGCTGAGTGCACCCCGTTCCAACCCTCACGTCAGTTTTAAAATCCCTGACGGAGCCGGGGATCGAACCCGGGGCCTCCGGGTGAGAAGCAGGTGCGCTACCCCAACAGCACGGGGCCGGCTACTTACTAAGGACAGTACATTACAAAATAAATTATCTTACATACCTGCATTTTTATGTCACTCTATAAACAAGAAGTTCCGTGAAGAACTATACAGCCTGTTTTCATATATCCTACTCATGTTAATTGCCTCTATCAACATACAAAATTTCAGTTTGATTGTCGTGATAGATTCGTAGATATTGAGAACCGTCTAAATATTTTAGATGGTTCGCAGGTTGGATTTCTATTTATGTACTAACACATGAAGATTATTGTGTATGTGTGATATTCAAACTTCAGTCGCATGATTAGAACACAACAAGTAAAAACGAGATTTTAAAATTTCGCACAGCTGCCATCTTGTGGTTATGAAAACAATTGAAATAAATTAGATGCCAGTGGATTAATAGTTGTATAAGCATCTAACGTGCAAAGTTTCACTGCATTCGGATGGTTAAATCGCGAGAAACGTCCATTTAAATATGTATACTTCGCGTCGCCGCCATGTTGGATTTGTGCTCACCAGGTTACTGAAAGTCCTATAGGTGAACTTATGTTCGTAGCCTTTATGAACATAAAAAATTCAGTTTAATTGCTGTAAAAGATTCGTAGATATTGAGAACCGTCTAAATATTTCGGATGCTCATTATTCAAACTTTCACTTCGATCGCATGATTACGACACAAGAAATAAAAACTTTATTTTAAAATTTTTCACAGCCGCCATCTTGAGGTTATGTAAACAAATTAACTAAATTAGATGCCAGTGCATTACAATATGTATAATCATTTACTGTGCCACATTTAACTGTGCTCAGAGAGTTAAATCGTAAGAAAAGTCTATTAAAATGTTTCAAATTCGCCTGGCCGCCATGTTCGTTTTGTAATTTAGAGGTTTATGAAAGTTCCATATATAAACTTGTACTAGTGCCCTTTATCACCATACAAAATTTCAGGGTGATATCTGGAATAGTTTCAGAGATATAGAATGCTTATGAAATATTTTGCACAGCCGCCATTTTGAGTTTATGTAAACAATTGAACTAAATTAGATACCAGTGCATTACAATGTGTATTAACATTTGCTGTACCAAGCTGCACTACGTTTGGATGGTTAAATCACAAGAAAAGTGTATTTAGAAGTCTCAACTTAGCATGGCCGCCATGTTGGCTTTGTAGTTACCAGGTTTTTGAAAGTATCATAGGTGAACTTCTAGTAGTGCTCTTTATCACCGTACACAATTTCAGGGTGATATCGGTAATAGTTTCGGAGATACTGAATGCTGGTGAAATATTTCGCATAGCCGCCATGTTGGATTGGTGAGAGGCAATAAAATTGAAGGGCACGGTCTGAGTCGGCCAGAATGGTGCTATGATCTTACCAAGTTTCATAGAAATCGCTCCAGCCGTTTAGAAGTTATTAGGGGTACACACACACCATCGCACACGCACGCACACACAGACACACGGACAAAAGGTGATCTCATAAGCCTATTTTTTCATAAAATGAAAATAGGCTAAAAAAATAGAAACATCAACCAACTTGTTGACTGAGACAATGAGGTGCATGACATTGGGAAAATATTTAATGCGCTCAATGGTCCCCAAGTAGATGCTATTAAACAGAAATTTAAATGTGTGTTCGCAAAAAATGATGTATTTCATACTACATGTAAAATTGCTCAAGTTTGCAAGGGCAAGTAGACATTGGTGAAATTGAATATTTGCATGTGAGTGACATTCCTTTGATGAAATATGCAAGACTATCTTCCTGTGATGTTGAACTGTCCTTCTCCCGGTATCGTGCATTGTTCCGAGACAACCGGCAATGGTTCGTGATGGAAAACTTTCATTGTGTTCATTGTTCACTGCAACATCGAGTTTTTTCAACCCTCCAGTGTATCAACATGATGGCGAGTGACATTTTACAATAAATATGTATTATTTTAAATATTAAAACAAAATAGTTTTGTTTTTGATTAAATATTTTCAATTTTTTTACATAAAAAATAAAGTATTTGCTAGTTTTTTAGCACATAAAAATCCATTCCCTATTAATTACAAATACACACACTACTACAGTGACACAGGTTATCAGATACATTCTACACACACCCAAGTACATGGGGCTACATGACCATGATGTCACAAGGGCTTGTTAAATAGTCAATAACAACATAAATAGTTGAATGATAATAGCTGCGTTAAAAATCAACAAGTCTGTTGTTGTTGTTGTAGATTCATTTAGAAGCCTTACAGCATCCTTGTCATGTAGGGCCGTGTATTTGGGTGTGTATGTGTGTGGAATTCGTCTGATAACATGTATCACTGCGATGACTATAGTAGTGTGTGTATTTGTATCTGAGCCTAGGATTTGTAAAGAGGCAGCTGTTAGGAACCATCCCAGCATTTGCCTGGAAGAGAAGTAGAAAACCACTCGTAAGATGGCTGAGGTTGGAATCAAACCCATTGCTTCTTAGTTCTGTCTCACAAGGCTGAGTGTACCCCATTCCAGCCCTGAGACCAGAATTACATTTCTAGGCAGGGCCGGGAATAGAACCCAGACCTCAGGGCTGACAGCCAAGAATGCTAGCCACTGCGCCACGAAGTGTCCAGTCTCATGTCGCTCCTACTTTTACATAATACATTTCTACTTATACAGTTCTTAAAATATAATAAAATGACTTGTTAATAAATGGACATCAGTCAACCTTTTTGATGAAATGAATTATGTATTGAGTAGATGCATGTTTATTTTAGAAAGGCCTACCGGTATATAATTTGATTCAAATAACTCAATTTACTGACCTTTGGCTGACTTCTAGATCCTTTCATTGCCACAAAGTAATAAAATGTTATGTGTTTGTTTTGTCCTTGGTCATATTAGTAGTAATAATAGCAAACACTTGAAATCAAGTTATTGGTCATCCAAACAGAGCACCTCTTCATCTACGAGTCTGGAGGTCACTGTTCATCCCAAAGAATAAGCCACTCAATTTGCTGCCGTAATGACAGATATTCCCAGGTGGAGAAGGTGACCCGAGTCCTTTCATTTCTCTTCAGCAGCTCTTTCTCTTTCCTATTCGGCTTCTATTCATTCACTGATTGTTGGCAGTATTCTTCAAAGAATGGTAACTTATGCCATGATAGTTGAGTAACTTCCAAGATGAGTGGTCCAGGTCTGAGGTCTTCCATTTGTTAACATCATTACATCCTTGAATCACTTCCTCTGACCTCTGTTAACACAGTAAAACACCTGTTTAGGAATGTGATTATCACGCACATGAACTATGACTTCTGTCCATCGCAACTGGTGTCTTATAATCTTGGCTTCTATATTGGTGGTCTGTGCTTGATTCTGACATTTGTGCATGTTTTCTGTAACATGACCAGTATTCAAAGCTGGTAACCATTTGGGATGGTGCCGCTAAGTTCATGGGGTCACAATACTCAGCAATGAGTAAATCGACTTGTGATGATGACTAGCATTCAGATCCGTGAAATAAAGATGGGAATTACAACTAAGTTGAACATGATGATCTTCTCTGCAACATTTACATCATGATTGTCAAAAATTTGAGATCTTAGTCGAGCAAAGGATATTTCAGTATGGTTACCGTAATTCTACATATGATTTCATACTTGATATTTGCACTTGACGAGAGGGTGTTGCCAAAGTAAGGGAAGGGGTTTACTACTTGATGGTTCGCCCCATCAATCGTGACATCGATCTTCCTTTGCCCTTACCCAGGGGCTGGTTGGAAATGATCTCGGTTTAACTGGTATTCAGTTCAAGACCAATCTTTTTGTATTCAGTGGGTAAACTGCTATATTTGAATATTGGAACGGATTTACGAATTCTACTGGCAGATTTGTGGATTTCTTAAAATTGTATTTGTTCATTTATTTCATTATATAATCCCATGGAAATCTACATATAGAATACATGGGATGATACATGAAACTCGTCATGAATACTTGGGACATTATGACGAAAAGTTTGCTTACTTGCAATGAGAAGAAATGTACTGCGGACAGTACGGCAGCTAGAAACGTTTCACCTACCCCAGGAAGCAATAAGCTATGGGTAATATGTGCACACAGTAAGGGGCGAACTCATGGTAATACTGAAATAATACTAATGAAATGATGGTTTAAAAAAATGTATTTTATGTTCAAAACACTGCAGGACCGAAGAAGGCAAATAAGCCGAAACATGTATCAATAATATAGGGTAGAAGAGGTGGTAAAAAATATTGTGTTGTGTTGTAGCTTTCTCTGACCTATTTAGTGAGATTCCTGCTGTTTCTATGGTTTATAGTTCATGACTAGGAACTGAAAAATATGATGTTATGCAATTGGTGAAACTCTTGGCCAGTTCAACAAGATTCCAACTGTCCTAGCGGCTCATGTTTGGGGGATTGGGCACCGAAAAATATTGTGACGTGAGTAGGTACCATGATTTTATACGATTGGGAGTTCAGTCGAAGGAGCCAAGAATGGCATCAATGTCCTTACAGTCTCGAGTTCATGGCCAAGCATGGAAAAACATCTTTGCAGAATCAGTAGGCTACTGCTTTTGGACCTATTCGATGAGATTTCCCACTGCACTTGCCGTCGTGTATGGAAAAATATTGCAATGCAATGTGGTTCAAGCTAGTTTGGTCCATTTAGCATTTCCACTGTCCTAGGGGAGTGGCAACCACAAGTCCATGATCAGTGCTGCACTCAGCCCATTGGGCAAAACTCCCACTGACTATGCCGTGGTGGCGTCGAGTAAACCGTCAGCCATTTTGAAGGTGCCATTTCAGCAGGTAGATGTTAGAAGTAGGCAATTAATATTTCTTATCATAGGGGAAGAAGTGAATAAGTATTATCATGTAAGAGCACATTTTTCTTTTGAATGAAGAATTACCAGTAAACAGGTTTTTGAAATAACCAGGCTTTTTTGGATGCCCCAAATATCCAATGGGATTTTTTGGGGGGGTGAGAATATTTGTTTTATGTTCATGGACAGTGCCCATAGGAACTGTTTTTACCATTCATCTTATTTTAGGTATATGGAAACAGCCCTACTACTGCAGTACTGTGATTTGAAGCATATTGTATCTGTAGGTGTCATAGCTAGCAAACTTTGTTTTTCTTGCTAGGTATTAATAGGGCCGCCAAATTGGGGAGGGTGCAAGGGGGGGGGGGGAGGGGGGCAAATGCATATGGGCCCGTAAGCAATGAGGGCCCGTTAGAGGTGCATGTTAGTTTCAATTTATTGTAACTACTCTTGTATTATGTAAAATTTTGGCTATAACTTACAACCTGTCCGAGGCTTTGCAAAGTAAGGATGTCGATTTGTTTACCGCTCTGCAGAAATTATCTCATGTTACTGAACTTTTAACTGTCAAGAGACATGAGGTAGAAAATACTTCAGAGCAACCGCGGCTCGTGGTGTTGGAGCTGGGGAAGGCTCAGCACGTAGTGGCAAAATGCTGGTATAACGCATTATACGACACCCACATACACGGCTGCAGGATTTTTAATTTCACGGTGAAAGGTGGGGGAGCTCGGAACAGACTTCTTGTTGACAAACAGATTGGCACTATTATGTTATTTTATGAAGCATTTTTTTCCTAATTAAAATGAATTTACTGACCTAGTTTCAACATTTAGGAAGAGGCAATGCATTCCGTTTTTAATTTAACCTTCTCCCCATTCTAATTAGTCCCGATCAGAGGAGTCTGTTTCACGGTTGTACACTACCAAACAATCGCAATTTACTTAGAAAACACTGTGCCGACCAGCTAGAACTGTAGGGAAATTGATCTGTAACATAGTCGGAAGTGAACCCGATCTTGCGGGATAAATGGAAACAAATAAACACAATTGTAGATATTAAGAGCAGTGAAGTTACTTGCTATTACTTTATATAAACACATGACCTACCTTAATTCATAGGTTTGTAAGTGAAGTCTGCCCTCCTCTCCTTTAGCGCTGCAAAGTGGTTAATGATAAGCTCATTGAAGTTCGGTGACTCCAACAATTCCTTTTCTGTGGAACACATTGCAAGTGCACAGTCGGCCTTCCTTCATTGTGTTTCGTAAAAATGTTTTCACTCGTTTTAGGGTAGAGAAACACCACTCTACCTCTCCTTTGACCCTTCACAATCAGCCTAGTTTCGTGGTCGAGATTTTTGCCCGATACGCTACTAACTGAATTCATTGTCTTGTAGACATACACTTACCACTACTGTAGCTAGGGTTGCCAGACGTTCCGTTTTACCCGGAACAATTCCGTTTTTTCATGTTTTGTTCCGCGTTCTGTTTTAATATTTAACGGAATGCCAAATATTCCTTTTTTTGGTTAATTTGATAATATATTCAATTTTGCACCAATTTTGAAATGTCCCGCTTCAGAATTGATTGTAATATCTAGCTTGTTTTCTGGTGATACAGGTGCAAGTTTGAAAGAGAAAATGATTTCTATGTCTGTGTTAGATAGATGGATAGATGTTATAGATTTATTATGGGCAACAAAATTAAGGAGTATCATAGTCCTTGTGAAGTTAATACTCAGCATTTTCCCCTCCAATGCATTTACGGAGAGAGTTTTTTCTGTCATGAATATCAAATGGAGAGTTTATACAAACAGAAGCTCCATTAGTTTGATAAAACAAGAATTGTTCACATATTACAATTATGACGAAAATTGTAGTGAATTTTATCAAAAGGTACTTAGGTACAAATGAAAAATCCTTGCAAAGTGTCGTTCAAATGAAAAGCATTTGTAAGTTGCTGGTGTCATAGGCCTGTATGATATGTCAGCAATATCTTGTTATAATTTTATTTATTTGATTATGTAATGCTTATTTAATACATATGTCTGGCTGCGTGGCTCAGCGGTAACGTTCTCGCTTGCTGAGCCCAAGGTTGCAGGTTCGTATCCTGGCGTAGTCAGCTGGCATTTGAGGGTGCGCAAATGCGAGAGAGCCGTGTCAGTAGATTTACTCGCACGTTACAGATCCCCTTCGGGGCAAAATACCGGCACCCCGGCGTCTCTAAAAGCCAGAGTAGTTAAAAGGGACGTAAAACCAATAACGTTGGGGTGTTAATACATATGTGTATTATTTATTACAAAGTTTGACGACCTTGATTTAAAAAATGCAATGTTTTGGGACGTGTGTTCCGTTTTTCCATTCTTGAAATCTGGCAACCCTAACTGTAGCCCATAACACGCAAATTAAGACTTGCCACTGACAAACAACATAATTAATGAACTAATTAAGTACTACCAACGATTTTAACGCGAGAACACTTCTTTACCAATCACAGCATCTACGGCGGCAGATTTTAAACAGAATAATTCCCGTAAGTCACGGTAGATGGTTCTGCTACCCCTTGCCACCTCATGGTGCTATCTGGCGGAAATATTTTAGTTATTATACTTTAAGGGATACTATTTGAGTTCTCAATAAAGAATATCACTTATTAGTCATCTAACTGTTTCTGGTAACTTTGTGCCAGTTTGGCTAGCCCACACTGTTGGGTGAGAAATGTAACTGTTTACCTTTGCCTAAGCTATGTTGTTTTAATGGGCGCCAAGACCTCAACCCAATGTTGAAATCTAAATTTGTATTTAACAACGTCTAGCTCTGGGAGAACACCTTCAAGAATCTATTCACTCAGATCGTGGTATGATTTGATCATTAACCCAACAAACAATTGTATCAGGAGAAGGAATTGGTCTATATCTAATGCTACCTACTGAAAGCAAAGATTGCATTGTAAAAGAAATGAATTTATTATATAAAACAAGTATAGCAAAATTAATAATAATAATAAGTTTAAAATTTAAATTGGAGCGTTGCGATTTTAATATTACCGATAGAAAATTACGTGAAAACGGAGTCTGATAAATTATTGATTTTACTCTTATTTCCAAGCTATGAAGTTACTGAAATATGAAATATAAAACCAAGAGAAATGAGAGATTGCGTATTTCTGCGTCATTTGCGCTTACCACTGGAAATTGCCAAAGCATTTCCCTCGTACTGGATGATGCTGTGTGCTTCCCACAGTCTCCTGGACGTCGTCATCTCGGTCGGTATTTGATGAGATTCTGGTAGATTAGATAATTCTATGGTCCGTACCTCGGACCCAAACACTCGTACAACCGCACTGGTTAAGTTTTACAAAAGTTAGTCCTCCAATCCACGGAACATCGGAGCGATTCCCGCGTATAACCACACTCGGCAAGAACTACCCAGATTGTCCTCCTTCGACGGCGCGTCGAACGATATATGCACACGTTGGCTCCCCACTCCGGAGCCGTCTACTAGCTTACGTAGTCCTCATTGATTGGCTGAGCACGCCGCGCTATCTTCCCCTCCTCTGGGTCATTACACTCGGCGGGAGGGTTCCGTTTCAACAATTCGCCTTTCCTGGACGATGCGAGCCCGCTTGCGTAATTCTTCTCGACAGGAATCAGCTTGTATTTGAATTCCCAGTGAGTCATCTCTCTCAAATACCCTAACTGACAAAAACTCCGTAAAATTCCGTAATCAGATAATTTTCTATGATATCGTCGTTCGTAATAATTTGCTTGATAGCGTTTTCTAATACATAGAAAACCTATCTGTATGCTTATAATTTTTATAAAATGCTCCGAAAATATCTTAATAATAATTATAATAAATTAATAATAATAATAAATTAACATGAAAAATTCTCTTGGCTGAACAATTTGCCGCGTAAATAAATATAGAATGGCTTCCTACTGACTTATGCCAGTTGCATAAAAACCCCACGAAAAACACGTTACAACTTGTCAATTATTAATCCTTCGGAGAGGGAAAGAGGGAAAGTGTAATCTTTCATGAGAGTGCTTTGAGTCGCCTTGAACAACTTTGAATGCATTCCACAGAATAAGAACATCCTGTCGTCGTTGGCAAGCCTGGCTTAGGCTGTAGTCGCCTGAGCCTTCAGCGATACAATTGAAACGAATGAAGCTTTCATAACCACGTCCCCCATCCCTGTTACATAGGAAGGAATAGGACATCTAAGGCGCAGCCTAACGGTGCTACTGTCCATCTGAAAAACATTCTTTATCAACAGATCCAAATATATTGACTCGTGACTGAATGGATTGAGTGAAATTTATAAATGTTTCCAATCAATATAAATTATAAATTCCTCAATGAAATATGTATATTTATAGAGTCTTTCAAGAGAGGCTACGCCTAAGAGCCTTTAATCACCAGCCGCGCCTGCTTCAGAGGCATATTATGACAGTGCGAAAGTATTGGCAGAAAGCAATCATTTGGTTAAAGAAATTCCTCAATTCTGAAAATTACAAAAAATGCGCTGTAATGTATCTTATTCTACCACAGAAGAGTATTAAATTCTATATATGACTCTGAGTTAGAAGTTATAACTGTTAAGGAATAATGTAGTATAATTTAGTGTTGAATCTGCTATCAAACTAATGCAGAGTTTTAAAATGCTACTTATTTTTAATTACATACTGGCAATTAAAGTGAAGACTTTCAGAATTGCATAATATATTTCCCTATGCATATTAACTGTATTAAAATTGCTCAGATATCCCAAATTGTTTTATGCACATTGCAAAATATATTTCATAAAATAAATGCTAAAATGTTAAAAAAATGCATACGGGCCCTTAAATCCTCTCGGTGGCCCTGGGTATGAGAAACTTGTACAGTACTAAAAATCCTTGATGCTGTTCTTCAGTGCAAACCACAATACATTAAGAGATGAATAAAACAGCCTCGCTTAAAATTTAGCAACATATTTTCATTTTCTACTTTACATTTTGCCCACTTGAATAGTAATGACATGGATACCAGGAGAGCAAAGGTTTCCAGAAAGGTTGGGTCTTTTAAGTCCTTTAGGGTGGGTATCTACTGACTAAACTAAGGAATATTTCTCGAAGCCAGCTACTCTTGGAACCCTACTACATATGTCAGTCCTAGGCTCACTATGTCCACTGTGTATGATTCAACAGATTTTCTTTGGCAATATTCAAACTTGTTTGTATATTACAGTACTTTCATCCTTTACACATTCAAATGTAAACGTTTTGCAAAAGAATGCAGAATTTTCCAAATAATAATAAATGATAATAATATCGTATGGCCTCGGGTGCCTGGTGCAAGCTTTGTAATTTGACACCCAGAGGGTAGCTTGCATGTCGAATTTTGTTGTTCCTTGAATCACTATGAAAGTCAAGGAGGTTAGATATCTAAGCTCCTTGAACACTATAGCGCTTGCTAGTAGAGAAATGAGGAACTTTTTGTTGGCGGAAACTCCCGAGATTAATTTTACCATTATGAACACGGCCTACTGAATTCAAATGGGTTCTTTGACATGCCAACATCGTATGACATGCATGTCGTATTTTTGCCGCCTTTCAAAAAAAAATCACTTACCACGGCCAGGAGTGAACCTGCAATCTTGGGGTTAGTAGACCGACACACTATCCACTCACCCACCGTGGCAAGCTATTTTCCAAATATAAATCCACTTCACAGTGCCATTACATGGACATGCTCATTATTTGGCACATCACTTGGCAGGAAATGTTTGACATAAGTTTTCTCTCTCTTAAGTATACTTCGGTATTATGAGACCAAACTAGGTAACAGTTTGTTGTACTTACGATAAAATAGCATTGTCTGAAAAATAATGCTGTGAAGATCCATTTACTTGCCGGTACAATTAATGTGCGGTATCTTTGAAATTAGTACCTAAATTCTGATGTGATCATTTGGTGCCCATGGTCTTTAATAATCATCATCATCTTCATCATGCATTTAAAGTTTCAGTTTCCAGGGAACTGTTCCCATAGTATTTAAAACAAGTGAAATATAAGGCCAAAAATATAAAAGAAAAAGAAAAAAATAAGAAATGCAATAACATTTGCTCAGATTGCAGTTATAAAATTAATCCTGGGGAAGATATATATAAACAGTGAGGACCATCCCTAAAGAACGGAGCCTCGGATGTGCCGCGTGATGGGCCGCCTGTTGAGCTAGGCACTGGCGCTAGCAGGAGCGGACCGCTCAACTAGTTTAACACATTTTCACTCTTTTACTTATTTAATAATAATATTTACTTTCATGAATATCACAGTAAATGCTGGAAATGCTGTCCTTCATTTTCTTAAAGCACATTTCACCAACGTAGGAAGTTTTGGTACACTCGCTGTAATACATCCTCACTGATATTTCGTATCAGTGAGTTATTTCATTCCTGAGACCCTCCACAGTACGCGGATTGTTTCTGTATACCTTTTGTTTGAGATTCCCCCACAAGTAAAAATCACATGACGCTGAAACATGCGAACACATTTACTGGAAGACTTCTTCTTGAGAAGATAAGTTTCCACTAGCAAATTTCGATGTTTTGTTCTATACCTAACCATATTCACGTGTTTCGAGGTAGGCTACAGCACATCACAGCAAGTCTTAATTATCACAACTAAGGTATCTTGCCCGCTTACTTACCTTATCCCGTGGTGCTACAGTCCATGAAGGACCTTGGCCTGCTCCAGCACAGTCTTGCAACTTTTCGTATCCCGTGCACGCCTCCTCCAAGCTCTGACACGTAGCATCTTGAGATCCTCCTCGACATCGTCCAGCCAGCGCTTTTTCTGTCGCCCCCGTCCTCGCTTTCAAAAGGGTCACCTATGGAACCTGATACACCATCCTTGACTCCGGCATTCGCTCGACATGTCCGAGCCACCGAATCCGGGAACTCTTGACCTCTGCGACGATAGTAGGGTCCCCATACAGATCATAGATCTCCTTGTTGGAGTGGAGGCGCCACACTCCACGATCACACACAGGCCCATAGATCTTACGGAGTAGGCCTACCTTCCTCTCCCACCTGTTCAATAAATCTCATTCGTCCTAGTCAACACCCATGTCTCACACCCATAAGTGACAACAGGACGGATGACTGTCTTATAGATAGTTTTCTTACAACTGCGTGATAATGTTCTTGATCTCAGCAGATGGGAGAGACTGAAGCAGCTTCGGTTTCCGGAGCGCAGTCTCTCATTGATTTCTTCGAGACAGTCAGATCCCTCGGTGATAGTCGATCCAACATATTTGAAAGTGCTGGTCTTAGCGAAAGTCTTATTATTATCAAAAACAAGCTCCTGAGGTACCTCACCCTGCTTCATCTAGCCAGCTGCGTATCTAATAATGCAATGCCAGCATCCAGGGCTTATCGGCACGCTGTTGTAATGGGCACATGCTATAAATGTGACGGTGAGTCATTGCGACCTGTTGGCGGCACAACATTTGGAAATCCCCGTTCTTCAGGGATGGCCCTCACTGTAGTAAAAGTTTGTTTATAGAACGTTCAGGCATTCTACTACACAGCAATCCACATTCTTGTTTGGATTAGTACAGTACTCATTTTAATTCCATAAACAATCTCTATTTTGTGTGGGTCTATGCACTGTCTCCAACAAACACTTACAAGGATTGCTGCATTAGCAGCACTTGTCAGTTTGTACGGTATGTATAAAACACAATTACCAAGATGCTGGGAAGGTCCCTGCAAGGCTTTTGTGATGCCTTGAGCAGTAGCAATGTACTATGAGAGACATAGCTCCCTTTTATAAAAAAAAAAATTGCCTCCCTGGCTGATCCAAGGGTATGTTCTATAGAAACATAGGTGAGGCATACCTTAACAACTGATGGGGTGAATTCTGGCAAAATAGATTGAGAAGCCCGGACAGTTTCAGTTTCTTTGAAAATTGAATTGATGGTGATCGGAGTATAAAATCTCCAAGTTTCTTAGGAAAAAAAAACCCAACCAGTTAACAAAGCTTGCACACAGTGCACAGATTGGGAACCACTGCTATACCAGGTATTTCTTCTGTATTGCATTTTTTGGGATTCTTGCATCTTGCAGCCAAGGGTCTTCTTCTTCTTCTTCCTTTTTATCTGCTCCTCCTCCTCCTCCCTATTATTTCAAGCATCATCATCATCATTGTCATCATTATTTGATCATGCTACTGCTTGCCTTGAGATAATTCTGTAGAACTGTCTTTAATATGTGGTACTGAATATCAGTTCTATATTTTTGCATCTAGTACAATGGTATTAATATTATAATTTAGTTATTGTTAATGGTATTAATAGTAGTTCTGATTTCATCATGATACATCATAGACTTGTCATATGGCTCTGCCAAGTTACTAAATTCATTTATGACCAAATTAATCTAGACTTATGTGTAATATAAAAGTTTCAAATACTAGGATGTGTTGCATACATCTTAATTCTGTGTACAAGATAGTCATGTAGCCTTTACAATCCTTATATACATAAAATTGTACTTTTTTCCTTCTGTCTGTCTGTTCCTCCATTAATTGAAAACGACTCAACAGATTTCGTTCAAAATTTGCAAATGGCTATAAGAAAATCCCGGAATCACTTTAGGATGTAAAATGCAACAATACATGCAATGCGCTTAAGGGGACCTAGGGGTGCCCTATTATATTTACCTTCGATTTACTCGTGTGATATGTCGTACGAAAGGTCGTTTATAGCTCTATACAGCAAGATTATTTTCTGTAAGAGGATATAAGGAAACCAGAGATATATAAGCAAAGCGAACTGATGTGAGTTTAATAATAATACTAACGAACTGATGTACATGGATGGCAATAGCGGAACCGCGCAAAACTAAACATGTGCGAACATGGCGCGGGCTCTAGGCAAACTGAAAGCATAAAGGGCAGGTGGCAGCACCTTACATATATAGAACCGCATACTTGATAATAAGAATAAAACTACCTAAGTTACAACACTTCCCCTCAAGCAGAGGTTCATACAATCTTTACACTCTCCAAACCAGCAAACTTCAAGCAACGTTCATGTTTCATTCGACTTAAACTCTTCGTGAGAAAGTCAGTAACTTGATCGTTCGTAGAGATATAGCCTACTTCAAAACAAAAACTTTACACTCAAAGACTTCAAGAACAAAGTGATGTTTGATATCAATATGTTTGCTTCTACTGTGATACATCGCATTCTTTGCCAAATTAATTGCACTTTGATTATCACAAAAGATGAACATAGTGGCTAAGTCTTTGAAGCCTAACTCGAGCAGAAATCGACGTAAGTACACAGCTTCCTTGGCGCACTCTGACAATGCCATGTACTCGGCCTCCGTGGTGCTAAGGGCCACGGTTCTTTGTTTTCTTGAGTCCCACGATATAGGGCATCCGCCGAGCAGGAACACGTACCCCGTGTAGGACCTCCTATCTTCTTGGCAGCTTCCCCAGTCAGCGTCGACGAATCCTTGGATCGGTTCGGTGTCTGCTTCGTAGATCAGCCCGATGTTCGAAGTCCCCTTCAAGTACCGCAGCACTCTCTTGGCAGCTTTCCAATGTTCGACTCCGAAGCAATTGTTGAACTGTCCCAGGTAGCTGACAGCGAACGAAATGTCCGGGCGTGTAGTTGTCGACAGGTATGTCAGAGTGCCTGCTAATTCGCGGTAAGGCAACTTCAACTCGTCAGTACTGGGATTCTCAATTTTGCTCAACTTCGTTCCAGGGTCAAGTGGTGTGACTACAGGGTTGCAGTCGGCCATCTCGTAGCGTTGGAGAAGCTCTTCAATGTAACCTTGCTGTAGCATGGCTATACATCCGGTCTCCTGGATTAGTTCGATGCCTAGGAAGTGTTTGGCCAATCCTAAGTCAATGACCTTGACATTTTTACTCAGGACTCGGGAAATCTCGGCGATCGTCTTTTTGCATTTTGATAGCACCATCATGTCATCAACGTAAACGGCAATCAAAGTTATGTTATTTCCGGAACCAATTTGGAATAGACACGGATCCGATGCGGTTGGTTTGGCACCGCACTTCCTCAAGACCTCACGCAGCTTGGCATACCAGTTTCTCCCGGCCTGTTTCAATCCGTACAGTGATTTTTGTAGTAAGCAGACCTTGTCGCCTCCCTGCAACTGGCGAAGCATGTTCTTGGCCTTCTCCTTGGTTTCGTCATTAGTTCCAGACATCGCAATGTTCTCTAACATCTCCCTGAAGTTCTTCGGTTGTTTCATGAATATTTCCTCGTCTAAGTCGCCATACAGATATGCCGTTGTGATATCGTACTGTCTGATTTTTACACCGAGCTGGGCAGCGAGACAAACCATCAATCGAATTGATTCCATTCGCGCCACCGGTGCGAACGTGTCAAAGTAGTTGATTCCATACTCCTGGTTGAAACCTTGAGCCACCAGCCTGGCCTTTCTCTTCTCAAGTGTTCCATCAGGTTTTAGTTTGTCGCGCAGCACCACCCGGCAACCGATGACTTTAGCATCACGGGGAGGATCCACCAGCACCCATGTATTGTTTATCAGGATAGATTCCATTTCCATGACCATGGCACCATGCCACTCGTTAGAGTTTGGTCCTGTTATTGCCTCCTTGAATGGAATCTCTGCTAGAAAAATCTCCTCGTCTTCTTCTTGCTCCTCCACATCTTGGAGATTTGTTTGAAAAAGTTTCTTCGGTCTTCCCCTTTTTCCAGTCCGCAGAATCTTGCGTCGACCAGGTCCTTGTATCAGTTGAGGCGTAGTATCGGATGTTTCGACAGTCGTTCTATCATGATCATCCACTGGCGTCACATCGAAACCGAGGAAAGGTTCATCATTTTCTCCGATTTCGGGTTGAGAGACTGGTTCCTCCACGACAGCTGAATTATCTTTTTCTCTTGGTGATTGCGGCGGTGGTTCTGCAAAGAACAGCTCCCAACAAATATCTTGCTTCGAGGATTCCGGGCGCTCCATCCTAGTCTCTTCCAGTGGCTTTTCATTATCGAAGAATTTTACATCTCGGCTAATCAAAACTTTGTCTTTGTCAGGGGAGTATATGCGAAAGCCCTTGGTTTCTTCGGAGTAACCCATGAACACGCCTTCTCTGCCTCGTTGATCCAGTTTCCCTCTTCTGGGATCCCTGTCCAGGAAGTAAACCTTGCTTCCAAACGTTCTGAATTGCGAGATGTCAGGAATCTTTCCTGTCCACAATTCGTACGGTGTTTTGCCTCCGATACTTTTTGATGGCAGGCGATTACGGATGTAATTTGCAGTATTCACTGCTTCCGCCCAGAAGCGGTGAGGTAATCCGGCGTCGAACAACATGCACCTGGCAGTCTCCATCAAAGTCCTATTCATCCTCTCCCTTCCCGTTTTGTTCGGGGTTGTGAGGGACTGTGAGGCGTCTTGTGATTCCGCGCTTCTTCAGGTAGTTGTCGAACTCTCGATTCAGGTATTCCCTGCCGTTGTCAGACTGGATCACCTTTACTAGTTTTCCTTTCTGATTCTACATCCTGGTAACGTACTCGACGGTAGCTTCGTAGACCACTGATTTTGCCTTCAGAAATCTCACTTCACACCAATGAGAGAGATCGTTGATGAATTCCAAGAGGTACCTTGAACCTCCCATAGATGGAGTCGGCATCGGTCCACACACGTCCGTGTTTCTCAAATCAAGTAGCTCCGTCCGTCGATCGGATTTCTTGGGAAACTGCGTCCTGGACATCTTCCCCTCGAAGCAGACTTTGCAGTCCAGAGTCGTCTAGGGATTCCTCAGCTCAACGCCAGAAACCCTCCCTTTTCTCACAGCTACCAAGATGTCTCTCACGTTGACATGTCCGAGCCGACGGTGTAGCAATTTTAGATCAATTATTTTGGGCGATGCAGCCATACTTGCTCGTTCTTGACTCTCACTGACGTAATATAGGTTATTCTTCCTCTCAGCTCGCATCAAGACTTCTCCTTTTTCGTTCACGACGACTGCGCCTTCCTTGTCAAAAATCACCTCGTGGCCGCGGTCGGTGATCTTTCCCACCGACAGCAAGTTTGTCCTCAGGTCTGAAACGTGAGAAACATCAGAGAGACATCTATCTCTTCGTTCCCAATGCGGGTATATAAGCGAGCACTACCTTTTCCCACGATCTCTGCCGTTGAATCATCAGCCAATTTCACCACACCCCTTCGTGACTCATCGATCTTCGAAAAAATCGCAGGGTCGCCACATATATGTGAAGTAGCGCCACTGTCGAGACACCATATTCTGCGTACGCCACTGCTCTGAGTTGTCGTCGCCTGTAAGCATAGTTCTCGAGTGAAATTTGCCGATTGAGTATTAGATCTGTCTTTACCTTTGTTCTTCGATGGATCTCTTTGTTTAAATCTGCACTGGCTGGCTCGATGACCTTGCTTTTTACACACGTAGCACCGGAACTCAGATCCGCCTCCTTCTGTTTCACTGTTGTTGTTTAGTTTGGGTGTTTGTTTCTTATTGTTCTTGTTACCTGGACCAGTCTTCTTCTTGACGAACATAGCTCCCGCTATTTCACCTTGTGTCCTCTTCGATGATTTTGGTCCGAAGAGCCTCGGGAGTCGGTAGGTTGTCACGTGACTCTATTGCACACCCAAAGTTCTCGAACCGTGCCGGCAGACTGTATAAACACATAAGTGTCAACAATTCCGGATTGATCGTGATGTTCATATCTCCCAATTTGCCCACGGTGTCGAAGAAATTGTTCAGATGGTCACGCACATCGACATCGTCCGCCAATTTTTGTAAGGTTAGCCTTTTCAGTAAGGTCGCCTTCCGAGCCGGTCCCTGGGATTGGTAGATCAGTTTCAGTCGTTGCCATGTATCACGTGCCGTGACACAATTCTTTACTTGCTTTATTTCACTTGGAGACATCGACAAAATGATCAGCGACCGTGCCTTTTGATCCTTCTTGTCCCACTCTTGAATTGCCGCCGCGTTTGCATTTCCAGCTGCTGGTTCGGGTTTCGTAGAATTCCCCCCGACGAATTTCCACAAATCGCCCGTAATGAGGATAGCCTGCAACTGCACGGCCCACATGTCGAAATTGTCCTTACCGAGGGGTTCAATTCTCCCAATACTTCCGGCGTTCATTTTTGAGGTTAACTTCTGGCACGTTTTTACGGATAATTACGATTTTTTAATTACGGACTTAGTCACGCGCATCTGGGTCCATAACCTGTAAGAGGATATAAGGAAACCAGAGATATATAAGCAAAGCGAACTGATGTGAGTTTAATAATAATAACGATTTTTTTAGCGTATGGCTTTTAGTGCCGGGAGTGTCCGAGGACATGTTCGGCACGCCAGTTTTGTAGCTGCTTCGAGACGGACACCCAATGGGTGAGCTACAAGTACCGTTGGGGAGGAAAGTTGGAAGGGAAGGGCGAGGAGTTGGAAGGTAGCGGCTGTGGCCTATAGTTAGGGACCAACCCCGGCATTTGCCTTGAAGGAAGATGGGAAACCACAGAAGACCATCTTCAAGGTTGCCGGCGGGGGGATTCGAACCTCCTCGCCTCCCGGATGTGAGCGACTGCCATTAGTCATGCCGTAACGACCACGGCTAACTCACCCGGTAATAACGAGATGATGTACATGGATGGCAATAGCGGAACCGCGCAAAACTAAACATGTGCGAACATGGCGCGGGCTCTATACAAACGGAAAGCATAAAGGGCAGGTGGCAGCACCTTACATATATAGAACCGCGTACTTGATAAATAAGAATAAAACTACCTAAGTTACAACATTTTCGTTACTACCTGTAACGAAAAAGCATTTTTTTCTTCAATTAATTATAAAAGTTGTAAATAGGAGGCTAAAACACTGAATTTGCATGCCCCACAAGGTTTATAAATTGATTTAGGGGCCTCATCAAGGGGATGGGGTTTTACAGCATCTGTAAGACATCATCATTTTACAGTATGAGCTGAAAAAATAGTATTTCACTTGCCTATATCCATACTTTATTTGATTCTTTTTCGTTTTAAGGTCTTTTATTATACCACATGTGTTGTTTTCGTGCATGAGTGTTTCAGTATTGATTTCACATGTGGAAGGAGAGTTTTGGTATATATAGCTTCAGATATGATTTGTTACTAATCATATAATTTTTGTCGTCATAGTTATTCATCACAAAGAAGCTGGGTCCTTTTGGTATATGGTTTTCACTTCCAGATATGGTCATCTGGGTGATATGGTGTTTTGAATAAGTTTAGTCTGTCTCGCAGCCACAAGGTTTTTCTGCACTCGTATGAGAAGTTTTTATTTAAGTGAAGGTGGACATATGGATTCTTAGCTGATTTTTAGTATGTATTTCTAATTTTCGGCATGGTATTTGTTATTTCCATAATCAAATGCATATATTATTATGAAGCTGGGATTCTAAGCGTTTATCTGTGGACTGCCATTATCCACTTGAAGTGTTGCTGTTTGACGAAACATGCAAGACTAATACAATTAAGAAAAATAAATTCATTGGCCCTTAAAATGTGTCAGTTAAGTTAATAATGCATACACTGATTAGAATAGGCTCCTTAAATATTCAGTTATATTAGCGAAATATCAGGCTTAATCTATAAGCTACAAGCAGTATAAAGCCGTCATACCCTCCTATTTAACAAATTCAACACAATTTTTGATCAGATGAAAATCACGCTCAAAGACTTTGAGTGTCAATAATATTGCTCATTATAACAACGACCTTCCTCCGGGTTGCACACAATACGACAATGTTAGCAAAGCTATGGTCTCTTAATATCCAATTGTGATCCCGAGCAACGCCGGACATAACAGCTAGTAGCAAGATAAAAATAAGATGTAGATAGATAGAGCGAGGTATTTGTTCATATCTTGTGTACATGTTGCTTGCAGGATATGCAGTCTCCCAGTGCCATCGATTGCCAGATATTGAGTCAGGCTGCAGAGGCTGAGCGGGTGAGACTTCTGGAACTGCTGAGTGTCATGAGCCGCCGCCTGGAGGAGGAACGATGTGAAGCTTCTCATGTAGAGGTAAGGTAGCCAACGATGGCTGTATGGTAGTTGTCTCACTTGGTGGGCCATCCCTATGCACTGCGAGATGCAGAAAGGAGAAGAGAGCGAAACAAAATCTGTTACTGGTACCTAAAATTATCACCTTGATGATATACAAGTAGTATGACAAGCATCAGAAGTTATTCTGGTCAGTAGTATACGTTCCTGCTTGTGCAGCAGACTTTTATTATGTCTCCAAAGCAATGACCTGGCAATAGGACACCCAACTGTGGCATAATGAGACAGTGACTGTGGAGAGAAATAGTTTATTGCTACATTGTGAGCATAGATAAATGATGCCTTGACATATGTGTCAATTACCGAGATAGTCCAAACAGATCAAGTCAGTATATGTCTGTTTAGGAAGGACATCCATACAATACAGCTTTTCTTCTTCAGCTCAGCATTTGATGTAGATGCCCTTGATCTTTCTGGTGGTGATATGGGTTCAATATCCCTTTTAACTGCTATGGCTTTTAGAGTCACCTGGTGCCAGAATTTTGCCCTGTAGAGGATCAAATGCTCCTGTAAATGTACTGACTTGAGGTTGCCTTTCTATAGTTTGCCCGTGACGATAACTGCTTAGCGCTTAACATCTAAAAAGTGGTTTCCTTAGCTGGTGATCATTGTCTTAAAAAAACAGACAATAAATTGATTCTTTTTTACCCTATACTTTTTGGAATCAACCTGTTCTTGTAAACATCCATTGGCTGATGACAAATTGAAATATATAGAATTACCAGAATTACTTATTAAGTTGAAAGGAATTAGTTATTACTGTATAGTAATATGTTTAGAATGGTTAGATGATCTTCGATTGAATTAATGATGTTTGTACATCAAACAAAGGAGCTCTACAGAAGGATATTTTCAATGCCTGCTTTAATTACCTCATCTTTGTATACTTTTCCATGCATGTCACAAGAATAGGTAATTAGCTACCATACTCAATTTATTTTCAACACCAGGCAAATGCTGGGACGGTACCTTCTGACAGGCCACGGCCGTTTCCTTTTACATCCTTGCCCAGTTTCATTCATCTTCATTCCATCTATCATCTCAATGCGCAGGTCGCCCACGGGTGTTGACTAGAAAAACCTGCACTCGGCCTCTCAGGAGGTCACATGACAAAAAAAACCTCAATTTATTAAAATCTCATCATTGCATCCCGATAAAATGAAAAATACCATATACATTGTTTTGTGCCATATTGCTGCATTGTATAATTGCAAGCGATCATCACTGCTGAACTGATTTGAAATCAACCCTGGTGATGATTGCCAGTGCAAAGTGCCCATGTCGGTGCAGATAGCTGTGAAGAAACGAGCCTCATTTGTTTACATGCAGAGATAAGGCAATAAAGAATGACAGCAGACACTCTATGATCGTTGCCATAGTGAAACCAGGCCTTATATTGTTATCTCACTGAGTAGGAATGTAGGGTTTTGAAGGCCAAAATTAAACCGACTGTATCACTCAACACGACTCATTGAGGTGACTGAGGTAACATAATTTAAACTTGTAAATGTCAACCTTTTTTATTCCTCTCTTACATAATAACTTCACTATTCTATGCTTCTTTCTGTAGTTGCTTTTTATGTTATTGGGCTTCTTTACAATGTTCTCTTTGTAGCAGTAGGGGCCATTCTTCTCTCAATCAAATGCAAATATGCAGATTCTTTAATAATCTGGCCATGATGATCATATGAATGAATTTGGAGGAGCATTGTCCACTTTAATACCTTCCTAAGAATTTTTCCATTTAACTACTGTGTTACCCTGCCATTTTTGTGAAAAAGAAGAATGTTGAATTACATTTTGTGTGTACTCTGTATGCCTGTACAGGGTGATATAACTGTATAGAGCTAATAGAGCCTATTGTCTACAAATTCAGGTGTAACAAACATGCATGCCATAGCAGGCAGATATCACAAGTCACTTTCAACCAATTTCTCCCATTAACACTGGAATTACCAGTTGAATCTACTAAACATAATGGCAGGGAATATGTCTGATCAGTTAATCTTATGTTCACCTCTACTAGGTAAACTGTACTTTTAACAATAGTGTTATATTGGACTAGATTCTTTTTAGTTTCGATTAGCTGTTCTTTGGAAAAATGCGTACACCAGTCAGTCATAGTCACCACAATAGAGTAGACACATGTGTCTAATTACAATTTAAATATTTCACCATCCATTAACAAATCGAAAAACCAAGCATTGCTTATCTCATCACACTCAATCACTCCTACCTTCTTAATAGTAATGAGTTCATAGATACTTTGGGACAATGCAAGCTCCCATGGTTCTTTCACCACCACCTGTTTTAAGTCAGGGTTCATATCATTTTCATCTTCCTCACTATCATCACCTGAATCATTTAAGACTAATTTATAGACTTATATCTTTGTTGTATAACTTTTCTGTGAACATATAGCAGGCATATTGCCCTTCCCTTTACAAATAACACATCCAGCCGCCTCTTTCATGGGACACTCAGCCTTACAGTGGTTGGTACGACCATAACAAAAGCACCTTTTTTCCTTATTCATTTGAAGATTATTGACTTGACTGAGGTTATAACTGGGATGGATGACCTCCGACCTCAGCAGCATCTTTTGCAGTAGATTCTATGTTCTTAGCAGTCTTGAGACACTTGGAGAAGGTTGGATCCTTTTCAGTGAAAAGTCTCTTCCTGATGTCTTCATTCTTGAGGCCGCAGATATAGCAGTCCCGTGAAACTTCATTTAAAGTTGCACGTTTGGGCTGCTCTCTTAATCTTTGAGACAAACTGAGAGATGGTCTCTGACGTATCTTGTAAGAGGGAGTAAACTCTATACCTCGCTGCAATTGTTGAATAAGCTGGTTCTAAAGATTGTTGGAGTAGTTTAACAGCTTCAAATCCTATTGCTTCTGGGTCATCAGGATAGGTTAAGTTCTTAATAAGCATAGCATACCCAAAATCAACACAACCCATTAAGAGGGAAACTTGGTCAGCCACTGGAATCCCATGAACCTTAAATATGTTCTTTAAAATGTAAACATAAGTAGACCAGTCAACTTGGCTAGTGAACTCAGACATGTTAAGTGCTGCGTTCACTTACACCGTTGAGTGTTGGGTATTGTTAATTAGGACATCATCCCAAGAAGCCACGTTGGAGATAAAATGTTTCACTCACAGAAAAGGGTTGGTTCCTAAGTTTAGGGGCTGCGACAACGCGGTCCTGTAGCCCCGTGTACTTTGGGTGTGTGTAGAATCTGTCTGATAACCGTGTTAATTGTGATGATTGTATTAGTGTGTGCTATATATATATTTTTTTTAAATTCAAGTAAGGACTGCAGGCTTTGAATTTTTCAAATAGTTCCTACTTTTGCCGCCAAACGCCACCATCAACGACTACTAGTTGAGAACTTAGCTACTAGACAACACCGCAGTTGGCTCTTGGCAATGAACGTAGGAACTTGAGAGCGTTGTTTACATTCTTAACTTATATAATTTAGCTTCACACAGGTGTAATTAGTGGAAGGTTCTTTAATATGCCATAAATCTATGACATGGGACCGCTGGCTTTACTTCCCCTCCGAAGGAAGGCATACTGAGGGATTTTTAACCCGCGATCTTGGTCATAGATGCTCGGAGAAGCATTATAAAATGTCACATTGTAGCTTGAAGTTATCTTAATAAGTAATGGTTATGCTCATTGAAGAATTGGGGAATGTTCACACATGGGATAGTTGGCTGTTGTAACTTGGCTAAAAAAAAAACAACAAATGAATGATAGTTAAATTAAATATGCTTGCACCAAAGAATCCCATCCTTGTCACCAATTTGTTATATCTCTCTGTAATTAATAACAAGTCTCGTAAGGACAAAAAGAACACTCTTTAATCAGCCATCTTGGTACAACAACAGGATGAAAAAAAGGAAACGACTGTATATAATTAAGAACAAAAGAGCAATGAAAAATATAGAATACACTTCTGGATACAACAATAGGTTTAACTGATTTCTTGCAGGAAGCACTGCGAAGGGAGCGAAATAAGGCCGCCAGGTTGGAGACGAAAGTAGCTCGCCTTGAGCTGGAGAAATCAGGAACCAACAGAACTACAGGCTATGGGAACAGCCGCCGTGCACAGGACAGAGAAACAATTGTTGAAGAACTGAACAGCAGGTGAGGTTTTAGCAGTTGGGATACTGGAACCATCGGGATAACATTGTGTTAAAAGACTAAAATGTTGTAATATTAATTATCAATAAGGCAACACTGCAAAATGGCTTTTAACCCTCTCAGTGCCACGCGCCGATCAAATCGGCTCTCGCTGCTTGCGCCAAAAGTGCCAAAGCCGTTTCAATTGGCGCGCTGTTTATCTTATATTTGTAGATTTCTGTAGGTATATGTCCGTGATTATTTCATACTGTTGGAAAGGTGAGGTTTCAAGCTTGCCTGTGCGGTGTTTACTTTTTTCCTTCGAAGTCCGTTACGCGATAGGTTTGAGTTTATATTCACGCCCTCCCTTTGCGCTCCCCCAATCACTCGCGTTCCCACCAAAATTACGGTGCAGTTGTTTTCTTTTTGTTGAAGTTTTCTGCCTACAGATGTATCTAAGAACTTTCTACAGCAGGAAATGTAGTGTTTCTTCGAATATGACTCTTAGGTGTACCGTACTTAATTTAGGCTCAAAACTGATTCTAAAAAAAAAAAAAAAAAAAAAAAAAAAAAAAGAACAATTATCAGAATAACCTCAATTAAAAGAGTTTTGATGCCATATTTACTTTTAAGAAACATAATGTATGAAAGACTGAGGTATACAAATGTGGTTACTTTTCAACATAATCACCATGAAGGTTGAGGCATTTGTCATACCTGTGGACAAGCTTTTCGATCCCCTCTGCACAGTATGTTGCCGCCAGTGAGTTCAGATAGGCCCGAACGTTGGTTTGAAGATCTTCATCCGCCTCGAACCTCTGCCCTCACAGCCACTTTTTCAGTCCCGGGAAGAGGTGGAAGTCACTCGGCGCTAAATCGGGACTGTATGGTGGGTGGTCAAAAACGTCCCACCGAAATTCCTGCAGAAGTTGATGGGTGACCTGAGCACTGTGAGGGCGAGCGTTGTCATGAATGAAGAGGATCCCAGACGTCAGAATGCCTCGTCGTTTGTTCTGTATGCCCCCCCCCTCAGTCGTCGTAAAGTCTGTCAATAATCAGCTGCATTGATCGTAGACCCCCATTCCATGAACTCAACAAGCAACATACCTTTTTGGTCCCAAAAGACTGTAGCCATCGTCTTCATTTCGTTGAAGGTTTCCTTAAACTTCTTCGGTTTGTTTGGTGAGTGCTTGTGCATCCATTGAAGTGATTGTTGTTTTGTTTCGGGGGTAACGTAACAAACCCAAGTCTCATCGCCAGTCACAATTGTCTTCAACAAATCGCCACCTTCAGCCTCATAATGGGTAAGAAATGTCAACGCTGCTGCCATCCGGCGACTTTTGTGGTCATCAGACAACATCTTCGGAACCCATCGGGCGCACAATTTCCTTCATTGCAGGTGTTCTGTTAGGATCTTGTAAACAGATGATCTTGAAACTGCAGGAAATTTCTCACACAACTCGCTTACGGTAAACCTTCGGTTCTTGCGAACCTCTTGGTCCATTTCGTACACAATGTCATCTGTAGCGACATACTTGCATCCTTGCCCCCCTTCATCGTGAACATCGATCCGGCCATCTTTGAACTTCCCTCCATTCACGCACAACACCATCACTCATAACGTTTGGACCGTATACTCGACTCATTCGTCGATGAATGTCAGCTGCTCTATTCCCTTCTGCTTGAAGGAAACGAATCACACTATGCACCTCACATTTGGCAGGAGCATCAATAGTAGCGGCCATGTTTCCGTGCCAATACCTTGGCTCACATTGGTGTGATGAAGTTGGCTGTGACCACGGGTAGAGGGGTGGACTTGAACAGTCACCCTCCATGTGCGAACAGTTCCCACAACTTGTGTGGTTCTTTACCTGCGCGATCGGAGGTTGAAAAAAAAAACAGCCTTTGTAATTATATTATATTATACTAGGGGACTTGTGCGAGAAATCTCGCATGTTCATTAACCACCCGCCCGGCTTTACTGTTATGCGGGCTTCTATAAATATGTCTATTTGTTTAAACGCACTTTTTAAACAAATTGTCGATATTTATGAAATCAGAGTGCAATTCGTCACTGTTGCGGGTAATTCCGTGTGAATATTCTTTTCAATGCACAATGGGTTGTGTGCGCCCCAAGTGTACAGACTACCCGCCCGGCTCTAATGTTATGCCGGCTGGATGCGACACAGTTCTGCCAGGGGCTATCGTCTTGTTTATTTCACTCTTTTTAAATAAATATATTTCCGTCACTTTTCTTGAAATGCAAGAATTTTCCTGTACTATTGAGACGATTTGGAAGATTTTGGCACAAATGCACTTTCTAACTCCTCCTGGTTCAGGAGCTTGAGATTTTTGTTGATGAATTTAGCATATTATATAATTTACTAGCAACCCGCCCCGGCTTTGCCCGGAAACTGAAGCATTATTTATATAATTTGTGGAGGAATCATAATTCATAGCAGAATTCTCTTTATCGGACCACAAACCATGAACATTTCTTCCCTGTCTCATAGGAACTTTGGGGATGACTCCCTTTTTCTTTGTGAATTCTTTCTTTCTCTCTCTTGTGACAATCGAGAAATTATTTGTTGCTCAGTTTCATTGTTACGTGATAAGTGTATTTTTTGTTTCAATGAATTACGATCTATACTCTTAAATCACTGACTGGACTATTAATTATATTATCATGGAGATAGCATGTGCATTGAATTCTTGTCAGACGTAATTTAAGAATGGCGAGGCGCATGAATCATAAAAATGCCCCTTCCGTCCAATCTAAACTTGACTGTGTATTCTGTGGAACGAAAAGTTCACAGGCGTAGTAAAGAAAAGCAGAGATGCACTTCCAGGGAAACACCAAATACATCCACTCTTCTCTGATGTCTTAAATCGACAATGGCTCGACAGTGTCTGGGGTGATAGGCCCACTCGCCAGCCAGCTAGCTCGTAAACTGTCTCAAAGCTAGTAATTGAATGGAGATTGTTGGAAGAAATGAAAACGTAAAAACACTTACAGTAGGCGATGTATTGAAGATAGAGATATGCTATCCCGGACTTTTCTGTAGAACTTTCCATGCTGAACAATTCTTACACTTATAGTATATACCGGTATATATATTTTTAACGGTTTGCCCAGCTTAAGCTTAAAAAGCGCATTGATGCCAGGTTTTTTTCGACTTTTTCACTGAAATCGTTACTGCTCAGCTTCCTTTGTTCATAAATAAATAATTTTCTACAGAAACCTTCTTCGAGATATCCTTTACAGAATGGTGAAAACCGCATCAAAATCCATCCAGAGGTTCTCGAGATTACCCATAACATCCAAGAATCGGGGACTTTGTTTCATACAAAGTAGTGATTACCGGTATATTATATTATATTTTAATTGCAGCCAATGGCCAAAGAGGTATTTTAATTGAACGCTTGTAGACTCCCCATCAAGTTCAATTTCAAGTAGTTCCTACTTTAGGTACCAGAGATGCCACCGTCACTGACACCTAGCGGCGAATGTTGGAACTTGATAGAGCGTTTCTAACCCAATAACCTAAATATTTAGCTACACACAACCAATTTTAGTGGTAGGTTCTTTTACATGCCAAAGATCTACGACATGCGTCCGCTGGCTTTACTTCCCCTCGAAAGGAAGGCATACTGAAGGATTTTAACGCTATTAAAAATCCGACGACTTTGACCGGGAATAGCAGTTCAGTATGCTACTGACTATGCCACCGAAGCCCAAAAAGGTTGGTTGGTTGGTTCTTAAGTTTAGGGGCTGTGACAACGCGGTCATGTAGCCCCGTGTACTTTGGGTGTGTGTAGAATCTGTCTGATAACCGGTGTTAATTGTGATGACTGTATTAGTGTGTGTATCTGTTTTTTAATTTTAAGTACTGCAACTTATAATTTTTCAAATAGTTCCTACTTTTGCCGCCAAGCGCCACCGTCAACGACTACTAGGTCTAATTCAGAACTTAGCTACTAGACGCCACCGCAGTCGGCGCTTGGCAACGAACGTAGAAACCTAAGAGCGTTGTTTACATTCTTAACCTATCCAATTTAGCTTCACACAGGTGCAATTAGTGGAAGGATCTTTAACATGCCATAAATCTATGACATGGGACCGCCGGCTTTACTTCCCCTCCGAAGGAAGGCATACTGAGGGATTTTTAACGCTCTTAAAAAATCCGACGGCTTCGGCCGGGTTTGAACCCGCTATCTTGGGCATAGAAGCTCAGCATGCTACCGACTACGCCACCGAAGCCGCCGAAGCCCAAAAAGAATAGTATACAAAATACAATTAATAAGTTTGATTTTCAAATGAAAATAAGTCATATTTCCACAGCTCTGCTTGTAGCCATTAGGGTAATGGTCTGATAAGTAATTGAATGCAATGCCGCTAGATGGCAACTGTAGCAAGTTAGCCAAACTTTAAGCTGGAATTAGGACGCATGCGCAGAACAAGGGGAGGATCTCCTCAACTGGCGTTCATTTGGATGTGTTAAAGATGTAGTTCTTACTCTGGCCACTAGTGGGCCTGTATTTTATTAACTGCAGTACAGGAGGAAAGTATGAGCTTACCTCCAACGGATTGGACTTTTCAAGGAGTACAAGAGTGTGCATAGTTTAAAACTGGATCAATCATGCTCGTTTTATAGTTGTGAAGTTAAAAATAATACATCTACCTCAAATTTCAAGGTAAACATCTTATATGCCAATTACCGATAAATGTGAGGAGGAAGTTCCTCCATTCCCTCTCCCAAGAGGCCGCCACTGCTTTTAAACTATCTAGACAACTGGAACCACACAACTGATCCTGTTTGATGGAACGCCAATGCACCTCTGCTCATATTAACAACTAGACATTTTTGTTCATTATTCCTTGCATCATACAAGCAGAGCGTATGGAAGAGGAAGTGTACACTCTTCTCTTTTCACCCATAAGCCAACTGAAGAGAGTGCTGGTCTTTCCACCAGCAGCAGCACCATCGATTGAGACGGCAACAGACGAGCCTTGTCATTAGTGTGCGTTACATTTATGTCAAGTTATTGGAATTTTTATTGCTCTAGATTGTCACTGTTCGGCAGTTAATATTTAAGGTTCATGAGTGAGTAGTGTGAGTTGTGTTGTGTCTTACCGTCGACATTGCTACATAACTATTGTGCCAGGCGCAGATTCAAGGAGGGGGGTCACGGGGGTCATGACCCCCCCCCAAACGGAGACCAAATTATTTTGCAAACTCAAAACACAATAACCAGACAAATAAAACTTAACGAAGTTTAACTGAAAAACAGTTTTTTTCATTTTATTCAATACTGAAAATATCTTTATTGCAATTATTATGTTCTGTTTCAACTGTACATATTTACAACTTCATACCTGTTATATAAAAACGATTATTTATATAACAAAATCAACTCATCTATTTTGTTTAGCAAACCCTGTGATTACCGAATCGATGTGTATAGAGATGTCACGATGAATGTGCAGCAATGCACGGATAGGAATTTGGGGCTTTTTTCGCACCAAAAAATTTTGCCGACGTCCAAACTGCAAGCTTGGTTGCCAATTTAAGCTGTGACTTTCTCCCTTTGTCGGTACCAACTCGACTTGCCGAAACTGTAACGTACCTTGATACTTTTCCCCAAGCTCGATGTTTAAGTCGCAAAACACGCTGTTGCAATTTGTACGAATATTTTTGGTGTGCTAAACGCATCAAATTTCTATCCATGTAGCTTGCAAAAAAATTGGTCTGGTTTTGTACGTTTGGTTATTTTGTGATTGCGTTTTTAGTGATACCATTTTTCTTAACAATTTCGGTTCTCTGACCCCCCCCCCAAAGCCAAACTCTAGATCCGCGCCTTTATTGTGCCTATTACAGAGACTGCGTATTTCAGCGTGCGCGACATGCCCACTTGTATCGTACCCGGCTGTAGATCTGGATATTGACCGTCTTCAGGTAGGCATTCAGGTAGATTCCAGTATTTTCCTGAAACGGGAGAAGGGTGCCCCAAGAAAAGACAGAATACTGTCTCATGATTGTTTCGTGTGTAATATTCATTTTTGCGATAACTTATTAATAAAAGTAGACTCGTTTTAGGTGAATGATGAAAGAGTAGAGATACCAAGACAATAGTGGAATTTAAAACCAGAAGCATTTCATTATCTGCCCAAGTATCTGTCTAAGACACTTAAAAATAGTGACTCTCCTGTAAAGAGGCAATCCACACTAACAGTTCTCTCTAATAAAAGTCCTAATCTGAACGTACATGTCACTGATCAGCCCGTATGCTCAGCAGTTGAAGATAGCTCTGAATCAGCAAATGCTAGGGAAACAATTGCTTTGTTACAGATAAGACTGAAGAATCAGAAACGTAATTTAATTAGAACACAGTAAAATCTCAATGTTGCTAAAGCTAAAATACATGTACTTGGGAAAGAAAGAAAAAAAAACATGAATGAGATATAGTGATGAATTTCTCCTGGATTCTCTTCTTTTCAAAATAAAATCTCCCAAGGGTTATCAGCACTGCTTAAATTATTACTTGCTGCCTTTGCCTTCTGAAGCCCATTTAAGAAAATTGGTGAAATGTTCATAGTCATCTGACTTCAATCTTCATTGCGATTGGTGGAAAGGGACAAGGCAAGTTTTGAGCCTCACTTACGTATGGACATGGACAGTTTTGAATCCAACCACACTTTTCGAGAGCTGGTATTCATAGGACATGGACAGTTTTTAGCATAAATAGCATTTCAGGCATGTGTAATAAGTCTAGCTCTACACTCCAGTGTTGCCAACTCATTTTTTTTGAAAAGTGGACATGGACAGTTTTGCATCTAGGCAACTCCTATATACAAATATTCATGTTCTTTATATAGCATACAGTATCTTTTGTTACGGTTAAATAGTCCTTGAAGTCCCCACAATATGCATGGTTTGGGCACTCGGTCACTAAGTGATGAATTGTCTGTTTCTCTGCATCACAGTCACATTTTGATGACGGGACTATTCCCCACTTGTGGAGAGAGTCTGCACATCTTGCATGGCCAGTGCGGATACGATTGAGGGCTGTCCACACAGAGTGAGGTTGATCAAATCCTGGTGGCTTTTCCAGGATACAGGGCATGCTACGACATCGTTCAGGGCAATGTTGTTGCCAATTTTGGCTCCATGAGAGACGAATGTCGAACTTCTCTTCTGACAAAATGCTGGCTGTGGAAATAGCAAGGTTCCTTGATCTGAGCGTTTTCGCTCCGCATAGGCTACGTCATTTAACAAAGGTAGCTGTGGATTCTCCATGATCTTCTGATATTCTCGTACGAGAGCACTCTTCCTTCTAGCATCAAACGGAGGAATATGACTTAGAATGGGTAGCCAGTGAGTGGGAGTAGATCGTATGGTCCCACTAATAATGCGCATAGTCTCATTCAACTACGTGTCTACTTTCTGTGTGTGAGCGCTGTTTATCCACACTGGTGCACAGTATTCCGCAACTGAATAAACCAACCCAAGAGCTGAGGTTCGTAGTGTGTCTGCTGAAGATCCCCAGCCAGTTGTTGTTTGAGTCTTCAGTCTTTTGACTGGTTTGATGCAGCCCTCCATGCCTCCCTGTCCTGAGCTAATCGTTTCATCTCTACATAGCTCCGACACCCTACATCCGAGGCAATCTGTTTAACATATTCTAACCTTGGTCTACCCCTACAGTTTTTGTCCTCGACCCTTCCTTCCATAACTAAGCTTGCTATTCCTGGGTGTCTTAGTATGTGCCCTACCAACCTATCTCTTCTCTTCATTAACAGTCGCCAGAAGCATCTCTCCTCTCCCACTCGTCTTAATACCTCTTTGTTTGTAACCCTATCTACCCATCTGATCTTCATCATTCTCCTGTAACACCACATTTCAAATGCTTCAATTCTCCTCTTTTCTGCTGCACCAATAGTCCAAGTTTCACTTCCATAGAGCGCCACGCACCAGACAAAGGCTTTCAAAAATGACTTCCTAATACCTAAATCTATATTCGATGTCAGCAGATTCCCTTTTTGTAGAAATGCTTTCTTTGCCTGAGCCAACCTACTTTTTATATCCTCTTTGCTTCGTCCATCACTGGTTATTCTGCTTCCTAAGTAACAGAAGTCTCCTACTTCCTTCAGCTTTTCACCTGCCAATTTGATCTCCATAGAGGTTTCTGATTTATTTCGGCTGCATTCCAGTATTTTTGTTTTACATTTATTAATTTTCATCACGAATTCTTTCCGTAAGACGGAGTCCATACCATTCAAAAACTCATTCAAATCCTCAGGCTTGTCGGCCAAGATTACGATGTCATCAGCAAATCTCAGAGTTGAAATTATTTCTCCTTGAATCTTTACTCCCACTTTAAATTTTTCTCTAATTTCCTTCATTGCTTGTTCAATGTAAATATTGAAAAGTATGGGTGATAAGTTGCAGCCTTGCCTTACACCTTTCTGAATACCAGCTTCTCTCTCATGTCCTTCAACTCGAATGACTGCTGTCTGGTTTCTGTACAGATTGTATATCACCCTCCTATCCCTCTACTTTATTCCAATCGATTTCAAATTGTCAAACAATTTAGTCCAATCAACGTTATCAAAAGCCTTTTCTAAGTCTAAAAAAGCCATGAACGTTCTCTTATCTTTCCTTATTCTACCTTCCAAAATCAGCCTAAGACTTAGTACAGCTTCCCTTGTTCTTACATTTCTCCTGAATCCAAACTGGTCTTCACCCAACTCCGTTTCTATCTGGCTTTCAATCCTCTTGTAAATTATTCTAGACAGGATCTTTGAAGCATGAGTAATCAAGCTGATTGTACGGTAATCTTCAAATCTGTCAGCTCCCACTTTCTTTGGTATAGGGATGATTACATTCTTCTTGAAATCAGGGGGTACCTCACCTGTCTCATAAATCCTACACACAAAGTGAAATAACCTGATCAGACCTTCATCTCCTATGCAGCGTAGCAACTCAATCGGTATATCATCTATGCCTGGTGCTTTGTTCCTGCTTAAGTCTTCCAAAGCTCTATCAAATTCTGATCTCAATATTAAATCTCCTTTCGCATCCTCCTCCCTTTCCATTACATGATTCTCAATCTCCATTAGTCCTTCCTTTATACTCTTCTTGAATCTTTCGTTTACATCCTTCTCTTTCAGTCTGTCTATTGCCCACCTTTATGGCTTTTGACTTTTCTTCAGTTTCTTCAACTTTAATCTGCAATTCATTACAACCAGATTGTGGTCAGAGTTTATGTCAGCACCAGCATATGTTTTACAATCCAAAATCTGGTTTCGAAACCTCTGCTTGACCATAATGAAGTCGATTTGGTAACGCCCTGTATCTCCTGGTCTCATCCGTGTGTATATTCTTCTATTGTGGTTATTGAATAAGGTGTTAGCTATGACCAATTCTTGCTCGGTGCAGAATTCTACCAGCCTGCTTCCTCGATCATTCCTTTCACCTAATCCGAAATCTCCTACTATCTTCCCTTCTCTCCCTTTTCCTACCACAGCATTCCAATCTCCCATTACTATAACATTTTCATCACCCTTGATATACCTCAGAATTTCGTCTATTTCTTCGTAGACCTTTTCAACATCCTCATCATCAGCTTGACTGGTAGGCATATAGACTGTGGTGCAGGTAGGTTTAGTATTGATTTTTGCTACAATAATCCGTTCACTATATTGCTCATAATATTCCACCCGCTGTACAAGTTTCCTACTCAATATGAGGCCAACCCCTGCTTGGCCATTGTTTGATTTAGTGCTAATGACCCTATAGTCTCCTGACCAAAAGTCCTGTTCTTCCTGCCAGCGCATTTCACTAATCCCAACCAAATCCAACCTCAACCTATCCATTTCCCTTTCTAAGTTTTCTAACCTTCCACTTCCTAGCAGACTTCTAACATTCCACGCTCCGATCCATAGAATGTCAGATTTCCTCTTTGTCACTTCTGTGATGTTAACCCCCTCTCGAGTAGTTCCCATCCGGAGATCCGAACGGGGGACTAGTTTACCTCCGGATTGAAATTTTACAAGGGAGGAGGCCATCATCACATGTAATTATGCATAGAGAGGTGCATATCCTCGGGAATAGCATACGGCTGTAGTTTCCCGTTGCTTTCAGCCGTGCAGCAGGACGCAGTGTAGCCATTATTTGGCTTATATTATCAATATCTTAACCGTCTATAAGACTAGTAAAGAATTGATTTATTCTGAAAGGCTGCTACTCCCTTTCAGAATAAGTAAAGAGCAATTCTACTAACAAAAATACTAACCTTCTACCGTACTAACAATTAAATACCAATATTCTACTAACAAAAAACAAAAAAAAAAAAAAAAATTCCACCAACAACAAATACTACGGTACCACTAAAACAGTCTGTCACCAGGCACACTCACATGCATCCTCACACATCACAGTCTACTGAAACAATGAACTCTAACTAATAAACAATCCAACTGCTACCAGACACACTCACACACCACAGTCTAATAGAACAATGACATATATCTAATAGACAAACTAACTACCTACTTACAACTAAAACTAACTACATACTTACTGTACTGTTATTTGAATTGACAATATTTACAAAATGCATTTTAGATAGAAAATACTTACAAAATGTAATTTAGATTCAAAATAGTCACAAAATGCAAATTAAGGGCGACGTATGCAAAATTGCACTCCAGTAAAAAAAAAATAGGCCTTGGGTTAAATCTGCACAAGCTTTTGGTACAGGTTATGCGGCCCATGTGCGTAACATGGAATGTTTTCCTTTGACAATGCATCTACACCTTGTGCTAGGGCAACGCATTTCCAAGATCTCTAAAAACACAATAATCAGGAAATTGGAGACAAATGTCAAGTGGTATCTTAATAATACGTTCAGTCATGTCTGTTTATGTACACATAGCACATACGAAATTTGGTTGAAATCCAATTGATAGTGTAGAAGTTATATGCATTTATAATTTGGACCTATCAGAAGGCGTATATTCATTTTGGCAACACTGCGATGTATGGCCTCCTGGAAATTAAACTGCTATATTATTACAGTATAACCCCGATTTAGCGTGACCTCGATTTAGCGTAAACCCGCATTTAACGGAAGAAATTTCAAGTCCCGAAAATTATTCCATAAGTGCAATGCATTTTTATATTCGATTTAACGTAATTCGCGTTACGCCAAAACCCGCATTTAGCGTTAGGAAATGTTAAAATTCGCGAGTATTTATTTCGATTCATTATGGTTATGCGACATTAAGAACCGATGAAAAAGACGTTATAAGTTCGTTAAGGATGATTCAAGGCAGTAAAGGAACTCCAGCATTTATATTGGATACGATCGATCATCTTCCATATCGATTCCTCGCTACATGTACGACGAGCTCGATCTTACCCCAGCCAGTACCACCAAGACCAACTAAAATCCTCAGACCTTAATGTAGAAAAAACATGGCGGCGATGGTTGCCCTACCCATAGCTGAGATCATGTCATCGGGCTTGTCACAGTTCGTGTAAATTATTATTTTTACTCACATATGAGCATAAAAGATATCACAAGACGAGACTAGGTTCCGAAGAAATATGCATCAATCATTTAGACTTACCTGAATTAATGTATCGATATAACTTAGTGCTGGCCTCGAATTATAGGTTTCTTCGTCTTCACCCAAAGGGCAGCTACAAGAGTCTCACTTTTTCTGTGGTTGAATAAGAAGCTTTTTGGCGAGTTATCATGATTTGTATTTAAGTTCAGTAGACTAATTAATATTATTAGCATAAAATCAAACAGATTCTGAAGTAGGAGAGAAGAAAGTACGCGATTACTGAAGTGCTGTCCCAGCACATGCAGAGTATTTGTGTACACAATCGGAATGATAATAGTTGCCTGAAATAATCGAACCAACGTTATAGAGATACAATTCAATTAAGACCTCTCGTAGAATTGTCTAAAATCTCTGCTAAAACATCACACCGAATTGGTTGATTGAAATATGCAAAGAAGTCGTCGTGTGGATATCTGAACATAATTATGGAGATTACCACACACAAAGTACACGATAATATGTTACCATCTAACCTCTTAAACATTCGCTGTTACCGTTTGGAATAGTTGTTCGCTGGTAATAGTAGATTCAATAAAGTAATGTAGGTAAGAAAGCACCATCTCCCTCTTACGGAATTATCGCGGCACATCATCTCGCAATATCAGTACATAATTGGCAAGTTACTCACAACACTTTATTACACACATCATAATAAAAAACCACTTGCAAGCTGTAAGAATCACAAAAGTATGAATAATGACGGAACACAATGAGTTCACTATTTGGCACAGGGGAAACATCTTCCTTAACCAATAAAACATAAGTTCACTGTAATATTTGGCATGTATACAAGGCAGTGTAGAACATCAGCTAGACTGGTAAGGATTTACGGAGGTACATGAAGCTGAGCGTTCAAGATAACGTCAACAGTTTGATCTAGCCGTAGATGCTCATTGCGTTTTCCCTTTACGTACCTAAGTTCGACACTACCGGTACTGAAATGTACTAAGCTATTATTATATTGTCACTAACTAGCAAATCATTGTGGTGTATATTCTTGAGTCACTTCTATTAATGCTTTAGTCTTAGGTACTTCAACATCTGCAGTAAATGACACAATGCCATCGGTCGACTGAACAATCATCACACAAACGAACCAGTCCATAATAAGCGTATTATCACATATTTACACACGATTGCAGTACATAAACGCGAACTGGACTTAACAGACATACTGAAGATACTAAAATTTACAGATGAGCAATAGTTTATCCCAACTTTCATCAAACGAAGCTAATCAAAGCTAATATTGTATCCCAGCAACGAATGTAAACAAACAATATCTCGGGCTTCAGCAAACGCCATTTTCACCCTTTCGATACCTGCATTAAGGTCTGAGTATTGTAGTCGGTCTTGGTACCACACAGTTTATGCAGGAGGTTGTTCCTACTCCTCAACTTGGCAGCTGCCTTCATGAGATGTTCCTTGCAGGAAAGTGTCATATCCAGTATGATCCCTAGATATTTAGGGCAAATTTTATGATGAAGTCTGTTTCCCTCAAAGTACACATTGAAAACTCTGTTTCAAAATTGACTCGATAGATGGAAACAGGACACTTCTGTTTTAATTGTGTTGTGTTGTAGTCCTCACTGGCGAAAGAACTTGCCTAACATATTCAAAACTGAAGTTAGGACTTGTTCAGTTACTTCAAATGTTCTGAGTAGTGGTGGCCCAATCATCTGCATAACCAAACTTTTTAGATTTTTTTCTGGCATGTCAGCTAAATACAGATTGAAAAGCAGAGGGGCAAGGACAGAACCTTGTGGTAAACCATTGTTTAGTGTTTTCGTAGAGCTGACATCCTTTCCGATTACTACAGTAAAATTTCTTCCATTATACATGTTGTCAATTAGTTGTGTTGTTTTTTTGACATGGGATCACCTGTAGTAATTTATACAGCAGACCATGCCTCCAGACTGTATTGTATGCGGCAACTGATGTTTTCTGCTTCATTTGATATCCTGCCTCTATGAAGGTGGTAAGAGATAGAACCTGATCAGCACAGCTGCAGTTTGGGCGAAAGCCAGCTGGTTCAACAGGTAGATTTTCAAAAACCTTTTGGCAAATTCTGTTGTACAGCAGCCTTTCTTGAAGCTTATAGATGACACTCAGCAAAGCAATAGGACGATAATTCTTTGTATGGTCAAGTGATTTATCCGGTTTGAGTATTGCAATGATTTTTCGACTGCTTCAATTTGTATGGAACTGTACCTGTTGCTATTATATCCGAGAAGAATTCTGCTAGCCAACGTTTCGCGTACTTCCCAGAGTGCAGGAGAAATTCTGGATGTATACCATCACTTCCAGGAGCTTTGCCGGTTTAACATCTTTCAGAGCGACTATGATTTCAGAGGTGGAGAAAGAGTTTGAGTACTCTGATTGTTCAGTGCTGTTCTTTCTGAGGATATTAAGTTTACATTTAATTTGCCGAGTAAAGGGTTTGTCTCTTGGTGCTCTAGATGTAGACAATATATGTGCTGCAATCTTATTGGCTGAAATGTGATTGTTCTCTCTCACCTTATTCTTAGCTCCTCCTAATTTGTGTAAGAGTGACCATGCTTCTCTGCTAAAGGTTTGGAAGTTAAGTGATTCGACAGTCTGGGTCCATTTGACACAGCGTGCTTCATCCAAGCTATGTAGCAGGTTGTCCGTAATTTCTTGATCTCCTCCCTTCAAGAATTCATCATATAGTTCCTCGCAAGCTTCATCCCAACCTGGAATGTATTCCTTTCCATAACCTCTTGGTATAGCCATGCTGCTGACTTGAAAGTTCCTCTGTCTTTAGCATCAAATACCAATTACAAGTTGTTGTCTTCTGCCCAGTTAACTAACGTTTCACCATTCTTGTCGATGTCCCTGTGTTTCCATTGAGTATGATGGCTGTTGAAGTCTCCAAGGTACACTGCAGGATGCGGTGATGTTGTTATGACTTGCATTGGCCAGGATATAGCTGGAGGTTTATATATATTGGATATGGTCACATCATCTATTTTAATGATTACTTCATGAATTTCATTGAGGTTTGAAGCTGAACAGAGTGTAGCATTTTCAACTGTGGTTCGAACATACGTTGCCATTCAATGAGCATGATGGTATGTTGCTCCTAGTAATTCATAGCCTGGAATTTTCCCTCTATGCCTCAGTGTTTCTTCGTCTGCTGTATGGGTTTCTTGGATAGCAACAACGTCAATTTCATTTTGTATTAAGATTTTTTGTAGAACTTGACATTTTGATCTACTTATGCTTTCTATGTTCATTTGGCAAATTCTAATAACAGGGCCAAGATTCTTAGCTGGAAAGCCCTGAGAAGGGCCATTTGTATTCATGTTTTGTGACATCAAGCAATGTTTCAGGCCAGGAGATCGCTGGGATTGTCTGGCTGCCTAAACTTCTTGGTGTAGGTGTTGCCTTCGAAGTGACTGCTCTTTAGCACCACCCAGGAGACACTTGTAGCTTAAGGAATGCTACGGACGCGAACAGTCTTTGTCTCCCATTTCCCAGTAATTGGGATTACGAGGGTGGACCCAAGAAACACTGGACTGAGAGTGCTCTGTCATTCGTGGATGTAGTAGAGAGTTCTCCCGCTAGATGGGGTTAATAGAGACCTTCACGAAACAACTACCCAGGGAGCGTCAGTTTGTATGTGACCGTTTGATCGTAGTGTTGTTTTTCTCTTACTGTTCTCGTGTTTAGCCTGCGAAGTCGTTAAATGAATTAAAGAATTAAAAGATTTAAAAGAACAAAGAGTGTGTTTGAAATTTTGTTTCCTGCTTGAAACATCGGCAACAGAAGCTTACCAAATGTTTCAACAGGCTTCAACAGACATACTCAAAACTTACACTCTTGTTATCATTTTTATAGAGACACAAAAGCTAAGAGACTAAATGATACATCAAATGCGAATAAAGTTTGTGTATTGTTTTCATTTGAATGATATCAGTGTTAAGAACTGTGCAGAGGAGATGCTGCATGGAAGACATGGACAGGATGCTATAACAGAAAGACACTGTTGTTGTTAAATCAGAGGAAATAATTTAAACCATCAAAGTTTGAAGAATAAAGATGCCTGAGATATTATTGAAAGTAGGAGTGTTCAATTAGAGGAATGTTTATATGCTTGGGTTTTATAGACACTGTGCAACTGTCATGTGCCAATCTTTTAAGTTTCGGTTGGAGACAGTAAGTAGCACCCACATGGAATAGAAATTGTTTACAGAATGAGTTTTAATCTGAATGGGAACGTGGATTGCTGCATTGTAGGATGCCTAAACATATCCATAAACAGCAAATTTTTACTCTTAGCTTCCCCAAGATTAATCATCAAATGTAGCAAAGACACTGCCATATTTAAATGAGATTAATATGTTATCTTCAGAACAACTATTCATGTTATTAAGGCATGTAAAACGTTCCTTAATATCTGACATTTCACCAGCAAGTGTGGCTGGCATTTTCAAATATTCGTTCTGAATAGTGAGAGATTAATACGAGTTGAAACTTTTACCTCAGTTATTATACATACACTTGAGCAGATTTTTCTTCTTCTTCTTCTTCTAGTGCCTCATTCTCGAAGAACATTGGCGATCTGTTGTTTGTCCATAGCTATTCTAAACAGCGATACTGTGTTCAGTCCAAACCACTGGCTTAAGTTCTTTAGCCAGGATAATCTTATACGTCCTGAACCCCGAATGGCATCAATCTTCACTTGAATAATTAATGGCAACAGGTTGTATTTGTTGTTGTGAATGAAATTATCAAAATACTTCTGTTTTCTTTTTTTAATGACATTGAGAATTTCTGACTCCTTGTTCATATGCCACAGTACTTCCAAATTCGTGATTTTAGCTGTCCATGGTATCCTTAATATTCTGCGATACGTCCACATTTCAAACGTCATAAGTTTCTTACTCAATAACTCAGTAAGTGTCCATGATTCAACTCCATAGAGAAGGATACTAAAAACGTAGCATCGAAACAGTCGGGTGCGTAATGTGAGACTTAAATCATAGCTCGTCAAAACTTTTGTCATTTTCATGAAAGGACTTCTGACTTGCTCAATTCTGCAGCGAATTTCTTGACTTAAGTCCCAGTTATCATTAATTTGACATCCTAAATATTTATATGATGAAACCCTTTCAATCCTTTCATTACCAAATACAAGAATGCCAGGAATTTTATCTTTGTTTCTACTGGTTTTACTATTTTTATTGCTTGATATTTTTTCTTCTATATTTTTGGCCTTACATCTCTTTAGTTTTCAAGACAGATAGTTTGGTATGTACACCAAATGATCTGATGAAAAGAAGTACAGTAGGTCTTGTAACTAAATATTTTCCTCACTTCTGCAGTTCAATTACTGTACTAATGTTTGTTCCTTCTCTTTACAGGATAGAACTTTTGGAAGAGGAGATCTTGGCTCTGCGAACTCGAGTGCAGACCGTACAGCAAGAGAAGCAGGATGATCTGCGGACATATACATCTCTTCTGGAGCAGGCACGCAGTACCTTCCTTAAAGCTCAGAGGGCAAATTGCACACCAAAGAAGAACAAGCACTCGTTACTGTTATGAAAGATTTCACAGGACAGAATCGGAGCCAACTGATTTTTTTGGGATGCAATTTATTTCTAACATTATATTGTTTTATTTTAGGACTCTGTATATTTGTTTTGAAATAAAGCTGCCAAACTTATTTTGGTACCGGCACAATCCATGTGCAAAGAACATTCTCTTGTTTCTATCAATATCTCTTCAGAATAAATTAGTGCTGAATACTACTTGCAGTTGTGCGACCGTGTGATGATAATTTAGGGGTGATGTAATGTCGGTTTTGGTTGATTATTTATAGTGTTACAGAGGATATTTTGTCTTCAGATTGTTTCAAATTGTATCCTCTCAAGAAAATCTGTTAGTTATATGCTCTCCACCTTTTTAAACCGAGTGCCAATCCACGGAACACGGCTTAAGAGTGACACATGCTTTGCAACAAAATCTCGAGTGCTAGGTCCTTGAAGAGCAGCTGAGTCTTAAGGATCGCACACACAGGCATATGTGCAGTTTGGCACACGATATCTAATTATGTAGCGGTAAATGGAAACCCCCACACTAGCGCAGTATTCCAGAGATTGCAATATTATCCCAGTTGGTATATCACTTTGGTCTACCGAGCTCACTTGGTAGACTGCACGATATCGCCTCTGTAAACACTAATAGATCCATACTTGGAAGAAGAAATGTGAAGTTTTGAAGCCATTCTTTCAGTGTTGCCTGTAAAAACTGTTATTTGTAAATCTTCAGTCAGTCAACACGAATTTTCCTAATAACTGAGTGGGTACAATGTATATAATATGTAAATGACACTCCTGGAAAAAATTACATGTATTAGTTTATGATCCTTCTTCTTCTTCTTTTCTTCTTCTTCACCTTTTGAGACCACAAAGGATCACTTTAACCAACCATTAGTTCGTCGACTTGTAGTAACTGTACGAGACTTGCTGTTTTCCAGGCGCGGATCTAGAGTTTCGCTTTGAGGGGGGGGGGGGGGGGAGAGGGGGGTCAGAGAATTGAAATTGTTAAGAAAAATGGTATCACTAAAAACGCAATCACAAAATACCAAATGTACAAAACCAGACCATTTTTTTTTTCAAGCTACATGGATAGAAATTTGATGCGTGTAGCGCACCAAAAATATTCATACAAATTGCAACGGTGTATTTTACGACTTTTATATCGAGCTTCGAGAAAAGTATCAAGGTACGTTACAGTTTCGGCAAATTGAGTTGGTACCGACAAAGGGAGAAAGTCACAGCTTAAATTGTCAACCAAGCTTGCAGTTTGGACATCGGCAATTTTTGTTGGTGCGAAAAAAGCCCCAAATTCCTATCCGTGCTTTGCTGCACATTCATCGTGACATCACTATAAACATCGATTCGGTAAACACAAGGTTTGCTAAACAAAATAGACGAGTTGATTTTGTTATATAAATAATCGTTTTTATATAACAGGTATGAAGTTGTAAATATGTACAGTTGTAACAGAACATAATAATTGCAATAAAGATATTTTCAGTACAGTATTGAATAAAATGAAAAAAACTGTTTTTCAGTCAAAATTCGTTAAGTTTTATTTGTCTGGTTATTGTTTTTTTTTTGAGTTTGCAAAAAAAATTTGGTCTCCATTTGGGGGGGGGGGGGGGGTCCATGACCCCCGTGACCCCCCCGCCCCCCCCCTAGAATCCGCGCCTGCGTTCTTCCCAATACTTAATTCATATTGATCTTCTTGCCCTTTCTTGGGCGGAAAATATTCTTGTTGGAATTTTCTTTTTTATGAGTGGAAAATGAAGTCATATTTTTAAGTGCTGTAGTTAAACTTTTCTTTTTTGTAGCAGTTTATGATCACTATTATACTGGGCCAATTTTTAGGATATTGCCACAGTAAAAAAGTGATCATAAACTAATACATGTATTTTTTTTCCAGGAGTGTCATTTATCTTACATATTATATACATTGTACCTGCCCAGTCATTGGGAAAATTCATGTTGACCGACTGATGAGTTACAAATAAAACTTGGAAGAAAATGAATGAAACTTGTATAGGCCTATAGTCTATAAATACAAGGTATACAAGCCGGGCACTACTGCTAGAATATATATATATTCTAGCAGTAGTGCCCGGCTTCGCCCGGTGGATTTATTTGTTTTATGGATGAAAATGAATACTACTACAGATCTGGCACATGATACTTACTCCGTAAAATGGCCTGACTTCGCCACAGGGTGCATGACTTTTCCCCACCGTAAGAAAAAATGTTTGAAAACAGTGAAACCAAAATTGATCTGTTGTTGAGGAGAGAATTTTTATTTTTCCAGTACTGGTTGGCAACACTGCGACACACTTTGAGAGTTTCCCGCCATTTTTGCACATGTTGATAAGGAGTACAGCTGACTTTGTGAAAAGGTTAATTTATAGGTTAAAATTGTTGTGTGTATAAAGTTGCTCCTGAGTGGTACTTCAAAGTGATCACAAAACGTGAGTCATGAATTTTTTCTCTTATTTTTTACTGTAGATTAGCTGCCTGCTTCATATTTACAATTACATCTACCCAAAGAAATTATATAAGCCAATTTCCGGAAGAACGTAGGTTTCGACTAAACTCCGGAATGACTTTTCCCCAGAACATTTTTGGGGAAAAGTCACCTGGAGATTTCTTTTTTCAAGTTCCATGGGTTATTTCGACGTTTCATCGATAAATAACCAATATATTTTTAATTTTCCACATTCTTTGAAATCTCCCATTTATTAATTATTGGTTTTCTATAATTGTAGGCGGATTAAGATGCCTTCTAAGTACAAAGGAAGCCAGGGGCTAGGAGGTACAAAGATTATGACGAAGAGACATTAAACAAATGTTTGGAACAGATAAAAGCAAAAGAGATTACACATAGACAGGCGGAGGAAATGTCTGGCATATCACGGAGAACTCTCCTGAATAAACTGAAAAGTAGGCACAACAAAAAAGTGGGAGGACAAATGGTTTTTACGCTCGAGGAAGAAGAAACTATCATGGCATGTTGCATGTCTATGTGTGACAGTGGTTTCCCAGTGACTAAGGATGACTTGATTCATGTGGTTGCGTGTTACTTGCAGAAGACAGGGCGGAATGTAAACAAATTTAAAGAAGGTGTTTACGCGGGAGAACATTGGGTTGATGGTTTTTTAACGAGGCATGGAGCACTCTCCCTCAGGTTTGCGGCAAATATGAACAGGAAGAGGAGTGATTTAACTCCTCTTGCAGTTGATGAATACTTCAACCACCTTGAACCAGAACTGGAGGGTATCCCGGCGTCGCACGTATATAACTACGACGAAACGAACTTAACAGACGACCCTGGGCAAAAGAAAATCATTGGAAGACGTGGAATGAAGTACCCTCACAAAGTGTGTAATTCTCCGAAGTCATCCGTCTCCATAATGTTCTGCGGGAGTGCTGAAGGAGTACTACTACCACCCTACGTTGTATACAAATCCAGCCAAATGTGGACTACTTGGTGTCAAGGTGGTCCTCGTAACACCAAATACAACAACAGCCCCTCAGGCTGGTTTGACGGAGGTACTTTCACTGCTTGGGTGAGAGATTTGTTAATTCCACACTTGAAGAAACAGCCTGGCACAAAAATCCTCATAGGAGACAACCTCTCGAGTCATTTCACCATTGATGCTCTGAAGTTGCTAAAGGAAAACAACATAAAGTTGATCTGTTTACCTCCTAACACCACTCATTTGACACAGCCTCTTGATAAGGCTGTTTTCCGTGCAGTGAAAGGCAAGTGGCGAGACCTTTTGCGAAGATGGAAGGAAACAAATACTGGAGCGCGATCAACCTGCATTGAGAAGCAGTATTTTCCACATCTTCTGGCAATGCTATGGGAGGCAATTTCACCAAACATTGCTGAGAATTTGAAGTCAGGATTCGAAAGCTGTGGAATAGTGCCATGTTCTCGAGAAAAAATCATGAGATTTGTCGTTCGTTCTCCTGAAAGGATCATGACGCCATTCACAGCTCTTTCATAGAAACACTTGAGAAAAAGAAACGTGAATGGGCTGGAGTTCCAAAACCCAGAAAAAGGAAGAGAATTGTTGTGGTTCCTGGACAAAGTGTTGATGGGGACTCAATCACAACCGAAGACTCCGGTCCTTCCACACGCTTCCAACCGACTCAGACTGGAAAGCAAAGGCGAATCCAGGACCAGCCCCCCGAAAGTGAAGAAGAAGATTTAAGTGAGAACGAGCTCGTACAAGACAGTTCCGGAGATGAGACGTTGGAGCAGATGACCGCACAATTCGAACAGGAGGAGAAGGAAGACGACGAATTTGAAAGACTGCTGGATTTGAATGAGGAAGGAGAAAGATTGTTTAAACAAGTTCAGAAAACTGTTGGGGAGTATGTGGTCGTTAACTATGAGGATTCATTGTTTCCCGGGAAAATTGAGGAAATATTTCCAAATGGGGCAGTAGTTTCGACCATGACCAAATCTATTAAAGCATGGAAATGGCCATCGTCCCCAGATGCTATAAAATACAAATGGGAGGAGGTGATTGGGGCGATAGATCCTCCAAAGCCCATTAGTAATAGGGGATTCTTCTCAATTAAGGAGTTGGTAGGAGAATGGGGGGAGGATCACATTGCTTATTAGCTACTATGGCATTTTCTCTTTGAGAAAGTTTTATTCTATATTTCAATTGATAATTTTCTTATTTTTGTGGGGTTTGAAGTTATTTTTCAGTGTTGCCTTAGTGTTGACCAACTGAAAAGCACTAAACTTTTGTTTCTTTTTTTATTGCTATTAAGTTTGTCATATTCCATTATGGATCTTTACAGTTTCAAAATGTTTTTTTCAATTATTTCAAAAGTTTTTTTTGTATATTGCCACGTCCTTCCTAGTTGGACCAATTTTCTGTGAATTTTTTCAAATTTATGACACTAAAATAATATTTTTATTGATAGTTTCGAAGTGTTCACTGCTAGAATTACAATATATACTGTTGGCAATAATATCATGGCGTTACTTTTCTCCAAAGCCCTGTTTCTGTTTCGACACTCTAGGAAAAGAAAGTGGGGGTAAAGTGACCCGATTCCTGGATGACTTTGCTCCAACGACTTGGATTTAAAAAACAAAAGTTTAAAATGATGCATTTTCAAAAGGAAGGTGTTTTTTCTGAACTTCAGCATCTCAAGAAACTAACGGGTAAGCATGAAAAAATTAAATATTTTGTAACAGTGTGGCGCTGGAAAGAAATTTTCGAGACAAAATTCTTGGGGCAAAGTCAGGCCAGGTAACAGAAAAAATATTTTAGAAATATAACTTTTCGTGGTGGTGGTTGTAGTGGGGGTGATAAGTAGTGCAGTATAATGGACGTAACATTCAGGTCATTTTCCCATAATGATAATTATGAATTGGGAAACAGCTATTTACTAACTACAGCACTGACACATGTAATTTACAAACAAATTTTTAAAAAATATTAGAAAGAGGAGCAAGTGTAATAAAAAACACCGCCTAGGGCCTATATCTCAATGGCTGTTAGAAATGTAGAGACCAATAGTGTCGTATACTGCACCAACACCATTGCACTTATACAGAGGCATACTATTTTCATGATGAGAACTGTTTTAAGGGACCTTATAAATCTTTTTGCAATAATTACTCTCCGTGACTGCAATTTATAAACAACGCAAGATGCAACTATTTTCGCAATTCTGCACCAGAACACTGGTAGGAGTGACGTGATGCAGCCAGAACTGCCCGTCAACAATAGACTTATTAAAATACTCCTACAGTTACGCTACTACGAACATGAATGGTTCTAGGGCCTTAATACGCGGTTTTCAACTTCATTTTGTCTGTTATTGTCAATGCAGGGAATGGAGAGCGTTATCCAAAATATCAAGTGGACAGTGTTAACAGCAGGGATTAAAAGTGTATGTAAAATTTGGTGCAATTAGGAGAAACGGTGTAGATTTGTGATAAAGGGCCTAATTACAGGAAATGAGGTGGTCTGTCCAAAATTTTATGGAAACAGTGTTAGTCGCAGGGTTCCATACGGTAAGTACACAAATTTTGGTTCAGATCGGTGAAACGGTGTAGATTTGTGCCAAAGGTCCTAAATGCAGGGAATGGAGTGGTCTGTCCAAAATTTCATGTAGACAGTGTTACTCGCAGGGTTCCAAAGGGCAAGTATACAAATTTTGGTTCAGATCGGTGAAACGGTGTAGATTTGTGCCAAAGGGCCTAAATGCAGGGAATGGAGTGGTCTGTCTAAAATGTCATGTAAACAGTGTTACTCGCAGGATTCCAAAGGGCAAATATACAAATTTTGGATCAGATTGGTGAAAAGGTGTAGATTTGTGCCAAAGGGCTTAAATGCAGGGAATGGACTGGTCTGCCCAAAATGTCATTTAGGCAATGCTACTCGCAGAGTTCCAAAGGATAAGTATACAAATTTTGGTTCAGATCGGTGAAACGGTGGAGATTTGTGTCAAAGGGCCTAAATGCAGGGAATGGAGTGGTCTGTCCGAAATTTCATGCAGACTGTGTTATTCGCAGGGTTCCAAAGGGTAAGTATACACATTTTGGTTCAGATCGGTGAAACGGTGTAATTTGTGCCAAAGGGCCTAAATGCAAGGAATGGAGTGGTCTGTCCGAAATTTCATGTAAACAGTGTTACTCGCAGGGTTCCAGAGGGTAAGTATACACATTTTGGTTCAGATCGGTGAAACGGTGTAGATTTGTGCCAAAGGGTCTAACTGCAGGGAATGAAGTGGTCTGTTCAAAATTTCATGTAAACAGTGTTACTCGCAGTGTTCCAAAGGGTAAGTGTACAAATTTTGGTTCAGATATGTGAAACGGTGTATGTATCACTAACCATAACGCCAGCGCATGCGGATAGTACTGTTTAGGAGCGCTTGTTCTACCAACTTACTGAACAAAAATCAATCTTTAAGGTTATCTGAGAGGCGTAGCGTAATTCTTCATAGCCTAAACTACTCATCTTGATTCTGGCTATCATATAAAAAAGAGTTTTTCTAATCGGACTGGTAGTTCCAGAGATTAGCGCTTTTAAACACTCTTCAGCTTTATTATATTAGTATAGATTTAAAACACTAAGGTGATTTTTGTTAACACGAGATTGAGAGAACGACAGAACCGATTTACTTCGTAGAGCACTCTGACGAAAGCTCTTGGCCTGTAGATTTGCAGAGTGTCTTTAAAATAAACAAATATGATACAGTATATTTTTAAATTAATAAAGAAAAATGCAGAATTCTTGTCCCTCACGCATGCGCACAATCCACTTTGGTTCATGGCATAAATGGCGGTGAGAATTCCATTAAAATGTAATTTACTTAATAACTGTACGCGCCCAAAAGCTTCCGTGTATTTGAAAACGGACATTAACGAAGTCCTGACAATAAAATATAGTAAGAGTATGAACCTATAGGAAAGTACAACATTGATTTTTTTGTTAATGAAATTGACTTTATCCAAACAGAGATACTGAATGGTTGCGCCGCAGGCTAAACAATAGTGTGCGAATATCTATGTGGTAAAGGGGACTGACTGTGGATCGTAGGAGCTCACGTTCGATCCCATCTCTCGGCACTGAAATATTGTTTTGTCAATGAGTATTATTAATGTTCTACATTTTGTAAGTGAGTTATATAGGATTTGACTGGAATTACAGTATTTCTTGAGTAAAGCTGGCAAGAAATCTACATCGAGATTGAGAAAACGTCTTAACCGATTGACTTCGTAATGCATTCCGACGAGAGCTCTTGGCATGAAGATTTGCAGAGTGTCTTTAAAAGGAAAATACATGTTAGAGCATATTTTTAAGTTATTAAAAAATATAATATTTATAGCTCCCGCGCTTGCGCGCAAAGACTCTTTTCAACGAGGGAAATGGCGCTTGCCCTCGCGTAGTAGGTAATCTGTGATTACAGCCGTTTCAATATCTGCAATCAGTTCCAGTAAATGACAACAGATGGCAGTACTTCGCCCATGTAGTTCCAGTAACTGACAAGAGATGACAGTACCTCGCCCATACACGAAAATTGTACAATCCACCAGCTACCCTCACAATGATAGAAACCCTTCCTACGGGCAGTTTTATTATTTCTAAATTCCGCATCATTACGTTTTATTTCCGTTTTACGATTCCATGTGATTAAAAGAGCTTCCTGTTGTCTCCACAAAGCAGTTTGAATACCCGCAATTAGTTAAAGTACCTGCCAACAGATGGCAGTATCATTGAGTCACATTCTGCCTTTGGATTTCGCCTTCAACAGACGTGTAGAGCCTAGAGGAGTAGGTTTTTCTCGGTCCAGCTTTCCTAGCTGGTTACTTTCAGTAGTACAGTGTCGTTATTATTGTTCACTTCCCTTCGTTGTGATCATTTCTCCATATTAGGCTACATCGTTCTGTATATGATCTTTAAAAAGGTTTTATTTTGAGTTCGTCGTCGTGTTATAACAATGGAACGCCGAATTATTCCAATAGTTGCTGATGGAAGCTGTTTATTTCGGTCTGTATCATACAGTTTGCACAATACTCAGGAACGGCATCGTGAAATACGCTTACAGGTTGTTAGGTCAATTAAAAACTGCATGGAAATATCATAAAGATTTTGTTGTAGGTGAGCCATCCTACAAACTGGCCGTTATTAATTCAACTGACTACGAAAATTTGTTATCTCTGGACGGGGAATATGCTGGCCATGTTGAATTACATTGTATTATTCAGTTATTCCCTTACAACGTTCACCACCAATCGCAGCGAATGATACTGTTCAAAAAACACGCAAGAGGAGAAAGACACTGACTGGCCGTAGGGAAAGTGCAGCGCGACGTCTAGCATACAAAAGGCGACAGAATTCTCCCATTTTTGCGTGAGACATCCAAAACTATGCACTGGTCAAATGCTGTGCAAGACTAAGCGCCCACAGAAGTGGAAGGTGATAATATGCACAGGTCTAATGCTGTGGAAGACATAGCGCCCACGGGAGTGGAGGGTGGTACTATGCACAGGCCTAATGCTGTGGAAGACATAGCGCCCACGGGAGTGGAGGGTGATACTATGCACAGATCTAATGCCGTGCAAAACATAGCGCAAACGGGAGTGGAGAGAAAATTCTAAGCTCAGGGACATCTCAGACATTGACAAACTTTTTATGCGGAAATACCCGATCCCAGTTATACTGCCTTATACAATGTAGTGAAGTCTCATATGGTGCATCGGCCTAGCGGTAATCTCAATCCCAAATCTATTTGTATGGTAGACGGAAAGTGTAGAAAGGACTTCCCAAAGGATTTCATCGCCGAAACAAAGGATAATGTGAACGGCTATCCTATTTATCGAAGGCGGGACAATGGCAGAACAATTATCAAACGTGTTCAAGGGTTTGACGTGAAAGTTGACTATTGTTTCATAGTACCTTATAATACTTTCCTTTTATTGTACTTTCAAGCTCATATTAATGTAGAGATTTGTGTAAGTGTTAAAGAGTATAAAATATATCCACACATATGTTTACAAAGGACATGACAGCGTCAATCTACAAATAACAACCAAAGAGGGTTTACTTCACCATGATGAAATATCTACCTTTATGAACACCTGACATGTAAGTCCGAGTGAAGCTGCTTATAGAATATTTTCCTATTGAACTACCTATGAGTGGGGGAGATACTTACCCTCAATTAGATGATGAACAGCATCGATCTTCTCGCAGAGCATAAGATGGAAAACGCAGTGGAAATTACGTACTAGGCCGAGAAGAAGACAACTGACACCTCCAGAGGAGCGGACGTGCGTATTTCGCAAGGAAATAAGCACACCCGAAATCCCCAAGACAACATACGCCATCACTCGGTCTATCACGCAACCATGAGGGTAGACTACTTCTATAAATGAAACTCGAAGGAATAAGAAACAGGCCGAGAGGATATAATCAGATAAAATATCAAGAAAATGACGATGCGGAGAGGAACGTGTACACACTAAAATGAAAGGGCGTTATAAAAAACAGGCAGAATTAAGCAGAATTACCAACTGATAAAATAGTACCGAAGTAAAGCAATAAATGAGCAGTGACATAAAGGTCACAGGTAAACAGAACGAAAGGATATGAGTATACTAGGCTAGACGGGCGATGTAAATATACTAAGCGAGAGACAGAAAAACATGACGTTACAATAAATTAAGTGAAATGTGTGTTGTCGGGAAGTTTTCTTATTTTATATTTATTCACATCAACTATTTAATTTAAACACTTTCACTATTACTTACTGTACCCTCATTCTCATGACTGGAATGCCTTTATGGGAAGGTAATATGTAATTACTTGTGAACATGAAGGACGATTCAGGATCATATGTTTCACGACCCACAAGTTGATTTTGGATAGCGGTCACACCGAGAGAAGCGGGGCGCATGCGTTGCAAGTACTGATGTCACGGCTGATTGGTTAGGGGTATTGATTATTTTATCGACTAGCAACAAGAGATAAATTATGCCCATTGGATGGGAATAAAAGTTTTTTATACGTTCTGGCGTATTTTAACATATCTGCAATTATAGCAGGTGTTGGATTATTAACTACTTTCAAATAATTGAAATCTTAGGAACACGGAAACAAGATATTTGCATCTTATCAGTTCGAGTTTTGAGCACTCGTGGCGCGACGGTAGGTGACATCGCTGTTGCGAGCTGGCTTGAATAACGGAGAGTTTAGATTGGATTATACCACGCACGAATACACATGTATCGAGTTACACCTGTGACCGGCGGGCAATATCACGTGAACCGTGAGTGAAAATTCGTTTTGAGTAGAGTGTACTACCATTGTACAGCAGGGAGTTTCCTTAGTGTCGGAAAGGACTCCAGTTTCAGTACCGATTAGGCCATTGCGAATGAAATGAAAATGCAGATTGTCTTGCTAGATAACTGTTCATTATAGGCCAGCCGTATAGTGTTCGTGAAAGGTGGATACTTGCTTTTACAAGCATATAGACATAATGTTCATTCAGTTGACATTCTTCGCATTGGAACTGGCCGTATCGATACACTCATCTCGTGTGTGTTGTTAGAATAATTAGCACCTCCATTTAAGAAGCATTTCTCAATACGAGTGCTTGGATATTGAATATACTTCATTATATACAGGGCCTAACTTATATGTCTGTGACCAATTATGTTGAGCAATTTCATGTCGAGAGTAAAGGCTGCTATGTGCTTCAGTGACTTAACCATGGGCGGTTAGGCGATACAGACATGAGTGTCACTGTACGAGCGAAGACACGTCCATTTTGATGCTAAAGGCCTTGCGGCACGTGCTGGTGAGTGTGAACACAGCTGTTGTATTGCAATACAGTGTGTTTCGAAATGACCCGGTTGCGCGAGGCCAGTGGACTTTGTTGTTCGAGCCGATACAGACATCACTGCGTGCTGCGGTTGGTAGGACGTCATCCGAAGATGAAAGGAACTGTCGTTGGTATTAGAGTGGAACATTCAGTCAGGATGGGAGATGTCTGGAGATCCAGGGTTCGTTTCTCGCTTTCCTGGACAGTGAAGACCTCTATTGCTTACATGGAGGGAACAGTCATAAAGAACATGACTGTGTTCTTTCGGGACCTACACGAATCATCTAAGGTACAGAATTAACCACCTTCAATCGTAGCTAAGCATGTTTATTCTAACGTTGTCACCCTGCCACATGTTTTTTATGTAGGATTTTTCGTAGAATGTCTAAGAATGGAGTTTAGGTTCGATCCTAGTGTCAAGACTGATTCTATTCTGGACTGGGTTTTGATTCTACTAGAAGGATGCACCCATTGTAATTAAATGAATTATAGTTTAATTTTCTTTTGATTACTGTAAATTCAAGTTCATTTTATGGGGAATTTATTTAATGTAGAGAAGAGGAACTTTAGGCCACTCAAGATTCGTCATTTTTTGTGTTTGATTTATATTGTAAACGAACACTAGTTTTATGCCTTCATATGACATTACTCGAGTTTGGGTAGACTCAATTTGGAGTTTCTACTTCAGTGAGTCTACTAGGAAGACTGTTATACACTCGAAAGTGAAATCTCAGTATTCAGGTTGATTTTCGAATACTGCAGTAAGCTTTATGAAGCAGGTTCAGTGAAGAAAGCGGATTTGTTTTGATTTGCTAGGAATTTATTCCGAATTTTGACTTGATCCAGGTATTATCTAACGTAATTTTTTTGAGATTCTGCATTACGTTTGCTTTGATAGATTCGATCAAGATCCATTATTGATGGACTAGACAGATGTTTTAAACACAGTTTGAAGACATTTGTATACATTCACCCTATGTTATTGACGCGAATCGCAGTCTAGATTTATGTGAAAGCAGATATATCGCCAAAGTTGCAATTGTTATTTAACACTTATTGAAAGCTATGCATATTGATCGTGAATAATGATAACATAAGAGCAAATGAAATAATAAATTAACAGTGATTAATTGAACTGTAAATAAACTTGTATAATTTTAGCAACAATATTTCATTGTGAATGTGATCTGTTAAATAAGCCGAATTCTTTGTTCACCAAGAAATATAATTAATTGAAGCGCTAAAAGTATAGTAGTAGTGCCTGATAATATAAACGATATGAATGCTTAGTGTAGCATGATATTTAATGGCAAAGCCATGTAAAGGCTAATGTCCTTGATTATTAAAAGGGTATTCAATGGGATATTGCAAGTTGTAGTATGAAAAGTAATCCACTCAGATAGATTGTGAAATTAGGGCAGTTTATTTCAGTATCAGTTCAAGTAAATAATCTGTTGTGGAAATCATGCATTTTAGGCATGTTGAATTAAACCTACCTGGTAAAATTTTCGAACATTTGTATCAATGCAATGCTTAACAGGCGTTATAACAATCACTAATTCCGGTCTGGTGCGGACAGGTCATTTAAAGGGATGAACAAATTAAATTAAAGAAGTTAATTTTTGACTTAGCTTTATCGCTTGGTCAGAAGAGATAAATAAAATCAGAAAAACACAGCAAACACAAATATAATAAAACACATGGAAGATGTCACTTCTGAATCCTATGAAAAACACTAAGAAAGTGTTACAAAATGACTGTACATTTGTATTATAGCTTTAAATAATTATTTTTTTCAGGGTATAAATTGATGTATGTCTTGTAAATATGAAAATTTCCAGGGTTTATATTTAAATGTTTCAATTGTTGTCAACATTCCTGTTGAACCATGTAAATGATTTGTGTTCACTCATATTTGGGTAAAATGCTGTCAATAACATTGATGAATGTGGGGGCTGGCATTTTTCTCCCATGTTCATGAAACTTCGGATGGAAGTTGGGCACTCTGCCTTAAATTATAATATAGTGACTTACACTATATTTTCCTTTCCTGAATAATTTTTTTTGATCATTTTAAAATCTTCGAAGTGTGTTTATAGAAACGATAAGAGAACACGTTAAGAAGGCCAGCGGTGGGTATTTCAGTGGTTTTCCCACACACCAGAGATTGCGTTCATCGTTATTCTTGTGCTTTTGAGCTTTCTTATGTCGTTCACCATGGTTTTTCTTAACGTAGTCTCAGTTAGGAATTCTTGTAGCCCATTTCCTCGTCTTATGTTGGGTAGAATCTGGCAAATTTTCTAGCCGGGGTTTCTAGGCTCTACGATCCAGTTGTCTTCGTAGGATTCCAACATGCTGATGGTAGGTATTTCGGGTACATAGAATTATGGCTTCCAACGTTCAGGGCGAGAATTTATTGGAGTACCACTAAATTCCATGGTTTTTTTTGAGACCAATGTTTGGAAGAGATATAACTGGAATACCAGAGAGAGAGCCATAGCTTATGGGGGCTTAGACAGAGATGTCAAACTCCATGATGGTTCTATAGGCCTGTTGACTGACGCCATTACATCGATCATTGCGAATTCTTTTGATTGAACGTCAGAAAGTAATGGTGTATTGACATTTTTAGCACAAAATGTCGGAATTCACTAGAGAACAAAGCGTATATGAGAACACTCAATTTGCATGGCATACATGTAGATACGCATCCATTAATAGATTTTCTTTTCATTAATAGTGGTGCTACACTAGTTTGTAATAAATATACGGTTAGAACATGAACAGTGAAAGGAATACTACGGAATCTTTACTGACGTGTTTGGTCGACTGGGCCATTTGATGTAGTTCACGTTGAGCTGCATACACAGTGCTTGGTGTAGTTAAATCCGGCTGATGAGCATTTTTGAACTAATCGTAATTTAGGAGGGCTTTTATTCATTTAAATTATGGTCAAATTAGGATCTTTAATATTATTATCGTCGATATAAAGCATCACACGTTTAGGAATGGAAAATTTCATATTTATAGCTGACTTTATTATTAGTTATGTTTAAGTTAGCCTAGTTATAAGGTAATGCAATACATTAAATAAATTCCCATGTGGCAGTGGATTTCATTGGAATGTTCGTGCTTTGCTTAGTTATAGAGATACTCATGTTGTTTGTCTTTAGTGAATTATATTAATTATACTGTGCCCAACTCTAGGAATGGGTATTCCATGATTCAGACACCTAGATATCAAGGGAAAGGCTACAGCCGCTTTTGAAAGTTGAGATATTTGAATATCGCGCTACATTGCTTCTCGAAGCAATTGGAAAGAATTTACCGATACTTGCATGTCAAGTGACGTAGCGAGTAATAGCAGAGGTCGAGGCTATTTATTGATTAAATAGTTAACCATGGAGTAGAGACTTGAGACTGGGATCAGATTACTGGCACGGCCGCGCGAGTAATAGCAGAGGTCGAGGCTATTTATTGATTAAATAGTTAACCATGGAGTAGAGACTTGAGACTGGGATCAGATTACTGGCACGGCCAAATGAAAGAGAATGCAATTAGTATCAAGTAAATCGGACCAGGGATACCAGAGATATGAGGATTTCCAGATATCAGCTGATGACGCGTGGCCCTGGCAGTTTTGAATAAAAGCCGGCCGGCCGAGGCATCGATAGCTCATTCCAACACAAGCATTTTCCGAGCAAGTTGCTGCTACGCTGAGCCAAGGCACATGGTTGCCGGATCTACGCAGAAGTAATTTTCAAAGTTGTGATAGTCACAAAAGTGCTGCGCTACGAAGTGGAACTCAGTAAGTTTCCGGCGAGGAATTTTTTTTCTACAGACATTAGTGGAAATATTTATGTTTCTACATGGACATATGCTAGACTTCGTCTAGAATTAGTACTTTGTCACAGTCCAGTAATAACCTAATACTTGGATGTTTAAGTCCATTTCAGTCAGTTTTCATATTGGTAACTTGTTAACCACTTCGATCTATCAGTACACTGAAGACCAGTCTATCACGGTGGTGTTCATTAGTCTACGCAAGGGAAACTACAGGTTGCTTAGCGCATGGTAGATGGCGAGAAGCTATGCCCAGGGAACGATCTTCAGGACAGCCGTTGATTGGTTAGACTGTCAGTGTCTTCTTGTATTGATAAGATTACCGTGAGTTATGTTACAACTGACATATCTAAGAATAGATCACTTAGATCTGACCCCATTTAAACAAACTGTTCTGGCTTTGATAGAAGCCCATATTAAAATGGAACAACAGTTAATTCAAACGTCAAGAGATACTACCACTATGTCTGACTAGACGGATTGTGGGTATATAATGGCGGCCGATACAAGGATTATACGTGCTTGTCCGATAGGGCATGTCTATGGATAAATCTGGTACAGACCAGGTTCACTACGCTTCAAGACCATCAAAAAATGTAAGCCACATTTGAATTATATTATGCCTAGCTAATTGGAACAAACTATTTTTCTGCAGATGACCAACACATTTATTTATTTATTTATTTATTTTTCTTCGTATTTAAATCTTGCAATGATTTACGCAAGACATATTAGAGTTATTCTGAGTATTTTCAGCACTCAGAACAGTTTAGGATCGATGACCGAGCATTTCGAGCATTTATTTGAATATTTCATATTTTTGGGAAATCACGGTAATCAGCCGATGTAACTGTAAAAGTTAATAATTATTTTGTTGAGGAATGGATATTTTTTCCATATTCGAAGGTTCGAACATGTGGATTCTCACATAATGAGATGATAATTAAACATATTTAAAATAATATAACTAATAATAATAATAAAAATCCACCAATAATAATAATAATTTTCATAATTTTTCTAAGTAATTCTGGGATATTATATTTTATAATAATCATATGTATTGAGAGAGAGCCTATGAAGTAGTTTAATCATTTCTAGTTTGGAACAGGAGATTTTCCGAAGGAGAGTGGTTAGCGCAAGCCCGCATTCAACCAACATGACAGTTCTGGTTGAACAGTTGATATTTGCATTGAGCAAAGTATATTTTTCAGATAACACGGAGAGGCATGAAACGGGAAGCAATTGATATTTGTATCAAATAGGATATTTTTGTATTTATATAAAATCATGACGTAAATACACTCCAAAGTGAAATAAAGATTTTCATAAGTATGGTAACTTCACGGGTTGAACTGAATGGTAAAATAAAATAAACTTGTCAGTTTATTAATCTTCCAGTGTTGATAACAAGCAGAGGCTTGATTTATTGTATAAATTTTGGGAAGAAAATTTATATGTGTGGAGTAGTTGAAATGCCATTCCCAGGTGCGCATGTTTAAGTCGCAGGAATGAGGAGGTTTCTTTCGAGCATCAATCAAATAGCAGGTTCGATGGCTCAGGTTTATAGAAGGAGTATTGGAACTACACATTTCGTCGTATGAATGACCCGAAGGTTATTTCTTAGAAACCATCAGTTCTTATTTCAACCTTGTTTACGGATTCCATTTAGACTTTGATTTTGCTAGAACCCGGATTTGTCATGATAATAGTTTATTCTTCTTCAGAGGAAGACCTTTGCCGTTGTTGTTGTAATATTGTGTTCTTACACAAATAATAGAATGGGCCACTGCCAATTAAAAATAATTCTATAACCACGAATAATTTTAAGGATGTTTTCAATCCTAGTGCCATGAACTAAATGAATTTATTTTGAAGCTACAATTCTTATTTCCGCATTCTGTCGAAGAATTGCAAGTTGTGAAAATTACTAAAAGGGCCACAAATATAAATATTTTTCTTAATGATGATTCTAAGTGGAAAATTGAATAGTTGAATGGTTCAACAATTTATTGATCAAGTTGATGATTCAGAAATCATATATTTTGTTAGGAACTTGAAGTTCATAATCGAGTCACTTCTCGAAATGTTTAATGTCAGAAGAACAATTAATTTTTTTGTTGTGCTTCGCACAAGTTCTTCGATGCTATGCTCAACGTCAAATACTTTTCAGATGTTATTAATATGTGTACATAATTTGTGTTGCTTCAATGATAACAATATTTTTCGACAATATTTTTGAAACTGGAAAGATAAGTGAAAGTCAAAAATTCTATGAACATTTATTCTACGAGTGTTAATATTATGTGAAAATTCAAACAGTGAACTACGATATTTCCAGTAGAGACAATTAAATTTGAACTGGATTTAATCATAAATAATTTTGGAACACAGTCTACAGGACTAACAATCAGACTTGTGTTTCCAAAAAATAATTGTCAAATGTGTTTGGAAAAATTCTGTATATTGTGTAAATAGGAGTGTGGGTCGCCACACGTGAGTGATGCTACTTTGAGCATTTTTGCAGTCAAGTTTAAATTGAAAATAAACTGAGATAATTTTACAGGATGTGTTATACCCAATTGAATCTCCTTCTATCCTTATTGTTGCATTGAGCCAAAAATCAGTAAAGCATTTTTTTCATTTGATGTCGTTTTTGCGATTAGCTTTAACCCATCTGGCGCTCCGGGATATTTTGACTCTCGTGCTGACTGATTCTTGGTAAAATGCATATGTGGTCGTGCGGAATCCGGTCTAAACGGGCATATAAAATAAGATGGAGAGAGAAATGGCGCCCAACGTGGGGATCAAGTTAGACATGGTCAATCGCATGCCGATTTAAATTGTGATAATTTTTATAGAAATATTTTTGGAGTTGAGAGATGTCTGGTTTGGATGAATAAATTAGTAGGAAACCCAATTAGTGGGGAAAATTAAAAATTTAACTTGGTTAATGATTAGAATGGGTTTGATTATTTTTGATAATGGCTTAACCATTAGGGCGTCAAGTAAATTCAGTAGTAAACGTTCGATGACTGGACATACGCATTACTAGAATCCAGGTGGAGGATATTTGAGAACTTGCATATTTTTCTTGTGATATTGTGGTAAATGTAATTCGTAAAAGTAGAGAATTTTGTTTTTCCATCACGTCGACATTAGGACAAATCTCATTTTATTAGAGTGTTCCAATTAGCTATTCATATTTCTTGTTCTAGTTATAAGCTTGTGTTTGCCAATATTGTATACCCCTAAGTTTTGAATAATAATTGAAAATTATGGAAGAAATGATGAGAATGATGAGGAGTTTGGAGGAGAGTTCAAAAGAAGCTGGACGGCGTGTAGCCGCCATTATGAAAGAAACTACAGAGGCTTTAGAAAAGAAACTTAAAGAAAATTCTGATTCTTTAGAAAATAAACTTAAGGAAAATTCTGATTCTTTAGAAAATAAACTTAGAGAAAATTTGAATGATAAACTTAAAGAAAATTCTGATTCTTTAGAAAGCAGGTTAAAAGATAACTTGAAAGAAAGTTTAAATGATAAACTTAAAGAAAGTTCTGATTCTTTAAAAGATAACTTGAAAGAAAATTTAAATAGTAAATTTAATTCTATGGAAAGTAAATTTAAAGAGAATTCCGAAATTTTGAAAATGACACTTGAGAGTAAAATGAATAAATTATGCGAAAAAACACATGTGCTCGAAACTTCATTAGCTACTAACGCAAGTTTAATGGACGATAAATTTCGCGATGCCGATCTAAGATCCCAAAGCTTAGCTGATAGGATAGAACATGGTCTAAGGAAAGTTGGTGAAGACATGATCAACCTAGAAGTTAGAGTGAAGAAGGAGAGTAATGAGATGGGAATTCTAGTTGTTCAACGGTTGACAGAACAATTCAAAGAACTTGTAATGGGAGAAATAAGAGAAGGTGTGATTAATGAATTGCAAACTGAAATTAAAACTACAGTTGTCAATGAAATTAAAGACACACTCAAGCTGGAGAACCAAGAAGGAATCAAGGAGATTAGGGAGTCTTTGTCATCCCATATTCAAGTAATTTCCAAAGATATCCAAGCAACTCAGAAGGATATATCAGATATGACAGGGTCATTGAAAAGTCACGAGGCTGTTATGAACCAGATATCCACTGATGTCAAGGAGAATTGTAAAGAAACTGAAGCAATTAAGAAAATGGCAGAAGAAAACCAGAAGGAACTTGAGGCTATGAAAACTCAAATCAAGGACGAGAAACAGTCTGACCATCTGTTGAAAATGCCAAATGTAAGGGGAAAGGAACAGATACATATAAATCTAGGAGGAGCTAGAGAAACTGACAGTCAAAGACAGGATGAGGTCAGGACAGTATTTCAATCCAACCCCATAACTGTATTTATGAATGTAGAGGATAAGCCTTCTAAATTTTCAGGGCGAGATTCTGTGACACCCGTGGAATTTTTGAGAGAAGCAGGTGATTACCTGAAAGATTCCAAGATCCCTAAAGAAAGACAGATCCGAGTGATAGGGAAATTTTTGGAAGGTCCTGCACTTCTTTGGTTCAGGGCATTTAGATCCACTCTAACCACTTTTGAGGAGTTTTCTCGTGGGTTATTGAAAAGGTTTTGGTCCCCGGAAACCCAACAGCAAGTCAGAGCAGAGTTATATCGAAGAGATTCTCGACGTCACAACCTACTCGATACTCAACGTACTTTTCTGGACAGCTTTCTAAACTTCAACATTTAGATCCGCCGATGCCAGATAACGAATTGATTACTGCATTGATACGTCAGTTTCCAGCAGACGTCCAGAGGACTTTGATAGCTGCTGACATATATAATATGGAGCAATTTGACGAAGTATTACAGAAGCTGGATCATACGAACGCTCAATTCTTCCATCAGAAGGGAGGAAAGAATAACAACGCTGTGTACGCTGTTATGGCCGATAGTTGTTCTCAAACACCTCGAGGGATTCGAGAGGGGCGAGAAGAGAAAACGCCGAGGGAAGATTCAAATAAGAGAGGATGGAATCAGTACAGTAACAGATACAGTTACAAGCCTTATGCGAGACCAGATGGTGGAAATCGATACAATACTCGATGGAGAAGGCCACGAGATAGTCAAGGAAGATACCAGGAAAGAAGATACTATGGTAGAAACAACTACAATAACAGAGGGAATGTGGATACTCGTCAGTCCAATGAAGAGTTCAACAAGGAGACGTGGAAAAACTTGGAAGCAAGACGCCAAGATAACTTGCAATTTTTGGAGCAGAGGCCCAATGAACCAGGTCCATCGGGAACACAACAATCCCGGGGGAATGGTAACGAAAAAAAAAAACTTCGAATTCACAGTAGAAGATAGAATTTTGAACACTTTCACTTCCAGAATTATTAAATGGCAAGCAGAGGATGATGACTTAATTCAACAGAATGACGAACGGAAAGAAATGGGTACAAGAAATAGAATGCCAATCATATCATGCGAAGTATTCGGTATGCCTCTCGATACTTTGATTGATACTGGGGCTATGCTTTGTCTGGTGAGTGAGAAGCTTTATATTCTGTGGAAGCTCAAAGAGAATTTAGAGGAGATTCCAGTATCAGGAATTAAGATCCAAGGAATAATACCCAATAAAATATCTCTGTGTAAAACACAATTATACTTATGTATTTCTATTGGAGGACATGATTTCCGACATGTGTTTGTAGTAATGAAGGACATGGCTTTTGACATGATATTGGGAGCAGATTTCATTCAGAAATATCAAGCAGTGATAGACATGAAGACAGAGACGATCAAATTCAAGAATACCGAAGAGATTAACTTCGAGGGAAAAGAAGAGGAAGACATCGAGGGAGATGCTCAATGGTCTCTGATTTTTCATGAAGCTGAAGGAAGAGACGTCTACACTGAGAAGGAGTCCCCAGAGCTAGGGAAAATTTTGGAAGAGTATCACGATATTTTCGATATTAAGCCTGGTGAAATTAAAGATTTTGAATATTGATATTGTGGAAGTAAACAACAATGGAAGCTATGAAGTCGCCAATACACGAACTGGTAACATCGTGGGAACTTATATAATGCATCGAATTTGAAGATTTATTATTCAAGAACCAGATGATTTAATGTGTAGATAGGAAAAATAAAATTTTTTTCAAATTTTTATTTTTTGCTAGGTGTGGGGTGGATGTGCCCAACTCTAGGAATGGGTATTCCAAGATTCAGACACCTAGATATCAAGGGAAAGGCTACAGCCTCTTTTGAAAGTTGAGATATTTGAATATCGCGCTACATTGCTTCTCGAAGCAATTGGAAAGAATTTACCGATACTTGCATGTCAAGTGACGTAGCGAGTAATAGCAGAGGTCGAGGCTATTTATTGATTAAATAGTTAACCATGGAGTAGAGACTTGAGACTGGGATCAGATTACTGGCACGGCCAAATGAAAGAGAATGCAATTAGTATCAAGTAAATCGGACCAGGGATACCAGAGATATGAGGATTTCCAGATATCAGCTGATGACGCGTGACCCTGGCAGTTTTGAATAAAAGCCGGCCGGCCGAGGCATTGATAGCTCATTCCAACACAAGCATTTGCCGAGCAAGTTGCTGCTACGCTGAGCCAAGGCACATGGTTGCCGGATCTACGCAGAAGTAATTTTCAAAGTTGTAATAGTCACAAAAGTGCTGCGCTACGAAGTGGAACTTAGTAAGTTTCCGGCGAGGAGAATCACTGAGGTGATTGAATTTTTTTTCTACAGACATTAGTGGAAATATTTATGTTTCTACATGGACATATGCTAGACTTTGTCTAGAATTAGTACTTTGTCACAGTCCAGTAATAACCTAATACTTGGATGTTTAAGTCCATTTCAGTCAGTTTTCATATTGGTAACTTGTTAACCACTTCGATCTATCAGTACACTGAAGACCAGTCTATCACGGTGGTGTTCATTAGTCTACGCAAGGGAAACTACAGGTTGCTTAGCGCATGGTAGATGGCGAGAAGCTATGCCCAGGGAACGATCTTCAGGACAGCCGTTGATTGGTTAGACTGTCAGTGTCTTCTTGTATTGATAAGATTACCGTGAGTAATGTTACAACTGACATATCTAAGAATAGATCACTTAGATCTGACCCCATTTAAACAAACTGTTATGGCTTTGATAGAAGCCCATATTAAAATGGAACAACAGTTAATTCAAACGTCAAGAGATACTTCCACTATGTCTGACTAGACGGATTGTGGGTATATAATGGCGGCCGATACAAGGATTATACGTGCTTGTCCGATAGGGCATGTCTATGGATAAATCTGGTACAGACCAGGTTCACTACGCTTCAAGACCATCAAGAAATGTAAGCCACATTTGAATTATATTATGCCTAGCTAATTGGAACAAACTATTTTTCTGCAGATGACCAACACATTTATTTATTTATTTATTTATTTATTTTTCTTCGTATTTAAATCTTGCAATGATTTACGCAAGACATATTAGAGTTATTCTGAGTATTTTCAGCACTCAGAACAGTTTAGGATTGATGACCGAGCATTTCGAGCATTTATTTGAATATTTCATATTTTTGGGAAATCACGGTAATCAGCTGATGTAACTGTAAAAGTTAATAATTATTTTGTTGAGGAATGGATATTTTTTCCATATTCGAAGGTTCGAACATGTGGATTCTCACATAATGAGATGATAATTAAACATATTTAAAATAATATAACTAATAATAATAATAATAATAATCCACTAATAATAATAATAATTTTCATAATTTTTCTAAATAATTCTGGGATATTATATTTTATAATAATCATATGTATTGAGAGAGAGCCTATGAAGTAGTTTAATCATTTCTAGTTTGGAACAGGAGATTTTCCGAAGGAGAGTGGTTAGCGCAAGCCCGCATTCAACCAACATGACAGTTCTGGTTGAACAGTTGATATTTGCATTGGGCAAAGTATATTTTTCAGATAACACGGAGAGGCATGAAACGGGAAGCAATTGATATTTGTATCAAATAGGATATTTTTGTATTTATATAAAATCATGACGTAAATACACTCCAAAGTGAAATAAAGATTTTCATAAGTATGGTAACTTCACGGGTTGAACTGAATGGTAAAATAAAATAAACTTGTCAGTTTATTAATCTTCCAGTGTTGATAACAAGCAGAGGCTTGATTTATTGTATACATTTTGGGAAGAAAATTTATATGTGTGGAGTAGTTGAAATGCCATTCCCAGGTGCGCATGTTTAAGTCGCAGGAATGAGGAGGTTTCTTTCGAGCATCAATCAAATAGCAGGTTCGATGGCTCAGGTTTATAGAAGGAGTATTGGAACTACACATTTCGTCGTATGAATGACCCGAAGGTTATTTCTTAGAAACCATCAGTTCTTATTTCAACCTTGTTTACGGATTCTATTTAGACTTTGATTTTGCTAGAACCCGGATTTGTCATGATAATAGTTTATTCTTCTTCAGAGGAAGACCTTTGCCGTTGTTGTTGTAATATTGTGTTCTTACACAAATAATAAAATGGGCCACTGCCAATTAAAAATAATTCTATAACCACGAATAATTTTAAGGATGTTTTCAATCCTAGTGCCATGAACTAAATGAATTTATTTTGAAGCTACAATTCTTATTTCTGCATTCTGTCGAAGAATTGCAAGTTGTGAAAATTACTAAAAGGGCCACAAATATAAATATTTTTCTTAATGATGATTCTAAGTGGAAAATTGAATAGTTGAATGGTTCAACAATTTATTGATCAAGTTGATGATTCAGAAATCATATATTTTGTTAGGAACTTGAAGTTCATAATCGAGTCACTTCTCGAAATGTTTAATGTCAGAAGAACAATTAATTTTTTTGTTGTGCTTCGCACAAGTTCTTCGATGCTATGCTCAACGTCAAATACTTTTCAGATGTTATTAATATGTGTACATAATTTGTGTTGCTTCAATGATAACAATATTTTTCGACAATATTTTTGAAACTGGAAAAATAAGTGAAAGTCAAAAATTCTATGAACATTTATTCTACGAGTGTTAATATTATGTGAAAATTCAAACAGTGAACTACGATATTTCCAGTAGAGACAATTAAATTTGAACTGGATTTGATCATAAATAATTTTGGAACACAGTCTACAGGACTAACAATCAGACTTGTGTTTCCAAAAAATAATTGTCAAATGTGTTTGGAAAAATTCTGTATATTGTGTAAATAGGAGTGTGGGTCGCCACACGTGAGTGATGCTACTTTGAGCATTTTTGCAGTCAAGTTTAAATTCAAAATAAACTGAGATAATTTTACAGGATGTGTTATACCCAATTGAATCTCCTTCTATCCTTATTGTTGCATTGAGCCAAAAATCAGTAAAGCATTTTTTTCATTTGATGTCGTTTTTGCGATTAGATTTAACCCATCTGGCGCTCCGGGATATTTTGACTCTCGTGCTGACTGATTCTTGGTAAAATGCATATGTGGTCGTGCGGACTCCGGTCTAAACGGGCACAATACCATGTCTGGAGAAGAGGAGGTAGTGGACCTTAAGTCGTTATACAGTATGCTACAAAATAAAATCGATGCCACACATGAGCATTGGACAAATACAAGTAAAAATCTTATACAAGATGTAGTTGCCGAGAGTCTCAGGCAAGATATTACGGGCATCTAAGGCACATTAAAGGAAATACAAAATAGTTCTAAAAGAGTAGAAACCAAAGTGAATAGGGTAGATGAAACAGTAGATGAGGTCCAAGTGGACGTAAGACAAGCCCATACAGACATCCATAATGTACAAACGGACTTAGGCGCAGTTCAAACAGGACAAATGAAGCTAGAATTATGAGGTAATAAACTTCAATCCACAGCTGATGAGCTTCAATTGAAAATAGGTAAAGTTGAATCTAGTTAAGATAACCATCAACTTGAATTAAGAAAAAATAAAACTAGCCAGGATAGCATTAAATTCAGTCAGGATTGTGTTAAACTTAGCCAGGATAATCTTGAAACAGAACTAGGTAAAATTAAAACTAGCCAGGATAATCTTGAAACAGAACTAGGCGAAATTAAAACTAGCCTAGATAAAACAGAATCAAAGTTACTTAAAATTGAATCAACACAAAGCCATATGCAATCTACCCAGAATCTGATGCAATCTACACAGTCAAATATACAAACCAAGGTAGGCATAGTAGATGCCAGTCAGAAATTGTTACAGGTCCAGTTGAATGAAGCTGAACAATCCAATAAAGATTTTCAATTAGAAATGCGATTAGAATTATCGAATAATAAGAGAGAATCTAAAAATAATATTGAAGCTCTTCAATTACAAGTGTCAAATGACACAATTCACACCCAAGCATCTTTAGAAAACTTAAAAGAAGAGTTATTGTTGTTGCAAACACAAGTTAGGGACCACAATAAACTTATTAAAGACGACTTTGATGTCGATATAAAGGGAATCATAAACGAGAATGTAGTCACTTTAAGGCAAGAGATGACTAAAATAAATGAAGACTACTTTAAGACTTCAAATTAGAGGTCAATAAGAACATTGTAGAAGGTGAAATTAGATCTAGCAATAAAATCACAGATGTAAGGGAGGACCTGATAAAAAGGTTGAATTTTATTCAGTCGAATCAAACTACAAACCATGATAGCATGGAGGATAGAATTCAAACTTTAGAGGTAAAATTTGGTCAAGGCAAAACGGAATTAATTGAATTGCGTGAGAAAAAGACTTCGGAAATCAACCAAATCAGAGATCAACTTGAGAGTTTAACAGTTGGGGACGGTATGGATCTGGATAAGTTAAGGGATAAATTAAGGGTAAATTGGATCGCAGATTTCCAAACCACGATTAAGGAGATTAATCTCACTTCGCATGAAAGGGAAGGAGGTGATAAATATCCAACTCCTAAGGCAAATAGTAGTCCACAGTATCAAATTAATCCAAATTTGAGCTCAGCTAATCCACGTGTTCAAACATAAACATCACCGATGACACATACAGGAACAGGAGCCTACAATCTGAATACATCTAATGGGGCAGGCCACATTACGATTATTAGGAATTTTGAGGATAAGCCACGTCGTTTCAATATTTTTGATGGGACGACACCTATAGAATTCATAAGAAGTATGCGTGATTATTTTACTGAATCTCACGTGCCAAGGGAAAGACAACTACGAGTGGTAGAGCGTTTTCTTTCCGATGCACCGCTTCAGTGGCACAGAGCGTTTAGATACACGTTTAACGACTTCGAGGAGTTTGCCGAAGCGTTTATCAATCGTTTTTGGTCTACAGAAGTTCAGAATAACGTTCGTTCCGAAATCTATTCGAGCAAGTACTCAAGTACTGGTCCGACCAGTTACTCTGAGTATTTTTCTTTTCAGTTATCGAAATTAAGATTTTTACAGACTCCGTTAACTGAAGAACAATTGATCGAAGCAATATCTCGACAGTTTCCTGTTGACGTAAGGAGGAACATAATTTCATCAGGACTCACTAGTTTAGGCGCGATTGACGATTTGTTGAGACGTCTGGACTATGTGAGTGCTGTTACGACACCCACAGTTGCGAGAAACAATCGACATGAACACAGATCCGTGAATACTATCGTCATGGACAGAACACAGCAAACAGACCAAGCCAAATCAGAGAAACAGAAATTATGTTAAACCAGGGTGGAATAGGAACAATTACCAAAGGAACGATCGTCAGATCGATCGATACGCAGAACGAAATGAACAACCTTGGACACGGAAATACGAAGAGAGGAATTTCTATCGTCGGAATAATGAATATGATCGAAATAAGTATCGTGATAGACCACACAATCCCAACTATAGACCACGTACTGGTTATAGCAGATACAAAAACTATAGGATGGAGGAATTTGAACGAGATCGAGAGAAACAAAGGCTCAGAAGTGAGCAGGAAAAGTCTTAAAATAATAGACGAAAAAATTCAGAAGAGAGGGAAAATCAGGAGATTGATGAGCGAGAAAGTAGACCGAGTACTAGTCGTCAGGGGAGAAATGAACGAGAACCTGACGAAGAGAAAAGGAAAACATCAGTTTCGAAACGAAAGTAGGAATTCAGAACTCGACACTTCCATTATATATATATATAAATTTCATGAAGATGCTACAGAAAAGGTGGCAATAGAAGAACGAGTGAATCAAGGAAGATGCTACAGATAAGGTGGCAATAGAAAAACATTAGAAAATATTATAGGAAGATAATATGAATAAATGAGAATGATTTTCCATTATTTTGAGAGGTATGTTTCTGTTCCGACTTTATGTATCATGTCGAGAGGAATATGTACCCTCATTCTCATGACTGGAATGCCTTTATGGGAAGGTAAAATGTAATTACTTGTGAACATGAAGGGCGATTCAGGATCATATGTTTCGCGACCCACAAGTTGATTTTGGATAGCGGTCACACCGAGAGAAGCGGGGCGCATGCGTTCCAAGTACTGATGTCACGGCTGATTGGTTAGGGGTATTGATGATTTTATCGACTAGCAACAAGAGATAAATTATGCCCATTGGATGGGAATAAAAGTTTTTTATACGTTCTGGCGTATTTTAACATATCTGCAATTATAGCAGGTGTTGGATTATTAACTACTTTCAAATAATTGAAATCTTAGGAACACGGAAATAAGATATATGCATCTTATCAGTTCGAGTTTTGAGCACTCGTGGCGCGACAGTAGGTGACAACGCAGTTGCGAGCTGGCTTGAACAACGGAGAGTTTAGATTGGATTATACCACGCATGAATACACATGTATCGAGTTACACCTGTGACCGGCGGGCAATATCACGTGAACCGTGAGTAAAAGTTCGTTTTGAGTAGAGTGTACTACCATTGTACAGCAGGGAGTTTCCTTAGTGTCGGAAAGGACTCCAGTTTCAGTACCGATTAGGCCATTGCGAATGAAATGAAAATGCGGCTTGTCTTGCTAGATAACTGTTCATTATAGGCCAGCCGTATAGTGTTCGTGAAAGGTGGATACTTGCTTTTACAAGCATATAGACATAATGCTCATTCAGTTGACATTCTTCGTATTGGAACTGGCCGTATCGATACACTCATCTTGTGTGTGTTGTTAGAACAATTAGCACCTCCATTTGAGAAGCATTTCTCAATACGAGTGCTTGGATATTGAATATACTTCATTACATACAGGGCCTAACTTATATGTCTGTGACTCACAATTATGTTGAGCAATTTCATGTCGAGAGGAAAGGCTGCTATGTGCTTCAGTGACTTAACCATGGGCGGTTAGGCGATACAGACATGAGTGTCACTGTACGAGCGAAGACACGTCCATTTTGATGCTATAGGCCTTGCGGCCCGTGCTGGTGAGTGTGAACACAGCTGTTGTATTGCAATACAGTGTGTTTCGAAATGACCCGGTTGCGCGAGGCCAGTGGACTTTGTTGTTCGAGCCGATATAGACATCACTGCGTGCTGCGGTTGGTAGGACGTCATCCGAAGATGAAAGGAACTGTCGTTGGTATTAGAGTGGAACAGTCAGGATGGGAGATGTCTGGAGATCCAGGGTTCGTTTCTCGCTTTCCTGGACAGTGAAGACCTCTATTGCTTACATGGAGGGAACAGTCATAAAGGACATGACTGTGTTCTTTTGGGACCTACACGAATCATCTAAGGTACAGAATTAACCACCTTCAATCGTAGCTAAGCATGTTTATTCTAACGTTGTCACCCTGCCACATGTTTTTTTATATAGGATTTTTCGTAGAATGTCTAAGAATGGAGTTTAGGTTTGATCCTAGTGTCAAGACTGATTCTATTCTGGACTGGGTTTTGATTCTACTAGAAGGATGCACCCATTGTAATTAAATGAATTATAGTTTAATTTTCTTTTGATTACTGTAAATTCAAGTTCATTTTATGGGGAATTTATTTAATGTAGAGAAGAGGAACTTTAGGCCACTCAAGATTCGTCATTTTTCGTGTTTGATTTATATTGTAAACGAACACTAGTTTTATGCCTTCATATGACATTACTCGAGTTTGGGTAGACTCAATTTGGAGTTTCTACTTCAGTGAGTCTACTAGGAAGACTGTTATACACTCGAAAGTGAAATTTCAGTATTCAGGTTGATTTTCGAATACTGCAGTAAGCTTTATGAAGCAGGTTCAGTGAAGAAAGCGGATTTGTTTTGATTTGCTAGGAATTTATTCCGAATTTTGACTTGATCCAGGTATTTTCTAACGTAATTTTTTTGAGATTCTGCATTACGTTTGCTTTGATAGATTCGATCAAGATCCATTATTGATGGACTAGACAGATGTTTTAAACACTGTTTGAAGACATTTCTATACATTCACCCTATGTTATTAACGCTAATCCCAGACTAGAGTTATGTGAAAGCAGATATATCGCCAAAGCTGCAATTGTTATTTAACACTTATTGAAAGCTATGCATATTGATCGTGAATAATGATAACATAAGAGCAAATGAAATAATAATTTAAGAGTGATTAATTGAACTGTAAATAAACTTGTATAATTTTAGAACAATATTTCATTGTGAATGTGATCTGTTAAATAAGCCGAATTCTTTGTTCACCAAGAATGATAATTAATTGAAGCGCTAAAAGTATAGTAGTAGTGCCTGATAATATAAGCGATATGAATGCTTAGTGTAGCATGATATTTAATGACAAAGCCATGTAAAGGCTAATGTCCTTGATTATTAAAAGGGTATTCAATGGGATATTCCAAGTTGTAGTATGAAAAGTAATCCACTCAGATAGATTGTGAAATTAGGGCAGTTTATTTCAGTATCAGTTCAAGTAAATAATCTGTTGTGGAAATCATGCATTTTAGGCATGTTGAATTAAACCTACCTGGTAAAATTTTCGAACATTTGTATCAATGCAATGCTTAACAGGCGTTATAACAATCACTAATTCCGGTCTGGTGAGGACAGGTCATTCAAAGGGATGTAAAAATTAAATTAAAGAAGTTAATTTTTGACTTAGCTTTATCGCTTGGTCAGAAGAGATAAATAAAATCAGAAAAACACAGCAAACACAAATATAATAAAACACATGGAAGATGTCACTTCTGAATCCTATGAAAAACACTAAGAAGGTGTTACAAAATGACTGTACATTTGTATTATAGCTTTAAATAATTATTTTTTTCAGGGTATAAATTGATGTATGTCTTGTAAATATGAAAATTTCCAGGGTTTATATTTAAATGTTTCAATTGTTGTCAACATTCCTGTTGAACCATGTAAATGATTGTGTTCACTCATATTTGGGTAAAATGCAGTCAATAACATTGATGAATGTGGGGGCTGGCATTTTTCTCCCATGTTCTTGAAACTTCGGATGGAAGTTGGGCACTCTGCCTTAAATTATAATATAGTGACTTACACTATATTTTCATTTCCTGAATAATTTTTTTTGATCAATTTAAAATCTTCGAAGTGTATTTGTAGAAACGATATGAGAACACGTTAAGAAGGCCAGCGGTGGGTATTTCAGTGGTTTTCCCACACACCAGAGATTGCGTTCATCGTTATTCTTGCGCTTTTGAGCTTTCTTATGTCGTTCACCATGGTTTTTCTTAACGTAGTCTCAGTTAGGAATTCCTGTACCCCATTTCCTCGTCTTATGTTGGGTAGAATCTGGCAAATTTTCTAGCCGGGGTTTCCAGGCTCTACGATCCAGTTGTCTTCGTGGGATTCCAACATGCTGATGGTAGGTATTTCGGGTACAGGACCTTTTATTGGAATACCAGATGAATGATATAACCCCACTGACAATGACAATAACAACTGACTCTCAACTGCCAACTTACTAACTACAACTTAGTAACTAATATTATAAATGTCTTTACATCACTCCCCCCCTCAATAAAGTCATTTTTCTTTTTTACTGTACCTACGTACTTCCACAACATATTCCTAGGGTATACTCAATAATTTTTGCGAATTTTGTTGGTAATCTCACAACATGACCTGATTTTGTGGTTTTGCGAGGCACTTGGGGACAGTTCGTATCATTCTTAACTGGCAGATGATCTGATATTTGAGGGTCTTCATGTGTACTGCTATCAGCAATGAAGTAAGCTGGTTTGAGTCGATCGATAGAAACGTTGATCAGTTTGTCCTTAATCCTCAAATTGAAAAATTTTGGTGAACGTTGAAGTACTTCATAAGGCCCTTCATATGGTTGTGTGAGTCCACTCTTTACCCTATCGATTCTGACAAACACATAATTTGAACTTTTGAGATCTTTGTGAACGAAAGTATTTTCTTTGGTCTTGTGGGAGCATTCTGCTGGCTTCAAGCAATTCATCCGTTTCTTCAGTTCAGTGACGAATGTTGGAAGGTCAGTGTCCACTGTGGTATGAGGTTCCTCAAAAAATCTCCAGGCAACTTTAACGTAGTGCCATAGACCTTCTCCGCCACTGTTGAATTGCTTTCATTCTTGAAGGAGCAACGAAGACCAAGCAGTATCATTGGCAGCACATCACTCCATTTAGCTGTACCATGGGTTCGAATGGCACTCTTCAGCGTACGGTGAAACCTTTCGATTTTCCCATTTGCCTGTGGGTGGTATACAGTCGTTCTTGTCAGTTTTCAACCGCAAATTTTGCCAATGCTCGGAACATACACGACTAGAATTGTCTTCCCTGATCGGTTGCTATCTGTTGCGACGTTCCGAATCTGGTAATCCAGGAATTGAAAACTGCTGTTGCTACTGTTTCGGCTCCAATATTCCGGAGGGGCACAACTTCCGTCCAACTAGTGAACCTATCTATACAAGTCAAACAGTAAGTGAAACTATCAGAAGGTGGGAGAGGACCAATAAGATCAATATGTACCATCTGGAAACGTTCATCAACAACGGGGAATTTTCCAATAGGTGCTTTAGTATGCCTAGAAATTTTATTCTTCTGGCAAGCTGTACAATCCCTAGTCCATTGTTGCACATCCTTTTTTAAGTTTGGCCAGACAAACTTGGAAGATATGAGCTTCACTGAAGACCTTACACCTGGATGAGCCATGTTGTGATAATGCTCAAATACTGGGGTTCTAAATTGTTTTGATACATATGGACGAATATTTTCAGTTGACACGTCACACCAGAGTTTTAATCCACCAGGGTTAGTAAACTGCTTGAATTGCATTGAGGTGATGCTGCTTGACTTGAGGTCTGGAAGTTCTTCATCTGATTCTTGTGAAACAGCCATCCCATCGTAGTCCATTGTCGTTAATTCTTCCAGTCTGGATAGATGATCAGCTACCACATTTTCCTTTCCAGATACATGACGCAGATCAGTTGTAAATTGAAAAATGTACTGGAGATAGCGGAGTTGCAATGGCGAAGCTCTTTCATTTTTTTGTTTGAATGCAAAGGTTATGGGGCATGGTCTGTGTAGACAGTAAATATTCTTACTTCAAGTAGGTATTTGAAATATTTTATCGCTAGATAGATACTGAGAAGCTCACGGTCATAGGTTGAGTAGTTCCTCTGAGCAAGGGAAAACTTCCTTGAAAAGAACCCAATAGGCTTCCACGTTCCATCTTGTTTCTGTTGTAGGGCTGCTGCTGCAGCGAAGTCTGATGCATCTACAAATAATGAAAGTTCATGCTCCACACTTGGAAAAGTTAGCAGTGCAGCTTGAGCTAGATCTTCTTTACATTTCTCAAAATGTGCTGCTGGCTCTGGAGTCCAATCAATTTTCCTTTTATGATTTTTCTTACTCCCTTTCAGATATACATTTAGAAGAGCTTGATGTTGTGCTGCATGTTCTAGATGGCGACGATAAAAATTGAGTCTGCCAAGGAATTCTCGCAGTTGTTGTACATTCTCTGGACGAGGTGTATTAATAATAGCTGACACTCTCTCTAAGTCCGGTTTGGTGCCTTCTGGTGTGATGGCGTATCCCAAAAAACTAATTTCCTGGGTGCCAAACAGAGATTTTCCGAGATTAATCCTGAGACCATACTTATCGAAACGTTCGGAAAGGATGGTTAGATGGCGCAAGTGTTCTTCGGAATCTGATGCAATCAGGATGTCATCTAAGTATGCGAAACAGAAATCTAATCCTCTCAGTACTTCGTTGATGAATCTTTGGAAAGTGCTGGGTGCATTACGTAATCCAAATGACATGAAGTTGAATTCAAACAATCCGAACTGGGTTATAATAGCTGATTTATGCTTATCTTCTTCTGCGAGTGGCACTTGATAATACGCCTTGATTAAATCAACTTTAGAAAATATTTTCTTGCCATGGAGGATGAGGGTGACATCATCTATTCATGGAATTGGATAACGGTCTGGGAGGGTGCAGTCGTTCAGACGGCGATAATCTCCACAAACACGCCAATGGCCATCTGGTTTCGTAACCATGTGTAGAGGACTGGCCCATTGTGATTTAGATGGTCGAATAATATTGTGATTTAACATGTACTAAAATTCTTGCTTAGCGATGTACAGTTTCTTGAGGTCTAACCTACGAGGTTTGCAGAAAACAGGAGGTCCGCTAGCCGTTGTGATATAATGTTTAATATCATGATTGATTTCTTTTGGCGCAACACATGGTTTTGTTAACTCAGGAAATTTCTTTAAAAGTTCAGAAAATTTGCAGGTAATATGAAAAGAATTAACTGTCTCAGTTGCTTCAATACTTGCTATATTCCCCTTTACTTTCAACTGCGTGTTGTTATCAATGAGTCTTTTGTTCTTGAGATCAATCAGAAGGTGGAAATGATGAAGAAAATCAGCGCCTAATATGCCCTTTGAAGTTCCTGCTACTATAAATGGCCATTCGAAACTACGTTTTAATCCTAGATCCACATTCAGTAATTTTGAACCATAGGTTGGGATCTGAGAGCCATTTGCTGCATACAATTTATATTCAGACAATTTTGTTTTATCATGTTTTGTTGCTGGTAGAACAGAGACGTCTGCTCCACTATCTACCAATAACATCTGCCCTGAATTATAATCCTTGACAAAAAGGCGATACTGGCGGCCTATGCTAATATCGGTGGCAGAACATTCTGCCGCTAGTCTGTCTGCCCCTTTTCGTTTCCCTGTTTCTGCCATGCACAAGGCTGAACACATTTTTCTGGCCTACAGTCAGCACCGAAACGAAAATGGTAGTAACAGTACTTTCCTCTGTTGTTATATCTTGATCGACTACGACTTCTACTACGAGTACGTTTATGGTTTTTATTCATTTGTACCCTCAGCTGATGTTCTAATTCTTCGATGCGCGCAGTTAATTCTTGTAATTGAAAGGTAGGAACTACAGCAGTGATAGTCTTCTGTGTAGATGATGCCTGAACCTCATTTACTGAGCGCATCTCCATCATTCGATCTGCCATGAGAGCCATTTTATCCACACCTTCGTCAGAAATAGTCAAAATACTTTGAATATGGCCTGGGAGTTTATCTAACCATAAAGTTTTAAGAATCTTATCAAAAACATTGTTTCCGGCAAAACCTTTCATTTTCAATAACAGCTGACTTGGTTTTTGGTCACCTAACTCAAGTTCACTGACTAGTCGTTTTATCTGGCGCTCTTCACTCTCTTTGAACACGGCTAAGAGCCTTTCTTTAGCCAAGGAATATTTATTACACTCGGAACTAGTAACTAAATCCCAGATATTTTCAACAAAACGTGGCTCTAACTGCGCTAATAAATAATTAAATTTTGTCATTTCAGTTTTTATGCCAGCGATATGAAATTGTGCTTCAGCTGGACAAAACCAAATGTCGGGCTTTTCTACCCAAAATGGCGGCAATTTCACACTAATCTTGTCAACTTCGGTTTTACTGGAGGCGGCAATATTTCCTTCATCGGCATTCATGGTACTTACTCTTTCTTTCACAAATCACGTCGGAAGAGTCACCACATTGTCGGGACGTTTTCTTATTTTATATTTATTCACATCAACTATTTAATTTAAACATTTTCAATATTACGTACCTTTTATTGGAATACCAGATGAATGATATAACCCCACTGACAATGAAAATAACAACTGACTCTCAACTGCCAACTTACTAACTACAACTTACTAACTAATATTATAAATGTCCCTACATGTGTCGTTGTGGAGGTAGAGGTAATACCGTAATAAACCAAAATAGCGAGCAAACAGCAAACAATAAAACACTGAAACTAAAGACGGAATACTTCGGAACCATATCGCATCAAATGAACTACAGAAATAAGTTACGGTAAGACAAGGGTACGGGACAAAAATCAAATCGCAATAAATACGAGATACACAAAAATAAACTTGAGGATGCTACGCGATGCAACAAGATCTCAATATCGCTTTGCTGGTCCCAACGGATGTGAATTAGCCGGTTTTGGTTCCGACCCAGAACGAACGTGGCAAACACAGAATCGTCTGAAATGGCCATAATGGAATACACAAAAACACGGCTAAAAATACGAGCGTCAGGCAATGCATGATGAAAGTGAAAGGGATCCAACTATTCAACCAGCCCTGACCTCAAGACATAAATAAAAGAGACCCAGCTCAAAACGAAAGCCACCAGGCAAAGGTTAACACTCGCATACCAAACTCAAGAGAAAAGGGAGGAAAGGAAATTAAGAAAACAAACATTTCTGCAACTCACCAAGATACGACGTGGATTAAGAAGCACTAAAATATAACGAAGCACAAACGCAAAACCAAACACGAACACAATTAAAATGAATTTAAATACAAATTACGATATGGACTCACTCCAGAACGAACACGGAAGAAAAACGGAAGTTAACACAATATGTGGATAGGCCGAGTGCCTACCACATTAAAATAAGAACATTACATAATGCACGTCTAGCTTCTTACTCGAATGGCTGAGAAATGACAAGATGGCTCGACAACAAAGAAGGAAGTGACCAATCACAGAAAGATAGGCCTGAGTACCAAAGGAATAAACGGAAGTGACGTTACGACACGCTCCAACCTACATGGTGGGCGGTAAATTTAAATGTCAGATCGAGAAACATTAAATACAAATAATATAAATATAATAAATAAATAGGTTACGATAAATGAACCAAGAAAGTGGTTCACTATCCTATGCACGAACATTCTCATACTGTAGTTCGCTAACCTGTTCATTTACAAGATGAACAACAGGTGTATTTTTGTAATGACAATGCCGCTGAAGCTCTACTTCGAGCGGAATTGAAAAGCACGGAACTGATTGCATGTTTCATTTTAAATAAGAATCCGGTGACAAAAAGTCCTTACATATACCCAGAAACGCCAGTTCATTATGTTTGGGAAAGTAATTAACGCGTCTGAAAAAAGTAAAATCTGGAAAAATAATAGGTAGAATGTTTAACGTTTCCCCAGTGGAATCAGAAAAATATCATCTTCGATTGCTGTTACTTCACGTAGTAGGTGCTACCTGTTTTCAAGATGTAAAGACAGTAAACAATGTGTGCTGTTCTTCATTCAAAGAAGCAGCAATGGAACATAGGTTAATTCAGGACGATACTGAATGTCATCGTTGTCTAAATGAGGCGTCAGTTCTTCAAAAGCCGTTTCAATTGAGACAATCATTTTCCTTCATTATTTTGTATAATTCAACAACCATCGAATTCAGCTGAATTGTGGGACACTTTTAAGGATTATCTAAGTGAGGATTACTTACGTCTCTACAACCAGCGAACAGCTTATCAAATGACTCTCCGCGATATTAGTAAGATGACAAAATCACATGGTTTTTCTCTTTCAATTTTCGGGTTGCCAGTTATCCAGTGGCTTACCACGTACTGAAAGGATTTAATCTTCCATGCTTCCTGATACTGATTATGGCTCAATTATTCAGAAAGCGAATGATTAACAAAGATTCAACATAAATGAAATTATTAACGCTATGCTACAGAACAATATGACTAAAATTAATGCATACTTCATAGATGGTTCTGGTGGTACAGGCAAGACATTCATGTACCAATGTCTCATTAAAGAGTGCACTGATTTGGGTTTCAAAGTGATACCAGTGGCGTGGACTGGAATTGCTGCCATGCTATTACCCAATGGCCGTACGGTACACAGCAGATTTAAATTATCGCTGAAATTACACGAAGCTTCTGTTTCATCTTAAAAAATGAACAGTAAAGGAACACATGATATCAGGTCAACAAGAGTGATTATATGGGATGAAGCACCAATGGCTAACTTGCATACCCTGATGTGCGTTAATAGACTTTTGCAAGACATCATGGGTAATTCCATCTCTTTTGGAGGGAAAGTTATTGTACTGGAAGGAGATTTTAGACAAGTTTTGTCTGTTGTTCCGCATGTTTCCAAACAAGCTGTTATTCAGAACTGCATTTAATTTTCTCCTCTTTGGTCGGAATTTAAAATATTTCATCTGTTTAAAAATAGGCGAGCAGGACCAGAATAATAACTAAAACTACCTCCATTACGGTGCCTGGCGAAGTGAGTCTATGCTCATTCCAGTAGTTGGCGAAGTGATTCTATGCTCTCTTGCATAATTTACTGTTATGGAAATGCAAAGGATTGTATCTACAACAGGTTGTACAGGCCCCCAGGAGGTTGCACCCCCTGGAAGCCACCCTCCATCATTCTATCAAAACCATCCCTAACTGGCAAATCTCGTAAGTCCAGAACAGTATCTTTCATACAGCAAGGGCAAGCCGGCCAGCTCGGAAGGCTTGCCAAATACTTGCATCACACACATAACACCTATACTATAACTAACTGGGGCAGCTATGCCATTGGAATGCCGACGAAGCAGCACTAAAGCTTATAAGAAGGACCGTAAGGAGGACAGGACTCTCTCTCGATCATCAGTCATAGTGTGTGTCAGCCGGAGGCCATAGCTGTTATCATCAGGTGAGTCAGCAGTGTTCAGAGATCCTATATTTTGTAACCTTTACCCACAAATTGTACACTCAAACTTATAACATTTATCACACTTCCCTGAAAGGGACATACAATTTCATACAGCACTGACCAATAAATACTTGGTCAGTAATCTACACACTGCATTTGTAATTACACGCCTCTATATCTCCTAACATCCTTCCTGACTCTCGTCACGAGTAAGCGTGACAATAGTAGCCGGTAATCGCCTGCTCAAGTTCTATCGAGTCTCTCACACGCGACCGCTGGCTGCAAGCCAGCAGCATAGCTGACGCCAGCAGGTCTGTTACATAATTCCCAGCGACCAGCTGGGAGCCCAGTACATTAACCTGCGCCCAGCAGATCATCCCCTAATCGACGCCTACGTCTTCATAGGAGCACCCCCTATCATTTAAACATCGTACAACACTCTACACTGGTGAGCTTACCCAGCTACGGTAAGCTGCCCCCTTTAGAAATCACCTTCCAAATTAGCACAGCAACACGTACGTTTTAGATCCAACTACCCCCAACTAAGGGATCTAAAACAAGGTGATGGAAATCGCTTATTTTGAGCAGTTTTGTACTGTTTATTTCAAAATGAAGAACGTCATCCTAAATTGCATTTGCAAGAAAATTGCAAAAATTGTTTCTGGCAGGGATAATTATAAGGATTTTATTATTGGTGATCAGTCTCATCGCATTCTCATCAGCAACCAACTTGAGAATGAAAGTCCCTGAACTTCATTGTATAAGTGAATATTGTTGTTTATTGATTATTTGTTTAGAGTACATAACAATGAATCTAACCACGTTGTTGATTTTGGCAATTTAATATTTAATATTTGGCGGCTGCGTTAATGCAAGCCTTATAGTGTTATTGCATATGACTAATTTGGGGAGAAATGCTACCCATTTGACGGAAAAGAACATTAGTCGCAAAAAAAGTGGGAAATCGGAGAAAAATATGAAGCCACTTTTAAAATCCAATATAGGCTACTGTAAATATGCCATTTCAGAAACAATTCCAGATATTATTCCGTACATCAGTGATCTTCAACCTGCGGCCCGCCGCGTATATTTCAGCGGTCCTCAAAATATTTAGTTTCAATAATTCATATTTGACGGTATTTCGATAGCCACAACAGTATTAATGATGTATCGATGACCAAAAGGACAAAGAGTTCAGAAGATTGCATCATTTTGTTGATTTGTATTATTATTATTATTATTATTATTATTATTATTATATGTTGTAGCCTCCGTGGCTTAGGCGGCAGCACGCCGGCCTCTCACCGCTGGGTCCGTGGTTCAAATCCCGGTCACTCCATGTGAGATCTGTGCTGGACAAAACGGAGGCAGACAGGTTTTTCTCCGGGTACTCCGGTTTTCCCTGTCAAAATTTCATTACAGCAACACTTTCCACTATCATTTCATTTCATCTGTCATTCATTTAATCATTGCCCCAGAGGAGTGCGTCAGGCCTCGGCAGCCGGCACAGTTCATATCCTCGCCGCTAGGTGGGGGCTTCATTCATTCCATTCCTGACCCGGTCGGAGACTGGAAGCAGGCTGTGGATTTTCATTTTTCATTATTATATGTTGTCATACTTCGTAGGCCGTAGTAGGGAATTTTGTAAGCGGCAAAGAAGAAGTTGCAACCCTGGGACTCAAGGTCAGTCAACTGAGCCTGCTTTCCATCGTGCACTAATCAGTATCACAAGTTCATAAGCCGTTGCGTGTGATCGTCCGTCGCGTGTGGATCGGTCTTTCTGTTCACTCGTAAGTTCGAGTCGCCTCGTGTGCGGAGAGTGACTACTACTGCTTAGTAGTGTGGCTGTGTGTGTCTACGTCTATTAGTGTGTGACTAAGTGTATATTAGTGGATATTACTCTGTGAATAGTAGACCCATTCTTGGTTCTCCATATCGGTGACATGTCTGCCACCAGTGGGGGTGCTGAAAATCCGGGCCCTCCTGACATTGCCATGGATGTTATCCTTACAGAGATAGTGACTTTGACTGCCCCGGTTAACCCAGCCTTACCTTCTGATACCCCGTCATCCGATACGAATTTGCCTCCCGTAATTTCGACTACCTCATCTCCATCAACTGGGGCTGATCCTCCGAGACCGTACCCCTTAAATCACTCTGGGCCCTATCACGTTAATGTCGAGTCTGTCGACAATTCGCATATTTGTCATTTACACCCGATGGGATTAGGACGCCTTTTCTATGAGAGAAAAATTGAGGGAATTTCGGCCATTCACCGCAAGGAACGCAATCGCATACAGATTACCTTTAACATGGCTCGAGCTGCCAACCTCTTTCTTCAAAACCCCTTACTTGGCGAAAAACAGTTGAAAGCTTTCATTCCATGTCAAACTCGTTGACACCCAGTTGAACAACACCATGAGACTAACCACTGGTTGTACTTACAGTAGGTATAAGAACTACACCAGCATATTGGCTTCCAGCCCTCAGCAATATTCTTCCACCCCACCTTCGTAGAGAAGTTGCCTTGCTACGGGAGTACTACAAGATTATGGATCACCCTACACTACCTATTCATGAAGACATCCCCTCTCTTCAAATGAACAGGGTCAAATCCAGGAAGCCACCCATTTGTCATGCCCAGAGGCTTGTAAGAAACCATTTTGATTCCAGCATGCAGTGGATTAGTGAATGGACACTAAAAGCTTGTCCTCAGTCGAGCTCCTTCCTGGACCCTACAAGAACATCCACTTCAGGTTCCGATCTGCCTAGGAGGGCTTGGGCAACTCTCAATAGGATTCGGACAAACGACGGAGTATGCAATGGAACTTTGTTCAAATGGGGAAAAGTTTCGTCTCCTCAGTGTGAATGTGGTGCTCCTAATCAAACCATCCAACACATTACAACTGACTGTCTTCTGAGGGCATATGGAGGGGACTGGATCGACTTCCTGTTGGCGACACCTGACGTGGTCCAATGGATAGGCTCATTAGACCTGAGACTGTAAATAGTGTAAATAGTAAAAATAATGTACAGTAGATTTTAAAGTGATTTTCTTTGTACTCTGAAATCTTGTATTAATTATATTGCCAAACGATAAATAAATAAATAAATAAATAAATAAATAAATAAATAAATAAATAAATAAATAAATAAATAAATAAATAAATAAATAAATAAATATTTCCATAATCGAACATCCAAATGACAGGCTTAATCCGTGGTGTCGATTTATCCCTATCGAATGAAGATATCCTGACGTATATTGAGTCTCCATGCCCCATAATCAAACTCCAACGCATGGCCCGCCGTAAGATGATAGATGGTAAAGTAGAGATGCTCCCCACGGGTACCATCAAACTTTTTTTCCAAGCGCAGACTCTCTCAAAATATGTCTCATCAATTTTTCATGTTGTCCTTGAAGTTCACATTTTTATCTTTAGGCCGATTACATGTAATCGATGTCAGCGGTATGGACATACAGGTCAAAATTGCCGTGCAAGAGCTCCCCGATGTGGGCGCTGTGCTTAAGGCCATGACACTTCGACATTTTCCCAAGTCATGGTGCGATGTGTGCTCTGTGATGAGAATCATATAAGTGGTTCACCCCAGTGTGTGTACCATCAAAACCAAGTTGAGATAAAAACACGCATGTGTGTTGAAAATAAGTCATACCAAGAAATTGTTGCCCCATTTCCTAATCTCTTTCAACCACTCACCGTTCCTCAGCAATTTCCCCCGCTTTCTACTACGTTACCTAAAAAACCTAAATTTACGTCCATTGTTCAAAGCCCACCCAAAGTGAAACCACCTTTGGGTTATGACCGGCATGCCTATCTCTCGATAGTTCGGCCAGACCATTTGACTCGTCCGGTGCTCATTGCCGTCATTCCGTCGACGTCTACCATGCACTCTAGCCCCTCATCTCCCCCTCCTGTGCCACCCACCCAAAGTGATACCACCTTTGGGTTATGACCGGCAGGCCTATCTCTCGATAGTTCGGCCAGACCATTTGACTCGTCCGGTGCTCATTGCCGTCATTCCGTCGACGTCTACCATGCACTCTAGCCCCTCATCTCCCCCTCCTGTGCCACCCACCCAAAGTGATACCACCTTTGGGTTATGACCGGCAGGCCTATCTCTCGATAGTTCGGCCAGACCATTTTACTCGTCCGGTGCTCATTGCCGTCATTCCGTCGACGTCTACCATGCACTCTAGCCCCTCACCTCCCCCTCCTGTGCTACCCAAAACCGGTGTGCCCCCTGAAATCACTCGTGATTATCTCGAACTTATGGGCCTTTTGGGCTCGAATGCCCAACAGGCCCACATTTAAAAAAATATGTATGTTAAAATAGTTCTTCTCCCATTTCACTCTCTTCCTCCCGCATCCCAACCTCTTGAGTCACCCCGGGATGTACAGTTCTCTCCCGTCCCGTGAAGATCCTACAATGGAATTCCCATAGTATATTAAACAAACGGCATGAACTATTCTTCTCATACAGGAATACCAGCCAGAGGTTATCCCGCTACAGGAAACATGGTTGTATCATTCCTTATCGTTTAATATACCAAAGTATGTAGTTGAGCGTCACGATGGGCCCCATTACGGTGGAGTGCTTACTCTCATTCACGAGTCACTTGCCTATATAGTGATAACCTTTCTTTTTCATCTTCCCCGCACATATTTTCTTACTATTCAAGTTGACAAGTATCATATTACCAATCTTTACATTCCCCCAGATGTTAAGGGCAACGAACGACAGTGGAAATCCTTCTTTACTTATTGTCAATCCTTCCCGTATAATTTTCTGGGCGGTGATTTCAATGCCCATCACACGGAATGGGGCAGCGCCCGAATTACGCCTAAAGGTCGTCATAGCTGGACGTCGTCCCAACTTGCTTCATTTCATCTTCTTAATGATGGTTCTCCCACCCGTCTTTCTGCCCCTGCGCAAGGTCCCAGTGCGGTCGACTTAACCTTTGTCTCCCTTCCTCTCGCACACCTGTTTTTTTTTTTGGCAAGCAACTCCAGATCTGCATCTCAGTGATCATTATCCCATCATAATTACCGGTTCTTTTATACACTTGCCCCCATCCCCCGAGCAAACTCCTCGCTTCTTTCGACAGTTTAAATATTTTGATCAAGTGTTGTTTTACGAATATATCCAACAACATTTTTGCCATGCCGCTCCGCCTGTACACTCTTCTTATGAATCTTTAATTACCGTTATTAATAGATATTTTGACACTTACCATCCACTCATTCCTTGTCGAGAACGATCTGGTCAAGCCATTTTTCACATCCCCTGGTGAAACGACGAATGTATACGCTTGGTCAAGCGTCGCAAAGCGTTACTTCACCTCCTTCGCAAATACCATACCCCGTATACTTATTTGCAGTATAAAAAGTTTGTTGCGACTATGCAACGCACTTTCAAAGACAAACGTCGCACTGCTTGGCAGAAATATGTCAATTCCATTAATCACCAAACTCCCCTTACTCAAATCTGGAATTATATACGCAACATATCGAGGAGTACAAAATATGTGCCCCCACATCGTCTTACTTTTGAAAATTCCTTATGTTTCTATCGTAGTTTAACACCTATTTTTGTCGCCTGTGCCCCACCATCCTACCAATATGTCACGACTTCCAAATTTACCTGTCTCATCCAACCAATTCTACCAGCTGAACTCCGCCATGCCCTCTCTCTCAAAAAATCCTCCACTCCCGGTCCCGATTACATTTCTTACCACGTGCTCAATAGTTTACCCTCTTCCGCACATCTGGTCCTTCTCGAATTTTACAATACTGTATTTCGTACAGGTCATATTCCTTCCACATGGAACGTCTTTTTATTACTTCCCATCTTAAAACCCGGCAAAAACTCCCGCCCTCCCCAGCAGTTATAGGGAAATTCAGCTCGGGTCCTGCATCAGAGAAACGTTTCAGCGCATAGTGTTGGCGAGACTGATATGGGCTCTAGAGTATTACGATTTGGTTCCAAAAAACCAATTTGCTTTTTTAAACGAAAATCGACTACCTATGCTCTGAATATCTTCCTTACCGATCTCCTCTTGGCCAGCTGCCGTAAACATTTTACGGTACCGGTAGCAGTTTTTTTTAGACATCCAAGGCGCATATGATAATGTCAACGTCTCGTTGTTATTGGCTGTACTTTGTAAATGGAAATCCCCCCCCCCCTCCCCCTATTATAAAACTGATTGCTGTCTTTCTTCACTCCCATCACGTCATTCTTGCAACTTTCCCCACAACCTTGAATTCGCGCCTTGCGTCTTCCGGTTTGCCACAGGGCGAGATTCTTAGTGGTATACTATATCTCCTCTATACCAGTGAGATCGAGGAACTATTACTCCCAAATGTCAATATACCGATGACCTTCTATTATATTGCTCGCACCTGATTTATCTCAGTGTAGACAACATCTGTACCATGCCCTCACGATTTTACATTCCTGGCTTTTTAATCACGGCCTTGATACCGTACCACACAAAAATTCTGCCTTAATTTTTACCCATAAACGTCTCTACGACCGTTCCACGCTTCTATATCAACAGAGTTCTATTGCCATCACCCACCATACCAAATACCTAGGGCTACTGATAGATGATAAGTTGACATGGGCACCCCAACTGAAGCACCTAAAATCAAATGTCACAAAAAATTAAAACTCCTACCTTCGTCAACGCGCCGTTCTTGGGGAGCTGACCCACAAATATTGCTACTTTTATATCGCTCTATCATCCGGGCCTCCATGGAGTACGGTTGCCATTTTTATGACACGAAGCTACCGATCCATCTCTTGGTCTCCGACGGACGTATCTGTCTTCTCGCTATCTCCTTCGCAAAATGGCTCTTGCTGCTTCTCCCATTCTCCCGAAATTACAATTACTACAAGAATATCATCAGCAACACTTACTTAAAAATATCCCCCCCCCCTCTATTCTTTTATCTTTTATCGGTCTTACTAGTCTTCGTCCTGACTATCTCCAAACCCGGAAGCCGGTATGTTATAATGCGCCTTTCCATCTTTATCAGTTCCTTCCTGATGTTCTTCACCATTCCCCTTACGTTTTTCAAAAAGCTTCATTTCTTTCCCACTCTATCGCCCGTCGATATGTCTGTCAAATTGAAGAAAGTGCCTCCAGCTGTACCACCATATACACCGATGGCTCTAAATTCGACTCCCCGCCCGGCGTGGGGGCGGCCTTTTATGTCACCGTAAAACAACATCTTGCTTCCTTTACGTTACCTCCTAAATTATCTATTTTTTCGGCTGAAGCTTTCGCTATTCGTCAAGCTCTCTTATACCGTATGTTAAAAGGAATGTGATATCTCGCTCCCTTATTTTATCTGACTCCAGAAGTGTTCTCCAGGCCTTACAAAATGTTATGCACATCGACAACTGGTTCATACTTCATTTACTCAGGTTGACGTATGAATTGACTCAGTCGGGATTCACGGTTGTTTTTTCTTGGATCCCCGGCCATACAGCTATTGTAGGAAATGAACACGTTGATCAGGCCGCTAGACGTGCTGCTCGTGGCCACGGCACCCCCATCGCCATTGCCACTCCAGCCTCCGATTTTACACCTCTTCTGAAAAATCAATTGAAAGATGTCTGGTCCACCCAATGGAGGGATTATTCAAGAGAAAAGGCTAAGTTTTATTATAATCTACAACCGTCGATACCCCATCTTCCTGGTTTAAAATGGTCGCTACACTCGTCGTCACATAATTACCATTATACGCTTACGTTATAATCACGCGCGCACCCCCGTCTTTATGGCTCGGTGCAACTTGCAAGCCTCCGACGTTTGTGCATGTAATACTATGGTAGCTACTGTTAATCACCTCGTTTTTCAGTGTCCCTTATATACGTCTCAACGAACAACGCTACTTAATTCAATCAGTACGCTAGGTTTTTCTCTCCCCTTATCTATTTCGGTACTTCTTTATTCCCCTGCATTTCCTGTCCTCTCCGCTTTACTCACATATTTTTCTGATTGCCATTTAACTCTTTAACTCTTTCCCTTATGTGTGACGCCTCGTGTTTGTTTATACGTAGCAAGTCGCCAAGATGCGTCACTTGGGCGTGAAGTTTAGCACCTTATTGTGTACTTGTTTGTTTATGTGTCAACCCCCTTCCACGTCATAATCATGCTTCCTCATATATTCTCCTCCCGATTATAGAACTTTTTTTTTTGTCAATCTCCGGATTAGTGACTGGGTAAAGAGTGTACTGCGCCCAACACCCCTCGAGAAGAAGAAGAACACTCGACTGTGACTGCAACAATATGTACTCCAACACTTGATTCTTGATTCCAACAATTGACTAGAGAAACACCATAGCTGCATGCATAAATAAAACATCATAAATAAAATTTGATACCTTAGGCCCCTTTCACACCGAAGATGCAAGATGCAAGATGCAGGGTGCAGGATGCATGCAAGTGCACGTGCATCATTGGTGTGAAAGCCCTTTCATCAAGCTGCCAATATCCATTATCTCTGTTTAGTTTAGTACGTGAGTTTGAGAAATGAATAATCAATCATCCGACTCTAAAGACGACGAAATTATAATTCAGGCTTGTGCAGTCAGAGGAGACGAAGACAAAGAAGGAATCGTCTATGGCAGCACCCATACTGGGATAATGCTGGAGAGCATAGCCCTGCTATTGTGTCTCAGCAATTACTGAACCATCCGGTAAAGTTTCAGGCGTATTATAAAATGGAGATTTCGACTTTTAACAAGTTGTTGGATCTCATGGAACCGTCACTGAGTCGTAGGGATACAAATTATCGGTTGTGTGTATCTGCGAAAGAGAGACTACCGGTACTGATATTTCTGAGGTACCGGTAAGTACGGTAACTATATTTTCCCATGAATAGTATAACTCATTTTTGAAACGTGTGAATATAGCTCAAAACTGAAAACGTTCAACTACCGCATGTCAAGAGCAAGGATGAGTGTTGAAGGTGGTTTCGGAAAGTCGCTTCAAAATTTTGGCTTTTTGTGACTCAAATTGAATGTGAAGCCACAAAAGTGGAACAGATTGTGAAAGCTGCCTGTATTCTCCATAACTTTATTCGGGCCCATGACGGTTTTCTTTCGATTCCTACGTATGGACAACTCATCAACGCCTATGAACAACTACATCCTTTTCGTGGTTTATCTTCTACGACGAAGGAATATAGAAATGACCTCCAAGACTACTTTTCTAAACCAGAAAACTCATTACCTTGGCAGAACAGAACGTAATTGACAATGAAATAGAGATAATTGATGTTAAAATAAGTTTTTTACTGTAATTGATCTATTTATGAAGTATTTTTTAAATTGTTGATTCTTTTTTCACTGACGCAAATAAATTATAAATACATAGCTCTCTTACCTGTCGATTCGAATTTTTGTGCCAGGGTCTTCCATAATTTCTCTTAGTCATCCCTATCTGAGTACTCCTTAGCCTACTTGTAGTATCGTATATTGCAGGATAGTCTTCGACTGCTTTAACAAAGATCAGGTTGAAGTTCTCCGTGTCGAGTAACATAGTAGAAGGGTGAATGGAAGTTTCGTACTTGGAACACAACGTCTAATTGAAGTTTGAACTTAATGAAACTCAAAAGAAATGGCGCGAGTCAAGCACACGTGCAACGGTGTGAATCACATACAGTGTTGCCGACAGTCGGGTGAGTCAGATTTCCAAGGGAGGGGCGAGTATGCAAGACAGCACAACAAAGATGCACGCTAAAATCTCCAGCCGGCTGGTTCTCAAGATGCAAGCGCGTCTTGCTTCCATGATGCTAGACGCACTTGCATCTTCGGTGTGAAACCTCTCGTTCAATTACATAGTCTAGTGTTTAAGATGCATGCATCTTGCATCCAGGATGCATGCATCTTGCGTCTTGCATCTTCGGTGTGAAAGGGGCCTAAATGTGTCCTTGTTTGTTTATGCGTCACCCCCCTTCCACGTCATGCTCATGCTTCCTCGTATACTCTTCGCCCGATAATAGAACATTGGGCGCGTTCAGCGGGCTCAGCAATCTGCTAACCTGCTTGGTGCCTGCTGACTTGTTGCTAGGCTAGCAAGCCTGAGCCAGCCTGAAAGCTTTGCTACAAGCTGACGCGGGAACTTGGAGCAATGCACAGAGTTCCTTTGAAGCTACCATGCTTATTGGTCTATGGTCTATGATAAATACATAGAAAATAATAACTTTTATGCGACAGAGCTGTAGACAGCCCTGTTAATGCGCGGCGCTAGGCCGTGGAGCCAAGCTATCTGCGGACTCGGGAGACGTGAGTTCAAATCACACCGTCGGCCGTCATGTAAATGGTTTTCAGTGGTTTCCAATCTTTAGGTCCAGGCAAATACCGGGACAGTAAGTTACCTTCTAATAGGACACGACCTCCATCTTCCATCTCCTAGTCAAGTTTCATTAATTTCAGTTCTCATGAGGTTGGCGTCTGGAAGTCCATCCGGCGGTATAAACCAACCGCCACAAAGACTCTCATCGTATCTCATCCCCGACCCTGTTGAAAACGGGAATAATAAGGGGGTAGACATCCTGACGATAAGAATAACTCTTCTTTTGAAATTCAATTTTATTGTAGGCTAGTCCACTCCTTTAATTAGGCTGATTTCTTATTTAAACATTCGTCGAAATTTGTAAAGAAATATTGAATTAGCCCTTCAGTTATTTAATTCTCCTACGTGTTACGCGGGGAAGATGACCTCGCTGTTCCACCCTTTAAAACAATTATCATAAAATACCCTACTATCAAACAAGCCAATTGTTTGGGGCAATATAACCCACAAAATTAACATGTATTAATTCCATAAAATCCAATCAAAGAAGTTTGTTCATATTACTGCTGCCCATAGTGGTAAAACACAGCACTGTATGTAAATAATTGTAGTGCAAGGCTATTGGCAAGCTATTTTTGCTTTAGCTTAAAATTAATAAAATGAGGGATATCACTTTGTTGCCCCAAGCCGTTCAGTTATTTAATTCCCCCATATATTTCAATAAGATTCCATATCAGATGCGATTAAAAATTTATATGCAAAAACTTTTTCTATAAAAATGTGTCGAGTAATAAATAACTTAATTCTTGTAATATTTCTTTAAGGGGGCAGATGACCTCATAGTTCCGCCTCTTAAAACAACAATAACTATTTCTTTTAAGGTTTGGGTGATAAAATATTAATTGTTGCTCCTCTCCCAAACTAATTGGACAGAATCATGTTGACTGACTGAAAAGCATTCTGTTAATGAAAATTTAATAGGACGGTTTCACAGCTAGGGGAGACGTTCTCTATTCAGTCAGCTACCTGACCAAGTTTTAGAAAAAAATTCTTGAGTGTCGCCTTTGTAATCTAAGAAAGAATCAATTTTCTGTCGCTAAACACAGTATGTGCCCGATTAATTTGTCACACTAACTGGAAAGAATTTAATTGGCCACATTGCTGTGTTGACTGACTGAAAATAGATTCTTTTAATATTATAAAACTTGAGGGCGGATACTCACCATAGAATACTGTAATATTGGAATGCAAGAGAAATATACATGTCCTTAATGATATGGATTCAAAATAAGGTTGAATATTTGGAATGGTTTCCCTATGTTGGCTGACAGATAGACAGAAAATATTTACTACAGTAATATTCAATGCCAGCTATTTGTATTGAATTGTGCTCTTACCTGGGAATCTACCCATTCGTTTATCCACATTTTGTAATAAGGGTATAAGATAGGGAGACCAGAAAAAGAATTGAAGTGAACATATTTTTTAAACCATTTATTAACTTAATTCATATTAATTTATTGGCCATATGCTAAAAATAAAAATAAAAAAAATATTAATTTATTCAAAATTCATTGCTATTTTTTCTCTTTTTAGACTTTGGTTCCATCCCACCACTATTTTATAGACATTTAATGCAACAGACATTAAAAAACCACAATTAGAAGAGGAAAATGTTTTATAATTTTAAATATAAATGAGACAGTATGAAATTCACGGGTACTCACACATCCCAAGAGAAAAGATGAGAGTTCCAACACAATTATCATCTTGGCTCTATTATACAACTTCAACAACACTGAAATAGAATTTAAGGAACCTGATAGGTTCATTCGCCGAACGTGCAGAACTTGATCAATTTGATTCCCCGCCATGCGCCGCAAGTCAGCAGAAACAAGCTAGCAAGCCAGCAGAGAAAAAGTTTGCTGGCTCTGCTGAGCCCTTGCTACTACGTCACATCCGCTAGCAAGCCCGCTGAACGGCAAACTCAGAGTCTGCTGACCGTTTGCTGGCCAGCAATGAGCCCGCTGAACGCGCCCATTGTTTTGTCAATCTACGGATTAGTGACTGGGTAAAGCGTTTACTGCGCCCAAAAGCCTTCAACAGAAGGAGAAGAAGAAGAAGAATCAGTATCACCTGATCTCCCTCAGCGAGTGAACGCTTGTTTATGTTTTGTGAATAATGGCTATGAGTAGTAACAAACGGAAAATTGCCGATGAGTACTGAGTGTTCCAAGAAAAGTGGACTGTCCTGTACTCTTTCGTAAATATAAATAAAAAATAAACCATTTTGTTTAATTTGTAATGAGTTAGTCTCCGTTATAAAAGAGTACAATTTAAAGCTGCATTATGACGCCAAGCACGCCTCCAAGATGGACTCAATCCAAGAAGAATTTTGAATAGATAAGGTACCGGTATGAGATTTAAAGAAAAAATTAGAAAATCAACAATCCTCGTTTGGTATATTGGCTTTCACGGCCGGTGAATTAAAACTCAGCAATTCTTCTAGGTTTGTGCCGTGTCTTGTGTGGGGTTTCGCCTAGGACACCAAGCTGGCTCATCGGCGGGCTCTTGGTGTCCCCGCCCGGACACCAAGCCTTTGCTAACCTTCTTTAAACTGCTCCTTCTGGCGAGGTAGCGTTGTTATTTTTGACCCACTTGGTCTTACAGTGTTTTACTTCATCAGTTGACCTGCTTGCTTTTTTCGAGTGTTATGTGTAACCAACGCTTCAAGAAAATTCTATAAGAGTTAAGCTAAGTAACAATCCTTCTATGGAGCATTTTCTATGCATTTTGTAAAGTCAATAGTGATCAACATGATCCAAACGTAAAACTTGGACTCTGTTTGCAGGCAGTTCATACTTTGTTCTAGGCTTTTCAGCCTTCCAATTCCTTCCAAAGACTAACTTTGCCTTATGGTACGTAACTTATTTCCTTTTTGTTGAACGGCATATTTGTGCCACTTACTAGTGTTTTCTATAAATGCTTTCTTGTTTGCATTATAGGATTAAGCCCTTTAATGCACACATGTGGCAATTGTTTCTTCGATTCTTTTTCACATATCTACTGGTTTTTGCAAGTGCATGTTATTGGAGAAACCTTTCTTTTCTGTTTTCTTATTGCAGGTTCGCTATAACTAATTGCAAAAACACAGTGATATTGTTTATGTTAATTGTTACTGAAACTTTGTTCACTTTGTTAACTTATTTGTTAATAATTAATTGGGCTTTGCCCCTTTCCATTAATTTGGGTTTGAATACATGATTCTTTCATGTTCAGATTTGTTAATACATTTAATGAAACCCAGCAACTTGTTCTGCCTTCTTACGCCCCTAACCTCACTTCATTAAAACCCTCTTGTAACACTCAACTTAATTTTAATTTAAGGTTTTTGCTTAAATTCTCTCTGATACCAGAGTTCTTACATCGACCGATCCTAACCAAGTCTCATCACAATCTCATCAGCAACCAACTTGAGAATGAAAGTTTCTGAACTTCGTTGTATAAGTGAACATTGTTGTTTATTGATTATTTGTTTAGAGTACATAGCAATGAGTCTAACCACGCTGTTGATTTTGGAAATGGAAGTATTATTTCATCATAGCAGTTTCCAACCGCAGGTAGGGTCTGTTTGAAGTATTATTTGCCATTTAATATTTGGCGGCTACGGTGATGCAGGCCACTATATAATTATCGAATATGACGTTAATTTGGGGAGATATGCTACTATAAATAAACCCTTTTGACGAAAAAAAAACCCCACATTAGTCCCAAAAATGTGAGAAATAGGAGAAAAATACGAAACCACTTTTAAATTCCAGATATTATGTCGTACAGTGTAGGGTCCTTGACGAACAAATGTAAACATTGTTCTGTACTGTATTTCTGTAGCGAGAAATCTACGCTTGATTACTTTGACCTTTGCTGTTTTAATGGTGAAATTGATCTAACTAAATATAAAATATTTGACAGGCTGCAACAATTTTTCACTGGAGATGATATCTCAAGGAATTTCAGAGAGAATAATCGGCAGTACAACAATGCTATGTCGTTCGGTTCATTTGGTGCCAATGTTACTGTGCCACATGCATACAGTCCATATTGTTTTAAAATGTATAGAATTGCACATAATTGCATTTCTTCGTTATATTACAAAATTATAAGCGACGGTTCTTGCGGCCAGTTGTATATATTAGACTCCTCAGGATTCTTGAATTCCTTGGAATTAAGTGATTTGCTTCCACATACAGTACTCCAAACGCTTGACCCATAGTTATGCTCCTTAGAAATCTGAACGTTTCCCAAGGGCTCCTAAATGCAACCATATTAATTATAAGAAATATGTATGAAAATTGCTTGGATTTGTAAATAATAAGTGCAGTTAAAATTAGGCAGAGAGGTCTAATCCTTCGACTTGATTTAACACCATCCGATAAAACACTATGATTTTCTTTTAAGAGGCGACATTTTCCAATTCGCTTGGCATACTTTATCATAATCAATAAAGCTCAAGGGGAAACTCTCGAACGTATAGGTCTTAATTTGACTCATCAAGTTTTCAGCCATGGCCATCAGTATGTTGCAATGTCGAGAGTGCAATCTCTTGACACCCTTAAAGTTTCAAAAAGTGCCAAAAAATAATCGTACAAAGAATGTATGTAAGAAATGTCTTCAGTAAATATTTCCCCATTGACCGTCATGTTTATTCCAAAGTTCAGTGCAGTTCACGACACAGAGCTCTACAGTATACGTCTGTTTGCTAAAACTGAAAGTGTATTACAATCTAACACAGTCTTAGCAACAGTGAGAGTCTGCATTTTCTCATTGATTGACCTTGAACTGCTCTCTGCCTCTCACACGTGTTCACACGCCTCCGCATATTCCTGAGATAGCATTATCAGGTCGTGGTGGGGACTGGCCAGCTAGCAGAGCAGATTTGTTCTTCTCTTGTTTGGCCGCTTGCTACAGTGGCAGTCCCTCAATCCATCCACAACACACACACAATCAGTCAGTCCGCCATTGGAAAGATGGGAAAACGAACCCGTAGACCGTCTTGCCGTCCCGTCGAAATATCAATCGATTTCTTGGGGTCTCGGCCACCGTGGCCGGCCACAGGCTTGTTTAAACACATGTACATAACCTACATAACCGGTACCGTCTCTCTGTCCACTACCACTCATAATTAAAAATTTTAAAACATTTTTAAAAATTAAAATTTTTTCAACATGTATGTCGTTAGTCCCTTTGTCATTTTTTTTGGGGGGGGGGAATAAATACTAAATTCAAAAGGGGAATGTCACTCCAAGTCTTTGGGCACCTCGTACACGCCTCTGGCCTTATTGGTTTGCAAGATATTAAAAGCCGATGGCCTATTAGTTTTGGGTCTTTTGATTACATTAGGGAAAAAAAGGGGGTAACACCCCGAGTCATTTAATCCCTCATACAAGTCCCTAGCCTTATTGATTTGCGAGATATGAACAAAAGTGCAGTTAGGCCCTTTTGGCAAAAAATAATAATAAATTCAAACACGGGGCGTTACCCCAAGTGCTAGGATACTCTATATGTCAAAATCCCATCAGGGGTCCAAAATATATTAACAAAAGTATAGTTAGGCCCTTTTTACAAAAATTAAAAATACATTAAAAACGGAGTTTCACCCCAAGTCCTACGACTCCACATACAAGTCCCTAGTCTTATTGGCTCACGAGATATTAAAAAGCGGTTGACCTATTAGTTTTGGATCTTTTGGTTAAATTACAAAAAAGAAATAACTCATCCATAAATCATTATTTAAAAAGCCCGCCCTCTTATAATAATCCCAAGTGCGCATGCGTACAAAACAAAAATGTTAATTCATAATGGTGTCAACCCCTTTGCATGTCATGCATGCAGAACAACGTTTAATTTCATAATAGTATCAGGCCTCATGTCTGTCGTACATGGAAACCAACGTTTACTAAAAATTATTATTTCACCCCCTAGTAGGGTAGGTTTTATTTTAGGGTGGAAATAAGTTGTCCATAGGAAAGAGGGCATTGCCCCAAGTCCTACGACATGTCGCATGTTAAAATCCGACCATGAGTTCTCGAGATATCCACTAATTTAACATGGACGCCGCCCGAGCATGGCCGGGTGGGTTTATATTCCTACTACTCCCCTACTCATGCCCATGCCATTTAAGCCTTGATTCCTCTATCCTATCCTGTAATGCTCCCTCCTTGACTAATTCTCTGATCTTCTCATTTCTTAACCTGTCCACCTTTGTCACTCCAATACTGCTTCTCAAGAATTTCATCTCAGTAGCCTGTATTCTGCTTCGCTCCCTTCCTTTCATAACCCAGGTCTCTGAGGCATACGTCAGGATTGGAACGTAGTACGTCTTATATATGACCCTTTTGCTGTTTAGAGGGACATCCTTACTCCATACCAGGCTCCTAACACTTTTCCTGAACAATTCTGCTTGCCTCCCCCGCTCATTTATTTCTCTGTTGTTTCTTCCATTTTCTTGTATCATGCTTCCCAGATACTTGAAAATCTCTACTTTCCTCAAATTTTCCCCACCAATTGTTATTCCCGTTGTGACTCTCTCCTTCTTCCTGGTTGTGATCATCCACTCGCTTTTGCTTATGCTAAACTCCATTCCATATCCATGTAAGCTACTATTTCTTCCCATACATCCAACTGCTCCTGTACTTCCTCATCCTTGTTACCCCAGATCATCAAATCATCTGCAAACGCCATTACTTTCATCCTTCTTTCGCCAATCACTCCCGCCACTCTCGTCATTATATCGTCCATCACAACAATGAAGAGTAGCGGTGAAAGTGCACTTCCTTGCCTCAAGCCATTCTGTTCCAGCCAATCTGATCTCTCTCCTCCTACTTTCACACAGCTTATACTTCCATTGTACATTTCCCTTATCCTCCATATAGTCTACTCTCCTACTCCTCTCTTCTCCAAAGCCTTCCATACCTTACTTCTATGTACACTATCATATGTTTTTTCAATGTCCAGGAAGGCCATCAGTAGATCTATTTCATATTCATAATGTTTTTACTTCAACTGTCTTACAACAAAAATTAGATCTACAGTGAACCTTCCGGCTCTGAAGCCATGTTGTTCTTCTTGCATGAGCCTACCCATACTATGAGATTATATTTTTGTTGAAAAGGCACACGTCAATATATTAACATTCTTCAAAAATATCAAACCTATTTTCTCAATCCCAAAAATTAAATAAACCGAATCCAATTTCTCCTTTTGGCCAAAGAGATGATGCAGTCATCTACAGGGAATCGCATGCGCAAGGCAGTTACTGTGGTAGGAATTGGAATGACTAATTAAAAACTTCAACTTGATGGATATGAATAACTTTAAAAAAGTGCGATGGGGGTTGCTGTAGTAGTGTCTGTTGAAGAAATTCTGTTTTGTAAGTGCCACTTCACAGATATCAGCTCCTTGAACTTGAGTGTGTGTTCGTGCAATTTAATTGATAACTTGCGTTATTGTGATGACCTTAGCAGAGTGTGTAACTGTAACATTCGCCTGGAAAGAGTGTGGAGAAATGTTTGGAAAATCCTCATTCAGGATGGTCACAAACAATGTCAGATTAAGAGGAAGATGGCCTCGCTGTTCCGTCCCTTAATGCAACTAACTAAATGTCGAATTCGAACTTTGGATGTTAGAATAAAAAGCTACACACTCCAGTTGTGCCCTTTTAACTTTATGTATACATCCATTTGTGATTGATTTCAAAATACAAAAGCAATATTTTGCCATTTAAATTCTTTTCAAGGTCATGAGTTTTATTTTGCTTGTTCTGGAAAGTTGACCTAATCCCTTTGTACTTTCTACTAAATATACTGTACGTTCTGCTAATTATATGACGAATATTGTTATCGCTTAAACATTTATTGTGCGCAGAGGATAATGTTAAATATTTCCCAATATTCCCAAATTAGCCACGTTCTGTCAACATTTCATCCACCGATCGGCTCATTTATCATTAGCAGGTAAAACAATCCGTTTACATGGCCTGCGATAAATAACAATAGAATTCAATTTAATTCCGCTGTTCAACCGGTGTATGCTAAATTAATTCCCTGCTTTGTCTCTGATTTCCATACGAATCCTCTCATGTGTCTCTATTGTTTTAACATGATTTGTGTTTATGTACGCATATATCATTATATTCTGCAAAATACATTTTAATTCCCGGGAATTCAACCACAGACTGGGGGTATCTCACGGGCCACTAGGCACTGAGGGAGTAAATTTATCAGATTTGTAGAGAACTGACGAACTCTTCAAGACAAATTCAACGAGTTAACATTTCAGCTTCCTTTAAAAATGTATGTACGTACGTACGAGAGGCATGTTTTTAAATTAAGGTTCATTTTACTATAAAAATGAATTACAAAATACTCCGTGCATTTATAAAGTTATCATTAATATTACATCCAGATTGGTGCAATCGTTCAGGCTACACTTCCAGTAGCCTACAGGCAGAATGGGCAACAAAACAAACAAAAACAGACAGACCGACAGGCACAGACAAAATAACAGACAGTCAGACAAACAGAAACAAAAACAGATACCCGGCCGAAGTCGTCGAATTTTTTAAGAGCGTTAAAATCCCTCAGTATGCCTTCCTTCGGAGGGGAAGCAAAGCCGGCGGTCGCATGACATAGATTTATGGCATGTTAAAGAATCTTCCACTAATTACACCTCTGAGAAGCTAAATTATATAGGTTAAGAATGTAAGCAACGCTCTTAGGTTTCTACGTTCGTTGCCAGGAGCCAACTGCAGTGGCGTCTAGTAGCTAAGTTCTGATCTAGTAGTCGTTGACGGTGGCGTTTGGCGGCAAAATATCAACTACGGTATCTGAAAATTTCAAAGTCCGCAGTCCTTACTTGAATTAAAAAAAGTCCTCTCGGCACGCCGGAAGGCGGAGGTAGATTTCACCGGACAAACTTGGAGATAGGCGAAAATAGGCAGAATATGCAGGTTTTCGTAGAAGGATCAGACCTCATTTATCGCGTGAAAGTATTTTATAATTGGAGATTAATTAACTTTGTTTTTCTTCATTTTAAACATATTTTAAACATTTTATTGTCTTACGGGGACGGTAACCTTCTTGTCATTTGGAGTCCATTTTTAGCCTATTTTCAATTTTGAAAAAATAGGCTTATGAGATCACCTTTTGTCGGTGTGTGTGTGTGTGTGTGAGGTGTGTGTGTGTGTCCCCTAATAAAATCTAAACGGCTGGAGCGATTTCAGTGAAACTCGGTAAGTTCATAGCACTATTCCCGACGACGTCGAACGTGTCCATCGAATTTTGTTACGTCTCACCAATCCAACATGGCGGCTGTGCGAAATATTTCACTAGCAATCAGTATCTCCGAAACTATAACGGATATCGCCCTGAAATTGTGTACGGTGATAAAGGGTACTACTAGAAGTTCACCTATGAAACTTTCAAAAACCTGGTTACTACATAACCAACATGGCGGCCAAGCGAAGTGGAGACTTTTAAATAGACTTTTCTCGCGATTTAACAATCCAAACGTAATGAAACTTGGTACAGCAAATATTTATACACATTGCAATGCACTGGAGTCTAATTTAGTTCAATTGTTTACATAACCTCAAAATGGCGGCTGTGCGAAATATTTCACTGACATTCTATATCCCCGAAACTATTACAGATATCACCCTGCAATTTTGTACGGTGATAAAGGGTACTGATACAAGTTTACCTATGTATAATTCATAAACCTGTAAAGTACAAAACGGACATGGCGACCAAGCGAATTTGAAATATTTTAATAGACTTTTCTCGTGAGTTAACTCTCTGAGCGCTGTGAAATGTGGTACAATAAATGATTTTGCAGATTGTAATGTACTGCCATCTAATTTAATTCAATTGTTTACATAACCTCAAAATGGCGGCTGTGCGAAATTTTAAAATTAAGTATTTATTTCTTGTGTCGTAATCATGCGATCGAAGTGAAAGTTTGAATAATGAACCTAGGCAATAAGTGACCTTGAATGGTACATAACTCTATGGCCTACACATATAACAATCCTAAATGGCAAGCTTCCGTAATATTTAGACGGTTCTCAATATATATGAATCTTTTACAGCAACCAAACTGAAATTTTTATGTTCATAGAGACTATGAACATATGTTCACCTATAGGACTTTCAGTAACCTGGTGAGCACGAATCCAACATGGCGGCGACGCGAAGTATAAATATTGAAATGGACGTTTCTCGCGAATTAACTATCCGAGTGCCGTGAAACGTTGCACGTTTTAAATGCTTACACAAATGTTGATCCACTGGCATCTAATTTATTTCAATTGTTTGCATAATCACAAGATGGCTGCTGTGCGTAATTTTAAAATCTCCTTTTTACTTCTTGTGTTCTAATCATGCGATTGAAGTTTGAATACCACACTTACACAATAATCTTAATATAATAGTACAAAAATAAAAATCCAACCTGGCGACCATCTGAAATATTTAGACGGTTCTCAATATCTACGAATCTGATACAGCAATTAAACTGAAATTTTGTATGTTGATAGAGGCAATTAACATGAGCAGGATATATGAAAATAGGCTGTATAGTTCTTCACGGAACTACTTGTTATACTTGTGGTCACACTGTCCTTATGCAAGGTTTCGACACTGATGTGTAACTATGTAACGGTCTGTTACTTCTTCACGCAAAATTATATCTCCCGCAGAGATGTTGGTTGGTTCCTCAGTTTAGGGGCTGCGACAACGCGGTCATATAACCTCGTGTACTTTGGGTGAGTGTAGAATCTGTCTGATAAACGGTGTGAATTGTGATGGCGGTATTAGACTGTAATTCAGGTAAGGAATGCAGACGCTAAATTTCAAGCAGTAGTTCCTAATGTTGCTACCAGATACTAACGTCAACGCCACCCAGCTGTGAACTTGGCTACTAGATGCCACCTCAATCAGCAACTCGCAACGAACGTTGGAACTTCCCCTCCAAAGGAAAGCTTACTGAGGGATTTTTAGCGCTCTTAGAAAATCCGACGACTTTGGCCGGCTTTGAACCCGCGACCTTGGGCATAGAAGTTCAGCATGCTACCAGTTACGTCACCGAAGCCGCTTCACACTTAGTCAGATGGAAATCTGAATCTGATCTCGAGCAAGTGCGTTGTCATCGCAACGTCTGATGGCTCATCCCTCATCAATTTAGTAGTGTTGCCATGTCAACCACCGATAGCTCTTGGCATTTTCTTATAATTCCGAAATCATTTTTCTCATCCCTTGGCGCAATGGTGGCTCATATCAAAAATTCTTTCAGACAAACGTTTTAGGTAATTATTAGGGGAATATTGTCCATTTTGTACAGTTTTGATATTGTGCCTATTAACAGAGATATGATTAATGTTTCCCGAAAAAACCACTTTTTCCCACCCCTTTGGTCAATGGTTGGTGCTATCAAAAAAACGTTTCAAACATAAATTTCTGAGCTTTATCCCACACATAGTATGAACTTTGAACGGATTCGATATTTCACATATTAAGAGAGTTATAGCAATATTTCATTTTTTCGAAAAAAAAAAAGTCCCCCATTTTCATCCCCTTCGACCGATTTAGCCCAGTAACGAACTCGTCCGAGATTTTATGGGTATACATATTCGGTAAAAAATTCAAAGTGATTGGTGCAAAATTACGGCAGTTATCGTGTCCACAAGAAACTGATATACATATATATACATATATTACATAAATTATATATAAACTTTTGAACTGACGGTGGTTTTGGGGTCTGGGGGATGTGAAACGCGAAGATATGTCGAAATTTTCCGGAAATCGAAACATGGTACCCGTTGCAATAGTTAGCTTTCTAATGAAATCTACCTAAAATACTGCCGTCAACGACACCTAGCTGTGAACTTGGCTACTAGATGCCACCTCAATCAGCAACTCGCAACGAACGTTGGAACTTCCCCTCCGAAGGAAAGCAAACTCAGGTTTTTTAGCGCTCTTAGTAAATCCGACGACTTCAGCCGGGTTTGAACCCGCGACCTTGGGCATAGAAGTTCAGCATGCTACCAGTTCCGATACCGAAGTCGCTTCCCACTGACATGAAAACTGAATGTGATCTCGTGCAGTGGCGTTGTCATAGCAACTGCTGATGGTCATCCCTTATCAATTAAAAGTAAAGTTGTCATGGCAACCTCTCTTGGCACTTGGCATTTTCTTATAATTTAAATCATTTTGTTCACCCCGTGGCGTAATGGTGGGTCATATCAAAAATTCTTTCAGACAAAAGTTTTAGGTAATTATTGGAGGAATATTGTCCATTTTGTGCGGTTTTGATATTGTGCCTATTAACAGAGATATGATTAATGTTTCCCGAAAAACCCACTTTTTCCCACCCCTTTGGTCAATGGTTGGTGCTATCAAAAATCTTATTTGACATAACTTTTTGGCACATATCCGACACATATTATGAACTTTGAAGGGATTCGATATTTCATGTATTAAGAGAGTTATAGCGATATTTCACTTTTTCGAAAAAAGCCCCCCATTTTTACCCCCTTTGACCGATTTTGCCCATTAACGAACTCGACCGAGATTTTATAGGGATACATATTATGTAATAAATTCAAAGTGATTGGTGCAAAATTACGGCTGTTATCGTGTCCACAAGAAACTGATATATATATATATATATATATATATATATAGATAGATACATATATACATAAATTATATATAAACTTTTGAACTGACGGTGGTTTTGGGGTCTGGGGGATGTGAAACGCGAAGATATGTCGAAATTTTCCGGAAGTCGAAACATGGGACCCATTGCAATAGTTAGCTTTCTAAAGAAATCTACCTAAAAACATATAACACACACTAATACAGTTATCACAACTAACACCGGTTATCAGACAGATTCTACACACACCAAAAGTACACGGAGCTACATGACCACGTTGTCGCAGCCCCTAAACTGAGGAACCAACCAGAAACAAAACAGAAAACACACAACGAGATGGGCAACAGAAAATGAAACAACAGACAAATATATATATATATATATATATAAACATACAAAGACAGAAACTCCATTGAAATCTCAGAAGTTAACATATTAGAACGTGACGAGAAATGTAGGGAATATGATATGAAAATCAGCATTTCAAAAGGAAAGAAACACAAGAAAATAGGATGCCAGATATCAAGAGCTAAATTGGAGCAGGTGGAACATTTTAAGCCCTTAGGCTGTGTATTCTCTCAGGATGGTAGTAACCGGTAGTGTAATAGATAGTCGAAGCACAGAAAAGACAATGCAGTGATTTCTTAGTAGCGATCTACTGCATTCTTCAAGAAAGAAGTTAGTGTAGCAGCGAAGATCTCCATACATCGCTCAGTATTTATGCTGACCTTGCTGTTTGGAAGCAAGATCTGAGTAGATTCAGGGTATCTGATACCGACGCTGGAGGTATCTTACATGAGGGTAGCACAAATAGATGGCAGGAATGGCAGGAGGGTACTCGTAAAGAAGAGATAAAGGCTAAATTAGAAATTAACATCTCTAATGAGGTTGCAGGGACAACCAGCTGTAAACACCATACTGTGCCCAACTCTAGGAATGGCTATTCCAAGATTCAGACACCTAGATATCAAGGGAGAGGCTACAGCCGCTTTTGAAAGTTGAGATATTTGAATATCGCGCTACATTGCTTCTAGAAGCAATTGGAAAGAATATACCGCTAAGAGCATGTCAAGTGACGTAGCGAGTAATAGCAGAGGTCGAGGCTATTTATTGATTAAATAGTTAACCATGGAGTAGAGACTTGAGACTTGGATCAGATTACTGGCACGGCCAAATGAAAGAGAATGCAATTAGTATCAAGTAAATCGGACCAGGGATACCAGAGATATGAGGATTTCCAGATTTCAGCTGATGCGGCGTGACCCTGACCGTTTTGAATAAAAGCCGGCCGGCTCAAGCAACTTTAGCTCACTTCGAAACAAGCACTTGCCTAGCAAGGTGCCGCTACGCTGAGCCAAGGCACATGGTTGCCGGATCTACGCAGAAGTTATTTTCAAAATTGTGATAGTCACAAAAGTGCTGCGCTACGAGTGGAACTTAGTAAGTTTCCGGCAGGGAGAATCACTAAGGTGATAGTTATTTTTCGACAGACACTGGTGAAATATTTTTATTTTCACATGGACATATGCTAGACTTTGTCTAGAATAGTACTTTGTCACAGTCCAGTAATAACCTAATACTTGGATATTTTAGTCCAATTCAGTCAGTTTCATATTTGTAACTTAATAACCACTCCGATCTTTCAGTATATTGAAGACCAGTCTATCACGGTGTTGTTCATTAGCCAACGCAGGGAAACTACATGTTGCTTCGCGCATGGTAGATGGTGTGAAGCCATGCCCAGGGAACGATCTTCAGAACAGCCGTTGATTGTTTAGACTGTCAGTGTTTTCTTGTACTGAAACGATTACCGTGAGTTACGTTACAACTGACATATTTGAGAATAGATCACTTAGATCTGACCCCATTTAAGCAAACTGTTATGGAGTTAACAGAAGCCAATATTAAAATGGATCAACAGTTACTTCAAACGTCAAGAGATATTACCACTATGTCTTGCTAGACGGATTGTGGGTATATAATGGCGGCCGATACAAGGATTATACCAGTGGCGAATCCTGATGTTTACAATGTGTAGGACGTAATAAGATAGGCTACTTATTAACCTAAGATAATTATTATAGCTGGGCCAAATTGAGATATTACACTCGGTCTAATATTAATTATTCAGTCGCACAGCACCTGCATAGCACTATTACGAACACATTACTCAAAACAATCGAATACCACTCCAAAGATTTGCACGCTGGAAACAGACTATCCATTTATCCGCGCGAAATGGGAACCAATAGGCTAAGCCGGTAGCGTTGGTTTAAAATCAACCAATAGCGAGACTTGAGGATCTCAGTCCACGTCCTCAGAGTGCCATTAAACAGACCAAACCTTCCTCTTCCCCCTCAGGTGCTACCCACACATTTCTAAAGCTATAAACACGTGCTTTGAGGACGCAAACCTTACTTCCTCACAGCTTTCTACTCCGGGCGGTGAAGGTCACACTTCACCCATCTAGGGGTGAAATGTAGAACTAGTTGCAAGTACTGTACTGACAGTAACAGGGAGACAGAGCTTATCGAGAGGGCGCGCAAGGTGGCCCCAAAGATTATTTTACAAAACATAATTTTTTTAAATAGTTACAGCTGAGAGCTGACTGTAGGATGATCCTCACGTCCTACATGGAGGAATCGCCACTGGATTATACGTGCTTGTCCGATAGGGCATGTCTATGGATAAATCTGGTACAGACCAGGTTCACTACGCTTCAAGACCATCAAGAAATGTAAGCCACATTTTGACTTTATATTATGCCTAGCTAATTGGAACAAACTATTTTTCTGCAGATGACCAACACATTTATTTATTTATTTTTCTTCGTATTTAAATCTTGCAATGATTTACGCAAGACATATTAGAGTTATTCTGAGTATTTTCAGCACTCAGAACAGTTTAGGATCGATGACCGAGCATATCGAGCATTTATTTGAATATTTCATATTTTTGGGAAGTCACGGAAAACCGTCGATGTAACTGTAAAAGTTAATTTTGTTGTTGTTGAGGAATGGATATTTTTTCCATATTCGAAGGTTCGAACATGTGGATTCTCACATAATGAGATGATAATTAAATATATTTAAAATAATATAACTAACAATAATAATAATAATCCACTAATAATAATAATAATGATTTTCATAACTTTTTTAAATAATTCTTGGATATTATATTTTCTAAAAATCATATGTATTGAGAGAGAGCCTATGAAGTAGTTTAATCATTTCTAGTTTGGAACATGAGATTTTCAGAAGGAGAGTGGTTAGCGCAAGTCCGCATTCAACCAACATTTCAGTTCTGGTTGAACAGTTAATTTTTGCAATGAGCAAAGTATATTTTTCAGATAACACGGAGAGGCATGAAACGGGAAGCAAATGATATTTGTATCAAATAGGATATTTTTGTATTTATATAAAATCATGACGTAAATACACATTCGAAAGTGAAATAAAGATTTTCATAAGTATGGTAACTTCACGGGTTGAACTGAATGGTAAACTAAAAATAAACTTGTGAGTTTATTAATCTTCCAGTGTTGATAAGAAGCAGAGGCTTGATTTATTGTATAAATTTTGGGAAGAAAATTTATGTGTGTAGTAGTTGAAATGCCATTCCCAGGTGCGCATGTTTAAGTCGCAGGAATGAGGAGGTTTTTTCGAGCATCAATCAAATAGCAGGTTCGATGGCTCAGGTTTATAGGAGTACTGGAACTACACATTTCGTCGTATGAATGACCCGAAGGTTATTTCTTAGAAACCATCAGTTCTTATTTCAACCTTGTTTACGGATTCCATTAAGACTTTGATTTTGCTAGAACCCGGATTTGTCATGATAGTATTTTATTCTTCTTCAGAGGAAGACCTTTGCCGTTGTTGTTGGAATATTGTGTTCTTACACAAATAATAGAATGGGCCACTGCCAATTAACAATAATTCTTTAACCACGAATAATTTGAAGGATATTTTCAATCCCAGTGCCATGAACTAAATGAATTTATTATGAAGCTACAATTCTTATTTCCGCATTCTGTCGAAGAATTGCAAGTTGTGAAAATTGCTAAAATGGCCATGAATATAAATATTTTTCATAATAATGATTCCAAGTGGAAAATCAAATAGTTGAATGGTTCAACAATTTATTGATCAAGTTGATGATTCAGAAATCATGTATTTTGTTAGGAACTTGAAGTTCATAACCGAGTCACTTCTCGAAACGTTTAATGTCAGAAGAACGATTAATTTTTGTTGGGCTTCGCACAGTTCTTCGATGCTATGCTCAAGGTCAAATACTTTTCAGATGTTATTAATATGTGTACATAATTTGTGTTGATTCAGAAATAATAATATTTTTTTTGACAATATTTTTCGAAACTGGAAAAATAAGTGAAAGTTAAAAATTCTATGAACATTATTCTACGAGTGTTAATATTATGTAAAAATTCAAACAGTGAACTACGATATTTCCAGTAGAGACAATTAAATTTGAACTGGATTTAATCATAAATAATTTTGGAACACAGTCTACAGGACTGATAATCAGACTTGTGTTTCCAAAAAATAATTGTCAAATGTGTTTGGAAAATTTCTGTACATTGTGTAAATAGGATGTGGGTCGCCACACGTGAATGATGCTGCTTTGAGCATTTTTGCAGTCAATTTTAACTTTAAAATAAAATGAGATAATTTTACATGATGTGTTATGCCCAGTTGAATCTCCTTCTATCCTTATTGTTGCATTGAGCCAAAAATCAGTAAAGCATTTTTTTTATTTGATGTCGTTTTTGCGATTTGCTTTAACCCATCTGGCGCCCCGGGATATTTAGACTCTCGTGCTGACTGATTCTTGGTAAAACGCATATGTGGTCGTGAGGACTCCGGTCTAAACGGGCACAATACGTCATATAGAAAATGTATTATTTATCCTGTAGAAGCGGTTAGTTGGTTCCACAGTTTAGGGGCTGTGACAACGCGGTCATGTAACCCCGTGTACTTTGGGTGTGTGTAGAATCTGTCTGATAACCAGTGTTAATTGTGATGACTGTATTGGTGTGTAATATTTGTTTTTAAAAATTCAAGTAAGGACTGCAGACTTTGAATTTTTCAAATAGTTCCTGCTTTTTCCGCCAACGCCACCGTCAACGACTCCTGTAGAAGTGGGAATAATGAGGGATAGCCATTCATACTTCACCAAAACAACTCTGCGACTCTGTTTGACATATTTTGCACTTGATGTTAAATTTATATAAACCAGCTTCTAACTCAATGACGGTCCGAGTTCTCGTTTACAAATTCCACTCAAAGCTATGTGTACCTGAAAACTAACTGACTGTAACAATGCTATATATTTTATGAGCCCGGAATAAAAGGTTTTCAAACGATACTCGGAAATATCAGGCACCAGATCACATGAGATTAATGAGCTGTATCGAATGAAAAGTTTCAATATCGGAAGTGCTCAGCACTGCATTGAGAAACTCCAATGCCCTACATACATGTATAATAAAATACTGCGAGAAGTGTGTGGTACGGAGAAATGTCGAGCAAAATACAGAGTTTTATTGGCTATAGCAAAATATTACTAATAAAAACGTCGTCATACACATACGTTACAAGGGAATGCTGCCAAGTTCAGTTTTATGACTTGAGTTTATTAAGATAAACCTCAAACCAGACAATCGTATTTGCATTGCAGACTTTGACCAAATTATGACAGGCCATTGTCATGATCTATAAGGAATGCGAGCACTCTCATGAGTCAGCATAATACGTAGGACCTATATCCGAAATTTAAGGTTTTTCAGTCGTGTACACTCTACACGATTGTGCCCAATTGTAATGGATGGTTTCCTAATCCTGAAAATAATGTACATGAGATTAATGAATAAACTTGTATGGCCAGGTTCGATCGTCAAGCGATCATCATCAGATTCTTTACACTTAGGCTATTAAATCTACGAGTATGTTTATAAGTACCGGCATGGGTTATGATATTTACAATATATACACTTAATTTAGTTTCAGTAGTGGTTAAACTAGCACATCTAGTCAAGATTTATGATTTTTAGCCTATTTTCATTTATGAAAAAAAAAGGCTTATGAGATCACCTTTTGTCCGTGTGTGTGTCTGTGTGTGCGTGTGTGATTCGTGTGTGTGTCCCCCTACATATATACACATCCAACAGGGCCACCATCTGAAATTTTTAGACGGTTCTCAATATCTACGAATCTATTACAGCAATCAAACTGAAATTTTGTATGTTGATAGTGGCAATTAACATAAGTATGATAAATGAAAATAGGCTTTAGTTCTTCACGGAACTACTTGTTTTTGTTAAGATACTGATAGTGGTGATTGACTTTCGAGTAAATAAGAAATCACAAATCTTGACTAGTTTTGCTAGTTTATTTACTACTACAACTAGAAAAGTGTATATATTGTACTGTAAATACCAAAATTCATACTTAACATAGATTTAATTGCCTAAGTGTAAAGGATCTGATGATGATCGCTTGAGATCGAAACTGGTCATCCAAGTGTAGTTATTAATCTTATGTTTTTTTTCAGGATTAGGGAACCACCAATTACAATTGGGCGCCGTCGTTTTGACCAACTGAAGAACATTCAATTTCGATTAAACACTGAAAAATGTCTTCAAAAACGATGATACGTATATCCTATTAACATATTTCTTGAAGCTATGGACCTATATTAAGTTTACCTTTTACATTTTCCAAAAAGAAAGAAAGAAAGAAAGAAAGAAAGAAAGAAAGTTGAGATATTGGATACGGTATCTGGGGTCATGTGTGCATGTGTGTGCGTGTGTGTTATCAATTTCTAAACGGCTGCATTTACCAGGATCGAGCCTGGTACAATTGAAGGTCTAAGCCAAGATTTCTCAATGTCATATTTTAAGATGATGTCCTTGCTACCAACTGCGGAAAAGAAAATTAAGCCAAGGATTAATATTTGAGAATATATCGCATATTTGATGCAAAAGTGACACACGGTACAGTAACTCAAAATATGTTTGTGGGAAACTACATACCTTACAAAGATTTATAGGTGGTTAATAAACTGTGGAGTATTTAAATAATGTCATGGGTTTGACGCCATATTGAATTGGGGATTTATTACTTTGTTTCAGATGAGCTTAACAGACACCAACACAGTTAAGAAGTATCTATGTTCTTGATGTGGACCTAATTGCAATATTTTTGGAAACTGGCACAACGAATTACGACGTTTAAAGTTGCCGATAAGAACGCTAGAGTAGTGTCGATTTAATCAGTGGATAAATAATATTTTCCAGCACTAAACTGAGGTTGTTGTTTGAGTCTTCAGTCTTTTGACTGGTTTGATGCAGCTCTCCATGCCTCCCTGTCCTGAGCTAATCGATTCATCTCTGCATAGCTACCCCACCCTACATCCGAGGCAATCTGTTTAACATTATTCTAAACCTTGGTCTACCCCTACAGTTCTTGTCCTCTACCCTTCCTTCCATAACTAAGCTTGCTATTCCTGAGTGTCTTAGTATGTGTCCTACCAACCTATCTCTTCTCTTCATTAGCAGTCACCAGAAACATCTCTCCTCTCCCATTACTCTTAATTCCACTTCGTTTGTAACCCTATCTACCCATCTGTTATTCATCATTCTCCTGTAACACCACATTTCAAACGTTTCAATTCTCCTCTATTCTGCTGCACCAATAGTCCAAGTTTCACTTCCACAGAGTGCCACGCTCCAGACTAAGGCCTTCAAAAATGACTTCCTAATACCTAAATCTATATTCGATATCAACAGATTCCTTTTCTGTAGAAATGCTTTCCTTGCCTGAGCTAACCTCCTTTTTATATCCTCTTTGCTTCGTCCATCACTGGTTATTTTGCTTCCTACGTAACAGAAGTCTCCTACTTCCTTTAGTTCTTCACCTGCCAATTTGATGTCCATAGAGGTTTCTGATTTATTTCGGCTGCATTCCATTTTTTTGGTTTTACATTTATTAATTTTCATCATGAATTCTTTCCTCAAGACTGAGTCCATACCATTCAAAAACTTATTCAAATCCTCAGGCGTGTCTGCCAAGATGACTATGTCATCGGCAAATCTCACAGTTGAAATTATTTCTCCTTGAATCTCCACTCCCACTTTAAATTTTTCTCCAATTTCTTTCATTGCTTGTTCAATGTAAAGATTGAAAAGTATGGGTGATAAGTTGCAGCCTTGCGTTACACCTTTCTGAATACCAGCTTCTCTCTCATGTCCTTCAGCTCGAATGACTGCTGTCTGGTTTCTGTTGAGATTGTAGATCACCCTCCTATCCCTGTACGGTACTTTAATCCAATCGTTTTCAAAATACCAAACAATTTAGTCCAATCAAAGTTATCAAAAGCTTTCTCTAAGTCTACAAATGCCATGAACATTCTCTTATCTTTCCTTATTCTACCTTCCAAAATCAGCTTGAGACTTAGTACAGCTTCCCTTGTTCCTACATTTCTCCTAAAACCAAACTGGTCTTCACCCAACTCCGTTTCTATCTGGCTTTCCATCCTCTTGTAAATTATTCTAGATAGGATCTTTGAAGCATGAGTAATCTTCACATCTGTCAGCTCTCACTTTCTTCGGTAGAGGGATGATAACATTCTTCTTGAAATCAGAGGGTACCTCACCTGTCTCATAAATCCTACACACCAAGTTATATAGCCTGATCAGACCTTCATCTCCTATGCAGCGTAGCAACTCAATCGGTATATCATCTATGCCTGGTGCTTTGTTCCTGCTTAAGTCTTCCAATGCTCTGTCAAATTCTGATCTCAATATTAAATCTCCTTTTGCATCCTCATCAATTTCCTCCTCCCTTTCCATTAGGGGAAGACCGGGCAAAGTGAATAACCTAACTTTATATGAGTGTATCTATGTAATTACGTACGACAATGACATGCAATTTACTGTAGTTGTTCATTGTTATCTTCCCATTTAATTGCTGTATAAAACAGAATCAATTGTGGAACTATTCTTAATTAGAATTCAGTATTAAGTAATTATGTCAAGTTATTCACTTTGCCCGTATGGCCGGGCAAAGTGAATATTCATATGCGGTCACAGTGAATAACGGAATGCATTGTTGAAGACATGAGAATATTAATACTAAGCAAGTGTACTTTTGACAGAAACTCAACATTGGATATAAATGGGATCCACTTTTGTTTTTCAATAGGTTTTATAACGTTCACAGTTCACCTGATATAACTAAAGCAACAGAGTTAATAGGATTTGTCCTACAATCCTCCAGAGCTTGCTTCATTGTTTCTTCGCACCAGCTGCCCTGATCACTACTTCGTTTGAAATTGTAAACCATCAGTAATCAAATATTACAATATTCTGATTGCTATTGATATACTTCAGTACTTATTTCAGGGTATTTAACCACCAACTGGTGACGTGGTGTCTGACAGACTCTGAGAGAGAGATAATTGTACACCCCTAAGGACTCATTGCGAAACGAGACTTGTTTGCAATACCTTCTCATCTCTGTCTAAACATCTGTTCAGCCTCATTTCGTCACCTTCAGTCTTATCGTTCTCTTCTCACGAGGCAGACACATACTTATGTGGCTTCGTAGACACCACGTCACCAATTGTGTAACATTTTACCATGTGGGAACGCATAATCTTTGATAAGTATTCCTAACAAGATAATAAATTATTAGTCACCATTAAGTAATTAGTGAACGAAGTATTCAGCAACATTAACCCAAACGGGCAAAGTGAATAAATATCCACTTTGCCCAGCTGTGTGCCATTAAGAAAATCGTGACTAATCGTTTAAAAGTAGTGTAGCAAGAAAGCAAACGAAGTGTGTAAATAAGAGGGTTGGAACAACACTAAAACACAATGTAATCACTTTCCAAATAGTTATACCAATCTATGAATAATATTGTGTTTCTTACCTTGATAAAATTATCAGAAATGCTATAAAAATCTGCAAACGCTTCTAGTCTCACACTGTCAACCACTGTAGTCTTTGTACTACTGATTCTTATGTCTCCAGTAGAGGGCAGTGCTTCCTGCAGAAGCAACTCGGTGACATCTGTCGATAATTTCCTTAACTTTTACATATTCGCTTTGCCCGGGTTATTCGCTTTGCCCGGTCGACCCCTACATGATTCTCAATCTCCTCTCGCTTATACAAACACCCTATATAAGCTTTCCATCTCTCAACCTTCTCTTCCCTATCAGTTAGAGGCTTTCCATTTGTGTCCTTAATATTCCAGCACTTAGTCTTCTTTTCCCCAAAAATATTCTTAATCCTTCGATAAGCTGTGTCTACTTTTCCTGATTTCAGACAATTTTCTATGCCTGCACATTTCTCTTTCAACCATTCTTCTTTCGCTTCCTTGCACTTCTTATTAACCTCATTTCTCAGACGTCTGTATTCTGCTTTCCACTTTTCATCTCTTACATTTTTGTGTTTCCGCCTTTCGTCCATCAATTCTAGTATATCCTGAGTGATTCACGGTTTTCTACCTATTCTTTCTTTCCTACCAATGTTTTCTTCTGCGGATTTTGTTATTGAGTGTTACCAACATAAATTTACGTACGCTTATAGGTTATATGTTTAACTGCTTCTAGTTCCCATACAACTCAATGGTTCTACAAAACTTCGATTATACAATGTACAGCATATATCAATTGATATAAATAAATAATCTTATATACACTTACTCTATGTGCATAATTTTAGTCATCAGGGCTGCCAACTGTCTAACAACACTTTCAAGACTTTCTGAGCACAAGATTCAATATTCTGTATAAGAATCCATGCATGGAAACAATTCCAAACTTGGTACTGTCGTACCGTATACTAATCGAGCTGAGTTTTGCCAGCATTTTGATTATATCCCATTAGCGGTACGCGTGCGCAAAATGCTCGGACTTAAAAACACACATCTTGCATATTTGACACCAAATTTGACACTCTCTTTAGCTCTAATTAAACATAATTTGAAGGCCATACATTTGAGATTATATCCATTCTACACTTAGTTTAGGAAATGTTAGAATTTCAGAGATTAAGCGATGCATTTCAGTAGCAAGTGCCAACAAGTGCTTTATAATTTATAATTTGTTGCAATAATTACTCAATCAAAGTGGTGGGGTCTTGGCATTGTAAATTAATTTGTGAGACAATCTTTCATATCAGTCCATTCCGTATTGATATATTAGTTACATTACTACCATATAGGTATACTATTTGTATTCTACCGACAGTAGTGGCTACGCGGGCTAAAGCGCAGCGTTAGGTCAAGGGCCAAAGCTCTCTGCTGACTCGGAAGACGCGTGGGTTCGAGCCCCACCGTTGGCTGTCCTTGAAATGGTTTTCCGTGGTTTCCCATTTTCAACACCAGGCAAATGCTGGGACAGTACCTTCTGACGGGCCACGGCCGCTTCCTTCCACATCCTTGCCCAGTTTCATTCATCTTCATCCATTCCATCTCTCATCCCGACGCGCAAGTCGCCCACGGGCGTCGACTAGAAAGACCTGCACTCGGCCTCTCAGGAGGCTACACGACAAAAAAAAAAAAAAAAAAAAAATGTATTCTGAATAATTGACGGGTAAACAGTCATTTTAATTATTAATTTATATTGTAACTTTCAGTCGGTCAACACAGAATAATTCCAATTACTGGAATATGTGAAAAAACAAGTAGTTCCGTGAAGAACTATACAGCCTATTTTCATATATCCTGCTCATGTTAATTGTCTCTATCAACATACAAAATTTCAGTTTAATTGCTGTAACAGATTCGTAGATATTGATAACCGTCTAAATATTTCATATGGTCGCCATGATGGATTTTTATTTTTGTACTATTACATTAAGATTATTGTGTACGTGTGGTATTCAAACTTCAATCGCATGATTAGAACACGAGAAGTAAAAACGAGATTTTAAAAGTACGCACAGCAGCCATCTTGTGATTATGCAAACAATTGAAATAAATTACATGCCAGTGGATCAACATTTGTATAAACATTTAACGTGCAACGTTTCACGGCACACGGATAGTTAATTCGCGAGAAACGTCCATTTAAATATTTATACTTCGCGTCGCCGCCATGTTGGATTTTTGCTCACCAGGTTACTGAAAGTCCTATGGGTGAACATACACACATCAAAAAAAGGTTTTGCATCACCTCGGTTCCAAGAGTTCCGGAACCGTTAAATACAAAGGGAATAGAGATCAACACAAACAACATTTCAGCTCGTTTTATTGCTCATGAGACCCACACATTGCATGTTGTACCATCATACAGCTAGACTTTCAGCATTTGTGGTCCAGATTGCAGTACACACCACTACCTCTAATACCCAGTAGCACGTCCTCTTGCATTGATGCATGCCTGTATTCGCCGTGGCATACTATCCACAAGTTCATCAAGACACTGTTGGTCCAAATTGTCCCACTCCTCAACGACAATTCGGCGTAAATCTCTCAGAGTGGTTGGTGGGTCAAGACGTCCATAAACAGCCCTTTTCAACATATCCCAGGCATGTTCGATAGGGTTCATGTCTGGCGAACATGCTGGCCACTGTAGTCGAGCGATGTCGTTATCTTGAAGGAACGCATTCACAAGATGTGCACGATGAGGTCGAGAATTGTCGTCCATGAAGACAAATGCCTCTCCAATATTCTGCCGATATGGTTGCACTATGGGTCGGAGGATGTCATTCAGGTATCGTAAAGCCGTTTCGGAGCCTTTCATGACCACCAGTGGCGTACGTCGGCCCCACATAATGCCACCCCAAAACATCAGGGAACCACCACCTTGCTGCACTCGCTGGACAGTGTGTCTAAGACGTTCAGCCTGACCAGGGTGCCTCCAAACACGTCTCCGACGATTGTCTGGTTGAAGGCATATGCGACACTCATCGGTGAAGAGAACGTGATGCCAATTCCGTGGGGTCCATTCAGCATGTTGTTGGGCCCATCTGTACCGCGCTGCATGGTGTCGGGGTTGCAAAGCTGGACCTCGCCATGGACGTCGGGAGTGAAGTTGCGCATCATGCAGCCTATTGCGCACAGTTTGAGTTGAAACACGACGTCCTGTGGCTGAACGAAACGCATTATTTAACATGGTGGCATTGCTGTCAGGGTTCCTCCGAGCGGCAATCCGTAAGTAGCGGTCATCCACTACAGTAGTAGCCCTTGGGCGGCCTGAGCGAGGCCTGTCATCGACAGTTCCTGTATCTCTGTACCTCCTCCATGTCCGAACAACATCGCTTTGGTTCACTCTGAGACGCCTGGAAACTTCCCTTGTTGAGAGCCCTTCTTGACACAAAGTAACAATGCGGACGCGATCGAACTGCGGTATTGACCTTCTAGGCATGGTAGAACTACAGACAACATGAGCAGCGTACCTTCGTCCTGGTGGAATGACTGGAACTGATCGGCTGTCGTACCCCCTCCGTCTAATAGGCCCTGCTCATGCATGGTTGTTTACATCTTTGAGCAGTTTTAGTGACATCTATGAACAGTCAAAGGGACTGTATCTTGGATACAATATACACAGTCAACGTCTATATGCCGGAGATCTGGGAACCGAGGTGATGCAAAACTTTTTTTGATGTGTGTATGTTCTTAGTCTCTATGAACATTAAAAAATTCAGTTTGGTTGCTGTAAAAGATTCATAGATATTGTGAACCGTCTAAATATTTCGGAAGCTCGCCATTTAGGATTGTTATATGTATAGGCTATAGAGTTATGTACCATTCAAGGACAATTATTGCCTAGCTTCATTATTCAAACTTTCACTTCGATCGCATGATTACGACACAAAAATAAAAACTTAATTTTAAAATTTCGCACAGCCGCCATCTTGAGGTTATGTAAACAATTGAATTAAATTAGATGGCAGTGCATTACAATCTGCAAAATCATTTACTGTTCCACATTTCACTGCGCTCGGAGAGTTAAATCACGAGAAAAGTATATTAAAATATTTCAAATTCGCTTGGTCGCCATGTTCGTTTTGTACTTTACAGGTTTATGAAATATACATAGATACACTTGTATCACTACCCTTTATCACCGTACAAAATTGCATGATGATATCTGTAATAGTTTCGGAGATATAGAATGTCAGTGAAATATTTCGCACAGCCACCATTTTGAGGATATGTAAACAATTGAACTAAATTGGACTCCAGTGCATTACAATGTGCATAAACATTTTCTGTACCAAGTTTCATTACGTTTGGATAGTTAAATCGCGAGAAATGTCTATTTAAAAGTCTCAATTTCGCTTGACCGCCATGTTGGTTTTGTAGTCACCAGGTTTTTGAAAGTCTCATAGGTGAACTTCTAGTAGTGCCCTTTATCTATGTACACAATTACAGGGCGATATCTGTAATAGTTTCGGAGATATTGAGTGCTAGTGAAATATTTCGCACAGCCGCCATGTTGGATTGGTGAGACGTAACAAAATTTGAAGGGCACGGTCGAGGTCGCCGAGAATAGTGCTATGAACTTACCGAGATTCATTGAAATCGCTCCAGCCGTTTAGATTTTATTAGGGGGACACACACACACACCTCTCTCTCTCTCTCTCTCTCACACACACACACACACACACACACACACGCGCGCACGCACACACACACGGACAAAAGGTGATCTCATAAGCCTATTTTTTCAAAATTGAAAATAGGCTAATAACTTAAAATAAATTACATGTTATTAAGATATATATTGTTGTGGACTATTGAAGAAGGAGGAAACTAAGGGATGACATGTTTCTCTCGTCAAACGATTATCATCTGATCAAAATTTACAAGCCAAATGGCTCTACAAAGCACTAGTGAATCTACAGTGACGCCCACAGATAGTCCCTCATCCAAAAACACAAAAAAAAAACAAGAAGTTCCGTGACGAACTAAAGAGCCTACTTTTCTTAAAATTTAAGATTCAAGGCAATGATTAATCTATATGGACTTATCTAGAATAATGACGAAATTATGTTGGTAATATAGAAATTTCTAATTATTACGAAATATACCTGGCATAATGTAGCCTAATAGAGCACTACAGTTGGCAGCCCTGCTGACTGAATATATTCTTAGTTCCATCTCTTAAAGGCCCAGTAAACTCATGAAAATCGATTTTCTGTTTTTAATGAATTCAGTTAGATTTCGAGGTGAAGATTGGAATGTCGAAATCGGAAATTAAAAATCTCGATTAGCTTGCGCGATACGAAGATTCGAAGTTTGAGGTAGGGGACAGCGTGACGTCACTGGAGCCTTACGACAGGTATTGCGCGCCACTTCCGTCTGTCTACTAGTGATTGTCAGAGTGCAGAGTCAGCATGTTGTTTGGAATAAGTAGTCATGTCCAGAAAAGTGAAGCCTTATCTTTTGTTTGGCACGAGGACTTTTCTAATTTTGTATTAAATTACAATGTGTTAAATTCTGCACGTTGTCTTCATATGGACAAAACTAATATTCCCTACGTGAGGGACAGACTGGCTATGAAAACCAACGCTACCTGGCCTGTGGCCTATCGCCAGTTTGTACTGGGTCAACTCATGGACTCCTTTAGGAAGAAAGAAGAGGAAAGTTATACCGTCTTGTGTCGTGAAGGTAATCCGACAACAATATCCCGATGAAGGAGGTACATACGTAGGATTCCAGGCTGCTGAGGGACAAGAACGAGAATACTTCGATTAATAAATTTAGAATGTTTTATGGCAGTCTTTTCTGAAGATGTGATGAAACAGTCCTTTAGCAATTGAATACTTGTAAGTATAAAATAAATACCTATATTAAATTATATATTTTACTCACAGTTATTTCAACAAGTGGGAGGATTAGATACAGTTTATAGCTGATGAAAGCGGGTGAAATGCGAGAACACTCCATCCAAGGGCCTGGGCTCAGAAGCAATGTTTCTTGGTAGTTCCGGCTCATAGTATGGATCTTCTTCTAAGGGAGTAATGTGCTTTTGTCCATTTGCCATTCCAATTACTTCGAGAAGTATCCGTATTCTTTCTCCTCATAGACCTTACTGTTAATCCACTTTTTTGATGATTTTGAGTATCTAAGTGTTTCACCTGTTTGATCACGTTTTGCATTGTTATTGTGATCCATAATTGCTAACATAGATCGATTTACCATTCCGTGAAATGAGAAACTGGATCTTTTAGGCATGTATTTCAGTCGGACGTTATGGTAAGATTCAAGGGTCCCAGTGTGACAGTAATGTTTTATGCTTTGCAAGTCTTTTATAAAGCGCTTGTCTTTCAGAACGCTGGCTATGGTACCATTGTCTAGAGAATTTCTATTGAGCCATTTTGTTTTTTGCATTGGATTTTCGATTTTTTTTTTCGTGCTTACATTGGTGAAAGTGAGTGTTTCCTAATCATGAATGTGTGTCACAAATATGATTCAGAACGGACAAAAATTGCCAATAGCTCCTCATTGTTCTCACATGTCATAGCTGACCACCAAAGATGATTAATAATGCAGTGTTTCCATTCTAATATTGCGGGTACCTTGGTCGCTATTGCTTTCAGTTTTTTACCTAAGCTTTTGGCAAGGTGCCACACATCAAACTCATGAATGATTCCATGGTACTTGGTTCGTAAAAGCTTTCGAACGCCCTGATGCCGGTCGGATAAGAATAGTTCTATATTTAGTCCTTTTGATGATAGTTTTGATAGCACTTTATCACACGCGGGCTTTTCCAACTCGCCGAAAACTTGGCCTCGCTGCAGAACAACAAAGTCAATAATTTCCTCTCAGCTGATGTCCATATGTTACATATTTTGCACAAAAACCTGGGCTGTCAAATTGGCCATCACCTGCAATCCACACCCTCCTACCGGATGACATGAGATTCTTGACGGTGTTACCTCGATGCAGAGCCCATGTTTGCCTAATAGCTGGGGTAACGGTTCGTTTCACAATTTTGTAAAATGTTGTGTGGCTCATGAAACATAAATCGACACAGTCAGTCAACGATTTCAGTAACCCAAAACCCACTCCCGTTATGTACAAACCAGTAGCCAAGGTGACTGATAACATGGAACATTTGTTAACATTCTTAAGATATCTCCATACGACAGTATGGCCTGCTAGACAGGTCATTTGGACACTCACAGCAGGTCCTTTAGTAGAAGGAATAGTTAGAATTACTTTCTTGCCGCAGGCAAGGCACCTAGCAAAGAGAAGTAGCAGGTTCTGCCACATTACGAACAGCAACGTAGTCTCATTGAAATGCCATGCTTTATTTTTTCTACTCACCACCTCCGGCTCTACTGTTTCATCTCCTTCCCTGTCATCGTCATCATCATCATCATCATCCGAGGTAGTATCACTCTCTTCATCTGATTCATATATTTAATCACGAACACCAGGATCACTGTCACTATCGTAACACTTTGCGTTTCTAAATGTTTCTCCTCCTAATTCCCACTGTACTCCAACTGTATTGGAATTTTCAGACATGCTGGATTCATCATGGATAACACTCTCATTTTCACTGCAAACACTCTCCTTTTCACTGCAAACACTCGGGGCAACACTTAAAACACTCGCAGAGGTTCATTCAATCGCGTCAGTTAAAATTTTCTTCCTAATATATGTAGATATGCCTTGTCACCGGGACAAGTTTCATTCCTTTCAAATTTAGCGCGGGCACAGCACCTTTTCTTAACACAAGTTTCCTTTTTTTCTTCAGGAGTTCTGCTTTGTAACTGCTCGATAGTTCATAGTCCAGCACTCTGAAATGTGTAGAGCATACGCGACTATTTCGGGTTGGTGAGAAATCAGCGCGACTGATTCTAGATAGCCAAGATTGGTATCTCTCTTGAGATTTCTCTCGACTGGGGAATCTGTGAAAACCTACATCTTTTTCCTTCAATGTTTTCTAAGTGGTTGCGTGCTTGCAACCATACACAACGCAGTAAACCATGTTTTCACTTAGGTATCATTTACAGTACTTAAATACGCCGAAACAACAGCTGTACTGTCTGATTCTGCTATGCCTACTGTTGGCGCGCGGAAGGCGGCTCGGCTCCAGTGACGTCACACGCTCGAGCAATGTCGCCGTTTTCCGCTTATACCACCTGAACAAAATAAAATAACGCGGTAGGGTTTTCAGTACTTTGATTAAAATTTAATAATGGAATCAGTGAGTTAGGAAACTAAAACTCGAAAATAAGTTGCCTGGGCCTTTAAGGTACAGAAAGCAACATTGGGTTGAAGTCCAATGGATAGCTTGGACGTAACATGCAGTGAGACATTATTGGATCTATCAGCGAGTGTAAAATCATGTTGGCAACAATGTCATGCATGTGTTGGTAAGACATATTCTTGAAATATCATCATCCATTGTTATGCCAATTTTGGATGAAATCCATTTGTTAGTATAGAAGTTACATGCATTTTAAAATTACACCTATCAGCAGGCTTAAAATCATGTTGGCACCACTAACATACATTAGTTACTCCAAATTAATCTAGAATGTCAAGTTCTATACGTGTGCAAAGTTTAGAGCTGTTGGCTTGCATACTTTCTGATATATTGATATTAGAATTAAGCAAATAGAGAGAGCAATTATTAACAGTTGGCAGGCCTGTTGGTTCTTACGAATACGCATAGTCATAACTGTTATGGTACACAAAGCACATACGAAATTTGGTTAAAATCCATTTGTTAGTATAGAAGTTATATGCATTTAAAACCTGGACCTATCAGCAGGCTTAGAATCGTGTTGGCAGCATGTATATAAGTTACAGCAAACTAAGGTAGAATGCCAGGTACTATACGTGTGCAAAGTTTAGAGCTGTTGGCTTGCATACTTTCTGATATATTTATATTCGGGTTAAAACATAGAGAGATCATTTATTAACAGTTGGCAGCCCTGGTGGCTCTTAAGAATACGCTCAGTCATATATGTTTATTTAGATCATAGGCTTTCGCGGCCGGTGTCAAGTTTATCAACTTGGCTTACAGGATTGAGCCGCGTCGCATATCGGTTATTATTTCCCGACGTTTCGGCTGACATTGCAACAGCCTTAATCGTGGGTAGGTACGAGTTGGTGTCCGTTGGAGTAAATATGTGTTTGACCATTTTTTTCATAAATCCAATTTAAGGGGCCCATGGGGAGGGGTGAAATTCTGGGGGGAACTGGAAAGAAAGTGTCCTGATTGACTGACTGACACACTCATCAAACTCAGGGGAAAAATTGCTTTAAAGTAAGTAAATAGCTTTTCGACAGTTTTTTTGATCAATCGAATTGATGGGGTTCATCGGGAGGGGTGAAATTCAGAAAAAAAAAATTGAAAGAAAATGTCCTGACTCATTCACTCACTCATCATCGCCCAGCCAAAAATATTGTAGTTGGAAACATGGCATTTCGGGGATATGATCGTTGTATGTCAAAACCGTGCCCTAAGGGAGAATTTTTGGATATTCAGGTTCTAAAAGGGTCTTAAGGGGGTTAAACCTGCATTCCATTGAATAACAATATCTCACGAGTGGTTTCATTTTTGGATGTGATACTCGGCATATAAACTAATCATAAAAAATAAGCATACATGTGTCTAAGAGTTTTTCGATATGGTGTATTATTATGAGTCAAAGGGGGTGAAAAGTGGGGGTTGAAGGATTCCTAACGGAGCGTGGAGGCCTATCTCTTAAACGACATAGGCGAGAAATTTGAAACTCAGCGAGAAAAAAAATCAGCTTAAAAAGTAAGTAAATTGGTGTTCGACCGTTTCTTCATAAATTAATTTAAGGGGCCAATGGGGTGGGGTGAAATTCTAGGGGTAAAAAGGAGAGAAAGTGTCCTAACTGACTGACTAACTCACTCACTCATCAAACTCAGGGGAGAAAGACAGCTTAAAAAATAAGTTAATAGGTGTTCAAGCTTTTTTTCATCAATCCAATTTAAGGGGCCCATGGGGAGGGGTGCAATTCTGGTCAAAATAATTGAAAGAAAATGTCCTGTCTGACTCACTCACTCATCACGCCCAGCGAAAAGTATTAAAGTTGGAAACATGAAATTTTGGGAATAAGTTCGCTGTATGTCGAAAACGTCAACTAAGGAATGAATTTTGTTTATTCAGGTTTTAAAGAGGTATTAAGGGGGTAAAAGTGCATTTCATTGAATAACGATATCTCATGAGTTGTTTCTTTGGGGATGTGATATTCGGCATATAAACTAATTATTAAAAATAATCAGACATACCGTATGTCTAAGGGTTTGTCGATGTGGTGTATATTATGAGGGGAAAGGGGTGAAAATCGGGGGTTGAGGGATTCTTAACGGAGCGTGTATCTCTGAAACGACATATGCGAGAAGTTTGAAATTCGGCGGAAAAAAACAGCTTAAAATACAAGTGAATAGGTGTTCGACCGTTTTTTCATAAATCCAATATTAGGGGCCCTTGGAGAGGGGTGAATTTCTGGGGGAAACAAACAGGAAAGAAAGTGTCCTAACTGATTGACTCACTTACTCACTCATCAAACTCAGGGGGAAAACAGCTTTAAATAAGTAAATAGGTGTTCGACCGTTTGTTTCATAAATCCAATTTAAGGGGTTCATGGGGAGGGGTGAAATGATCAAAAATAAATGAAAGAACATGTCCTGACTGACTCACTCACTCATCATCGCCCAGCCAAAATTATTGAAGTTATAAACATGAAATTTTGCGGATATGTTCGTTGTATGTCGAAAACGTCCACTAAGGAAAGAGTTTTGGATATTCAGGTTCTAAAGAGGTGTTAAGGGGGGTAAACGTGCATTTCATTGAATAACAATATCTCACGAGTGGTTTCATTTGGGCATGTGATACTTGGCATATATACTAATCATTAAAAATAAGCTGACACATGTTCAATGGTTTTTCGATGTAGTGTATATTATGAGGTGAAAGGGATGAAAAGTGGAGCTTGAAAGATTCCTAACGGAGCGTGTATCTCTTAAACGACATAGGCGAGGAGTTTGAAACTCGGAGGGAATAAATCAGCTTAAAAATAAATAAATAAATAAAATAAATAGATGTTCGACCGTTTTTTCAAAGATGCAATTTAAGGGGCCTATGGGGAGGGGTGAAATTCTGGAAGAAAAACGTCCACTAAGGAAGGATTTTTGGATGTTCACTCTCATCGACCAACCAATACTATTAAAGTTAGAAGAATGATATTTTGGGGATATGTTTGTTGTGTGTCGAAAACGTCTACTAAGGAGGGATTTTTGGATATTCAGGTTCTAAAGGGGTGTTAACGGGGTTAAACCTGAATTTCATTGAATAACAATATGATACGACTATGACGCGATCGAAGCGAGGCTAAAAATGAGATGGTGTGTGTCTGTGTATTACTCAATCACGCAAGTACCACTGGTCCGATTTACATGAATTTTACATGGAAGTAGCTGATTTACCTGGTTAACATATAGGTTCATTTTGATTTCAATACTTTGCACTATTTAAAGATAGCGACCATTTTAGTGACCTCACTACACCCTTTGGTTTCAAACTTTCATATTTCCATTTCAAATAAAAAGAGAACGCTAAGAAATAGCAAACTTTTGATGGCATATACGAGGTTTAAAATAACATTTTCTATCCGAAAGTTATTGGTGTATTCTTTGGAATACACGGTAAGATAGAGGTAGCTTTTGCTGCTCTTTGCTTTAATTCATTCCTTCCTTTTTCGCATACACCAACAGTGATTTCTTACTTTTTCTTTTATTTAAGCACCTTGCTTACTTTTTTGTAAGTTTGTTGTAGATATAACTTGCATGATCAACCTAGCGGCATCTAGCAGCTAACTGCTGAAGTTCATCAATATCTCAACTCTCAAGAGGTTTTCCTTCTTAACCCAGCCACAAGATGTCGCCGCTATCTTAAGCTAATATCTCCATGCTCAAGAGGACATACCCTTCCACCAGGCTTCGCTATTGACGCCTACTATCAACTCCTTGATGATTACTTTTAGTTTTATTTCTAAAGTTGGTATTTCATATGTATGTTCCTTTGTTTTTTTTCCCCAGCCCCTTCCCTTCTTGGTACCCCCGTGCTTCGTCGAGCTGCTCTCACTTCTGGGTCAGTCGTCAGACTATACAGTTGGACCCTCTTAAGGCTTGTCTCCTGCCTACTTGAGACATTTTTAAATCAGGACGCCATGTCCTAATCTTAACGTCAACCGTCATCCAGATCATCATCGTTCTTCAAAATGAGCTAAGTACTACTTCAATGGTTTTCACTAATTTCACTGATTTTTTAGACAGTGTGAGATTGCTATGTGATGCAAAATCTGCCTTCAAAGGATCTTCTTGATTTATTTGTAGCTACTTCAGCTAGCTTTCTAAAATGCAAAGGTACTTATTGTACTGAGTATCTGGGAATGAGTTCTCACACCGTGGGAGTCTTATTAAACCGACTGTCTATAAAAACTTAGCTTTCACTTCCGCGGAATATTCTGCTCAATTCTACTGTTCTCAACTCTAGAATTTTCTACAGCAAATCATCTTTTTGCAAGTAATGCCGTCAAGTGCCTTCCACCTAAATATGGGAATGCTTGTTCCTCACTGAGGAATTTATGTTGAACATACTTCTGATCAGCATATAATTTGTCTTCCTTCGTTGGAAATTTTCCGCAGCATTCAACTACCATCTATAAACGTCACAACGCAATAAACTTTCTCAAACAAAAATTCAAATATCGATCTCTACAATTACAATAGCTTTTCGTCTGTTAAACTTTCCTTGTTGCAATAGTGAATTTTTCAACGGACTACAGTGCATAACAGTGCCCATTCAACGACCATCCGTGTCGCGTTCGAACGAAAGCTATAAATAAGGCCATAAACTTTTCCCTGATTCTCCTATTTCCTTCTCTCATACTCCTCACTAACACATTATAATAATTGTAAAATTTAGGTTCTTTTCAATGAGGTGACACTCTATAGAAGTGCCCTCCCAACTTTGTACTGTTTTTCACAAGTAATTCTGCATCATTGGTGTCTAGTACACACCTCAAATCATATTGTTTTTCCTCTTTTCATTAGGGATTCAATTATTTCTACTCACAAGTGAGTTTTCTAACTTTTCTTTCTCCAGGTTTCACGAAAGGGTAACTGGCCCCATTTTCCTCGTGATCCTGTTTAAACATAGAAGTCCTAGAAACTTCTTCTTAATTTTTCTCTTCAGGTTTCACAATAAGTGACCTGCCTTATTTGTCTAAATTATAATCGTAATTACTGTATAAATATAAGAAGTTATAGAAACTTCTATTTCATTTCTCTCTCTATTTTGTTATAATTTCAAATTTAACATTTGTTCATACTTTTAGAACTTCCATTAGGAATTCTCAAAGTACATATATCATACCTGATTTATTGTTAAACTTTAAATTTGCTAATCTCAGCACTATTTTAAAATCTTATGTAGATTTGGTGCTTTCAAGAGCTTCTAAACCAAATTTTGTTAATCGCCTAGTGCACACCTCAACAAATTTAGAGGTCTGAGACCTCATAGGTTTAAAATTTAAATTGTATATTTTAAAGTTGTTAAAATTATCATATTTTTACGCATTGTTAAATAAATCAAACTATATCTCTTTGCTTCATCATTTTCTATAGAATAACGATTAGGCAGGATCCTACCTCCCCTAACTCTACCCGAAAGCTCATTCTCGTTTTAAGAAACTCGAGCATCAAAGTTAAAAAGGTTCCACTATTTGTTGCATCCGAACAAAAACTCTCCGCAAAAACTTTTTCCAAGTCGCTCTTAGCTTTTATAGCTAATTCTAACTAGCCAGTAAGGCAAGTATAGCTAGCTCCGCCAGCTTCCTGCTTGTTGAGACTTTCTCTATAACTTATGGTTGGTTTTTCAAATTTAAGTTTTTCTTCTTGTCTAAACTATTAGTCGCCACTTTGCTGGATAGAAGCTTAGCCTTTCTTGAATGCAACAATTGGTGTTCTTATCAAAATTTAAAACCAAAAAGCTTAAAAAACAATCAAATTGTTTTTAAAAGCACGATAACTGCTTCATCGCTACCCTTCCTGGAAGCATTCGGTCGCTCCTTGGAAATCCTACAATTCCAAGAATTAAAAACATCACGGCGAATTTAAATTATTTGCGCCTTTCAAAACCGTTAATTAAACCTCATTCCTTTGAAAGGATATACGACAAACCTGTCATTCTTTGTCTTGCCAGACTACCACCCTTCCCCATATTACCCAAGTTTAGGCTGGGAAGGGAAAGCACAAACTTCACTTGCTTGGAAATAGCTCAAGCTCCAGCCGCATTTCCCGTTAGCTACGGCCAGGTCCATACCCACTTTAGGTGTTTCACGGGCTTTGCGGTGACACTCGCCATTAACTCATTTAAATTTATTTCGTTTGGTGTTGGACTCTCGTCCTAATTATCCACGATTGTTCCTCAGTCCGAACCCACTTCCCTTTACTTATCTCTTCACCTTCCCTTGGGGGTAGGGTTAATTCCTAGCAAAAACCTACCCAGGTATCTCCAACGGTTAGCGAGTAAAACCTAAATTTGTGCTATAAAACACGGTCAACGCCGAGCAGTGTACTTGGACAAAATGTTCCATCCTTAATCTCCCTCTGCGCAGCACCTCGCATATCCCCTGTTTTAACTGTCACCTTCATATTTTAATTTATTTATGACGCGTAGCGAAGCACGGGTACTTCAGCTAGTTAATGATAAATATTAAGACATTAAGCACTAAAAAAAATAATTTAATGTTGTAAAACTTAGGAATGACGATCCCATCAACAAAACAGTCTTCCTCCCGCAACTAATCTATGAACGTGTACGGTAGCTACAGTACAATATCTGTGATACACTTAAGCATTAAGGCCTAAACTACTATATAATTATCATTTAGACTTTCAAGGCCCGTTATATTATTCATAATGTTGAATTTTGGGCTAATCCCATTTATTATTATATTACAATTCGACGCGTTTTGAAAGAAACCACGCCTTTCTTCGTCAGGAATCATCTGAAATACGACAAAGGATTGCTAAGAGAAAGCGACAAAAAACATATAAAAGGTGCCCAAAGATGGACGCCATTATGGCTTCATGATAGGGACAACGAAACGCAGCAGTTTATTACTTTCTCATGGTTCTGATAATAGCTAGCCAGGATTCACTGAGATTGTGGCCGGTGTCGCGGTTGAAATTATCTGGGTGTTGACGCATTTCAACCGCCTCCCTGATGATTCTGGGACGATATTGCTTTATACGGGCAAGAACATCCACTCCTTGGAACATGACATCATGGCCAGGTTTATATCGGGCAGACTTCGAGAACAATATGCACTTGCATTAAGGAACATAATATATGTACCAGGCTCCTTCAACCTGATATATCAGCTGTTGCTGATCATGCCTTAACACCTGGCCATGATGTCATGTTCCAAGGAGTGGATGTTCTTGCCCGTATAAAGGAATATCGTCCCAGAATCATCAGGAAGGCCGTTGAAATACGTAAACACCCAGATAATTTCAACCGCGACAACGGCTACAATCTCAGTGAATCCTGGCTACCTATTATCAGAACCCTGAGAAAGTAATACACTGCTGCTTTTCGTTGTCCCTAACATGGGGCTATAATGGCGTCCATCATTGGGCACGTTTTATATGTTCTTTGTTGCTTTCTCTGGGCAATCTTTTGTCGTATTTCAGATTATTCCTGACGAAGAAAGACGGTTTCTTTCGAAACGCGTCGAGTTTTAGTAGATTTCATTAGAAAGCTAACTATTGCAATGGGTACCATGTTTCGACTTCCGGAAAATTTCGACATATCTTCGCGTTTCACATCCCCCAGACCCCAAAACCACCGTCAGTTCAAAAGTTTATATATAATTTATGTATGTATTGTGCCCAATTAGTCACGGCAGTCTGGCATCGAACTCAGGTCTCATCAGAGAAGACCAGGCACATGGTTATGCCTAGGGTCGAACCATTGGTCTCTACGGGGGAGCAGTTATAGGGAACCCACAATGAGAGGTATACTGACATATAATAGTCTAGCGTGATTTCACGATTGATATGTGAAAATCATAGCAATTTAAAGGAGGAATTGTAGCCAAATGCAAGGAAATATACGTTTTCAGAGCATACGAAAACGAGAGAGGGCGAGTTTGGCAGTTTACAAATGACCCTTAGCGAGTGGGCGGAGTAGCCTAGGCGCCAACCGCACTACTTACGTCTGGAGCGGAGAGACAGCTCAAAATTAATGACCCGGGTATCCACTACTTGACAACGGGGCAAGCGATGGCGGGACCGCATGCACAAGGAAATTAATTAATTCCAGCTAAATGGAACATTGTAATGCATTGAAATATACACACAGATGAATATATTCACGGAGAAGTAATTTAGGAGTGGTTTTTCACCTAAATTAATGCCTATATCTCCAAATGACCGCATTACAACCTAACTCACGCTCAAGAGCAGGGATACTGTAACCAGCCAGCGGGGAACCCCCACCGTGGCGTCATAACGCGCTGAACTAAGGCAATTAATTGTAATTAATTGGCCGAAGCGATCGCCGGCACGCGAATGTTTTTGAAACCTCCACACCTAAATAAACAAGATGCAGATGTCATTTCGGCTGAAGAGGGATTATTTCAAGAAGGGAGTCGCTCTCGCGTGTCCCGTGAACTATTTTGTGCAAGAAACCTTTATAAGGGGGAGCAGCCCACGCGAAGTCAGTTGATCTACAGTCGCTCGAGTTGAAAGTTGTTAGTTGACCGACAGTAGTTGAGAGTTAGAAGTCTTTTGTCTACATTCGCTCTACAGTAAGCACGCCAAGTATTAAGATATCAACGCTCCGCCGTTGAAGACAATGGAAGCAAGTTATAAGCTTCATAAATAATCGAGAAGTGCGTCGAAAGTAAAGTAATGCAGATATTTATCTATTACCTGACGCAGATATAAATTCGCTACAGCGAAAAGGAACTTATAATGTTTTCGAATAGTTCTTATACCGGGAGGTATTGTCAGAATTGTATGACATTATCATCAGGATCACTACAGTGATGGGAGCGTGGAAGTCATTGCCACCTAACCAGGATAGTGAGCTGAACGAGATTGCAGGGAACGAGGATCGAACATCCGTAAAACGCTACTAGATTTCACGTAGACCAGCGGTTGTCATAATTGCATCGCATCTCTGAGATCAAGCGTAGGAGAAGTCCGGATTAAGGATCAACATGTGAAGTAATGGATCAAGTGTACATAAATTGTGAAATAATGATTTAAAGTGTTCATGTGTCTAATGGTTAATATTCAGTGTATAGCAGTGGTAAAGGCCACTTATAAAAATATGTGTATCATGTGGCAAGTGTGTGAATCTCAGTGTTGTGTTAAGGATATCATGATGGCTTAAACCAAACATCATGGTAGCGCTCAGGCTGAGGAGCTGGCATTTTCCAGCAAGAAGGAAAAAGTGAGTACACAAGCAATTATATCCTTATAACTGAATAGTTCACCATGTAACGATTTATCATTTTGAGATTAAAAGATGTAATAGTCACTTACTGAACGAGTTTTCACCACTCGTCTTGAATAAAGTATGGCTTGGAAGGTGATTTGTTTAGGACCCTTTAGGTCAAAAATAGTGATGAATCTAACGGTAACGGTAAATGAATAATAATAACAAACTGGGGTCGGCAACAATAAAGTAATGGGAAAATGTGGCCTAAATAATGTTCAAATAGTGTCATGTCTAATTTAAAGATACTGTAATTTGGTAAACAGTAAAAATGTAACGTGGAATATAGTGAAATACGAGAGCTTTTTCAGTGTCAGTGAAAATTTGTGAATATTTGATATGGTCAATCCTTAGGATTATGTTTGAGGACCATTAAATTAAAGTAAGCCAGTAAATTTATACATTTGTGTTAGGAGCTATGTAAAGCTTTGGCTTAAGTAGTATAACAGAGAGAACGCAGGTGCCTTAATAATGGAGTCATCTATGTGAAATATTGTTTGAGCCGCATGTATAGCGTGCAGATTAACGTAGAATCCAGTGATTTACGTAAGATAATCGCGGGGTTTGACTAGAATAGCTTGCGCGTTAGGTGAAGAGTTGGCTGAATCTTCGAGGAGTATCGCCTTTGTGCATACTGTATTATACGCAGCGATTTGGATAGATCCTGTCTATTTCCAACGCTTGCATGAATTATGGCCACTATTGACGTCCGTCGAGACGCAGTGAGCATTTGTACCAATGGTCTACCCTGATAGGTAGGATCATATTCGTCGTCTAGGAACGCAGATTTCCTGATATATTACTGACAGCTGCTGGTGAAAACCGTGGGGTTTCACTATGATGCGCGTCTTAAAGCCACATAATCACCATAGAACGGCAAGGCTATCACTAGAATTCCACCCCAGCCATGAATGTTTATTAAGGAGCCAATTGAGCCCAAATACACTATAAAGATAGGTGTTATTAATTAAATGACTCAATTACTTAGGAATCACGCCTAGCGTATCTGTACTGTTATATAATTGTAAACAAGTTTGACCTTGACGATAGAGAGAGAGAGAGGTATTGCAGATCACTTCCGTGGCGGCCATCTTGGTTAGCCAGCTGGAACGAATTTTATGACCTGCTGAGGGGGAGAAAGGTCCGTCGACCGATCCCTTGTCATTTACAGTCACAGTAGGACACTGAGGAATCTCGGTATTTAAATATGCAATTAAGATATGAGTATTATAATGATGCCAATTGAATTGAATGGTGTGTGGCAAGTCACATAGGTTGTTGGATCATAGAAATCAGATAATATTTTGCGAAGTTATCCTCTGAGGAGGAAAGCTGAACCAAAATAATGTAGGCATCTTCTTTAAAATGCATTTTGCCAGTTCATGCTAATTTATGCATACGGGTATGTGTTTTTCCCAGAACATGACACAGTTGTAACTATGGTAAGCCCGACAAGACCCAGAAAAAAATCGTTATATGGTGAAACTATAAAATATTCTATCCATGTTTTTTTTTAAGGAGCATGTACCACTGTCCTAGATTTTTCATAGGGATGGAAAGAAGGAAGATGATTCGCACGACACAACAAATATTTGTTAGTAAATGCAGAATATAATGAATTTTTGCTAATTAAAGTAAATGCCAGAAGTGACGGAATAATGTCTTAGTAATATCATTTTTATGTGACATGTGATTTTTGTATTAAGATACTCCCATTAACTAAAATTGTGTCACATGATGAACACTATGGAAACCTTGTAATCTGAACTATTATTGACAGGATGTTAGAATTAGGTTTGAGTGCAGTGTAGCACTATTTTTAAGAAGAAAGCTCACAGAATAACCCTATTTTTTGTGGGAATTAAATGTAATTTGTCCTTTGATTTGTATTTGTTGTAGAGCCATGATTTTAGACCAGTAAATGTTTTATTTGTAGGAATGTTGTGTATTTCCTGTAGGAGTAGTTACCTGGTAGACTCAAATCCTGAGCATGTGGTCGTATTGTGGGCAGGAACGTCCCATACCTCGAAAGACCGTGAGCTAGTTGGGATACGAACACATGGTCCACATGGTGACAATCGGGTACATGGGGGAGTTGTCTCCGTACTTGGATTGAGTCACAGGTATTGCTTAAAGTCGGCCGAGATATTAATGGTAGAAGCAAGTACAGCATAGATATTAGGACAAAATAGGAAAGGCCGCGTCCCATTTGTTAATAAGCCATCACGTTTAAAAATAATTGTTGATAATCCTCCATAAGACATGCTTATATATATATGTAACTTTCACCAAACCCCTTTAATTATCAGGTCACTATAAATTATTAACATGACGCTGATACGTGGGGCCAGTTTAAAATACAGGTAACCTCCACTTAAGCATGTAACCCCAACATAGATTAATTAACATGTCGCCCACCTGTGGGGCATGAGCAACATAATTAACATGGCATGGCCCAAGTGGGGCATTCGGCAGTAAAAAAAACCACTCCCTGAACAGTTTTAATAATAAATTGGAAGATGGCCGATGTCTTACAATTACCATAGCCATAACTACCCAATATTCACGTTATTAACATGTCGCCCACCTGTGGGGCATGAGCAACATTATTAACATGGCGCCCGTACGTGGATGGCTTATGGGATTCAGAAAAAACCCATAATAATAGCATGGTTTTCATGGGAAAAACCATAGAAATAATATTTTTCCTCAAACTTTGTTTGAGCGATTGTGAGTCTTTCTAGATGATGTTCAGACGTCAGACATTGTTGTCAGACGGGTACGAGGGTCAATACCCACTCCATAGTTAGTTTTGACATTTTATAATATGTTGTTGTTGTTGTCGTGGGATCGGAATCTTTTCTTTCCAATAGAACGTGCCAGCATATTCAGCTGCGGCCTACCTGAATCTCAAATTAAGTAGTACAGGATGGCCGGAACGGAAGAAGTACTCAGGTGTATTGCTGAGTTAAGGGAACATTTCGATGTTATTAATGCTAAGAGTAAGGAAGAATCCAAGGCATTTAAAGATGAAATAGCGGGTAGATTGGATGCCAATCAAACCGAAATAAACAATAGACTAGAGGCTAATCAAGCTGAAATAAATACTAGACTAGAGGCTAGTCAAGCTAATGTAAACACGCAGTTAGAATTAAACCTAATAGAGGTTAATAAGAAAATGGACGACGTTAAAGAGTCTGTCCAGCGTGAGGTAACTAAGAATATTGTTAGCGTGATCTCAGAAATGCAAGATGATAACGATAAACGCTTTGAGTCTATTGAATTAAAATTAGAGAGCAATCTGCAAATGTGCAGAGAGTCACAGTGTGAAATTAACGATAATTTAAACAGTATGTCCAGGGAGCTTAAAGACATTCAAAGTCAGAATGAAGCTAATACTAAACGTCAGTTAGAGCAATTTAACACGTTCACTCAGACCGTGGATCATAGGTTCGAGGATAATGACGTAAAATGGAATACGCGAATGGCAGGTTACGCCAAGGCAGTAGACGAAGCCTTAAGAAAACAGGATCAGAATATCCTTGACCAATGTAAGGAAATTCAGGAAATAAAAACTTCTGATCAAGAGAATAAGGAGATAATGTCTAATATGAAGAGACAAGTCGGAAAAGTGCAGAAAGAGTTGGAACAAACTCAGAGTGACTTAGCAGTTATCCATAAAAGACAGGACGAAGACCAAGGGGAAATCACGAAAATAAGGACTGAAATCTCTCGTATACAAGGTCACATTCAAAGGGAAGTTACAGGCTTACGCGAAGAATTAGAGCTTCGAGAAGGCTTAAAGACTGAAGCCAGCGATAAGACTCTTGCCGAAGTAAGAGAAAGTCTAGCAGGGGAAATTATCCACCTGAAGGAAAACCTTAAGGATGATAAGGAAAAGGTATTTTCTATGGCAGAAAGAAACCGAGATCGCCTAGAGAAAATAGAACGAGAGGTATTAGCTCGTTTGGAAAGGGCGGAAAACAGGCACAGCCAAATTGAGACTAGAATGATAGCGCAGGAGGAATCCATGTTGCGGAATCCTAGGTCTAGCGAAGGAAGTATAGACGAGAATAGGAGAAATAAATGGGCGGAGATAGAAATACAGCCCACTCCAAAGAATGCAGCCATGCCAAGTGACAGCCCGTATGCCACACCTGGTATGCCGATGGCCATGTCAACACCGCATGAAAATGCTGTACAAAACCAAATAGTCACAGTTATAAGGGCTAGTGATGAGAAACCAAAGAAATACTCTGGGAGTAATTCTAATATGACACCCAAGTACTGGCTTAAAGAAGTTTCCGAGTACTTGAATGATGCGAAAGTACCGCCAGAGCGCAGTTTGAGAGCGATTGAAAAACTAACCGAAGGGGAGTGCGCCCTATGGTTTAGGAGTTTTCGGTACACGTTCGACACCGTTGACGAATTTCGCCAAGCATTTTTAAGCAGATATTGGAACGCGAGCGTACAACAAAACCTCAGACTGGACTTGTATTCCAGGCGTTACAGTACTAGTAATCCGACTAAGTACGGGGAGTTCTTTGTGAATCAATTATGCCGTTTTCGCGAGCTTGATGAAGGGCTTAAAGAGTCAGATTTATGCATAGCAATAGCCAAGCAGCTACCGTATGAAGTGCAGCGTCTGCTAATCTCAGCAAACGCCAAAACTGCAATCGATATGGAGGAAGTGCTGAGACAACTCGATCTAACCACAGTGCAGCACGCAAGACAAAGTCGAAATGTGGAACAGGTTAATATGACGAATACGCCGATTGAGCCAACGAAGGTGCAGACAAAGAGCAAATCTACAAGCACCGAAACAGAAAAATCCGACTGGCAGCGCGAAGGACGCGAAAACCAAAATTGGAGGCCAGCGTATCGAGGAGGTTCGAACCGTGGTAATCGAGGAAGGAAAAACTGGAATCAGCGTGGTACCAGAGACCAGCAGCTGGATAACAGAAGAAATTACGGCCGAAATGGGAACAACCAAGGATGGAGATCCCAAGAGCAGAGTCGCGGGTTCGATGAAGAGGTGGAAGAACGTTATCACGCATCTGTAAGATACATGGAAGAGCGCGGAGATGATCCGAGACAATCGCGAGTTCATTGGGATGAAGCGATTCGGAATAGAAGGTCACCCGACATATATCAAAATGATGACGGTGCCAAAAGTCTGGAACTTCAACAGCATGAAGACAGGCAGAAGAACTCCACAAAGAATGGAGCAATTGAAAAAAAAAAAAACACCAATTTTAAATGACCAAAGAGAGATAAGTTCAGGATGAAATGCAGTGAATGTTGTTAACTGGATTGCCAAACCTGAGGAGCTTATCGAAGATCTCGATTAAAGAACGGTCAATGTAAGAAGGGAACTACCTATTATTATTGTGAACATTGCGGGAATGAAAGTAAGAAGTCTCATTGATACAGGGTCCACAGTGTGTTTGATAACCCAGGCATTATACAGTGAAATCCAGAGTAAAATCCACGTATTGAAAATACCTATTTCAAGCGTGAAAATAAAAGGTGTCATACCAGATAAGGTTATGATATGCAAATACCAAGTATTTTTAGATTTGCAGATAGGGAACTCTACATTCTCACAGAGCTTCCTACTTGTGAATAAGCTGCCGTATAACCTCATTGTTGGGATGGATTTCATAAGAGAGTATAAAGTTATTATAGATCTCTCGCAAGACATTGTGATGTTTCGCGCAAGTGAGGGAAAGGAAGAGTTAGAACTCTCATTAAGGCATAATGAAACGAGACAAGAAGAATATGTATGGCATACATACGGAGATATGACTGGGGATGCAGTGTCGACAATAGAAGACATTGAGGAAGAGTTGGCAACACTGGCCGCAGACATTGAAAAGGATCTCGAACCAAAATTTGAAGAATGCCTGGAAGAGAAGATTGAGAAGCTAAATTTGGTCCAGAATATAAGAAAATGCTAAGGGAACTGCTATTCGAGTATAAGGGAGTCTTCGATTCGAGACCTGGCCGGATCAAGAATTTCCAGTATGCGTTCCAAGTCAGCGATTGGACGCCATTCAAACAGAAGCCGTATCCTGTAGCTGAGAAACATTATTTAAAGGTCAAAGAAGCGATACAGGAAATGCTAGAAGCAGGCGTCATTGTAAAGACAGCCACACCTTATGTCAGCCCACTGGTAGTTGTACCGAAACAGGATGGAAGTGTGAGGATATGCCTGGACCTACGAAATTTGAATTCCAAGGTCATACCGGAATTTGATAAAGTACCGCCCATTAAGGAGGTACTCAGGAGGTTCAAAGGAAAGACTGTGTTCTCAAATCTTGACCTGACTGCAAGTTTTCACCATCTTGCTCTGGAAGAGAAAACAAGTCTATTAACCGGATTTTTATTTGACCTGCACACGTATTCTTACGTACGTCTTCCATTTGGATTAAAACAGCAGGTTCAGCGTTGATACGAGCGCTAGATAGGAACCTATCCGAAGAAGTAAAAGCTACAACCATATGCTACGTAGATGATATACTACTGACCTCTGAAACAATTGAAGAACATGTCAGAGATCTACGCAAGTTGTTATATGACCTAAGTCAGGCTAACTTTAAGGTCAATATAAAGAAGTCTAACTTTGCTCAGAGAGAAGTTAAATTTATAGGTCACGTAATAGATGCACAAGGAGTCAGACCTAATCCGGGAAAATTGGAAGTCATTAAGCGTTTCCCGAGACCAACGAAGGTAAAGAACGTCAGGCAATATCTAGGCGTTATTGGATTCTTTTCAAACCATTGTCCGAAGTATACCGAGACTGTAGCACCACTCCAAGACTTACTTAAGAAGGGAGGAAGATGGCGATGGACGGAGCAATGCGAGGAAGCCTTCGTGAAATCTTAACAGATGCTGTTAGATTATGTAAAATTGAGGATATCCTGACTACACTCAGAAATTTATTATCCAGACTGACGCATCCTTCATAGGCATTGGAGCTATGTTATATCAGGAAAATATGGACAGGCCAGAGGAGAAAACTTACATTGCATTTATCAGTAGAAGGTTGAAGCCTAATGAAAAGAATTATACGGTCACGGAGATCGAACTACTCGCGATACTGTATGCCTTACAGTATTGGCACAAGCTGATTTATGGTTTTAGAATTATATTGAGAACAGATCATAAAGCCCTAACATTCCTGCTGAAAACTGACTTGTCGAGTCAATGACTGACAAGGTGGTCCCTGTACATACAACAATTTCAAGTGGAAATAGAATATTGCCCGGGGAAGGATAATATCATACCTGATTTGCTAAGCAGATACCCTACAGCAGAGGAAGAAGAAGCTCTAGCTATCGAGATAGAAGATAGAGATCAGAAGACCTTAGATGATCTGAGGAACATCACCGTTTTTCAACGTGAAGATCCCTGGATACGGTTGATGATTAATTACTTCGAGGGAAAACTGGATAGAGGAACCCCGATGTATGTGGAAGCTGAAGCACTGTCAACGGAATATCTATGGTTTAACCAGATGCTACATAAATGGAGCGACTCTGACCACACCAAACCCAGGATTGTTGTACCACCAGCATTGCAGAGAAGGCTAGTATGGCTAGCACACCGAGCTTTTGGACACTCCGGTGTAGATAAGACTGTTGCCCTGCTTAAAGAGGCATTTATTTGGCCAAAACTTAGAGAAACAGTCAGAAATACTATCAGGACATGTGATATGTGCCAACGAGTAAAGCCTAACTCGTACTTAATGAGGCAGAAACCTATACCACTCTTACCAGAGAAGCCATGTCAGCTCCTGGCGCTGGACAACTTTGGACCCCTTCCTAGAGCTAGAAGAGGAAATAAACACATCCTAGTTGCACTAGACGTGTTTTCCAAAATGGTAGTCCTGTGTCCAATTCAGAAAACCAGTACAAAACAGGTACTTAAGAGGCTGAAGGAAAGAATCATTCCTATATTAGGACAGCCAGAAAACATCTTATCCGATCATGGAAGTTGTTTTACCAGCATAGAATTTCGCAGGGAGTTGGAGAATCTGGGCATAAGACAGATTTTGTCCACGGTTCAACACCCAGAGTCGAATTCCGCTGAGAGAGTTATGAGGGAACTGCAAAAATACATGAAGATATATTGCTCTACTGAGAATTGGAGATGGATTGACGTACTTGAGATTATTGAATATTGTATCAACAATACCGTGCACGAAGCGACAGGAGAGGTGCCAGTGAGCCTACATCTCGATAGAAGACCAGAGAGGCCGTGGAATAATGTCATCCAGACACCCATCGATGCACAACTTGGACGTGAGTTGAGGATCCAGAGGACGTTCGAGTATCTCAAGAAACAAGCTGATAAACGGCAGCGAAGAAACAGGAGGAAACGGTATCACAGACCGTTACTCGTGGGAGAATACGTCTTATTGAAGAAACCCGCCAGTTCAGATCCAGAGAGCAGGAAATATAAGAAATTTCAGCATGCTTACCACGGACCTTACCTGATTATAAGGGATCTGCAAAATAATGCATATCGGATCAAAGATGAAGCAACGGGTAGAGAAGTTGTGGTAAACGCAGCTAACTTGAAATTATATAGTCCACCAGAAGACTATGATGCGAGAGAGGAGCAAGCTATGCACATCCAAGTGAACGGGGAATCATTACGTATGCACGGAAAGATTCTTGAGAAAAGCTTGCAGGCTCAAGAAGGGTCGAAGCGAAGCAACCAGCTCGCCAACCCAGCGGACACGAAGGAAGAATGCAGCTGTCTACTGCAGGAACTTTATGACCAGTTGAGGGAAGCCGCTGTGAAGCTGAGGGGGATGAATGAACAATTGAGAAGGGAGAACGAGAGTCTACGAGACACCAGACAGAGTGGAGTGGGGAACGAGAAAGCCCATTGCCGAGAGCAATGACCGCTTAAAGTAAATACTGCATGGAGTTGATGCCAGCTGATAGGCCCGAAAAATTCACTTATGAAATGAATTTTTCGAACTTAGCAGGAGAAAGATGTGCCCAATTAGTCACGGCAGTCTGGCATCGAACTCAGGTCTCATCAGAGAAGACCAGGCACATGGTTATGCCTAGGGTCGAACCATTGGTCTCTAAGGGGGAGCAGTTATAGGGAACCCACAGAGCAATGAGAGGTATACTGACTTATAATAGTCTAGCGTGATTTCACGATTGATATGTGAAAATCATAGCAATTTAAAGGAGGAATTGTAGCCAAATGCAAGGAAATATACGTTTTCAGAGCATACGAAAACAAGAGAGGGCGAGTTTGGCAGTTTACAAATGACCCTTAGCGAGTGGGCGGAGTAGCCTAGGCGCCAACCGCACTACTTACGTCTGGAGCGGAGAGACAGCTCAAAATTAATGACCCGGGTATCCACTACTTGACAACGGGGCAAGCGATGGCGGGACCGCATGCACAAGGAAATTAATTAATTCCAGCTAAATGGAACATTGTAATGCATTGAAATATACACACAGATGAATATATTCACGGAGAAGTAATTTAGGAGTGGTTTTTCACCTAAATTAATGCCTATATCTCCAAATGACCGCATTACAACCTAACTCACGCTCAAGAGCAGGGATACTGTAACCAGCCAGCGGGGAACCCCCACCGTGGCGTCATAACGCGCTGAACTAAGGCAATTAATTGTAATTAATTGGCCGAAGCGATCGCCGGCACGCGAATGTTTTTGAAACCTCCACACCTAAATAAACAAGATGCAGATGTCATTTCGGCTGAAGAGGGATTATTTCAAGAAGGGAGTCGCTCTCGCGTGTCCCGTGAACTATTTTGTGCAAGAAACCTTTATAAGGGGGAGCAGCCCACGCGAAGTCAGTTGATCTACAGTCGCTCGAGTTGAAAGTTGTTAGTTGACCGACAGCAGTTGAGAGTTAGAAGTCTTTTGTCTACATTCGCTCTACAGTAAGCACGCCAAGTATTAAGATATCAACGCTCCGCCGTTGAAGACAATGGAAGCAAGTTATAAGCTTCATAAATAATCGAGAAGTGCGTCGAAAGTAAAGTAATGCAGATATTTATCTATTACCTGACGCAGATATAAATTCGCTACAGCGAAAAGGAACTTATAATGTTTTCGAATAGTTCTTATACCGGGAGGTATTGTCAGAATTGTATGACATTATCATCAGGATCACTACAGTGATGGGAGCGTGGAAGTCATTGCCACCTAACCAGGATAGTGAGCTGAACGAGATTGCAGGGAACGAGGATCGAACATCCGTAAAACGCTACTAGATTTCACGTAGACCAGCGGTTGTCATAATTGCATCGCATCTCTGAGATCAAGCGTAGGAGAAGTCCGGATTAAGGATCAACATGTGAAGTAATGGATCAAGTGTACATAAATTGTGAAATAATGATTTAAAGTGTTCATGTGTCGAATGGTTAATATTCAGTGTATAGCAGTGGTAAAGGCCACTTATAAAAATATGTGTATCATGTGGAAAGTGTGTGAATCTCAGTGTTGTGTTAAGGATATCATGATGGCTTAAACCAAACATCATGGTAGCGCTCAGGCTGAGGAGCTGGCATTTTCCAGCAAGAAGGAAAAAGTGAGTACACATGCAATTATATCCTTATAACTGAATAGTTCACCATGTAACGATTTATCACTTTGAGATTAAAAGATGTAATAGTCACTTACTGAACGAGTTTTCATCACTCGTCTTGAATAAAGTATGGCTTGGAAGGTGATTTGTTTAGGACCCTTTAGGTCAAAAATAGTGATGAATCTAACGGTAGCGGTAAATGAATAATAATAATAAACTGGGGTCGGCAACAATAAAGTAATGGGAAAATGTGGCCTAAATAATGTTCAAATAGTGTCATGTCTAATTTAAAGATACTGTAATTTGGTAAACAGTAAAAATGTAACGTGGAATATAGTGAAATACGAGAGCTTTTTCAGTGTCAGTGAAAATTTGAATGAATATTTGATATGGTCAATCCTTAGGATTATGTTTGAGGACCATTAAATTAAAGTAAGCCAGTAAATTTATACATTTGTGTTAGGAGCTATGTAAAGCTTTGGCTTAAGTAGTATAACAGAGAGAACGCAGGTGCCTTAATAATGGAGTCATCTATGTGAAATATTGTTTGAGCCGCATGTATAGCGTGCAGATTAACGTAGAATCCAGTGATTTACGTAAGATAATCGCGGGGTTTGACTAGAATAGCTTGCGCGTTAGGTGAAGAGTTGGCTGAATCTTCGAGGAGTATCGCCTTTGTGCATACTGTATTATACGCAGCGATTTGGATAGATCCTGTCTATTTCCAACGCTTGCATGAATTATGGCCACTATTGACGTCCGTCGAGACGCAGTGAGCATTTGTACCAATGGTCTACCCTGATAGGTAGGATCATATTCGTCGTCTAGGAACGCAGATTTCCTGATATATTACTGACAGCTGCTGGTGAAAACCGTGGGGTTTCACTATGATGCGCGTCTTAAAGCCACATAATCACCATAGAACGGCAAGGCTATCACTAGAATTCCACCCCAGCCATGAATGTTTATTAAGGAGCCAATTGAGCCCAAATACACTATAAAGATAGGTGTTAATTAATTAAATGACTCAATTACTTAGGAATCACGCCTAGCGTATCTGTACTGTTATATAATTGTAAACAAGTTTGACCTTGACGATAGAGAGAGAGAGAGAGGTATTGCAGATCACTTCCGTGGCGGCCATCTTGGTTAGCCAGCTGGAACGAATTTTATGACCTGCTGAGGGGGAGAAAGGTCCGTCGACCGATCCCTTGTCATTTACAGTCACAGTAGGACACTGAGGAATCTCGGTATTTAAATATGCAATTAAGATATGAGTATTATAATGATGCCAATTGAATTGAATGGTGTGTGGCAAGTCACATAGGTTGTTGGATCATAGAAATCAGATAATATTTTGCGAAGTTATCCTCTGAGGAGGAAAGCTGAACCAAAATAATGTAGGCATCTTCTTTAAAATGCATTTTGCCAGTTCATGCTAATTTATGCATACGGGTATGTGTTTTTCCCAGAACATGACACAGTTGTAACTATGGTAAGCCCGACAAGACCCAGACAAAAATCGTTATATGATGAAACTATAAAATATTCTATCCATTTTTTTTAAGGAGCATGTATCACTGTCCTAGATCGTTCATAGGGATGGAAAGAAGGAAGATGATTCGCACGACACAACAAATATTTGTTAGTAAGTGCAGAATATAATGAATTTTTGCTAATTAAAGTAAATGCCAGAAGTGACGGAATAATGTCTTAGTAATATCATTTTTATGTGACATGTGATTTTTGTATTAAGATACTCCCATTAACTAAAATTGTGTCACATGATGAACACTATGGAAACCTTGTAATCTGAACTATTATTGACAGGATGTTAGAATTAGGTTTGAGTGCAGTGTAGCACTATTTTTAAGAAGAAAGCTCACAGAATAACCCTATTTTTTGTGGGAATTAAATGTAATTTGTCCTTTGATTTGTATTTGTTGTAGAGCCATGATTTTAGACCAGTAAATGTTTTATTTGTAGGAATGTTGTGTATTTCCTGTAGGAGTAGTTACCTGGTAGACTCAAATCCTGAGCATGTGGTCGTATTGTGGGCAGGAACGTCCCATACCTCGAAAGACCGTGAGCTAGTTGGGATACGAACACATGGTCCACATGGTGACAATCGGGTACAGTATATATGTATGTATATATGTATGTATATATGTATATCAGTTTCTTGTGGACACGATAACTGCCGTAATTTTACACCAATAACTTTGATTTTTTTACCGAATATGTTTACCTATAAAATCTCGGTCGAGTTCGTTACTGGGCTAAATCGGTCAAAGGGGGTGAAAATGGGGGTCTTTTCTTTTTCGAAAAAGTGAAATATTGCTATAACTCTCTTAATATGTGAAATATCGAATCCATTCAAAGTTCATACTTTGTGTCGGATAAAGCCCAAAAATTTATGTTTGAAGAGTTTTTTTATAGCACCTACCATTGACCAAAGGGATGGGAAAAATTGTTTTTTTCGGGAAACATTAATCATATCTCTCTTAATAGGCACAATATCAAAACCGTACGAAATGGACAATATTTCCCTAATAATTACCTAAAACTTTTGTCTGAAAGAATTTTTGATATGACCGTCCATTACGCCAAGGGATGAGGAAAATGATTTCGGAATTATAAGAAAATTCCAAGAGCTATCAGAGGTTGCCATGGCAACTCTACTAAATTGATGAGGGATGAGCCATTAGACGTTGCCATGACAACGCACTTGCACGAGATCAGATTCAGATTTCCATCTGACTAAGTGTGAAGCGGCTTCGGTGACGTAACTGGTAGCATGCTGAACTTCTATGCCCAAGGTCGCGGGTTCAAAGCCGGCCGAAGTCGTCAGATTTTCTAAGAGTCCTAAAAATCCTTCAGTATGCTTTCCTTTGGATGGGAAGTTCCAACGTTCGTTGCGAGTTGCTGGTTGCGGTGGCATCTAGTAGCCATGTTCACAGCTAGGTGTCGTTGACGGTAGTAACTGGTAGCAACATTAGGAACTACTGCTTGAAATTGACCGTCTGCAGTCCTTACCTGAATTACAGACTAATACAGCCATCACAACTCACACCTTTTATCAGACAGATTCTACACTCACCCAAAGTACACGGGGTTACATGACCGCGTTGTCGCAGCCCCTAAACTGAGGAACCAACCAACATCTCTGCGGGAGATATAATTTTGCGTGAAGAAGTAACAGACCGTTACATAGTTACACATCGGTGTCGAAACCTTGCATAAGGACAGTGTGACCACAAGTATAACAAGAAGTTCCGTGACGAACTAATGAGCCTACTTTTCTTAAAATTTAAGATTTATGCCAATGATTAATCTATATTGATCTATCTAGAATAATGACGAAATTAAGTTGCTAATATCGAAATTTCTAATTAGTTCGAAATACTGTATACCCTGCATAATGTAGCCTAATAGAGAACCACAGGTGGCAGCCCTGGTGACAGAATATATCCTTAGTTCCATCTCTTAAGGTACAGAATACAAAATTTGGTTGAAGTCCAATGGATAGCATATACGTTACATGCAGTTAAACATTGGATCTAACAGCGCGCGTAAAATCATGTTGGCAACAATGACATACGTGTATTGGTCAAAAATTACCTGAAATAATGTGATCTATTTTTGTGTCAATTTTGAATGAAATCCATCAGTTAGTATAGAAGTTACATGCATTTTAAAATTGGGCCTATCAGCATGCTTAGAATCATGTTGGCAGCACTGGCGTAGGCCTATATTTGTTACTCCAAATTAATCTAGAATGCCAGGTACTATACGTGTGCAAAGTTTATAGCTATTGGCTTGCATACTTTCTGATATATTGATATTAGGGTAACAGAAATAGAGACAGTATTTATTAACAGTTGGCAGTCCTGGTTACTCTTAAGAATCGGCATAGTCATATCTGTTATGGTACGCATAGCACACACGAAATTTGGTTGAAATCCAAATGATAGTATAGAAGTTACATGTATTTAAAGTTGGAGCTCTCAGCAGGTTTAGAACCATGTTGGTAGCACTGACGTATATAAGTTACTGCAAATTAATATAGAATGTCAGGTACTATACGTGAGCATAGTTTAAAGCTGTCGGCTTGCATACTTTCTGATATATGGGTATTTGGATTTAAAAAAATTGAGAGCATTTATTAACAGTTGGCAGCTCTGGTGGCTCTTAAGAATACGCTCAGTCATATCTGTTTATGTACACATAGCACATTCGAAATTTGGTTGAAATCCAATTGATAGTGTAGAAGTTATATGCATTTAAAATTTGGACCTATCAGCAGGCTTATAATCTTTTTGGCAACACTGCCATATATGGCCTCCTGGAAATTAATCTGCAATATTATTATCTATACGTGTGCCAATTTTGAAATACCTTCCAAGATATCCAACATGGAGCTCAAATTTCTATTGCGATTTTTCAGCAGTTGGTAGCACTGACATAATTTTCAAATATGGCCGTGAGATATTCAGGTATAGATCTTTACTCCTACCAAATTTTATTTCCATTGCTGCAGCCGTTTAGGAGTTGATAGGGGGGGGGGGGCAGACAGACAGACAGACAGACAGACAGACGGACGACAGACAGACAGACACACATTTGCCCGATCTCATAAGTCTACTTTTTCCTCATTTTTGCAAAATGTGAAAAGTAGGCTAAAAATGGACCCCAAATGTCAAGAAGGTTATCGTCCCCATAAGGCAATAACATGTTTAAAATATGCATAAAATGACGAAAAACAAAGTTAATTAAGCTCCAATTTTATTATAAAATACTTTCTCGCAATAAATGAGGTCTGATCCTTCTACGAAAACCTGCATATTCTGCCTATTTTCGCCTATCCCCAAGTTTGTCCGGTGAAATCTACCTCCGCCTTCCGGCGTGCCGAGAGGACTTTTTAATATAATAATACATGGCATAAGGCCAAAATTCATCATTATGAATGGTATACAATTGTAAACTAATATGCGGAAATGACCTACAAGTACTCTGCAGTGATGATAGTAAAAGGATATGACTACAACATACGAATTAGTATTAACTCCCTTAGCCAAGAGCCACTGCTTCAAGAATGGGACATTGCGCGTAGTTCGCTATTGATACAGGGTCCAGGCAAGGCGTGTAACGTGTTTTTCGAGGGTATATTACGCCACTGACATAAGTCAGTAGGAAGCCATTCAATGTTTATTTACGCGGCAACTTGCTAAGCCAAGATATGTTTCATGTAACTTATTATTATTATTAAGGTATTTTTTGGAGCGTTTTTAATAAGATTATAAGTATAAAGATAGGTTTTCGATGTTAGAGAAAACACTATCAAGTGAATTATTACGAACAACATTATCGCGGAAAATTATATGATTACGGAATTTTACGGATTTTGTCAGTTAGAGTTTATTGAGAGAGAGAGAGATGATTCATTGGGAATTCAGCTACAGGTATATTCTTGTCGAGTAGCGTGACGCAAGCCGTGGGGCACTTCCAGCTGGCTGCATCAAGAAAAGGCGAAATGGCCTGGACCGGTAATCGACATCGTCGCGCCGAGTGTATTGATCCTGAGGTGGGGAGTATCGCGTGGTGGCTCAGCCAATCATAGGAGACCGGGCGAGTAGAAGACGGCTCCGGAGAGGGGGTTCGGCGAGTGCATATAATGTTTGCGCGCCGAGAAGGGAGGTCGATTATCATTGTAAAACTTGACCGTTGTGGCTGCTCGTATGGTTGGTTCCGGTGCGATCGGACCATAACTTAACATTTCTACAACAATCTCCACAACTGACGAAGAAGATGGCGACGTCCAGAAGGCTGTGGGAAGCTCTCTTCAGCATCAAGTACGAGGGAAATGCCACGGCAATTTCCAATGGTAAGCGCGAATGACTCAGTAACTTCTTAGCTTGGGAATACTAGTAAAATCAGTAATTCATCCGACTCCGTTTTCATATAATTCTCTAGTGGTAAATTCAAATCGTTACGCTCCAATTTAAATTTATTATTATTATTATTATTATTATTATTATTATTAAAATTGCCACTACTTGTTTTTTATATAATAAATTCATTTCTTATACTATGCAATCTTTGCTTTCAGTAGGTAGCAATAGATATAGACCAAATTCCTTCTCCTGATACAATTGTTAGTTGGGTTAATGATCAAATCATACCACGATCTGAGTGTGAAGATTCTTAAAGGTGTTCTGCCAGAGCAAGGTGTTGTTAAATATAAATTTAGATTTCAACATAGCGTTGAGGTCTTGGCGCCCATTAATACAACGTATCTTAGTCAGAGTAAACATTACACCTGTCATCCCAACTGTGGAGCTTCTTATATATGTATTTCAAAGTGCAAGGTAGGGCTAAAGAAGACGTTACACTTGTACGCTCAACGTGGAGCAAACAAGACGTTACAGGTGTACCAATAGCCTGTGGATGAACGCAGTTTGGCTCACCAGAGTGAAACCCTCAACATACACAGCAAAAGCCTATAAGGTTTGTTGGTGTTAATTACCTGGCATGAAAACCAATATTCCAATATTATGCATTGTTTTCATGTACAAAAATCCCCTTAATAACAGAAATGAAACTAATGATGAAAATAGCTTATATTCCTAATGTGCAGCCAGGAGGGGAAATTAACTGAACAGCAACATCGCAAGCAGATTAATACAAATTGTTAAATTAAATTATAATATAAATTATGATAACAATCCTGGTAATTAATTGGCCGTAATTTTGTGGTTAGACGATTTGTAGATATAATTGGATAAATTCGAAACAAGCTAAGCGCACTAATGCTGCATGTTAAATACAACGCAATGAGTATTCGTAACTTGCGGATAGGTGGTGGAACAAGGTTATTACATACAGGTGAGGATCATTTCATTCCATTGACAGCGTGTGAAATTCAGATTTTATTGGTGTCCATACGTCATAAACTGAATAATAATAATAATAATAATAATAATAATAATAATAATAATCATTATTTATATTCGTCTTGGCCTTGTATGGATCACGCTTGACAGTCTGTACATTATGTTTTGCCTTCTCTGCCTTGACTCTCTGCCAGTATCTTCTCATCCTTTCTCCTACTTCCCTCGTCTGTTCTTCTGTGAATTCTGTGAAGGTACTTTTCTTTGTCACTGGTTCTTCCCCGTCTCCTGGAAACCTCTGTACTCCTTAGTTAGTCGTCTAAATAATAACTCAATAATACTACTACTACTACTACTAATAATAATAATAAATATTGGGAATACATCCTGATCTACATATCACCATGCAGAAGGCCTTCATCTTGGAGACCTGTTCTATTGTTCACTCGTTTCTCAATGTACCACCTTAAGAGAATTAGCCATACCGTCTTGCAAACAAGCCGACGATATGTTAATATGTCCCACTTATGTGGTGAAATGAGTTTGATAATAATAATAATAATAATAATAATAATGTCTCATTGGGGGACCAATTTATTAATGTCTAATGGAGACACATGTATGGAATCGGGATTTATTCAAATCAAAAGAGGTATCTTTCAGGGAGACAGTTTGAGCCCTCTATGGTTCTGTTTGGCGCTCAATCCTCTATCATCATTGCTGAACAATGCAAAGTGTGGTTTTCCAATTAAGCACCATGGTATAGTGAAAAACAAAATTTCTCATTTGATGTACATGGATGACATTAAACTATATGTATCCTCTGAGAAACACATAGACAATCTAATTACAATAACTGCTTCATTTTCTTCTGATATTAGAATGTCCTTCGGATTAGATAAGTGTCGCACCCTCACCATTCGGCGTGGAAAATTAGAGGCCCGAGCATTTCAACTTGATGACGGTTGTTTCGTAAAGCCTATGGAAGGTAACGAGACCTACAAATATCTTGGTCTCCTGAAATCTAATCGAATTGATCATAAAGGTATTAAAGATAGAACTGTAGCTATCTACAATCAACGCCTTAACAAGATTTTAAAATCAAAGTTGAATGGAAAGATCACCTTTAAGGCTGTTAATACCTATGCTATTCCTGCTTTGACAGACACTATCGGTACTATCAAATGGACGCAGACTGACTTGGAGAACATCCTAATTAGGACCACCTTAACAAAACACAGATGTCTCCACCCTAAGTCAGCTGTTGAGCGATTGACAATCCCGCGCCAAAGAGGAGGACGAGGGTGGGTAGATTATAGGTTAGGGAATAACCCACCCACCAAGGGAAGATGATGAAAAGAAGGAAGTAGATTTTGGAATTGGAAAAGAAGGATAGAAGAATAGGAGGAGAGTCCCACAAAGTAATAAGTTGAAGTTTAAATACACTTAGAAGAAGTCGCCAATAGAAATTAACTCTCGGATACCTAAAGTAGGTACGAGCTTGGTCAAGGCTAACGGGAACCGCAGCTAGGACTTGAGCGGTTTGCGAGAGAGAGGCTTTGGTATATTTCCTCCCAAGCACGTATAAAAGTACTATGGGGAAGGGTGATGGTCTGGCAAGACTTAAAGGAACAAATTTACTGTATGTTTTCTCAAAGAAATTAGGTTTTACAAGGTAATTCGAAGAATGCCAATGATTTAACTCAAGCTTGGTATTTTCAATTTCCAAAATTGTGTAGTTCCTGTAAGGGCGACCAAGTGTCTCTAAGAAGGAATATGATAAAAGATTATGCCTTGTTGGGTAATCTTGGTAAATGAACCAATGGTTGCATTGTGCAATGGCTAAGCTTTTACTCAGCGAGGAGCCGGCTAAAAGTTTAGACAAAAAGAAACACTTATTTTTTAGAAAACTGACCATAAGTTTTCGGAGAGGGTCTCCACAAGCAGGTAGTTGGCTGAGCGAACTTTACTTGCCTTACTGGCCAATTAGAATTAGCTATTATCGCTAAGAAGAACTTTAGTAAGGTGAAAATTAAGAGTTTCTGCCCAAATGCAACAAATGGTGAAAGCTCTGTTAATGATTTTAATATCATTGAGTAAGGAGAGTCAAGGAAGACAGGATTTTGCCTAAACTTTATATTCGAAAATGAAAAAGCAAAGGGAAAAGATGAGTTTATTTTACAATTAGAAAAAATTTGAGGGAATTAACAAGTATGTAATATAACTTTAATTAACATAGTTCATTTGAACTTTTTAATAAATAGGGTCGCAGACCTTTCCACATTAACCAATTGCTCCAGGCAATTGACAATTTAAAAGGTTTCAAACCTTACATGTTTCTGAAATCCTTATAAGATTTGAACAAATGAACAATAAAATAATTAAAGCTTGAACGTAAATTGAAGTACAAAAAGTGCACCTTAAGAAATTCTGGAGAGAATGTTCTAGAGACAGTGACAACTTTGAAAATAACAATAATAACAACGTGAAAAATAAAATAGAAGTTCCTATAACTTCTTATATTTATACAGAGTTAATATGAGAATTATGCAAAGAGGGCAGGTCACTTACTGTGAACCTGAAGAGTTGATCAGAAGGAAGGTTCTAGACCTCTGATGCTTTGAATAAGCCTCGCCAGTCAAATGAGGCAGTTTTCATTTAGCGAGACCAAAAAATAACTCACTCAAGAGTTGAGAGAATTGTTTTCCCTGCCTTTGAAGGGAGGAACAATTTAAGTTTGAAACGTGTGCTTGACACGCAATTATGCAGAATTACTTAATGATAAACCAACAAAATGGAAGGGCACTTCTTAGAATGACACCTTATAGAAAGTTACGATTTCATAAATAATGGTTGTTAGTAGAAGGTTAAGGAAAAGATCATTGGGATATAGGGACAATGTTCATGGCCGTATTTAATATAACCGGACGATCGCGACGCGGTAGAAAAGTGGAGCAAGCACTGATTATCACTATAGTCTGTAAAGATGGATGCAAAGTTCACTGGAGAAACACTGAAGTTTATGAGAAATACAAGTTATTGCAATTATGGAGATAACTGATTGCACTATGTAGGTGAAAGTCTATTTCTTGAAAAAGTGGTAATTTACAATGAAATGCGCCATAGAATTTTCCAGAGGTTCCAGCGGAGGACGAAATTTCACTATTGTAGTAATTTAGTTTTAAACAAATTTCTCCCAAGTACGTGAGAAATACATGATGGCAGGACTCGCAGATAGAGAACAAGTTCTAGAAGGTTCCAGAACGACCTTAGCAGAAAATGGGGTTGAGAAAATCCAACGGAGGATATAGTTTTATGATTATAGGCAGTGGGTATTAGATAATATCCCACGTAGCGAGAGGGTTTCTCGTTTGAATCGCTTAAGAAAAGCTCTTTTTAGTAAGGTTGGCTTATACAAGAAAAAAGCTCAACATGGCAAATCCCACGAAGAGTGATTATTGCCCCAAAGTAAATAGTTTCACACTGCCTATAAAAGATAGTTAAAACACGAGGAAGTTAAAACCATGAAGATGAGGTTAAAACTTGAATCAGGTACTTATCTTTGTTGCATGGCGAAGGTGAAGTTCTTCACTAATACTTAAAGTTCCAACATGGCGTGGAATTTAAAAACTGCCTCGTTAGGTCAGGAGGCTGGCTCTGGTTGAGCCTTTACTGATTACTGCGACTGCCGACTAAGAAGTGAGAGCAGCAAAACGAAGCGCGGAAGGTCCTAGGAAGGGGAGAGAGTGGGGGTAGGAAACAAAAGGTATACATATCAGCATAACCAACTTATTAACAATAAATTCTCTTCTCTTGCTGAGCTGGTCTTCAAGGAGTTGATAGATGATACTAGCGCAGCATGGTGAGCAAAGAAGTAGACGTAGTCCTCTTGCTCAAGGAGAAAATAGCTGACGATGGTACCGAGATCTGGTAGCCAAATGGATAAGTAAGTCATCTTGCACGAGGAGGAATTGAGTAGCTTCAGAGGTTCGCTACTAGAGGGCGCTAGGTGGATCACAGAAGTTATATATCTGAAACATACTTATGAAGACATAAGAGCCATGCTCAACAGGGAGAAAACAGATGATCACTGTTGGTGTTTGGCAAAGAGGAAGGAAAAAATGAACATGCAAAGAGCAATAGACATTATATCTCTCGTACCGTGTATTCAAAGAATACACCATACTGGGGGGACAAACACCAACAGAGAGCAGATAAGCAGTTACACATTTATTGGAAGCGGAGCGATCAAAGACAGTGGTCTTGTGATCGGTCCATTTGTAGTCAAGATTCTGGCCACCCTGACTCTCCCATCTCTTCCAGGGTAACATTGGGTCACCCTACCAGAAATCCATACTAGGGGGGGTGAAATATCTCTAACCAAGACCAAGTCCCCTACTTTAATGTCGGGACTGGAAAGAAACCACTTCTGCCTCCGTTGCAAGGAAGTTAAATATTCCAAGTTCCACCTCTTCCAAAAAGAATTACGGAGGGCTTCAAGTTTCCGCCAAGCGATAGGTAGATTAGAATCCCTGTAAGAATTAGTAAGAGGAGGAGGGGCAGAAAGAGAAGTGCCAATAAGGAAGTGACCAGGGGTGAGTGGAAGTAGGTCATCAGGGTCATTGGAAAGTGGAGTTAAAGGGCGAGAGTTAACAACACCTTCAATCAAAACAGACAGTGAATTGAATTCTTCGTAAGTCAGAATTCGATTACCTAAGACTTTTCTTAAATGACGTTTAGTGAGCTTTACGCAAGATTCCCACCTACCACCATGATGCGGACGTAAGGAGGTATGAAGCGCCATTTGAAACCTTTTGAATAAGAAAAATTAGAGATTTGTTCCATTGCAGGAGAGGAAGTGAGAGCTTTCTTCCACAAGGAGGCCGCACCCTGAAAGGTGGAAGCGTTATCAGAGAACATCTCAGAAGGAACACCACGCCTAGCGGTGAAACGAGAGACAGCTGATAAAAAATAGGAAGTAGAAGCATTCGTTACTAGTTCCAAGTGGATTGCGCCAGTAACCATGCAAACAAAGAGAGAAACATAAAGCTTACCAAACAATTTGCGTTTAGCTTCAGGAGGGTTTTGTTGATATTGGAACGGACCCATATAGTCCACTCCAGTTAAAGCAAATGGGCGTATTGGAGAAGAACGAAAAGAGGGCAGATCGCTCATTAATTGAGTGTTGATTTTAGGTTTCGCTTTGAAACAAGGAATGCACTTATGAATTACAGAAGAAACTTCATGAATTCCATTTATAATCCAGTACTTTTCTCTTAAGAGACAGAGCAGAGTACGTGTACCAACATGAAGATTACGATAATGAAAGTCACGTATAATTAAAGAAGTAACGTGATGTTTGGAAGGCAAAATAACGGGATGCTTTTTGTCCTCAGAGAGTAAAGATTGCGAGAGCCTTCCACCTACCCTAAGTAATCCATGGTCATCAAGAAACGGGGCTAAAGCACGAAGACGGCTGGATTTGGGAAGATCTCTTTTAGAAGAAAGCAATGACAATTCAGAAGAAAAGGCTTCTTGCTGTGTCAATTGTAACATCTTAATGGTAGCAAGATTCAATTCATGATTGGTAAGGTGTGGTTTAGGGAGAAGAGGTTGGTCAACCACAAGATATTTCCATCTAAGGAGATAGGCAACAATCCGTAGTAATTTATGGAAGGAAGAATAGCGTGACAACAAAGGATAAGAAGCATTGGAAACCAAACACGAAGCAATAGACAGAGGTACTTTAGCGTCAGGCAAGTTGGAGTTTGGAGCAAGAGGTTTAGAAGGCCATGAGGAAGATTCGTCTACTAGCCACGAGGGCCCATGCCAGTACAATTGGGAAGCTGCCAATTGAGAGGGTAAACAACCGCGAGAGATGATATCAGCTGGATTATCCGAACTGGGAATATGCCTCCATTGACATCCAGAAGAAAGTGTTTGAATTTTGGAAACCCTGTTTGCGACAAAAGTTTGCCAGTGAGAGGGGTTTTTGGCAATCCAAGAAAGGGCGATCATAGAATCGCTCCAGAGATAGATTTGCGAGAATTCGACCTTTAATACTTCCTGTAATTTCTTGACAAGTTCTGCAGCCATTAGTGCAGCGCACAGTTCGAGCCTGGGTAAAGTGATAGTTTTAAGAGGAGCGACCTTCGATTTGGCACAAACGAGGTTAGAAACTGAAGATCCATAAAGTGAATCGTGATAAACTAAATATGCACAGCAACCATAAGCTTTTTCGGAACTGTCCACGAATACATGAAGGAAAAAAGATGCATTAGAATGAGAGCTGATTAAATTCCTGGGAATTTCAATGAGGGAAAGATCCAGCAAATTGCTGCGAAACGAGAGCCAACGATTAAGAAAAGAAAGAGGGACAGCGTCATCCCATTCACATTTAAGTGACCACAGCTCTTGCATGAAGAGTTTGGCTATGACAATAACTGGGGCAAGAAATTGAAGCGGATCAAAAATTTTTGCAATTTCAGAGAGGATTTGTCTTTTTGTATTAGGAAGCACTTCTGCGAGCGTAACTTTATAGATAAGAGTGTCAGTGCTAGTGCACCAATGAACTCCTAAAGTTTTTATAGATTCGGGGTTTCCACAAATTTCGACAGAAGAGGGATCTACGTCTTCGATGGGAAATTGGGCGAGAAACTCAGGTGAGTTGGAGTTCCACTTATGAAGTGGGAAACCTCCATTCCTTAGTAATGCTTGAAGTTCTAAAGACACAAAAGAAGCTTCCTCCAAAGTAGAGAAGGACTGCAAGTAATCGTCAACATAGAATGACGTAGTTAGTGCTTCAGAGGCTTTGGGGTTAAATAAATGACCATCTTGTGAGGCAAGCAAGTGTAGGGATCGGATAGCAAGAAAAGCAGAGGGTTTTAAGCCATAGGTAACAGTTTTCAAGCGAAATACCTTAATGGGCTTATTGATTTCATCACGCCACAAGATTCTTTGAAGATCTCGTTGTTCTGGTTGAATTAACACTTGACGGTACATCTGTTTTATATCGGCTATGACAGCTATGGGAAATAATCGAAAGTTTAAAAGTATAGCAGATAAATCTGATTGAATAGCAGGACCAGAATAAAGAGTGTCATTAAGGCTGTTGCCATTAACGTCGGGTGATGAACCATTGAAAACAACTCGAATTTTATCTTTTACAAAAGGGTTTTTCCACACAGGATGATGATTTAAATAAAACGTTTCGATTGGGGGGTGCAATTCATCATCGGATTTGTTAACAACCTCCATATGATCTAAGCTTTCATACTCATCCATGAACTCAGTGTACTGCTTTTTGACGAAGGGTTCCTTTTTGAATTTGCTCTCGATAGCAAAGAGAGCTTTTCGAGCTTTGGGCTGAGAGTTGATAAGTTTAGGAGGATTATTTAATCTTGGCATTTGAACGACGAACCGGCCATCAGAAGAACGAGTGGTCGTGTTCAAAAAAAGTTGCTCACAGAATTCATTTTCTGAAGAGGTTACATTGGGAGAATCGACATTTTCAAGCCTCCAGAACTGTTCCAGGTCAGTATTAGAGAAGTAACATTGCGATGTAGGTTGGGGTGAATAATGGGGAAGTTGCCCTGTGACAATCCATCCAAAATTAGTGTCTCTAGCGACCACGTTTGAGGATAGCTTGCGAACCTGTTTCTGAAGGCAGTTCCAAAAGACATTGGCACTGAAGAGTATGTCAATGGGATTTTGTATGTTAAACGAAGGATCGGCTAACCTTAAATGCGAGGGAATGTTTAACCCCGAAATATCAACCGAGTGACTCGGAGTGTCTTCTCCAATGCTATTGAGAATCAGGCAATTAAGTTTAAGAAAGTTGTTTCTATGACAAGTATCTCTTATGGTTAGTTTTGAAAATTGTAAAGCTTGCGATTTTGAGCTGTTGATGCCCGACACATTGATAGAAGTGGGGTTTACGGGTAGGCCTAGTTTTCTAATCAAGGAATTGGACACAAAATCATGAGTTGCCGCTGAGTCTAGAAGACCGCGTGCACGGACCCAGTTGCCGAAATTATCCTGAACGTCAATTTGGACAGTAGACAACAATACTTGAGCACTGCGAATGGACTTAGCATTTTGAATGTATGATGAAGCATTAGAACTGTTAACACTATCATTTTTCGGCGAAGTAGATGCTGTCGATGACCTTGCCTGATCATGACTATGTAGCAGGGTATGATGAGCCTTTTCACAATGGTAGCAAAGTCTTGTGGACTTACAGTTAGAAGCAGAATGCGTGGGCGCTAGGCAGTTGAAACAATGTTTGTTTTGAGCGACTAGTTTTCGTCTGTCATCGACTGACATTTCTTTAAAGGATTTGCAGAGGTATAGGGCATGGGGATCTTTACAAAGTATGCACTTTACAGGTTCGTTTAAACTTTTGCGAGGTTCACCTTGCGTGTTTAAAACAATAGAGCTAGCAACACGACGTTCACTAGACCTAGTTGGGTAACCAGTGGAGTTTGATTTGAATTTGGATGAGCTGGACCCTGGTTTTTGGGTATTAGACGCTGAGCGTTCGCTTTTGGGTTTGATGGACATTAATTCGAATTTGGAACTAGGAGATGAAGGTTCGCTCTGATTAGCTAGCGCGGTTAAAAGTTGGCATCTAGCGTTTATGAAAGTGACTAAATGCTCGTAAGAGTAGTCATCTTCCTTAGAAAGTTCAATTTCCCAAGCTTTGAGGGTAGCAGCATCAACTTTAGAAACTACTAAATGTATTAGGAAAGTATCCCAATGTTCCGTAGGCTGCTCTAATTGGGACAAAGCTTTAACGTGGAGTTGGGTAGTATCAATTAAAGTACGCAAGCTAGTGACGCAGGTAGGTTAAATAGAGCCTTAATATGGCGTTGAATACGTAAGCGTGAATTTCCATATCTTTCTTTTAATAAGTTAAAGGCAATGGGGTAATTTTCGGCACGCAGAGGAAGTGCTTCAACTAACTGCAAAGCTTGACCTCGAAGGATAGATCTCAAGTAATGAAACTTGTAAATGACTTGAATGTCTTCATTGTCATGAACAAGGGAGCAAAATAATTCATAGAAAGAATCCCAAGTGGATTCATCTCCAGAAAAATGGGGTAAATCAATTTTCGGTAAAGTGGGTTTGGGCTTGTGAGTGCCTTCACGGAAAGAAGTTTGGGGTTCATGAAGGGAACCAAGAACAGAAGCGTCCTTTTTCTGCTCCTCTTCGAGTTGGCGTATTATTTTGAAAGCGGAACCTATGCCTTCGTAATATAAGTTCTCTACTTCGACACGATCTTCTGTTTGATTGAGCATACAAGTTTCAATTTCAGTTTGAATGTTACAGTAGTTTTCATAAGAACGTTCAAAATCCTTTACACGATGTTTCAACAAATCTAATTGCGCATCTGAGGGATCTAATTCTTTTATGTACCTTCTGAATCGGGTAATTTGCCCTTTATAGGATGCTCGTTTAGAAGTAAGTTTTTCATCCTTATCCTTATCAGTGGGAGCCATACTAAAGAAGATAAATGAAAATGTAACTCACGAAACTGTGGAACCTTGGAAATGCTGTCAAGCTGGCAGCAGCGTATGAGTAGAAAGAATGGGACACACCATAGGAGACAGGAGCGGCCTCTTTCCCGTTCACAGGCTTTGCACGATGTGGTTATAGCTGAAATATTCAACACAGATATTAGAAATATGCAAAGTAATGTCAAATGACACTATTTTAAAAAGAGAAAAGAAAAAATGGGCTCTCCCGGGTTTCTGGGACCAAATTTTGGGTAGATTATAGGTTAGGGAATAACCCACCCACCAAGGGAAGATGATGAAAAGAAGGAAGTAGATTTTGGAATTGGAAAAGAAGGATAGAAGAATAGGAGGAGAGTCCCACAAAGTAATAAGTTGAAGTTTAAATACACTTAGAAGAAGTCGCCAATAGAAATTAACTCTCGGATACCTAAAGTAGGTACGAGCTTGGTCAAGGCTAACGGGAACCGCAGCTAGGACTTGAGCGGTTTGCGAGAGAGAGGCTTTGGTATAGTTCCTCCCAAGCACGTATAAAAGTACTATGGGGAAGGGTGATGGTCTGGCAAGACTTAAAGGAACAAATTTACTGTATGTTTTCTCAAAGAAATTAGGTTTTACAAGGTAATTCGAAGAATGCCAATGATTTAACTCAAGCTTGGTATTTTCAATTTCCAAAATTGTGTAGTTCCTGTAAGGGCGACCAAGTGTCTCTAAGAAGGAATATGATAAAAGATTATGCCTTGTTGGGTAATCTTGGTAAATGAACCAATGGTTGCATTGTGCAATGGCTAAGCTTTTACTCAGCGAGGAGCCGGCTAAAAGTTTAGACAAAAAGAAACACTTATTTTTTAGAAAACTGACCATAAGTTTTCGGAGAGGGTCTCCACAAGCAGGTAGTTGGCTGAGCGAACTTTACTTGCCTTACTGGCCAATTAGAATTAGCTATTATCGCTAAGAAGAACTTTAGTAAGGTGAAAATTAAGAGTTTCTGCCCAAATGCAACAAATGGTGAAAGCTCTGTTAATGATTTTAATATCATTGAGTAAGGAGAGTCAAGGAAGACAGGATTTTGCCTAAACTTTATATTCGAAAATGAAAAAGCAAAGGGAAAAGATGAGTTTATTTTACAATTAGAAAAAATTTGAGGGAATTAACAAGTATGTAATATAACTTTAATTAACATAGTTCATTTGAACTTTTTAATAAATAGGGTCGCAGACCTTTCCACATTAACCAATTGCTCCAGGCAATTGACAATTTAAAAGGTTTCAAACCTTACATGTTTCTGAAATCTTTATAAGATTTGAACAAATGAACAATAAAATAATTAAAGCTTGAACGTAAATTGAAGTACAAAAAGTGCACCTTAAGAAATTCTGGAGAGAATGTTCTAGAGACAGTGACAACTTTGAAAATAACAATAATAACAACGTGAAAAATAAAATAGAAGTTCCTATAACTTCTTATATTTATACAGAGTTAATATGAGAATTATGCAAAGAGGGCAGGTCACTTACTGTGAACCTGAAGAGTTGATCAGAAGGAAGGTTCTAGACCTCTGATGCTTTGAATAAGCCTCGCCAGTCAAATGAGGCAGTTTTCATTTAGCGAGACCAAAAAATAACCCACTCAAGAGTTGAGAGAATTGTTTTCCCTGCCTTTGAAGGGAGGAACAATTTAAGTTTGAAACGTGTGCTTGACACGCAATTATGCAGAATTACTTAATGATAAACCAACAAAATGGAAGGGCACTTCTTAGAATGACACCTTATAGAAAGTTACGATTTCATAAATAATGGTTGTTAGTAGAAGGTTAAGGAAAAGATCATTGGGATATAGAGACAATGTTCATGGCCGTATTTAATATAACCGGACGATCGCGACGCGGTAGAAAAGTGGAGCAAGCACTGATTATCACTATAGTCTGTAAAGATGGATGCAAAGTTCACTGGAGAAACACTGAAGTTTATGAGAAATAAAAGTTATTGCAATTATGGAGATAGCTGATTGCACTATGTAGGTGAAAGTCTATTTCTTGAAAAAGTGGTAATTTACAATGAAATGCGCCATAGAATTTTCCAGAGGTTCCAGCGGAGGACGAAATTTCACTATTGTAGTAATTTAGTTTTAAACAAATTTCTCCCAAGTACGTGAGAAATACATGATGGCAGGACTCGCAGATAGAGAACAAGTTCTAGAAGGTTCCAGAACGACCTTAGCAGAAAATGGGGTTGAGAAAATCCAACGGAGGAAATAGTTTTATGATTATAGGCAGTGGGTATTAGATAATATCCCACGTAGCGAGAGGGTTTCTCGTTTGAATCGCTTAAGAAAAGCTCTTTTTAGTAAGGTTGGCTTATACAAGAAAAAAGCTCAACATGGCAAATCCCACGAAGAGTGATTATTGCCCCAAAGTAAATAGTTTCACACTGCCTATAAAAGATAGTTAAAACACGAGGAAGTTAAAACCATGAAGATGAGGTTAAAACTTGAATCAGGTACTTATCTTTGTTGCATGGCGAAGGTGAAGTTCTTCACTAATACTTAAAGTTCCAACATGGCGTGGAATTTAAAAACTGCCTCGTTAGGTCAGGAGGCTGGCTCTGGTTGAGCCTTTACTGATTACTGCGACTGCCGACTAAGAAGTGAGAGCAGCAAAACGAAGCGCGGAAGGTCCTAGGAAGGGGAGAGAGTGGGGGTAGGAAACAAAAGGTATACATATCAGCATAACCAACTTATTAACAATAAATTCTCTTCTCTTGCTGAGCTGGTCTTCAAGGAGTTGATAGATGATACTAGCGCAGCATGGTGAGCAAAGAAGTAGACGTAGTCCTCTTGCTCAAGGAGAAAATAGCTGACGATGGTACCGAGATCTGGTAGCCAAATGGATAAGTAAGTCATCTTGCACGAGGAGGAATTGAGTAGCTTCAGAGGTTCGCTACTAGAGGGCGCTAGGTGGATCACAGAAGTTATATATCTGAAACATACTTATGAAGACATAAGAGCCATGCTCAACAGGGAGAAAACAGATGATCACTGTTGGTGTTTGGCAAAGAGGAAGGAAAAAATGAACATGCAAAGAGCAATAGACATTATATCTCTCGTACCGTGTATTCAAAGAATACACCAGAGGGCTCACGGACATTATCCAATTGTATGCAAGGCTAGTGAGGAACCTTCAGAGATATTTTCTGGGCAGACATGACTCTCCCATACATCAAGCCGCAGTGAAGGCAGATGAAAAGTGTACACCACTGGATCTTCTTCACGTAAGGCGTATACAGTAAGCCACTGATGAGGAATGTTCAGCCATCAAGCTTCAGCAGTGGACGCAGAAAGTTCTGCACGGTCGTCGTCATCCGTATGATCTCAACCAGAAACATGTCGACATTGATGCGTCGAACAGCTGGTTGACTCATGCGGACCTATTCACTGAGACTGAAGGATTCATGGTTACAATCCAGGATCAAGTAGTGGCTACCAAAAACTATCTTAAGTATATAGTTAAGGCAAATATTCAGGATGATATGTGCCGGGAAGCCAACTAGAACCGGAAACAATTCAACATATCACAGGAGGCTGCCAAGCAATCTTCTATACTGATTACATGAAAAGGCACAACCAAGTGGCCAAAAGGGGGCAGATGACCTCGTAGTTCCTCCCCTTAAAACAACAATAACTAACTAACTAACAAGTGGCCAAAATAATGCACCTACACCTTGCTCAAAAGCACTTATTATCTGAAAATATATACTTTGCCTTACTATCAGTATGTTCCTGACTCTGTTTTGGGAAATCTTAGTCACACGTTGTTGTGGGATCGATCAGTTATTACTGATAAAACCATATCAGCAAACCGGACAGATATCGTTCTTGTGGACAAGGTGCAGAAGAGAACCTTCCTAATTGATATTGCAGTGCCCAATTCCCATAATCTGCATCAAACCTGCTGTGATAAAATCACCAAATGTCTGGCCTTGGCTGAGGAATTACGGCAAATGTGGAGACAGGAAAGTGTAGTGGTTCTGCCCATAGTCATTTCTTCTACCGGCATCATCCCTAAATCATTGGCTCGCAACCTAGAAATATTGAGAATACAACTCGGTCTACATATCACCATGCAGAAGGCCGTCATCTTGGAGACCTGGTCCATTGATCGCTCGTTTCTCAATGTGCCACCTTAAGAGAATTAGCCATACCGTCTTGCAAACAAGCCGACGATATGTTGATATGTTCCACTTATGTGGTGAAATAAATGTGAAATAATAATAATAAAAGTCGCTGAAGGCCATCCTCGTTAAATTGGGGCTCCACCGTAATATGCATACCTGTGTGCAGAAAGTAGTTATTTCAGAGACCTGCTTCATAGTTCGTTCGTCCCTCAACCTACCGATATAGAGAACTCCTCTTCATCTTGCAACAAATGCCGATGAAATGGTGAATGTTACCCAATGACATGCTGAACATATGAAAAATAATAAAAATTATTGGGTGTGTGCAACTACGATGCGCGACGAAATTTGAGAGTGACAACGTATTCTCGGACTGATTTGTTTAAACTGTCGCTCTAGCGAAATTTCAGTTTCGTATATTTTTTAATTATGTATTTTGCGGAACGGAAAGTTCACAGACGAAATGAAGAAAAACCGAGTTGCACTTCCAGGGAAACTCCAAACACAACCACTCTTCTCTAAAGTTTTAACTCAACACGACTCGACAGTTTGCTGCTGGCTGTATCTGGGGTAATATGTTCGCCCGCTAGCTAGGCTGTAACTGGGGTGATAGACTCGCCCCTAGCCAGCTCGTAAACTGTCGCCTCAGCATTTGAATGGAGATTGTTAGAAGAAATGAAAACGTAAAAGCACTTATAGTGGGCGATGTATTGAAGATGGAGATATGCTCTCGCGGACTTTTTTTGTAGAACTTTTCATGCTGAAAAATTCTTACACCCATAGTATACAGACATTTTTAATGGTTTGCCCAGCGTAAGCATAAAAAGCGCACGGACACCATGTGTTTTTTCGACTTCTTCACTGAAATCGTTACTGCTCGGCTTCTTTTGATCATAAATAAATAATTGTCTACAGAAATCTTCCTCGAGATATCCTTTACAGAATGGTGAAAACCGCATCAAAATCCATCCAGAGGTTCATCCGTGTCATCCAAAAACGACATTAGCGACACTTGAGCGCAGCAACAGAAGAGAGAGAGAGAAAGAGAGAGAGAGAGAGAGAGCGTTGCAGCAGAAGAGAGATAAAATGATATCACCACCTTTCACTGTAACACTTTTTCACGAACGTCACTCTATTCCAACAATTTATTTGACGTTGTCACGTCAATAATAATAATAAGGAATCAATAAGTCAGGACAGTTCCTATGATCTATGATCATCTCCAGCACTGGCGTGAATCCGACCAACTTAAAGGAATCTCTCGCAGATTTTAATTTAGACCCAGACCTTTTTAAGCTGATGCAGAAGACAGTCATACTTTCGACGTGTCGCATAGTAAGGCTGTTTTGAGCCTGCTGTTCCCAAGTTTGCAGGATCAAATCGTGGCGCAGTCAGTTGGCATTTGAGGGTGCGCAAATGCTAGGGAGCCATGTCAGTAGATTTACTGGCACGATAAAGAACCCTTTCGGGGCAAAATTCCGGCACTCCGGATCGTTACCGCTGAGCCACGCAGCCAATCTTCTATTAGACACACAGATAGACAGAGACAACTACGACACTAAAATGATAGTCTACATTTATTTATGTAGTGATAAAAAACTGATAAATTTGTTGAAATTTGAAGAAGAAGAAGAAGAAGAAACAGCATTGTACTAACTTACACTTAAAATTGTCCATGCCAGTTTACCAACTGTAGGTATATCTCATCTCCAATGCAAAGCCAACATAACTCACAATATGTCATTTTCGAGTTTATAAGTATACGAGGATAAAGCAATCCAATGTGGATAATCTAACCTGTATTCATCAATGGGGCACTAAAACAGGGTGGTTGGGGGTATGGCTTTGCAGCCGAAGACGTGCTATTTCCCAGGTTAGGAAGCGCTAAACAGCGTGAAAACCATAGTATAATGTGCGAGGTTTACCGAGAAAGAAAGAATAGTTATATTATTCAAACATGTCTAGCGGGCTAATACTACGTCTCATTACTTTGTGTTTGCACTAAATTATGCAGTACAGTATGACAAAACACATGATGTCCGCGGTGGGTCTGCATATGGCGAGTGGTTCTCCCAAAAATCCATGTTACTTCAGTCACTTGACTGCATGCCTAACACCGTAACCATTTTGGCAACAACGCTACAAGTGTCACGTGTTCATGAAGGGAAGGAGCTGTCATGTTGTTGGCGTCTTCCCTCATTTTTGTGAACTCGGCCTTCACTTATGACCTGCCTGTGATCTTTCCTGCATAACAGCTGGCTGGACGTCCATTACGCGTTATCTTGTTTACGTTTCTCTATACACAAAATCAGTTTGGTTGGTTCTTAAATTTAGGGGCTGCGACAACGAGGTCATGTAGCCCCGTGTACTTTGGGTGTGTGTAGAATATGTCTGATAACCGGTGTTAATTGTGTTGACTGTATTAGTGTGTGTTATCTGTTTTTTAATTCAAGTAAGGACTGCAGACCTACTTTCGCCGACAAACGCCATTGTCCACGACTACTAGTTCAGAACTTAGCTACCAGACCGCCACTGCAGTTGGCTCTTGGCAACGAACGTAGGAACCTAAGAACTTTGTTTACATTCTTAACCTATACAATTTAGCTTCACACAGGTGTAATTAGTGGAAGGTTCTTTAACATGCCATAAATCTATGACATGGGTCCACCGGTTTTACTTCCCCTCCGAAGGAAGGCATACTGAGGGATTTTGAACGCTCTTAAAAAGTCCGACGACTTCGGCCGGACATGAACTCGCGATCTTTGGCATAGAAGCTCAGCATGCTACCGACTGCGCCACCGAAGCCGTCCAAAATCAGTTTATCACGTCTTATCATGATACTAAAGCGCAGCGTTAGGTCATGGGGCCAAGCTCTCTGCTGATTCGGTAGACGCGTGTGTTCGAGCCCCACCGTCGGTCATCCTTGAAATGGTTTTCCGTGGTTTCCCCATTTTCAACACCAGGCAAATGCTGGGACGGTACCTTCTGACAGGCCACGGCCGCTTCCTTCCACATCCTTGCCAAGTTTCATTCATCTTCATCCATTCCATCTCTCATCCCGACGCGCAGGTCGCCCACGGGCGTCGACTATAAAGATCTGCACTCGGCCTCTCAGGAGGCCACACGAAAAAAAATCATGATACTTCCTGGTTCCTGGGTTTACACACAGTAGTAGGCTTGCAAGTGATGTTGCCGTAATCGACTTACTTTCCCTCCTGTTTCCTTCTAAACCACGCATTTCCCTATGCGTTTTTCACGTCTTTCGGCGCTTCTTCACAAGGGAAATCGCATGCAACTGGTTGCCTATTGTCGGCCCAGAGTACTACAGCTCTTATGGCACAAGTGTTACCACGTGTAGCGGCGCAACTATAGTACAGCACACAACACGAGCAACTACGATGCTAACAACAGCAATGATGAGAAGCTTACCAACATCAGTCGTGTTCATAAATACTACGTACCTCAAAGTAGTCACTATTGTTGTTTTATTAGGCTAAACACTCACTACCCACCAACTTCTAAAGAAGAGGTCTGCAGCTGCACTCATGCGGCGAGTGGAACTCAAAACCAAGGAGGATATATGGGTAGAGCTGCAACTTAATGCAAAATGTTGACACCAACCTATTGCTCGGCCACGGCCGACTGAATGCGCTCATACCGGCCTAGACAATGAGACCTTTTTCATGAAATCTTGTTAGTTACTCAACTGCTCACACAGCGCTGTTCACCAAGCATTGCACGACTAAGACTTATCTCTACTTAGCGTAAAACAAAGTCCCCGATTCTTGGATATCACGGGTAATCTCGAGAACCACTGGATGGATTTTGATGCGGCTTTCACCATTCTGTACAGGTAATATCGAGGAAGATTTCTGTAGAAAATAATTTATTTATGATCAAAGGGAGCCAAGCAGTAACGATTTTAGATTTCAGTGAATAGGTCGAAGAAAGAACTTGACGTCCGTGCGCTTTTTAAGCTTACGCTGGACAAACCGTTAAAAATATCAATATACTAAGAGTGTAAGAATTGTTCAGCTAGAAAAATTGTACAAAAAAGTCCGCGTGAGCATATCTCTATCTTCGATACATCGCCCACTATAAGTGTTTTTAGTTTAGACGGGAGGGGGATTTGGCTTGCACCTCGCCATTCTTAAATTACGTCTGACAGGAATTCCTTGCACATTCATAACTGTTCCCGGGCGAAGCCGGGGCGGGTTGCTAGTGACACTATTATATTATCATTATAATTCCCACAATATCAAAATGCAAATTATATCACAAAATAAAATAGCGTGCTAATAAATCTAAGAGAAATTAGACATACCTTGCACCTCGTTACAGTTGAATTCGATCAGAATCACTCGGTTTTCATTAAAGTTTATGCATTTTTCTGCTGAACGGTTTGGAAGTTCAGCAACTGGAAACTAGGACTGTTATTTACTTAAAATATTCATTTTTGTATTTTTGTACTATTTGTGTTCATGATTTCATTACATTGTCAGAATTACCGACAGTAGTGGCTACGCTGGCTAAAGGGCAGCGTTAGGCCATGGGGCCAAGCTCTCTGCTGACTCGGTAGACGCGTGTGTTCGAGCCCCACCGTCGGCCGTCCTTGAAATGATTTTTCGTGGTTTCCCATTTTTCAACACCAGGCAAATGCTGGGACGGTACCTTCTAACAGGCCACGGCCGCTTCCTTCCACATCCTTGCCCAGTTTCATTCATCTTCATCCATTCCATCTCTCATCCTGACGTGCAGTTCGCCCACGGGCGTCGACTAGAAAGACCTGCACTCGGCCTCTCAGGAGGCCACACGAAAAAAAATGTCAGAATTAATGCTTTAATTAGTAGGGTATACTATTCAGTGTACCTATTATAAATAAAAACCGTGAGGTTTCTCACCTCCCCATATTACGAAACCCGGTTGCCTAATACGAGGAAAGTGCACTTTTAAAGTTAACAATAATATCAGAGGGTATTACAACACCAAACGTGCCCATATTTATAATATACATAGTATATCGCCTGAGGTTAACATTGGTGAGAAAACCAAAATTATTCCGTTCCTTCTTATGTCTAATGTGAGCCCTATAAAAAAACTCCCCATATTTGGCGACTTTCCTCTACCCATTTTTAGAAGATACCTTATGCACTGGACAGCTGAATCCGTGATTAATTGTATAGGTAGCTTCGTAAGTCTCAGAACTCAGGAAGTCCTTTCTAGCAGCGTTACTAGCAGCTTTCAAAGTTTCAAGGTAAGAAAGAAAATATTCCTCTAGCCAGTTTAGGCGACTGACATTTAATGAGAAAAAAATGCCCTTTATCTGGATTTCTAGACTGAATATGATGATATGTGATGCTTACGTCATGCATAGCGAACCATTTATTAACGTTTTTCAAAAAAAATGGTTGCTTCTGCGTCCATGAATGTGTACGCTTCCGGGTGCATGCCTATATTTTCTTTTAGTGTACTAATGGCACCAATAACTTCTGACGAGAACACTTCCTTGGCACGCCGAACATTCATTTTTTCAAATTTAGTGGGTTCGATGTGTTTTTTAGTGAGGTGTCTGACCGGTTTGACGATCTCACCCTTTTGCATTCTGTATAGTAATGACAAGTATTTCCCTGAAATTATTCCAGTACCATCAGTCATCTCTCGTTACAGAAACTGCGTTCTAATGTTTCTTTTTAGAATGTGACAATGATCAAAACTAGGGAATACATTCCTAGACTCGTCGTATGGGTGATTGACCATTGGTTGCAAATTCTCTCCCCCTAAATGCCTCATCATTGTAGTGTTAGTTTTGTGATTATCAGAGACAGTTATTATAATTATGAAACCGCATTGTTCAACCTCGAGAATAACGTCCAGCAGGAGTTTATGTAAGTCCCGTCCTGACAGCTGCTTCTTGAAAAAGAAGGCACACGGTATCTGATAATTTGTCGAAAGATCTTAGCACAAAACACAACACACGATTAGCTGCTACTTGTTCCCGGCTGTAATTTTGATCCTCTCTTTCCTTTTAATGAGACGGTGTTGGAGTAGTGTCCTTGTAAACGAAGAAGGTGCAAGGTATGTCTAATTTCTCTTAGATTTATTAGCACGCTATTTTATTTTGTGATATAATTTTAATTTTGATAATGCGGAAATTATAATGATAATAATTATATAGTGTCACTAGCAACCCGCCCCGGCTTCGCCCGGGAACAGTTATGAATGTGCAAGGAATTCCTGTCAGACGTAATTTAAGAATGGCGAGGTGCAAGCCAAATGCCCCTCCCGTCCAAACTAAAAACACTTATAGTGGGCGATGTATCGAAGATAGAGATATGCTCTCGCGGACTTTTTTTGTAGAATTTCTCACGCTGAACAATTCTTACACTCATAATATAATGATATTTTTAACGGTTCGCCCAGCGTAAGCTTAAAAAGCGCACGGACGCCAGGCTATTTTTTCGACCTTTTCACTGAAATCGTTACTGCTTGGCTCCCTTTGGTCATAAATAAATTATTTTCTACACAAATCTTCCTCGAGATCACCTTTACAGAATGGTGAAAGCAGCATCAAAATCCATCCAGTGGTTCTTGAGATTACACATTTAATATACGTACTGTTCAGCTTATTCCTTATCGCGCCTATAATGGGAGGGGAGTGCGCTCTACCGGCAACGAGTAGAAACTTTCCAATTACATGTTATACATGGGTTCTGACTGGGAATGTCAAGGCCGGGGAGCGCAAGTAGTTCCAACTGGCAATATGAGATGGCGCGACGATACACTTTCGAGCGCGATCCGTCCCCGACCTGGCCCACTGGCCCCTCTCCACTCCCGGCCCAAGCCTACTCGACCCTTTCCCCTATTCTATCCCCCCCACCTAAACTTTATATTCCTTCCATTCTTTCTTTTCCCTGCCTTATAATGGTCATATTTTAGTAATTGGTCTAATAATAGGCGTATTCTTCCCCCTGTGATATCAGGTAGAGAATAGTTGTGGATGTTTCAAGGTTATCAGCCCATGTTTCCACAAAGCACATAGCATGACATAGGCCTACCCCACAGACATGTACAAATAGAAAGAGTAGGCTACTATACTACAATATTAACAAGTAGTTCCGTGAAGAACTATACAGCCTATTTTCATATATCCTACTTATGTTAATTGCCACTATCAACATACAAAATTTCAGTTTAATTGCTGTAATAGATTCGTAGATATTGAGAACCGACTAAATAATTCGGATGGTCACCATATTGGATTTTATATATGTAGGTCCTAGAGTTATGTACTGTTACATGAAGATTATTGTGTACATGTAGCATTCAAACTTCAATCGCATGATTAGGACACAAGAAGTAACAAGGAGATTTTAAAATTTCGCACAGCTGCCATCTTGTGGTTATGCAAACAATTGAAATAAATTAGATGTCAGTGGATTAACATTCGTAAAAGGATTCACTGTACCAAGTTTCACTGCATTCGGATGGTTAAATTGCGAGAAACGTCCATGTGAATATTTATACTTCGCGTCGCCGCCATGTTGGATTTGTGATCACCAGGTTATTTAAAGTCCTATAGGTGAACTTAAGTTCATAGCCCCTATGAACATTAAAAAATTCGGTTTGATTGCTATGATAGATTCGTAGATATTCAGAGCCGTCTAAATATTTCGGATGGTCGCCATGTTGGATTGTTAAATGTATAGGCCATAGAGTCATGTACCATTAAAGGAAAATTATTGCTAAGGTTCAATATTCAAACTTTCACTTCTATCGCATGATTACGACACAAGGAATAAAAACTTAATTTTAAAATTTGCAAAGCCGCCATGTTGAGGTTTTGTAAACAAGTGAACTAAATTAGATACAAGTGTATTACAATGTGTATAAACATTTCCTGTACCAGATTTCTTTGCGGTTGGAACATTAAATCGCGAGAAAAGCCTATTTAAAATTTTCAAATTTGCTTGGCCGCCATGTTCGTTTTGTAGTTAACCGGTTTTTGAAAGTCTTACAGATTAACTTCTAGTAGTGCCCTTTATCTCCTTACAATATTTCAGGGTGATACCGCTAATAGGTTCAGAGATATAGAATGCCGGTGAAATATTTCGCACATCCGCCATCTTGTGGTTATGTAAACAATTGAACCAAGTTAGATGTCGGTGCATTACAATGTGTATAAGCTTACACTGTACCAAGTTTTATTGCGTTTGGTTGGTTAAATCGCGAGAAACGTCTATTTAAAAGTCGCAAAGTCGCGTGGCCGCCATGTTGGTTTTGTGGTTACCAGTTTTTCAAAGGTCACATAGGTGAACTTCTAGTAGTTCCCTTTATCACCGTAAAAATTCCAGGCTGATATCGGGAATAGTTTCGGAGATATTGAATGCTGGTGAAATATTTCGCACAGCCGCCATGTTGGATTGGTGAGATCTAACAATATTTGAAGGGCACGGTCGGGGTCGCCCGGAATTGTGCTATGAACTTGCCGAGTTTCATTGAAATCGCTCCAGCCCTTTAGAATTCATTAGGGACACACACACACACACACACTCCTCTCTCTCTCTCTCTCTCACACACACACACACACTCACAGACACACACACACACACACACACAAACAAACACACACACCCACCCACACGCACGCACGCACACACACACGCACAAAAGGTGATCTCATAAGCCTATTTTTTCAAAATTGAAAATAGGCTAAAAATGAATTGTAAGACAAAATTACAGCTGCACATACCCAGCAGTATTATTTAATTGTCAATGCGGTACTTCCCACTTCCTATCAATCGAATTAAGAAATATCACGTTTGAATTACGGGAAGCGTTGGAACAACCAGCTCTTATTTTGAATTATATCGATAGTATCTGATATCGTTTTCGAAAGCAGTGAAAATCGATGTGTGTTTCAATATAATTCAATTTCTTCGTATAATATTGTTCGAAGCCGATTATATTCTTTTCTAAGCACTGCAATATGTATTTACTATTGATATATATTCAAATATTAATTAAATATACAACATTAACAAGAATACTCACCAATTTTCCGATTTTGCTGCCATCTATAGAAGTATAACTTAACTACATCGTCGTACGCGATGACTGCTAGCGTTTTTAACGTTGTCAGCAGGTACTACTACAAGGCAAGCTAGTGTTGGCACCAAAACCCCCTATAAAGTTTCACCCACTCGCTCAAAACCTAGTGTGCGGGCTGTTCCATCCAGCGAGTGGACACCACTGTCTGATGCATTGCAAATTCACATTGTATGTCGGGAATGTATTCATTACGTGTCACACGATGAATGTCCTTGATCCTGTACTATCCACTCATGACCTATCTGCTACTACATATGACAGAAAAATATAGTTTTTAAAGACTCAAAAGTTATCAATTCGGCGAGAGTCCGCTGAATGTAAAAGTCCATAACAGCCCGTAGTCCACTCTTAGACAAACTCTGGATGGACAATAGTCATATCCCAACCACCCAGTATACAGGGTTACTGTCGACCAAAGTATTATGTGCACTCGAGTTTGAAGCTTATTTGTGTTGTAACCAATAGACCTACATAAAATCCAATAACACCATCATTTTCATCGTTCTATTTTACGTTAGTTTCGGTAGGTTTGAAATTTTTCATTTATATTTTAATATTTTTTTTATCGCAGTTGGAACACAAAAAGTGCACGTTTTCAAGCGTGTTTCAATCATGCGTCACATTTAAGAATTATTATCTCAAAAACCCGTCATCAGATCGAATCCAAATTTTAACACAATATACATTGGAATGTTGTATAACTGGTTTATTAATGTTAAAATGTTGAGTGTCCAAGAAACAAAGTTGTTATCATTTTTGTAAGGTAACGTTTTCTCGGCTCGGGGTGGTTGGAAAGTGTAGTTCTTGGCCACGTTGTAATCTTTATACATCGAAAAATTATGCTGTATGACTGTGAAATACGTAAATTAATTCACTTAATTTATATCAGTTTGTATTTGCAGGGGAAAAAAGACATGGTTCACCAGCTAGCCGCTCCGGGGAAAGCTGTCCAGCGTTGCCGAAAGCCCACACGCATCATGGCGCGCCTCGCTCAGAAGTGATGGGCTCCATCTCAGCAACGCTGTACAGTTTTTCCCGGAGCTGATAACTGGTGAACCATGTGTTATTTCCCCCTACAAATACAAACCGATATAAAATAAGTGAATTAATTTACGTATTTCATAGTCATACAGCATAACGTTTTGATGTATAAGGATTACAACGCAACCAAGAACTACATTTTCAACCACCCCTAGCCGAGAAAAAGTTACCTTACAACAATGATAACAACTTTGTTTCTTGGACACACAAAATTGTGAAATTAATAAACCAGTTATACAACATTCCAATGTATATTGTGTTAAAATTTGGATTCGATCTGATGACAGGTTTTTGAGATAATAAATCTTAAATGTGACGCATGGTTGGAACACGCTTAAAAACGTGCACTTTTTGTGTTCCAACTGCGATAAAAAATATTAAATATAAATTTAAAAATCCAAACCTACATGAAGTAACGTAAAATAGAACGACGAAAATGATGATGGTATTGGATTTTATCTAGGTCTATTGGTTACTTCACAAACAACCTTCAAACTCGAGAGCACATTAATACTTTGGTCGACAGTAGTCACCTAAGATGTAGGCTGTCTCACCAATATCTTCTAAACCATTAAATCAATATTCTGTTTTCACTTTTGTGAAAGATGCTAAGGGGCTTATAAACTAACTTAGACAATTTTTTCCTTTCATTGTGAATAGCTGAGATATTGCTACCAACTTTGGTTTTCTTAATGGAAGTATACAGGGTAACGGATTTCCCTGAGACAAATTCAACGGTGTTATTATTTCCCAAATCGGACAAGTACCGCACTTTTTGAGAAATCAAGGAAATCTGTTAGACCTATCCTGTACGCCAAAATTTGTATAGTTCCTTAAAAAACAAAACAAAACAAAAACAAAAACTAAAACAACAAAAAAAAAGTTTGTAGCAATATCTCAGCTATTCACAATGAAAGGGAAAATATCTTCTACTTTAGCTTACAGTATGAGCCCCTTAGCACAATTCACAAAAGCTAAAATAGAATATTGATATCTTTAACGGTTTAGAAGATGTTGGCGAGGGACATCTTAGGTGACTAACCTTGTATACCAGAACTGGTTCAAAGCATAAATAAAACCACTTTATTTTATAAATACCCATATGGAGACGTGTATAATATGATAAAATGGGTAATCTAATTGCCAGGTATTGGTTTGGTCAGTGATGATGTTGGGCTAAATCTCGATTTATCCTCTTCATACACCTTGCGGTATGTCTATTTTACCCACGGCTTCAAACTTTGTACTGTCATTTGCTCAATATGGCGCTTTTTTAGGTACTCTGGTTTTCCATTTGTCGATGGATATGGCCAAAATGAGGTCTAAATTATTTATTCCTAACAAGGTATGAATGTACTCTTTTTTATATAAGAAGATGACTCGTTGAGTTTCTACAGTAGTATTTGCACTCAGCCAATCGCCCTTTAACTTCCAGAGCTTGTATTTTTCCTAATAGGGTGTGAAGGCTGTTCCATCCCAGCACGCAACACGCAGGAAGAAAGGCAGCATCGTAACTTTTTAAAACAAAATTTATTTTCCATGACATGCTTAACTTGTTTTGTGAGCGTTTCTTGCCTTGAGTGGGAGGATTTTAACCTGCTGGGGAGAATGATTGATGTGCACAGTAGCCATGTACGGCACACAACAGACAAATGCAGACATTCTGGGTCAGATCACTGAGGTAGGCCTATCACTTGCAGCTGGGTAGGCTATAGTAGGAGTAGCAGTAACAGTAGTAGTAATCAGTGGCAAGAGAAGGGGAAGGGGTGGCTGGTATGAACCACACCACGCAAGCATTTCTAGGATACGATGCCTTTTTTCAAATACCCTGTAATTAAAGAAAATAATTTTCCACCCAGAAAACTAGATCATATTGTAGCCAGGCACAGAAATAAAACAACTCAAAAGCCGGACAATAATGAGAATAAATTCACGCGTTTCAATTAGTGAACATGAATACACACAAAATCACTAATTTATTCAACAAACATCACAACCGGAAAGCATCTGCACAACGGTAATTTAAATAACCAAGACCCGTATTAAAAGTCAGGGGTACAGTATATTTTACAGTATATCGTATGTCAGAAAACATACATTGCCCAAAGTGGTAGAAGAATGGACAAGCGATACAACGAGCACAGGCATGCGATAACTTACCGGGCACACTCGGCCGTATGCGAACTCATGTTTGACGCGGAACACAGCTTCAGCAACATTGGAACCGTCTTAAAAAATCATACATCACGAACCGAAAGGAAGCTCTTGACATAAAGGAAGCAATCAAAATACACTTAGCTAAACTAAACAACCCTAATAATTTAAACGAACACACATTCATGGAGAATTCACCCTTCTTTACACTACTAGAAAATAACCCCCGTTGGAAACGAGAAACAACATAACGTTGTGGCCAAGCTAGATAAGGGAACTACATAGGGAACCATGTTTTTGGATCAGGATGTATTTTGTACCATATCTTCAATAAACCAAGACCGGCATTAACGGCAGTATTGAAGGTTCAGGGACATTCTCATTGAGTAGCACTTTAGGGCTGTTTAGCTTACGCGTGGCGAGAATGAAAACTGGCCTATTGAAGAAGTCCAGAATTCAGTAACATACTCCATACAGGTTGTTCTACTGTAGATTTGGCAACAGACATATGTCACATAAGTCGACAAACACAGGCAGTTAGGAATGCATGGAAAAGGCCAAGGAGATTAAGAGATAACGTACCAAGACAGGAAATACCTTTCAGTTCAATGCAGACAGTGGGAGGTGACAGCTGCACGGAAATGGACCACGCATTAATCAGACAGCTAAGTGCAAAATACACAATAACCTGACTATTTAATAACAATCACATAATCACACTAAACAAACAAACTTGAAGGTCAATAGCCACTATCAGTATCTCAACAAAAAATCACATATGTTGACTAGTTGTGCTGTTCAATTAATACTGCAACTAAATAAGTGTATATACTGTAAATATCATAACCCATACTTGTAGACATAGATTTAATAGCCCAAGTGTAAAGGGTCTGATGATGTTTGCTTAACGATCGAAACTGGTCATCCAAGTGTATTTATTAATCTCATGTAAATATTTTTCAGGATTAGAGAACCACCCATTACAATTGGGCACAATCATTTTGACCTTAAAATTGACCTTAAAAATCGATTTCTAAGGCAACTCTGATAAATGGCTAATAACACGAAAACTTGTTTTACAATTTACATCCGCCAGATCTCCTGTGTACCTTTCAACAAATTTCAATAAAATGCCTTCTATCCAACAACGAAACAACATATTTAAAGTATACTCTTATGCAAATACCCAAACATCGAACAAATAAATGCATTCAATCATTTACCATTAGTGCCAGTCGGTTGTGAAATGTGCTTCAGAAATCGGCTCGCTGTAGCAAAACATATTTTCACAAAAAGATAATGTCTACATACAACATCTAAAGCAACTTTCTTACTGTTTGATGTACGGATACACCTTCATATTTGTCATACACACCAAAGTTTCTTTCTCGTTATGTACTGTAATATGGAACTAGGACTTTTCTGGTATAATCGTGTTGTCCTTGTTTGTTGTCTTTATTTTTTATTATCGATGCTCTCTATTTATCTGCCATCGATGCAGGGGGCTATTCTAAAAGGCGTAAAAGCCTTATTGTTGCCAAGTGAAATACATTTATTTCAATTCAATTCAACTCTAATAACCCAACTCAAAACTCAACTAAACTCAACTCAACTCAATACTCAACTCAACTGAACCCAAAACTCAACTCAACCCAAAACTCAGCTCTATTTAACCCAAAACTCAACTCTCAACTCAATTCAACTCAATTCAAGCTGCTTGCTTCTCACCAAGGTGAGAAACCCAGTCAGGGTTTGATGCCTGATCGAATGCAAGTGAGATTTTTCAAGTGAAATATCACGTCCTGTGATTCGGATTTTACGTTAATTTGTAGGCTCCGTGGCTAATGATCGTGAGATTAACGGTCACGTAAAACTACAAGCTTCCTTAATTTTTCAGTTTTATATTACGCGTGCCTTCTATGCCATTTTCTCCAATAGTTTTGACGCCAATCCCATAACAGACAAACTGAGCACATATTTTGTCACTATACACCCATCCGGGATAAAGCGAAGTTTTAACTGAAAATTGGAAATGTTCATAAAAACAGCTTACTTTAATTTTAGAGATATTTTATTTTAGTTGCATTCTTGACGTCCGTTAGCAACTAAAACATTCATTTGCATATCGCCCATGCTAATGAACAGAATGTCAAATGAATGCTAGCTTTTTCTGAGTTTTCGTACTTCCTAACGTCTTGAGCAAACAGAGGAGGAGTGGTATGCGAGACAGCAAGGTATGTGTTTGCAAAGCTCCATAAGATATATGCGGATGCCTGTCGGGATCCTTGGACTTTTTATTCCCCTTCTTTTGGCGACTTGGCTTTGCTGCGTGACGTCACCAGTCATGAGGTGAGAAATGGCCGTCTTTTGGAAGGAGGTGTTTGTTCCTTTAAATGTCCACAAATCATTGTCGACATGGTGTACGGTCCGGCACCGGGTCAATCATCAACCAGCACGTGCTGTCGTACAAACAAGGCATAGCAATCTGATTTTTTCCTTTCGTGTGGCCTCTGGAGAGGCCGAGTGCAGGTCTTTGTTTTTTTAGTTCACGCTCGTGGGTGACCTGCGCGTCGTAATGAGGATGAAGTGATAATGAAGACGTCACAAACACCCAGTCCTCGAGCCACGGGAATTAACCCCAGGAGATTAAAATCCCTGATGGCTCGGCCGGGAATCGAACCCGGGGCACTTCGGGCCAAAGCCTAGCACGCTAACCATTTATCCACGGAGCCGGACAGCAATCGGATGACTAGGGTTCAGATATTTATGATATGTCATTCTTTTTCTTGGCTATCATTTCAATCGCAGCTTGTCACGGTGGGTGAGTGGTTATCGTGTCGGACTACCAACCCCAAGCTTGCAGGTTCGCTTCTGGCCGTGGTAAGTGATTTTTGAAAGGCGACAAAAATCACGGCACGTATGTCATACGTTGTTGGCATGATTAAGAACCCATTTGAATTCAGTAGGCCGTGTTCATAGCTCTAATGCCAAATTAATCTCGGTATTTTCCGCCAACACAAAGTTCCTCCTTTCACTACTAGAAAGCGCTATAGTGTCTAACCTCCTTGACTTTCTTAGCTCTCCAAGGAACGACAAAATTAGACATGCAAGCTGCCCTCTGGGCGCAAATAACAAATCTTGCACCCGGCGCCCGAGGTTATACGATATTTAAAGATAATCAATCGCAGTGCTGAATTCAACAAAAAATGTATATTTCTGTTTATTTTTAGATACCGTATATTTCATGTAAACTGACGTGAGAGCTGAAACGGGATGCACTCAGCTTCATAAGGCTGTGTGACAGTGAGGCAGCGCCCCAGTCACGGAGACAAAGATTAACGACCGAGGGGACCCGCCGCACTGACCACGCGTCACCCCATCATCTGCAGACCAAAAATCTGGGCAGCGGTCACTTGGTAGTCCTAGGTCAGGCTGTTCCAGCCGAGCAGCTCGCCAGTGAGCAGTGGAGTACTCGCCGCCTTGTGTAAGTAAACCTGCAACATGCAATACAGCTCTGCTGTGGGGGCTGCCGTCTCTGTGCGGTGAATACATCAAGACTGGCAGGAAGCGCATGGATTTGTGTTATGACCTTCGCCGAGTGATGTGTTGGCTATCACCACCAGTCCCTCTCAAACCATGCTCCGAGCATCACCGCTGAGTACTCGCGTGTACGCATACTCAAACTCGTGGTTTTGTAACAGCCTGTCCTATGTCCTTCATGGGCTGTAGCGACACGGGGTTTGGTCTGGTATATATCATGACATATATATATGCATATTCAGATTATTTTCATAATTAAGGTCATATTGTACATATTTTAAGCCTACTTTCGATTTTTGCAAAAAAAAGTAGAAGACTTATGAGATCACTACAGGGCCAAAACTTGTGTGTCTGTCTGTGTGTGTGTGGGTGTGTGTGTACTCTGCATGTCTATCCCCCATATCAATTCGAACATGGTGAGACCGAATTGAACGAAATTTGGTACAGAGGTAGCACTAGCAAAGGATATCTCAGTGTCATGTATTATATCACCACCATCTTGAATGCAACGTAATGGCGGCCACCCAAATATTAACAGCTTAAATCAAATTACGACCTACCTAGTCATCTGATCTCTACACAATTTTGCAACAACATACCTTTATGTGAGAAGCTTCTTTTGACCAAGCTACAAGGTCATCCGTCCAATAAATTGCAAATGGTGGCCATTTAAGTGTGCAAATCGATTCCCCCTATCAATTCAAATACGGTGAAACCTAATTGAACGAAATTTGGTACAGAGGTAGCACTAGCAAAGGGCACCTCATATTCATGTTTAATATCCGTATAACACGTTGTATTTCAATAAGCTACTACAACCAATATTCAATTATACTCTTTGAAAAGGACAAAGAGTTATAACAATACCCAGGCATTTAGGAGAAAGTAGGCTATATGTTCTTAACTGAATATCTTGTTGTTATTTTAGATTATATTTGCAGACATAACCGTGTATGCAGATTGTATGTCTATATTCTGTGAATTACAAGAGTTGCTGATATTTTGGTCTGACGATCAACGGAGTGTGATTTTTTAAGAAAAGAAGGTAGGTAATATTTAGAACTTATCCACTGTAATTAATTGAGTAATTATTGATCCAAAGCTTAATTAATATGAATATTGTTGTTAAAAGGAACAACATATGTGAATGGAGTGAATACTAGAAGTCAATATGCCATATATGCTTCTGTATATGGAAACTTAAAACATTACGCAGAGGAAAATACTTACAGTTTTAACATAGCGTCGATATGCCATGCTATAACTAATAGTTGGCAGCACAGGATCGACCTCTTACTTCATACTTAGGCGGCTTCGGTGGTATAGTTGGTAACATGCTGAGCTTCTATGCCCAAGATCGCGGGTTCAACCCCGGCTGACGTCTTCGGATATTTTGAAAGCGTTAAAAATCCCTCAGTATGCCTTCCTTCGGAGGGGAAGTAAATCCGGTGGGCCCATGTCATAGATTTACGGCATGTTAAAGAACCTTTCACTAACTACAATTGTGTGAAACTAAATTTGTAGGTTAGATTTGATTAATGCTCAATTAGTTCTAACGTTCGCCGCCAGGTGCCGGTTGCGGTAGCATCTAGTAGCCAAGTTTCCGGCTAGGTGTTGTTGACGGTAGCATTTGGTAGCAAAGGTAGGAACTATTTGAAATTGATCATCTGCAGTCCTTACCTGAATTACAGATAACCCACACTAATATATCCATCACAATTAACACTAGTTATGAGAAAGATTCTACACACACCGAAAGTACACGGGGCTACATGACCGCGTTGTCGCAGCCCCTTAACTGAGGAACCAACCAACCATTACTTCATAATTGTACTGGTGGAATGTAGGCACAGTGATCGAACACTATTTGGTGATACGGTAATAAGGACAGTAGTTTATGAGTTCTTCTAGGGTTACTGAAAGTCTGTTACAATCTACTACTTTTTTCACTTACCCCCCCCCCCAGCTCTGCTTCACACACGGACTCTGCGAAGGATCATTCATCTACCGTCGCAAGTTCAGTGTCTTGGAGATGAACACACTTTGTCAGCAGATACAACTGTGGATGGTGACGGGTGACTGCTAACTTTGGTCTAGTTAAGGAAAGGCCAGTGAAGAGATTTTGGAAGGAAGTTGGTCGTGGACCTGTTGAAAGGAACCATCCTGGCATTTGCCTGGTGGTGAAAATGAAAAAAATATATATATATATTTCAGGATGGCCAAGGGGGGATTCAAATTCTCGCTCTTCCGATACTAGCGGGGCACGAGCTAGCGCGTTAGCGCTATCGGCTACCGCGGCCGGTCAACCTATCACTTACGTTCAGAAACTCTGGAATGATCAAAAACTTTAGTAATTGTGTATTGCTGGTGCACACTACGTTTGTAAAGTTTGATCAAAATTGGGTCTGTTGCTTTGAGTTCTTTAAGGATAACTGTAAAGATGGTAGAAGCTATTACTAGCAGTTGGTAACACTGATGTTAAAGAAAATATCGAAAGCATGGTGTCCGGAAGCAGTACTACCATCAAACAGAATTTAGTTGTGATCAGAGCAGCCATTCAGAAGTTCAAAGAGTGGACAGGCAGACTTAAGGACGGACACATGCACAACGTCCCATTATTGATCTCATAATCCTACTTTTAGTCATTCTTACGAGGAAAGTAGCCCGGAAATTCAACCATAAAGTTATTTATGATTCACCTAATTCATCTTGTTCATGGTCTTGTTTTGTCTGTCGTGAAAAACTATCCAAAGCTTATCTGTCTCCAGGTTTATGAGGGGTGTGATATATTAACGGCCATCTTAAGCTTCAAGCAGCGCCCCTGAATTATGGGCTAGTTAAACTCGCGAGTAAAGGGGAGTAAAGCTGTGTTTTGCGAGATAAAATTTATTCATCTGATAAAAGTATCGTCGTTCCTAATGTTTTATCTTCCCATTACAAGTGTGTATGGAACAAAGTTCTTTAAATGAAGCTGCGTCACTAATGGATTAGAATACAGAAGTTGTTGCGTATTCGCCATTTTATGTGGTCTTGGGGTACATTTTAAGTCTCTGGATGCTAAGGTCCTGGGTCAATCCCCGCATATGTCAAGAAATTTATTTTTGGTCTCAAGGATGAAACGGGGTACACTCAGGGAAAACTTGGAAGAGATGAGTTCGATTCCCACCTCAGCTATCCCAGAAGGGGTTTTCCGAGGTCCACCACTTCTACTCCAGGCAAATGCCCGGATGGTTCTTAACTTAAGGTAACGGCCACCTCCTCCTAAATACTAGCTTCAATTACAAATACACTACTATAACACAGGTTATCAGACAGATTCCACACACACACATCCAAGTACACGGACCTACATGACCACGATGTTATGAGGCTCCTAAGTGAATCAACAACAACAACAACGTTGCTGATTCATTTCATGGACTTGGGACCCTGTTTTTAAGCAGCCTGGTGTACTTAGGTGTTTGTTCAATTTGTCTGATAAACTGTGTTTCAGTGATGACCGCAGCAGTGTGTGCAAGATTAATTATGAGGGTTGAGGATGGGGTAGTTGCCTTGGGAATTAAAGTATGGTACTATCCCGGCATTTGCTTGAGGGGGATGTGTGAGAAAATCCGAGCAACAGACACACTCATGATGGCGCTCACATTCGGGATTCAAACCTCCGACCTCCGGACTTGATGGAGCTCCTCATTACGATCGTGGTACTAGGCCATGGGGTAAAAATGTTTTAAATGTAGAGCGTAGTTCTACAGATGTTTATATCGTTACTAAACCGTTGGAACTAAGTGATTCATAATACTCGTAGCTTATTTGCTGCAACAAGAAATCTGTTCTTTTTCAGCATTTTCTTCAGTGTAGAGGTTGCAAATATTCTTTATCGATTGATTAAATTGACACTACATCGTTATTCTTGGCAACGTGAGATTAAATAATTCGTTGTTATATTGTTAATTGATTTGGGGCTTTGCCACAATGTGGTCATGTAGCCCCGTGCACTTGGGCGTGTGTAGTGCTTGTCTAAAAACCTGTCTGTACTAGTGTGTTTATTTGTAATTGATGTAGGATTTGGATATGAAGCAATCATTGTCTTACGTTAGATACCATCCTGACATTTGCCTGGAGTAAAAGTGTGAAATCCTGAAAAGCCACTTCCAGGTTGGCTGAGGTACTCCGTTACAGCACTGAGACCAGAATTAAGTTTCTTGGCAGAGCCAGGAATCGAACCCGGGCCACCGCAGTGACAGCCAAGAATGCTAATCACTACGGCATGAGGCCAACTAAGGCAACAATGAAAAATGGCCTCAAAGACCGTAATGTAATTACTGAATTAATAAGGAAACACTGAATCAGTCTTTAGCAAATATGCTGATCGGTTGTAATCTTCCGGCACAGTTTTCAAGATGGTACAGGGAGCATAGCTCCCCACATAGGCGACATAATGCACTTTTCTGTCGGTTTGTGGAATCTCGTTATTGTATATAGGCCTACTGTATTTTACTATGAAAACCATGTGTGGCGTAACACTTGAAGACGTGACGTAACTTGAAGTTTGGTCCTTTCCATCCGTGATTCTTCATTGCTTCGGTATAAAAAAAAATCTCTTGGAATTTGACGTGCTTTTGTTTTCCTCTTTTCCAAGACCGCGTCCAAGGCAGCCATGTTGGGTAGCTTGAAGGGAAATTTGATATCTTCCAGAAAGAATGTTTCATTGCCAAGAAGATATGCTATTCGATGTTATAACCTAGGGTGACCAACTCCCCCGTATTTGGCCCTATTTTTTCACGTTCCCCCGCTTCCGCATTTTCTGTCTCTTTTGGGTGATATTCTACCGTATTTTTTCTTCAAATAAAATTATTCAGTTTGAATCATTTACATTCTGCGCACATGGTCGAAATTCTTTCAAACGTTTGAGAGCAGATGCAAATTGATTCTATATCAAGTCTTTTCTACCGATTACCTCGGTTAGAAATGACCAGCCAAAGAGTTTTAATCACCTTTTGTGTTGCTCAGCTGGCGGTGCATTGGTGTGATTTGGTTTCACTCTACATCATTTGTGATCCGAATATTGGCAAGAGTTTATAATACAATACTGGGCAGTGATGAAGAAGCTACAACGCCTTTTGCTTTCTTTCTCTTTTTGTGAAATTTTGCCGTGTTCTTTATCTCCCTTATTTTTGTTCAAGAATATAGAAATCTCCCTTATTTTCTTCAAAATTAGTTAGTCACCCTATTATAACTTGTTCTGTAAGTGGTCACCATTTTCTTTCAGACATTGCGACATTGAGAGCAATTAGGAACATGAAGTCATGATTCAAAGGATGAGGGACTCTCGGAGAATGCGTGGGAGAGGTGGCAGCATCGTGCGAAGTACATAAATTGACTGGCGGTCACTAGATCGAGATAAAGTGGTGACGTTAACGTTCCATGATCAATATGATAGAGAACATCTGTTTTCTTCACAACCGATAGATATTCATCGGCGGTTTGTTGAGATATATGGTGATGATGTCATGGATGTGAACAACATGCATTCTAAGGTGAGGCAACTCACAGCAGGCAAAACGACGTGTAAAGGAAGAACGGAAGGAAGGAAGATTGTAGTTTTACGTGAGCGTGAATCTTGTGATTATGAGCCACGGGCCCTCCTTTTTACGTGGAATACGAACCACAGGGACATGGCGTTCAACTTCGAAAATCTCACACACATTGACCGGGAATAGAACCCAGACCAGCTTGGTGAGAGGCCAACTGCTTGATTGCTGTGCCACCACGCCCCTAGAACGACATGTGAGGAGCCACCTGCCTGCACCAACGGGCAATTCTTCAGTGGTCTAAACAGAAGCGTTCATAGTGGCAATGTAATCTTGGCGACGACCACCTTGTGGTAAAGCGGTTAGCATTCTTGGCTACCGCCCTGTAGGTTTTTGGCTCAGCCAATATAATAATAATATTGGTTTTAAGCCCCTTTAAAATACTGCGGCTTTTATAGACGCCGGGGTGCCGGAATTTTGCCCCGATGGGGATCTTTAACGTGCCAGTCAATCTACTGACACGGCTCCCTCGCATTTGCGCACCCTCAAATGCCAACATACTGTGCCAGGATTCGGTCCTGCAATTTTGGGCGCATCAGGCAAGAACGTTATCGCTTAGCCACGCAGCGAAGTCACTCAGCGAAGAATTGTTTTTCTTAAAAAAAAAATAATAATAATCAGCCAACACATTTTAATTCTAGTCTGAGGGCTGGAACGGGGTACACTCAGTCTCATGAGGCAAAAGTGAGAAGATAAGGGTATGATTTTCATCTAAGCCGTCTTGGAAGTGGTTTTCCCCCCCACTTCTACTCCAAGAAAATGCTGGGATGGTTCCTAAGTTAAGGCCACAACCACCTCCTTCCCAATCCTCGTCTGAATTACGAATATAGGCTACACGCTAATACAACCATCACAAAACGCAGGTTATCACACACACGCAAGTACACGTGGCTATATGACCACGATGCCGCGAAGCCCATAAGTCAATCAACAACAATAAACAATCATAGCGACGACGTTGTGAAAGGCGTGTTCGTCTAGAGGGAGACTATTGAGAAGTGACTGAAGATTCATCTCTGTCCTATATGTAGTTCGTTTGAAAAATCCAGAGATCTTAGGATAGGAACGCACAATGCATATAAAAAGTTCGGTTGAGGTGTCCGATAGGGTGGCCATCTCTAAACTAAGTTTTATTCAATTTCTTTAGGCTTTGAGAGAGAAAGAGGCTACACGTCGAACTTAAGAGCTCTTTTACAATAGCTCCCTACATACAATAGGATTAGGGCTTATAAACGAAGTACATTTCGTTAAAATTAAAATCATATGATATATCGTATCATATTGTAACGTGTTTTTCGTGGGGTTTTTATGCCACTGGCATAAGTCAGTAGAAAGCCATTCTATATTTATTTACGCGGCAAATTGTTCAGCCAAGAGAATTTTTCATGTTAATTTATTATTATTATTAATTTATTATAATTATTATTTAGATATTTTCGGAGCATTTTATAAAACTTATTAGCATTCAGATAGGTTTTCTATGTCTTAGAAAACGCTATCAAGCAAATTATTACGAACGACGATATCATAGAAAATTATCTGATTACGGAATTTTACGGAGTTTTGTCAGTTAGGGTATTTGAGAGAGATGAGTCATGGGGAATTCAAATACAAGCTTAATCTTGTCGAGAAGCATGACGCAATCTTGGGTCGCATCGTCAAGAGAAGGCGAATTGTTGGAACGGAAATCGACTTCTCCCTCCCGCGGAGTGTAATGAGGGAGGAGTGGGGATCTAGCGCGTGCGAGTGGCTCCGATGTTCGGTGGAGTTAGCGACAATCTGTGAAATACTTGAGGAGTATGGGTGCGCGTGCGAGTGGCTCCGATGTTCGGTGGAGTTAGCGACAATCTGTGAAATACTTGAGGAGTATGGGTGCGCGTGCGAGTGGCTCCGATGTTCGGTGGAGTTAGCGACAATCTGTGAAATACTTGAGGAGTATGGGTGCGCGTGCGAGTGGCTCCGATGTTCAGTGGAGTTAGTGACTATCTGTGTAGAACTTGCGGAGTGTGGTTGCAAGTGCGTGTCGCTCCGATGTTCAGGGGAGTTAGTGACTATCAGTGTTGAACTTGCCAAGTATGGTTCACGCGGGAGTCGCTCCGATGTTCCATGGAGTGGAGGACTAACTTTTGTAAAACTTAACCAGTGTGGTTATACGAGTGTTTGGGTCCGATGTACGGACCATAGAATTATCTAATCTACCAGAATATCATCATATAACGAAGAAGATGGCGACGTCCAGGAGACTGTGGGAAGCACACAGCATCATCCAGTACGAGGGAAATGCTTTGGCAATTTCCAGTGGTAAGCGCAAATGACGCAGAAATACGCAATCTCTCATTTTTCTTTGTTTTATATTTCATATTTCAGTAACTTCATAGCTTGGAAATAAGAGTAAAATCAATTTATCAGACTCCGTTCTCACGTAATTTTCTATCGGTAATATTCAAATCACTACGCTCCAATTTAAATTTTATACTTATTATTATTATTAATTTTGCTATACTTGTTTTATATAATAAATTCATTTCTTTTACAATGCAATCTTTGCTTTCAGTAGGTAGCATTAGATATAGACCAATTCCTTCTCCTGATACAATTGTTTGTTGGGTTAATGATCAAATCATACCACGATCTGAGTGAATAGAGTCTTGAATGTGTTCTGCCAGAGCTAGACGTTGTTAAATACAAATTTAGATTTCAATATTGCATTGAGGTCTTGGCGCCCATTAAAACAACATAGCTTAGGCAAAGGTAAACAGTTACATTCTCACCCAACAGTAAGGGGCAGTCAAGACGTTTCATTTGTCGCTACCAACATGGGGCATTAATAACCGTTTCATTTGTCGCCGACAACTTGGGGCTGAAAACCTAATAACATTTGTGGAAGGAGAAGGGTATATATTTCTGTGCCTGTATTTTGGGGGTTATTTGTCTTTATCAGTGTATATCATTATGGGGGATGAGAAAGAAAGACAGATGAGGTTACGTAGTGGTCATCAACGGGAGAGTGATGATACGAGCAGTATGTCGAGTGATGTTAGTACCGGGGTAGCGGAGGTAAATCCCGATACTGAAACAGGGAGTGTAGGCGGCCAACCAGAATTAAAAACTTTACTTCTCGAGTTCATGTATCAGAACAAAGTTAGTAGTGATGCCTTAAATGCAAAATTAGAACAGAATAATGCAAAATTAGAACAGAATAATGCAAAATTAGAACAAAACAGTAGGGAAAATAAAGAAAGTACAGAAGCTTTAAATGCAAAATTAGAACAGAATAATGCAAAATTAGAACAAAACAGTAGGGAAAATAAAGAAAGTACAGAAGCTTTAAATGCAAAATTAGAACAGAATAATGCAAAATTAGAACAAAACAGTAGGGAAAATAAAGAAAGTACAGAAGCTTTAAATAAAAAATTAGAACAGAATAATGCAAAATTAGATAAGAACAACAAGGAAATTAGTGTGAAAATGGAGCAGATTAGAGGAGAAATCAGAGGAGTAATGGAAGAGAAGGTTAAAGAGATCATTGCAGATGTAGACAAGAAATTAGGAAAAGTACAGGAGGAGTTGGAAATTAGAATCAGTACACAGGCTGAAAATTTAAAAGGACTAGTGCAACTGGAAACACAGCAGGTCAAAAAGCAATTGGGGGGAGAAATTGACAAAATTCAGGTAGCTACTAAAGAGGTTAAGGAACAGCTGGGGGGTAGAATTGAGAAAGTCCACTCACAAATAGTTGCAGAAGTAAATGATTTAAGAGAGAGTCATAGAGAGAGCATTAGCAAGATTGAGGAGAAACAAGCAAAGCTATATGATAAAGTAGAAGAATCAGAAGGAAACATTAAATTAACAGTAAACAGTATTGAGAGGAAGGCTGAGGAGAAAATCGCAGAATTAGAATTAAAATTAAAAGCTAGGATCAGGCAAGAAAATAGTCAGAATAGGCCAGTTTTTGTGAATAGCACACACAGGGAGGTAGAACTGGGTAAGTTCAGCAATCGACAGGGGTGCCCAATGGAGTTCATGGACACTATCTATCTATCTATATATATAAAGCACAAAGTTTGTCTGTCTGTCTGTCTGTCTGTCTGTTATGTATACAAATCTACACCGTTTCACCGAACTGAACCAAAATTTGTATACTTACCCTTTGGAACCCAGCGGGTAACCCCGTCAACATTAAATTTCGGACAGACCACCCCATGCCCTGCATTTAGGCCCTTTTGCACAAATCTACACCGTTTCACCGATCTGAACCAAAAGTTGTATATTTAACCTTTGGAACCCTGCGAGTAACACTGTCCACTTGAAATTTCGGACAGACCACCCCATTCCCTGCATTTAGGCCCTTTGGTCCAAATCCACACCGTTTCACCGATCTCAACCAAAATTTGTATATTTACCCTTTGGAACCCTGCGAGTACCACTGACCACTTAAAATTTTGGACAGACCACCCCATTCCCTGCATTTAGGCCCTTTGGTCCAAATCTACACCGTTTCACCGATCAGAACCAAAATTCGTATTCTTACCCTTTGGTGCCCTGCGAGTAACACTGTCTGCTTGAAATTGCGGACAGACCACCCCATTCCCTGCATTTAGGCCCTTTGGCCCAAATCTATACAGTTTCACCGATCTCAACCAAAATTTGTATATTTACCCTATGGAACACTGCGACTAACACTGTCTGCTTGAAATTTCGGACAGACCACGCCATTCCCTGCATTTAGGCCCTTTTTGCACACATCTACACCGTTTCACCGATCTGAACCAAAATGTGTATACTTACCCTTTGGAACCCTGCGAGTAACACTGTCTGCTTGAAATTGCGGACAGACCACTCCATTCCCTGCATTTAGGCCCTTTGGCCCAAATCTACACCGTTCGACCGATCTCAACCAAAATTTGTATATTTACCCTTTGGAACACTGCGACTATCACTGTCTGCTTGAAATTGCGGAGAGGGTACTCCATCCCATGCATTTAGGCCCTTTGGCACAAATCTACACCGTTTCACCGATCTGAACCAAACTTTGTATACTTACCCTTTGGAACCCTGCGAGTAACACTGCCCACTTGAAATTTCGGACAGACCACCCCATTCCCTGCATTTAGGCACTTTGGGACAAATCTACACCGTTTCACCGATCAGAACCAATATTCGTAACCTTACCCTTTGGTACCCAGCGAGTAACACTGTCTGCTTGAAATTGCGGACAGACCACTCCATTCCCTGCATTTAGGCCCTTTGCTCCAAATCTACACCGTTTCACCGATCTCAACCAAAATTTGTATATTTACCCTTTGGAACACTGCGACTAACACTGTCTGCTTGAAATTGCGGGGAGGCCACTCCATCCATTGCACTTAGGCTGTTTGGCACAAATCTACACCGTTTCACCGATCTGACCCCAATTTTATATACTTACCCGTAGAACCCGACAAGTAACACTGTTCACTTTAAATTTCGGACAGACCACACTATTCCCTGCTTTTTGGCCCTTTGGCAGAAAACTACACCGTTTCACCGATCTCAACCAGATTTTACATAATTACCCTTTGGAACTCGACGAGTGACACTGTCCACTCGAAATTTCGGACAGACCACTCCATTCCACGCATTTAGGCCCTTTGGCACAAATCTACATCGTTCACCGATCGAAAACAAAATGTGTATACTTACCCTTTGGAACCCGATGAGTAACACTGTCCACTTTAAAATTTGGACAGGCCACTCGATTCCCTGCATTTTGGCCCTTGGCACAAAACTACACCGTTTCACCTATCTCAATCAGATTTTACATAATTACCGTTTGGAACTCGACGAGTAACACTGTCCACTCGAAATTTCGGACAGACCACTCCATTTCCCGCATTAAGGCCCTTTGGTACAAATCTACATCGTTCACCGATCGAAAACAATGTGTGTATACTTACCCTTTGGAACCCGATGCGTAACACTGTCCACTTAAAATTTCTGACATACCACTCCATTCCCTGCATGTAGCTCAGGAATTCCTCGGGGTTGCCAGCTTCCTAACTCACCAGTCATGAGCCCTTGAGGGTGTACCAGAAGTGGTGGGTCTACACACACCCTGCCTCTTTGGGGGCCTTGAGCAGAAGACAGGAGATATTATGAAAAGGAAAAGAAGGCAGACCCCTCGAAGAATGAGGGTATCAGGAAAGATGAGACAAAGCCAATTAAGGCGGGAAATTGAAAGACTCCCTAGCCCTCGGATACCCTAATACAGTCTGGGTCGGAAGAGAACAAGAGTTGACCAAGGGAGGCCGACAGGAAAGAGAACTGAAATGAGCCCGGCACCAGGAAGTAGAAGCGATGCCAGACTCAGCTGGGGTTCCGTGGTCGCCAACCCACGTCCCACAAGTTGTGAGACCCTGGGGGGGGGGGTCAGTTGTGAGAATAGCTTGCTGATTCATCGTGAGGTGACTTGAGAGTACTTTCCAGAGCCCGCCGTGTTATCTCCTGCTGTCTATGCTGATGCCAGCACAGGGCCGTTGCGAAACAGTGAGTGATTCCCGGTCAATCTGTATAGGACGGGGAACCCCGAACGTGTGTCATCATATTTCGTCATCATCTGCGATCATCTCAGGTTCGTGCAGCTTGGACCTATATTCTTTGTCTTTGCCGAGCAGTACGCTCTTTCACTAGACGCATCCAGTACAGGCCTAAGCCAGAAAATAAGGTTGAGACTTTGGAAGACATCGAAGCTAGACACCTGAATTACCTATATCAGTTTTAAAATAACACCATGTTCGTTTAGTAGTCATTTTTTCATTACCTTATTATTATCATCATAAGTGCAAATGACCTAGATGTTACGCGCATCATACCAATAATCACCGCCGCATGAAGTCTTTCTAGACTGTGATTTTTAAAATATTTATTTTTGTATGGTTGGTTCTTAAGTTTAGGGGCTGCGACAACGCGGTCATGTAGCCCCGTGTACTTTGGGTGTGTGTAGAATCTGTCTGATAACCGGTGTTAATTGTGATGACTGTATTAGTGTGTGTTATCTGTTTTTTAATTTAAGTACAAACTGCAACTTAGAATTCTTCAAATAGTTCGTACTTTTGCCGCCAAGCGCCACCGTCAACGACTACTAGGCCAAGTTCGGAACTTAGCTACTAGACGCCACTGCCGTCGGCTCTTGGCAACGGACGTAGACAGCTATGAGCGTTGTTTACCTATCCAATTTAGCTTCACACAGGTGTAATTAGTGGAAGGTTCAATAACATGCCATAAATCTGACATGGGACCGCCGGCTTTACTTCCCCTCCGAAGAAAGGCATACTGACGGATTTTTAACGCTCTTAAAATATCCGACGGCTTCGGCCGAGTTTGAACCCGCTATCTTGGGCATAGAAGCTCAGCATGCTACCAAATACGCCACCGAAGCCGCCATATAGTTATTTTTATTACAGTACATTGTGCACATTATACGTTGAAGTGTCAATTCAATACCGGTAGTAGTTTCCCTTATCATCCTCATCATAAGAGCAAATGACCTACAGTAGATGTTACGCCCATTACACCATTAATCACCACACACAATAAGTCTTCCTCGCCTGTGAATTTTGAAATATGTATTTCTATTACGGTAGTTTGTAAGTTTGACGTGTCAATTCAACAGTAGTTTTTATTATCATCCTTATCAAAAGGGCAAATGACCTAGATATTACTCCCTCATTATCTTTGGGGGCAAATGACTTAGATTTTAAGTCCATTATATATCTAAGGAGACCTTAAAACATTATCATCATTCCACCGGGCGAAGTCGGGCACTACTGCTAGTAGAAAATAAATTCGGGGAGAGGTTGGAAAATGGTAGTATTGAGTGGTGCCAGGTAGTTGAAATTTTAGAACAAGTGTTCGTGGGGGAAACGAGGAATTGGTTTGCTGTCTACAGAGACAAGTTTACTGATATGAATGATTTTAAAATGAAATTCTGTGAAAAGTTCTGGAATGAGGTTATTCAGTCGCAGCATCGTGAGGGAGTAGTGTGTGGTAAAAATAACCCTAAAGAAAGCTCCACCATGACCGAATACTTTTTAGGGCAGGTATTAGTGTGTAAATATCTGGATGGCTTGAAGGAGGAAAGTGATGTGGTAAGGTTGCTACTTAGGCACTTTCCCTATAGGATCAAGGAGGCTGCTTGTATCCAGAATGTAAAGACAATATCACAAGTAGAAAATTTGTTAAGCACATTTGATGCACTAGGGAGAGGGGGTTATGAGGACAATTTCAATAGGAACCAGGGTAATAATAATAATAGACCTAATGAAGCCAGGCATCAGGAAGTTCAAGGGAACGGTGGCGAAGGAGCCAACGCTCAAAATAGAAATAATAATAATCAGCTAAATCAGAACAGAGGAAATGGCTATGGTAATCAGTATCAAGGGAGGAACAATGATTTCAGGGGAAATCAAGGGAGGAACAATGATTACAGGGGAAATCAAGGGAGAAACAATGATTTCAGGGGAAATCAAGGGAGAAATTATAATGACAATAATTACAACCAGAATAGGGGTCAAGGAAGAGGACAGCCTAGTGGTAGTAATATACAGCCAAACAATGACAACACAACTCAGAACAACCAGACCAGTGCAGTAGTAACTAGTACTACGGTCAGCTGTAGCGGTTCTTTAAACGCGAACCAGGCTGCGAAGTATGGTCAGAATCTCAGTCTGTAGCATGCCCTGTCCATACAATTATACAGGAACCCTATGACCTAAATGTAAGAAATGAATTATTACATGAACTAAATGATGAAGGTATTATTCAGGAAGTGGTTAGTAAGAGCCCCATAGTTAAATTTAACGTGTCCGAGGCGTACACAGATGTTTTAATTGATAGTGGTTGTATGAAGAGTTGCATAAGTAGTGCATTTTATGATAAAATGAAAGGAACTGGAGTAAATTTTGAGGAGATGCCAATTAAAAGCACTTTTGTTATCACAGCTGTTGGGAAGAGGTCTAAAGTAATTTCTAAGCAAGTTTTAGTAGACATTAAAATTAATAATCATGTAGAGAAGCAGATTTGCCTTGTAATTCCAAATTTAGTATTCAGTGTTATCTTGGGTTCAGAGTGGCTAAGTAGAGTGTCTGGTAACTTATGTTATGATGTAGGGAGTTTGAAATTTAAATGGGGAGATTCTGAAGTAGAAGTAGCGTTCAATGACCATATTCAGAGGAGTAGTATTGTAGGTGTGATTTGTACTTTAAATGAGATATCGCCAGCCGTAGAGCGGGGTTCTCCATGTTTTGTGGGCAGTGTGATTACGAACGGAAGTCTAGAGGACTCGTTACGTGATGCTGCATTTCAGGGTAATATAGAGGTGGAACAATGTGTTCGGCTCTATGATGTGCTATTGTGTAATAGGAGAGTATTTGAGCATCGCATTGGTATGGCCAATTGCTATACACATTCATTGAACGTTATTGATAGGTCAGTATTCACAGGACATAGATATCCTGTACCTTTCGCTTATCAGAGTGCAGTTGAGGCACAAATTAATCAGATGCTTGAAGATGGGATTATTGAGCACTCTAACAGTCCATATGTTAATTCTTTGATCACGGTACCCAAGACCGACGGCACAGTTCGTATTTGTTTAGACGCTCGTTTGGTTAACAGTAGAATTAGTTCAGATCAGCTGAAATCTATGTCAATAGAGGAATTTATGCAAACATTTGAGGGGAAGAAGTATTTCACTTGTGTAGATTTGAGTTCCAGTTTTTGGCAAGTGCCACTTATGTACGAAGATAGACCATTTACAGCTTTTAGTCATAAATATAACCTTTATCAATTTTGTAGAACACCTTATGGGTTAAAGAGTAGTTCAGCAGCTTTAATTAGGGCTTTAAACATCGCATTAGGGGATGACACAGGAGAGTTTGTAACCATTTACATAGATGATATGGTAATTAGTTCACGCAGTTTTGAGGAGCATCTACGTCATTTAGATATAGTTTTTCAGAAGTTAGATCAGGCAGGGTTCACTTTGAAGCTGTCTAAGTCGTCATTCTGTCAGTCAGAAGTGACATTTTTAGGTCATAGAGTGTCGAGTAGAGGTGTGACACCAAAGGAAAGTAGGGTTAGCATGTGTGGACAGTAGCAACAGGGCATCGTTACAGACACTGAGTAATATGCTAGGTAGAGCAACGTGATGACGTTCATTTAAGGGAGCCACTTGCAAGGTTGGAAGCAGGTGACACAGAAACATTTATAGTTTCCAAACGTATTGGAAAAACAACATATGTACTGGAGAATAGTGAGGGGAACAGATTATACGGAACGTATAATATACATAGTCTACGAAAATATGTGTCATAAAGTGAGTGTGTTTAGCTGGCGAGCCAGCCTATCAAATGAGTAAGTGTGGTATTTGGTGCGTGGGAGGAGATGGTCTTCCAGGCAGGCGTATCAGAAGTCACACAGGGGTGTAGTATGTAAGTAAATGAGAGTTTTTAAGGTACAGGGAAATATGACGGGATTGTCGGATGCTCTTGAGCACTAAAATGTCTCGATACACCAAGGCCAGAATTTGGTAGCGCTGGTGAATTCCCATTTGCCTCCTAGAGATGGGTGAGCGCTTGGACAGGGTATTTTTGCTTAAGGCGTCCACGAGGCAAAAGATGGGCCATCAGAAGGCGAGACAGTCCTTCATGAAACTCATACATATCAGCACACGTGATTTCTGTTTACGGCCTCGCCATGTAAGATTTGTAAGTGTTAATTTAAGATAATTTGTACAAAGGTATTATTTGTGTGAGAAGAATTGATCTGTGTTGAGAACTAGTATTAAGTAGAATATGGTCTACGGGAACTTAACAAGACAGGGCGATTACGGCACAGAAATATTTGGTGTTATATGTAATGCACATTTACTGTTTTTTTTTCAGAAGTCAATATTAATTTAATCATCTTTAAAGAGAGATTAAGTATTATGGTCACGAGGCGCTGCCACAATAGTGTGATCGTGTGCTCAGTGATAAGTGAGATTAAATTTAACCATAAGGAAGGGACCTCCAGTGAAATTAGGAAGTTCTATGGTGATATACATATATCAGAACACCTTCAATGCGTGTGATATGACATCAAAAATACATAGTGCTCACACATTTATTATGTCTATTTCTCCAACATAGAGGAATTTGAGAGGCGGAAATATCCGTGGAACACTATTTTATATGAGAAACATTGGACTGGTTGCAAAGTGCAAACCATAGAGACAACAAACTTTGACGTAAAGTGCGTGAAGAAAAATTATGAGTGTATATATCTGTAATTTAGGGAGATTTCATTTATGTAATGTGTATTTTGGATGGGGTTTATTAACGTGTCTGGGATAATCGGATAATGGACCGTCGTCACGGTAAATCATCCGATGATCCGAGGCGAATATGTAACGTGTTTTTCGTGGGGTTTTTATGCCACTGGCATAAGTCAGTAGGAAGCCATTCTATATTTATTTACGCGGCAAATTGTTCAGCCAAGAGAATTTTTCATGTTAATTTATTATTATTATTAATTTATTATAATTATTATTTAGATATTTTCGGAGCATTTTATAAAAATTATTAGCATTCAGATAGGTTTTCTATGTCTTAGAAAACGCTATCAAGCAAATTATTACGAACGACGATATCATAGAAAATTATCTGATTACGGAATTTTACGGAGTTTTGTCAGTTAGGGTATTTGAGAGAGATGAGTCATGGGGAATTCAAATACAAGCTTAATCTTGTCGAGAAGCATGACGCAATCTTGGGTCGCATCGTCAAGAGAAGGCGAATTGTTGGAACGGAAATCGACTTCTCCCTCCCGCGGAGTGTAATGAGGAAGGAGTGGGGATCTAGCGTGTGCGAGTGGCTCCGATGTTCGGTGGAGTTAGCGACAATCTGTGAAATACTTGAGGAGTATGGGTGCGCGTGCGAGTGGCTCCGATGTTCGGTGGAGTTAGCGACAATCTGTGAAATACTTGAGGAGTATGGGTGAGCGTGCGAGTGGCTCCGATGTTCGGTGGAGTTAGCGACAATCTGTGAAATACTTGAGGAGTATGGGTGCGCGTGCGAGTGGCTCCGATGTTCAGTGGAGTTAGTGACTATCTGTGTAGAACTTGCGGAGTGTGGTTGCAAGTGCGTGTCGCTCCGATGTTCAGGGGAGTTAGTGACTATCAGTGTTGAACTTGCCAAGTATGGTTCACGCGGGAGTCGCTCCGATGTTCCATGGAGTGGAGGACTAACTTTTGTAAAACTTAACCAGTGTGGTTATACGAGTGTTTGGGTCCGATGTACGGACCATAGAATTATCTAATCTACCAGAATATCATCATATAACGAAGAAGATGGCGACGTCCAGGAGACTGTGGGAAGCACACAGCATCATCCAGTACGAGGGAAATGCTTTGGCAATTTCCAGTGGTAAGCGCAAATGACGCAGAAATACGCAATCTCTCATTTTTCTTTGTTTTATATTTCATATTTCAGTAACTTCATAGCTTGGAAATAAGAGTAAAATCAATTTATCAGACTCCGTTCTCACGTAATTTTCTATCGGTAATATTCAAATCACTACGCTCCAATTTAAATTTTATACTTATTATTATTATTAATTTTGCTATACTTGTTTTATATAATAAATTCATTTCTTTTACAATGCAATCTTTGCTTTCAGTAGGTAGCATTAGATATAGACCAATTCCTTCTCCTGATACAATTGTTTGTTGGGTTAATGATCAAATCATACCACGATCTGAGTGAATAGAGTCTTGAATGTGTTCTGCCAGAGCTAGACGTTGTTAAATACAAATTTAGATTTCAACATTGCATTGAGGTCTTGGCGCCCATTAAAACAACATAGCTTAGGCAAAGGTAAACAGTTACATTCTCACCCAACAGTAAGGGGCAGTCAAGACGTTTCAATATCATAAGCAACCAGTTAAATTTGTATAATATTCTAAAATACGTTGCATACAACATTCCCAATGTAAATAGGGGTAATAATAGTAATCTAACAATAGGACGGTTATAATGAATTAATAATAATATAAAAATAATAGATAATTATTATATTCAAAAGAGTGCATACCGACACAGCCTGAAAAACAAACACCATATACCAGAACTATATTAACGAAGGTGGGTTGTCAGCTTATGTCCTAATGTTATAATCCAACATAAAAATAACACTTTTAACAATAAACAGTTATCAGATGTGAGAGGTATACTGCTCCAAGAATTAGGATGAAAGACGATGTTTGAGAGTTGCAGTGCCTGCAACGTTGACGAACTTGCATACATCGAGGGTGTTGAAAGAGGCCTGAGGTGGTGCAAACAAAAGATTTATTGAACTTCATGGCTCGGTGGATAAGAATCTCGAGTGTTAATTTTGTGTACCAATTTTCTCGATTATGAACAGAATGCTTTGGTGTAAAGGCATTGCAGAGATATAACGGGGTCTTGGTATGCAATATTTTGTGTGTCAGAATGGCAACTAATAGCTAGCTGCCTGCGCTCGTGGAGTTTCAATCATTTCAGCTGCACGTAGTAAGGTGTGAAACGCTCGTCTCGTCTTACATCCAGAACGTACCGAACACATTCTGGACTCTTTGTAGTTTGATATCCTACGTTTATGGTAAATCATGGTATACAGCAGAGCCATAATCAATTATTGGAAGAGAGAGAGAGAGACAGTGATAACGCAAGACTACATTCAACTCACTTTCGAATGTGAAAAGTAGGCTAAAATTGTTTATGACTAAGCCAGTTCGAAATATGGAATATACAGTATTAACTTAGGCAATATTATTGATGAATTGATGATTTAGGCCATTTTGCCATAATTTATAGGTCTCAAAGTTCCAGACTTAGTTTTATATTCATGAATATGAATTCCAATACCGTACAGTACATCATATTAGTATAAAGAATATATTAACCATCATTCATCAACATATAATCCCTTTACTGGTTATCAAGATACACTAAATCATTCTTTCAGGATTCTACATGATTGGAATAAATGCAAATTATGCCTCAACGGGAGGGAATGTTTGGCAAATCCTTGCCAAGATAAAGCCCAAAGTTTTCTATAAATTTCCCTATGAAGATATGTGTTTTTATTTTTATCTGCGAGGCCTGTATCATGAGATGCACAGAAATGTGAAATATGGTTTTGACGTTAAATCGTGTGAAACTGAGACGCATTATATCCCCCGGCTTTGCATGTGCTTTATCTTCTAGCGCAAACCAGAGGCAAGCGCTGTGTAACCTCAGCCCGGGCAGTCCATTGGTACAGTTTAGCATCATATATAAACGACCGACTCTGCTTAGTTTCATCAAGGTTTCTTGTCGTACTATGAATCCAAGTTAATCTGTGATGAAGTCAAACGAAGAATCAAGTAATAATTGCTGTTGGTTTTATTTCATTTAGAAGCCTACGATATAGCACTCCAGCTCAACTGCCCGCTGGCATGCTCGGAGCTGCTGAGCTGTGAGAGAGCCGCTTGATTGCCCGGGGCGTGTGAGACACTCTTCATTGTCCCCCAACACACTTCAGCTATCAGAGCGGGCAACAATCAAAGCAAATCAGTCCCTATTGTAAGATGCAGTCAAGTAGTGATGAGACCTTAAAGCTGAGCTGTCAGCAGGTGCCCCGGCCCTATGATGTTGTTGGTTGATTTCGGGGCTTTGTGACATCGTGGTCATGTAGCCCCGTGTACTTAGATATGTGTGGAATTTATCTGATAACCTGTCATATTGTTATGGCTGTCTTAAGTGTGTATATTTGTAATTCAGACCAGGACTGGAAAGTACGTGAGCGTGGCCTTATGTTAGGAAACATTCCGGCATTTCCCTGGAGTAGAAGTGGGAATCCACGGAAAACCACTTCTAAGATGACCGAGATGGGAATCGAACACTCTTCTCAGTTTTGCTTCACGAGGCTGAGTTGACCCCGTTCCAGCCCTCAGACCAGAATTCAATTTTCTTGACAGAGCCAGGAATCAAACCCGGACCTTCGGGGCAACAGACAAGAATGCTAGTCGCTACACCACGAGGTGGTCCCGGTCCTGTGAGCACGAGCTGCTGAGCCGTGACCTAGGACATCATGATCCTCAACCCTGTGTAATTGGGTGTGTTTTCAGTTATCAGTTTGATAACCAGTGTCATTATACTGCCGGTACTGTTTCCGGTCAAACTATTAATTTCCAAATGCTGGTAGCTTTGCACACCAACATGCATCATACATAGTTGGAGGCAGATCATCATGTAGCTTGGATCCTGAACAGCGCCACACTCAAACACGATGTCCCCAGAGGCTAGCAGGTAGCATCAGCTTTGCAGTTTGTAGCGTCGGTATAATTATGTAACTGAGTTAAGTTTCTAGCTTAAGTTGCGTACTTAGCTCGTTTTGTTTGCTAAGCTAAGGTCCTTTCGGATTCTTTACGCGCTAAGTAGTATCGTATTCAATAGAAATGCAGAAGTCCAACTTGGTAAAATACTTGATATTTATTTAGTTAGAACATAGATACAGATAAGTTACAAAAGCCATAAGGCTGGACGTTAATGTCACTCAATCACGACACAGCCACAGATTATAGAATAGGACTGTAAGGCTTGTTAATGTCACATCATCGTGACAAGACAACTTAAAGAATAAGAGCCTCTAGTTTCTAAGAGCTAAATCTTAAATAAGATTATTTCATGGGCGTGTTGACCACAATACAGGGAGAAAAATCCTCGTAGCTTAACCAATCATATTCCAGTATTCTCTGGAAAGGAAACCAAGGTTTTAAATGAAGCAGTGGCGGGGAATATAAATATTATTGATGTTTTGTAAAAGGCTTCCTCTTGTTAACAAGGCTAGTCTATTTCCCGGTAATTCCGAGAAACCTCTAATGATATCACATTCATCTTTACCTAAACTACAAAGGGTCATTTCCTGTTGACCAGGGAATGGACACATCAATTCTACCTGGCTATTTGGAGAAGGGTTCGGCAAGCCCTTATACTGCCGGTATTACAATGTGTTTTACTTAAGGTTGATAACCAAGGAGTGGTTACATCCCTAAAGGTTTACACACGACTTATGAATTTCCACATTGTCTTCATTTCAACAGTAGTAAAGAATACTACTACTACTACTACTACTAATAATAATAATAAATATTCACAAGTTGAATCTCTAGGGAAACATAGTCCCTGGTTTGATACAGAGGAAGTCGGGAAAACTCACGACCTTTAGAATAGTTGCGCACCCCTCGACAAAATAAGGTGGCACCAGTAAAGAGGCAGTGCACCTAACTAGCTACCAGGTGAGTTCGGTTCAAATCCCCTTCCCGGAGGTCTGGTTTGATTCCTGACTCTGTCAAGAAATTCAATTCCAGTCGGAAGGCTGGAACGGGGTACACTCAGCCTAGTGAGGCAAAACTGAGAAGAAGTAAGTTCGATTCTCACCTCAGCCATCCTGGAAGTGGTTTTCCCACGTCTACTCCATGCGAATGCTGGAATGGTTCCTAACTTAAGGCCACTTCCACTTCCTTCCCAATCCTCGCCCGAATTACAAATACACACACTAATACAGGTTAACAGACAAAGCTCCACACTCACCCAAGTACATGGGGATAAATGACCACGATATCCAAGCCCATCGAATGCAACATCATAACTCAAGTCAGTAGGATATTAATGAGCCATTCTATAAACCGCCTTTTTTTAAGTGACAATTTTAATTTAAAGTTTCCCAGAACGAAAATGAAATACATGATAAACTGATGTGTAAATGACTGAAGTTCAATTTGTAGCTGGAGGTTTAACATTCAGGTTACAAAAAATAATCCTAAAAACATTTCTATGAAGGAAATAAAAACAACATATGAAATCAAGGGTTTGAAAAATCCACTGCCTGCTTCCAGTCTCCGACCGGGCAGGAATGGAATGAATGAAGCCCCCATCTAGCGGCGAGGATTTGAACTGTGCCAGCTGCCGAGGCCTGACGCACTCCTCTGTGGCAATGATTAAATGAATGACAGATGAAATGAAATGATAATGGAGAGTGTTGCTGGAATGAAATTTTGACAGGGAAAACCGGAGTACCCGGAGAAAAACCTGTCTGCCTCCGTTCTGTCCAGCACAGATCTCACATGGAGTGACCGGGATTTAAACCACGGACCCAGCGGTGAGAGGCCGGCGTGCTGCCGCCTAAGCAACGGAGGCTCCTTAACCTTCATATTGTTACAATTTTATTTATAGCTGTTACGCACTTACTGATACTTATTTTCATATGCATCCTTTGCAGCTGTTCCAACCTGCGCGACATCCAGGAATGACAAGCAACATCTGATAAACTCTATAACAGAATCACACATTTTATTAAAGTAATTCTTGTTTCCAGGGCATGAAAACTATAATGACAGGAAGTACAGTAAACATTGATATTTATGGGACCATAAAGTTCGGTGCTTCTATCTTGTTTTATGGCAGCCTCATAATGAACAAACAGCCATACTCATTTATCGATCGTGAACTACCATATATGGTGACAGTAAGAGTAACATTATAGTTGGAGGCTTTTAGGATATCACTCCAAGTCATATTAACAATAGGCCCAAGGATCTCGACAGTTCGTTCACTATGCTATATATTATGTTATTACTAGCAACCCACCCCGGCTTCGCCCGGGAATAGTTGTGAATGCACTGAATGATAAGCGCCTTTCTTTCTTTCTTTCTTTCTTTCTTTCTTTCTTTCTTTCTTTCTTTCTTTCTTTCTTTAAGAATGGCGAGGTGCATGATAGTCAAATCCCCCTTCTGTCCTATCTAAAATCACGTATAGTGGGCGACGTATTGAAGAACTTTGTAGAACTTTTCATGCTGGACAATTCTTACACTCATAGTACCGGTATATAGATATTTATAACGGTTTGCCCAGCGTAAGCTTACAAAGCGCACGGACGCCAGGTTTATTTTCGACTTTTTCATTGAAATCGTTACTGTTTGGCTTCCTTTGTTCATAAATACATTATTCACTACAGAAACCTTCGTCGAGATATCCTTTACTGAATGGTGAAAACCGCATCAAAATCCATCCAGTGGTTCTTGAGAATACCCGTGACATCCAAGAATCGGGGACTTTGTTTTATACTAAGTAGAGATAACATCTTCTACATGCAGGAAGCTTCCTCGATAGTTAAATACAGAGGGACCTTTTTAAAACCCTAAAATCAAGGGTTTGGAGTAAGTCGGATTTTTGAAGAACAGAAAAAATCAATGACACTGCGAGTCATCTGATGTCCGCTTGCTAAAGAGCTCTAGAATTTGGTGACTGCTAGAAGCTAGAAGAAAAGTGAACTTAAAACTTGATTCTTAGATTATTTACAGTGGGAGAGCGGGAGAGTGAGCCGCGAGCATACATAGTCTGTAAATTAAGCGATGCGACTGGTAGTGTGGTGTGCGATCGGGCAACACTGGCGACGCGGGACTTGGAGGGTAGGCAAGTGCGCATGTGCTACGCCATCAGTGTGAGTTGGACCTCGCTAGAGTCACGTTGGTTGTCCGCAGTGATTATTTTAGTGACGCCGGTTTTGCTTGTGCGTTCTGACAATGAGTAACACTTTTACTGAGAGGTTCTTGAAAATCTTTCCGAAAGGGTCATGCATGTGAGACCAAACATTAAACAGAACTGGGTGTTACATCACGACAATGCGCCTTGGCACACGGCGATTTCAACGAAGCAGTATATGGCCAGTAAGGACATTCTTGTGGCTTCTCAGCCTCCATATTCGTGTGATTTGAGTCCTTGTTACTCTTTTTTTTTTACCTTTCCCGAGATTGAAAACACATCTCTAGGGGTATAATTTTGGGGGCACTGGACACCATTCAAGGCGCTGAAGGCGATTCCAGTATCCGAGTTCCAACGCTGCTATGAGGGATGGAAGCGCCTCTAGCGCTGTGTGGCTTCCCAAGGGAGTTACTTTGAGCGGGACGATGTTGATTTGTATTGGAATAAAGCCAGGTATAAAAATCAGTCTCTTTACTTAATTTATCGTACATACCTCGTGTGGGGGCTACATGACCGCGTTGTCGCAGCCCCTAAACTTAAGAACCAACCATAATTCGTGTGATTGCCCAGTTCAGGAGGCAAAAAGACGTGCATAACGTATAGTGAAACGTATGCATAGTAAAACGTGAGTGATTTAGGAGAAAACGGGAGGAAAATTACATCGATTAGGTAACACCGCTTAAGACTAGTATTGTGCGCGACGTCGGGAATAAGGAAATGCCACTTAGGGTTACACGAGCACTTTCCTCATGTTTTGGTTATCACGAGAAGACGAGACGTGACAAACTGATTTTGTGTGCAAACATCAACAATTCTGAGAAACGTAAACAAGGTAACACGTAACAGACGTGCAGCCATCTGATATCCAGATGAAAGCCGCAAGTGACGACTGGTCTCGTGGAAAGGGAGAGATCCCGTCCAACCATATGCCCGTAACTTACCTACAAGTTTTGTGCGGAATCTCTTTATAAATGGCCATTTGGCTGCAACGAACCATGATCATAAAGAATTATGATGAGATTCACGTATGGGACGTAGTGCAACATTTTCATTCCCAGCGGACCCAGGCAGGGTGTACCAAACGCCTACTGGTGAGCCTAACTTGATACACTTACGCGAAATCCAGCAACGAACACGGCAAAATACTCAAAGGATTTGCAGGAGTTTAATGACTTGGCTGTGAAAGCCAATATTCCATATGTTTAGTAACTTTTTGTGGTGAGTTTGGTAACACAGTGGCTCTTAGCTAGCGGAAATACGTGGACCAATGCACCTAGGTGATATGCAACTCTTTCTAGGTTACTTTCATTCCACTCACTAGCCCTAAAACTCCAAGGTAAGTCATACAGTACTCGTCAGATGCAATTACAATCCCAAATCGGTCCAGTAATGTACACTGACTGAGCAAATGTCACGGGATAGTGGAGTACTGATGTGTAGGTGTGTTGCCTGCGCACCACACGGCCCCTGTGCCTGCGGCAGTTGTAGGCCTATAGGAGACCTTGTGAGAAGTGGTGTGCACGTGAGAGGTGTAACATGCAACGTCGTTGTGAGCTAACACCGTTCGAACGGGGAATGGTGGTCGGTGCCTGACCGATGGGAAGTGCGATTTCGGCAGTGGTGCGGGAATTCGGCTTCACACGGTCAACCGTGTGCAGGGTGTATCTTGAATAGTTAAATGTAGGTGTCACCGGCCGTCCAGCCACCCTCGATGACCGCGACCGACGACATCTGAGACGGAAGGGCAACAGTGCAACAAACCACGGCTCAATTCAACACAGGCCGTGGTAGACACGTTTCCCAGTGGACACTCCGTAGGAACATGGGTTCATGGTGTAAGGGAGCCGGCGTCGCACACGGGCGCCACTGTTAACCCAATGTCATCGGACACAACGGCGCGAATTTGTCGTCAATCCCCAGGGATGGACACTGAAACAATGGCGCAACGTGATATGGTCGGACGAATCACGATTTCAACTGCACCATGCCAATGGGAGGCACCGTGTGTGGCGCAGACCACATGAATCGATAGATCCCGCCTGCCTCGAAGGTGTGGTCCAGGAAAGTGGTGTCTCTGTTATGGTCTGGTATGGAATAGGCCCCCTAGATGTTCTGGAAGAGACTTTGAATGTTCTGCGACATATTGAGCTGCCAGAGGCCTCACATGCTATTAGGTGACTATCCCATGACATTTGCTGTCAGTGTAGGAGTATAAACGTAAGGAATCTCAGAGGCCAGTTCTGAGCACTGTCCACTTACTGGATGAATCATCTTTTCAATTGCTTACAACAAATTCTTTTAAATATTATGACCAATTGGTACATGTAGGCGATATCCTCCTTAGATATGGCATGATAGCCTACCTAGAAGAATTTGCTGTATTTAACTACCCCGGCAGTGAGAACATTTGTTTTGTTTTATCCTGGCACATCCATGTGAACCAGCCACGGTGGCCCAGAGTGCTAACGTGCTACCTCTTGCCTCGCTGCCATTGGGAGAGCGTGGATTATCGTAGTTTCCCATTTTCACCACCAGGCAAATGCCGGGACGATACCTTTCAACAGATCCACGGCTGACTTCCTTCCAAAATTCCTTACCTGACTCTTTCTTAATTAGACCCAAGTTAGCGGTTACCTGGGCGATCGGCCTATCACCATCCCCAGTTGTATTTGCCGACTAAGTTTGACAGACACTGTCCTTGCGACGGTAGAGAAATGATCCCGCACAGAGTCTGTGGGTGAAACCAAGTTGGGAGAATAAGTGCCTATTCTAGTCGGTAGAGGCGCTGAGCTTCTAACTGAAAGGAAGTACTGTAGGTTCGATTCCCACCCACGTAGTGGAAACTTAACTGCCACTTTTAGAAACGTGAATTTCCCTGAGGTTCACTCAGTCTACACCAGAAATGAATACCAGGGTAATTCCTGGAAGCAAAGGTGACCGGTCATGAAGATAACAACTCCATCCCATTTAGTGCCGATGTCACGAAAGGTGGAAACCTCTAACTTCCTTTTCTCCAAGGGCCTCCATGGCCTGTACGGAGTTGGCTTGGCTGACTAGTTTATCCATAACGTGACAAAGACAGTTTTTTAGTAATGTTAGTTCTGCATTTGAGGTGCGATATACTGTTGGTACTGGTCAACGATAAGCCTATCCTTCGATATAACATGGTCTTTGAACATGCACGAAATGCATCTGTGAAAATTCTAAAATCTCTTCAATTTGAATCCTTTCACTTTAAAATTTAGACCATGCAATATAAGTTTCAATATAATGCAAGTTTCTTTCAACAACAGTTTTTGAATATTAATAAATTTAACAATATTTGTGAAAATCTTAAAATGATTTTATGAAATGCTTCTGATACCAAATAATTCAACAGATCTGGCTTAAAATTTTATCCAAGCTTTAGAAAACTAATATAAAAGAAGTATGTGGTTCTTGACACATTGTTGGTACACTAAAAAGATACAAATTATTTCACATAGAGATAACTAAATTTTGTAATTTATCAAAATGAAGTTGAGAAAAAATATTGTTATTTATCTGTTGCATATATTGTAAAGTTTGCACATTATTTTTAGCCTATTTTCAATTTTGAAAAAATAGGCTTATGAGATCACCTTTTGTCCGTGTGTGTGTGTGTGATTCGTGTGTGTGTCCCCCCCTAATAAAATCTAAACGGCTAGAGCGATGTCAATGAAACTCGGAAAGTTCATAGCACTATTCCCGGCGACCTCGACCGTGCCCTTCAAATTTTGTTACGACTCACCAATCCAACATGGCGGCTGTGCGAAATATTTCACCAGCATTCAATATCTCCGAAACTATTACCGATATTACCCTGACATTTTCTATGGTGATAGAGGAAACTACTATAAGTTCACTTATGTGACTTTTGAAAACCTGGTAACTACAAAATCAACATGGCGGCCAAGCGAATTTGCGACATTTAAATAGACGTTTCTCGCGATTTGACCAACCAAACGCAATGAAACTTGGTACAGTATATGTTTATATACATTGTAATGCACCGACATCTAACTTCGTTCAATTGTTTACATAATCACAAGATGGCGGATGTGCGAAATATTTCACCGGCATTTTATATCTCTGAAACTATTAGCGGTAAAACCCTGAAATTTTGTACGGAGATAAAGGGCACTACTGGAAGTCCATCTATAAGACTTTCAAAAACCGGTTAACTACAAAACGAACATGGCGGCCAAGCGAATTTGAAAATTTTAAATAGACCTTTCTCGCGATTTAATGTTCCAAGCGCACTGAAACCTTGTACAGGAAATATTTATACACATTGTAATCCACTGGTATCTAATTTAGTTCAATTGTTTACATAACCTCAAGATGGCGGCAGTGCGAATTTTAAAATTAAGATTTTATTTATTGTGATGTAGTCATGCGATCGAAGTGAAAGTTTGAATAATGAACCTACGCAATAATTTTCCTTTAATGGTACATGACTATATGGCCTATACATTTAACAATCAAACATGGCGACCATCCGAAATATTTAGACGATACTGAATATCTACGAATCTATTTTAGCAATCAAACTGCATTTTTTAATGTTCATAGGGGCTATGAACTTAAGTTCACCTATAGGACTTTAAATAACCTGGTGATCACAAATCCAACATGGCGGTGACGCGAATTATAAATATTCACATGGACGTTTCTCGCAATTTAACCATCCGCGTGCAGTGAAACTTGGTACAGTAAATCCTTATACGAATGTTAATCCACTGGCATCTAATTTATTTCAATTGTTTCCATAACCTCAAGATGGCAGCTGTGAAAAATTTTAAAATCTCCTTGTTTTTTTTTTGTGTCCTAACTATGCGATTGAAGTTTGAAAACTACACGTTCACAATAATCTGCATGTAACAGAACATAACTCTAGGACCTACATATATAAAATCCAACATGGCGACCATCCGAAATATTTAGTCGGTTCTCAATATCTACGAATCTATTACAGCAATCAAACTGAAATTGTGTATGTTGATAGTGGCAATTAACATAAGTAGGATATATGAAAATAGGCTGTATAGTTCTTCACGGAACTACTTGTTTAAATTCTATTGTATCTGTAGCTATCCTAAATGTTTCAAGGAGACTGGTTGAAAATTGTGGCATGATGAGCATTTTGAAAGCTAAACAAGTAATTCCATGAAGAACTATACAGCCTATTTGCATACATCCTACTTATGTTAATTGCCACTATCAACATACAAAATTTCAGTTTGATTGCTGTAATAGATTCGTAGATATTGAGAACCGTCTAAGTATTTCGGATTTTGGATTTATATACATATATATATATATGTAGGTCTTAGAGTTATGTACTATTACATGAAGATTATTGTGTAGGTTTAGTGTTCAAATTTCAATCGCATGATAATGACACAAGAAATTAAAACCAGATTTTAAAATTTCGCACAGCTGCGATCTTGTGGTTATGAAAACAATTGAAATAAATTAGATGCAAGTGGATTAAAATTTGTATAAGCATTTGCCGTACCAAGTTTTACTGCGCTCGGATGGTTAAATCGCGAGAAACGTCCATTTAATAATTTTATTAATGCAGCCAATGGCCATGTACTTTTCTTTTCAGGACGGGTCAGGAAAGGGATATTGGAAGGAAATCGGCCGTGGGCCTATTGAAGTAACCGTCCCGGCATTTGCCTGGTGATGAAAATGGGAAACCACGAAAACCATTTTCAGGACGGCTGAGGTGGGAATCGAACCCACGCTCTCCCGATGCCAGCGAGGCATGAGGTAGCGCCTTAGCGCTCTCGGTCACCACGGCCGGAGAAATGTCCCTTTAGATATTTGAATTTCGCGTCGCCGCCAAGTTTGGATTTGTGCTCACTAGGTTATTGAAAGTGTGGTAGGTGAACTTATGTTCATAGCCTCCATTAACATACAAAATTTCAGTTTGATTGCTGTCATAGATTAATAGATATTGAGAACCGTCTAAATATTTCGGATGGTCGGCATGTTGGATTTTTATGTATGTAGGCCATAGAGTTATGTAATTTTAGATGACAATTTTTGCGTAGGTTCATTATTCAAACGTTCACTTCGATCGCATGATTAACACATAACACACAAGAAATAAGAACTTAATTTTTAAATTGCGCACAACGGCCATCTTGAGGTTATGTAAACAATTGATCTAAATTGTGGATTACAATGCGTATAAACATTTGCAGTACCAAGTTTCATTGCGTTTGGATGGTTAAATCGCGAGAAAAGTCTATTTAAAAGTTTCAACTTCGCTTGGCCGCCACGTTCGTTTTGAAGTTAACAGGTTTTTAAAAGTCTCATAGGTAAACTTCGAGTAGTGCCCTTTATCACCGTACAAAATTTCAGGGTGATATCAGTAATAGTTTCAGAGATATAGAATGCCGGTCAAATATTTCACACAGCCGCCATCTTGAGGTTATGTAGACAATTGAACTAAATTAGATGGCAGTGCATTGCAATATGCATGAACAATTACTGTACCAAGTTTCATTGGATTTGGAAATCGCGAGAAAAGTCTGTTGATTGATGATAATGCAAACGAACTGTAAAACTTATTAGGACTGAATCATTTCACGAATGCACAGAGTTGTATTAATTATTAGCCTACTTTTCACATTTTGCAAAAATGAGGAAAAAGTAGACTTATGAGATCGATCGGGGAAAATGTGTGTCTGTCTGTCTGTCTGTCTGGCTGTGTGTGTGTCCCCCACTATCAACTCCTAAACGGCTGCAGCAATCAAAACCAAATTTAGTATGAGTAAAGATGTGCACCGGAATAGCTCACGTCCATATTTGAAAATGATGTCAGTGCTACCAACTGCTGAAAAAAAGCACTAGAAATTTGAGCTCCATGTTGGATATCTTGCAAGGTATGCATGGGAGCTATTCCAAAATTGGTACACATGTAGATAATACTATTTCAGTTTAATTTCCAGGAGGCCAACCATGACAGTGTTGCCAAAATAATTTTAAGCCTTCTGATGGGTCCAATGTTTAAATGCATATAACTTCTACACTATCAATTGGATTTCAACCAAATTTTGTATGTAATATCTGTACATAAACAGATATGACTGAGCGTATTCTTAAGAGCCACCAGGGCTGCTAACTGTTAATAATTGCTCTCTCTATTTTTTTAATCCAAATACCAATATATCAGAAAGTATGCAAGCCAACACCTTTAAACTATGCACACGTATATTCTGACATTTTAGATTAATTTGGAGTAACTTATATACGTCAGTTCTGCCAACATGATTATAAGCCTGCTGATAGTACCAATTTTTAAACTTCTATACTATCAGTTGGATTTCAACCAAATTTCGTAAGTGCTATGTGTACCATAACAGATATGACTATAAGTATTGTTAAGAGCAATCAGGGCTGCCAACTGTTAATAAATGCTGTATATATTCTTTTTACCCTAATATCAATATATCAGAAAGTATGCAAGCCAACAGCTCTATACTTTGCGCACGTATAGCACCTGACATTCTAGATTAATTTGGAGTAATTAATACAAGACAGTGCTGCCAACATGATTCTATGCCTGCTGATATGTCCAATTTTAAAATACATGTAACTTCTATACTAGCAAATGGATTTCATCCAAAATTGGCACAACAAGATATCATAATAATTCAGATGATTTCTGACCAGCACACGCATGGTATTGTTGGCAACATGCTTTTACGCGTGCTGATAGACCCAGTGTCTAACTGCATGTAACGTCCATTGGACTTCAATCAAATTGTGTATTCTGTACCTTAAGAGGTGGAACTAAGAATATATTCAGTCACCAGGGCTGCCAACTGTAGTGCTCTATTAGGCTACATTATACCAGGTATATTTTGTACTAATTAGATATTTCGATATTACCAACTTAATTTCGTCATTATTCTAGATAGGTTCATATACTGTAGAATAATCATTGGCATGAAAAGTAGGCTGTATAGTTCTTCACGGAACTTCTTGTTTTACTAATCTAATCTGACCAAGAGCCAGAACGACGACGGTCTAAACTCAGAATAATAACTACATAACAACAAAGGAAAAACAAGGACTACAAAATCAGATTGACTACCAGATAGGGCAGAGATGTTGATTAGTTGTCCATATAGCCGCTGGCGGGCTTAGCTGACGTCTAGTCTCTAATCCAGCGCCACTGACGTGTGGTATGGCTACACACTGCCCCCACAAGAAGCAATCCTGAACAAGTCTATTTAAAAGTCTCAACATCGCTTGGCCGCCATATTCGTTTTGTAGTTAACAGGTAAACTTTTAGTAGTGCCCTTTATCACCGTACAAAATTTCAGGGTAATCAGTAATAGTTTCGGAGATATAGGCCTAGAATGCCGGTGAAATATTTCGCACTGCCGCCATGCTGGATTGGTGAGACGTAATAAAATGTGAAGGGCACAGTCGGGGTCGGCCGTATTGTACTATGACCTTACCGAGTTCCATTGAAATCGCTCCATCCGTTTAGAAGTTATTAGAGAGAGAGAGAGAGGGGGGGGGCACACACAAACAGACACATATGCACACACACGCACACGAGGTGATCTCATAAGCCTATTTTTTCATAAAATGAAAATAGGAAAAAATCCTTACATTCACGCCGTACACTCAATTCACAACCTACAAAAGGCAAAACAAAAGAAAAATATCGCTAGGCGGCTTCGGTGGCGTAGTTGGTAGTATGTTGAGCTTCTATGTCCCAAATAGAAGGTTCAAACCCTGCCAAAGTCGTTGGATTTTTAAGAGCGCTAAAAGTCCCTCAGTATGCCTTCCTTCGGAAGGGAAGTAAAGCCGGTGGGCCCATGTCATAGCTTTATGGCATGCAAAGGAACCTTCCACAAACTACAATTGTGTGAGGTTAAATTTGTAGGTTAGGTTGGTTGGTTCGTAAGTTTAGGGGCTGCGACAACGCAGTCATGTAGCCCAGTGTACTTCGGGTTTGTGTAGAATCTGTTTGATAACCGGTGATAATTGTGATGACTGTATTAGTGTGTGTTATCTGTTTGTTTTTAAATTTAAGTACATACTGCAACTTAGAATTTTTCAAATAGTTCCTACTTTTGTCGCCAGGCGCCACCGTCAACGACTACTAGGCCAAGTTCAGAACTTAGCTACTAGACGACACCGCAGTCGGCTCTTGGCAACGAACGTAGAAACCTAAGAGCGTTGCTTACATTCTTAACCTATCCAATTTAGCTTCACACAGGTAATTTGTAGGTTAGATTTGATTAACGCTCTATTAAGTTCCAACGTTCGTCGCCAGGTGCCGGTTGCAGTGGCATCTAGTAGCCAAGTTCGCAGCTAGGTGTCGTTCACGGTAGCATTTCGTAGCAAAAGTAGGAACTACTTGAAATTGATCATCTGCAGTCTTTATCTGAATTACAAATAACACACATTAATACAGCCATCACAATTAACACCGGTTATGAGACAGATTCTACACCGACCCAAAGTACTCGGGGCTACATGACCGCGTTGTCGCAGTCCCTAAACTGGGGAACCAAGCAACCCACAAACATCCTTCTTCTTACTAGTGAATTCGGAACGAATCTCTGCCCGAATCTCCATCGAGAACAGCGCATCATATATCATCGTTCAGATACTTCAAGAAAATCCAGTGCATCACGAGCGAGATTCTTCAAGCCGGTCTGACGTCATCACCTTACCTGACCTCGAGTCTCGCCAGAGTGACTTCGTCCACGTGCTGGAGCCTGGCTGCCATTTTGCTGTCGACAAAATATCTCACTACAATCTTCGCAGCTCACTTTATTGGTTTTCATCATTACTTCGATTTCATCGCCTGCAACATTACTTCGCTCAGGCTCTCATCACCGCTTCAGTCGTCACAACAGCCAGGCATACTAGCATTTACAATATAGCTCGCAACTCCAACTTCACGTCGCACGTTCTACTGCACTGCCTGTGAGCGGGGCTCATAGAAACAACATCTCTCCTCGCTCATACAATACACAGCGTCCACAGTACGTAGCTACCTTCGTGCTGCATTGAAGTGGTTATCGTACCTGACTACCGCTTGTCATAGCTGTACTTTTCAACTTTATTTCATTCTCCGCCGCGTGACGTCACCATTCGTACTCCATTCACACACTCATACATCCATTTTACACTGTTCGTCTGGAGATATTCTCTCCTGACTTTCTCATACATTCTACCCACTACATTCATCACATTCATTTCACACACTCATACATCCATTCTACACTGTTCGTCTGGAGATATTCTCTCCTGACTTTCTCATACATTCTACCCACTACATTCATCACATTCATTTCATCGTTAGTCACCGGCTTCGCCCGCTCTTTTAAGGAGTGAACCCCATATCATTCATCACACCGTTTGCTCCGCTTAGTCCCCGGCTTCGCCCGCTACGGTACCCACATCATTCCTTATACATCCCCACGCCTGGCGACCGGCTTCACCCGCTCCTTCATTCTTTCCATCGTACATTGTACATACATTGTATCGCTTAGCCACTGGCCTTACCCACTATACTAATAAATACCCACATTCTCCTTCGCCATGGGCAACCACCCACCCGCTCCTCCTCTAGCACCAAAGGTGCCATTCCTAAAACAACGACTTCTACCAACCCGGCTACCCCAACCACCCTGGGGACGCATCTGAACCTCCCACCGCTGGTCCCTAAAACTCCCAGCCGCTCCGAGAAACGCCCAGGGTCCGACACTTCAGACATGGAGGGGGGGGGGGCTCACCGCTCTCGTCAACGGGTCCATGAGGGCATGGACGAATCTCAAACCGCCTCCAGGCGCCATTGTAGCCCGCCGCCCAATACTCCTTTTCTCCCTGCACCCAACGACCCCCGACTCCCCGTCACGGGACCCATACCCAACTTTACCCTCGCTACAGTTGCACCACCATCCCTTCCTTCATCGTTGCCTACATACGCCTCCGAGCCACCATATAAACATGTCTTCCTGTTCCGTGGTCACACCTTCTCCACGAAATGCCAATTAACGGATGCACTTCGCCGCATACTCGGGCACTACAACTTTTCCGCCACTGCAGCCACGAACGGTGTCTACGTGAAAACGAACGACGACGCCACTGCCTCCGTGTTTCATAGCCCGGAAGTGGTGCAGCAACTCGGCCCACAGGTGATCGCGGAACCTATCCGGGCCAGACAAAATCCCCCTACCCTTCCTCCTCCACAACGCAACCCGCACTTCTCGTGCGTGATTCGGGGCGTTGACCCCGATCTGACTGAGGAGGCGGTCCTGCAAGAACTCCACCTGGAGCCGGTCGATGCACGCAAGGCATTTCGCATCAGGGATGCGGACGGTCCCACGTGGATGGTTCGCATTCTCCTGGTGACACAAGCGGAAGTGGACAGGCTTCTGACAAATGGCGTCTACCTCTACCGGTACTACCATCGTGTGGAACCTTCCAAAGCCCCCCCCCCCCAGTAGCCTTGCGATGCAACCGCTGTTTGGTTTACAACGACCACACCACTGAGCAATGTCGTGCTTCCCCACGCTGTGACCACTGCTCCCAGCCATCTCACACCACCAACAAATGTCCCAACACCGCCCTCCCACCTCGCTGCCACCAATGTCACGAGGCGCACCCCACATATTCACACAAATGTAAATCGAAACCCGCTCCCATTCCCAACCGCCCCGAAACAGTTGCACCCATTAAGTCCATAGATCCCCCCACCCCTCAAGCGCAATCACAGTTCCCTTCCCCCTCCATAGATGACCTCATCCGCTTCATGGTGGTATCCATCCATAACATCCTCCCCTACCAACGACCACTCATACTTACACAACTCCAGATGGCCGCTCAGCAGATATTCGGAGTATGCTTCCAGCCTTCATTCTCGGGGCCGTTAGCCCACTTCACCTTCTTCCCCCACCCCCGCGTCACCGCCGTATAACCCCCACATGGCAGCGCAACCGACAAGACGACCTCCACGGCATATCCCCATACTCTTCCATAATGTCTGCTCCTTTCACGCACGTCGTACCCTACTTAGCCATACCCTCGCCACTCATCACATCGACGTTGCTCTCTTGAACGAGACCTTCCTCCGTGGAGTTGACCATGCGCTCCTCCCGGGCTACACTCTCCTTCGAGCTGATCACCCTCACAACCTAGGTCGAGGCGGATCCGCCCTAGCTTACCTCCCACGCTATCCCATCAGACACCACATTCCCCCCCCCCCTTCATTTTCCGAAAGCCTTATCGCCCCGGTCTACTTCCCATCCCGAGTTCTCCATCTCGCCACAATTTACACCCGTCCTCGCCATCCCCTACCTAAAGTTTTCATAGCTCACGTGGCTGAAACCTTCCAACATTTCCTCATAATGGCAGACTTAAACCTCCACGACCGCTCGGCCCGGGAACTCCGCAGTCTGGATATATATCTAAACCACATTAACGCCTCGCTGGTTCCCCTCCCTAAGCCCACGCGTCCCTCCTCCCAAACTACCCCTGACGCTGTAATAGCGCATAACTCGCTACTCCATTTGGTGCATGTCACCGTCCTCCCACTCATCGGGGGTGATCATGCCCCAGTTCTTCTGCAGTTCGAAGTTCCTACTCGGAACACCCCAACACCACCACTTCGGATGGTACAGAACTTTTGCACGGCCAACTGGCCGGCCTACCGCAATTACATTTCCGAACGGTTGCAGACCAACACTCAGCCCTTGAGCTCGCAATCCTCTGTGGATGCATACACCAAACATCTCCAAGACACCTTACAACAGGCGGCACAGCGTCATATTCCCCTTACCCCATACACCCCTTCCCGACCCCCCATCTCCCCTAAAGCCCGACGCCTCCTCGCGCTTTCCCACTCCTATCACGCAACATTTCTCCGCACCAGGGATCGCTATTTCCTACAAAAGCATCGCCAGACTCTACGACATGTAAAGTCTTACATCGAGGCCCATAAGAGGCTCACTTGGCATAAGACCTGCTCAAGGCAGGCGTGTCTCCCTCACTCACCAAGTTCTGGCGCCATCTCAACTGCCTCACGGGTAAATCTACTCCTATGTCGTACCCCATCATTTACAACGACACCGCACCACCAGACGATCCTGCCAAGTTGACCATATTTGCTAATAGACTTGCTCGCGTCTTCCGTGATGCACCTCACCTTACATTCACATACGACGAAGACGAATTCATCGCCACAGTGCCTCTACGCCCACACCTTCAGCCTTCAACCACACATGCCTTCTCGCCGCACCCTCTTGATGTCCCTATCACCGAACTGGACATTTCCATAGCTCTCTCACGCACGACCAATACCGCCCCTGGTCCCGATTCCATTCGCTATCGGCATCTCAAGGAGGCACCTCCATCGTTTCTCACAGCCTTAACTTATCTATACAACCATCTTCTTCGCACCGGGTTCTACCCCACACCCTGGCGCCATGCCACGATGCTTCTCTTTCCTACACCTGACAAGCCCCTCTCCTCCCCGGATTCTTACCGTCCCATCTGCCTCACCGCTGTCCTCTCGAAAACCTTCGAGAAAATCCTCACCAAACGAATCCACACCCACCGCCGTAACAACCAGCTCCTTCCCCTCTCACAATGTGGCTACAGACCCCATTTCTCCGCTCAGGATCAACTCCTCCGCCTCTCCGCCATGGTAGCGGAAAACTACAACCGTCCCGCTCCTACTTTATCTATCGCCTTCGACTTCGAGAAAGCGTTCGACACGGTCTGGCACGACGCCCTAGTCGTCAAACTACATTACTTCGACCTCCCCCATACCTACATCCGCTTTCTAAACACCTTCCTCCCGAACCGCACCGCAAGCATCACCATCAATGGCCACTATTCCCGCCCAATCCCCTTCGAACAGGGCGTCCCTCAGGGCTCCGTCCTTTTCCCCCTTCTCTACGTCTTATTCGTCGCTGACATTCCCCAACCCTCCCCTCCCATGCAACTTCTACAGTTCGCCGACGACACTGCTATCGTCGCACCGTTTGCCACTGTACAACATATTGTACCCGATACCTATTTTAGGCTATCGGCTACGCCAGCTGACATTAAGCTGTAGTTGAGGTTTTGGAAAGCAAGCAGACAAGATAGCGCATCGATCGCGTCAAGAAGAAAGCCAAGATGACGTAGGAGGTCAAGAATCAAGGAGGCATTGAAATCTGTAAGAAGATAGAATTATTAATAAAGATGTGAAACTTTATTGAAATATATATGGGATTATAATAAGTTAAAACAACTTAGAAGAGTATATATGACATGCATTATATGTGGAAATAATTTTATGGAAATAAGTTATTGTATAACAGAACAGCCGAGAGGAGTCGGGTTCGAGACTATCTTCGTGACGTGGGAGCACTGTGGTGGGGGAGAATTAGCCACGTGCCGCACGGAGCTCATAAGCTGGAACACAGCGCTAAGCAGTTCAGTTGAGCTCAATGAGAGGAGCAGTACAGAGCAGCTCTATAGCACAGCGAGACGGGCATTGAAGGTCACGCAACACACGTAAACCGTCACGGCAAGTGTAGGCGACATTTCTCGCATCACCGAGCAACAGAGGCCGAGCGGGTCATCGATCCAGCCGGGCTAGCCGAGAAGACAATTATAGATAGCCGGGGTATTTCAAAACCACACTGATCGCATATGAAGACTTTATTTCAAGCTTCATTTCGACGCTGTTCGAACACAGGCTTTCACATACAACCTTATAACCATGCTGTTATATAATACATTCAAACGACTTTTTACTATTTCAAGTAAACTGAATGTTTAGCATAGGCTCTGATGAACATTACAGCGTGCATATATAAGAATTTTATCTTATGCCATTTTCATGGATTACATATTACAGACAGATACAGGGTGTATCGTAATCTTGAACACTATCTAGTAAAATTTTTATTTTACTCAAGTAGAACTTTGCAGTAAGTTGAGAGTGGACTTACAATTCTCAAACTGAACATTTATCGGAACAGTGGCGTATATTAGAAGAAGAGTAGGGGGTCCGCTGTTTCCATGAACTTTTCGAGAAGGAGTTGGACGATATCCGCTATGGGTAATTCGAGGTTCAACATGATCGAGTAAACGTGAATAGAGACAAGATGGCACCACAGAGCGATGGATTCGGTTCCTGACGAGAGGAGTCCAACAGCTGATTCGCTTGGGATTTCGAAGGAAATCGTCATTTCATGGATGAAATGATATTCACGCCGATCTTACGAGAAATCTTTAGGTAGGGAAAATCGACGATCTTGGAAATTATATTACAACTGATAATGAAAGGTATTGTAAGAGTTCTATCTACCTGATACGATTATTTTCATGAATACTGGGCACACATGTATATTTTTCTAATAGGAGTGATTTGATTATTAAGACATGGTTTGAATTTATATACTTCGAATTTGCTAGAATATGGAGTGACCATATGATATGGCAGGCATCATTATTCGATATTCTCACCGTTGTTTGACTTTATTAAGAAGATGTTTGGTCTTATAGACAATTTTTCCAGCTAGGATATTTTTCATGGATAGTTTTTTTTGAGTAGCGAGTATTTCGAACTCGTGATCTGCAATTGATTATCATAAACTACTTCGTCAGTTCATTACATACTAGCGAGTGTGTATTATTCATCAGTAGGGATTTTTTTTCCATTGGATTGTTTGGAGATATTAAGAAGTTATTCACTTTAGTGAATGAACGTCGCTTTTATATGACAACTAGAAACTTGTTGATTCCTTTCTAGTACATTCATTCATATAGCCTACGAGGTGGGGTCCTTCGTATTTATACGATTGTATGGTGGCTACTCACCTTACCCACCGTTCAGGGAACTATCATCCAAGTCGACGGGGCGAGGTCCTTCGTATTTATACGATTGCACGGTGGTTACACATCTTACTCGCCATTGAGGAACTCATTTTATCATCCGAATGTACACGAGATGTAAGTGAATTAAACAAGGAACTACTAGTCACATATCAGTCGAGATTTTGTTAAATAAAGTAACGATAAATGTCAACAGGATTGCATTTAGTAATTCTTGTTTGCCAATCCAATATTTTGTTGCTATACTCTTTTGAGAGTAATTTCAGTTTAACAGCTATTACAGCTGATGCTTTGATGATTTTTATAATTGTGTTTGATACCTTTGAGAAGGATTTAAAGTAATTTAATCTTGTAAGATTAATCATTAATGGTCATAATTATTTTAAGGCAGATCAGTATTGCAGATTTTGATGTGAGAGATTATAGCACATTGGTGTTTTTCTACGATGTGAATTATGAAACTTGTGAAAGAGAATTTATGCTATTTGAAAGCAAATATTAAATTACTGAAGTAATATTTTTCCAATTGTTTAAGAAGTTGTCTAGAAGTGATCAGAGTAATTACAGTCATTGGAGATTATGTGCGTTAATAATTTGAAGCCATTTATATATTTTTGTAGATCATGCAACGTGGTTAAATGAAGTTTGTGATAGGCATTTTGTGGAATTTGCCATTTGATAGTTGCAACGTTGATAATGTATTTTGAAGCGGACATGAGGTCGTCGTACCCAGTCTAGCGTATTTGTTGAGATTCATGCTGTATGTGCTGAATATTTATGGAGTTTTTGTAGTAATTCTTATATTCAAATGTGATATTTGGAATATTGAAGAAATATAATGTCGTTGTGGATAGTTAGATCCAACGTGATGTCGTGGAGACAATAATATTTTTGGCATGATAATTAAATACGAGATATAACTTGGAAGTAATAAAACTGTAAGACAACGTTCTATAAACCTTATTAAACAATTTGTTAGGAAATTAAACAAACAAATAAAGTTGATAATACAAGATTTTCTGAAAATAATAATTAATGAAATAATAATCTGAGATTTAAGCATATTAACGATCTGACCTAATGAAATAAAAATCAGAATGACTAGATGAAATAATAATCTAAATAATCAGATGATTGAAATTTAAATAAGTTGATAAATTAAATTTTGAAATAAATCGATGAATTAAATAAGTGGATGAATTAAAGATTGAATTAATTAAACTGATTGAAATGAATTATTAGACGATTGTAATGATGATGAATAACTGAATTAGAAGGTGATGATTAATTAAAGAAGCTGATGATTAATGAATTTATATGCAATTAAATAAATTTAATTGAGAGATAATTCGAAGGAATTGCAACTTGAAATGTGAATTTAAATGATGTTATGGTGAGGAATTAACGATTCTGACAGGAATATTTGGAATTTTGAAGTGAGAATTAATGTGAGAAATATTTAATTTTGATAATAATGATGATGATAACCGATGAGAATTTGAATTTTCTGTAATTCACAGATAAGAGATTAATGACGATGTAAATAATGTAAATTAATTAGTAAATGTTTAGGAACATTAGATTAACATGTTCTACGTTCAAATTATACCATGCAAACCATAATTTATGTGATATTTAACATGAGTGATTATTATATGTGTATGTTTAGGCAGATTAGTAACTTAATTAAATCCACATTGATGTTAAATTAAAGAGAATTAGGTCTCAGGCTTCACAAATGTCAGTGACGAAAGACATAGTGCGACAGTGATCCTGAGAACCCAAGAGAACTTTATACATTTTTCTTGTTATGTGGATAAAATTAATTTTGCATTAGAAAGAAGATGGTTCGATTTTTGGACAATTTAACTTTGCATTCGACCATACTCTTAGGTAGGAATTATATTTAAAATGTCTGTCTGACTATCAAAGTAAAATAAATTTGTTTTTATCTTAGTTGTGATCTGATGATGGTGTGATGTTCCAATTTTCTTTCCTTGTCTTGAGTAAGGCTTATCCGGAAAGGAAGTGGTTTTGCTAGGAATTCAGTTGATGGCGCCCATTTATATTTGAATTATTTTTATTAACTTAAGCCCGTAACGACCCTAGAGATACTTTGTCTCGTGAAACCCACTGCTTTTTCACGAACTCAGCTGAATTTCCGACACATTCCTTATTTGACTAGATGTTCATTTAACTCCGCTCTGTCCTGGAACTCCAGGGATGTGATGTTATAGCAGATGGGTCATCGCATCCCCAGGACGAACGGGCACAGAGAGAGAGGGAGAATTGGCTTTATCCAACTAGTGGGGCTTTTCGATTTTGTTAATTCTACGGAATCACATCAGATTTAGATTACTGAGAGATTGATCTCAAGTTCATTTAAGTGTGTTACAAAATTTATTATACTTAGTCAGACAATGTACTTGTGTGCCCAATCCAGTGTTCATGTTAATCGTATTAGTAATATCATGTTAGTTATAAGATATTTTTCCCTATACCCAAGTGAATGCAGGAATTGAGACATTGTGATGTGTTGTTGTCTAACGTCTCTATATAATTCTATATTGAAATATAATTATGTTGCCGGAGGATTTAGCGAAGGTGTTAGGAGAGTTACAGACGGGTATGTCTGGAATTGCAGAAACTATTTCTAAGATGGAAACTGAAGTTAAAGAACAAATTAATAATTCAGAAGCTAGATTAGAAGCTAAATGTAAAGAGAATGTACAAGCATTGCAAACTAGTAGTGAAGATAATTTAAAATCGTTAGAGACTAGGCTACAATCTAGTACTGAAGAAAATTTGAAATTATTACAGTCAAATAGCAAAGATGAGTTGATGTTATTAGAGACTAGGCTACAGTCAAATAGTGAAGACAATTTTAAGTCATTAGAAAAGAAATTACAGTCTCGTAGTGAAGAAACTAATACTGAATTAGAAAATAAGTTAACCAGATTAGAGAATAGTTAAACTTTAAAGAACAATGAGATGTTGAAAACTTTACAATTAGACATAATTGCAGTAAACATGAAAGGAGAGGAAAATGTTCAGATATTAAGGAAAAATATTATCGAGTTGGAAAATAGAGGGGAAGAAAATATTTTTACTTTAAGAACAGACGTTATGACCATACAGAAAGACATTAAGTCAGATGTATCGAAGTTGAGATTCGACATCGATGGTTTAGTGGCAGATGTAGGAAAAATTCAAGATTGGTCTACCGAAGTATCTTTCGAGACTAAGATTAAGGGTCTAGAAACGAATCTAGGTAACGAAATAAAAGATTTGAAGACAGTAATTGGGACCATTAAAGATGAAGTCTTGGGAGAGGTCAATTCTAATATAAAGTCGTTAGAAAATCAATTGCAGAAGGATATTAGGAAGATAGACGACGATATAGAGCAAAAGGTTAACGAAAACTTAGCTTTATTTAAAAATAGAGTCGGAGCAATTGTTGAAGAACGATATAATGAGGTCGATGCCGAAGCAAAAGAGAAACGTGACGGGTTAGATGAAAAATTAATCGCAGGTATGGCAAACTTAGAAGCTAGGTTTACGGAAAGCAAGGAAGCGATGAAATTAGATTCAACACTATTTAGAACAGATGTTGATCTGTTGAAAGAACAAGTCGCGTTAGTGAAGAACACGTGCGAAGGAAAGATTGACAAGTTGAGGAACGATCTAGACGAAAGTAACAAGACGCAGGACGTTACATCGTTAGATGAGTTGAAGACTCAGGTCAAGAGATTAGCAGAAGACAGGATGACGAAACTAGAATCCATAGTTAACAGTTTTACCAGTCATAATGTGACATCAGGGGAAACATTGATAAATCAAACAGCGATAGACCGCAGTATGACGAATCAAGACACGAGCATGGTAGAAGACCGTCAAATGCAACCGAATGTGACATTCGAAAGGGTCAGTTCAACCCCTCAGGAGAATCCAAGTTCGAGTAGGAGTACGTCGAGTCCAAGCGAACGATACTCAGGTCCAGTCACAATTATAAGGAACCTAGATGACAAACCGAGAAAGTTTTCGGGAAATACAGGAGTTACACCAGTAGAATTTCTGCGAGATATTCGAGACTACATGGCGGAACACAGGGTAGCCAAAGAAAGAGAGCTAAGGATAGTAGAACGCGCCTTAGATGGATCTGCACTTACGTGGTTTAGAGCGTTCAGAAGCAACTTTGCGAACATGGAGCAATTTGCCATGGCTTTCTTGAGGAGATTCTGGAGTGCCGAGGATCAACTCAACGTAAGAGCGGAGATGTACTCTAAACGCTATTCTACGTCACATCCGACGCATTACGCCAACTACTTCACGTCACAACTGGCTAAATTACAGTTCCTTATTCCTCCATTGCCAGAAGAAGAGCTTTTGCAAGCTATAGCGCGACAGTTACCGATAGAGGTACAGCGATCTTTGATAGCATCGGGAGCCAATACGCTGGAACATTATGATGATATTTTGCGGCGATTGGATTATACGAGCGCACAGGTTACACCGAGAAGTAATAGGAACGACAACAGAAACACGCAAGAAGTAAATGCGGTAGTCGTGGACAATGCAGCTCAAACGGACAGAAGGGATTCCTGGGAAAACCGACGGAACGATGGGAATCGAGGAAACATCCGTAACGCAAGAGGAAATGATCGATATAGAGGACCATATGAAAGGCCATACGATCAAGAAGCGAGAGATAGCCGGTATAGGAATTATAACCAAAATTCCAGGTATCAGGACAGGAATCGGTATGATAACAGATATCGGGGAAGGAATAACTGGAACCAAGGGCAACAGTTTAATGGAAACGACCGACAGGAAGGCCGAAGAAACGATCCTAACGACAGAAGGGAAAATCGTGGACATGAAAGGTCAAGACAAGAGGATAGACAGCCTAGTGCACCACTCGAGGAGACAGTGAGAGATGTCAATCGAGCCAGCACAAGTGAAGAAAGAAGGAATAAACGTCAGAATAACACAGAATCAAGGTGTTAATCATTGGAAATCATCATTATAGAGAGTCAGAAAGTACCATCATGCTGAGTAAAGGAAATTGTAGAGCTATCGTGTACATGTATAATATATTGAATGCCTGAGAGTGTATTTTTTTTTCTCAATCCTGATAAAAAAAAAAGGAGATGTACGGGAGAGATGTACCCGATACCTATTTTAGGTTATTGGCTACGCCAGCTGACATTAAGCTGTAGTTGAGGTTTTGGAAAGCAAGCAGACAAGATAGCGCATCGATCGCGTCAAGAAGAAAGCCAAGATGACGTAGGAGGTCAAGAATCAAGGAGGCATTGAAATCTGTAAGAAGATAGAATTATTAATAAAGATGTGAAACTTTATTGAAATATATATGGGATTATAATAAGTTAAAACAACTTAGAAGAGTATATATGACATGCATTATATGTGGAAATAATTTTATGGAAATAAGTTATTGTATAACAGAACAGCCGAGAGGAGTCGGGTTCGAGACTATCTTCGTGACGTGGGAGCACTGTGGTGGGGGAGAATTAGCCACGTGCCGCACGGAGCTCATAAGCTGGAACACAGCGCTAAGCAGTTCAGTTGAGCTCAATGAGAGGAGCAGTACAGAGCAGCTCTATAGCACAGCGAGACGGGCATTGAAGGTCACGCAACACACGTAAACCGTCACGGCAAGTGTAGGCGACATTTCTCGCATCACCGAGCAACAGAGGCCGAGCGGGTCATCGATCCAGCCGGGCTAGCCGAGAAGACAATTATAGATAGCCGGGGTATTTCAAAACCACACTGATCGCATATGAAGACTTTATTTCAAGCTTCATTTCGACGCTGTTCGAACACAGGCTTTCACATACAACCTTATAACCATGCTGTTATATAATACATTCAAACGACTTTTTACTATTTCAAGTAAACTGAATGTTTAGCATAGGCTCTGATGAACATTACAGCGTGCATATATAAGAATTTTATCTTATGCCATTTTCATGGATTACATATTACAGACAGATACAGGGTGTATCGTAATCTTGAACACTATCTAGTAAAATTTTTATTTTACTCAAGTAGAACTTTGCAGTAAGTTGAGAGTGGACTTACAATTCTCAAACTGAACATTTATCGGAACAGTGGCGTATATTAGAAGAAGAGTAGGGGGTCCGCTGTTTCCATGAACTTTTCGAGAAGGAGTTGGACGATATCTGCTATGGGTAATTCGAGGTTCAACATGATCGAGTAAACGTGAATAGAGACAAGATGGCACCACAGAGCGATGGATTCGGTTCCTGACGAGAGGAGTCCAACAGCTGATTCGCTTGGGATTTCGAAGGAAATCGTCATTTCATGGATGAAATGATATTCACGCCGATCTTACGAGAAATCTTTAGGTAGGGAAAATCGACGATCTTGGAAATTATATTACAACTGATAATGAAAGGTATTGTAAGAGTTCTATCTACCTGATACGATTATTTTCATGAATACTGGGCACACATGTATATTTTTCTAATAGGAGTGATTTGATTATTAAGACATGGTTTGAATTTATATACTTCGAATTTGCTAGAATATGGAGTGACCATATGATATGGCAGGCATCATTATTCGATATTCTCACCGTTGTTTGACTTTATTAAGAAGATGTTTGGTCTTATAGACAATTTTTCCAGCTAGGATATTTTTCATGGATAGTTTTTTTTGAGTAGCGAGTATTTCGAACTCGTGATCTGCAATTGATTATCATAAACTACTTCGTCAGTTCATTACATACTAGCGAGTGTGTATTATTCATCAGTAGGGATTTTTTTTCCATTGGATTGTTTGGAGATATTAAGAAGTTATTCACTTTAGTGAATGAACGTCGCTTTTATATGACAACTAGAAACTTGTTGATTCCTTTCTAGTACATTCATTCATATAGCCTACGAGGTGGGGTCCTTCGTATTTATACGATTGTATGGTGGCTACTCACCTTACCCACCGTTCAGGGAACTATCATCCAAGTCGACGGGGCGAGGTCCTTCGTATTTATACGATTGCACGGTGGTTACACATCTTACTCGCCATTGAGGAACTCATTTTATCATCCGAATGTACACGAGATGTAAGTGAATTAAACAAGGAACTACTAGTCACATATCAGTCGAGATTTTGTTAAATAAAGTAACGATAAATGTCAACAGGATTGCATTTAGTAATTCTTGTTTGCCAATCCAATATTTTGTTGCTATACTCTTTTGAGAGTAATTTCAGTTTAACAGCTATTACAGCTGATGCTTTGATGATTTTTATAATTGTGTTTGATACCTTTGAGAAGGATTTAAAGTAATTTAATCTTGTAAGATTAATCATTAATGGTCATAATTATTTTAAGGCAGATCAGTATTGCAGATTTTGATGTGAGAGATTATAGCACATTGGTGTTTTTCTACGATGTGAATTATGAAACTTGTGAAAGAGAATTTATGCTATTTGAAAGCAAATATTAAATTACTGAAGTAATATTTTTCCAATTGTTTAAGAAGTTGTCTAGAAGTGATCAGAGTAATTACAGTCATTGGAGATTATGTGCGTTAATAATTTGAAGCCATTTATATATTTTTGTAGATCATGCAACGTGGTTAAATGAAGTTTGTGATAGGCATTTTGTGGAATTTGCCATTTGATAGTTGCAACGTTGATAATGTATTTTGAAGCGGACATGAGGTCGTCGTACCCAGTCTAGCGTATTTGTTGAGATTCATGCTGTATGTGCTGAATATTTATGGAGTTTTTGTAGTAATTCTTATATTCAAATGTGATATTTGGAATATTGAAGAAATATAATGTCGTTGTGGATAGTTAGATCCAACGTGATGTCGTGGAGACAATAATATTTTTGGCATGATAATTAAATACGAGATATAACTTGGAAGTAATAAAACTGTAAGACAACGTTCTATAAACCTTATTAAACAATTTGTTAGGAAATTAAACAAATAAATAAAGTTGATAATACAAGATTTTCTGAAAATAATAATTAATGAAATAATAATCTGAGATTTAAGCATATTAACGATCTGACCTAATGAAATAAAAATCAGAATGACTAGATGAAATAATAATCTAAATAATCAGATGATTGAAATTTAAATAAGTTGATAAATTAAATTTTGAAATGAATCGATGAATTAAATAAGTGGATGAATTAAAGATTGAATTAATTAAACTGATTGAAATGAATTATTAGACGATTGTAATGATGATGAATAACTGAATTAGAAGGTGATGATTAATTAAAGAAGCTGATGATTAATGAATTTATATGCAATTAAATAAATTTAATTGAGAGATAATTCGAAGGAATTGCAACTTGAAATGTGAATTTAAATGATGTTATGGTGAGGAATTAACGATTCTGACAGGAATATTTGGAATTTTGAAGTGAGAATTAATGTGAGAAATATTTAATTTTGATAATAATGATGATGATAACCGATGAGAATTTGAATTTTCTGTAATTCACAGATAAGAGATTAATGACGATGTAAATAATGTAAATTAATTAGTAAATGTTTAGGAACATTAGATTAACATGTTCTACGTTCAAATTATACCATGCAAACCATAATTTATGTGATATTTAACATGAGTGATTATTATATGTGTATGTTTAGGCAGATTAGTAACTTAATTAAATCCACATTGATGTTAAATTAAAGAGAATTAGGTCTCAGGCTTCACAAATGTCAGTGACGAAAGACATAGTGCGACAGTGATCCTGAGAACCCAAGAGAACTTTATACATTTTTCTTGTTATGTGGATAAAATTAATTTTGCATTAGAAAGAAGATGGTTCGATTTTTGGACAATTTAACTTTGCATTCGACCATACTCTTAGGTAGGAATTATATTTAAAATGTCTGTCTGACTATCAAAGTAAAATAAATTTGTTTTTATCTTAGTTGTGATCTGATGATGGTGTGATGTTCCAATTTTCTTTCCTTGTCTTGAGTAAGGCTTATCCGGAAAGGAAGTGGTTTTGCTAGGAATTCAGTTGATGGCGCCCATTTATATTTGAATTATTTTTATTAACTTAAGCCCGTAACGACCCTAGAGATACTTTGTCTCGTGAAACCCACTGCTTTTTCACGAACTCAGCTGAATTTCCGACACATTCCTTATTTGACTAGATGTTCATTTAACTCCGCTCTGTCCTGGAACTCCAGGGATGTGATGTTATAGCAGATGGGTCATCGCATCCCCAGGACGAACGGGCACAATATCAACACCCACGTCCAGCCCTACCTCGATCTCTTCACCTCCTGGTGTGGCAAATGGCATCTGCGCCTGAATTCAGAAAAAACACAGACCATCCTATTCCGCCCACGCAGGCGAGCTCTCGCCCCAACCCGCAATCCCGCGAATCTCAATCTCCACCTCCATCACCACCGCTTAGTCCCCACCCCTACCGTACGATACCTCGGCCTCCTTTTTTTAAAATCAATTCTTCACCTTCCGCCCCTTCTTTAAAACCAAACTCCCTGTGGCACGAACGCGGGCGTATCTTCTCCGGCGTCTGGCTGGAACAACCTGGGGACTGAATGAGAAATTACTGCTCCATACTTACAAAGTACTCATCCGCACATTTTTGCTGTACGGCCATCCTGCATGGGCTGGATTCCCAGACTGCTCCCTTCGTCCATTTCTCTCAATGGAGCGCCGCCTAGTCCGCGTTGCGATTAGACTTCCATTCACCTACCGCACAGTAGACCTCGTTGACAGAATGCCACTGCCTCCACTAATGACATACGTCGAGCTACTACAACGCCGCTACCTCAAACGGGCGCAGGCAGCCAACAACCCCATTGTGTGCCCTCTCCTAAACAAGCCGCTTCGTGCCCCGGTACTGTGCCCAATTAGACACGGCAGACTGGCATCGAACTCGGGTCTTATCAAAGAAGACCAGGCCCATGATTCTGCCCAGAATCGAATCATTGATCTCTGAGGGGGAACAGCTACAGGGAACCCGAGGAGCAATGAGTTATATCTGCATATAATCATAATAGCAGGATTTCACGGCTAGAATGGGAATATCATAGCTTTTTAAGGCTGATCATTGCAAGAAAATGCAGGCCCAAGTACGTTTTAGAAGCCTGAATGCATGAAAGCAAACCAGCTTGACAGTTGACAAATCTTAGTTAGCGAAGGGGCGTTTTTAGGTGACGCCAAGGAACTAATTTTCGTCTGGACCGCAGGAACAGCTCAAGATTAATGGCTCTGGGATTCACCGTCTCACAAGGTATGGACGTGGAGAGGGGGCAGTCGCCCACAGAAATTAATTGATTACAGCCAATTGGAGCAATGAATTGAAATGAAACTTACACCCAGATGAATACATTCTAGGAAAGATAATTTAGGAGTGTTCTCACGCCTAAATTAAAGCCTGCATCTGTAAACGAACCTCTGCACAGCCTTCTTCCGCTTTGGAGGAAGGTTTTGGAGATGAGCCGGAGGGGAATTACCAGGATAGCGTTATGACGCCTTGGAAGAAGGCAATTAATTATAATTAATTGGCCGAAGCGATCGGTTGCACGCGAGTGATTTTGGGACCTCCCCACTTAGACAAACGAGGATTATACTTCACTTTGTCTGGAAATGCATTATTTCAAGAAAGGAGTCGGTCCTGAGCGTCCAGTGGACTATGTTTCACAAGGAAGCCTTATATAGGGGAGCTTCGCAGGGAAGTTCAGTTCGTCTTCAGTTCGTCTTGACTCAACACGTGAACTAACACGCTGCCAGATCACGCAAGAAAGTGCGCGAATTTATAAAGTATCGACGCTCAAATGTATTTGGAGAACAATGAAAAGCGCATCATGCAGCTTCACAACAGTAGGCTAATTATGCATCGTGTAAGATTTAGTCTACAGCAGACGTTTAACCAATAACATACGCGAGTATAGATTCAGTATAGCGTAGAGAGAATTTAGGATGTTTATAGACAATGAACATACCAGGAGGTGTTGTCATAATTAAAATGACACATGATTGTAAGGATCACTACAGTTACGGGAGCCTGGAAGGCGTCACAAATAGTCGTGACATAGGATTGAACAGATTTGCATTAGAGGAGATATAAACTGTAGGTGACAGGAGTCGAACACACGCACACACACACACACACACACACACAAGATAGACTTTCATGGAGACAAGCGGTTGTCAGGAGGTAGCTGCATCGCATCTCTGAGGTCAGGCGATAGTTGGAGTCCAATCAAGGATCCACGTGTGAAATAGTGCGAGAATTGTGTATAAAGTTATATTACAGTGATTTTAAAAGTGTTTATGTGTATATGGTAAAATAATATGTATTGTGTCAAAGTTAGAAAAGCCAGTGATGAAAAATATGATTACCATGTGTAAAGTGTATACAATGTGTCGTGTGAAAAATATCATGATGGCTTAAGCTAAGCATCATGGTAGGCTCGTGGCTGGCGTGCTGGACTAACCCAGTAAAAATGAAAGTGAGTACAAATTTAATATGTTGATATGATTAAATAGCTCACCATACAACGAAGCATCACTCTAAGACTAAGAATTAACAGTCATTTATGTACGAGATTACACCCCTTGTATTTTGGTAAAATATGGCTTGGAGGGTGATTTGTTTACGGCCATTTAGGCCTAAGATATTGATGAAAGTAACGGTAACGTTAAGTAATAATAATGATAATAATCTGGGGTCGGTAACAATAATGAATAAATAAATGGGCATGTCAGGCCTATAGTACGTGCAAAGTGTGTCATGTCTAACGTAAGAATACTGTATTATTGTAAACAGTGAGAAAGAAACGTAAAATATCGAGATAATGAGAGTTTTTCAGTGTCATTGAATCGTTGAATGAATGTTTATTATGGTATATTATACAGGGTTGTATTTGAGAGCCATTAAGGTATTTAATGTAAGCCAGTAAATTTATACTTGTTTTGGGAGCTACGTAGAGCTTTGGCTTATGAATAATTATAGAGAGGACGTGAGTGCTTTAATAATTGAGTCATCTATAAGAAGTGTTGTTTGAGCCGCGTTTAGCGAGCATGTAACGTAGAATCAAGAGGTTTACATCAATAAGTTGCGGGGATCATCCAAACATAGCTTGCGCGTTAGGCGAATCCAGTCGGCTAATCTTCGAAATTTACGAGATAGTATCGCCTTTGAGCATACTTGTATTATTCGCAACGAAGTTGGGACAGAGGCTATCTGTATCCACCGTTTGCAGAATTGTTGCCACCAGGGATAACTATTAGAGACCCGGTGTGAGCCCATATATTAATTGATCTGCCCTTAGAGGTAAGACTAATGGTTCTTCGTATAGGAAACGTTGATTTCCTCTTGTTATAGGCAGCTGCACCAGTGAGAGAACTTTGATACTCACTTGAGATGCGCGCCAGAGCCACTAATGTCGCCCACAGAACGGCAAAGCTATACCGTGATCCATCCCCTGCCATGAATATTAATTAGGAGCCGAGATGAGCCCATTATACTATAAATGTAGGTATTAAATAATTAGATTGACTCAATTACTAGGGACACAACCCACTCAGGGTACCTCCAGTGTAACTGCACCAGTAAATAAACTTGACCTTGTGAGAAGCCAGATCGGGTGGCAGGGAGACCACTAGACCGGCGGCCATCTTTCTGAGGCAACCGTGACTAATTTATTGTCCGCTTGGAAAGGAAGCCAATTGACCTGATCCTTTTATTTTAAAAGTATAGTGGGACACTGAAGAATCTCGATATTTCGAAAAGTAATTAATATATGATTGATGTGACGATGCCAATTGAATTAAATGCTATATTTCCACACACATACCATGTTGGAACGTTGTGATCGGATAATATTTGGCCCAGTTATTCTCTGAGGAGGAATACTGCACCAAATAAATATAGGCATCTTTGTAAAGTATATTTGCCCAGTTCACTCTAATTTATTCATAGGGTAGCGTAATTTCAATGACATGACACGTTTGTAACGATAATGTTTTGACCAGACCCAGAAAGTCGTTGTATGGTGAAGCTATAAAACATCTTTATCCATGTGTATTTTGGAAGGGAAAGCGTACCACTTCAGCGTTTCAAATTGATGGGAAAAGAATACGATTCGCACGACACAACACTTATTAATCAAGGCATAATATAATGAATTAATGTTACTGAAAGTAAATGCCCCGTGTAAAACGGATAAATGTTTAATAATTGCAGATTTAACGTCATTTAAATATAATTTGTGCTTATAGTGTTGTGATATTCCAGTTTGTGTTAAATTGTGCCACGTGAAGAACACCATGGACACTCGCAAATGTCAGAGAGTATCAATAATAGGATGTTTTGAATAGACTTGAGTGCGGTGAAGCACTAATTTTAAGGAGAGTCACAGATAACTTTGATTTTTATTGTGGGAAGTAAATGTAAAGTATCTTTTTTGTGTTTTGTGTTGTATAGCCATGATTTTCTATCATTAAATGTTATACTTAGGAATATGTTGTTTCTTTCAAGTAGAGTAGTCACCTGACATACTCAAATCCTGAGCATGTGGTCGTATGGTGGGAAGGAACGCCCCATACCTCGAAAGACCGTGAGTTAGCTGGGATACGAACACATGTTCCATATGATGACGATTGGGTACAGTACGTACTAAGCTCGGCATCTACAGCCTCAGGGCACTTCTTCCAGCACCCGACTAACAACCTAGTCTCCGATTATTTTGCTTATGACCGCCACTCCACTGGGCACTGACGGCATCTTCGCCGGATTCGAAATAGCGACAACAACCATATTTCTCAACACAATCAATTAATTCAAATATAAAAAAAAGCCCTCAACATCTTCACCTTCACACACATTCACCGTCAAATTTCACATCGTTAACATCATCACTCCTCATTTACCCATTCAATTCATCCGTTTTCAACCCCCCCCCCCATCTCAACTTGTTAAATCGCCACCATCCTCACATCACCAGCTATGCGTTTCTTCTTCTTTCTTTCTTTCTGCTTTCTTTCTTCTTTCTCTCTAGCTCCACCAATACCACTCTCACATCTCAACAAACATCATTCATTACTCCCTTCTCATCGACATCATTTGATTTCCTCAAACTACCAGCTATATAATTCTTTCTTCCAGTCTCTTGACTACCATAACACTCTCCTTCTCATCTCACCGCACATCTTTCAATACTCCCCTCTCATCGCCATCATTCATTAAAAAAATAAAAAAATAAAAAATAAAACAAAATAAAAAACATCACCTTATGATCTGGACTTAAACACAGCCCCCCTCTTCTTTATCCCCACTAAACTTTACAAATTCACACCAAACTCAGAGCAATAGAAGTTCCTTCGTCTACTTTGGCACTTGCAGCAGTTGTTTCCGTGTTTTCCGCGTTTTCTTGGTTTCGTCGAAATTTCCGACATTTAAAATTAAACATACGTACAATGAAGCAGTCACCCTTCTCCCCCACATCCCCGTTCCCGCATCTAACTCTCCCTTCTCAAAACAATACTTCGCCCCCCGCGTCCTTCTACAAATCTCCCCAGCACTGCCCCAACCAAAAATTCTCACACACTTTCTTCCAAATCCTAAAACCAAACCCACCCATCACCAAAATTTCCACCCCTCCCAAATACCTTAACCCGTTGGCCCGAAGAGACGGCGAAACCGTCTGAGGGGGCCCGCCGCCTCAGGGGAAATCGCCATGCGGCGGAATGAAACGACTGCCATATATATATAACCCACAAAACAAAATTATCGCTGTGAGAATAGCCTCAATGTGGGACGGCTTCCACTTCCACAGGGTCATTTAAATGGCCCCTACGGGCTTTAAACGGTCTACAAACAAAGTGCAGATAGAAAATAAAATATTTACAGTAAGCATAATGGACCGACAGCAGTGGCTACGTTGGCTAAAGAGCAGATCATGGGGCCAAGCTCTCTGCTGACTCGGTAGACGCAATTGGTTTCCGTGGTTTCCCTTTTTCATCACCAGGCAAATGCTGGGACAGTACCTTCTGACAGACCACGGCCGCTTCCTTCCACATCATTGCCCAATTTCATTCATCTTCATCCATTCCATCTCTCATCCCGACGAGCAGGTCGCCCATGGGCGTCGATAGAAAGACCTGCACTCTCAGGAGGCCACACGGCAAAAAAAAGTAAGCATAATAAAAACTTGAATAAAAAACCCTGCTTTTGTTTCATAATATTCACCAAATTTCACCGATAGTCGATCAGAATAGTCAATCGAATACTTGCACAGGAAGAAAAATCCTTACATTCAGCTCGCGCACTCAATTCAATGATGTCACAATATTTCTCTGGCAGCACCGGATACGTTAGAAGTGCAGTTACATTTTGTGCATTGTGCAGGCAGCCTTGCTGTTTGTCCCATCTGGCTTTTGTGTGCATCGCGATTAGTAATGGACGTTTATAACACAGGCTTGCGAAGTGCTGTACAATTGATTTCAGAGCGCAGCAGAGGGTCTGGCTGGTAAAACACTTGTTGGGCTGTGCCAGTTGTAAGTGTGAATCCTACAATAGGCCTATGTGAAGATAATAATAATAATAATAATAATAATAATAATAATAATAATAATATGAACTTGAAGACATCAAGAAAGAAGAAAGAAAAATCATTCTGAAAATACTGGGAGCAAGACTCACTCCTGACGGGTACCGACTACAGTCAATCAAGACAACTGAAAAATACTCAAACATCGAAGTCGACTTCAGAAAAAGACCGTTGAAATTCTTCGGGCACATAAGTAGACTGCCGAATACACGACTAACCAAAAGAATACTAGATTACATATCATCACTCAAAAGTACAACACCATGGATGAAAGAAGTACAAAAAGACATGCGAATTGCTAACATAACCGACACATCAGACAGAGACTCCTTCCGTAACAAAATGAACAACTGGGAAGTCCAACCAGAGAAACCAAAACCTACACCTTACAGACCTCAATGGTCTGACGAAAGAAAATTGGCATTCTCCAACAGAATGATACAATATTGGCAAGATAAGAAGAACGTCAAGAATTGAGTCAAATTGCTTAACGCTTTCCAATATTGGGAAAATACGATGTAAATAAATAAATAAATAAATAAATAAATAAATAAATAAATAAATAAATAAATAAATAAATAAATAAATAAATAATATTAATAATAATAATAATAATAATAAAATAAAATTCCAAGGTTTCTATTCTGCACCCTTTGAAATTAAAACGGGTGTTTGACAGGGAGATGGACCTTCACCCCTCTTGTTCAAGTAGGGGCGTGGTGGCTCAGCGGTCTAGCTGTATGCCTCTCACCAAGGCGGTCCGGGTTCGATTCCCGGTCAATGCATGTGAGATTTTCGAATTGAAATGCCATGTCCTGTGGTTCGGATTCCACGTAAAAAGGAGGTCCCGTGGCTCATGATCTCAAGATTAACGGTCACGTTAAAACTAGAAGCTTCCAGCAGCTTCCTCATGTTCAACTGCGTACTGGAGTAAGTAATACAGCAGTGGCGTCATATACTACAAGACACAAACTTGTTCCGACCGTTAAGGATTGGGACGAAGAAGAACGGAGTAGAAATCGACTGCTTAGCTTTTGCGGATGATATAGCCATACTGACAGAAAGTTTTGAAACTACAACAGACGAAATCAATGTGCTGAAGGAAGTAGCAGAACACACAGGCTTGCGGATATCCTTTGAAAAGACGGAAGTAATATCAAACATCAAAGACAACACGACCCAACTGAACACCGAATATGGAACAATAAACCGTGTGCATAAGTTTAAATACCTTGGTGGGTAGATCCACTCAAACGGACTAGATACAAAGGCTACAGCGGCCAGAACAAAGAAACTGGAGGTAGCTTTTCAAACCACCCGGAACATATATAACAAAAGGTGCTTTTCTATAAATTCCGAAATTCATCACTACATCACTGTCGACAAGCCGGTATTCCTCTTTGCCTCATAATGCCTTATCCTCTCTCAGACGAAGTCGTCGGATTTTTTAAGAGCGTTAAAATCCCTCAGTATGCCTTCCTTCGGAGGGGAAGTAAAGCCTGCGGTCCCATGCCATAGATTTATGGCATGTTAAAGAACCTTCCATTAATTACATCTGTGTGAAGCTAAATTGTATAGGTTACGAATGTAAACAACGCTCTTGGGTTCCTACGTTCGTTGCCAAGAGCCGACTGCGGTGACGTCTGGTAGCTAAGTTCTGAACTAGTAGTCGTTGACGGTGGCGTTTGGCGGCAAAAGTAGGAACTACTTGAAAATTGATCGTCTGCAGTCCTTACTTGAATATTAAAAAAGATACACACACTAATACAGTCTTCACAATTGACACCGGTTATTTACAGATTCTACACACATCCAAAGTACACGGGGCTACATGACCACGTTGTCGCAGCCCCTAAACTTAAGAACCAACAAACCAACCAACCAACCAACCAACCTCCCTCAGAAATGTGCGCTTGCTAAGTTAGAGCAAAAAGAGAGAAATATTCTCCACTACATACTTGGTCCAAACTACCAAATCGAGATCTACGTAAGAAAATCCAGGCAAGAAATCTATTCTAAGATAGAGAAGATCACGGACACAATGCGTAAACGAAGGCTCGCTTCTACGGTCACTTGCGACGGATGGACGACTCTAGTTGGACAAGACATATATTTAACAATTTCGACTCAAAACCAAAAACAACAGTTCCCTGGTACGTTAACGTCAAGAAAGACCTCCAAGAAATGGGCCTACGACCTGATGACGCACACAAACGAGACCTTTTCAGAAAATGCATCGTGACTTTTGGGACTTTCGGAGATGAGAAATGGACAACCGGTGTAAAGTGGTCGAATGAACGCCGTGCTCGACACAGCAAGTTAATGAAAACCTACTGGATCAATCGTAAATTGAATAAAAGCCAGAATGTATAGTGGAACTTGTCGTGGTCGTTTAGCGAAGAATAAGTAAATAAATAAATAAATAAATGAATAAATAAATAAATAAATAAATAAATAAATAAATAAATAAATAAATAAATAAATAAATAAATAATATCGTATGGCCTGGGATGCCGGGTGCAAGCTTTGTTATTTGTAGCCCAGTGGGCAGCTTGCATGTCGAATTTTGTTGTTCCTCTGAGCGCTATGAAAGTCAAGGAGGTTTGATATCTAAGCTCCTTGACATTATAGCGCTTTCTAGTAAAGAAAGGAAGAACTTTCTGTGATGGCGGAAAATCCCGAGAATAATTTTGCCATTATGAACACGGCCTACTGAATTAAAATAGATTCTTTAACATGCCAACAACGTATGACATGCGAACCGTGATTTTTGTCGCCTTTCAAACATCACTTACCATTGCCAGGAGCGAACCTGCAATCTTGGGGATGGTAGTCCGACCCGATAAATACTCACCCGCCGTGGCAAGCTTATGTGAAGATAAAAATTTAGCCTTTTGTTATTGATATTTCTTTTAGAGGATTGCGACATCGTGGCCATCAGCCCCATGTACTTGAACGTATGCAGAATCATCTCCTAATATGCGTTGTTGTATTGTCTGTACAAGTGCTATGTAGGAGGTAGGATTTGGAACAGATATGAGCTTATGTTAGGATACATTCCATTATTTGACTGGAATAGAAGTGGGAAACCATTGGGCACCCTTTCTAGAATTGCTGTGGTGGGAATCGGATCCACTTTTTCTCAGTTCTTCCTCACGAAGCTGAATATACCCCGATCCAAGCTTCAGACAGGAATTTAACTTATTAATAGAGCTGGGAACCTAACCCGGAGTTCAGAGGTGAAAGCCAAGCCACTGCATTATGAGATGGTTTCAAGGATGGCTAAGATGGGAACCTCTTTTCAGCTACTGTCATGGGGTGAGTTTATTTCGTTACAGCCCTTATAACAAAAATACATTCGCTTCTGAATTAAGGCTTCAGTCCTAAAGGACCAGATTTCAATTGCCAAAAAAGATACGAAAGTTAGTTTAGTTAGTTATTGCTGTTTTAATGTGCAAAACAGGCCCCTAAGGATAAGAGATTTTCACTTGTCGCTTACTTTTCACGTATGAAGAGTTATGCCAATGGGTACAAGTTCACATTTAACTGATGTAGACCACATCATGGTGCAGTGGCTAGCGTTTAAGGCTGTCGATCCCGTGGTCCGAGTTCGATTCTTGGCTCTGCCAAACAAATTAATTCTGGTTTGTGGCTGGCAAGGGGATACACTCAGCCTCGTGAGGCATAACTGAGAAGAGGAATTCATATGCACATTGCTTACTTCGAGAGTTGTGGAATTATTATCATTATTCTTATCTTGGAAGTTGTTTTCCGTGGTTACCCATTTCTACTCAAGGAAAATTCCGGGATTGTTCCTAACTTAAGGCCACGGCTACCTCCTTCCCAATCCTCAACTCAAGTACATCGCTTTCGTCATGAGAGACAATATTGGCGAACATAATTATTTTGAAGGGATTGGACATCGTGGTCACTTAGCCTCGTGCACTGTACTTTGGTAAATCAAATTACGACCAACCTAATCATTTGATCTCTACCAAAGTTTGCAACATTATACCTTTGTGTGTGAAAAATCTTTTGACCAAACTACAAGGTCATCAGCCCAATAATTTACGGGTGGCGGCCATGTATGTGTGCAAATCGATTCCCCCTATTTATTCAAACACGGTGAAACCGAATTGAACGAAATTTGGTACAGATGTAGCACTAGCAAATGGCACCTCAGTGTCATCTTTACTGAAACGGAATGGTGGCCACCCAAATGTTAAAAGCTTAAATTAAATTACGACCAACCTATTCATTTGATCTCTACCAAATTTTGCAACAACATACCATTTTGTGGGAAGCATCTTTTGACTGAACTACGAGGTCATCAGCCCAATAGTTTGTAAAATTTTCTGTAATAACCTGTGTTATTGTGATGGATATATTAATGTTGGTATTTGTAATTAAGGTGGGGAATGGGAAGGAGATGGCCAAGGCCTTAAGTTGGGAACCATCCCGCTATTTGTCTCTAGTGGAAGTGAGAAACCACTGAAAACCACATCCAAGATGGTTGAGGTCGGAATTGATTCCACCTCCCCTCAGTTTTACCTCTCGAGGCTGAGGGTGGGACATTTCAGACCAGAATTAAATTTCTTGGCAGAGCAGGGAATCGAACCCGGACCACCGGGGCGATAACCAAGAATGTAGCCTTAAGAGTGAGCTTCCCTGTGATAATAGGATTTTGACATGCACGGTACATATAATTCTAAAACTGCCTCCATTACAGTGGCTCATTTCAGTAGTTGGCGAAGTGATCCTAAACTCTCATGCATAATTCACTGTCATGGAAACGCAAAGGGTTATACCTATAACAGGTGATGGAAATTGCTTATTAGAGCAGTTTCGTACTGTTTATATCAAAATGAAGAACGTCTTCCTGAGGTGCATTTGCAAGCTAATGCAAAAATTGTTACTGCCAGGGATATATATAAGGATTTTATTATTGGCGATCAGTCTCATCGCATTCTCCTCAGCAACCAACTTGAGAATGAAAGTCTCGGGACGCTGAATACACTGGTCATGTTGGATTTCATTGTTAACGCCAATTGTTTATCGATTATTTGTTTAGAGTACATAACAATGAGTCTAACCACGCTGTTGATTTTGGCAATGATAGTATTATTTGGCATTTATTATTTAGCGACTACATTGATGCAGGACACTATAGTGTTATCGAATATGATGTTAATTTGTGGAGAAATACTGCTATAAATAAACCCGTTCGACGAAGAAGAACACTGGCCGAAAAGAGTGGGAAATGAAAAAAAACCAAGATGTTCAGTAAAGAACATATAGCCTACTTTCTACTAAATGCATGGGTATTGTTATAACTCTTTGTCCTTTTCAAGGAGTATAATTGAATGTTGGTTGTAGTGGCTTGTTGAAATACGTGTTATACTGATATTAAACATGAGTATGAGGTGCCCTTTGCTAGTGCTATCTCTGTACATAATTTCATTCAATTCGTTTCCACCGTGTTTGAATTGATATGGTGAATCGATTTGAACACATACATGGTCGCTATCTGCAAACTATTGGGCTGATGATCTTGTAGTTCAGTCAATAGATGCTTCCCAGAGAATGGTAAGTTGTTGCAAAATTTGGCAGAGATCAAATGATTAGGTTGGTCGTAATTTGATTTAAGCTTTTTACATTTGGGTGGCCGCCATTCTGTTTCAGTCAAGATGGTGATATAAAACATGACACTGAGGTGCCCTTTGCTAGTGCTACATCTATACCGAATTTCGTTCAATTCGGATTTACCGTGTTTGAATAGATGGGGGGAATCGATTTGCACACATACATGGCCGCCATCCGCAAATTATTGGGCTGATGAGCTTTTAGTTTGGTCAAAAGATTCTTCACACATAAAGTTATAATGTTGCAAAACGTGGTAGAGATCAGATGATTAGGTTGGTCGTAATTTGATTTAAGCTTTGAACATTTGGGTGGCCGTCTTTACGTTTTCGACAAAATGTCGGCGATATAAAACATGCCGCTGAGGTGCCCTTTGCTAGTGCTACGTCTGTACCAAATTTTGTTCAATTCAGTTTCACCGTGTTTGAATAGATAGGGGGAATCGATTTGCACACATACACGGCCACCATCCGCAAATTCTTGGGCAGATGACCTAGTAGTTTGGTCAAAAGATTTTTTCATACATAAAGGTATAATTTTGCAAAATTTGGTAGTGATCAGATGATTAGGTTGGTCGTAATTTGATTTAAGCTTTTAACATTTGGGTGGCCGCCATTACGTTTTCGTCAAGATGGCGGTGATATAAAACATGACATTGAGGTGCCCTTTGCTAGTGCTACCTCAGTACCAAATTTCGTTCAATTCGGATTCACCGTGTTCGAATTGATAGGGAGGGGGACAGACATTCCGAGTACACACACTCGCACACAGACAGACCCACAGACAGACCCACAATTTTTGGCCCTGTGTTTATCTCATAAGTCTACTTTCATTTTTTGAAAAAAATCGAAAGTAGGCTAATATGAAAAATCCACAGCCTGTTCCAATCGTCCGACCGGATCAGGGAATGGAATGCATGAAGTCCCCATCTAGTGGCGAGGATATGAACTGTGCCGGTGCCGAAGCCTGTCGCACTCCCCTGGGGCAATGATTAAGTGAATGACAGATGAAATGAAATGACAGTGGAGAATGTTGCTGGAATGAAATTTGTGACAGGGAAAACCGGAATACCCGGAGAAAAACCTGTCTGCCTTCGCTTTGTCCAGCACAAATCTCACATGGAGTGACCGGGATTTGAACCACGGACCTAGCGGTGAGAGACCGGCGTGCTGCCGCCTAAGCCACGGAAGCTCTGGGAAATCGGTGAAAATACGAAGCCACTTTTAAAATCCAATATAAATAAGCCATTTCAGAAACAGTTCCCGATATTATGCAGTAGTTTACAGTGTATGGTCCTTGACGAACAAATGTAAACATTGTTCTGCATTGTATTCGTCTTGCGAGAAATCTACGCTTGGTACTTTGGCCTTTACTCTTGCGATGGTAAAACTGATATGCCGTAATATAAAATAATTCATAGGCTGCAACAATTTTTCACTGGAGATGATATCTCAACGAATTTCAGAGAGAATATTTGGCAGCACAACAATGCTATGTCCTTTGTTTCCTTTGGTGCCAATGTTACCGTATCAGGGAAGGCACACGTCATATTTTAAACAATATTTTACAAGAGCATAGCCCCTACATTCAACATTCAAAATAGCTCTAAATTAATTAGCAAACCAGCTGATGATATTCGATTAGCATGGCTCATAATATGGAATGCAACCCCAATGGCAAATATGCATTCATTAATGTGTGCGAATCGACTTCTAAAAGATATTATACGTAACGACTTTATTCCTTTTCGTGAATAGTTATAGTTCTTGGAGGAGACTTCAGGTAGGTTTTGCCTGTTGTGCCGCACGCTCGACAAACAGTTATAGTTTTCACAATTGTATCAATTACTCTTCTCTCTGACCTTTCTCCAAAATACTCAGCTTACATAAAAACATGAAATTGACTTTTCTGATTATTTTTGCTACAAGTTAACGGCGACTACCCCTCTGTGGATGGTCAGGAATCAAATGTTAATGACTTATCAGATAACGTGGCCGATTTACGGCGAAACATTCACTTCTGCGATGGATATACATTTCTCGCAAGTTTGTATCCTTATACCAAAAATATTAACACTATGATGAAATTAATTTGAATGTCATTGAACTTATATCCAGTATATATCAGCGTTAGAAGACTAAACACTGAAGATGAAAGCCAGCTACTTCAGTTTCCTACAGATTTCTTGAATTCCTTGGAATTAAGTTATTTGCCTCCACACATTCTTACTCCATGCGTGTGAACCATAGTTATGCTCCTTAGAAATCTGAACGTTTCCCAAAGGCTCCTATATACAGTAGAACCAGATTAATTGTAAGAAATATGTATGCAAATTGCTTGGTTTTTGGAAATAATAATTGCAGTTAAAATTAGGATTTAACTCATCAAGTTTTTAGTCATGATGCAATGTCTAGAGTGCAATCTTTCGACGCCCTTTAAGTCGCAATAACGACAAAAATATATGACACAAAGAATTTAGCCTATATAAGAAAATTCTTCAGTAAATATTTTCCCATTGACCGTCATGTTTTGACGGGTTTCAACTACAGAAGTTATTATTATTACTATAATTATCATTCATTCAGATTCATTTGAGACTGTTTTGCCTTTCAGTGTCCAGTCTAGGCACAAGCCACTGTTTACGAACAAGTCGCCTCCATGATCCCCAATTAACAGTTAGCACTGCGGCCTTCTATGCTTCTACAAATTTCATTTTGAAATAACTGAACACTAATTCTAACCATTTTGTCTTCTAGGTCTACCTCTGCTTCCATACCCTCTTTAGCCAAGCTCATTAACCTTTAATGTCTCCTCCCCCATTCAAAGAAGAACAATGTAGCCTACATGTTATATATGCGAATTCGCTTGGGTGTTGGCCAAACAAGATCCCACCATGTGAACAGCTTCATCAAACGTGTTCATTTTTAGCCAATTTTCATTTATGAAAAAAAAAAAAGTTTTAGAGATCACCTTTTGTCTGTGTGTCTGTCTGTGTGTGCGTGTGTGTGACGGATTTTTGTGTGTCCCCCCTAATAACTTCTATACGGTTGGAGCGATTCTAATGAAACTCGGTAAGTTCATAGCACTATACCAGGCGACCCCGACCGTGCCCTTCAAATTTTGTTACGTCTCACCAATCCAACATGGCGGCTGTGCGAAATATTTCACCAGCATTCAATATCTCCGAAACTATTACCGATATCACCCTGGAATTTTGTACGGTGATAAAGAGGACTACTAGAAGTTCACCTATGTGACTTTTGAAAACCTGGTAACTACAAAACCAACATGGCGGCCAAGCGAACTTGCGACTTTTAAATAGACGTTACTCGCGATTAAACCAACCAAACGCAATAAAACTTGGTACAGTATATTTTTATACACATTGTAATGCACCGACATCTAACTTCGTTCAGTTGTTTACATAACCTCAAGATTGTGGCTGTGCGAAATATTTCACCGGCATTCTATATCTCTGGAACTATTAGCGGTGTCACCCTGAAAATTTGTACGGAGATAACGGGTACTACTGGATGTTCAGCTATAAGAATTTAAAAACCGGTTAACTACAAAACATGGCGGCCAAGCAAATTTGAAAATTTTAAATAGACTTTTCTCTTGATTTAATGATCCAAACGCAATGAAACTTGGTACAGGAAATGTTTATACACATTGTAATGCACTGGTATCTAATTTAGTTCAATTGTTTACATAACCTCAAGAAGGCGGCTGTGCAAATGTTGAAATTTAGTTTTTATTTCTTATGTCGTTATCATGCGATCGAAGTGAAAGTATGAATAATGAACCTACGCAATAATTTTCCTTTAATGGTACTGTCCCCGTTTACCTGGACAGTAGGCTGTCAGATATCCGCCCCCCTCAATCGGATTGCCAATTATCAATTGCACCGGCACAGCTACATCAATGAAAATGGCACTGACAGATACTATCGAGATAAGAGCACAGAAGTTCACAGGAAATCATTGTGGAACACACCAAAATAGACGGGGGTTCATACTTACCGTTACTTACCTCTTAATTATCTCGGGGTTTGAGTTGACAACAGGATCACTAAAAGTCTGTTCACACAATAACCTCCACCATGACATTTAAAAATGAACCAAAACGAAGACGAGAACTTTGAACTGTACAAAAGCTTTATTTCTAATAAAGGGTATGATTTTACTAACACAACAAAATCAACGTGGCTATCAGTAGCCCAAGTCAATCTGACTACGTCCTCCAGTAGGACTTGCAAAAATTATCATACAACATGATATAAAACATTTTAGCTCCCAAGAGCTCCAAATAACGTAATATTCATAACACTATTGGATTGGAAAAGGACGTAAGGGTGTGACATATATAGAGCATTTGGTTTCCTTTTAATAAACATGAGAATGGTATTTATAGTCGCAAGGCCGGAGTGTGTACGACCTCACTCTGATAACCAGGTGTTGGCCCAGCTGCGAGCTAACCTCGAACCTGTTGCATACTGGTTGAATGGACTCCCTTCTCACCTGCTAAGTTACGTAAGAGTATAGCTTGCTCTCTCAAGCTTTTAAATGTCTACAAGACAACTCACATTATATTTACGCAAATCTTTCAAGTACTTTGCTCACATCCTATTGGATCATTATGTTAATTCCCTAAATTTGTTAACTTCAATCCAAATGTTTAATTAGCTCTTAAATGTTTATAACAAAATCACATAAATTATTTATAACAATTAGAAATTGTTTATCATATTTGTCAAAGACAATAAAAATATTATAAGCACGTCTTTAACATCACTCTCGTTCCATATTATTTTCAAAAATATTTACAGCAATTATTTACAATATTAACATTTTAAATTGTTTAAATTATTAATTTAATAAATACATTAGCCACATGTTCATCCGTTTGGTAATTTTCATAATCTTGTTTAATATAATCGACCAATGAAGGTTAGTTATACATGTTAATGTCACAATCTGGTTTAATAAAGGTTTTTAATAATGATTTGTGACGGCAACCTTCATTCAAAATCTTATCTCAAATTCTTTCAAAACTCGTGTTAATTATAAGAGTAATTCACTTGATTTATTTTCAACGAACTATGACAATCTTACTCCAGCGGAAAATCCTTCGCTAACAAGTTAATGCACAATCTGCATTAAACATATGCCCAAAATCATCATATATTAATCTATATGGCATTCAACTTTCACATAACTTACAAAACTTCCACAAATAATTCTTTAACATTTATTCCTGTGGGAACTTCCTTCATATTCAAGGGCATTATATCTCAGCGACTTTCAACACGCGCTGCACTAGCGATTATACATTCATAGTTCCACTTAAAAAATTTATAATCATTAATTGTTTCAAAACTGTTTTTCTATTTAACCTTCGTGGATTTCATTCATGAACTGAAATGAAGTCAAAACTTGCCAATCACAAACAAATTTAATAGTGAATACGCTTATATACGCCTGTCTGGTCTATCAAAATTTAAGATTAACATCTTAAAAGAAATTGTAGTATGAAAATACTATCATCAAATAAAGTGCGACTAAAAATGCAAAGTAGTCGAATAGAATCCAATTAGACTGGGGAATGCAAACATCGTTATATAAATCTCTAATTGAGAAAAACTCCTAACACAAGTTCTAGACTTTAATGCATTCAAAAATTCATTATTAAAGTTACTCTTTCACAAAAGTGTCTATAATGCAATGTTCATTCATTAACTGACGATAAATGTCTGTGTTGCAATCAATTCAAATAACGACTAGTATTTCCAAGATCGTCGACAACGTAAGAGATTTTAACGCTCTAAAATCATTTAAATGTTCTTCCTTCTTGATGATGACAGAAAATTGGTCAAAGTAATTAAACTGGGGTAGAATTACTTTAATAAAGTGACACGCTGTCTGAATTTAAATCTGCCATAAAAATCATTAACTTACAGTCAAATCGTGACTACAAAAAATATTAATTCCTGAAAATTCTAAATATCAGTCTCAACTGATCCAAAATCGTTAACTATGCCCATGACATAACAATGTCTTAATAAATCGTCGAAAAATGCAAAACTCATCAAGGTGTACTGAGAATAAGAATCTCAACAAGAAAATAGGGCAAAAATACATGAGGATAAAAATATGGGAAAAATGGTTGCTCAAACATCATTAGTAAACTCAAATACAATAAACGTTCACGACTACCTTATCTGCCGATTGACGTTCCAGAGGAAAATTCCCCACAGAAGACTGCTGATGAATCCATTTCACCACGTTAAAGTCGAGCTCCATCCTCGAAATAGGAAATAGCACCCTCGGAGAATCGAACTGCTTCCTTCTCCGGAAATCGCTCTGCTCCTCGAAGACGAATAGACATCCTTCCGGCAATAATCTTCTTTGTGAGTCGGGTCCACCCTGACCTCTCTTGAAAAATGCCCTGAAGTTCCAGTAGACAATCGCCATGAAGTTTTGTAGAAATTTCCGAAGAAATTATTCATATTCAGAGTATGAAATTGTTTCTATGGCTGTTCGATGGTATTCAGCCGTTAATTACGAAACATGGGTGTAGATGGTATTCACCGCATGTTCGCTTGTGTGGAATAGCAATTAGCGAAGTTCCATGTCGCTATCTTACTCCGTTGAAGTATGTCCCAATTGCAATAAGCGCCTTAGCCTTCCATCTGCTCTTCGGTTGTAGTGTTAGAAGAACAAACTGCCGTATTAACTTGCTCCATTATACTTTATCGTTGTGTAACCAAGCAATCTGAAGTCTTTCTATTCCACTCGCAGCGTCAGCCGTTGCGTTGCTTCTGGCTATATAAAAGTGCTTCTCTTGTGGCGAGATAATCACTTTTCTCAGTCGTATAAAACTGCTAATATCTTTCGAGCTAATCGGTCGAAATTGTTCAGCTTTTCTCTATAACTGCATGAAGCACTGCACAATACAATTAGCTTATCGTAGACCGCTAACTGTTCGAAGCTAAACTTGTAGAAGCTTTCTAAGGTCCGTTTCAACTTCACCTAGTTTGACTTGGATCTCGATAATATAGTGGCCTCGCCACACGTTATAAAGACGATTCTTTTCACTGCTGTTCACTTCGACGTCTCACTATAATGAATGTATAAGAAAAGAACTTTCACAAATATACTTCGATGCTCTGAGAATGAAATCTCAGAATGATCAGAGAACGAAAAAGGGACTCCTCTCTTCTGCGCAAGCCCTTTTATTAACTTCACTAGGGGCGTCTCCATCCCTTCCAAAGCGTGGTACTACGTCATCGCTAGAAGTTCCAACTCCGTTAATACATGACGGATTTTCAAAATTCAAAAACTGAAAATAAATTTCACCAAAATTCCAAATCAATGCTTTTACTGCAAATGGATTTCCACAATTCTGCATTCCAAAAGTAATAAAAATACCATAGTTTCAGCAATCTCCGTCTTCCTTTAAACTATCGTTGATTGGTTCATGCCTCTCCTCCAATAGCATAGTTTCTTCCTCAGCCGAATTCCTCGTTTCCTGCGACTGCGTCGTACATCTTGGAACATTCTCGACTAAAAGCTGACGTCACTGAGAATCTCAGCTCAAGTAGCCTGCTGGCATAACATTTACGTCATCCGTGCTTACGTCATGACTACCCACGTCATAACTATGACAGCCATAACTCTCCTTATAATTTCAAATATAGCCACCGTGGTCTCTACATAATTCAATTACGGGGGCATTCTCCTCCCACCACGTTTTTAAAACAGTTGCAAATTGTTTTTAAACTCAATGTTACAAGTATCTCAACTCTCTTGAACACGAAATTGAATTATTACTGGCTTACTCTAGGATAGTATCTTTTTAAATTTCCAGCATTATCTCTTCTACTCTGGGTTGTATGTGGTTAATGTATTCTTTCCTCTCTACTTTCTCTTCTGACCAGTATTTCTATTTTCTAAGTTCTGCTGGCTCGTAGAAGGCCCAGGATCGATTACAACATCCTGCCTTTTCTTTTGATTGTCAGCTTCTTTATCCCTTAATTCTTTTAAGTATTGCTGGCTTTCCTTCTCTCTTTGCTGATATTGATCAGGTGTCATAACCTGACTTTGAGTATTCTGGTTTCTATTTTGGTTTTGGTTATTCCTATTATAGTTACGGTTATACCCATTATTGTTGTAATATCTGCCTCTTCCATTGTAGTTTCCTCGGTTGTAGTTCCAACCTCTTCTCTGTTGATACGGTCGGTAACCTTGTGATCTGTAATTTCTAAACTGATTATTCCTGTGAGGACCTACATTATCATTTTTCACCTCCTCTGGCTTGTCAGTTTGTTGGACTTGGTCCATATATACCGTATTGATTTCCTTAAACTCCTGCCTTTGACCTTTCTGGACTACGTTAGGCATTGGACTTGTGTAGTCTAACCTTCTTAGTAATTCATCCATGCTGGATAAATCCCTAATGTTGGACGAAATTATAAGTCTCCTCACCTCAACTGGCAGCATACGAGAAATCGCATCTATTAGTTGCTCCGTGGACAATGGGGGTTGCAAAAATCTCAAGCGGGACAACTGACTCGTAAAGAAATCAGCGTACCTCGTTGGAAGAGTACCTGAGTATTTTCTTGAATACACCTCCGCTCTTAACGAATTCTGCGCTTCTATAGACCAAAATCGCTTGATTAATGCCTCTGCAAACTCGTCAAAGTTACTGAATGTGTATCTAAATGCGCGAAACCATTCAAGGGGTCCTCCAATCAGATATCTCTCTACTATCTTCATCTCTCTCTCTCTGGGAATGTGAGCTTCGATGAAATAATCTTTGAGATTCCTTACATACTCTATAGGTGTCAAACTATCAGTGTTACTGAATTTTTGTGGTTTGTCTTCGAAATTCCTAATGACCGTCACGTTCCTCGGATATGAATCCGGATAGTTTTTCCCACTATCTCGATAATTCCACTCATGTTCCATATTCCTCTCGTCATCCTCCTCTCTGAATCTGGATACACGTTCTTCAGGAGTCACGTCTCTTTCTTCTGGCTCTAGGTGATGTCTTCTAGCATAATTCCTATTCAATTCGCAAGCTAAGCCTTCTGTATCCTTGTCGGTGATTTCTGTTAAGACTTTCTTGATAATCTCTTCTTTGTAGTTTTCCATTAAACTAGTCTCTCCTAACTTCAAATTTTTCAGTTTACTCGTCGTTTCATTTACATCCGAGACAACTTTATGAATTTGATCCTCTAATGTAGATTTTAAAGTTTGCATATCCCGATCTAGTTGTGTTCTATCGTCAACTTGTTTTTAGGATAACGAATTTATCCTGACGCTTAAATCTTTCCTAATCTGTACTACTTCATTGTTAATTTCTATCTGCGTACTGGCAAGTTTTCTTTCAATCCTTTCCTGAATTTGGGTTACATGTTCCCCACTTGACTTATTCCACTCGTCCTTCCATACCGCTACGTTTGCTGTTAACATTTCGGCTATGTCTACTTCGATATCCTCTTTTAATACTCTATTGTGGTCTAATACCTGGGTTCTCATGACCTCTACATCATACTTCAACTCTGCTAAAGACGTTGTTGTTCTAACTGATTCATCGACTAACCTAGTCGCTAATGCAGTTATATTACGCGTACAAAGAGTTTTTGAGTTTTCGATTTCTTCCCTGACTTTATTTACATCAGTTTGGACTTTAGTAATATCTACGAAAACTGTGTTGACCTCTACCTGAATCTTAGTTATGTCACTTTGCACCTCAGTTATATCCGCATGAATATTATTAATGTCTACCTGAACATTGGATACATCAGTTCTAGCTTTTTGAATTTCTTTTTGGACTTCCTCGACCTTGTCTTGGACAGTCGCTACATCGTTTTTGACAACAACTACTTCGGCTCTAGCACAAGAAATATCCCCTCGGACATTAGCTACATCTAGATTTAACATTGTAAGGTCTTTCTGTACCTTAGACACATCAAATTTAACATCATCAACATTTTTATGAACATTAGATACATCTGTGCGGATGTCACTTACAGTACTCTCAATTCCTTGGGTATTAATCTGTAAACGCGACATATTATCCTCCAAATTAGCAGCGCTAGTTTGGATACCCTTCAAATTAGCAGACATATTACTAGCATTCTCCTCCATTCTTGCATTCAAATTACTAGCATTCTCCTCCATTCTTGCATTCAAATTAGCAGACAAATTACTAACATTCTCCTCCATTCGACTATTATTCTCCTTCATGCTTTCATTCAGCATCTGCTTCATACTGCGATTCATGTTAGCAGACATCTCCTCTAACATCTTCTTCAAACTTTCATCTGCCATTACAATATTATTCAAAATGGATTGCTGTAGGGACATACATCAAAAGAGCAAAATAACAAAATTTGAGCAACACTTTTCACCATATATAATTTTTGATCAATTTTCTGTCTTAAGTCTAACTTATAACTACCTTATAATTAATTTTCGACGATACTTCATGTTGAAACAAACTCAAGCACATGTTCAAATTTCTTTGGCTCATTTTAAAATATCCTAACACCAATAATTTACATTTACAATCCAAATAATTTAATTTTATCTTTAATATGACTGAAATGTCATAAGCCGGTCAAATAAAATAAGATTCCAGATCATAGGCGATTTTTCTAAGTTTCCAGCCTATTTAACCTTTCTCAAGTTGTATAAGATCTGATCTTTTCTGAGTGTAATTTTCCTAATACAATACAACATTTAATTCCTATGTAATCACACTCTTAAATACTACAATTGGCCTAGACATCTTATAAAGAATCAACCTCTTTATTTGAGTCTAATCGGACCTCACGTTTTAGGTTTGCCACTCTTTCTGTTGACTCAGCCCCACGCTCTTGGGTCGCCAATCTTTCTGTCCCCGTTTACCTGGACAGTAGGCTGTCAGATATCCGCCCCCCTCAATCGGATTGCCAATTATCAATTGCACCGGCACAGCTACATCAATGAAAATGGCACTGACAGATACTATCGAGATAAGAGCACAGAAGTTCACAGGAAATCATTGTGGAACACACCAAAATAGACGGGGGTTCATACTTACCGTTACTTACCTCTTAATTATCTCGGGGTTTGAGTTGACAACAGGATCACTAAAAGTCTGTTCACACAATAACCTCCACCATGACATTTAAAAATGAACCAAAACGAAGACGAGAACTTTGAACTGTACAAAAGCTTTATTTCTAATAAAGGGTATGATTTTACTAACACAACAAAATCAACGTGGCTATCAGTAGCCCAAGTCAATCTGACTACGTCCTCCAGTAGGACTTGCAAAAATTATCATACAACATGATATAAAACATTTTAGCTCCCAAGAGCTCCAAATAACGTAATATTCATAACACTATTGGATTGGAAAAGGACGTAAGGGTGTGACATATATAGAGCATTTGGTTTCCTTTTAATAAACATGAGAATGGTATTTATAGTCGCAAGGCCGGAGTGTGTACGACCTCACTCTGATAACCAGGTGTTGGCCCAGCTGCGAGCTAACCTCGAACCTGTTGCATACTGGTTGAATGGACTCCCTTCTCACCTGCTAAGTTACGTAAGAGTATAGCTTGCTCTCTCAAGCTTTTAAATGTCTACAAGACAACTCACATTATATTTACGCAAATCTTTCAAGTACTTTGCTCACATCCTATTGGATCATTATGTTAATTCCCTAAATTTGTTAACTTCAATCCAAATGTTTAATTAGCTCTTAAATGTTTATAACAAAATCACATAAATTATTTATAACAATTAGAAATTGTTTATCATATTTGTCAAAGACAATAAAAATATTATAAGCACGTCTTTAACATCACTCTCGTTCCATATTATTTTCAAAAATATTTACAGCAATTATTTACAATATTAACATTTTAAATTGTTTAAATTATTAATTTAATAAATACATTAGCCACATGTTCATCCGTTTGGTAATTTTCATAATCTTGTTTAATATAATCGACCAATGAAGGTTAGTTATACATGTTAATGTCACAATCTGGTTTAATAAAGGTTTTTAATAATGATTTGTGACGGCAACCTTCATTCAAAATCTTATCTCAAATTTTTTCAAAACTCGTGTTAATTATAACAGTAATTCACTTGATTTATTTTCAACGAACTATGACAATCTTACTCCAGCGGAAAATCCTTCGCTAACAAGTTAATGCACAATCTGCATTAAACATATGCCCAAAATCATCATATATTAATCTATATGGCATTCAACTGTCACATAACTTACAAAACTTCCACAAATAATTCTTTAACATTTATTCCTGTGGGAACTTCCTTCATATTCAAGGGCATTATATCTCAGCGACTTTCAACACGCGCTGCACTAGCGATTATACATTCATAGTTCCACTTAAAAATTTTATAATCATTAATTGTTTCAAAACTGTTTTTCTATTTAACCTTCGTGGATTTCATTCATGAACTGAAATGAAGTCAAAACTTGCCTATCACAAACAAATTTAATAGTGAATACGCTTATATACGCCTGTCTGGTCTATCAAAATTTAAGATTAACATCTTAAAAGAAATTGTAGTATGAAAATACTATCATCAAATAAAGTGCGACTAAAAATGCAAAGTAGTCGAATAGAATCCAATTAGACTGGGGAATGCAAACATCGTTATATAAATCTCTAATTGAGAAAAACTCCTAACACAAGTTCTAGACTTTAATGCATTCAAAAATTCATTATTAAAGTTACTCTTTCACAAAAGTGTCTATAATGCAATGTTCATTCATTAACTGACGATAAATGTCTGTGTTGCAATCAATTCAAATAACGACTAGTATTTCCAAGATCGTCGACAACGTAAGAGATTTTAACGCTCTAAAATCATTTAAATGTTCTTCCTTCTTGATGATGACAGAAAATTGGTCAAAGTAATTAAACTGGGGTAGAATTACTTTAATAAAGTGACACGCTGTCTGAATTTAAATCTGCCATAAAAATCATTAACTTACAGTCAAATCGTGACTACAAAAAATATTAATTCCTGAAAATTCTAAATATCAGTCTCAACTGATCCAAAATCGTTAACTATGCCCATGACATAACAATGTCTTAATAAATCGTCGAAAAATGCAAAACTCATCAAGGTGTACTGAGAATAAGAATCTCAACAAGAAAATAGGGCAAAAATACATGAGGATAAAAATATGGGAAAAATGGTTGCTCAAACATCATTAGTAAACTCAAATACAATAAACGTTCACGACTACCTTATCTGCCGATTGACGTTCCAGAGGAAAATTCCCCACAGAAGACTGCTGATGAATCCATTTCACCACGTTAAAGTCGAGCTCCATCCTCGAAATAGGAAATAGCACCCTCGGAGAATCGAACTGCTTCCTTCTCCGGAAATCGCTCTGCTCCTCGAAGACGAATAGACATCCTTCCGGCAATAATCTTCTTTGTGAGTCGGGTCCACCCTGACCTCTCTTGAAAAATTCCCTGAAGTTCCAGTAGACAATCGCCATGAAGTTTTGTAGAAATTTCCGAAGAAATTATTCATATTCAGAGTATGAAATTGTTTCTATGGCTGTTCGATGGTATTCAGCCGTTAATTACGAAACATGGGTGTAGATGGTATTCACCGCATGTTCGCTTGTGTGGAATAGCAATTAGCGAAGTTCCATGTCGCTATCTTACTCCGTTGAAGTATGTCCCAATTGCAATAAGCGCCTTAGCCTTCCATCTGCTCTTCGGTTGTAGTGTTAGAAGAACAAACTGCCGTATTAACTTGCTCCATTATACTTTATCGTTGTGTAACCAAGCAATCTGAAGTCTTTCTATTCCACTCGCAGCGTCAGCCGTTGCGTTGCTTCTGGCTATATAAAAGTGCTTCTCTTGTGGCGAGATAATCACTTTTCTCAGTCGTATAAAACTGCTAATATCTTTCGAGCTAATCGGTCGAAATTGTTCAGCTTTTCTCTATAACTGCATGAAGCACTGCACAATACAATTAGCTTATCGTAGACCGCTAACTGTTCGAAGCTAAACTTGTAGAAGCTTTCTAAGGTCCGTTTCAACTTCACCTGGTTTGACTTGGATCTCGATAATATAGTGGCCTCGCCACACGTTATAAAGACGATTCTTTTCACTGCTGTTCACTTCGACGTCTCACTATAATGAATGTATAAGAAAAGAACTTTCACAAATATACTTCGATGCTCTGAGAATGAAATCTCAGAATGATCAGAGAACGAAAAAGGGACTCCTCTCTTCTGCGCAAGCCCTTTTATTAACTTCACTAGGGGCGTTTCCATCCCTTCCAAAGCGTGGTACTACGTCATCGCTAGAAGTTCCAACTCCGTTAATACATGACGGATTTTCAAAATTCAAAAACTGAAAATAAATTTCACCAAAATTCCAAATCAATGCTTTTACTGCAAATGGATTTCCACAATTCTGCATTCCAAAAGTAATAAAAATACCATAGTTTCAGCAATCTCCGTCTTCCTTTAAACTATCGTTGATTGGTTCATGCCTCTCCTCCAATAGCATAGTTTCTTCCTCAGCCGAATTCCTCGTTTCCTGCGACTGCGTCGTACATCTTGGAACATTCTCGACTAAAAGCTGACGTCACTGAGAATCTCAGCTCAAGTAGCCTGCTGGCATAACATTTACGTCATCCGTGCTTACGTCATGACTACCCACGTCATAACTATGACAGCCATAACTCTCCTTATAATTTCAAATATAGCCACCGTGGTCTCTACATAATTCAATTACGGGGGCAGTACATGACTCTATGACCTATACATATAACAATCCAACATGGCGATCATCCGAAATATTTAGACGGCTCTGAATATCAACGAATCTATTGTAGCAATCAAACTGAATTTTTAAAGTTCATAGGGGCTATGGACATAAGTTCACCTATAGAACTTTCAATAACCTGGTGATCACAAATCCAACATGGCGACGACGCGAAGTATAAATATTCACATGGATGTTTCTCGCAATTTAACCATACAAGTGCAGTGAAGCTTGGTACAGTAAATCCTTATACAAATGTCAATCCTCTGGCATCTAATTCATTTCAATTGCTTCCATAACCACAAGGTGGCATCTGTGCGAAATTTTAAAATCTCCTTTTTACTTCTTGTGTCCTAATCATGCGATTGAAGTTTGAATGCTACACGTAAACAATAATCTTCATGAAACAGTACATAACTCTAGGACCTACGTATATAAAAATCCAACATGGCGACCATCCGCAATATTTAGTCGGTTCTCAATATCTACGAATCTTTTACAGCTTTCAAACTGAAGTTTTGTATGTTGATAGTGGCAATGAACATAAGTAGGTTATATGAAAATAGGCTGTATAGTTCTTCACGGAACTACTTGTACTTTATGAAAGGGAGCATATTCCTTAAATAAGTAAACAATGAATGAATGAATGAATGAATGAATGAATTAATCAATCAATCTATCAATCAAATCTCTACTACAATAACCACAAAAACACAGGTTATCAAGCAAGTTCAACACACACCCAAGTTCACATGGTTGATGAACAAGATGTCCCAAGTCTCTAAATTGAATAAACAACAACTTAATATGATAGATACATAATTTGGTGTTTCATTCTTTGAAAAGCCGGATGTCCTTACAACACGTTTCCACTGCAGTGCAAATGGATATCCAATGACCAGGAACACATGTACTTCCATCTTGTGTACGTGCCGGTTTCCTTTAATGCACATCGGATTCTCATTGAAAACGCTGTAGTACGCACTTCGTAAGTTAGAAGCCCCGCTAAGTGTTATTGTTACGGTTACTGGAATGCGGGCAGGCAATTACAAACGTGCTCGCTATGGTTCCAGGCAGCGAGATTGAATTTTGCGGATGGTAGTGTTGTAACAAAAATAGCCTACTTTCTACAGCTCCAGTGAGATAAGGAAGACAGAAAAATGGGCTCATAATATGCAGGAAAAAGGCACTAAAATGATCAAAATAGACATTTATGTTCGACTATGGCGAAATGTAAATATTATATGTCAGAAAACTGTACTATAATGAGGGTCATTATAGTACAAGTTTTCATTATGGTACAGTTTCTCCAACCAATCAGAGCTCAAGATGTATGATGTGTGACTAATTAGGTACTTGATAGCTTCGTACTTGAACACAGAATCCAACAAGTTGGGCATGAATTACATGATTTGAAAGTTGACAATGTAAAAGATATCCGATCAACCATTGTAGTTATAATGGCAAACACAAAGACAAAATCACCGACATGGAAAGTGCACCGTCCCATATCTTCGCGCAAATAAACTGGCGAATATGAGAAAAGAAATAGCACTGTACCTTAATATGCCAAACTCCAATTTCTACACAGGGCATTCTTTCATACAACTTCGGTGACAGTTTGAGTCAATGCTGGTGCAGACGGCAGGCTGTAAACATATGGCATTGCCAAGCAGACAGAGCGCATGCGTGGGTCAGCGAACTTGGAAAGCACAGAGAACAAACTCGGCGCATGCACTCCGATTACTCAATTCAAGTGACTGAATCTTGACAGATATTTATGAATATTTCTATTCGAACATTAAATTAAATAAAATAAAGTTATAATTATTGTCGAACATAAACAGTCGTATGCAAATCGCCTATAATGGTAATTAAGACATTCGTATGGAAATTATGAAACTCACTACGCTCTTTTCATAAACATACTCGTGTCTTAATTATTGCCATTTCTATTAATAGTTAGTAGACGTTTTAAAAAAAATCGCTTATCCTCCCAGCTCGATTTTACCAACGGATTTTGCGAAATATCATTCCTCTACCGTCGCAAGAATGGTGTTATTGAACTGAACACACTTTATCTGCAGATACAACTGGGGATGGTGACAGGCCGATCGCCTATGCGACCGCTAATTTGAGTCTAATTAAAGGGCCAGTGAAAGGAAGTTGGCTATGGCATTTGACTGGTAGTGAAAATGGCATACCACGGAAACCATTTAAAGTCAAGGCTGAGGTGGGATTCGAACCCCCGCTCTCCCGATACCAGCGAGGCACTAGGCAATGCTCTCGCCCGCTGCGGCCGGTCGATGCCTACCATATTTTAGTCATGCACTTTCTTGGTTACATACCACACCAAGGTCCTATACCAAGTTCTAAGGTATTATGCCTGCTACCTATCGGATAGAACGATCTCTATCAATATATACGAGGGAAGTTCCGAAAGTAAGTTTTACCATTTTATTGCACGAGCTGATGGTACACCAGGTGACACAACCAATCGTCATAAGAATCCACACCTGTGGCTGGTTAAACGACAGAAGGAGCGTCAGCGGAAGGGGAATGGCCCATGCGCAGAGCGACGATGACGATAGTGGAGCAGCAGACCGGCGTGCCCAATATTCCCAATATCATTCGAGTATAACTCACGATGGCAGGCAGATGTGTGCGGACTAAGGTGGACCTCCAATGAATACATATCACAGACGACATCATAGAAAATCATGGAGCCATTAATACAATAGTAGGCAAGGACGAACTCGTAGAGAAACCTAGGAATTCGTCCACAGAACGCAATATGTTGCACAGAGCATTCAAGAAGAGATTTTGGAAGGATAAGAGAGCCAAAACCATCAGGTCAACTAACAAGTTCAAACGCGCTCTTTGAATGGGCATGACGAATAATATATACTTTCTTTTAGTTCTTCCAGGGAAACCGTGGGGAAATCTTCAAGAGAGACACTGCAAGATTCCGGACTTACAACTGTACAGGTATCTTACCTACTAAAACCCCACAAACCCTATACTTGGCTGGAAGGCCACCCCGGAACTGCCTGTTCAGCCTTACTTCAGGGTGGAGCCACTGTTACGACCAGAGGTCTCAGACAATTTCATTTACATCGATGATAATGAAATTACTCATCATAATCATCCTCACCGAATAATAATAATAATAATAATAATAATAATAATTTTAATTAATTTTAATTAATTTAATTTATTTATTAAATACTATTTATGTTACATTATTGTGATATGTCTCACGAATCTGATGACAGTACAGATTATCTTTGAGACATATTAATTATTATTTACAACATATATATAGATTATATTTCAGTACATGAGTGCAGGCATTTTTTTTGTAATGTTAATGATAAAATATTAATGTAAATAATTAAAGATACAAAAAATTACACTATGGTAGTTATATTAATAAATTTATCTTATGAGTTAATGTTTGGTTAGGTAATATTTTATAATGCGACTTACAGCTAGTTGTTTGCTGTTAATGTTTGTCAGTCCAGGTGGTAGTTCATTAAGTAGTGATGGTATAATATAATTTAGTCTCTTGAAACCATAGCTATTTATACATAAAGGTTTAACATGTTTAGTACTTGTTATGGCTCTTGTTTGTATGTTGTGAGAGACCTTATGCCTGAATCTTGGATCATGGTAGTAGAGATTCAGTATAGTAATTTGAAACAACTCTTTAATATTAAAATAAGGGATATCAGTGAAATATTTAAAGAACCTGTTTTGGCTATCTTGAAGATTATTAATTAAAGTTGTGTTTTGATTTCCCCAAGCTGCTATAGCATATCTTAATTTGCTTTCAATCAGAGCACTGTAAATTGTTTTGTAAGTTTTCCTATCTACATAAAATCGGAGATTGTAGAAGGTGTAGAGGTTTGCTCTTAGTTTTTTTATTATGTTTACTGTGTGTGTGTTCATTTTAAAGTGTTCATCAAGGGTAATTCCTAGGTATTTTTGTATCGAAGTACTATTTATGAAGGTGTTACATTTGCAACCTGCCAGGATGTTTTGGTGTATGCATGATAAGCTGTGGTGCGTTAGTTTGTATTTTTCTTGTGTGAAGTGATCAACTCTGATGTGCATTATTTTAGATTTGGTTGTATTTATATACAAATTATTGTCATGACACCATCTTGTGATGTTATTGAAGTCTTCTTGAAGTCTATCAAAAGCTGTTTTAGAGTCTTTATGTATGGTATATATAGTGGTGTCATCAGCATAAATAAATATTTTACTGTGTTTAATGGCTTCATTCATGTCGTTTACGAACAGGTTATATAGTGTAGGTGAGATAATGCTGCCTTGAGGGATACCTTGTGTTCCTTCTACTGCGTCACTGATAGTGTTATTGACCATAACTGCCATTTCCCTGTTTTTCAGATAGCTTTCAAATAGTTTGTAAGTCGTGCCTCTTATTCCAATATCGTGTAATTTTGCAAGTAGTTTATTGTGATTTATTGTGTCAAATGCTTTAGAAAAGTCAAGAAAAAGTACCATTATGTGATTGTTCTTATTTAAGGCGTTATTTATTACATTGGCAAATTCAGCCAGGAGTAGTTCAGTACTTTTCCCCTTCCTAAAACCGTACAGGTGTCCCTTTAAAATATCATATTTATTTAGGAAATTCTTCAATCTCCTATCCAAGCATTTTTCCATAATTTTGTGGAGGATTGATAAAATGCATATTGGTCTGTAGTTGCCAAAGTCTAAGTGATCGCCATTCTTATATATTGGTTTAATAATTGTGTATTTCAGATATTTTGGTATTATGCCTGATTCGAATATCTTGTTTATGAGATGTGTTATGATTGGTATATTTTTTTGGATGTTGCCTTTATGTCTTTCAAGCGTATATTGTCTACCCCAGGCGATTTGTCTGTTTTTAATTCCTTAATTATGTTTTCTATTTCATATTCATCAGTTTCAAGTAATGTAAAGGAATTCATTAATGTGTTTCTATTTGATTGCCATATGTTGATACTACAGTTATGAGCTAGGCTGTTTATTTTTTCACTAAAGGTATTGATGAATTTATTGACTATCACTTCGTTAGTATAATGTAATATTAAATGTTTGTTTATGACTTCATTGACAGTTTGTGTTTTCCGACCTGTTATATCATTAATGACTTTCCACATTCCTTTATTATCGTTTTTGGAACTATTTATCTTATTTTTATAATATTGATGTTTTGTTTTGTTTATTAGCTTATTTAATTTGTTTCTGAAAGCTTTGTATTCATTTTTTATTGTAATATTATCCTTGTTTCTGAGCATTGTTTTGTAAAGTCTGTCTCTTTCCTTACATTGTATTTTTAGGTCATAAGTGAACCATTGTTTGCTTTTTCTGTGTTTACGAGTTGTTATGTAAGATGCTTTTTGGTAGATTTCCTTAAATTTGGTTGTTATATTGTTATATATGTCATTAGGATTTTTTAATTCAAGGCAATCTGTCCAGTATGTGTTGTTAAGGCTTGTGTGTATTATAGTATCGTTCATTAGCGTAATGTACGATTCATTATCTTGTAATTGTGTCTTATCATTTTTTGGCCAAATACCTGCATATGTTATGTAGTGGTCAGAGATATCTGATTGTATGACTGCAGAAGTATATTGATCTAGTCTGCTACGATAGTATTGAACCCATGGGCCATAGGGTCCATGAAGGTCGAACCCATGTCCTTAAGGAAGAAATGAAAGAAACGTATAGTTTCTTAAAGGAACGGAGAGAGATTTTAAGCCAGGATTATAGCTTAACGTTGCGCAAGCGACTAGGGACAGATGTTCCTAAGATGAGATCACCCCACTCGACATTCAAGAGAGGGCTGGTCACGAGTATTAATAACTGAATGGAAATTTCCACCGTGTTAGACAAGGAAGCCTGAATCGGAATTCGAGCTAACGTTGCTGGAAATTGACAACGTCGCTTATGCACCAGAAGAGGAATAATTAAAATTAACACGTTTACGAGCATAATAATGAGTAAACAAGCACAGTACAGTGAATCATTTTGAATGAGAGATTTTTCAGTAAAGAGAAACCATTTAAATATTGTGCAGAAAAAAACTGCCGACGTAAGACGACGTCATTGGGGAATTACCTAAGCCTCTGTGGAGGGGAGAGAGCAAAAAGAATGCAACACCCACACAATTGAGGACGAGAAATTAATTAATATCTCCGAATTGCACGATCGATTCTTAGGTGCAATAAGATCATTTGACATTGAGAAGAAGAGCTTTCGGAAGGTATAAGTTTTATATTTGTGGCACCATTATTTTAGAAGTTGACCACAGAAAAGGCTTGAGTCTTATTTTTTTGTAGTAAAACAGTATAAAGCTTCGGGCGTTTCCAAGCCAATCATGCAGTCCTACGAGCACTCCGTGAGGGGAAGTGCTGCACCACGACGTAGAAGTAGTCATTCCGACAGTCCGTGAGGGGACGTAACTCTGCGTTACATCGAAAACAGCTACCAGTACTCCTTGAGGGGAGGAACGCTGTGTTACACCGCAGAAGTAAGATCCGATAGCCACAGGCGTCACAGTATTAACGACTTGCTTGCCTCCATAGGAGTGGTCAAGACGAAATTTTAAAGTATCGCCGTAGTGAAATATTAGGAAAATCCTAATTATAGGATTTAGGCCCGACTGTCTACAAGTTAAAGTGAAAATTCGTAAGATATAGTCAGAGCAGGCCGCGAACGTCGGACTTAAAGGCGATAGGTCGTTAAATGTACGAACGAATAGATCATAACGTACGGAAGTATCGTACCAGACAGATAAACTGTTATTTAAATTAAAGAAACCTAAAAGGGAAGAACAGAATAATAAAACAGTTCAAATAAAGACGATAGGAGACTATAAACATTATCTCCAGAAAGCAGGCGAACTATTCTAAAAATACTAGAATTGAGAAGTGTTAGCTGCTATAAACTGAATCTATAGGTCTTAGAGGAGACCTCGATCCGTATAGACTTTCGTTAGGATCGATAGACAGATCTACAAAGAAGCCGTTCAAGATAGATAAATAGCCAGTTATCCAGGATAGGAGTAGCAGAATTGGACTCCAGGGAACAGTAGATGTTTCGAGACTTTCGCATTCTGCAGGATAGGAAGCCGACATCGAATAAATTTCACCCTTGGAAACGGGAATTTAAGAAGATCACGTGTGATAGGCTCAGAAATACGGCCTAGTGATCGAGAATTGTGAAGTGTAAAATAATCAAGATTGTGTGTTAAATTAATATTTTTAGTGTTTATTATGTGTTCCAAGGGAACACATCAGTATATAAAAATGTCGTCAATGTTAAGTGTTTTAAATGTATATCAAAAAGTGTTTTTAAGTAAGATGAATTCCTTTAATATGGAGTAAAAATTTCAAAGTGGGCCCAAAAATGCAGCACCGCACCAGATTAAAGATCATGGGATGATCTGGAAACATGTGAGTACTAAATTCATTCAATTTTGGTGTCAGAAATTGATTGTGTACAAACCCACCGGAGTTTTGGAGTGAAAGGGATGTGTTTAAATAAATAAATACTGAATAATCAAGAACACGGTCTGAACAATAATTAAATAAATTGAGAAATTATAAATAATTGTGTAAAGAATAAATCCCGTAGAGGAAATATGTGAATAAAGGGTTAATGTATTTAACAAATGTCCTAAGAGCAAGCGAAATATCATTAATTATCATGAAAGATATTGAAATAAAGTAAAGTTGAGATATGAAAGAAATAGCTTTTGAGCTTGTATAAAGAATAAAAATAATAATAATAATTAAATATGGAAATGTTAAATAAAAATCAAATAAATTGATATGAATATAAGAACGTTAAGCCTTAACGTATGTGTAAGATATGATGTTCAATGGAATATTTAAAACAGGGAGCGATTTATCGACAACGGAAAGATTAATATGTGAATTAAAATAATATGAATTGTTACTAAAGAGATTTTACCAGTTCTTGGGAAGACATTTTCGGCTTAAAATAATGCATAGCGCATAATGAGCGCAAATATAATATTAAAGTGTCACGCTAGGAACGCGTAGTGGTTAAATACTTGGTACATTACTTATGGAGGGTAGTTGATTGCAGTGAATTGATAATTGTATAAGTCCTCTATTTGTGACATAGTATCACGAGGCATTGTGTATGTATTTAAAAAGGGAGCTAATATATGGTATTATTGAGCGTATGTCATATGGGCCACGGCCGACTCTAAATCGCATTTTGTATAAGTCCTCTGTAAGGGATTGGTTCCCGAGGCACACGAAGAGATTCGAATGCAGGATCTTCTTATGATAGAAGCCCCTTTAATTCTCCGTCGTCGTATGTGTATTAATCTTCCCAATCAATGAGGACCCTCTCATAATTAATAAATGCCAAGGATACGAAAATGGTCTTTGAACCAAAGAATAGTTGTTTGAATGTTACGGTACAATAAAGCCCGGTCTCCCCAGAACTGGATATAATGGGAAGGTTTGTTTTGAAAGCCTTGGAAATAGCTACTAACGTTGGGTCAGACAGGGAGTCGCCGTCACCCTAACGTGTCATAAATCGCACCCCAAGTAGTAGAGTCTAGCTCTCTTAAAGCGAGAAGGAACAGAGACCGTCTCGTAAGCTGTTGTAAAGAGAATGAATACACCAGGAGGGTTTAAGTTGTTAACGACCCGGGCGATGAACCGAGGTCCTAGAAGATGGATATTTCGTTTGCCGGTTCAGATCGTAGTTTCTTATATGATAATGGTCTATTAAGACATAAGAGATAAATAACAATCCCTATTGTAATAATGTAAGGACGTGGGATTCCACGAGTTGATTGAAGGCAACTGAGTTCGGGAGTAACTATAGTTTTTTGACTGTGTCAAGTACCTTCACGCTCTGGAGTACACAATTGATTTTCTGATTACCTTAATATATTTGTGAAATAAAGAGAGATGATAACAACTGAATGTGTGGACATGCCCAAAATATTGAGTTAGATAATTAACCTAGATTTTAAATATAATTATATATGGTTTTTTGAGAAATAAGAAAATATAAAGATAGTGTTTGAGGTGTACAAGAATGACACCATAATAATGTAAATGCATGGAGCCAAAGAGCTCGGAGTTATGTAAACTTAATGTTAATGCTTTATGGAAGTGAGACTAAGTAAGAATTGTTGGTTTATGTGGAAACCGCAGGTTTTGAATACAATATTTGTTTATTTTATTTGTGATCCCTTGTTCATTTGGAACAAGCAGTTGATATTTGGGTCAGTAATTAAATTGTTAAAATGTTTGTAGCGCCATTAATTTTATTAATTAAATGTGTTTAAATAGGAGTTGATTTTGTTGTTATTTTTGCAAGTGTATCCTCTAATTAATCCAAAATATGTGAGTCACAGAGTGGGGGAACTTACCGCTGCCCCGAAATCCCGAATTGAGCTACGCTGGTATACTGTGATTGGCATATTTCTTGCTAAATGGGCACATGGGGATATATAAATAATGTGCTGGATTAATAACTAGAGGAACACTTAAGTCGGTCATCTCATGTAAAATTAAAGTAATGATAGGAGTAGCTACAACGTAAAATATTAACTGACCGCATGGGTCCCTGGAAACTCATACCGAGCAGCCCTGAATATTATATTATAAACCCCCTAGCAAATAATCATACTGATTTTTTTGATGAACCCATGGGCCATAGGGTCCATGAAGGTCGAACCCATGTCCTTAAGGAAGAAATGAAAGAAACGTATAGTTTCTTAAAGGAACGGAGAGAGATTTTAAGCCAGGATTATAGCTTAACGTTGCGCAAGCGACTAGGGACAGATGTTCCTAAGATGAGATCACCCCACTCGACATTCAAGAGAGGGCTGGTCACGAGTATTAATAACTGAATGGAAATTTCCACCGTGTTAGACAAGGAAGCCTGAATCGGAATTCGAGCTAACGTTGCTGGAAATTGACAACGTCGCTTATGCACCAGAAGAGGAATAATTAAAATTAACACGTTTACGAGCATAATAATGAGTAAACAAGCACAGTACAGTGAATCATTTTGAATGAGAGATTTTTCAGTAAAGAGAAACCATTTAAATATTGTGCAGAAAAAAACTGCCGACGTAAGACGACGTCATTGGGGAATTACCTAAGCCTCTGTGGAGGGGAGAGAGCAAAAGGAATGCAACACCCACACAATTGAGGACGAGAAATTAATTAATATCTCCGAATTGCACGATCGATTCTTAGGTGCAATAAGATCATTTGACATTGAGAAGAAGAGCTTTCGGAAGGTATAAGTTTTATATTTGTGGCACCATTATTTTAGAAGTTGACCACAGAAAAGGCTTGAGTCTTATTTTTTTGTAGTAAAACAGTATAAAGCTTCGGGCGTTTCCAAGCCAATCATGCAGTCCTACGAGCACTCCGTGAGGGGAAGTGCTGCACCACGACGTAGAAGTAGTCATTCCGACAGTCCGTGAGGGGACGTAACTCTGCGTTACATCGAAAACAGCTACCAGTACTCCTTGAGGGGAGGAACGCTGTGTTACACCGCAGAAGTAAGATCCGATAGCCACAGGCGTCACAGTATTAACGACTTGCTTGCCTCCATAGGAGTGGTCAAGACGAAATTTTAAAGTATCGCCGTAGTGAAATATTAGGAAAATCCTAATTATAGGATTTAGGCCCGACTGTCTACAAGTTAAAGTGAAAATTCGTAAGATATAGTCAGAGCAGGCCGCGAACGTCGGACTTAAAGGCGATAGGTCGTTAAATGTACGAACGAATAGATCATAACGTACGGAAGTATCGTACCAGACAGATAAACTGTTATTTAAATTAAAGAAACCTAAAAGGGAAGAACAGAATAATAAAACAGTTCAAATAAAGACGATAGGAGACTATAAACATTATCTCCAGAAAGCAGGCGAACTATTCTAAAAATACTAGAATTGAGAAGTGTTAGCTGCTATAAACTGAATCTATAGGTCTTAGAGGAGACCTCGATCCGTATAGACTTTCGTTAGGATCGATAGACAGATCTACAAAGAAGCCGTTCAAGATAGATAAATAGCCAGTTATCCAGGATAGGAGTAGCAGAATTGGACTCCAGGGAACAGTAGATGTTTCGAGACTTTCGCATTCTGCAGGATAGGAAGCCGACATCGAATAAATTTCACCCTTGGAAACGGGAATTTAAGAAGATCACGTGTGATAGGCTCAGAAATACGGCCTAGTGATCGAGAATTGTGAAGTGTAAAATAATCAAGATTGTGTGTTAAATTAATATTTTTAGTGTTTATTATGTGTTCCAAGGGAACACATCAGTATATAAAAATGTCGTCAATGTTAAGTGTTTTAAATGTATATCAAAAAGTGTTTTTAAGTGAGATGAATTCCTTTAATATGGAGTAAAAATTTCAAAGTGGGCCCAAAAATGCAGCACCGCACCAGATTAAAGATCATGGGATGATCTGGAAACATGTGAGTACTAAATTCATTCTATTTTGGTGTCAGAAATTGATTGTGTACAAACCCACCGGAGTTTTGGAGTGAAAGGGATGTGTTTAAATAAATAAATACTGAATAATCAAGAACACGGTCTGAACAATAATTAAATAAATTGAGAAATTATAAATAATTGTGTAAAGAATAAATCCCGTAGAGGAAATATGTGACTAAAGGGTTAATGTATTTAACAAATGTCCTAAGAGCAAGCGAAATATCATTAATTATCATGAAAGATATTGAAATAAAGTAAAGTTGAGATATGAAAGAAATAGCTTTTGAGCTTGTATAAAGAATAAAAATAATAATAATAATTAAATATGGAAATGTTAAATAAAAATCAAATAAATTGATATGAATATAAGAACGTTAAGCCTTAACGTATGTGTAAGATATGATGTTCAATGGAATATTTAAAACAGGGAGCGATTTATCGACAACGGAAAGATTAATATGTGAATTAAAATAATATGAATTGTTACTAAAGAGATTTTACCAGTTCTTGGGAAGACATTTTCGGCTTAAAATAATGCATAGCGCATAATGAGCGCAAATATAATATTAAAGTGTCACGCTAGGAACGCGTAGTGGTTAAATACTTGGTACATTACTTATGGAGGGTAGTTGATTGCAGTGAATTGATAATTGTATAAGTCCTCTATTTGTGACATAGTATCACGAGGCATTGTGTATGTATTTAAAAAGGGAGCTAATATATGGTATTATTGAGCGTATGTCATATGGGCCACGGCCGACTCTAAATCGCATTTTGTATAAGTCCTCTGTAAGGGATTGGTTCCCGAGGCACACGAAGAGATTCGAATGCAGGATCTTCTTATGATAGAAGCCCCTTTAATTCTCCGTCGTCGTATGTGTATTAATCTTCCCAATCAATGAGGACCCTCTCATAATTAATAAATGCCAAGGATACGAAAATGGTCTTTGAACCAAAGAATAGTTGTTTGAATGTTACGGTACAATAAAGCCCGGTCTCCCCAGAACTGGATATAATTGGAAGGTTTGTTTTGAAAGCCTTGGAAATAGCTACTAACGTTGGGTCAGACAGGGAGTCGCCGTCACCCTAACGTGTCATAAATCGCACCCCAAGTAGTAGAGTCTAGCTCTCTTAAAGCGAGAAGGAACAGAGACCGTCTCGTAAGCTGTTGTAAAGAGAATGAATACACCAGGAGGGTTTAAGTTGTTAACGACCCGGGCGATGAACCGAGGTCCTAGAAGATGGATATTTCGTTTGCCGGTTCAGATCGTAGTTTCTTATATGATAATGGTCTATTAAGACATAAGAGATAAATAACAATCCCTATTGTAATAATGTAAGGACGTGGGATTCCACGAGTTGATTGAAGGCAACTGAGTTCGGGAGTAACTATAGTTTTTTGACTGTGTCAAGTACCTTCACGCTCTGGAGTACACAATTGATTTTCTGATTACCTTAAGGGGAGGTATGACTGAATTTTTCGGATTTTCAAGCAAAAACTCGTTTTTTTGTATTATTTATATAAAAATACCCTAATTCTTCCTCTTTCAGAAAATCATCTCAGTTTAGTAATTCCGGCTATTTTGAAGCTTGTAGAGGCCATTTAATGTGAGCGCGCATGGCATTTAATAGCCCACTACCACGCCCACTTTTCCTGTAATAGCATAATGATAGTTTTCTGTATGTTTTTTGTCGATTATTCAAGTATTCCGCGGCGTATGTGTCGTAGAGGCACACCTGTGCAAGCTGACAGTCGTTTGTTTACTACGTAGTCCATATAACTACGTTATGTCATTTAATAGTTCAATTTTAACTAATTTAGAGAACGATTTCTCTCTTCTAAATTGCATTCCATTTTTTTTCACACAACTATACTATGATAGTTAATATTATATATATATATATGTTTGTATTATTTACATTCTGAATTTCGTATTTGTGTTGACTGTAGTAGTACAAGCATGGCTTCCCTGTTTGTTTATGTTATTGTAATGCAAAAGTAACGTGTGGTTTCAGTACAGCGAATTACATATCCAAACTAGTGATTATTCAGTGATGTGTTTCGTCTTATTTCCTTTATAGTTGTGTAATTTATAGTGTAGAGGTCTTAGTGCGTCGTTTTAGTGTATAGATAAGTAGTGATTATAGTTTTTAGGTTAGGCCTATAGCAATAGTGATTATTATTATTAGTGAGAAACCATGGAAATTCAAAAGAGTCCTAGGTGTAGCTATAGACCAGTGAAAAAACGTCCCTCAAAGAAAAGCAAGGCTGCCAAATTAGCTATAGCTAAAAGAAAGAGTCAGAAACCGGGACAAGAAGTCAGTTCAGTTAGGCCTAATGAAGAAGTGAATAACGTTTCTAGTAGCTCACTAGATGCAGATATGTCTGCATCTGAGAGGAAAATAAATTTATTTTCTGTTTCTGCCAGTGCAGAACAAAGTGTTGGGTCTGTGATCTATACCTTGGTGCATAAGGATGTTTGGCAAGAACTAGTGAAGGAGCTACTGTGTGGTGAGTGTAAGAACAAATCTATTTTTATTGAATTTAGGGAAACTCATGGGTTCTCCTCTAAAATTATAATTAAATGCAGAACATGTGGTTATGTTTCTGCTAACACCTACACTTCACCAAGAATTAAAGATGATAATTCTCAAAGACCTGGTTTCCATGTGAACAATGCTATGGTTGAAACATTTAGTAGTTTAGGTAAAGGCCAGCTTGGGCTGGAGACATTTTCTATAGGTATGGGTATGAACACTTTAGGTCGAAGGCCTTTTGCAAAACACCTTAGAATTCTCAGAGATGAGGGAAAATTAATGAGAAGAGAAGTACTTTCTATGGCTGCACAAGTAGTACACAATGCTCATGGGGCTAGTGATGAACAGACCATTGACATAGGTGTTTCATATGATGCAACATGGCAGAAACGTGGCCATAATTCGAATTATGGTGCAGGATTCGTAATTGACATTCTGACTGGAGTTGTGTTAGACTACCATGTTCTGTCAAAGTATTGCCATCAGTGTGTTATTGCAGAAAGGGACCTGGGAAAAAATAGTGCAGAATATAATATTTGGTGGGAGGGTCATAAGAGCTCAGATGAATGCCAGAAAAATTATGATGGGTCCTCCAATGCAATGGAAAAAGACATTGGAGAGATCCTGTGGAAGAGATCCATTGACAATGGTTTTCGATACACATCGGTGTTGTCAGATGGGGATGCCAAGACCTACGCCCACTTGAATGAGATTGAGGTGTACGGTCCAGAACAAAGGATTGAGAAAGAAGAATGCATAAACCATATTTCTAAGCGACTTGGTACTGCTCTTCGTAACACTGTAAAGGAATGGAGGGCGAAGGGTGTGACACTGGGTGGGCGTAAAGAGGGCAACTTGAAAGACAGCACTATAACTAAATTGACCCATTATTATAGGCATGCCATTGTCAATAATATTCCAGATGTAGGAAAAATGAAGAGGGCAGTTTTTGCAACTCTTAGACACTGTATGTCAACTGACCGCAAGCCTCAGCATTTGACTTGTCCTAAGGGTATCAACTCCTGGTACTTCTATAACCGACAACAGGCAGAAGGAAAACCAAATGATAGCCACAGTAGAATGAGTTGCAAGCTGAATCCTTCTGTTGTTGAGAAGATAGCACCTGTGTATCTGAGACTAGCATCAGATCAGATATTGCAGCGTTGTACAGCGGGGAAGACTCGGAATGCTAACGAGTCCCTCCATAATGTAGTGTGGAGTAAATGCCCTAAGGAGATATTTGTTTCCAAGACAAAACTGGAACTTGGTATCCTCAGGGCTGTCTCAGAATTCAATATGGGGCACTACAAAACTCTGGAAACCCTTCATTCCATCAGAAATTCGACCATCCCTATAAACTCAAGTTCTCTATGCAAACTACAAGATGTTAGACGTGTTACTCAGGCACAAAAGAGGGGCTGTGATCGGGAGAAAATGACTAGGAGGCATGTAAAATGGCAGAAGATATCTAAGGAAGAAAGAACGAGGAGATGTGAAGGGGAAACATATGGGGCAGGGCAGTTTTGAGTGAGTAAATATTAACTTGCCTTTTTCTCGCATTGCTCTTTTCCAATGTTTTTCTGTGTACAAAATGCTCCTTGCGATGCAATTCTTTTCAGATGTTGTTGAAACTTGGTAAAGTAGTTGCAAAAGGTACACTAATGTAAACTTGTTTCTGGTTTTGAACTTCTCTGAGTTTTAGTATGAATTTTGATAGATAACTTTAAACTATTAATGCTGAAATTTTAAAAATATATAAAATGAAAGTTTTAACTTTTCTGGAAAGAACAGTATTCCTCTAACACAAAAACCCAAAGCAATTATTGTTTCTATACATCATAACAACATTTTTTTTTAAATCAGCTTGGTCGAACAAAAACTTTGTCGCAAGGGACTTTTTTTATGTGATCACTTTTTGAATACAAAAAAGTGCAATATCTCAAAAACTAACAAAGCTATTTAATTAAAAATTAGAACATTAGATGCCAGCAACTGTTTATGCAAGTGGTTTAAATTTGGTAATGATATGATAAAAACTGTGGAAGTTGAAAAACTCAGTCATACCTCCCCTTAATATATTTGTGAAATAAAGAGAGATGATAACAACTGAATGTGTGGACATGCCCAAAATATTGAGTTAGATAATTAACCTAGATTTTAAATATAATTATATATGGTTTTTTGAGAAATAAGAAAATATAAAGATAGTGTTTGAGGTGTACAAGAATGACACCATAATAATGTAAATGCATGGAGCCAAAGAGCTCGGAGTTATGTAAACTTAATGTTAGTGCTTTATGGAAGTGAGACTAAGTAAGAATTGTTGGTTTATGTGGAAACCGCAGGTTTTGAATACAATATTTGTTTATTTTATTTGTGATCCCTTGTTCATTTGGAACAAGCAGTTGATATTTGGGTCAGTAATTAAATTGTTAAAATGTTTGTAGCGCCATTAATTTTATTAATTAAATGTGTTTAAATAGGAGTTGATTTTGTTGTTATTTTTGCAAGTGTATCCTCTAATTAATCCAAAATATGTGAGTCACAGAGTGGGGGAACTTACCGCTGCCCCGAAATCCCGAATTGAGCTACGCTGGTATACTGTGATTGGCATATTTCTTGCTAAATGGGCACATGGGGATATATAAATAATGTGCTGGATTAATAACTAGAGGAACACTTAAGTCGGTCATCTCATGTAAAATTAAAGTATTGATAGGAGTAGCTACAACGTAAAATATTAACTGACCGCATGGGTCCCTGGAAACTCATACCGAGCAGCCCTGAATATTATATTATAAACCCCCTAGCAAATAATCATACTGATTTTGGCGTTCAACGTGGGGCTTCTAGCAAATAAACTCTTTTTGGCGCCCAGTACGTAGGGTTGAGTTTTCCTAGGGAAAACCCGAGTTTTCTCGAAAAATCAAAATTTTCATTTTTTGAAAAAAATGGTTTTTCGAAATTTTGAATTTTAAACACTTCCATAAAGGTTTATAAAATTGAGTAAGATTATCAAAAGGGTACGTTGTGAGTGAATACCCGTACCAAAGTAAAGTTTTTAAGAAATTGGGACACACTAATTCAGAGTATCATCTCTCAAGCATGTACTAGTGTGGTGGCATTAGTGGCCCACTGTATTTCAATATGATGTTGTTAAGTGAAGAGAGGCGGAGGCTCTCTGAGAATGTAAGGGCCGAGAGCCCAGATAAAGGTAAAACTACAGGTGAGAAAGCGTACCCAACTAAAGAAATTATAAATGTTTCTGTAGAAAGCATGCGTGCACCTGGAGACATAGTTACACGAAGAGAAGGTAACATGTCTGCAGACAAAAGGGTAAATGTTGAGCCTTTAGAGTTCGGAAAGGAAAAGGAAATTTGTAAACCAATTCCAAGGGAAAATGTAATTGATATTGATAAGAATAAGGATAATGCAAAGTGATGATGATGATGATAATTGTTGTTTTAAGGGGCCTAACATCTAGGTTATCGGCCCCAATAATACAAAGTCTCACGTAGTAATGTCGGTCCAGGTAGGCTCAGAAAACGAAGGGGAAAAGAACGATAGTACTGACGTTCAGGATCAGGAAAAGGTAGAAATGGCGAAATGGGATGAAGTAAAAAAAATCTTGGATATAATTGTAGCAATACGAGACGAGCATTATAGGGTGAAGAATGAACTTTGGAACTTAAAGGGTCGTGAATTAAGAATAAAGGAAGGAATTGAGGAACAAAGAGATAGGATCTCTGAAAGAATGGAGGAGATAGACAAACTTCGTAAGAGGGCAAATAAAAATTGGTTTAGGATACCCAAAAAGGAATTAGAGGAATTGTGCAAAGAAATTCCTAATGTTAAATGGTCGTTAAGAGAAACGAAGAGGGAATTTGCGAAACGTATGGAGAATGAAGGAAAGATAAAATTAGCTCCGTGGGAACAGATAGTTACATTTGTTGATGAAGTAAGTGAAATAGGGAATAAATTATGGAAAATGAGAGATGCATGGGATGAGATTTGGTGGAAGATCCCTTACGAAGAGCGCGACCGAAAAAAGTATGTTGAGGAACAGAAAGATTGGATAAGGAAGGAGAAGAATAAGCTGTACCGTTTCAGTATGAGCATGTATGATGAACAAGATATAATCAGCGTTCAGGAGTTAGCTGAAGTAAGACAGGTCAAAATTCCAGAATATCAAGAATTATTAGAGGATGCTCAGAAGAGATATGAGGAATACATGTTGGAGAAAAATCGTCAGGCAAATGAAATAGTTGCCCAAGCTGAAATTAAAGAAGAAAAGGAAATCACGGTGCCAGAGGAGCCCAAAGTTGAGATTAAAGAAGAAAAACAAGAAGTAGAAATTATAATGATTCCAGTGGAAACTGAGGAAACTTTGGAGATCCTTCCAGAGAAACCGATGGAAACTCAAGAGGAAATAGTAAGTCCAGACCAGGAGGACAGCCAAAATGAAAATGAGCTCCAAACTGAAGAGACTCCTGTTGATGAAAAGGTCGAGCTGGAAGAGCAAGATATAATCTCGGAACAGGAGATACTAAAGGAATTGATAGTTGAAGAAACGGAAATGATAATTCCAGAAGAAATAGAGAAATTAGATGAAACAAATATAGAAAATATCAACGAAGCACCGACGGAAATAGAGGTTCAAGAGTTCACAGGAATTGAAAAGGAAAACTCCGAAGAAAATGAGGAGGTAGAAAAAGAAAACCTAGAAGACATTCAGGAGGATCAAGAAGATAAAACGGCAGTAGAAGGACCAAAATTGAAAGCTCAGATCCTTGAATTGTTGATTAAATACCAGAACTGGCAACAAAAGAACAGAGAAAGGGATGCAAATAAGAGCCAAGAAACCCTAAAGGAAAAGGATGAGATTGTTGGAAACAATGAAAAAATGAGAGGAGACGTCTCTGAAGAAAATCAATACAGAAGAAAACCGTCATTGATAGTTGGTGTACCAGGAAATGGATACCCCATGGAAACAATGAAAGGAGGAGGAATAACAAACAATGCCTTGGAGAAAGAGGATGCCCAGGCATATTTCAGCTGGAAACTCCGTAGGAAGAAAAGGAATGAAAGAAAGGAAAAATGGAAGAAGGGAGATAAAAGAAGAGCACGTTTATGGACAAAGATGAAGGGAAGACGGAGATGGTTTATAAAGCAAAAGAGATACAGAGTGTGGAAAAGAAGGAATAAAACTTATATAGAAATAAGGAAACGAGAGAATATGGAATGTAAGGAAAGAAGAGTAAGGGATGAAGAGAGTCAGGAAGATGCTGAGGTCATAAAGAAAATAGAGCATTATATTAGAGCTATAGAAAGATGTGAAGGGAATGAAGAAAGAACGATGCATTGTTTAAAACAATTGTATAACTTACCAATAAACGTTCAACATCTGGAGAAGACTGGAATTGGTAAGGTTGTAAATGGTATGAGAAAAAGAAACGGTTTGGTAGGAGATGTATCCCGAGCCTTTATAAAACTTTGGAAGGAAATGGTAATGGAAGACCAAAGTGATGAAGAAGAATGCGAGAGTGAAGAAACGGAAAGAGATACTATGGAAATAGAAGAGAATGAAATTGAAGAAGAATTCAAAGGTGAAGAGAAAGAAGTCGATGAAATAGAAATAGATGAGAATGAGAGTGAAGAAGAAGAAGAAGAACAAGAGATGATAGGATACGAAAGTATGGAATTGACAAACTCCATCATTTATTATCAGAAAGCCATTGAAAGGTGTATGGGAAATGAAAATGTGTTGTTGCATTGTTTAAGCATATTAAAACATTTACCCATAACTGTTCGCCAGTTAATAGAAACGAATGTGGTAGAAACGGTTGAAAGTATTCACGAACAAGGAGGGGATGTGAATATACGAGCGCAAGAATTGCTGATAAAATGGGAAAATGAAATGATAGAAGATTTAAGAGCAGGAGGGGAAGAAGTTATGGAAATGGAAGATATGCTCGAGGAAGACCCTGAAGAAGAAGAAGAAGAAGAGGATGAGGAAGAAGAACAAGGAGAAATGATAATAACGGGAGACGTAAGATGGAGACATAAAGGATAAGAAGAGAATTATCCCATAGGAACAAACGGGTAAAGATATTTGCAACCGTCAAAGAATATGAGAAATAAGTATAATATTTGCTGAAATACCATCTCAAAGAGAGCTAAGGAAGAGGGAAGAGAACCAGAAAGAGTCAGGTGAAGTCAGACTGAGCTCTTAAAAAAAAATCGAATGAAGGGTAACAGACTTGAAGTCTGATAACTGTAATGAATTAAGTTACGGGTAAAGCTAATTGCACCCGCAAGATAATTAACATAAAGTCATTTAAGTTGAAAATATGTGACGAATAAAGAACAGACCGACTTGAAGTCAGTCTTAAGAAAAGAAGAAAGGAAACCAACTGTTGACTCGAGTTTGAAGAAGCATACGCCAGACGAGGGTAGAGAGTTGTAAACATCGAACGTGACAAGAGATTTATGGCCTGAGTGGAGACGTCCACTAGGAAAATAAATGAATGAATGGGAACTCTTGAAGACCCAACATAAACACAGACCAGAAAGGAGAGGAACTTTAAAGAAGTAATTGATTTTATTGAAAAGGAAAATTTTAATGTAATAAAGGAGAAAGAAAGGGTAAAGATAGAGCATACCCAACCTACATAATTAGTGGAAGGAACTTTAAGAAGTAAAAACAACAGTAAATACGGATGACATTATGATGGATTCGACGATAAAGAAATACGAAATTAAATTGAAATAAATTTCCTCAAGAATTTTCGAAAATTTATTTACCTAAGGAGGGGAGAGATGAACCCATGGGCCATAGGGTCCATGAAGGTCGAACCCATGTCCTTAAGGAAGAAATGAAAGAAACGTATAGTTTCTTAAAGGAACGGAGAGAGATTTTAAGCCAGGATTATAGCTTAACGTTGCGCAAGCGACTAGGGACAGATGTTCCTAAGATGAGATCACCCCACTCGACATTCAAGAGAGGGCTGGTCACGAGTATTAATAACTGAATGGAAATTTCCACCGTGTTAGACAAGGAAGCCTGAATCGGAATTCGAGCTAACGTTGCTGGAAATTGACAACGTCGCTTATGCACCAGAAGAGGAATAATTAAAATTAACACGTTTACGAGCATAATAATGAGTAAACAAGCACAGTACAGTGAATCATTTTGAATGAGAGATTTTTCAGTAAAGAGAAACCATTTAAATATTGTGCAGAAAAAAAACTGCCGACGTAAGACGACGTCATTGGGGAATTACCTAAGCCTCTGTGGAGGGGAGAGAGCAAAAAGAATGCAACACCCACACAATTGAGGACGAGAAATTAATTAATATCTCCGAATTGCACGATCGATTCTTAGGTGCAATAAGATCATTTGACATTGAGAAGAAGAGCTTTCGGAAGGTATAAGTTTTATATTTGTGGCACCATTATTTTAGAAGTTGACCACAGAAAAGGCTTGAGTCTTATTTTTTTGTAGTAAAACAGTATAAAGCTTCGGGCGTTTCCAAGCCAATCATGCAGTCCTACGAGCACTCCGTGAGGGGAAGTGCTGCACCACGACGTAGAAGTAGTCATTCCGACAGTCCGTGAGGGGACGTAACTCTGCGTTACATCGAAAACAGCTACCAGTACTCCTTGAGGGGAGGAACGCTGTGTTACACCGCAGAAGTAAGATCCGATAGCCACAGGCGTCACAGTATTAACGACTTGCTTGCCTCCATAGGAGTGGTCAAGACGAAATTTTAAAGTATCGCCGTAGTGAAATATTAGGAAAATCCTAATTATAGGATTTAGGCCCGACTGTCTACAAGTTAAAGTGAAAATTCGTAAGATATAGTCAGAGCAGGCCGCGAACGTCGGACTTAAAGGCGATAGGTCGTTAAATGTACGAACGAATAGATCATAACGTACGGAAGTATCGTACCAGACAGATAAACTGTTATTTAAATTAAAGAAACCTAAAAGGGAAGAACAGAATAATAAAACAGTTCAAATAAAGACGATAGGAGACTATAAACATTATCTCCAGAAAGCAGGCGAACTATTCTAAAAATACTAGAATTGAGAAGTGTTAGCTGCTATAAACTGAATCTATAGGTCTTAGAGGAGACCTCGATCCGTATAGACTTTCGTTAGGATCGATAGACAGATCTACAAAGAAGCCGTTCAAGATAGATAAATAGCCAGTTATCCAGGATAGGAGTAGCAGAATTGGACTCCAGGGAACAGTAGATGTTTCGAGACTTTCGCATTCTGCAGGATAGGAAGCCGACATCGAATAAATTTCACCCTTGGAAACGGGAATTTAAGAAGATCACGTGTGATAGGCTCAGAAATACGGCCTAGTGATCGAGAATTGTGAAGTGTAAAATAATCAAGATTGTGTGTTAAATTAATATTTTTAGTGTTTATTATGTGTTCCAAGGGAACACATCAGTATATAAAAATGTCGTCAATGTTAAGTGTTTTAAATGTATATCAAAAAGTGTTTTTAAGTAAGATGAATTCCTTTAATATGGAGTAAAAATTTCAAAGTGGGCCCAAAAATGCAGCACCGCACCAGATTAAAGATCATGGGATGATCTGGAAACATGTGAGTACTAAATTCATTCTATTTTGGTGTCAGAAATTGATTGTGTACAAACCCACCGGAGTTTTGGAGTGAAAGGGATGTGTTTAAATAAATAAATACTGAATAATCAAGAACACGGTCTGAACAATAATTAAATAAATTGAGAAATTATAAATAATTGTGTAAAGAATAAATCCCGTAGAGGAAATATGTGACTAAAGGGTTAATGTATTTAACAAATGTCCTAAGAGCAAGCGAAATATCATTAATTATCATGAAAGATATTGAAATAAAGTAAAGTTGAGATATGAAAGAAATAGCTTTTGAGCTTGTATAAAGAATAAAAATAATAATAATAATTAAATATGGAAATGTTAAATAAAAATCAAATAAATTGATATGAATATAAGAACGTTAAGCCTTAACGTATGTGTAAGATATGATGTTCAATGGAATATTTAAAACAGGGAGCGATTTATCGACAACGGAAAGATTAATATGTGAATTAAAATAATATGAATTGTTACTAAAGAGATTTTACCAGTTCTTGGGAAGACATTTTCGGCTTAAAATAATGCATAGCGCATAATGAGCGCAAATATAATATTAAAGTGTCACGCTAGGAACGCGTAGTGGTTAAATACTTGGTACATTACTTATGGAGGGTAGTTGATTGCAGTGAATTGATAATTGTATAAGTCCTCTATTTGTGACATAGTATCACGAGGCATTGTGTATGTATTTAAAAAGGGAGCTAATATATGGTATTATTGAGCGTATGTCATATGGGCCACGGCCGACTCTAAATCGCATTTTGTATAAGTCCTCTGTAAGGGATTGGTTCCCGAGGCACACGAAGAGATTCGAATGCAGGATCTTCTTATGATAGAAGCCCCTTTAATTCTCCGTCGTCGTATGTGTATTAATCTTCCCAATCAATGAGGACCCTCTCATAATTAATAAATGCCAAGGATACGAAAATGGTCTTTGAACCAAAGAATAGTTGTTTGAATGTTACGGTACAATAAAGCCCGGTCTCCCCAGAACTGGATATAATGGGAAGGTTTGTTTTGAAAGCCTTGGAAATAGCTACTAACGTTGGGTCAGACAGGGAGTCGCCGTCACCCTAACGTGTCATAAATCGCACCCCAAGTAGTAGAGTCTAGCTCTCTTAAAGCGAGAAGGAACAGAGACCGTCTCGTAAGCTGTTGTAAAGAGAATGAATACACCAGGAGGGTTTAAGTTGTTAACGACCCGGGCGATGAACCGAGGTCCTAGAAGATGGATATTTCGTTTGCCGGTTCAGATCGTAGTTTCTTATATGATAATGGTCTATTAAGACATAAGAGATAAATAACAATCCCTATTGTAATAATGTAAGGACGTGGGATTCCACGAGTTGATTGAAGGCAACTGAGTTCGGGAGTAACTATAGTTTTTTGACTGTGTCAAGTACCTTCACGCTCTGGAGTACACAATTGATTTTCTGATTACCTTAATATATTTGTGAAATAAAGAGAGATGATAACAACTGAATGTGTGGACATGCCCAAAATATTGAGTTAGATAATTAACCTAGATTTTAAATATAATTATATATGGTTTTTTGAGAAATAAGAAAATATAAAGATAGTGTTTGAGGTGTACAAGAATGACACCATAATAATGTAAATGCATGGAGCCAAAGAGCTCGGAGTTATGTAAACTTAATGTTAGTGCTTTATGGAAGTGAGACTAAGTAAGAATTGTTGGTTTATGTGGAAACCGCAGGTTTTGAATACAATATTTGTTTATTTTATTTGTGATCCCTTGTTCATTTGGAACAAGCAGTTGATATTTGGGTCAGTAATTAAATTGTTAAAATGTTTGTAGCGCCATTAATTTTATTAATTAAATGTGTTTAAATAGGAGTTGATTTTGTTGTTATTTTTGCAAGTGTATCCTCTAATTAATCCAAAATATGTGAGTCACAGAGTGGGGGAACTTACCGCTGCCCCGAAATCCCGAATTGAGCTACGCTGGTATACTGTGATTGGCATATTTCTTGCTAAATGGGCACAGTATATGTGATCAATACATGATCTCGAGTCTAAATTTGGATCATAACGAGTACATTGAGTGATGAGTGGTAGGAAACCATGAGTTGCCATAATATTTGTATATTTGATAGCTGATAGACTGATGTCATTAGATAAAGTATCAATGTTGATATCTCCTAAAATGGCGTATTCGCTGTACTTACTAGTGTGTTGTGTTATATGTGTCTCCAGTTCATCAAGAAAGTCATTTATGTTAGTGCTAGGTGGTCTGTAAATGCATGTTAATCCAATCTTTTTGTTCATGTGAAGTATTTCTATTACCATTGATTCATGAGTATTGGAAATGTATGAATTGTGTGTTCTAATAGCCATGTTGTTCTTTACATATATGGCTATGCCTCCTCCTTTACGATTTGTTCTATTACAAAATACAACATTAAAATTATCCAAAGTAAATAGGTGATTATTAGATTCAAGTATGTTAATTTCTGTTAAGCAAATAATATCCAGATCATTGATTTTCTTGCCTAAGGTTATGGTTAAATAATCCCAGTTTTTTGATATAGATTGAATATTTAGAGAGAGGATATTGATTTCAGCATTATTTCTAGTCTTATTACCATTTTCGATGAAATCGGGTATATTGTGAAATGTGAGTTCATTTTGTATTCCAGAAACATTTATATTGCTGTCCCAACTGTTCATAATATCAATTAATATAATAATTCAATAATAATTCTTTCTTTTTGGCAGGGGGGTTACCTAATTTTGTTAATGTCTTCCTCACGGGAGATTCTCAATATACCAGATTCGTCGTTTTTTCGCGCTAGTATTTTGCCGTTTTTAACCCAAATGAATTTCCAGTTATTTTCTCTAGCCTGATTTTTAGTTTTCCATAGTAGCTCCCTGTAAAATGACGTTAGACTTTCGTTAATGAAAAACCTAGATTTAGTGTTCCCATGAGTGAGGAAATTTTGTCCTTTTCTTTTCTGTAAAAATTCATTCTTTTTGGATATGGAGTTGAATTTTACTACTATTGGGGGGATTTTGTTCTTTCTTTGCAGTGGGGGCCTGTAAACTTCCTCTACATCAAACATGTTTAGATCTACTTCTAGAGTCTCAGCAATTTTGTGGACGATTTCATCCAGGCATTCTTCTTTCGCGCGTGGCACTTCACATATTTCAATGTATTGTTGCCTACCGTTCTGTTCCATTGTGTGCACTTTCTCGTTTAGATCTGATATTATTTTGTCTTGTAGATTCTTTTCGTCTTTTAGGGTTTTTATTTCTGCTGTAAGTGATTTCAGAAGAGTTGCATTTGACTTAGTTTCCTTAATCAACTCATCATATTTCTGCGCAATAAAGTCGGCACTTTTTACACTTTCACTCACTTGGTTTTTCAGTTCACTAATCTGCTTCTTTAATTCTAAAAACATACCTTTGATATCCGAAGCGTGTATTGTCTCCGTGTCCGGTGTTGAAGGTGGAGTCGCTGTGTCATCAGTGTTGGCAGCAGCTGGTAGGGTCATTATTCCACCGCTTGCGACAACAGGTGCTGACGTTGACTTCTTGAAGCTACGGCACTGTGGACACCGCCATGACTCCTTAGCTTGTTTGGCCATACCTTTCCACGTACGTACAGTTACGGTTGTACATTCATAATGATATTTCCCTTTGCATCCCGTGCAGTATACATAGTCACCATCACTTGGGAGTCCTTCTTGACAGCGGTCGCAAACCATTTCCTTGCTATACTTAACTTTTTGCGGAGCACTCAGGCACACGTCTACTTCCTCCGGTGCCTCACTTAATAATAATAATAATAATAATAATAATAATAATAATGACAATATTCCTGCATTATTAGGAATATTCTACAATACAGTAGTTTTCCTTCAACCCAAAAATACTCTACTCCTCCACAAATGACGGTCTTCAACATCTTTCTCGTTTAAGCGTCTGGTAGTCATGCTTCTCTTTACACCACCCATCCATTGATCTCTTGGTTTACCACCCCGTTTCCGTTTGCCTTCAGCTTGCACATGTAACATTAAATTCAGAATTCTCCTATTCTGCATCCTTTTCACATGTCCAAACCATTGTAATCTTCTTTCTTCAACCACTTCTAGTACATTTTTTTACCTGCATAATTTATCTGATTCTCGTATTTCTAATTTTATCCAATCTTGATTTTCTTGCCGCCCTCCTCCAGTAATCCACAATAATAATAATAATAATAATAATAATAATAATAATAATAATAATAATAATAATAAAATAATAATAATATATATATATTTACGAGGGAAGTGGAAGAATCTTGCATAAGATCTTGAGAAGGGTCCGCACTTCTCAAGAGTGTGGGATTCTTACCCACTAAAAAACCACACCCTGTCCTCTTGACAAAACCCATCCCGTGACCACTTTCGTATTATTTCAGGATGGAGCCATTTTCTTTGCTTCACAAGCACCATCTTACTTCTCAATTCATAGTCCACGGATCGCAGACTTGATCAACTAAATCGAGCAAGTCTCCATCCGACTTCTTCTGGCGAAGGATCACCTCAAAAAAGAAAGCGACCGTATCCCAGCTAATAATAATAAAAAATAATAATAATAATAAAAAATAGACACATTGCAACAGAAAATAAAGTAAAAGCAACATTGAAGAAGGAATTACGTCTATTTACAAAATATGGCTTCCGACAGTGCTTATAGACTTCTCTTTTTTTTTTTTTTTTTTTTTTTTTTTTACCACCGTTGGAGGCTACATTGAAGGCCGTTGTGTGTTGGAGTACTCACAGTAATGAACTAAACGCTACATTTCCAAAACTTTCTTAAATCTCTCTTCGTATTTATTGTAAATAATAACCTCATAAAGCTTGGTACGTACAAGAGGGACACCATACAGATATACATTAGTATGAACGCCAAGTAAGTCTTTTAATGGGAGACTTGAGCATCCTGAGTAATACAGGATTTTATATGCATTGTGAGTAATTGGGGAGCATGCGGGTTGGAGAGAGCAATTAACATCGATTCTTTGCTATAACGGAGTCGTTAGTGTAACTTCTTTTCTTACCATGCACTTGTAACTCTCCACGTTGGCTATGGAAATACAGTAAATACATTTTAAGTATAGTGGCATTATAACAGAGCTCAGACAGGCTAAATTTTATATCACCTGCACTAAGCTTGTTGATATTTCTATAAAACAGAGGAGATGGATTTCAAACTGCTTTAAGCCAACGTTCTCTCTGGAACTTGTATTGGATAAACGGAGCAGATTGGAAGCTTTCAAACTACAGTATTTTGGTCATACTTTGTTGCTGTTGGAGTGTTTAGTCTTTTGAGTGGTTTGATGCAGATCTCCATGCCACCCTATTCTGAGCTAATCGTTTCATCTCTACATAGCTACCACACTTTACATCTGAGGCAATCTGTTTAAGACATTCTAATCTTGGTCTACCCCTACAGTTCTTGTCCTCGATCTTTCCTCCCATAACTGAGTTTGCTGTTCCAGGGTGTCTTAGCACGTGTCCTACCTACCTATCTCTTGTATACATTAGCAGTCACCGGAAACATCTCTCCTCTTCAACTCGTCTTAATACCTCTTCAGTTGTAACCCTATCTACCCGTCTGATCTTCATCATTCTCCTGTAACACCACATTTCAAACGCTTCAATTCTCCTCTTTTCTGCTGCACGAATAGTCCATGTTTCACTTCCATAGAGTGTCACGCTCCAGGCAAAGGCTTTCAAATGTGACGTCCTAATACCTTAATCTATATTCGATATCAACAGATTCCTTTTCAGAGTAAATGCTCTCCTTGCCTGAGCCAACCTACTTTTTATATCCTCTTTGCTTCGTCCATCACTGGTTATTTTGCTTCCTAAGTAGGAGACGTCTTCTACTTCTTTTAGATTTTCACCTGCCAATTTGACTTCTTTGATTTCTTTCGGGTGCATTACATTATATTGGTTTTGTATTTTATTGATTTTCATCGTGAATTCTATACTGAATACGGATTCCATTGTATTTGAAACGCATTCAAATCCTCTGGTGAATCAGCTAAGATGACAACGTCATCAGCAAATCTCAGAGTTGAAGTTATTTCACCTTGAATCTTTATTCCTACTTTACATTTTTCTCTAATTTCCTACTTTATTGATTACCAACACATGTTTATTTTGCTAACTGGAAACTGTTATCTCTTATTTATGAAACCGCGATTTCACGCAATTTGGAGAAATTAGAAAATTAATTTACACCGTTAAATTTATGAGATAAGATAGTTTCACTCGGGCGGCTTCGCTGGTGTAGTCGGTATCATGCTGATCTTCTATGCCCAAGATCGCGAGTTCAAACCTAGCCGAAGTCGTCGGATTTTTTAAGTGTTAAAAATCCCTCAGTATGCCTTGTTTTAGAGGGGAAGTAAAATCGGTGGGACCACGTCATAGATTTATGGCATGTAAAAGAACCTTCCACTAACTACTGTACAATGTGAAGCTAAATTTGTAGGTTAGATTTTATTAACGCTCTATTAAGTTCCAAAGTTCGCCGCCAGTTATGGTGACATCTAGTAGATAAGTTTGCAGCTAGATGTCGTTGTCGGTAGCATTTAGTAGCACAAATAGGATTTACTTGAAATTGATCGTCTGCAGTCATTACCTGAATTACAGATAACACACACTAATACAGCCATCACAATTAACACCGGTTTTCAGACAGATTCTACACACACCCAAAGTACACGGGGCTATGTGACCGTATTGTCGCAGCCCCTAAACTGAGGTTTTACACTATTTGATCAAGTAAGGAATATCGACGTCGGAAGGCGAACGGGAATGACACCAATTAGAGAGGAGATGTGGAAGGCACATCTCAGTTGGTATGGCCATGTCATCTTTAGTCCTGCGGACTCAATGACGTAGTAGGCCCTCCAGTTTGACCCAGAAGGTCCCGGATCTCGAGGTCGTCCCAAGAAACGATGATTTGACTGTCTTGTAGGCACCACTGTGGCTGACGTTCTTGATCGAACGTAGGAAGTGGAAGACGGTATGTTCAAAAGAGGATCTTGTACCAATATGGGACTAAACGATAGAAAATAAGGAGGTAATTCGAATAAATCTATATATATATATAAATGAATTGCTGTTCGTTAGTCTCGCTAAAACTCGAGAACGGCTGTACCGATTTGGCTAATTTTGGTCTTGAATTATTTGTGGAAGTCCAGAGAAGGTTTAAAAGGTGAATAAATATGAAAGTTGTAGCGCACGAGTAGATTCAACAAATGAGTGACGGCACGCGAATCGCTTAATCAAAGTCCCGTATGCGTTCATATACCCTTCATCCGATTGCTATGAAACTTTGGTTGTATTGTTGTGCACACTCCAGGGAAGGTTTCTGACTTGGTAAATCATTTTTACAATAGGTAGCGCACGAGTACATTCAACAAATGTGCGACGACGGCCGAATCGTTTCAACAAAGTCCTGTGTGCGTTCACATACCATTCGTCCGATAGCGATGAAACTTGGGCGAGAGGTTGTGTACACTACAGGTAAGGTTTCTGGCTTAGTAAATCCATGTTATAATAGGTAGCGCACGAGTAAATTCAACAAATGAGCGACGACGAGCGAAGCGTTTCCACAAAGTCCCGTATGCCTTCATATACTATTCGTCTGATAGTGATGAAACTTGGGTGAGACACCTCAGGGAGGGTTTCTGGTTTAGTAAATCGACTTAACAATAGGTAGCGCACGATTAGATTCAACAAATGAGCGACGACGGCCGAAGCGTTTCAACAAACTCCTGTATGCGTTCACATACCATTCGTCCGATAGTGATGAAACTTGGGTGAGAGGTTGTGTACCCTACAGGCAAGGTTTCTGGCTTAGTAAATCCATGTTATAATAGGTAGCGCACGAGTAGATTCAACAAATGAGCGACGACGAGCGAAGCGTTTCCACAAAGTCCCGTATGCCTTCATATACTATTCGTCTGATAGTGATGAAACTTGGGTGAGATGTTGTGTACACTTCATGGATGGTTTCTGGCTTAGTAAATCCACTAACAATAGGTATCGCACGAGTCGATTCAACAAATCAGCGACGACGGGCGAAGCGTTTCTACAAAGTCCTGTATGCGTTCACATACCATTCGTCCGATAGCGATGAAACTTGGGTGAGAGGTTGTGTACACTACGGGCAAGGTTTCTCTCTTAGTAAATCTATGTTATAATAGGTAACGCACGAGTAGATTCAACAAATGAGCGACGACGAGCTAAACGTTTTAACAAAGTCTCGTATGCGTTCATTTACTATTCGTCTGATAGCGATGAAACTTGGGTGAGATGTTGTGTACACTTCAGGGAAGGTGTCTAGCTTAGTAAATCCACTTAACAATAGGTAGCGCACGAGTAGATTCAACAAATGAGCGACGACGAGCAAAACATTTAACAAAGTCCCGTATGCGTTCATATACTATTCGTCTGATAGTGATGAAACTTGGGTGAGATGTTGTGTACACTTCAGGGAAGGTGTCTGGCTTAGTAAATCCACTTAACAATAGGTAGCGCACGAGTAGATTCAACAAATGAGCGACGAAGCGTGAAGTGTTTCAACATAGTCCCGTATACGTTCATATACAATTCGTCTGATAGCAACTAAACTTGGGTGAGTTGTTGTGTACACTCCAGGGAAAGTTTCAGGCGTAGTTAATCCATTTTACAATAGGTAGCGCTCAAGTAGATTCAACATATGAGCGAAGGCGCGCGAAGCGTTTCAACAAAGTCCCGTATGCGTTCATATACCATTTGTCCGAAAGCGATGAAACTTGGGTGAGATGTTGTGTACACTTCAGGGAAGTTTTCTGGCTTAGTACATCCACTTTATAATAGGTATCTCACAAGTAGATTCAACAAATGAGTAACGGCGTGCGTATCGTTAAAAAAAATCCGTATGCGTTCATATACCATTCATGCGATTGCAATGAAATTTGGAGAAATGTTGTTTCCACTCCCGCAAAGATTTCTGATTTATTAAATCCATTTTACAATTGGTAGCGCACGATTAGATTCAATTAATGGACGGCAGCGCGTGAATCGTTTCAACCAAGTCCCGTATGAGTACATATAGGCAAACATTCATCCGATTATCATAAAACTTTGGGGAGTTGAGCACAGTCCAGCGAAGGTGTATGAATTAGTAAATTCGTTTTTCAATGGGTGGCGCACAAGTAGATTCAACAAATGAGTGTCGTCGCGCGAATCGTTTAAGCAAAAACCCGTATGCGTTCATATGCCATTCATCCGATTGCGATGAAATTTTCATGAGTTGTTGTGTACACGCCAGGGAAGGTTTTCACTTAGTAAATCCATTTTACAATAGGTAGCGTACGAGTATATTCATCAAATGGTTGACGGCACTCGAATCGTTTCAACGAAGTCTCGTATGCATTCATATTCCATTCATTTCATTGCGATGAAAATTTGGTGAGTTGTTGAGCACGCTCCCATGACTTTTTTGAGATAGTAAATCAATTTTACAATAGTTTAGAGGTGGTTAACGGAAAAAGGAAAATAATATTGGGGTATCCAAAAGCACTTCAACATACAAAGTTACACTTTCTTTGATTGGCATTGCAACGCATGCCGGGTGCAGCTAGTATTTTAATATTTTGGTGTTTTTACATTTTGAATCTCAAACTTCTAGAACAGCGTGTTGATTGATGTTGATTCTTAAGGGGCCTTGCACCATCGTGGTCATGTAGCTCCGTGGCCTTGGTTGTGTATAGACGTTGTCTGATAACCTGTGTCACTGTGACGTCTGTACTAGTGTATTTGTAAGAGCGGTAGGATCTTGGTTGAAAATGGCCGTGGCCTTACGTTAAGTACCATTCCGGCATTTGCCTGGAGTAGAAGTGGAAAACCTTAGAAAACCACTTCCGGATGGCTGAGGTATGAATCGAACCCACCTATTCTCAGTTTTGCCTCACGAGGCCGAGCGTACCCCGTTCCAGACCTCAGACGAGAATTATATTTCTTGGCAGAGCCGGGAATTGAACATGGGCCTCCACGGTGACAGCCAAGAATGTTAGCCACTACGCAACGAGGCGGACATCTAGGACTGCAAGTACTATAACTGTGCACAGTGACGTAGGTTGGCTTGGAAAGAAGGGGCATCATTAAGTTAGGTTTCGCGGGGAACATACAGGCGGCGCTTTAATATAGTCAGAGAACCCATAACCCTTAAGAACTGGAAGACCAATGGCGCAGAAGAGCTTGTTGTACGAACCAAGGCTTCTGAGGCATGTAACGAGCTGTTTTGGGACAGTTATACGAGCGCCGATCATAAGTCACATACTTCATTCTAGTGCAGTTTGTAGCCTACGACTTCGAGTAAAACGGTACTGTTGTATCGTAAACAGACCACTTTTTCGTAAACCTCGTCTCGTTGGCTCTAATGACTTTCAAACCAAATAGATGGATTAATAATGCAGCTCTTTATTTCATCAGGTTTTGTGGCAATCATGTCGTTCGTCTCGTGCTTCCTTCTGAAGAAACTCCGTAAATCTCTTCGTGAACATTTTACCCTTTATCTCGTAGGGCAAAACTCGTATTGATTCAAACGCTGTGCCAAACGCGCATAAAACGTGAGACGTGAGTAAAGGTTTCTGTCTCACTGCATCTTCTACAGTGGGGATCACACTGCTGCTTGGATTGCTTCAGTCCATTCTGCATATGCCTGTGATGTTTAGAGATCCACTTTTTAGCTGGAATAATAATTTTGTAGAGGCAAACTACAATTGTTTGTAAGTTTAGACTGATTGTCAGTATCCTTTTCACGATGGAGTTATATTTTTGGGTGTTAATTCTTCATGAGGGTTACACATGGACCAGAAGGTTCGGGTGGTGTTCACAATCTCCAGCTTAGTTAGAAATTTAAATACCGAGTATTCAGTATTGTCTTGATGCCAAAAGACACTAAGATTTTAGCACTGTTACTTTGTTGCAGGATAGCCTCGCAAGAGACTCGAAATAATTCCAGATATTTATAATTCTTATCTGAGTAGATACTAGCATCAAGGATATCAGCTGGAAGAGACGAAAACTTCTTTCAGGGTAGCGTTAAGAATTGCAGTAATTTAGCGAGTAATTTCCCCAGGGGCACAGACAAATTATTGCATCAACAAGATACAGACAGATGCATTAAAGATATTACAGTTCTACTGAGCATCTCACAATTTTAGAAATTGCTGATGAGTAATGATACTGTGCTGATAGGAAATAATAAAAAGTTGATAATAGTAGATCAAGTTTACGTTTTAATTCAGACATAGTTTTCATTTGATTAAATACTATCGAATCAGGGATTGACATCCAGGCATTTAATGAATTCATTGTGGGACATGCACCCTTTAGTGAAATTTGGTATCAGATCAATATTACTACTCAAAATCTCCTCCCTCACAATAATACACCTGTATTTTTCTAAGGGATAATTCAAGACATAATTCAAAGTCTTTGAAGAGCCATTTTTGTCAACCCTTTCCCAGAATCCTTATTGTTTCCTATCAGCACAATATCAAAAGCGAATTTTAATATTGTGAGAGGCTCAATACCATCATCAGTGCTGTAACCGTAGCATGTTTCTCTGCGTTCACGAAATGCATGGCCAGTAGTGAGATTGTGCAAAGTGGAGGATCATGGAGATCCTACAATTACCCTACGTTTGAGATTGATGGGTCATTAGCCCAATGTGTTTCGGCGTGAATAAAGTATGCTTGAAACTTGTGTTATTTTCTGGCATGTCTTCTTCCTGTTTCGTTTCGGCCAACTAAGGACCACGCCATTTAAACTGTTTCCTTTTAGTTTTAAAATTAGTCCAATATTTCTTCATTCGTAGACGGTGTTGTTCATTTCTCTCTTTTGTCCACACCTTTCCTGTTGTCAAGCTTCGGCTTAAGTTGGAAACTCCGATGTTCGAAGAGTTTCCTCTTAATCTGGTCACGCTCCTGCCGGCGTCACCCGGGAACAGTTATGAATGCATTAAGTGATAAGCACTTTTATTTTCGATGTCAATGAACTACGACCTATATCCGTTTTACGTCTCAGCATGATGGGTTAAAATCACTGACTGGACTATCTTTATATATATATAATTATTCGACACGTGTGTATGTGACTGAACTCCTCCTAAACGCCTGGGCCGATTTTGATGAAATTTTGTATGAATGTTAGGGTGGCCCCATATATGGTTTAGATTCACAATTTGACCAGATAGGTGGAATTTTAGAATTTTAGAACCACAATTTACACACAAATTTAGAACCACAATATACAGTCCACGGCCGACTGAATACGAGCTGCGCTCAGTCGGCCGTGTACAGTCATAAACAGTCGTCATGGAAACCGCTAGCCTTAGTGAAAAGTGATCCTTTTAAACTGTGTGTCTCTGCACGTAGAGCCACCTGGTCGCAACCTGTGCAACTACCGCCATAACATACACTCCGCCCATGGCGGAAAGTTGTGTTTTACACCAAAGGTGGCAGTGATCGAATTCTGTTTGTCTCTGCACGTTAGAGCGTTTCAAAGTTCCGTATGCGTTCATATACCATTCATCCGATTGCGATGAAACTTGGGTGAGATGTTGAGTGCACTCCAGGGAAGGTGTTTGGCTTAGTAACTCCATTTTACAACAGATAGCGCACGACTAGATTCAACAAATGAGCGACGATGCGCGAAGCGTTTCAAAAAGGTCCCGTATGCGTTCAAATACCATTCGTCCGATAGCGATGAAACTTGGGTGAGATATTGTGTACACTCCAGGGAAGGCTTCTGGCTTAGCAAATTCATTTTACTATAGGTAGCGCACGAGTAGATTCAACAAATGAGCGACGACGCGCGAAATATTTCAACAAAATCCCGTATAAGTTTATATACCAATCATCGATTGCGATGAAACTTTGATGAGTTGTTGTGTACACTTACGTGAAGGTTTCTAACTTAGTAAATCCATTTCACAGGAGGTTGCGCACGAGTAGATTCAACAAATGAGCGGCGACGAGCGAAGCGTTTCAACAAGGTCCCGTATGCGTTCAAATACCATTCGTCCGATAGCGATGAAACTTGGGTGAGATGTAGTGTACCCTCCAGGGGAGGCTTCTGGATTAGTAAATCCATTTTAAAATACGTAGGGCACGAGTAGATTCTACAAATGAGCGACGATGTGCGAACGTTTAAACTACAGTAAGTCCCGTATGCGTTCATATACCATTCATCCGATTGCAATGAAACTTGGGTGAGATGTTGCGTACACTTACATGAGGGTTTCTAACTTAGTAAATCTATTTCACAGGACGTTGTGCACGAGTCGATTCAACAAATGAGCGACGACGCGCGAAGCATTTCAATAAGGTCCCGTATGCGTTCAAATGCCATTCGTTCGATTACGATGAAACTTGGGAGAGATGTTGTGTACACCCTACGGAAGGTTTCTGGCTTAATAAATCCATTTTACAATTGGTAGCGCACGAGTAGATTCAACAAATGTGTGACGGCACGCGAATCATTTCAACAAAGTATCATATGCGTCCATATACCATTTATCCGATTGCGATGAAACTTTGGTGAATTGTTGTGTACACTTCGGTAAAGGTTTCTGGCTCAGTAAATTCATTTTACAATAGGTAGCGCACGAGTAGATTCAACAAATGTGCGATGGCGCACGAATCGCTTCAACATAGTCCTGTATGCGTTCATATACCATTTATCCGATTACGATGAAACTTTGGTGAATTGTTGTGTACACTCCAGGAAAGGTTTCTGGATTAGTAAATCCAGTTTTTAATGAGTAGTGCACGAGTAGATTCAACAAATGAGCGACGGCGCGTGAATCGTTTCCACAATGTCGCGCATGCGGTCATATATCATTCATCCGATTGCGATGAAACCTAGGTGTATGATTGAGTACACTCCAGAGAAGGTTTCAGGCTTAGTAAATCTATTTTACAATAGGTAGCGCATGAGTAAATTCAACAAATGAGTAACGGCACGCGAATCGTTTTAAAAAAATCCCGATTCTGATGAAACTTTGATGAGTTGTTGTGTATACTTACGTGAAGCTTTCTAACTTAGTAAATCAATTTCACAGTTGGTAGAGCACGAGTAGATTCAACAAATGAGTGACAGCGCACGAATCATTTAAAGAAAATCCCGTATGTGTTTTATGCAATTTATCCAATTGCGATGAAACGTTGGAGAGTTGTTGTGCACGCTCCCACGAATGTTTCGAGATTAGTTAATTCATTTCACGATAGTTTAGAGGCAGTTAACAGAATTTGAAAAAAAATATTGTGTATCCAAAAGCACTTCAAGAAAGAAAGTTACAACACTTTCTTTGATTGGCAGGACAACGTCTGCCGGGTCAGCTAGTTAATTATATTATCATGGAGATGCATGTGCAACGAATTCTTGTCAGACGTAATTTAAGAATGGCGTGGTGCATGAAACTCAAATCCCTCTTCCGTCCAATCTAAAAACACTTATAGTAGGCGATGTATTAAAGATAGAGATATGCCCTCACGGCATTTTTTGTAGAACGTTTCATGCTGAACAATTCTTACGCTCATAGTATATTGATATTTTTAACGGTTTGCCCAGCGTAAGCTTAAAAAGCGCACAGAGGCCAGGTTTTTCTTTCGACTTTTTCACTGAAATCGATACTGATTGGCTTCTTTGATCATAAATAAATTATTTTCTACAAGAACCTTCCTGGAGATATCCTTCACAGATTGGTGAAAACCACATCAAAATCCATCCATAGGTTCTTGAGATTACCCATGAAATCCAAGAATCGGGGACTTCGTTTTATAATAAGTAGAGATTATACGCCAATCAGTATAATTTAATCATACTAATATATAAAAATGAGATGGTGTGTGTGTGTTTGTGTGTTACTCAATAACGCAAGAACCACCGGTCCGATTTAAATGAAATTTTGCATGGATGTAGCTGATTTACCAGGTTTATATATAGGATACTTTTGATTTCGATATTTTGCACTATTAAAAATTGCAACCATTTTAGCGACGTCACTACACCCTTTGGTTTCAAAATTTCACATTTCCATATCAAATAAAAAGAGAACGCTAAGAAATAGCAAACTTTTGATGGCATACACGAGCTTTAACATTTAATTTTCTATCCGAAAGGTCCTGATCACTTTTCGTGTATCTCCAACGGTTAGCGAGCAAACCCTAAATTTGTGCATTAAAACACGGTCAACACCATTTGTCTGTTTTTTTCTGAATTTATACGGAAATTTGAGTTATTTACGCGTTTCAGACTGTTTTATGATGGATGCGCGCGAAAATATTTTTTTGACTGTCTGTCTGTTTGTTTGTTTATTTGTCTGTGGACAAATTTGTTCCCTTATAAGTCGAAAACGGATGGGTGTATCAACGTAAAATTTGGTACAGATATCCATCAGAGGCACGACACTAATCATTGATGTAACTCTTCTCCGTACCTCTCATAAAAGAGGGCCTACCCCCTTAAAATACATGCTGAAATAGGCGTAGAAGGACGAGACAAAGCTCATTTTCAGCCCCTCAATCTGAGGCCCTAAAACCAACCGTTTTTGAGATATTCCCAGAAAAATAATTTCATTTAATAAACTAATGAACGAATGCAAGCCGGTAACCATGGCAACATATTCTAAGAGGTACATCTATTGCTGTAAGACGCAATGCAATTCAAGTTTGCAAATGGCTAGAAGGTTATCATGGACCCAATTTAAGCTGTAAAATTCTTCAATACATATAATGCGCTTAAGGGGGTCAAGGGTACTCTATAATTTTTTCACGCGATTTACACCTGCGGGTGTGCTACGGCAGGTCTATTATATTCCTATCCCTATATTATATTATTATTATTATTAGTAGTAGTATTATATTATGGCTTACAACGACGAGACAAAGCCCCTCGGTGCCAGAAACAAAACTCGCGGGCCCTAAAGGGTCCTCATCGAAAACTACATTATAAGGCTCTAAAACCAACAGTTTCTGAAATATTCCCAGAAAACTAATTTAATTAAATTTAACAAACTAATGAAGGAATGCAAATCGGTAACCATGACAACATTGGTGGCATCCAACTTTCCATCTATTTCTGTAAGAAGCAATGTCACTTCATTTATTACATTTCTGTGAAAGTTTGCAAATGGCTATAAGGTTATCACGGAACCAACTCAGACTGTATAATTCATCAATGCAATTAAGGGGGTCAAGGGGTAACCTAAAATTTTGTCATGCAATTTTCACGTGCGACATATAGTACAGTAGGTCAATTATCTATCTAAACAGCAACATTATTTTTAAAAATTCCTGAATTTAATCAGCATTTTTTGCGGCTTTTAGGAATTTGGGCCATTTGAGGCTAAAGAACCTGAATTTCCATGCACCACAAGCCTTTATAATTTATGAAAGGGGTCTTCCTGTGTTTGAGGACCTAACACAACGTAGAGGGTCAGTTTTTATGTGACGTGTATTGCGTTTCGTCTACAAGGCGTTCAATTCTATTTCACGTCATGAAGTACACGTTAGGTGAATTTAGTTTGAGAGCACATTTTAACTAATCTTTTTTTTTCGACATACGGGTTCATCGTAAGGATGATTTTGTTTGATATTGTGTGGTAGATATACCCATATTTGGATATCTGGGTGATATGCTGTAGACAATAGAATTGTCTGTCTGTCATCCTGTGTATCTTTATGTACGCCTATAACTCGTGTTCGGATGCTTGGTGCATCGTAAAATTAGGTATGGTAACCCTGAGAGCCAATACACCAATCATTTATAAAACTCTTCACCGTAATTTTCATACAGAAAAAGGGTGGATATAGGGAAAAACTTCTCAAAATACATGCTAAAATAGGCGAAATAAAAATTATCCTAGAAGGACGACCAAAGCATATGTTGCGTTTCTCAATGTGAGACACAACATTCGGGAGTCTGTAAAGGGTCTCCGAAAACCACATTTTAAGGCCCTTCAATTAACAGTGTGTGTGATATTCCCAGAAAACTAACTTCGTTCTGATAAACTTATGAAGGAATGACAAACCGCTAACCATTGCAACAGTAGCTCAATTGATAATGTCAGGTGTTAACACCGAACACCGTTCGAAGAACGGGTACTTCTGCTAGTATAATATAATCCCCTTTCCACCAAATCTTAAATTGACTGTGAATATTGCGGAACGAAAAGTTCACAGGCGAAATGAGAGTTGCACTTCCAGGGAATAGCGAGGTGAATGAATCTCAAATCTCCCTTCCGTCCAATCTTAACTTGACTGTGATTCACAGGCGAAATGAAGAAAACCCAAGTTGCACTTCCAGGGAAAATCCAAACACAACCACCCTTCTCAGAAGTCTTCACTGAACACGACTCAACGGTTTGCTGCTGGGTGTATCTGGGGCAATAGGTTCGCCCACTAGCTAGGCTGTAACAGGGATGATAGACTCGCCCTTAGCTAGCTCGTGAACTGTCGCCTCAGTAGTTGAATGGACATGGTTGGAAGAAATTAAAACGTAAAAACACTTATAGTGGGCGATGTATTGAAGATAGGCATATGCTCTTTCGGACGTTTTTGTAGAACGTTTCATGCTGAACAATTCTTACACTCATAGTATTTAGATATTTTTAACGGTTTGCCCAGTGTAAGCTTACAAAGCGTTCGGACGGCAGGTTTTTTCGACTTTTCCACTGACATCGTTACTGCTCGGCTCCCTTTGATCATAAATACATTATTTTCTACAGAAATCATCCTCGAGATATCCTTTACAGCATGGTGAAAACCGCATCAAAATCCATCCAGTGGTTCTCGATTTTATACTAAGTAGAGGTTTGGAGTAGGATAGGTAAAGAGGTAACCGTGGGTTTAAGTTATGAGCCATCCCGGCATTTAACTCCAGTACAAGTGTGAAATCATGAAGAGCCACTTTGTAGATGACTGGATTGTGGATCAAGTCTAGTCGGAATCGTCACCACAAAATAGCCTCTGTTAAACAACGAAAACGTCTCAGATCAAGACACCCTGCTATTTCTACATCCAGAATTCTCTCAGAAGAGAGGTTTGACATTCGCCTCTCCTGGAGCTAAAATTGGCAACAACACTGCCCTGATCGATGCCGTAACATGACCTGTATCCTGTGAAAGTCACCAGGATTTGCTTTGTGGACAACCCTCAATCGTATCCCGACTGACCATAGATGATGTGCAGATGTGCTTCATAAGTGGGGAAAAGTCTCTTCTCCAAAATGTGACTGTGCTGCTGAGAAACAGACAAAATTAATCACTTAGTGGCCGACTGCCCAAACCACGCATAATTATAGTGGAGACTTCAAGGACTTTTTAGCAGGAACAAAGGACGCTGTATGCTAAAAGAACTTGAATATTTGTACAGTATATAGGTTTATATAGATAGCTGTACTTATATAGCTGGGATATTTATCAAATTTCATGTACAATATGTGATAAATTAATGTTTAATGTGCCATACGCTAAATAAATAAATAAATAAATAAAGCAGTTATTTTAGGTTATTGCCGTGTCTAGGAGATTTGCGAGGTTTTAGTTACTTGGCCCTGAGAACCAATATGTTATCTTCTTGGAAACCTCTGTAGTGAGGACGAAGCTGCCTCTCAGCTCTCGCAGTAAAGAAGTGCGAAGATTTTCATATAAGGGGACGCAGTGCATTGTCTACCCCATAGCTGGCCCATACAGAGTCACCAAGAGCCCGCTGATGTGCCTGATTAGGTGTTCCTAGGTGAAACACCGCAAAATCACGGCAAACATTTAGAAGAATTGCTGAATTTTAACTACTTGACTGCGAAAGTTATTTATTTTTTGGAGAAAAAATGTCAGCTGATTTTGAGCTGTCAACATAGATATTTACCGTATTTTCGTAGCCATCGTAAAATTTTGCTGCAATAAAACATCAGTAGGTTATTGTAGATGACATAATCTTGTGACAGAGTCTGCCTCGTTGCGTAGTGGCTAGCATTCTTGGCTGTCACCGCGGATTCCCGGCTCTGCCAAGTAACATTATTCTGGTCTGAGGTCTGGAACGAGATACACTCAGCCTCGTGAGGCAAAACTGAGAAGAGGCGGGTTAGATTCCTATCTTAGCCAACCTGGAAGTGGATTTCCGTGGTTTGCCCATCTCTACTCCAAGAAAATGCCGGAATGGTACCTAACATAAAGCCACGGCCGCTTCATACCCAAATCCTACCTTGATTACAAATACACACACTAGTAGAGACATGCCAGTGACACAGGTTATCAGATAACTTCTATACACACCCGAGTAACGGGGCTACATGACTACGATGTCACAAAGCACCTAAATAATGAAAAACAACTACAACAAGTCATAAAAATAATACGTGTACATAAAGTGAAAATGTGTCAGGTTTTTCAATAGCTGTTACTTTATACAGTGCCTTTGTTTCAAGTGATGGCCGGCCAGCAAGCTTCTCACAGCGGGGCCACCTGCTTCTAACCGGTTCTGTCCGCTCGGTTACATGTACTCCATGTACAGTTGAAGGGACTTGATACATTGTGAGACAGCGCGTTTGTGTTCGTCTTCATGTTATAGGGCCGTTATAATGCCGAGCAGTGATTTTACTTGAATTTAAGGTCTGTGAGTATTCCACTCAGCCGGCTAGCAGCGCGCTGTAGGCCGCGAGCCAGTCTCGCTGTAAGTCGGCCGGCCACCACTTTAAACAAAGGCACTGTAGGTTATGTTATGCGTTGTTATTCGACTAACAATGTGAAGATTGTCAACCATGCACTATACGACCCATGGTGCTAATCTCCAAGTTACATTGTAACTGGCAGTTTGAGTTTTTATAAATGGTCTGCAAACATGTAAACAAGAGTGGCAACAGTGAATTAAATGCTGATTCAACCAAACAACAAGACATTATACTATAAATCACCATGGTTGTAGTGATGAGGGACAAACAATAAGGTTACGTTCTTAGTAACTAAATTAAGGTGACGCGGACCATACTTCTGTTCAGCTGTTTCCATTAAGAAAAGTAAACACCATTCCAGTCAACAGAAAATCAGAATGGAATTTCTTGGCAATACTGGCAGCTTCATTGATTTTAGAACTTAGAAGGTTCTTTCTGGTTCCAGATTGATAAACGACTTAGTATAAACAGGTTAAAGATTCCGCCTCATCAATACTTTTATTAAATATGATCACTTTTTAGTGTTGCGCTAAACAATTATCTTGTGTCGTTTTCTTTCATATCGGCTGATGAAGGGGCCAAAACTAATAATTAGGCCTCGAAACATGCCCCACTAATGACCATACAGTGATCATATTTAATGAAAGTACTGATCAGGCGGAACCATTCTGTAGAGCATGGTGGCTTCAGTATGTGGATGCGACTGTAAACCTTGGGTGACATAAATCAAACTAGTGCACATCTTATCCTACCTATAACAAGCACCGACACTCGGAGTGTAATCTCACAAAGTGCACGCGACCACCTGATCCACAGTTCATACAGCACCCGTAAGTCATAACACGTGGCATCCCTCAGATTCGATGCACTTCAAATAATATTATCGATACGATTCTACATTATTACTACGGTATCTCTAGGTTACAAAGTGAAATGCCTCAAAGGATGAAGTGACATTTGTGAGAGAGAAGTAAATTTATTTCTACTTGCTCTATTCAGAGGCTACCGAAGGACAAGCTTACTTAAAAATGTATTTCAACTGCAAAGACAGTGTATTAAATGGTAATATTCCCTGTTAAATTACAACAACATTTAATACTTATGCGAATATACTTATGAAAGGAAAAAATACAAAGACCGAAACATAAAACCAATAAAGAAAGAACTAAAACAGAAGAAAATGAACAAAATATATGATCTCTATTTTAGTCTATTCTTATCATGTGAAATATGGGTTTATGAGATTGATTTTTGTCCGTGGGTGACTGCATGGGTGTGGATGTGTGTGTGTGTCTGTCTGTTACCCCAATTAACTTTTGATTGGCTGGACCGATACTAGTGAGATTCAATAACGAGTTCATTATCCAGTGACCTCATGCGTGTCTTTTATATTTTCATAATTGTCACATATCCAACATGGCCACGGCACGAAGTATTTCACCAGAGTTGAATACCTGGAAATCTTTTGGAGCTATCAGCTTGAAATTTTGTACTGAAGCATGATATACGATTAAACATAAACTTCATTGATTTGACTTTCAAAGTCGTGAAAAGTAAGAAACCAAACTGGCCGTCACGTAATGTTCAAATAATATTTTTAATTTCCTTTCCTCGAAACTTGTGGCAGCTACCAGCCTGCACATTTGCACTATTGTAGAGGTTAAGAAACAAGTCACTGATATGAGTAAAATCGTAACAGATAATAAACGAAAATGGTGGCCGTGCAAATATTTGAAATTGAATTGCCTTTGTTCAGAACTTATAACAGCTGTTAGCTTGAAATTTTGTACCACGATAGAGGAGAATTGATGGATGACTTTCATTAATTTATGTACAATTATATTAGGTGGGAGATTTGAGGTTCTACCTGAAAAATCTATATGTACTGAATTATTATTTGCACAGATTATAAATTTGACCACTGAAAAATACCTTCAAAGCTATCTATGATTCTGGACTTTCAATCTTGTCACATTCAAGTAATCACTTCGCAAATTTACAAAATGTATTTACCTTTTCTAGGAATCTACGGTGATGCGCTTAACCGTCTGAGTTTTTATAATGAAATATATTTATTAAATACACTGTGTACTTAACAATAGGCCTGTAGCTCATTGAAAATTCATGTCGATGGATAGACATTCATGGAATTTGTCCTTTCATTGCAAGCAATTAAGTCGTACTGTGCGCAACGTGAGTCACAAAGCACACAGGTACACTGGATCGAAGCATGGTGGTAACCTCTTTGATAACAGATTTTATGGTGATAGCCATGGGCCGCAGTCCTCGTGAAGACATGTCGCAAATCAAAGCTAGGCGCATTCCAATCGTCTGTGGTCATTGCAGGAATTTCGTAGAAGTAGGGATCTATTGCTATGGCCTTATTCTCTCTTTCTCCGAAGTGTACTGCACAATGATAGAGGCTTATAAAACATATTCATCAACATTGCCAAACGGCACGTAAATAAAAGGTGTGGACACGAATTAATAGTTCATATTAATTTGTCTTTGCTCTGAACGTACAGTTTATTTATACCCTGAATTTTTAATATGATGATAATGGTTTTGCGTCCCTTTTAACTACTACGGCTTTTAGAGACGCCGGGTTGCCGGAATTTTGCCTCGAAGGGGATCTTTAATATCGTGCCAGTAAATCTACTGACATGGTTTCCTCGCATTTTCGCACCCTCAATTAACAACTGACTGTGCCAGGTTCGACCCTGCAACCTTGAGAACAGCAGGCGAGAACGTTACCACTGACCCACGCAGCCAGTCCCTGAATTTTTATACCACCGGGCTCGGTGGCCAAGGGCGCTCACGCGCTACCTCGTGCCTCGCCGATATATGGAGAGGGTGGGTTTGAATACCACCTTAGCCGCCTTGAAAATGGTTTTCCGAGGTTTCCCATTTTCACTTCCAGGAAAATGCTGGGACGGTTCCTTTCAACTGGCCCACGGCTGACTTCTTTCCCACTTCCTTCCCTGATCCTCTCTTAATTAGACCCAAGTTAGTGGTCGCCTGGTCGATCGGCCTGTGACCATCCCCAGTTGTATCTGCTGAAAAAATGCGTTCAGTTGCCAGACATCGTCCTTGCGACGGTAGAGGAATGATCCCTCGCCGAGTCCGTGGAAGAAGCCGAGCTGGGAGGATAAGCTATTAAATAATAATTCTCACCAATAATACAATATCGAGCATGGGATATCCACAAGCTCTCACTTCTATTTAAAAAAACCTGTGTGAATACTGAACGGTGTAGCACTAACTTCTTTTTTGCAGAATACAGCAGATTGCAGTTTATTCATTATTATTAATCAATGAAATCCAATAGCATAAGATCTGTAGGGTATGGTTGTGGTGATTTTTGTTTTAAGGGGAAAAACATCAAGGTTATCTACAATCACTATTGTAGGAATGAATACAGTAACAATATTGAGCAAAGGTACAAGAGTTCCACACGAGAACACGCAAACGAGGAAGAATTCACGAGAGAGGGACAACATGCAAACTCACTCTGTGTAGCGGTCAGTAAATGAGGCTATTATAATTAACTAGGTAATTCATTTAATACACGTCTCCGTGACGGCGCGGCGTCTCTTTATATATGGTTAAAAATAAATTCAAGCCGCCATGTTTCTTTTTCCGGTGGTCACTCATCTGAAGGTAATTAGCTCCGGCTTTAGATTGGTGTTTACATTATAGACGTGTATTATTCAACGTGCATTACATATTTATGTGTTAGAATATAGACAACTTTAAAACCAGCTCTCGGTGTTGCCTTGTAAACAATTCAATAACAACTTTCAGTTTCTCAACATGAACATGCCCAATTGCCCGTATTAGGAACAGACAAACAAACAAACAAACAAACAAACAAACAAACAAACGGAAAACTAAAATACAAACAAACTAAAAAACAAACAATCTAAAAAAACAAATAAACTAAAAAACAAACAAACTAAAAAAATAAACAAACTAAAAAACAAACATATTACTAAATAAAAATAAACAAACTGAAAAAACTTACTAAAACAAACATACCGGTACTAAAAATAAACATACTAAAATTTAAAATTAAAAACAAACATACCAAAAAATAATCAAACTGAAAAAAAACAACCAACCAAACAAACAAACAATCAAAGAAACAAAAAATCAAACAAATATATAAATAAAATAATTACATAAATAAATCAATCAATAAATAAAGTTCAGCTTGATGTAGCCTATGACAACATAATATTATTATATAATTAGCCTATTTATCGTATGGCTTTTAGTGCCGGGAGTGTCCAAGGACATGTTCGGCTCGCCAGAGGCTGTAGCTGCTTCAATGCGGACACACATGGGGTGAGCTACAAGTTCCGTTCAATTTCAAGTAGTTCCATCTTTCGCTACTAGATGTCACTAACACCTAGTGGTGAACGTTGGAACTTTGATAGAGCGTTTCAACGAAATCTAACCTGAAAATTTAGCTTAGTTTAGTTAGTTATTGTTTTTTAAGGGGCGGAACTATCAGGTCATCTGCCCCCAAATTTAGCTTCACACAAGTTTAATTAGTGGAAGGTTCTTTTATATGCCACAAATCTATGACATGGGACCGCCGGCTTTACTTCCCCTCCGAAGGAAGGCATACTGAAGGATTTTAACGCTCTTAAAAAATCCGACGACTTCGGCCGGGTTTGATCGCGATTAAAAGTTGACAATCAAACCAAGCAAACCTTTCTTACATCGTTTCGGCTTTGAGGCACTGATGCAGGCAAACAATACTGTTAATCACGCGACAAACTTGGGAACTCGTTATCAAGTTGTTCTTTTTATCCCGGAATCCAGTTAAATACCATATTTTCCTAAGATTTTCATTATGAACGTGCTTATTAATCCCAACTGCTTCAGTGGCGTAGTCGGTAGCATGCTGTGCTGCTATGCCCAAGATCGCGTGTTCAAACCCGGCCGAAGTCGTAGGATTTTTAGAGCGTTAATATCAATAGATTTACTGACACGTTAAAGATCCCCATCGGGGCTAAATTCCGGCACTAAAAGCCACAGTAGTTAAAAGGGACCTAAGAGCAATAACATGATTATTATGATTGTTTTCTCGATCTGTTTCACTGGCCATGGTGTGCTGCACAGCGTGTTGTTCCGCCTGGCACCAAACTAAAATTATAGCTTCGCAACGAAGTGCTTCAAAATTTGGGCGTATTAAACGTTTTCGATTGCACGTTTAAAACTGTTTTTGAATTAAATATTTTTAATAATAATATTGTTATTGTTTTTACGTCCCTTTTAACTATTGCGGCTTTTGGAGACGCCGGGGTGCCGGAATTGTGCCCCAAAGGGGATCTTTAATGTGTCAGTAAATCTACTAACACGGTTCTCTCACATTTGTGTACGCTCAAATGCCAGCTGACTGCGTCAGGATTCGATCCTGCAACCTTGGGAACAGCAGGCGAGACCGTTACCGCGGAGCCACGCAGCCAGTCTGAAATATTTTTCTGAACACTTGTAAATGTTTCCAAAAAGTAAACGTTTTGTAAAAAAATGTTTTCTTCAACGATCAGAGTTTCTTTGTAATGTGGATTCTCTTAAACGATTTTGCACTTAAATTTACTAAATGCTTCTGATGACTGCCGTTTTGACTGATTCAGTGGGAAGTGTTACGAAAGCTTTTCAGCTCGCAAGTCTAGTGTGAGGAATATACATTGGAGCGATATAATGGTAATTTGAAGTATTTATTACCGCCATCCGGTATGAGAAATACCAGTATATCGCTCCTGCTTAAACGCTGATGAAAGGCAAGTTGTTTATTTTACCGACAATAACACCCGTCAAACTCAAAATATCATTACGGTGAGTTTATTGAATCAAGGAAATAAAATTGGAACATATTGAAGACTAAAGAAACAAACTTAAGCGGTAACTGGTATGAAATCGATTTATATTTAAAATCATTAAACGGTTCTGAGAAAACGTTTAATTAGGAAACGATTTGTTCAAAAATGTTTGTCTTTTATTTATTTATTTATTTATTTATTTATAAACGTTGAAACGTTTAAAAAGGAGCTGTTCTGTTCGTCAGCACACGGAGAATGCCTCAATATCATTATTCGGCCATAAACTCAACTTGCACAAAAAGTGCTATACATCGTTGCTGGGTGGCGTCCTTCAATTCAGTACATACACAATTTTACTTATCATTGTCATACTTGCATTCCAAAAGTAATTTTGCTGATTAAATCAGCGGCTTCTAATGCTCTCATCAGTAATTGTACCATGTAAATCCGTAACTGAAAATGGTCGAAATAATGGCTCCAGGCTACAATATTTATACAATTGAATTTAGTTTAATGAATTTAATTTCCTTGGTGTGTAGATAAAATTATTGTTGTGAATCTAATTTCGCCAAAGAACCGACAAATTTGTTCTCACCTTTTTTTTAAATCAAAACTTTATTGTCAGCGACATTTTGATCGGCCGATAATTTTCAAGCTACAACAAAACATCACATTATGAGTCTCACTTGTACATAATTTTTTTATTTCAAACTAATAAATATCCTATGTTACAATATACCACAAGTATATATACTGAATCCGCTGAGCTAAGGTTCATGTGATATTTTTATAACAGCACATTTATGATGGGATGTAGTACCTTTGAACACACCCAGAAAGCCACGTGGAGCTGAGAGCTCACGCTATACTCTTTGAAGTAGCGGTGAATCGCACTTTTGACTTTGGTGAAGTCTGCTAATTATTTATCTGAGGTCTTATTAATTAATTTTATCTTTCCACGAGACTCAGAATATTCCATTTCGTCATGCTGCATTATTAAAACATTTTGGAGAATGTTATTTTCGCTTAAGGTAAGGTAATATCCTTGCAGATACGCAAACAGGAACGTAAGTAGTCGCTCAACGACTTCGGTTTGACGACCTACTTCCTAGAGGAACTCAGTGCCTAGCACTACGTCTGGAGAATCCGCCCCGTGTAGGCGTGAAATTGCATCCGTCCTATAAGACTTAGAAAATATCCACTGTTTAGCGTGGAAGTTATTATCAGGTGCCATCGTGCACGAATATATTGCAAATCACTGCTATTTATGCACAGTGAACCACAAGAAGCATATTGGGAAATAATTGGCAAGTATAGTGAATTTTATAACATTACCGTAACACCACATTTTTGTACCCACGTGTTTGTGGAGGGCCGAGTGCCTGGTGAAAAATATAGAGGTAAACGTGTTATAACTACTTTAAATAAGTGTGATTATGAATGTATAACATATTTGAATTGCCACAGTGAATTTTTCAATTCCAAAACGACGCACATTTCACGGATGCCACGTGATGTAAAAGTGGCGTCAGCACACGTGAAGAACCACAGAACAGTGCTTGCCCACGTATTAATTCATATCTGCGAAGTAAAGGCTGTGTTATCTATTGCAATTAAAGCCTGTAACATTTACTACGAACATTGAGATTTTGAAGTGAAAGAATGAACTACTACACGATTTATTTCACCACCCACGTCATCAGACTATTCTACACCATGTTCGAGACCGACATCATGGGCTAATACCGCTATGGTATGAGGGTGATGTTTCTATTGGAACCAGCATGATGGTGGAACTTCCAGAACAGCGAACGAGGAGGAAGGAAACCAGGATGCCATTCCCAGGCATGTCCAGTACATCCACGAGGTTGTCGACAGGGACAGATCGAACCCTGGTCTTTAGAGGAGTCCAGATGGGAATCCTGATGAAGACGATACCGTTCCGGAGAGCCAGAGATGAATTTGTTCAACCCTTGTCGTTGAACAGAGGGCTGAGAGAGAGCTCCTCCATTTCGTGAGTTTTTGTACACCCTTTCCCGTTCTAGTTTCTGGTGGTATAGTAGGTTTAATGTAGTTTGTGAACCAACCGAACTCAGTGTCAGCCATTGTTATAGGCAGGGAATGTAACTAGTCTAATTAGATGTAATTTATTTCAGTTAGAGTGAGACACCTTTGGGTCAGACATTTTGGTCAGCCCTGGTGCAGCTTGATGAACGTCGTAGAACGTCGATGCCTATCTTTTGCTAAACGTGACCGTAGTCAGTTGAGGCTACTTTGTTTAACCCTATTTGGGGTGATTTTTCAAGTCTTTGCTGACTTTAGTTATGGCAATCAGATGCCTTGGCTATTTCTTTAACTGCATTCTTTGCAGCCAGCCTTTGTTACACCCCTGACTTCGTTAGAACAGTCGTATCAGTTAGGTAATCGACTGTAATTACCAGTTTTGTAACTGCATTATATTTCATTTGAAATGAGCTCAGAAGCCATTCTTGGTCAAGTGTGGACCTAATAAGTAGAAGGGATGTTTCGTTGTCTAGCATCGAACCCAGTTCCCAACGTATCATTAAGCAGATCCAGAGTGTGGAATCTGCGTCACAATTATTATTTTGTTAGTGTCATGTGAAGACACGTATTTATTTGATGTTGTACAAGCAACTACTGAATTATATTTTTGAAAGCAAAGAGCTCCAGCAATAGTGACATTGCTATCATTTACATGTCTTTGGTTTGAAAGACGGAATTATATTATTGTATTCAGATTTATAGCGTGTTTTTTATACACGTATTCTTCGAGGTTTATAACCAATGGTAAAGTTTTTATGATGAGGCCAGATGTACAGTTTTTTATTTTGTTTAAATCGCCGGCCTTGATAGTTAGAGTGTTGTGTCAGATGAGCGCAGGAATGTTGTAGCCTGCCAGCGACACAAACTGGTTTGTGACCCAGTGCCCTTGAGAACACGCTTGTATTGTGAGACAGAATTACTTTCACAAGAGACAGAATGCTTGTTGTATTCGCTTTTCCTTTCATTGCAACTTAGCTCATGGAACCCAGTGTCCAACCTTGTATCTGATCACATGTTTTTATAGATTGTTTTTTGTTAGTTAAACGCACTGTTGCGTGTACCGTCGTTTGACGTGTACAGTTATGTCAGGTTTTCTATAGTATGTTGTAGGCTACCCTGTTATAGGAGGAATTTATTGTATAAAGGTATCTGTGTGAGCCTTGTCCGGGATTGTTCCCGTTGACCAGATGTTATTGGAGGGTTACTGAGTGTGCAGGCCCATCCCAGAGTTATTGAACGCGAGCTTTCCGCCGCTGGTAACTTGTGTTATTGTGTGTCCGAGTTGTTATTGCTCGTTGATTATATTCCGACTTTTGAGTCGAGGCTTTTGGTGGAGAATGATCTCAGTGGAGACACTCCGTGCCCAGGCTATTGTCAGTATTATTCGCCATAAACCAACGATAAACCTAAACCGACATCTTAATAATAAAACGCATAATTTTGGTAAAACAAAAGCTAACTAACGAATTCTTTCTATCTAACTTTGTTCTTTTGCATTTGGAACCTGCTGACATGGCCGTGCAGATGAAGGTATTTCCTTTTGAGGAAATGACTAAGACAGCTGATACTTTTGTAGCGACCTGAAGCTTGCTCGAACCTTGAGTTCGTAGCTTGTGGAGCGCAGGCCATGCGATGTTAGACGTAGTCGTTACTACGCAGTCGTCACCGTAACTACACACTTTAGATGACTATGGCTTACAAAGAGTAAACCAAGGTGCAGGCAGGCATTTTAATAAAACTGTTGTCTCTTTCATTACTTATTTATGATGTAAAAGTGTATGAATCCTACACGTTACCTTATTGTGTGCTGTTAGCACGTAGTTCCTAAGAATAATTAAATGTTTTTTTACATGGCTGTTCACTTAGCTTTCAATGTAATTGTTTTCTATTACGGACGTCATCGCCGTAAATTTTGTTATTAATTGATAGGACTTAGCTAGATGAATTAACGTTAAATGTAAATGCGGAGATGGTATCATCCTAACTTAGATTTGTTTTGCTACCCTGTTAAATGTAACTTCTGATATTAGCTTGATCTTGTAACTTGGACTAGGGATTTGCGTCGTACCATTTTCCTAGTGTTGCTGTTGTTGCTTTGTTATTGTGAGATATATCTTTCGCGAGGGTTTTCCGTAACTTCTCAGGTAGGGACCTGCTCTTTATTTTTGTTTGTTTATTAGCTTGCGGATTAGCCGATTGAAACCCTCCGAACTAGGCTAGGGGCTTGTGAATTTTAATAATAAATTTTCACGGTGTTTTACATAAGTCTGGATGTTTATTTTCTCAGTCTAGTTTTTAAGGTGAACCTTTCCTTAGGCAGTCTATGACCATCGTCACCAAGTACCACGATCCCTGTGGACTACAGTTTCTCGTGCCGCTTTGGCCTATTTGGAAGTTCACCTGATCCTCACGGCAATTATGTCCGACGGATGAGATGTTAGGGAAGTCATTTCGGTCGTTGGCTATCCTGACAGCTCCACCGACGGTCTCAATACGAATTGTAACATAGAATATGTATTAATTTGAAAGAAAAAAAGATGTACAAGTGAGACTGATAATGTGATGTTTTGTTGTATCTTGCAAAATGGAAACGTCGGTGACAATAAGGTTTTGATAGACAAGGCGAGAACAAGTTTGTCGGTTATTTGGCGAAATTATATTCACAACAATAATTTATACAATTTGATTTATTGTTGAAGTGCTTGCGTACAATATTTATTTGATTGAATCTATGGTTGGAGTGCAGGGCTACAATATTTATACCAATAATTTATGGTCGAAGTGCTGGGCTACAATATTTATCTGATTGATCTATGGTCGGAGTGCTGGGCTACAATATTTATACGATTGAATCTATGGATGTGGTGCAGGGCTACAATATTTATACTAATTATTTATGGTCGAAGTGCTGGGCTACAATATTTATTTGATTGATCTATGGTCGGAGTGCTGGGCTACAATATTTATACGATTGAATCTATGGTCGGACTGCTGGGCTACAATATTTATACGATTGAATCTATGGTCGAAGTGCTGGGCTACAATATTTATACGATTGAATCTATGGTGGGAGTGCAGGGCTACAATATTTATACCAATGATTTATGGTCGAAGTGCTGGGCTACAATATTTATTTGATTGATCTATGGTCGGAGTGCTGGGCTACAAAATTTATACGATTGAATCTATGGTCGAAGTGCTGGCCTACAGTATTTATACGATTGAATTTATGGTCGAAGTGCTGGCCTACAGTATTTATACGATTGAATCTATGGTCGAATTGCTGGGCTACAATATTTATACGATTGAATCTATGGTCGGAGTTCTGGGCTACAATATTTATACGATTGAATCTATGGTCGAAGTGCTGGGCTACGATATTTATACGATTAAATCTATGGTCGGAGTGCTGGGCTACAATATTTATACAATTGATTTATGGTCGAAGTGCTGGCCTACAGTATTTATAAGATTGAATCTATGGTGGAAGTGCTGGGCTACAATATTTATACGATTGAATCTATGGTCGGAATGCTGGGCTACAATATTTATACGATTGAATCTATGGTCGGAGTGTTGGGCTACAATATTTATACGATTGAATCTATGGTCGAAGAGCAGGGCTACAAAATTAATACGATTGAACCTATGGTCGAAGTGCTGGCCTACAGTATTTATACGATTGAATTTATGGTCGAAGTGCTGGCCTACAGTATTTATACGATTGAATCTATGGTCGGAGTGCTGGGCTACAATATTTATACAATTGAATTTATGGTCGAAGTGCTGGCCTAAAGTATTTATAAGATTGAATCTATGGTCGAAGTGCTGGGCTACAATATTTATACGATTGAATCTATGGTCGGAGTGCTGGGCTACAATATTTATACGATTGAATCTATGGTCGAAGTGCTGGGCTACAACATTTATACGATTGAATCTATGGTCGGAGTGCTGGACTACAATATTTATACGATTGAATTTATGGTCGAAGTGCTGGCCTACAGTATTTATACGATTGAATCTATGGTCGAAGTGCTGGGCTACACGATTTATACGATTGAATTTATGGTCGAAATGCTGGCCTACAATATTTATACGATTGAATCTATGGTCGGAGTGCAGGGCTACAATATTTATACGATTGAATCTATGGTCGAAGTGCTGGGCTACAATATTTATACGATTGAATTCATGGTCGAAATACTGGCCTACAATATTTATACGATTGAATCTAAGGTCGGAGTGCAGGGCTACAATATTTATACAATTGAATTTATGATCGAAGTGCTGGCCTACAATATTTATACGATTGAATCTATGGTCGAAATGCTCGGCTACAATATTTATACGATTGAATCTATGATCGAAATGATTGGCCTACAATATTTATAAAATTGAATTTATGGTCGAAGTACTGTCCTCCAGGATACGATATTTATATAATTTAATATTTCTACCCCTCATTATTCTTATTTTATGGAGTCGGGGGATGAAGCGAGATGAGTCTTTGTATTGTGGTTGGTATTTATGACAGAATGTACTGTACGAGAGTTGTTTATGAGATATGAAATGAATTAACATGTACAAAAAGTTGGAAGGAAACGGCCGTGGCCTGTTAAAAGGTACCATCCCGACATTTATCTACAGCTAGCTATTGTGCACGGCGTTGCCCGGGAGGTGTCTTTATATGTTGTAGAAAGATACATGGCAATATATTTCGCAGATCATATTCATTCTGCCCCTAAATGAGTTTAGAGCATAGTTCTCCTCGACTCTCATGTTACTCAAGTGCAATATTAACACACAGTAAACCTAGTCGAAAAGTACAGTGTAATACGATAACGTAGCAGTGCATGCAACAATAGTAAAAGGGGATGTATATAAACAATTCCTCGAGAATTCAGTCTCACAATTACTTTCCTGATAGTGTTTATTTTTTATTTAATGGGGAAAGTAAGACGTCTTATGGCAGTGTTCACATAGTTATCTCTATTATTTTTCAAATGTACCATTATCTTCTTGTTACGAAATAATATTTAAATTATTCGATGATTGGAAGATAAAGTCATCAATGTGGAGTAAAATATACGTCTTATGATTTTTAACCCCGCACAAACTACGTGAATAATGGCAAATGACTTATTCCTGTACGTAGGTCAGTGTGTACTATACTTGTAACAGTATATTAAGGAACATTATTGCTGTAAGAATAATTTATATGCGTATGATCTCATCCACATCAAGTTAAAGTAAATTAACCAAAGTATAATCCCAGTATATTGTCAAATATGATGCTTAGATTCTGCACGTATTGGAGTTCCCTAGCCTCTAAAGTATTTCGTAAGATAAGAAATACATTCTCTAAACTCAATCCTTAATAATCTCTAAAATGCTATAGTGGGACCCACTATGATTAGAACTCATGACAATTATAACATCAGGCTATTCAATAGCTTTTGTCAGTAAGCACTAAAATGGCTAATATAAATACATAAACAAAGGAAAAACATTGTGAACGTTTAGTAGTCTAATTATGTTATTAACATGTTATGAACTAAATTAATTATTTAACATCCGGTTGCATCAAAAATTAGCATAGTCATAGAGCAGGGTAATTACCAATCACAATATAACCCGAATAAGAAAGGCAAATACTATTCAGAGAACAATCTGCAATATTATGCAAAAGTTACTGTATTTCTGATTTGTAATACAAAAGACAGCTTGTAGAGGTAAACACTGTCAAGAATAAAAAAATGCAGCATAAGGACATTATGATTAATAAAACATAAACGTCAACTTATCAGTTGTAGAACACACCTAAACGGTGTGTATAACCCTTCAATTCTAGTAGATATTGCATACAATATATTGCGCGTGATACCTTTCGTCATAAGGTAAAGATTCAAAATCTTCAGTAACAGCAGCGGTATCAAGAGTGTAAAATTAGACTAAAAATTTCTCATAGGTTTCGGTGCCCTAAAGACTAAAAATTAAATAAAATTATACATAAAATGCAAAAATCATTCAGACGAACACGTGTATTAGCGGCTAACATTCTCGGCTTTCGCCTTGGAGGTCCGAGTTTGAATCCTGGCTATGTCAAGAAATTTTAATTCTGGTCTGGTCTGTGCCTCCCGAGGCAAAACTTGGTATTTGTTTTCCGTGGTTTCCCCTTTCTACTCGAAGCAAATACCGGGATAGTTCCTAACTGATGGCCACAGCAACCTCCTTTTCAATCCTTATTTGAATTACGAATACACACACTATTACGGCCATCGCAATAACACACTTTATCAGAAAAATTCCATACACACTCAAGTTCATGGGGCTATATGACCATGCCGTCACAAAGCCTCTACATTAATAAACAACAACAGAATTGGTAATGTTTTCCGTGGTTTCCCACTTCTACTCGGAACAAATACCGGGATAGTTCCTAACTGAAGGCCACAGCAACCTCCTTTCATTGGTTTATGCGTACAAACTCGTTTCCAAATATAGACGCTAAGAGCAGCACCAACTCACTTTTTGAAGTCACTGTTACAGACATTTGTTTGTATTGATGTTAATGGTGAAGTTGCGTTTTGTGATTTATGATAGCGTACTGTTATGTGCGCTTTTGTAAATCAGAACAGGGCAAGTTTGAAGGCCGAGGAATCCCATTTCATGAGTTACCATCGGACAATTCACTTGACTTATAAATACACACACTAATACATCAATCACAATAAGACGGGTTATCAGACAAATTCATCACATAGCCAAGTACACGGGGCTATATGAGCACGATGTTGCAAAGCCCCTAAATTAATCAACATCCCATTCTTCGGCGGCCGGTGGCATTTCTTTTCCCTGTCTTTTATTGCCCTTATTCTTTTCTTTTCATCTCGTCTAGTATGTAAGTTAGTAATAGTTGTGGCAAAAGTTCCGCCTAATCAATACCTTCATTTTGATAAATGATCACTTGGTGGTCATTGGGTACATGTTTCGAGGCCTAATTGTTTTGCCCCCCTTCATCACCCGATATAGATTTAAATATCAAGGAAAACAGGTGGTCGGGAAGCTTGACACCAAGAAACATTCCCATCAATAACCCTATTATGGTGCACCATTATAGAAAGGTGGAAGATGCTTACCCCAAAGATACATTAAAAATAAGTGACTGAATATAAAGACAGAAAGAAAGAAAGAAAGAAAGAAAGAAAGAAAGAAAGAAAGAAAGAAATAGTTGAAATTTGAAAACCAAAACACAATATGAACAAACTCCAAAATGTCACCCTTTCCTGCAGAACACTGTCTTGTGGACTCTTCATTTGGGAAACAGTCACGTGGTCTAATTCTTCCGAAAAAAACATGCGGCAGAACAATTACAAATTTGAAGACAAACACATGCTGTATTGTGGTTTGCAGACGCCAACGAAATGGTAATGGTTCACCTCTGAATCAGTTCTGCCTCACTGCGGTCTGCAGACGTTAACCGAGATATAATTTGCTCCGTGGCAGCCCTCGAGATGATGTCAACATGTCAAATAGAATCACCAGAGACAATGGAAATGTATTGTAAAGATTATACGGTAATACTTCACCAGATGTAGAACTGTGAAAACGATGAAGCCGCAGTGCCGAAATAACATCTTAAAAAGAATGCTCTGGAATTATCTGTGATGAGATATTATATGGTTTAGCAATATTTGAAATATATATTGAACCCTTTATAGTCTGATAGTATAAATGATTCTATGTTTAATTTCTGCAATATTTAATATTTCTACCAGCATCATGAAAACCAGACAGAAATGGTGAAACTATAAGCATTGGTTGGAGACAGTAAGAATATACCTGGGTGCAGAGAGACAAAGCTTAATCGCTAGTGGAATTTGTGAAAGGAACCCAGCATAGCGGTGAATCAGAACGCAGGTGCAGGCTGGCTCAAAATAGGAAGACGCGAGATGACACATGCGTTTGGCATTTTTCTTGTTCTGTTTCGCGCCTAGCCAAAAGAAATGCAATAATATGAGAGGCTGATTGATCAACTAGACACTCCTACAGGGCGGGGTGCTGTAAGAAAAATCACGAGGTCTACGTGAGTGCCAACCAATAGGAGAAGAATGCTACTTTAACGCGGGACACCTGGCGTCACGCTCAAGAGTACGGATTACGGCGGGAAAATGGACACAGATTATCCATACGATCGATTCTCGATTAAATTAGCATAACTTTTACCTGCGCATTTCTACGAGTTTAATGATGTTTATTACAAGCCTGTAAGACAATTATTACGGAAACAAGTTTTACCTTTCCCTCTCCATAGGCTCTCAGTGAACGATTCATATATAAGTGGCGTGAGAAGCCACGAAGACTGACTTTCATTTGTGCGTCTGAGGACGTAACGTTGACTTTCATTTGTGCGTCTGAGGACATAACGTGGACTTTTATTTGTGCGTGTGAGGACGAACGTTACTTCTATTTGATTTTATTTTGTGTGTCGGAAGACACAGGCTGACTTTATTTTGTGTGTCATGAGGACACAGATTTTATTTAGCAAAATGTATTAAATTCAGTGTTTGATAGCTAGTCACTGTACTAGTTTGTAGGGCCAGTATCTTCGACATTTCGCCAATAGACTGTTTTGGGGGAACCGAGTACTCAAAAGGTGAATTTAGTAGACAGAAATCGAGTGTGTATTAATTTGACAAACATTTTTTGTATCAGCACGAGAGATGGCAGCGTCGATCATGGAAGCTGTATGGAATCATCATCACTTCGTTGAAATGTGTGCTATGAGCTAAAAGCATTTAAGCGGGGAGCTGGCTGCCGATGTCCGATGACGCTGAGTTTGCTGAAGACTGAGTACTAAAATAATATTTTATTATTGACAAGTCAATTTATGGTATATGGGACCAATTTGAGTAAATATTTGTTTGTGTGTTATTAACGTAGTGTTTATTTTAATTGTCTGACACACTGTAGTTGCTTGGAAAACAGCTAGCACTAATTTGTAGATATTTTTATATTTGTATTGTTGTAATGTACGTAACTATGTGCACTGCCGAGTACGCATATGTTAACGTAACGCCGCTAAGTAACGTTGATCGGAGTTTGTAGTGCGACACAAGTAGAACTGAATTAATATAATATAAAATAGACTGGGGGTGATTTTGATCTTTGTGTAGAGTTTACGATTGATCAGATTCATTGTTGTCAATTGCCATTGTTGCAATATAGTTTTGTTGCGGGTAGCAATCAGCTAACTCGAGGTTTTAAGCTTGAAAATAAAGTTTGGAGCGTCTTGTTCGCGAACGTAGGAAGATCTGGATCAAACCGACCTCCTAGATGTGAATTTTTAGTCAGTCCAAGTAGTGTCATGTGTGATTTATACTGGTATTGTCTGCGGGAAAGTCAGCATGGCGTTTGATTTCCGTCTTGCCGCAATAAGCCAGATTCATTCATTATTTGTGACATCGCGAGGCGCAAATATGGATATGATGTTTTCTTGCCATTTATGAGTAAATGGGTGAGATTTGTTGCTGTTGATTCTACGAGGTTAACGAGACCAATGGGTCAAATCGTTATTTTTAGACACGTTTGGGAACTGATAGGTGATAGTAATGTGGAGTGTGTGAGTAAACACATCTTGAGGCGACTTGATCAGATAAGACGGCCGTTGGTCATTAGCAAGAGCTGTGCTTGCTGGCCTGTTCATTTTAACATTTTGTATTCAGAAAGGAAATGATAAATTGTAAATAACATTTATGAGTAAATGGGGCGTTGTCTACATCGTACTATAATCTCCGAAGCGTTAGCTTATCGTGCATTTTTATTCATGTAAGGTAATCTCAGCCGGCGAGGCATTTGTTGTTGTTGGTTATTATTTCATGTTTATGTTTCGTATCAGTGACCCGTGCAGTCACGTGCGATGCTGTCTATTCCTTGTTTGTTGTGTTGAGCAGCGGCCTTGCAGGCAGCTCGTTTGACAGATGCGTCATCGCACTGAGGGGGAGAATCTGGGAGATTCTTGTAAATATTAGACATTTTTTTGTGTGTGTCAGAATTAATTCAGTTGTTTTTCTTAGAGTGTAGTGTCCTATACCCATAAATGTTGACTTGCGAGATGGAGGTTCGTGAGCACCGTGGCTGTTACCCGCTGTAAACGAACACTCATCCAAGTACTCATTCCTTTAGTTAATCAGAACGCACACATACAATTTCTGGTACGAGCCGGTGGATCAGGTATCCACAGATTTCATTATGAGGAGTGGGTCTGAGTAATCCCTCATTTTATTATGTTATTTTTGTTATGTCAGGGAGGAGTTTGTTGTGTTATATTTTCTTTGTTTATGCTTAAATTCAGTCATTAAATTTGTTTTCTGTACATCTTCTTCATTCTTACTTAGTTTAGTGTTTTTATCATATGACCCTTCATTCAGTAGAGCTGCTGTTTTGGCGAACATATTATAGCACCCGATGAACTGAGCACGACCCCGAAGAACAGATTCTTGCAGATAAACACGGCGATACTGAAGGGCTCAATATATAAAAAATATGAGCCTTACAGTATTCGCATATGATGTGTAACATCTGATATAGAAGAAACCTCGCGTGAAATTGTTGATACACCGGTATTTTATTCTATTATTGGCACAAATACGAATCTAGTGGGTTACGCTGATGATGTGGCTGCCTTGATAGTGGCCCGCAATGTTGAGATGGCTCAAATCAAATTGAACCAGGTGATGCGGCGCATAAAAAACTGGATGACGAGTCACAGACTAACACTAGCAGAACATAATACTGAGATAGTTCTTCTGACGAGGAAAAGGATTGAGACTCTTGTACCAATGACTGTTGGAGATACAGTGATTGAAGCATCTACGAATACAACATATTTAGGAGTGACACTTGACTCCAAGCTCACATTCTGGAACCATATTCAGAGAGCGACAGATAAGGCAGTAAAATACATGACAGCACTTAGTAGGCTGATGGGCAATATTAACGGTCCAAAATCAAGTAAAAGACGCTTCCTCATGACGACGGTTCAGTCAGTGCTCCTGTATGGCTCGGAAGTTTGGGCCGAGTCCTTGAGATTTGGATGGTATCGGAGAAGGATAGCTGCCGTACAACGGAGAGCAGCTTTACGTATTGCATGTGCATACCGCACGGTTTCTGAACATGCAATCCTCACGGTGGCAGCAATAGCCCCAATAGCTACTTGCATTGGAGCGACAAGAAATCTGGCGTACCCAAGGAGAGCTGGGGAAAAAATGTGCAAAGAAGCGTGCCTTTAATCAACGGATGAGGCGATGGCAACTCAGATGGGAAAGTGACCCTCGTGGTACATGGACCAAGCGACTGATACCACGCCTGGATACCTGGGTCGAAAGAGTCCATGGTGAAGTCAACTATTATCTCACACAACTTCTAACAGGACACGGATATTTCCGGAAATTCCTGCATAGAATAGGCGGAGCGAGTGGTGCAACATGCATATATTGTGACGACATCGATGATGTACTTCACACCTTCTTCGTGTGCGGCCATTGGATGTTAAAGAGAGAATATGTGGAAACTGAACTGGGAGAACTGACACCAGATAATATTATTTCTGTGATGTTACGGAACCAGCAATCGTGGGATCATGTAGCAGTGTATGTGGAGGATGTCCTTCGCCAGAAAAAGCGGGATCTGGAAGCATACGAACGCCCTTAAGAAGAAATGAAGAAAGAAGAAGTCTGAAAGGCTAAGTAAGCACGACATCACCCTGAAGTAATGCGAGAGCGGTTCCGGGGTGACGAACGCATCGTGGGAAAAGGGATGTGGTTTTTAGTGGGTAAGAATCCCACACTACTGTGGAGTGCGGACCCTTCACAAGTGTCTTTTGAAGATTTTCCACAGTCCCTCGTAAAAAAAAAAAAAAAATGGCACAAATATCAATCTATTGTAAAAGGGAGTGTTTTACTGATATTGTAGTTTATAATACGGAACTCATTTTCTTAGATGATTTGTAGCTTCCTCCAGCACTAGCCTAAATAAAGAATACGATATGGATCCACTAGCTTAATAGACGCGACACCGCTCATAACCTTAAATTCCTTATAAACAGGACCCCTTGATTCACGGACCAACACGTAATTTCATATGGATTCTGTTAAAATGAGTCATATTGAAGTGATAAATATCGTTTAAATGCTAATCTGGTAGCAAAATATATATACCCTATCCGGGATTCGATCCCGAGATTTCTAGATTTACAGTCGCATGCCTCTAACCCCACGGCTACTTCGACTACGTAAATTTTGTGCACAAGATGGTGACTTATTTCCAGTTAGCAATAGTTCATGAAGACTTGCTCAATAGGGATGTAGCGGGAGAAAGTTCGCGCCAGATAGCGCTCGTGTAGTACTGGGTAAGCGCATGGCGATCGTTTTATGTTTCTCCCAGTCAGCTGCGAGGAATTTATAAATTGTGACCGAGTTTTCTAAGCTAAAGTAAATTATATCTTCTCTAATTATACTCCAAGACTAAATTATTTAATTCTATAGGTATATCTCCTAATATATTATGGACGATTTTCCGCGTTTAAGCGTTAAACAGCTGTAAAATGAGCTACGGACTAGAGGCACTAAAACTAGCGGGAGGAAGGAAGAATAGCCTACAGCGGTAATAACAAAATTCTAACACGCTTTATCATTCAAATAATGAATATGAGTCAGCATGCTTTCTCCTAAAGATTACAATTACTAGAGTATTGTAGGTCTATATTGATAAATATATCTCCATAAAACTTAAATCATAAATAGAGATTTAAATATTCACTTGCTCCCCCTGCTTACAGACTTCGATTCATGTATTTTTTTTAGGTTGATAGCTTACATGAAACTGTCGTGTTTTAAGGTAAACATAATCAAAGATAGTTGATACCGGTAATGTGTACCTCGAAAATGCATCGCAACGTTTGGTTCTTATGTAATTTTGTCAATTTCTCAATAAGAATCATTCCCTACCGCTGGGAAAGGACTTGGGGGTACAATTTTTTAGGGCCATGAACTGTTTCCATTCATCTGACTGTAGAAGTCAGTCGCTACCACATTCTCCGTCGGGCAGATGGAAGTTGACGATTAATTCTGATTTCAAGAAACCAACCATAATACGTTTGTGACTGTTAATGTTGCGACATTTATTCTTGAAGTATTTGACCGAGTATTGAAAATGGGAGTCCGAAATGTTACTTTCATTTCTTCGTGTATATTGCGATTTCTTCCCGTACTTCAATGGAGATGATTTCTGCAGATTCCGATATTGTAGGCTTATCATGATAATCTGGCAATTTTCTTGTGTATGGCCTCTTCCTAAATAATTATTTTTGTTGTGTTTGTGGTCCACGGAAAAAGCGATGGAACAGCGCCCGGTTTTAATCTTGCTCTCTCACCTTCAAATACAAACGCATAAATTCAGTGGTTGTTATCGAAATGTCTAATCTGTTTATAGGTACAAAATAGGAATTTTTTCCCTTTGTAAGTCACACTTACCCAGCACAGTTTTCGTGAAGTCATCGGGTTGTAAATTATGGAAACACACATTAATATATTCGGTCGTATTTTTCTCACCGAAATTTTTCCTTCTAATAGCATGTGACCATTTCTTCCTCATTTCTTTATTTTGTGGAAATTGGTGAAACGAAAACGGGCTTCCCTGATTTTTGCAAAGAGGAACACTGCAATAGCTCGGCATAGTCACGAAAATAACAATTTAAACAACTTAAATTCGTACATATTAGCGGCATGAGAACACAGGAGACAAATGAAGAGCGCCTTGCGCTTATCCAGTACAACAGCAGTGCGCTCTATCGGTGCTAGTTCTATACATCCCTATTCTCGTACGACCACAACGATTATAATTATTATATTGATGACTGCATTACCGTTATGTGGGTTAATATTTGAATAGCCATTGTGCAGAAACATAATACCGGAAATGCCGACTACTTACAATGTTTGATATTAAGGCATTTTACCATTTAAATAATGAAACCGTATGCGGTGCGAGTTGCGCTCTATAGCGGCCAGTTAGTGAACCCTTGCCAGCGGTGTTATTGAAAATGGCATTTTTTGGCCGATAGACCGCACTGCCAAGTATAAGCGCGATTAAAAATTAGGTGTGCAGTAGGTATATTAAAGGCGTTTCTCCCTGTGATACGTTAGACCAACGAAGTTTCAATTATTGTTAGTAGTCCGTGTTAATATAATAAATTCCTAAGTTGTTTGGAGTGTTTGTTGATGCGATATAGATTCTACATAGCCGCATGACCGACAGTACATCGAGTGTTTACATTAAATAAGACTAGAGCAAAAGTATGAAGATTTAATAAATCGTAGTTGTTTTAAGCAAATATAATATAATGAATATTTACACATCAAAGAACGGCAGTTTGACGATGATTTATTGTAGGAATATTTGTAATGGGGCCTCCAAACCTTGAGGTAAATCGTATGCGATTTACATTCCACATAGCCTCATGGCCTACAGAACGTAGTTGTACCGAGCTCCACCACCGAGCGCGCTTGGATCGATCGATCGAGCGGGCAGAGCATACTTCCGTTTTCCACCACTGCCAGCTAGTACACTTCCGTTTGATCGATCGAGCGGGCAGTGCATACTTCCGTTGTCCACCACTGCCAGCTAGTACACTTCCGTTTGATCGATCAAGCGGGCAGTGCATACTTCCGTTGTCCACCACTGCCAGCTAGTACACTTCCGTTTGATCGATCGAAGTATGCACTGCCCGCTCGATCGTTCCGATCCACTTCCGTCCCTTTTCCAAAATCACTCCCACAAAACTATCCAGCAACCGAGCGGAAAGATGTTACACATCAATAAATTACATTTTCAACTTACTTACTTACAGAGAGTGGTCAGTTGCCAACTACGAATTGCGTCATCTTGTTACCCGATATGCGGTACATGGTTTTCACCATAGAGTTTGCCGCACATTACAGTTTCACACACCTAACATAAACTGTGTTTGTTCTCTCTGCGAGAAAACATGTGAGCGTTATCACCTTGCTACTTGCATGAAGAGAAATAAGTCCTTGAAGGAAAATATGTAGTGAATAGTTACGTATAGTTATAGTTCTTATTAGCCTACTTTCGATTTTTGCAAAAAATGAAAGTAGACTTATGAGATCAACACAGGGCGAAAAAAGTGTGTCTGTCTGTGTGTGTGTATGTGTGTGTGTGAGTCTGTGTGTGTGTATGTGTGTGTGTGAGTCTGTGTGTGTGTGTGTGAGTGTGTGTACTCTGAATGTCTGTCCCCCCTATCAATTCGAACACGGTGAATGCGAATTGAACGAAATTTGGTACAAAGGTAGCACTAGCAAAGGACACCTCAGTGTCATGTTTTATATCGCCGCCATCTTTACTAAAACTGAATGGCGGCCACTCAAACGTTCAAAACGTAAAATCAAATAACGACTAACCAAATCATCCAATCTCTACCAAATTTGGTAACAACATACCTTCGTATAGGATGCGTCTTGTGACCAAACTACAAGGTCGTCCGCCATACCATTTCAGGATGGCGGCCGTGCGAATTATGCAAACTTTATAATCCATATCATGGGACCCACCAGTTCCGATTATCGAGCCGAGAATCGTTTTAACTGTTCTAAAGGAAGAGGCACGTACGAAATTAAAAGTTTATTTTGTAATACTATAGTGCAGACGTGATTTTAAAAAGCTCAGCTGATTCATTAATAAGACAAGATGGCAGCGGATATCTTGTGCCTGACTTATATTTCACTAATTTGAGTATTGAATGCAATATAGCGTACTGATAAAAAATAAATAATCTTTGTATGAAATGCTTTATATATAAATACTATACTCCAGTGATGAAATCGTTTAGTATAAATCATTATTTGCTAACAAGTTCTATGTAAGTCATTTTAAATAGAACGATATTCGTTGACACAATTAGCTCAGTGGTAGAGCGATAGCCTGTCGCTCAGATTCCTATGGTTCAAACCCGATCAGACCTAGTTTTTTTTTGCTTGAAATGTTATATGTTTATTGTTTTGTAATGACTCAGATGTTTTAAAATTAAGCGTTATATTGTGCAAATTATGGTGTAAAATATATATTTAATTAAAACATAATTCGCCAGCAGATTTACTCGAGACATCTAGCTGCCAAAAAGGTAACTTCCAGATTTTATTGAAAAGTTTCTTCTTCTGGCCGCTAGAATGCACTCGCTCTGTTAGGATTATATTGTTCGATATTTCACCACTAGATGTCCCGACTAGTCTACGTGGGGATCCATTGATTACTATACCATTATCATTCTATGCGCATCGAATTTGAAGAATGACAAGTTGATACTACGATACATTTTAACTTTTTATTTTAAAGGGTTTGTAACAGCCTATTTTGCGTTACTTGAAAATGTTATTAAGCGTTATATTGTCCACATTATGGTGTAATATATATATTTAATTAAAACATAATTCGCCAGCAGATTTACTCGAGACATCTAGCTGCCAAAAAGGTAACTTCCAGATTTTATTGAAAAGTTTCTTATTCTGGCCGCTAGAATGCACTCGCTCTGTTAGGATTATATTATCGAAAATATCCACATAGTTTGTATACACACGTCTCTGTAGGGTCATGGAAAGATTTGTTAATTCAATTAGGGTTGTGAAAGCCATGCACAACCAGACGTGTAAAGACATGCCTCAACTCAAAGTTGGATGTTGCCCACGGCAGGTCGTAATAATAATAATAATAATAATGTTATTGGTTTTACATCCCTTTTAACTACTGCTGCTTTTAGAGACACCGGGGTGCCGGAATTTTGGCCCGAAGGGGATCTTTAACGTGCCAGTAAATGTACTGACACGGCTCCCTCGCATTTGTGCACCCTCAAATGCCAGCTGACTGCGCCAGGATACGAACCTGCAACCTAGGGCCCAGCAAGCGAGAACGTTACCGCTGAGCCACGCCGCCAGTCCGGTCGATTATGTCTCCAGATCCATAACATTCTTGATATACTTCTTATCTTTCTTTCTTTCTTTCTTTCTTCAATGATGGTAGCAGTTTTTATCTAGGTCGTGGCGTTTGGTAGAGGTAAATCGTTTCTAAGGTCTTCAACAAAGAATAGTTCTATTATACTCTTTGATAATAACAACGAGTTATAACTATACTCATACATTTAGGAGAAAGTAGGCTATATGTTCTTTACTGAACATCTTGTTTTTTCTTTGCTTTGGCCATTGACTATAATAAATATATTATTAATTGAGGTTAGACTATAAGTTTGTGTCGGCTATGGTTTGTCTTTTGTTACACGTTATTGTCATATTTTATCGGTACAGCAGAAACTCATTACCCAGATATATATTTTATTAAATAATTGGAATGTCAATTATGGTATTAAACTTGGTGGAGTGGATGCGATCTAGCTGGCAGTGGGCGTAGCATGGCCTCTTACCGAGATAGATGGAAGCTTGGTGGTCACGTCTTGAGCTATTGTTGCCATGGAGATGGCCGGCCTTGCTTTTACTTCATCAGTTAATTTTCTTACGCATTAGCCTTTGTTTGAGTGCAAAAAGGCCGAAATCAGAAGAATGAGAAAGACTATCGAAAATTCATGTAGCCAGCCGTTCCTTCTAGGTCCTAAACTATGTGTATGCAACATTTGGTTAAGATTGGTGGAACGGTGTGGATTTGCATACGGAACAAATCCACCCACATACATACATACATACATACATACATACATACATACATACATACATACAGACTTTCACTTTTATATATAAGATTGAAAATGGGGAAACAATGTAGGTTAAATTTATTTAAATTAATGCCAACGGTGGGATTCGAACCTACTCGTCTTTCGAGTCCTGAGATAGCCTTGCCCCATAGACTTGCAGATCAAAGTGCGTATCGTATGAAGTTCATAATATACCTCATGGTGTAGTGGTTAGCATTGCTGGCTACCCTCCCGAGATATATAATTCATGTTTGAGCAATGGAAAGTTATCGTTTACATGCAAGTCACCCAGTTGGTGTCAATTTCGAAGATTTGCACCATGCCGGGTGGGCTACACGAGATAACTTACAAAATTCTTATAATTACATGTTAGTTGTTAATCCACCTAGGCTATATACGAGGGTCATTCCATAAGTAATGGCAGCTATGTTATATCTTTCGATAATGCTACAGCATGGGAAATCTACGATGTGTATTGAATTGTTAAGGCCGTGTGATATCTCAATGCCAACAGAAAATGGGGTTCAAGTACAGGAATTAATGGCAAAGGTACAAATAAATAATAATATCGTACGGCCTCGGGTGCCAGGTGCAAGCTTTGTTAATTGGCGCCCAGAGGGCAGCTTGCATGTTAGATATCTAAGCTCATTGACACTATAGCGCTTTCTAGTAGAGAAAGGAGGAACGTTTGGTGATGGCGGAATGTCACGAGATTAATTTTGCCATTATGAACACTACCTACTGATTTCTAATGGGTTCTTTAACATGCCAACATCGTATGACATGCGTATCATGATTTTTGTCGCCTTTCAAAAATCACTTACCATGGCCAGGAGCGAACCTGCAAGCTTGGGGTTGGCAGTCCGACACGATAACCACTCACCCACCGTGGCAAGCAAGGTACAAATGAAAACCACACAATGGAATTCTGTGTAAATATGTTTTGCACTAGTACACATGGAACACAAATCAATCAATTAACATTCAGGGCACCGTTTCCACACTGAACACTGGTCAATAACAGACACGGACATGCAAGTTCGGACACACAAAGGGCGCCCACTTCATAGCGAGTTGCTGCGCGTCCATGTCGGAAAGTCTCCACCCAACGTGCAACTGTTCGCTAATCACCAGCAGCTTCACATAGTGCTGCATGACACTACGTAGCATTTCTGCCACCGAGAAAAGCAATTGTCACGAATGATCGCTGTTCCAATCTGCTTACATCCATCTTGTAGCACGGCCAAGATCAGAATTAAGGTGTATGGCGCCGGTACCTAGCCACCTGCACTTACAGACGCCTTCTGTCGCGTGAATTCTGTGCTGTTTGCCGCGGGGTTTCGAATGTCTACACTGGAATTACCGTGATGCCATATGTTCGAAAGATATAACATAGTTGCCGTGACTTATGGAATGACCCTCGTAGTATTCATCAATGTTTTCTCTGCTGTAATTAAGTTCCACATTTATTAAGGATTCTACCACACAAAGCTCTGATGTGTAAAAATAAGCTCTCAATGTTAGAGCTTCCAAGGGTTGTTAAAATAAATACCTAGATAAATCCAACGACGGGCGCGGGAGAATAATCCTTTTGCCAGCTTCAGTGACGGCAGCAGGATGGCGGTAATGATAACCACTAAACAGAGGAAGGGAGTGGTGCACAAATCTCTAAGCAGACTGAATGGTCACGGTATCTCTTGTTCCCTCGGGAATTGTTCTCCTCGCCTCCAACAGCGACAATATTACAGTCCTGCTATGCTGTGGGATTTGTGCTGGTAATATTATATCAAGTTTTCTGACATGAACTAAAAAATGGTGTATTTACAAAATAGCTGAATGAAAGATCAGGGCGGCAATAATTTCACAGTGGGACAAGTATTTCCGTGAATAACTATATAGCCTATTTTCATATTCTACTAGTCTTTTCCATTTGAAATGCTCCCTCCTATTAAAAGCATTTTCCATGTGATAGTACACGAGCAATATTGTGATACTGCAAGTATACAGCAACAAAATTAAAATCAAAACTAAATGTCCGTAAGTTGTAGTCATTATAGACAAGACACATAAATAAAGCATAATCGTCTTGCTACGGTACTAGTGCATGCCCTGTCTTAAATCAAAGCCTTCATCGTTCGGCAAAATAACTCACTCCAACACACCTCCAGCACTGGAATATAAATGTTTCCAAAGTTTCACGACGAGGCTTTTAACGCTAAGGAATTGTACACTGGTGCAGCCCATCATTCGATTCTTCTCTGCAATCGCCTGAATAAGATGCGAGAAATAAGGAAAAATGAGGTTTTAAAATTACCAACTGATTCCATCTTGGATTTTTGAAAACAATTGAACATCATTAGATTACCAAGCTCAGAATAAAGATTCGCTGTGCCAGGTTTCATTGCACTCAGGTGTTTACATCATCAGAAAATTAATTTTAAATGTTTGAAAATCACTTGGCCGCCATGCTATTTTTGCGTTTCTCAGGATTTGGGAAGTCAAATATATTTCCTTACTTAACAGTCCTCTAACACCGTACAAAATGCCAGTTTGGTTCATTAAATATTTTAGGAGATAATGAGAACTTGTGAAATATATGGCATGGACGCCATGATGGATATTTTGATATACATGCTATTGAATTATACTGTATGCTAGCGGATGAATATTATAATCGTGGGTCATTATATCAAACTACATTTATATCGCTTGTTTAGGACGCGAGAAATAAGAACGTAATTTTTTTTAAATGTTGCACAGCCGCGCTTTTTATGTTCTCATAAAAAATAAATTAGACACCAGTATATTAAACCTTGTATTTATTTATTTATCGTATGGCCTTTAGTGCCGAGAGTGACCGAGGCCATGTTCGGCTTGCCTGAGTCTGTAGCTGCTTCCAACGGACACCCTTAGGGTGCGGTACAAGTTACGTTAAATTTCAAGTAGTTCCAACGTTCGCCACCAGATATCAATGATACCTAGTGGTGAACGTTGGAACTTTGATAGAGCGTTCCAACGAAATCTAACCTAACATTTTAGCTTCACACAAGGATCGTTTACATGCCATAAATCTATGACATGGGACCGCCGGTTTTACTTCCCCCCCGAAGGAAGGCATACTGAGGGATTTTTAACGCTCTTAAACATCCGATGACTTCAGCCGGGTTTGAACCCCCTATCTTGGGCACAGCAGGTCAGCATGCTACCAACTGCGCCACCGAAGACGCAAAACCTTGGATGAAAATTTACCATACTAAATTTCACCGCGCCAGGATAATTAATCCTTGTAAATATTTAAATACGCGTGACCGCCATGTTGGTTTTGTGCTCATCAGGTTATTGGAAGTTCCATAGGTGCACTAACGTATATAGCTTCTATGAATTTACAAAAAATATTTTGATTGCTGTAATAGATTCGCAGATATTGAAAACCCTCTGAATATTTCGGATGATCTTGTTGGATTGTTCTATATATAGATTATTGTGTCGGTTCATTATACAAACGTTCACTTTGATCGCATGATTAGGACACGAAAAATAAAAACGTAATTTTATAATTCCAGTCACCATCTTAAGTTTAAGAAAACAATTGAATTAAATTAGACGCCAGTAGATTAAATCCTGATAATGCATTTAATGTAAGAAGATTCTGATTATTAAATTGCGAGAAAATGCCATTTAAATATTTTAGCTTCGCTTGGTTACCATGTTGGTTTTGTACTTAACAGATTTTAAAGTGTCACATAACGGAACTTACCTTAGTATTCTCTTCCACCATAAAAATGTCAGGGTGATATTAGTAATAGTTTCGGAGGTACAGAACGCCAGTTACATATTTCGCTTGGCCGCCATGTTTGGTTGGTGAAATTCATTAATACACTGAAGAAAATGGCAATTGCAACACCATGAAGGCATTGGTCGTTTGTGTTGATTTTCAAGATATGGAACGATGCCATGTAGGTATGTAAACGATGAACGTTTCAGACCCATTGGATTGTTGCTACAGGTCTCCCCACGTGATTGGTCGCGGAGGAATCAACTCCAGTATACGGACTCTGGTGTAGCGTAGTTGACTTGCAGTCTGTGCAGTGAAGTGTTCCCCGTCAAACATGCCTCGACGACAGAGAAGAGCACGCTATCATCAACTGTCGCCGTTTGAGTGGGCTCGGATAATTGGGCTGTGTGAGGCTGGATTATTGCTAAGGACTATCGCTGCACGTGTTGGCCGACAGGCATCTACGGTAAAACGTTTATGGCAGCAGTGGTCAAATGAAGGTACGCACACTCGTAGACCTGGCACAGGCCCAGCGCGACAGACAACTGTGAGAGAGGATCGCCGCATCATTCGGATGGCCCGGATGGAACCCCATGCAACAGCAGCACAAATTCGAGCAGCTATGGCACCCCACGTTACACAACAAACAGTTGGTAATCGCCTGCGTGCAGCTGGCTTACGATCCCGTGTCCCTGGAGGAGGTGTTCCATTGACCCCACAACAGCGACGTGTAAGGCTGGCCTGGTGTCGAGAACGATCGACGTGGGTCGACGAATGGCATAGGGTCGTCTTTAGTGATGAATCGCGCTTCTGTCTTACCCGCAGTGATCGCCGGAATCATGTGCGCCGACGTACCGGGGAGAGGGGCCGCCCAGACCTTATTGTCGAGAGGCACACAGGACCAACACCAAGCATTATGGTCTGGGGAGCTCTTGGCTTTAATTTGAAATCACAATTAGTGCTTGTTGAGGGCACTATGACTGCTCGATAGTACGTTGATAGGGTACTCAATCCAGTGGTTGTCCCTATGATGGCGATCATTGCTAATGAGATGTTTCAGCAGGACAATGCCCGGGTACACACTGCACGCATCTCCAGAGAAGCTCTCCACGACATCACAACCTTAGAATGGCCCGCCAGATCCCCGGATCTCAGTCCTATTGAGCAGGTGTGGGACATGATTGGTCGACAACTGGCCAACCGTCCTCAGCCACCCACAACTCTGGAACAACTGACCCATGCAGTGCAGCAAGCATGGGCCACAATTCCTCAGGAAGCGATCCAGGGCCTTATTGACTCCATGCCTCGACGAATTCATCAATGTATTGCAGCTCGTGGTGGGCACATCCTGTATTGATTGCTGTCCAAACTTGTGGCCAGAGGGACGTGAAAGTGTAATCATCGAATCACAACCGAACACTCGTCCTGCATGTTCAATTGCAGCAATGTAGTACCACTCATTCTGGGTGTTGCAATTTCCATTTTCTTCAGTGTATTTGAAAGACACGCTCAGGGTCGAACAAAATAGTACTCCAGCCTTTTAGATTTTATTTGGGAAAGGGAGACAGAGATAGAGGTACACACACACACACACAAGTATAAGGGGCTACATTACCACGATGTCGCGAAGCCTCTAAATGAGCCAATAGCAACAAAATCTAGTGATAATACCCATAGGTTACACCAAAACATATTTTTACCCCCATATGTCACTAAATTAAAAAGAAAACGATGAAAGTAACAACCCAATACTATTCTTTAGTTCCCTACAATCTTTTCATTTTTAGTACCGTACCCAAAAACGAATAAAACTCACATAACCACTATCTTCTGATGAGAACCGCATTGTTGCGTTGTATTTTCCATTTAAGTGGCGAACAATGTTTGACAGTTATCACTCTTGCCCGATGTCACTGAATGCGACAGTTTTGTATGAGAACAAGTCTCAGTTAGACCCCAAGGCATTTGCTTTAGTGGCGAAGTCGGTAGCATGCTCAACTGCTATGCCCAAGATCGCGGGTTCGAATTTTTAAGAGCGTTAAAATCCTTCAGTAGTCTATGCTTTCCTTCGGAGGGGAAGTAAAGCCAGAGGTCGCATTCCAAAGATTTATGGCATGCAAAATAACCTAAATTTGTAGGTTATTTGGTTAGAAGCGCTCTATCAAGTTTCAACGTTCGCCACTAGGTGTCAGTGATAGTGGCATCTCAGGTAGCCAAAGTTGGAACTACTTGACATTGAACTTGATGGGGAGCCTTCGGGCGTTCAATTAAAATGCCCTGCTATGGCCATTGGCTGCAAATCAAATATATAAACACTATATAATTCAATATTTTTTTAAAACCAAAAAGCACCGGTTGAGTTAGCAGTGGTCGTTACGGCATGACTGCTGGCAGTCGCTCACATCCGGGAGGCGAGGAGGTTCGATTCCCCCCGCCGGCAACCTTGAAGATGGTCTTCTGTGGTTTCCCATCTTCCTACCAGGCAAATGCCGGGGTTGGTCCCTAGCTATAGGCCACAGCCGCTACCTTCCAACTCCTTGTCCTTACATTCAAACTTTCCTCCCCAGACAACACTGCACACTCGACGGTACGTGTAGCTCACCCATTGGGTGTCCGCCTCGAAGCAGCTACAACACTGGCGAGCCGAACATGTCCTCGGACACTCCCGGCACTAAAAGCCATACGCTAAAAAAACAAAACAAAAACAACAAAAAAGCAAAGCCAACTCCGTACAGGCCATCGGCACTTGATGGGATGGAGATGTCAGCTCCACGCCCGGCCGTCTTTGCTCCCAGGAATTACCCTGGTACTCATTTCTGATGTAGGGTGAGTGAACCCCAGGGCAATTTACGTTTCCAAAAGTGGTAGTGTTGTTATAAAAATCCACTACCTGTGTGGGGTTCGAACCCGCTCCCTTTCAGTTAGAAGCTCAGCGCCCCTAACGACTGCACCACGCAGCCGACCAATTTTTAACCAAGTGGTATAAATTACATAACCTTTGGCCCAAAGAGACGGGAAAATCGTCTGAGGGCCCAGCACCAAGTGAGTGTTTACCTTGTGGTGGAATGAAGTGACTCACCGACGACGAAGACCGATTGCTGCACCCAGCTCGCCATTCAATGCTCAGTATACTGTAAACATGTGGTCGGACACGTTATTGGTACCCCACTTCTGTCGGCTAAGCTCTCATGTACTGTAGGTTTGTAGCCGCTGTTTCACATCAAAGTGGAACAAGCTTGTGGGCCGCCCTACTACTGTGTTATATAATAACTCTTTTGTGACTAAAACACGGGATTTTTTACTTTAAGTCTCTGTTATGAAGCACGCAGATAAGTCAACAGTACCGCAGGCGAGTTGGCTGTTGCAGTCCAAGTGCAGCTTATTAATTCCCAGTGCTCTATCTCTACAGACTTTTTGTGATGGACTGAATGTTTCTCTCGGGGGGAACAACGAGTTTCAGATAACAACAGAGCCAACTTTATCCCCACAAATTATGTTATCAGTCCTCCAACTCGCTCTATTCCGTAGCGTCATGATTGATCTCAAGATCATAATGATACGTGGACTTCACGCTAAACGGCTGGGGGCGATACTTCTTTCTCCACTGGCTTAAGGGTGAAGCACCTATTCTTTCCCTTGGTTGGCTGTCTGGCTTTACAATCTTTGAAACTGAAGGTAATAAATTACCTTCCTGACCGTATCTCGTTTACCGTATACATACAACATTGAATGAAATGTATCAATGTCATCATTGTATTTGCTATTATTGGACCTATTATTACTATTATTATTATATTCAAGAAAAATACAATTAACATAAATTACTTTATGTTCGACCATGCCGAAATATAGATATTAGGTCTACTGTATATGCCAGAAAACTGCATCTTAATGACACTCATTATAGTTCAAGTTTCATTATGATACAGGTTCTCCACCAATCAGAGATCAAGATTTTCATTACACTACAGCTGTTTGACCAACTAGGTAAGGATAGCATTGCACCTGCGCTTACTTCCACGGCCTCCAATTTTAAATTTCACTGCGTGGCTATGTCATAGTGGGGTATTCGAAGAGGCCGTGGTCGAATACAAGGTATTCTCTCTGTCCCATGCGCTCTGTTCAGTAAACGAAACTGGCGGAATCTTGACAGATATTTATGAATATTTATGTTGGAACACAAAATAAAGTTATAATTATCGTCGAAAATTAACTGTCGTATGCAACTCACCTGGAACTCGTTTGAAAATTATGAAACTCGCTTCACTCGTTTTATAAACGTACTCTTGTCTTAATTATTGCAACTAGAGGCTTGTTGTGTAATGAAAAAACTATCATTGATATTTTCCACTTCGAGCTGTTTTTTTCAAGATATATTTCTTTCAATATTAATCAAACAATTGTAACATCCGTTTTTTAGTCTTTTAGTGTATTTTAGCCTATTTTCAATGTTGAAACAAGATGTTCAGTAAAGAACATATAGCCTACTTTCTCCTAAATGCATGGGTATTGTTATAACTCTTTGTCCTTTTCAAGGAGTATAATTGAATGTTGGTTGTAGTAGCTTGTTGAAATACAACGTGCTATAGGGACATTAAACATGAATATGAGGTGCCCTTTGCTAGTGCTACCTCTGTAAAAAAAAATCATTCAATTCGGTTTCACCGTGTTTGAATTGATCTGGGGAATGGATTTGCACACATACATGGCCGCTATTTGCAAACTATTGGGCTGATGACCTTGTAGTCAGTCATAAGATGCTTTCTACAAAAAGGCATGTTGTTGCAAAATCCGGTAGAGATCAAATTATTAGGATGGTCGAAATTTGATTTAAGCTTTTAACATTTGGGTGGCCGTCATTCCGTTTCCGTCAAGATGGCGGCGATATAAAACATGACACTGAGGTGCCTTTTGCTAGTGCTACCTCTGTACCAAATTTCGTTCAATTCGGTTTCACCATGTTTGAATTGATAGGGGGAATCGATTTGCACACATACTTGGCCACCATCTGCAAACTATTGGGCTGATGATCTAGCAGTTTGGTCAGAATATGCTTCCCACCTAAAGATTTGTTGTTGCAAAATTTGGTAGAGACTAGATTATTAGGTTGGTCGTAATTACATTTTAGCCTTTAACATTTGGGTGGCCGCGATTACGTTTCTGTCAAGATGGCGGTGATATAAAACATGACACTGAGGTGGCCTTTTCTAGTGCTACCTCTGTACCAAATCTCGTTCCATTCGGTTTCACCGTGTTCGAATTAATAGGGGGAATCGATTTTCACACGAAGATGGCCGCCATCCGCAAAATATTAGGCTAATGACCTATTAGTTTGGTCAAAGGATACTCCCTCCATAATGGTTTGTTGATGCAAAATTTGGTAGAGATCGGATGATTAGGTTAATCGTAATTTGATTTAAGCTTTGAATATTTGTGTGGCCGCCATTACGCTTCCGTCAAGATGGCGGTGATATAAAACATGACACTGAGGTGCCCTTTGCTAGTGCTACCTCTGTACCAAATTTCATTCCATTCGGTTTCACCGTGTTCGAATTAATAGGGGTAATCGATTTTGACACAAAGATGGCCGCCATCCGCAAACTATTAGGCTAATGACCTATTAGATTTGTCAAATGATGCTCCCTTCACAAAGGTATGGTGTTGCAAAATTTGGTAGAGATCGGATAATTATGTTAGTCGTAATTTGATTTAAGCTTTGAATATTTGTGTGGCCGCCATTACGCTTCCGTCAAGATGGCGGTGATATAAAACATGACACTGAGGTGCCCTTTGCTATTGCTACCTCTGTACCAAATTTAATTCCATTCGGTTTCACCGTGTTCGAATTAATAGGGGTAATCGATTTTCACACGAAGATGGCCGCCATCCGCAAAATATTAGGCTAATGACCTATTAGTTTGGTCAAAGGATACTCCCTCCATAATGGTTTGTTGATGCAAAATTTGGTAGAGATCGGATGATTAGGTTAATCGTAATTTGATTTAAGCTTTGAATATTTGGGTGGCCGCCATTACGTTTCCGTCAAGATGGCGGCGATATAAAACATGACACTGAGGTGCCCTTTGCTAGTACTACCTCTGTACCAAATTTCGTTCCATTCGGTTTCACCGTGTTCGAATTAATAGGGGCAATCGATTTTCACACAAAGATGGCCGCCATCCGCAAACTATTAGGCTGATGACCTATTAGTTTGGTCAAAGGATGCTGCCCCCATTAAGGTATGTTGTTGCAAAATTTGGTAGAGATCGGATGATTAGGTTAGTCGTAATTTGATTTAAGCTTTGAACATTTGTGTGGCCGCCATTACGTTTCAGTCAAGATGGCGGCGATGTAAAACATGACACTGAGGTGACTTTGATAGTGCTACCTTTGTACCAAATTTCGTTCAATTTGCGCTCACCGTGTTCGAATTGATAGGGGGGACAGACTTTCAGAGTGCACACACACACACACACACACACACACATACACACACAGACAGACACACTTTTTTCGCCCTGTAGTGATCTCATAAGTGTACTTTCATTTTTTGCAAAAATCGAAAGTAGGCTAAGAATAGGCTTATGAGATCACCTTATGTGTGTGTGTGAGGTGTGTGTGTGTGTCCCTAATAACTTCTAAACGGCTGGAGAGATTTCAATGAAACTCGGTAAGTTCATAGAAATATTCCGGACGGCCTTGACCGTGCCCTTGAACTTTTGTTACGTCTCACCAATCCAACATGGCGGCTGTGCGAATTATTTCACCAGTATTCATTATCTCCGAAACTATTCCCGACATCACCCTGGAATTTTTATGGCGATAAAGGAAACTACTAGAAGTTCACTTATGTGACTTTTGAAAAACTGGTAACTACAAAACCAACATGGCGGCCAAGCGAAGTTGCGACTTTTAAATAGACGTTTCTCGCGATTTAACCAACCAAACGCAATAAAACTTGGTACAGTATATGTTTATACACATTGTAATGCACCGACATCTAACTTCGTTCAATTGTTTACTTAACCACAAGATGGCGGCTGTGTGAAATATTTCACCGGCATTCTATATCTCTGAATTTATTAGCGGTATCACCCTGACATTTTGTACGGAGATAAAGGGCACTACTGAAAGTTCATCTATAAGACTTTCAAAATCCGGTTAACTACAAAACGAACATGGCGGCCAATTTGAAAATTTTAAATAGACCTTTCTCGCGATTTAATGTTCCAAACGCAATGAAACTTGGTACAGGAAATATTTATACACATTGTAATGCACTGGAATCTAATTTAGTTCAATTGTTTACATAACCTCAAGATGGCGGCTGTGCGAATTTTAAAATTAAGTTTTTATTTCTTGCGTCGTAATCATGCGATCGAAGTGAAAGTCTGAATAATGAACCTACGCAATAATTTTCTTTTAACGGTACTTGACTCTATGGCCTATACATTTCAATCCAACATGGCGACCATCCGAAATATTTAGACGGCTCTGAATATCTACGAATCTATTATAGCAATCAAACTGATTTTTTTGTTCATAGGGGCTATGAACATAGGTTCACCTATAGGACTTTCAATAACCTGGTGATCACAAATCCAACATGGCGGCGACGTGAAATATAAATATTCACATGGATGTTTCTCGCAATTTAACCATCCGAGTGCAGTGAAACTTGGTACAGTAAATCCTTATACAAATGGTTATCCACTGTCATCTAATTTATTTCAATTGTTTCCATAACCACAAGATGGCAGCTGTGCGAAATTTTAAAATCTCGTTTTTACTTCTTGTGTCCCAATCATGCGATTGAAGTTTGAATGCTACACGTACACAATAATGTTTATGTAACAGTACATAACTCTAGGACCTACATATATAAAAATCCAACATGGCGACCATCCGAAATATTTAGTCAGTTCTCAATATCTACGAATCTATTGCTGCAATCAAACTGAAATGTTGTATGCTGATAGAGGCAATTAACATAAGTAGGATATATGAAAATAAGCTGTATAGTTCTTCACGGAACTTCTTGTTAACATTTTAGATAGTATTTTTAGAAATAGTTGTGAAATTACCCTTTTATAAAATTTTAGTGTAAGACTTGCAACTTCATTTGCATTAAAAATACTTTTTGCTGAAGACGATCCCAATGTGCACAGTACTCAAGAATAATAATTTATTGACTTTCGGTATTAATTTATTAATTTATCATCATGGAATCCTAACTTTCCAATTATATTTCTTCTTGTGTACAGGCCTGCGACAAACAAATTGGTTTTATAGTAGATCTAACTTTGATCTCCTCCTCATATTCTCATATGGAAAGGCTTATTCACTTCCAACATTTCCTTGTTGATGCTTTATTTCATTTGTCAATGCATGCAGAGATAGATGCTCCCTGAAGTAAAACCTACATGTTTCTGAGAAACCAGATTTAATGAATACAAGACGAACCCAAGCAGGCAATACTAAAAGGGTCTGAAGTCATAAAAGGGAGATAAGGTATCTCTGCTACCTTAAGGAGGATTCATGTATACTTGTTGTTGTTATTGCTATGTCATAGTAGTGACTTAGAAAGCTACTGGTATTGAAGCTGTTGGAGCAATGTAAGTTCCAGTAGACGACAGAACGCACTCGACTTCAAAGCTCCCTAAAGAGTAACAGACGAGTCAACTTTTTCACAAGATAAACATTGATGTTATGCTTTGAGAGCAGTTGTAGAAAACTCATATCCTTCTCACAAGGTTTATCCTGTTTTGATAACCTTCTGCATGCATGTTGTATGTGAACATGTAAGTCTCATTACTTTGCTTGCCAAGAAGTCAGTAAAAGATATCGAATCAAAATACAGAGAGCAATAAAGCTATAATAATAATAATAATAATAATAATAATAATAATAATAATAATAATAATAATAATAATAATAACAATAATAATAATAATAATAATAATAATAATAATAATAATAATAATCTACAGACAGGCAGAGAAAATCACAGACACCATCCGTAAGAGGAGATTGAAGTTTTATGGACACCTCATGAGAATGAGCGAGAGTCGACTAACGAAGAGAATCTTTAACTACATCACCAAGATCAAGGCAACTACATTATGGATAGAGGAAACGAGAAAAGACATGGAGGAAGTGGGGATAAATCCAGAAGACATTTGGAATAGAGATGTGTTTCGAGCTAAGATTGATAAATTCAAGGGGTTCCAGGAAAAGGAATGTAAAAGGGCCAAAAACACCTGGTCAGATGAGAGGAGGAGGAACCACAGCGAAAGGATGAAGAAATTTTGGGAGAAGAAAAAAAGACTAACCAACAAATCAGTTGTTTTCCACAGTAGGCCAAAATCGAAGGAATAATAATAATAATAATAATAATAATAATAATAATAGTAATAATAATAATCTTTTTTAGGGGAAGAAATGCATTTACGCACATAGTGTCGGGTTCCTGAGTGGCAGACTGCCGACTAAACCTCCCCTGTTATTTCTGGAACCTAGCCTGGAACCGTTTAACACATTACTTCAGGCTAGGACCATATTATGCTAGGACACTTGTCCTCAACTATCTTTTTCTTTACACTGTTCACTGATTAACAAGAGATCACTTTGCTTCTCAGAAACTAGCTGTCACAACAGATCATCGGCTGTTTTACTTCTATGTAGATTGGCTTCAAGTACTCGAATCACATAATAATAATACAACAATAATAATCATAATAATATCGTTTGCCCTCGGATGCTGGGTACAAGCATTGTTATTTGACGCCCAGAGGGCAGCTGGCATGTCGAATTTTGTCGTTCCTTCAAGCGCTATAAAAATCAAAGAGGTTAGATATCTAAGCTCCTTGAGACTATAGCGCTTCTAGTAGAGAAAGGAGGAACTTTGCGTTGGCGGAACATTCTGTGATTAATTTTGCCATTATGAACACGGCCTACTGAAGTCAAATGGGTTCTTTAACATGCTATAACGTATGACATGCGGGCCGAGAATTTTGTCTTTCAAAAATCACTTACCACGGCCAGGAATGAACTTGCAAGCTTGGGGTTGGTAGTCCGACACGATAACCACTCACCTATCGTGGCAAGCAGCAATAAAGCTGAATATAACATAAACAAATAGCTCTAAAATGAACTAATTCATCGACTCACATTCTATTCTATTTTATGGGTTGGAGACATATTTGATCATCAGCTCCATGTACTTGGGCGTGTTAGGAATTTGTCTGATAACCAGTGTTTCTCTGGTGATAGTAGTAGTGTGTGTAACTATAATTATTAGAAATGAGGATGGGGTAGGAGCCCCGGAACATGAAGTAAGCTTCTATCGTGAAGTTTTCTGAAGCGAGTGTGGAATGAACCGAGGAAAAACTACACTAAGGATGGCCGCAGTCAACGTGAGAATTCGAGCCTCCAATCTTCGAACTTGCTGCTGCTCCCCGTAGTGGACTTGGTGAGAGATTAAACGCGCTCGGCTACCTCGCGGGGTGTCTATGTTTCAAGTCTGTCTCCTTCGGAGGTGAGAACATTAATAGCTAATCCACGATATTGTTTATATTTTTAAGGGCAGAAACGGTGTACAAGGGGGTGTAGAGTGTTGGGATGTCTGGGGGCTGATTACGGGGGTGTCGTCTACAAGGGTGCTGGAGGATCGGTTACTTAAATTAAATGTAACGCTGGGGAAGCTTCCAGATGCTCAGGATGTCTGGTAAGCACAGGGTTAGGGGTGCTATCAATCAGTCAAGGGGGATCAGATCAGACCGCTTGCTGGAGTACGAACGTGCTTTTAGTGTGAGGGAAGAGCGCGCAATCGCAGAGTAGAATGGAACTGCTGAGTAGCGCTTTACTACAAGTAGGAAGACGAATTGCTTACCGAGTGTTTACAAGCATGCAATTAAATAATACTAGTAACTCAACGTTGTCGGAATTTGGGTGTAGAAGGTCAGCGTGCAAATAAAATAAACTATGAGACCAATGGTGCTAGGATTGAGTAGTTTAATAACTACTAGGCGTAGAGTACCAAGACTTCACTAACCAGCTCTAATGCGTACAGATTCCAATACTGGACAAAGGCGATAAGAAATTATAACCAGGGGTGAAGGTGGGAATTAGTGTAAGGAGTAACTCGTGAGCACACTTTACCTGTGTAGGGCGTTCGTCGAAGGTGATGACAGCTAAGGCTCCTGCAGGACAAGACCCTGATGTCTGGGATGCTTGCCCATTTATAGCGTCGATCCTCGTGTCGGCACATGCCTGACCCAGTTACTGTTTACTGCTAGTGTTGGGCCATGATGAGTATGGCGTGTTGTTGTTGATTCCTCTATGGTGGTTTGATCGTGTATTATGTTGTATTAGAAATAGAGTCTGAAGGGTATATTGATAGGGGTCAGATGGTGTTAGTTTGTTAGGGGTGCAACCCTATGAGAACCTTATGTGATCTTAGGGGTCCAACAACTCCCCCTGTCGATTTAATCCACACCCAGCGTAAGGGTGGTTTTCTTCTTCTCTCTTCTGCTCTTGATCCAAAGCCATAGTGCCGGCGATGGGTGGGGGGGGGGGGGGGGGGGGGGGGTGTAGCCATGTGGTAGGCTAATTGTTGGTGTAGCGGTGTATATGAGTTTTTTTAATCGTGTGGCCCCGGGTGCCGGGTGCAAGCTTTGTTAATTGACACCCAGAGGGCAGCTTGCGTGTCGAATTTAATGCTCCTTGGAGCGCTATGAATGTCAAGGAGGTTAGATAGCCTATCTAAGCTCCTTGGCGCTATACCGCTTTCTAGTAGAGAAATTAGGAACTTTGTGTTGGCGGAAAATTCCGAGATTAATTTTGTCATTATGAACTCGGCCTACTGAATTCAAATGGCTCCTTAACATGCCAACATCGTATGACATGAGTATCGTGATTTTTGTCGCCTTTAAAAAATCACTTACCATGGCCAGGAGCGAGCCTGCAATCTTGGGGTTGGTAGTTCGACACTATAACCACACACCCACCGTGGCAAGGTGTATAGGGTCGTAGCCTGACAAGTGTCGTTCTGTGGAGTTATTTGGCGCTGTGTGCTCCGGGTAGGTAAGGGTGAAGGTTTGGAACAGTGTTACGTATTGTATATATATATCCTTTGGATGGATATCAGATGAAATGATCACAATTGTACATCATATTGAGTTTAAAATCGTAGCCCATTTTTACATAATTATGACGTCACTGAGAAAAAGACTTCGTGGCAATGAGATATATTACGCTGTCGTTCATAAACAGGAGCAAAATCCACGGGAGAATAATCCACGACATTCATAAATAAGAACATAATCCACGACATTCATAAACAAGAGCATAATCCACGACATTCATAAACAAGAGAACAATCCACGACATTCATAAACAAGAGCACAATCCACGACATTCATAAACAAGAGCACAATCCACGACATTCATAAACAAGAGCATAATCCACGACATTCACAAAGAAGAGCATAACCCACGATATTCATAAACAAGAGCACAATCCACGACATTCAATAACAGGAGCATAATCCACGACATTCATAAACAAGAGCACAATCCACGACATTCATAAAAAAGAGCATAATCCACGACATTCATAAACGAGAGCATAATCCACGACATTCATAAACAAAAGCATAATCCACGACATTCATAAACAAGAGCATATTCCACGACATTCAAAAACAAGAGCATAATCCACGACATTCACAAAGAAGAGCATAACCCACGATATTCATAAACAAGAGCACAATCCACGACATTCATAAACAAGAGCTTAATCCACGACATTCACAAAGAAGAGCATAACCCATGATATTCATAAACAAGAGCATAATCCACGACATTCATAAACAAGAGCATAACCCACGATATTCATAAACAAGAGCATAATCCACGACATTCACAAAGAAGAGCATAACCCATGATATTCATAAACAAGAGCATAATCCACGACATTCACAAAGAAGAGCATAACCCACGATATTCAAAAACAAGAGCATAATCCACGACATTCATAAAGAAGAGCATAAACCACGATATTCATAAACAAGAGCATAATCCACGACATTCACAAAGAAGAGCATAAACCACGACATTCATAAACAAGAGCACAATCCACGACATTCACAAAGAAGAGCATAATCCACGATATTCATAAACAAGAGCACAATCCACGACATTCACAAAGAAGAGCACAATCCACGACATTCACAAAGAAGAGCATAATCCACGACATTCACAAAGAAGAGTATAAACCACGACATTCATAAACAAGAGCATAATCCACGACATTCATAAACAAGAGCATAATCCACGACATTCATAAACAAGAGCATAATCCACGACATTCACAAAGAAGAGCATAATCCACGACATTCACAAAGAAGAGCATAATCCACGACATTCATAAAGAAGAGCATAATCCACGACATTCATAAACAAGAGCACAATCCACGACATTCACAAAGAAGAGCATAATCCACGACATTCACAAAGAAGAGCATAATCCACGACATTCATAAAGAAGAGCATAATCCACGACATTCATAAACAAGAGCACAATCCACGACATTCACAAAGAAGAGCATAAACCACGACATTCATAAACAAGAGCACAATCCACGACATTCACAAAGAAGAGCATAATCCACGACATTCATAAAGAAGAGCACAATCCACGACATTCACAAAGAAGAGCATAATCCACTACATTCATAAACAAGAGCATAATCCACGACATTCACAAAGAAGAGCATAATCCACGACATTCACAAAGAAGAGCATAATCCACGACATTCATAAAGAAGAGCATAATCCACGACATTCACAAAGAAGAGCATAATCCACGACATTCATAAAGAAGAGCATAATCCACGACATTCATAAACAAGAGCACAATCCACGACATTCACAAAGAAGAGCATAAACCACGACATTCATAAACAAGAGCACAATCCACGACATTCACAAAGAAGAGCATAATCCACGACATTCACAAAGAAGAGCATAATCCACGACATTCATAAAGAAGAGCATAATCCACGACATTCATAAACAAGAGCACAATCCACGACATTCACAAAGAAGAGCATAATCCACGACATTCATAAACAAGAGCATAATCCACGACATTCACAAAGAAGAGCATAATCCACGACATTCACAAAGAAGAGCATAATCCACGACATTCATAAAGAAGAGCATAATCCACGACATTCATAAACAAGAGCACAATCCACGACATTCACAAAGAAGAGCATAAACCACGACATTCATAAACAAGAGCACAATCCACGACATTCACAAGGAAGAGCATAAACCACGACATTCATAAACAAGAGCACAATCCACGACATTCACAAAGAAGAGCATAATCCACGATATTCATAAACAAGAGCACAATCCACGACATTCATAAACAAGAGCATAATCCACGACATTCACAAAGAAGAGCATAACCCACGATATTCATAAACAAGAGCACAATCCACGACATTCAATAACAGGAGCATAATCCACGACATTCATAAACAAGAGCACCATCCACGACATTCATAAAAAAGAGCATAATCCACGACATTCATAAACAAGAGCATAATCCACGACATTCATAAACAAGAGCATAATCCACGACATTCATAAACAAGAGCATATTCCACGACATTCAAAAACAAGAGCATAATCCACGACATTCACAAAGAAGAGCATAACCCACGATATTCATAAACAAGAGCACAATCCACGACATTCATAAACAAGAGCATAATCCACGACATTCACAAAGAAGAGCATAACCCACGATATTCATAAACAAGAGCACAATCCACGATATTCAATAACAGGAGCATAATCCACGACATTCATAAACAAGAGCATAATCCACGACATTCATAAACAAGAGCACAATCCACGACATTCATAAACAAGAGCATAATCCACGACATTCATAAACAAGAGCACAATCCACGACATTCATAAACAAGAGCATAATCCACGACATTCACAAAGAAGAGCATAACCCACGATATTCATAAACAAGAGCACAATCCACGACATTCAATAACAGGAGCATAATCCACGACATTCATAAACAAGAGCACAATCCACGACATTCATAAAAAAGAGCATAATCCACGACATTCATAAACAAGAGCATAATCCACGACATTCATAAACAAGAGCATAATCCACGACATTCATAAACAAGAGCATATTCCACGACATTCAAAAACAAGAGCATAATCCACGACATTCACAATGAAGAGCATAACCCACGATATTCATAAACAAGAGCACAATCCACGACATTCATAAACAAGAGCTTAATCCACGACATTCACAAAGAAGAGCATAATCCACGACATTCATAAACAAGAGCACAATCCACGACATTCATAAACAAGAGCTTAATCCACGACATTCACAAAGAAGAGCATAACCCATGATATTCATAAACAAGAGCATAATCCACGACATTCATAAACAAGAGCATAACCCACGATATTCATAAACAAGAGCATAATCCACGACATTCACAAATAAGAGCATAACCCATGATATTCATAAACAAGAGCATAATCCACGACATTCACAAAGAAGAGCATAACCCACGATATTCAAAAACAAGAGCATAATCCACGACATTCATAAAGAAGAGCATAAACCACGATATTCATAAACAAGAGCATAATCCACGACATTCACAAAGAAGAGCATAAACCACGACATTCATAAACAAGAGCACAATCCACGACATTCACAAAGAAGAGCATAATCCACGATATTCATAAACAAGAGCACAATCCACGACATTCACAAAGAAGAGCACAATCCACGACATTCACAAAGAAGAGCATAATCCACGACATTCACAAAGAAGAGTATAAACCACGACATTCATAAACAAGAGCATAATCCACGACATTCATAAACAAGAGCATAATCCACGACATTCATAAACAAGAGCATAATCCACGACATTCACAAAGAAGAGCATAATCCACGACATTCACAAAGAAGAGCATAATCCACGACATTCATAAAGAAGAGCATAATCCACGACATTCATAAACAAGAGCACAATCCACGACATTCACAAAGAAGAGCATAATCCACGACATTCACAAAGAAGAGCATAATCCACGACATCCATAAAGAAGAGCATAATCCACGACATTCATAAACAAGAGCACAATCCACGACATTCACAAAGAAGAGCATAAACCACGACATTCATAAACAAGAGCACAATCCACGACATTCACAAAAAGAGCATAATCCATGACATTCATAAAGAAGAGCACAATCCACGACATTCACAAATAAAAGCATAATCCACTACATTCATAAACAAGAGCATAATCCACGACATTCACAAAGAAGAGCATAATCCACGACATTCACAAAGAAGAGCATAATCCACGACATTCATAAAGAAGAGCATAATCCACGACATTCACAAAGAAGAGCATAATCCACGACATTCATAAAGAAGAGCATAATCCACGACATTCATAAACAAGAGCACAATCCACGACATTCACAAAGAAGAGCATAAACCACGACATTCATAAACAAGAGCACAATCCACGACATTCACAAAGAAGAGCATAATCCACGACATTCACAAAGAAGAGCATAATCCACGACATTCATAAAGAAGAGCATAATCCACGACATTCATAAACAAGAGCACAATCCACGACATTCACAAAGAAGAGCATAATCCACGACATTCATAAACAAGAGCATAATCCACGACATTCACAAAGAAGAGCATAATCCACGACATTCACAAAGAAGAGCATAATCCACGACATTCATAAAGAAGAGCATAATCCACGACATTCATAAACAAGAGCACAATCCACGACATTCACAAAGAAGAGCATAAACCACGACATTCATAAACAAGAGCACAATCCACGACATTCACAAAGAAGAGCATAAACCACGACATTCATAAACAAGAGCACAATCCACGACATTCACAAAGAAGAGCATAATCCACGATATTCATAAACAAGAGCACAATCCACGACATTCATAAACAAGAGCATAATCCACGACATTCATAAACAGGAGCATAATCCACGACATTCATAAACAAGAGCATAATCCACGACATTCATAAACAAGAGCACAATCCACGACATTCATAAACAAGAGCATAATCCACGACATTCATAAACAAGAGCACAATCCACGACATTCATAAACAAGAGCATAACCCACGATATTCATAAACAAGAGCACAATCCACGACATTCATAAACAAGAGCATAATCCACGACATTCACAAAGAAGGGCATAATCCACGATATTCATAAACAAGAGCACAATCCACGACATTCATAAACAAGAGCATAATCCACGACATTCATAAACAGGAGCATAATCCACGACATTCATAAACAAGAGCATAATCCACGACATTCATAAACAAGAGCATAATCCACGACATTCATAAACAAGAGCACAATCCACGACATTCATAAACAAGAGCATAATCCACGACATTCATAAACAAGAGCATAATCCACGACATTCATAAACAAGAGTATAATCCACGACATTCATAAACAAGAGCGTAATCCACGACATTCATAAACAAGAGCACAATCCACGACATTCATAAACAAGAGCATAACCCACGATATTCATAAACAAGAACACAATCCACGACATTCACAAAGAAGAGCATAATCCACGACATTCATAAACAAGAGCATAATCCACGACATTCATAAACAAGAGCACAATCCACGACATTCATAAACAAGAGCATAACCCACGATATTCATAAACAGGAGCACAATCCACGACATTCATAAACAAGAGCATAATCCACGACATTCACAAAGAAGGGCATAATCCACGATATTCGTAAACAAGAGCACATCCACGACATTCATAAACAAGAGCATAATCCACGACATTCATAAACAGGAGCATAATCCACAACATTCATAAACAAGAGCATAATCCACGACATTCATAAACAAGAGCATAATCCACGACATTCATAAACAAGAGCACAATCCACGACATTCATGAACAAGAGCATAATCCACGACCTTGATAAACAAGAGCATAATCCACGACATCCATAAACAAGAGTGTAATCCACGACATTCACAAAGAAGAGCATAATCCCCGACATTCATAAACAGGTACATATGTAATACATAAGCATGTTTATGTGGTTATACTCTCCAAATACAGGGTCTTTCACTCAATGTGGGGCCCGGCCGCGTGGCGCGTGGAGCGTCGGACGAGGACGTGGCTACTCGCTGAGCTTAGGGTCGAGAGAGCGCCCGTACGAATCACATGTAAATAACAAGCACTCATAATAACACATAATCAAAGTAAAATCATTAGTCAACTTGTCACAGAAGATGTTGAAAATGTCCTACATCTGCATCTATACATTTCTGGCACCTTATAAGGAAATTTATATTCACACGCATTAGTTCATCTACCGAAATAGCCTCAATTTCTCTCGTAATATTTAGTTTGAGTTCATCTAGAGTATGAGAGTTTGTTGCATAAACCTTATTTTTCAATTTTCCCCATAAATAAAAATTGAAGCAGTAGGCTTTAACAGCAATAACACGTTACAAAATTTTGAAACACAATAAAAATTAAACAATTACTACGGACACACGTTATAAACGTATAACACTTACTGTATAACTTTAGTTAAAATAGGCTTTAAAATAAATAACGAAGGCAACTTTACTCGTCAAATCCTGCGTCACAACTGTCTCAGCTCCGTGTTGCCATGTGCTCGTCTGACCTTCGGCTCGACTTTCTACCTGCAGCGCTGCGCCGGCCATGCGGTCGGCCCCATTTTGAGTGAAAAACCCTGTATATATTATTATTACTATTATTATTCAACAAAAGTTTGGTGCTTTTCAGTCGGTCAACTCTATTATTATTATCAGCCACGTTGGTCGAAAGCGCTAAATCGCTAGCTCGTGCCTCACTGAAATCGGAAGAGCATGGGTTCGAGTCCCACCTTGTCCGTCCTGGAAATGATTTGCTGTGGTTTCCAATTTTCATCCCCAGGCAATTTTTGTGACGGTTCCTTTCAACAGGTTCACGGCTGACTACCTCCCCACTTCCTTCCGTGACCTTTCCTTCATTAGACCCAAGTTAGCAGTCGCCTGAGCGATCGCCCTGTCACCATCCCCAGTTGTATCTGCTGACAAAGTGTTTTCAGCTCCAAGACAGTGTCCTTGTGGCGATAGAGGAACGATCCCTCAAAGAGTCCGTGGGTGAAGCCGAGCTAGTAAGATAAAAGATTAAAATACGTATGCAAGTCAATAAGTATCTGCAATCAATTTATTACAGCCTGAAATACAGCAACCCGCTACACTAATGTGTCATGTGCGTAGCCTGTATTAAGGCTCTCATATGTCACAGTCTTCCAAATATCGAGGCAAGTACTCGGACTATCAGACAATATTTACAAGGAAACAAGTATAAGGTGCTGGATAACTTTCAGGTCAATACGGGGACAATGTTTTGCTTTGAGAGAGTATGGAGGAATCCGGGGAAACCCCACACTCAAGATGGCTACTGTCCGTGCCGGGATTCAAACCTCCGATCTCCACACTTGCTGTAGGTCCAAATCGTAATCTTGTAGTATGGCTCAAATCACATTAGCAATTCCTTTTATACTTTAAGTCGTCTATGAATTTCCGCTCCTTGTACGTCCTCAGAAAAAGAAAACTGATTACGGAACGTTGTTCTTCCTTGGTGCCAACAGAGACTGTCGCGGCCATCTTTACGTCGCAACACCGCAAGCTGTACTAATCTGAGGTAACTCTGACACCTACCACAGACGTAGACAACGGTGCCATCTAGGGCCTGGTTAGCACACAGTGTCATACAGCCAACTTAAGCTTATTAGTATTATTATTGGTATTCTGCCCAAAGGCAGGTCCGTGCCTCCGAAGAGACTATCATCAGCCGGAGTTTACGTGCGGTAGGGAGGCCAGGGACTTTTCGCTCCTCCTTTCTTTGCCAACAGCGCGTGGTCCCACTGAACTGGCATTGCATCCAAGGTCCAGCCACGCCCAATGCTGCTTAACTGCGGAGTGCTTATGGGATCCGGTGTTTCAATATGGTCAGACCGTTGGCAGAGCTCAAATGCAGATACTTATTGACTTTCCCTCGTATTATTATCATTATTATTCTCCCTAAAGAGCATGCAAGAACACGCAATTCAAATGGCCATTCTTTCTGCAGCCATGAACGGTTTGACTACTGTCCTCGGAGGTCGTTAGCTCCCTCTCACAACATGGAGTGCCATTACTCGCAGCCGACACTAACTTATTAACTGTGGTGCCGCTGTATATATAATGTGGACCAAGACACAAAACAAGGCGCGTCTGCTCTTGATTAAACTTCAGCATCCCCCGCTGTCTTGCAGCAAGTATCGAGATTCAATGAGATTTTAAAATATGGCTTATGGGTGACTTCCAATTTCTGATTTGGAAATATAAACGGCTCAAATCACCAACACTATTACAAATGTAATCATACTAAAATAATCTCCTATATATTATTTCACTAAAAGGACTGCAGACTATTCGGAACACAATATTAAGGAATGACATAAATGAGCATTGATTTGAAGCATCAAAACAGAAGGGGTTTCTCAAAACTATTAATGCAACATTAAATAACTCCAGGTGTTAATAAAAATGACATAAGTTAGCGAAGTTATACTTTCATCCGCCAGGCGGTGACCAGCGCAAGATTATACACGCTATGACGTTAACTTACAGAGGTCTTATTATACCGTATGGTGGTCTAGCCTGCAGGGGTTCTCAAACCTTTTCTGTCGCACCTCCCTTTTGGAACATGAAATATCTAGCCCCCCCCATTCCCCGGACCCCTCCCCCGTATTCTTCTTTTCTTTCTCATCACTTCTCATAGACTACATCGCACAAAAAATAAACGATCACAAGATTTACTTTATTTGCTTCTGTCTAATTACTGCAACTAGCAGTTCCAGCAATAATAATAATAATAATAATAATAATAATAATAATAATAATAATAATAATAATAATATACAATTTACTATTCTTAGAGCACATCTAAGTTCAGTGCCACTGCTAATAAGCCACTTATCCATGCGTAATGGCGTTAATTGTAACAGTTTATTGTAAATTGGCTAAATACTTTCACCGAAAACGCACTAGAATTCACCTGTTCACTCACTGTCTTTGAACTGACTGCAAAGGCCTGGTCGAATTCGAGCCAACAATGGCAGAAATAGAAGAATCTATTCGTAAGGAAGTGGCGGTCACATTTTTAAGTGTTTGGCAAGGAGATATCGCGGCGGGTGTCGGGTGAAGGGTCTGTGTGGGAATTCCTACTGGCAGGATCTACTCGTCAGTTCTTGTAAAATACGATTTCATCACTCTCTGCGCCCTCCCTAGGGAGCGCGCCCCTCAATTTCAGGGCCTCTGGTCAAGGGGATAGCATTCTTGACTTTTGATGAAGATGTACGATTTATTAGACAGCTCGAATCCCACCTCAGCATATTTTTTTGCTAGAAGTATTTCAAGACTCGCGCCATCGTGGTCATGCAGCCACGTGTACTTTGGTGTGTGTAGAATTTGTCTGATAACCTGTACTAGTGTGTGTATGTGTACTTGAGGTAGGATTCAGGTAGGATGCGGCCGTGGCATTAATTTAGGTATCAACCCGGCATTTGCCTAGATTAGAAGTGGGAAACCATGGGAAACCACTTCCAGGATGGTTAAGGTAGGAATCGAACCCGCCTCTTCTCAGTTTGCCTCGTGTGGTTGAGTGTTTCCCGCTCCAGCCCTCAGACTAGAATTACATTTCTTGGAAGATCTGGGAATCGAACCCGAGCCTCCCCGGTGATGGGGAAGGATGCTAGCCACTACGTCACGTGGCTGACAAAATAAAAAGAACAGACATATTTGATGAGCAGACTTCCGAGAATATGAATGCTTAGTAAGAGGACTCTCCTCTTTAACATAAGAGGATGATATTAATTCAGCGACATCAGAGTAGTTACGCAAGTAAATTGAGGCCCTGGAGACAAGGATTCCGACACATTATACATGCATACAGCGTTTGGTAATGAACTTCGCTACTAACGCCAGCCAACGTGCTCCATTTCTCTGACCTTCTTGAGAAGAAGAGAACTGTGTGGGTGTAACTAGGACAAGGTTACCCCTCAAGAGACAGACAATAATGTAGGAATTATTATAACTAGGGCCCGGATGTTGATGACATGTCATCTTTTTACTGAGCTCTCTAAAACAATGCTGAAGTACTTAGATACTCCAGACGGGCCATCCCGTCTTCAAATATGCCATTTTAATTTTGCATCTTTTTGCATTTTCCTATTTTTCCATTTTAAGAGCATTTCTTTTAGTTTGGTAGATTTTTTAGGTTTATTTTAGAGAAATTGGCGTTTTGAGGTATTTTTTTTCCAATTTAGTCATGTCACAGCTTTATATGAGGGAGTTACGTGTCTCAGAGTTAAGAAGACGCTAGTAGCTGATACAAGATAATTTAAAATATTGAAATATTAATTCCATTCCCATAATCAACCGGGTGGAAACTAGTCTTAGCAACAATCGTGGCGAAATTGCTGCGGGTATTGCATCAAAACTGAAAACAGTGCTGGTCTAAAACACAGGGTAAAAACATTCTGCAAAATCTTAGACATTCTTTCTGCTGAAAACTACTGCATGGATGGGATTGAGGAGGATTTAGCAGAAAATGACCTTCCTCACTTCAAGTACACTCCGATCACATCAGTTGATGTAGAACGCAGCATTTCGAGATATAAATACTTGTCTGATAACCGCAGATCATTTACTTTTGACAACATCAGAATGGCATTCGTAGTGCAGTGCAACTCAGACTAAAGTGAACATAAACCTTTAGTTAAGTGCTAGAAATTTATTTTGATTCTCCATTTTATAGTGCATTTGTCGAATTTTTGAAATATTGGTGAATTTTTTATTATTATAAGATCATTTACTCCATTTTATAGTACATTTTTCGAATTTTTAGATAATTTATTACAGTAATTTTTGAAAGTTTTAAGTGCACTTTTAAAACTTTTTACGGCATCACCATCCGATCCCTAATTATAACAGAAGTAGTTTTGATATGATGGAGACGGCTTGCTACTAATATCTAAGGTACCGGTTCTCAACCTTTTAAGTGCTACGTCTCCCTGAGGTAGGAATACAACCCACCTCTCCTCAGTTTTGCCTCATGAGGCTGACTGTACTCCGGTCCAGCCCTCAGACTAGAATTACATTTCTTGACACAACCGGGAATCTAAACCGGGCCTCCGTGGTGACAGCCAAGAATGCTAGCCGCTACGCAATGAGGCAGACGTTTTACTAAAACACCGCAGGATCGTAGTATAAAGTATAAAGTAGCCTCAGGAAAGAGATATGAAGCAAATATATGTACAGTAACGTCAGAAAGCTAAAAGTGCGTGAATTAATAATTTTGAAAATGTTGAGGAATTTACGCATTCCGGAACCCCTAAGTGCATGCTGGAATGTTACAATATTGGACTGACCATGCTACACCAGCAGCCAGCGAATACTTGGTACAGTAATTTCACAGTGGAAACAATGACTAAATGACGTTTTTGTTGTTTTGGTTCAATTGTGTTAAGGACTTGAGACATCTTTGGTCATCATTTCCGTGTACTTGGGTGTGTCTTGAATTTGTCTGATAACCTGTGTTTATGTAGTACTGTGGGTAGCTGCAATTATTAAGGTCGGTGATAGGGTTATGTGCCCGTTAGAGGTGGTGATTTGGTGATGTAGCTTTCCAGATAACCACATCCTTGAACACATGTGGCCTAAGAGGATTGGAGTACACTCCTTGTGGGCTATTCCGGCACAAGACTCCTCGTCATCATAGGGATCAGGTTCCCATCATAGCATAGTCATAGACCCCGCAAGGAAATGCACCCCCTTAAAACTATTAAATTAAAATCCAGGCTTAGGAAAATTTCACAAAATGATTTATTAAAATCATAAGCCCCTATCCTACAATCGGGGGTATGAGTCGGCTAATCCGTTAACTAAACACAGGTAAAGAAACAAAAATAAACTATTATCTTCTATGTAAAATCACCCCTCGATTGGTCCTAAATACGATCAGAAAAAATAGCAAAGCTAGGGAAGTGGTTCAAAAGATTTTAAATTGTAATTATAATTAACAAGGCATGACGTTTCCAAGCGAAACGACATGATGGCAAAATGTCAAACATGACAGGAAAAACAACAAAGTAAGCTATGACCATCCCGTATTTACATTTAATTTTTAATTAATATAAACTCATCCTAAGTTGAACTAATCTACGGTGAGAAGCATCCGTAGTAAAAACAACTAAACAAAAGATCTAAAGTGATTTACAGTCATCCTTTACAACACAAATCAAGTTTACAATCAACTGTACAACAAAAATATCTACAAGTAGCAGAAGAAAGATGGGAATATGGGTTTACACAACAATTATTAAATAAGTATCACACACAAGAGTATTCTTATTAAACCTTCCTACCACATGATTGTTACTGTTTGTTTCCATCGGTCATCTATCATGTGTAATCTAGGAAATCATAGTACTGTTCGTTAACAGTAGAACAAAAGTTACATGGTTCACGACCCACGAGTTGAAAACTCTGGGGTAGACCAAATCCCTGTCAGTCGCATGTGTCAGCTGTCTAAAGCTTAAACTAACGAAGAAATAAAACGACAGCTCAGTGCAATGGTCAGCGAGTTATAAACCATGATCAAAGTTAAACAACCGTTTAGTGATTAACGATAATTATTGCTTTCGTTTAAATTCATTACTCAATTTTATTTAGTGAGTGATTATTAGTTGTCTTTGTTTTAATATTTGTTAATTATACGGATTGACCATCTGCACGGCTTCCTAACTGGTGGATAAAACCACTGGTGCACACCCAAGTACACGCAAACAAGCTAACTCCGAGCTATCAAAAAGCTCAAAAACCATACTAAAGTAACAGAGTGTCCCACTGGATCACTTCCTTAACCTCGGTCTGTCAAGCGCATGAGCTTTGGAACAAGACCGGCAACCTCAAAAACTATGGGAAACCACCCCTTCCTCGTGTATAAACACACGGCATAAACCTTCACAACATGTGAGAAAAATAACACAGCCTCAAATAAGTCAATCAGTTTTACAAGACAATTCCAAACAATAAAAGTTGTTTCAATGGTACTTCGCTCACAACATATGCGAAGATCGTAAACATTATAGGTGACCTCCTGTCACACAATATCATTGCATTCTTAATATCGCTGATAACTTGACCTAGTTTTATAAAGCTTAATAAACACTGGCTTCTTTAAATCACATCATTTAGAAAAGCATTAGCATTAAATCTGTCATAAGTCTAGTCTCACCTGGGATTATGGGTTGGCACTACTGCGCGTAACCTTGAAAACACTTGTCTCCCAAAGTGACTTACATTTTGTTCATTCCCAAACTGTTACGAGTTGCATGGGCTAACAGTACAGTTTCAAATGTCCATTTCTTTAGCATATCGGATCCATAAAAATGTTCAAATTGTGATCCTACACTTGCAGTTCATAAGATAATATTCGTTGTAGTGTTCGTGATACATTTATAGTAGACAAAAAATGATTGACAATGATGTGTCTGAATGGGCAAATCAAAACATACAAAACGCGAGATATTCCACTCGCACTAACGTGTTTGGAAGATATGACACTCCCAGCAAGTTTGTCAAAAATCATAACATGTGCATTGTAGGCACTTCCAATGCATGAAGTAAACATTCACTCCATATAAAACAGTGGCGTTAATTTTAAATGATACGTTACTAGTGTGAACAAGACTTGGAGTACAAACAGAAAGATATAACACTCCTTCACACTGTTAATCGATTCCTCTCGAATCTAGTGGTAAACTTTCCACTCTCAAATAAAAATGTATACCCAAAAATAGGTAATAAAATAACCTCTCCCATTGGAGGATACGCCTGCTCAGTGGCGTGCTTTACATATCACAAAATAGGGGTTCAAAATACTGACCTCAGCAACAGCTGATTTAAATTACTTAGTTACAGCCCCGTTTAAATTACACATACAATTGGTTCGTTCAAAGTGAACATAAAAATGACATTAATTGCACCGTGTGATAAAAACACACACATATTTAATCAGGTGACTAACTCACGATTACGAAATGCATTGGAGACGTACGCTGCGATGTGCATTGAAACATGAAAGATTACCATAGTCGGTAAACTAAAAGAAAAACCTACTCAAACAAAACCTAACTAGATGACTGAATCGAAGTACGATCGTTAAAACTACTCCACCAAAGACCATCACCTTACAAAAAGACATTAGTTAGACTCACGAAGAACATTGTAGCTCACCTCATTCCTACAGGAATAATTGAGGGGTATTTCCTTCCATTTCGAGCGTGGGCCATACTTCCAACGCTCGGATAGGCACATTGTAATCCGTTCTTCAGCCTCCATTTGATTATGCTGTTGTGGTGCTAGGTATCCCTCTCATAATGTGTCCACGCCATTATCACCCACATGGTGAACGGCGGTAAAGCTCTTCTTTTCTGGTGGATCTCACACATCGTGGTAACGTTGATAAATTACTCAAGAAATTCACTGCTTCTAGTGTGATTCGCTAACTAACACAGCATCTACACTTGGTAATTTTGCAGACTCTATTCAACAAATGGCCATGTCTGCTCCACAGATTCTACTCAACACAATCACGTGTTGGCTCACTTTTTACACTATCACACATGGTGAAAAATTTTATCTGATGAAATCTGCGACATCGGCCGTTCAAGAAAATTACGATTTCACACAACATGGATTATTTTATGCATTTCTCACTGGTGTAAAATATGACACTGGCACTTTCGAAATCACAGTTACTCACACTTCTAAATGGCACACACATCGGCCATGCTTCCGGTTAAATCACCGTAATATTTCACTGATTTTGAATGCTTACAAAGCAATACTTTCACGGAGCTTTCCACTGCACACATCTCGTGCGTTATAATATAAACTGGCTTATGTTTCCAAAGGATTTACTCCTTCAATTTTCGACGTCTCATCGGTCACTTGACCGGACTATTACAACTGCGTGTCGCACGCATGCGGCGCTGAACTAAGACAAGCCACGAGTGCTTTCCTCCCGGAAGCGGGTTGTACTGGCTTTGAGACTAGTCGAGTCGTTGAACGTCTCTCGACATTATTCCTGCATTTCCGCAGTGTCATTCCTTAGTCTCAAGTACTAAATAGATAATGTTAGGCCACTTCTCCTTGGCAAATTATACAGAAATACTGGATGTGGTAAATTCAAAGGTGCACATTAGAGAATACCTTCTCTAATCATGGTAAAATAAATATTGACAGTCTTCCAACGAAATCAAAAGTACAACTGCATCTTTCTGGATGCATTCAGAGATTCATTCTCTCGTGTTACCAACTTTGGCATGAAAAAATACTCACCAGCATGAGCGAAAACGGGCTCAGTATATGCCCTGGACTTGAAATAAGCTGATTCTTTAGGGGCTTTGTGACATCGTGGTCATGTTGCCACGTGTACTTGGGTGTGTGTAGATTTTTTTATAACATGCGGTTCTATGATGTCTATACTAGTGTGTAGGTAGGATCGGAGTAGAAAGTGGCCAGGGTCGTAATTTAAGTACCATCACGGCTTTTGCCTGTAATGGAAGTGGGAAACCGCGGAAAACCACCTTCAGAATGGCTGAGTTAGAAACCGAGGTCGCTTCTTCTCAGTTTTGCCTCACGAGGCTGAGACCGGAATTTTTCTTTTTGACAGAGCCGGGAATCCAACCCTGTCCTCCTTGGTGACAGCCAGGAATGCTAGCCAGTACGCAACGATGCGGACGTGAAATAAGCTATTATTTCGGCATTTGCCTGGAGAGAATGTGGAAAAACCAGGGGAATAAGAACACCCATGATAGCCACTGTCAGCGCGGGGACTAGATCTTCAGATCTCCAGTTCTACACTGCGGTCGCGCTGAGCGCTTTAAAGCGCACGGCTATGACGCGGGGTACAAAACGACAGTCTGGTTCACATTGCACGAGAGACAAACCTGCTCACAGAAGTGGAAACTACAGCAGAGTACTTAATATGTGGCACTGCCATAAACAGGGGGCAAATAATCAATGTGATATGAGGTCACTGGTATTGTATAGGATAAGAGAACCGTGCCCCAAGGTTGAATAAACTGATAATCAGTTAATCTCTAGTGGCGCTAATTCGTACTACACCTCTTTTTTTCATTTAATAGAGTCATAGCTTGTTAATCCCACAATGGTTTTAACTCCGTGGCTAGGTGACTAGCATTACTGGCTTTCACACGAAAGGTCTCAGGCTATATTAACTGCTGGGCCGGGGGATTTTATCCTGCTGTACAGCTCTGTGTGTTAGTGACGTCTCCAATATCATTCCATATTTATTAAGATGGCCCAGTGGTGTATCGGTGCACAGTGAATCGCTTACCACGACCACGATGGGGAACTTCAGAAAGTCTGGAAATTGAAGGTTCGAATTCCGGCGCTATCTGCGACTATCCAAGATTCCTACCAGGCAAATGCCAGGATAGTACATTATTTCAAGTCCAATGGCACCTGCCCGATTCGCGACCCTAAATATTACAGTTACACGCACTACTATAGTCACCACAGAAACACAGGTTGTCAGACAAGTTTTACACCCCCGCCCAGTACTAGGGGCTGATGACCAAGATACCCAAATACGCTTAAATGAATTAACAACAATAACACTCATAAACACGTACAGATCACCCACGGTTGTCAATTCGGAAGACCTATACAAGGCCTCTATGAAGGCCCAAATTGTTACACCCGCTCGAAATCCAGAAACAGACACGTTACAGTCTTAGAGGACAATGCTGATATTTAATTATTATTATTAAAACTCAGCAATCTTCCAGGTTTACACCTAGATGCACGATGTCAGGTTCATCAGCGGGATCTTGGTGACCGTGCCCGGTCCACCGCAGGGGTAGTAAACTAAGCACTGCATCCCCTTATATGAACCGCATTTGCTGCGAGAACTGAGCACATGGGTAAATGCTCATTTGTTACGAGCGGTTACTTGCTATTTGTGAGCGCCTCTTGTGTATAGAACCTCCACCTGGCTTCACTGTTATGCGGGCTCGAGGCAACAATGCTCTTACAGGGCCTATCGTCTTATGGTTTATTTGTTTAAACGCACTTTATAAATAAATAAATAAATATCTTTCCTCGACTTTTCAAGAAATACAAGATTTTTTTCCTGTACTATTGAGACGAGTAGATTGGAAGAATTTGGCACAAGCAGTACCTTCTAACTCCCTCTGGTTTAAGAGCTTGAGTTTTGCAAAACATACACCTTAGCGTTTTATAATAATACATAATAATAAGTAATAATAATAATTATGATTCTGGAAGTGGTTTTCCTTGATTGCGAAGTAAATGTCAGGATGGTAACTAAATCCCAATAATGGCTGTCTCCTTCCCAATCCTCACCTGGAATACAAATACACACACTACTATAGACGCCATATTATTATTATTATTAATAATAATAATAATAATAATAATAATAATTATTATTATTTTAACAATGCAAAGTGTGGTTTTCCAATTAAGCACCATGGTATAGTGAAATACAAAATTTCTCATTTGATGTATATGGATGACATATGCATCCTCTGAGAAACACATCGACAATCTAATTGCAATAACTGGTTCAATTTCTTCTGATATTGGAATGTCCTTCGGATTAGATAAGTGTCGCACCCTCACCATTCGGCGTGGAAAATTAGAGGCCCGAGCATTTCAACTTGATGACGGTTGTTTCATAAAGCCTATGGAAGGTAACGAGACCTACACATATCTTGGTCTCCTGCAATCTAATCGAATAGATCATAAAGGTATTAAGATAGAACCGTAGCTATCTACAATCAACGCCTTAACAAGATTTTAAAATCAAAGTTGAATGGAGAGAACACCTTTAAGGCTATTAATATCTATGCTATTCCTGCTCTGACATACACTTTCGGTATTATCGAATGGACGCAGACTGACTTGGAGAACATCCTAATTAGAACACGTACCATCTTAACAAAACCCAGATGTCTCCACCCTAAGTCAGCTGTTGAGCGATTGACAATCCCGCGTCAAAGAGGTGGACGAGGGCTCACGGACATTATTCAATTGCATGCAAGGCAAGTGAGGAACCTTCAGAGATACTTTCTGGGCAGACATGACTCTCCGATACATCAAGCCGCTGTGAAGGCAGATGACAAGTGCAAACCGCTGGATCTTCTTCACGTAAGGGATATAAAGTTAGCCACTGGTGAGGAATGTTCAGCCATCAAGCTTCAGCAGTGGACGCAGAAAGCTCTGCACGGTCGTCATTCGCATGATCTCAACCAGAAACATGTCGACATTGATGCGTCGGACAGCTGGTTGACTCATGCGGACCTATTCACTGAGACTGAAGGATTCATGGTTGCAATCCAGGATCAAGTTGTGGCTACCAAAAAATATCTTAAATATATAGTTAAGGCAAATATTCAGGATGATAAATGCCGAAGATGCCAACAAGAACCGGAAACAATTCAACATATCACAGGAGGCTGCCAAGCAATCTCCGGTACTGATTACATGAAAAGGCACTACCAAGTGGCCAAAATAATGCAACTACACCTTGCTCAAAAGCACTTATTATCTGATAATATTTTGCGTTACTATCAGTATGTTCCTCACGCCGTTTTGGAAAATCCTAGTCACAAGTTGTTATGGGACCGATCAGTTATTACTGATAAAACCATACCAGGAAACCGGCCAGATATCGTTCTTGTGGACAAGATGCATAAGAGAACCTTTCTAATTGATATTGCAGTGCCCAATTCCCATAATCTGCAACAAACCTGCTGTGATAAGATCACCAAATATCTGCCCCTGGCTGAGGAAATAGGCAAATGTGGAGACAGGAAAGTGTAGTGGTTCTGCCCATAGTAATTTCATCTACCGGCATCATCCCCAAATCATTGGCTCGCAATCTACAAATATTGGGAATACATCCTGGTCTACATATCACCATGCAGAAGGCCGTCATCTTGGAGACTTGTTTCTCATTGTGCCACCTTGCAAATAAGCCGACGATGTGTTGATATGTCCCACTTATGTGGTGAAATGAATGTGGTAACAATAATAATAATAATAATAATAATAATAATAATATATATATATATATATTTTTAGGGGAAGAAATGCATTTACGCACAGAGTGTCGGGCTCCTGCTCCTGAGTAGCAGACTACCGACTAAAACTCCCCCGTTACTTCAGAACACTAGCCTGGAACCGTTTAGCACATTACTTCAGGCTAGAGTCATTTTATATTTGCCCGTAGGGCACTCTTCCGTAATGAATCATCTTCAGTGGCGATCCAGATCCGTCTTCTTTCTTCGGAGGATATCTTCAACAAAACTTGCTACAAGTTTCCAATGTTCTTCATTTTGTAGCATTACTGCAACAATATTGTCGGGAGATATCTCTACATCAATTTGATTTTGAAGAGACTGCCTACTTTGGACCCACCATCCACAAGATAAGAAGGTGTGATTAGCACTATCTACCTAATTAACACAGTAGATACAATCTGGTGAATCCACTTTCCCCATCTTCTTAAGATAAGAACAGAAGTACCCATGGCCAGTCAAGAACTGAGTGAGATAATAACCAACCTCACCATGTTTCCTCACTGTCCAAACCTGCACCTGGGGTATCATTCTCCTAGTCCACTGGCTTCGGTGTCCTTGCTCCCATTTGATCTACCAATTGTGAAAGGTTTGTGCTCTTGCTGTTCGTCTTGCATTTTGTAAACCTACTTCCGATTTCCTCCAGTAAATGTACTTGCGTTCTTTCGCTAGAAAAAAAATTGGAATTATCCCAGCAATAACAAGAACTGCTTCTTCAGAGACCGTGCGATAAGCAGACTCCACGCGTAAAGCACCCCGCCTCTGCTCTTGTGCTAGTAACTTCCTATAAATTTCCTTATCCAGGGCATCCGCCCATATTTCCGCTCCATACAGCAGAACTGAATGGATGGCTGTCATCAGTAATCTCCTCTTACTAGATTTTGACCCACCGACATTGGCCATTAGCCGACTGAGAGACGTTACTCCTCTTGCCGCCATATCCGCAGTCCGTCTAATTTGTTCTCCAAAATTCAGTTTATTGTCGATCATGAGGCCCAGATATTTTGCTGCTGGCCGCGTCTCTACTTGTATGTCTCCTACCTGTATTGGGAGTATTGTCTGAATTCTCTTCTTTGTTAGGACTACAATTTCTGTCTTACTAAGTGCTAGAGACAGACCATGTTCCTCCATCCAACTATTGATTGTACGCATTACCATATTGAGTCGCAACTGTGCCTGCTCGACATTTCTTCCTGCTACAAGAGCAGCAACATCATCTGCATAACCTACTAGGATAGTTTCATCAGGGACTTCAGATCTCAGCAAGCTATCATATGTGATATTCCATAGATCTGGTCCTAAAATTGAACCCTGTGCTGCTCCGGCTGAGACCCGTACCCTGCGTTGTCCTTCTGTCGTGTTATAAATCAACGAACGATCTTTCAAGTAGGAATTTATCATCCGTAAGAGATAATTTGGAGCATGAAATGTATTCTCCAACGCATTCAGCATGTCACTCCACTTGACAGAGTTGAATGCATTTCTTACGTCAAGAGTAACAAAGAGAACCACACGACGGGAGTGGTGATTGTAATTCTCCGCCCGCTGGACAGCTGCAACAATTTCTTGTATCGCATCCAGGGTCGATCTTTCTGTTCGAAATCCATATTGTCTTGGTGATAAGTCGCCCGCTGCCATGATCGCTTGGCGCAACCTGACCCTCAGGAGCTTCTCAAAAGAGCTTCCCTGTTGTATCGAGCATACACAGAGGGCGGTATGATGATGGTAAATCCGGGTCTCCCTTACCCTTATTAATGAGCGCCAGACGACAGATCTTCCGGCAGATGCTGAACACTCCTGCTTTTAGACACTCGTTGAACATTCGTAATATTAATTGTGGATGCAACTCGATTATTAATTTGAGAATCTCATTTGAGATGCCGTCAGGACCAGGTGATTTTTTGCTTAGCAGAGACTGAGTAGCCCTACTCAACTCATCCTCAATAAAAAGAGAAATTTCAATATCTACATCGAAATTCTGCTCAGGGATTGTTGGATGTGTTGGGAAAAGAGTTTGGACAATAATGGCCATACTGTTTGCATCCATGACGCACGGTGTTCTTTGTGACCCAAGCTTCTTTCTGACAATTTTATAACCCAATCCCCATGGATCAGTGTCAATATCCTCACATAGCTTTCTCCAGCTCTCAGCTTTGCTTTGATTTATGGATTTATGGCATCTCTATGTTCGGCTGATAAGGCATCGGCATCATCCAGATTTCTTGTCCGTTGTGCAGCACGTCGGAGTCTAAGGCAATTCCGCCTCAATTCTGCAATTTCATGTGTCCACCAATATGCAGGGCTCTTCCGATGGCGTGATCTTAAACTTGGCATTGAGGTATCACAAGCCAATGTAATACGATTCATAGTTGAGGAAACGAGATTCTCAACATCAGTCTCTCCGTCAGGCTCCATATCCTCAATTAGTTCTACACCACTGACTAACGCCTCCTTAAATGCATCAAGATGGATCTTATTCAAATTCCATCTCCGTTGTTTCTGAGTAGATAAGTTCTTCCCACTTATATTACTGCACACATCAAAATTAATATGCTGATGATCACTACCAGTGTAGTCTTCTATAACCTTCCATTCCTTGATGTGTGGTACTAACGTCTCAGAAGCCATGGATATATCTGGAATGGTCTCTGTATAACCTGGACGCCGAAAGGTTGACACTGCGCTTACATTTAAGATCAAAAGCCCTGTCCTTGATGCCATTTCCAGAATGAACTTACCTCGGGAATTGGTATGTGGAATACCCCATTCCACTGCTCTGGCATTGAAATCCCCAGCTACAATGATTGCTCCAGTTGTATTAAGAATGGCATCTTCCAGAGAGTTGACTTTCTGCCGAAATTTTCCCATTGTTTCATTTGGAGTAAGATAGACACTATAATAGGTGACTCCTCTACTCTTTAACCGAACGAATCCGTTGCCGCTCCCATGTTCTTTAATTGGACATTTTCCAGGGTCTAAGATCCAAATAGCAGATGTGCCTAATTGATCTCTAAGCCAGAGAGGTGACTTCTTATCTTGGTACTGTTCACTAATTAACAGCTGATCAGCTTGTTTCTCGGCAGCTAGCTGGTACAACAGATGATGGGCTGATCTACTCCTTTCTATATTAGCTTGTAGAACTCGGATCGTTTTCGTTTCTGGTACGTCGCTTTCTCCAGGGCCTCTCGGAACACCTTACATTGGCCCGATCCGGCCACATGACACAAATCCTGCTGCGTAACGCCACTCTCCTCGCATAAGACACACTTCTTTGGGTTGATGCAATCCTTGGCTTTGTGATCATTCTGACCACAGTAGAAGCAAGACCTGCTTCTGTCAGGGCCCTCACAAATTTTGGCTATATGACCATAACTAAGGCATCGGTAGCATCGAAGAACTGATATTCTCCGCCTCACTCTACAACTGACCCATCCTACTAGAACCAAGCCTTCCCTTTGAAGATCATTTGCAGCTTTTTCTGGCAGAGTTATAACAGCCATTCTCTGTTTCCGACTGTTAGTCTGCGTTACCATAATCCTCAGACCATCCAGGGGTTCTTTAATAATATCTTTAATGGACTCTAAAACTTCATCTTTGGTCGTGAGAGCATCAAGATCTCTAATCTCAATTGTCACCTTCGGCTCAAGACTGCGGACTGTCGCATCTTGTCACAGGATAGTCTTCAATGAGTCGCTAAATGCCGCATTATCTCGATTGCTTTCCCGAGAGTAACAAGAACTTCACCGGCTCTAGTCTGGGTTATAGACCTAACTTCCGTTCCTGTGTCAGCAGGATTTGCCTTCTGCCGAATCTCCCGTAACACATCGGCATACGACTTGCCTTCTGCTGCCTTAATTAACACATCTGGCAATCGAGACTTTGTTAGTTGCTTCTTGAGCATTTGACTCTGTATCTTGCCTGGAGAATCTTCCCGCTGCAATTCAACCAGCATTTGATTCCTTTTCTCTCGTGGTTTCATCCTGGACACAACCTTAATCCATGACTCTGCTTCTCCTCTTTCCTTTTCTTCCATTTCTCTTTCGTAATCAAGAGATAATAATAATAATAATAATAATAATAATAATAATAATAATAATAATAATAATAATAATAATAATAATAATAATAATTATCATCATTGTGTTTCTTGTTTATATGATGTTTGTTAGTGCATTTCTACTGTATAGTCTTAATCAATGTTTGTTATCCTGATGGCATATGATACTTATTTTTGACCAATATTTGGTGCCAAATACTAATAGTAGTCTTCCAAACTGTATGTACAGTATGTCTATTCACTTCCTCAAGAAAAATCAGTTTTCCGAATTTTGCGAAACATTTCGTCTGTGTGTGCTCTTGTCAGCCCGACCTAACATCTCGGCGGCATTGTCTTCCTATGGTATTCAATAGAGCCCAGTGAATATAAATCTCACGTAAACTTGGCACGTTCCACAGGCCTACCTAATATAAACACCATCTCGTTTTCTCTGTTTCGTTAACTCATATGACACAGGTTATCAGACAAAAAATGCACACTCGCCCAAGTAGACGAGGCTAAATGTCCACGCCCCTCTAGTAACTCAAGGAGGATAAACTCATTGGAATTCACCCGTGCATGCTAACTCGCCATCTTTCATTCAAGAGAGACCACCTCGTGATGTAGCGGTTAGAGTTCTGGGTTTGATTATCGGCTCTGCCAAGAAATTTTATTTTCGCTGGAACGGGATACCCTCAGCCACGTGAGATAAAACTGAGGAGAGGTGGCTTCAATTCCCATCTGAGCCATTCTGGAAGTGGTTTTCCGTGATTTCCCACTACTTCTCCAAGTAAATGTCGGGATGGTACCTAAATTACGGCCGCGGCTGCCTCCTTCCCAATCCTCATCTGGAATACAAATACAAACACTACACGCCACAATGACATGGGGTTTCAGACAAATTCTACACACACCCAAGTGCACGGGGATGAACGGCCACGATGCCCAAGCCCCTCAAATGAAACAATAATAATAATAATAATACTTGTTTTACGTCACCTTTTAACTACTGCGGCTTTTAGAGACGCCGCGCCGGTGTGACGGTAATTTGCCCCGAAGGGGATCTTTAACATGTTATTAAATCTACTAACACGGCTCCCTTGCATTTTCACACTCTCAAATGCCATCTGCCTCCGTCAGGATTCGACCCTGAAACCTTGGGCACAGCAGGCGAGAATGGGCCGCTGAGCCACGTTGCCAGCCCAAATGAAACAACAACAATACATTATATCACAGTGTAATTAGTAAAATCAGAAAGGCGTAGACACACCCATCACTATTCATCCACCGAAAACACTCACATCCTCAAGTCTAATCTGAAAGCAATATCCTCTGCAAGCCCAATGCTCATAAAATTAAACCCACCGCACAGGAAGGAAGAATACAAGCTTCGTTCTTCCTTCCGCATTCATCAAGGATCCGATGATACTGGCTTTCTACTTTACCCTCCCTCTAAATCTCTCCACTTTCATGTTCTTCTGGTGAAAATCTCCCCCAGGGGGGACATGAAGAGCTCTTTTGTTACATCCTACGCAATATCCACCCTACCCCTACCCTTTGTAATTGAAATACTGTACAAAGCAAGCGTGTGGTCGTAGAACGCATCTCCCTTTATTCTTGCGATATTGTTTTTAAAGTATATCGAGACAATGAAAATAGACACATTGGGGAAGCAGGTGACTGGCTTTGTCGCACGTCTTGGCTCACGTGTCATGCGAACTCATTGTTCACTATCGTTGATAGTGTTGTTTGTGATTGATTTAGGGGATTTGCGACATCGCGCTCATGTAGCCCCGTGTACTTGGGTGTGTGTGTGGAATTTGTCTGATTACTGTGTAATTGTGGTGGCTGTATTAGTGTGTTACCAACTCACGCATTTAAGTCTCCCATTAAAAGAATATACTCTTTCTTATTAATGTTATCAAGGATTCCTTGAAGCTTTGTATATAGCGTATCTGTATCTCCTTTTCTACCCTGTTCTGGAGTGAATATACCTAGGACTGTCACGTAGCCTATTACTGTAGTATCTTCAGTCTAACTTCTACAATTCATTCATTCCAAAAGGTATAATGGTCTATGGTTGACTTTAGTGATTTGTATATCATGATCATAACCCCTGCCTGAGCCCTGATCGCAGGGGCGGATCAAGGGGAGGGCGAGGAGGGCGACCGTCCAGGGCCCTGCGTTGCGGGGGCCCCGCGCCTGGGATTGTTTTAAATTTAATTAATTATACTTTTCAAACTTATTTATTATTATTATTATGTGCGTATGGACCCTATTGGATCACGCATTACATTTATGATTCGCCTTTCTAACAGACCATATTGCTTTCATTCTTTCACTGTGCGCTTGTTTCCTTTCTTCTGACCACTTTGTCCCCGATCTTCTGGGGACTTCATTCTCTGGCTGTACCACCCATTTATTTATCTTCTGACGGTAGACATTTCTGTCTAGTATTTCTGATGTTTCTATCCGGGCCTTTTCCAGGTCATTTTTAACATCTTGCATCCAAGATACGCTCTTCAGTTTCCCAGAGTATGTCAAAATCTTGTGAGTTAACCTTGAAGATGAGAGTCTGTGAACGTGTCCATAGAATTTCAGTCTTCGTTTCCTGATGTCTGCGGCGAGGTTGGATAGTTTTTCCGTGGCTTTGCGTGATTTGAGTCTATACCCTTCTTCACTTTTCTCTGGGCCCAGAATTTTCCTCAAGATCTTTCTTTCCTCCTTCAAGATATTTTCCAGATCACCTTTCTTATTAAGTACCAAGGTTTCACTTGCATACAGCACTTCAGGTTTAATCACCGTATTATAGTGTTTGATTTTTGTATGTATGGACATGCATTTCTTGTTATAGATGTCACGGGTTCTCCAATACGCTCTTTTGAGTTTTTGTAATCGAATTTTCTGAGCTTCCTTTTCCAATCCTGTTGGTTCTAGGATCTCACCGAGATATTTAAACTTATTTATAATTCATATTCCTTTTTTCAGTGCCGCAATGACCTCCCGTGACGTTTAGCAAGCTTAGATTTCAGTGAAAAGATAGAAGACTTCAGCCGGGAAATAAGTCGCAAAGTAATATTTTAATATTTCATAGTTTACATAATCTTCTTTAAGGGGACTTAAAGGTTTCTTTCATATTATTAAAAATGTAGTGTAGTGTATTCAAAGTATTGTAATTATTCTTTATTTTATTATTATTATTATTATTAATACAAAACTATCTTCCATTTGTTTTTTTAATTTCCCATTGTTGTGAGCCCCACCTTATCATATCGCCCAGGGCCCCGCAAGGACTGGATACGCTACTGCCGTGATGTTTCTGTCAATTCCGCTATAGATCAGGACATAGTTGTTTGTGTCCTTCGTGCCTTTCAGTTTGCGTTTGGTTTCTGTTATGACTGCTATCTTAACGCCTTTTTTGCTTAAATTATCATCTAGTTGCTTATCTTTCGGTGCTAATGCAGCACAAAATCATCAATTTCACTAACGTCACAGGACTAATAAACAACATCTTCACGCCATCTTTAGTCCAGAGGCACACACGACTCAAACTATACAACATCCTAGCCAAACCTCCCCTTCGTAGATATGGAACAAGACCGTAACAGGCCATCTGGTCTAACACTTGAATAGGAAGAAGAAGAAGAAGACGTATCAGTATGTGTTTTTGTAATCGAGATGAGGATTGGGAAGGAGGTGGTCGTGGCCATAAGTTAGGAGCCACCCCGGCATTTGCCTGGAGTAGAAGTGGGAAAGCACGGAAAACCACTTCCAATAAGGCTGAGATGGGAATCGAACCCTCCTCTGCTCAGTTTTGCGTCAAGAGGCTGAGTGTACCCCGTTACAGCCCTCAGACCAGAAATCAGTTTCTTGGTGTAGCTGGGGATCGAACCTGATCCTCCGGGGCGACAGCCAAGCAAGCTAGCCACTCACTTCCAGCGAGTATCGAACCCGCAACTTTCTGGCTACGAAATCGGAGCGCTACCTCCTGCTCCATTAGACTACTGGTAATACCATATCGCGTAAACCTTAAGACTCAGGAAAAATCTTTCAGCGCCTTCTTTTTCGCAACTGGCTGTATATTGGGTTGTAACATTTCGGAAAATTTACAGAAGGTAATGTCCTATCGTTAGGAAGTTTAAGAATCCTAACAAAAATAACCACGTCTGGTGACAATAACAAACAGACCAATTACACATCAAACACAGGTCATCAAAAAGATTCCACACACCCTTTCAAGATGTCTAAAAAACAACTTTTTGGTTTTATTTGACTCTTAACCTCATGATTATAAGGTACGATTTCATAAAATAAGTGCAGTAATTTTAAAATAAGAGGCATATAACGTCGCTGATACGCTCGTAAAACCACAACAATCAATCACTCTAATGATATATGTTTTATATATGTTAGTGATTATTTGAATACTGGAAGGTACTTGTAGCCAATATTTATATGATTATTGTATTTGAATCTAAACCAATCTTATTCCCATTCTTGGGGTTGTGTTTTGACGAAAATTAAATAAATCATAGGACATTCTTTATTTATGTGGAATCCAAACCACAGCATGTGACTTTGCACATCGAAAATCTCGCATGCAATAATCAGAAATCGAGCTCGGTCCGTCTTTGTGAGAGACAAGCCGCTTGACTACTGCGCCATCACTACTCTATTGCCAATGATATGTCTGAGCCTAAAAATGTAACAAAAACATAAACAAATAACATATACACGTAGAATGCAAAGTGGCGTACTTGCTGAGTGTATCCCTGGTGGAACTGTGGAAGCGGCTTGCGTTGCACTCTGCTGTATGTCACAAAGGGAAGAGTTAATACAGCACTCCTGTGCTTTGTGAACGACCAGCATTTCAGAATGAGTACATTAACCTCGAAGCTTCTACTTTTTAATCTGTATCCCTTTCGTTTGGTCGTAATGAGCACTGTCGTAGCCCTACTGTGTTTTGAAGCGTAATTCACTAATGCATTCTTTTCTGGCAATACACTCTATTCGGATAAGTGGAAGCTGTTTAATTAAAGAGCCAGGTAGAGCTAGAAAGGAAAACTATTGGACCTCCCAGGCAACAATTGTCACGAAAAGTTTACACGACCTGCCGAATGATAGGAGTCGCTGCAACAGCTCGCATTACAATATTTAGTTCGGAAGTTTATGCACTGAAGATACTTATTCATATGGACTGTTTTTGTTGTTTGAGTATTGAGACTTTTGACTGGTTTGATGCCGATCTCCATGCCTCCCTGTCCTGAGCTGATCGTTTCAATTTTACATAGCTACCACATCCTACAACCAAGGCAATCTGTTTAACATATTCTAACCTTGGTGACCGGGTGAGTTAGTCGTAATCGTTACGGCGTGGCTGTAGGCATTCGCTCACATCCGGGAGGCGAGGAGGTTCGAATCCCCCCGCCGGCAACCTTGAAAATGGTTTTCTGTGGTTTCCCATCTTCCTTCCAGGCAAATGCCGGGGTTGGTCCCTAACTATAGGCCACAGCCGCTACCTTCCAATTCCTCGTCTATACATTAACACTTTCCTCCCCCGACAACACTCCACACGCAACGGTTCTTGTAGCTCACCCAATGGGCGTCCGTATAGAAGCAGCTACAAAAACTCTGGCGAGCCGAACATGTCCTCAGACACTCCCGGCACTAAAAGCCATTAGATAAAAAAAGACCTTGGTCAATCCTACAGTTCTTATCCTCGACCCTTCCTTCCATAACTACTGTAAGTTTTATATTCCTGAGGCTCTTGGCATTTGTTCAACCAACTTATCTCTTCTCTTTATTAGCAGTCGCCAGAAACATCTCACCTCTGCCACTCGTCTTAATACCTCTTCATTTGTTGATGTTTAACATCTAACCACTCGGTATCTGGATATTTTGTAGCACTCGGTAGCTCGACATTTTTGTGGGAGTGATTTTGGAAAAGAGACGGAGGTGGATGGGACGGAAGTAGATGGGACGGAAGTGCTTGGGACGGAAACAATGAGCGCGCGCGGTAGCGGAGATCGGTACAACGACGTACTGTAAGCCTTGTGACGATGTGGAATGTAAATCGCATGCGGTTTACCTCAAGGTTTGGAGGCCCCATTAAAGAAATTCCTACAATAAATCATCTTCAAGTTGTCGTTCTTTGGTGTGAAAATATTCATTATATCATATTTGCTGAAAACAATTACGATTTATTAAATCTTCATACGTATGCTGTATTCTTATTTAATGTAAGCACTCGATACTTCGAGTGCTATATCGCATCAACCAACACTCCAAACAACGTCGGAATTCAGTTTATTAACACCGACTACTAACAATAATTGAAACTTCGTTGGTCTAAACGTATTACTGGGAGAAAAGCATTTAATATACCTACTGCACACCTAATTTTTAATCGCGCCTATACTTGGCAGTGCGCTATATCTGCAATAAGAGGCCATTTTCAATAACACCGCTGGCATGGGTTCACTAACTGACCGGTATAAAGCGCAGCTCGCATCAAGTAGGCAGTGGATTGCTCCCGCATACAGTTGCAGGTATATGTCACTACTGCAGATGCATTGGAGAATCCTTTCATGTTTGCTGGCACAAGGTAGTACTATGAGTTCAATCTTAAAAAAAAAAATGCGAGTAAGTAATATGGAATTATTCGAATAACATGTCAGATGTTACACACCATGTGAGACTACTGTAAGGCTCGTAATTATTTTTATTCTATCTACTCATCTGATCATCATTCTCCAGTAACACTACATTTGAAATGCTTCTATTCTCCTCTTTTCTGCTGCTCCATCAGTCCAAGTTTCACTTCCATAGAGCGCGATGCTCCAGACAAAGTCTTTGACTTTCTAATACCTAGATCTATATTTGATGTCACCATATTTCTTTTCTGTAGAAAATATTCTTTTGTCTTTAGACTGACCATGAGTGGTAGTTAGGTATTGTTGTTTTAAGGAGCGGAACTACGAGGTCATCTGAACATGAGTTGTGAAGATACCCATGCGCCTGCAATAACCTCATTCCGATAGTATTCAATAGGCCTATCGTATGCAAAAGTACATCAAAATTCTTAAAAATGTGAGAAAATTACTCAAAAATTATAAAATAGTCCTATAAATTCCATAAAATTACCAAATAGTGATGAATACTTTTAGAAAAGGATATAAAAAAGGTACGAGCCTTGCAGTAGTCGCATATGATGTGTAACATGTTATCCTACTATGAAATTGAGACGAAATATATGTGAAGTCATCTGATATGTTATCCTACTCGTGTACTACACAGCTTGGACATTCTTAAAATGTTAATTTACGCTCCGATTTCATACTGGTACTATGATGAATGTATAGATTCAATTGGAGATATGCTACTGTCACACTTGTTTGAACAAACATCACATTTATATTGTAAATTAGGAGGAGGAATGAAACCATAGTGTCTAGCCTATCTATAGACTACTAGAAATAATGTTCAATAAAATCAAATTTCCCAACTCCTGCTTGGTGCAAACTTTTGTAATTACAATTAGATAAATCGTAAGTTCATGTAGATTCCGTTAAAATGATGAATAATGCTATGATATGTATCGTTTAAATCGTTAATCCGGTAGCCAAAATATTTGGCGGGACTGGGGTTCGAACCTGAGACCTCATGATTCGCAGACCAAGATGATGTCCACGCAGTCATTACAACCACAGAAATTTAGAGTACAAGATAGTTACTTATTTTCACGTGCCGGTAATAATATGGAAGTATTTTTTTAATGCTCCATTAATATTTTGCTTTTTTTCGATAATGTTCCTGCGTGGAATTGAGTTTTAATTTAGTTATAAATACGCCTGCTTGACACTAAAGGGAATTCCTATAGTGGTCCATGAAAGGCTAGCCGAGTTCCCGTATAAAACATCGATATATATTATATTGATCACTGCATTACCGCAACGTGGGTTAATATCTGAATAGCCATTGTGCAGAAACATAATACCTGCTTTGCCGACTAGTTACAATGTTTCATATTCAAGCATATCATCATTTAAGTACCGATACGAAGACTTTTAACAAGTGGTTTGTGTTTCAATCAGTTGACACCAGAGTTCCCATGAGCGTTTACCGTTTAGTATGAAAGTGTTGAGCAAAGTTACTCGGGGAGTAAATGCCCAACACTTTTATCCAGAGATTGAAAAACAGACTCTTAATAAATCATATTTTTTTCAGCAAATATGATATAATGCATATTTTTACACCAAAGAGCGACAACTTGAAGATGGTTTATTGTAGAAATATCTGTAATGGCGCCTCCAAACATTGAAGTAATCCGTATGTGATATACATTCCACATGGCCGACAGTGCGTCATGGTACCAATCTACGACACCGCGCGCTCATTGTTTCCTCTTATTACTGCCAGCTGGATCGCATCACTCCTGGCTGATTTACCAAGAGAGATGCGATGCAGCTGGCAGTGCGTCTTACACACTTCCGTCCGATCTACTTCTGTCCGATCCACTTCCGTCCCATTTTTCAATATCACTCCCACAAAAATATCCAGCAACCGAGTGGAAAGATGTTATACATCAAAGAGAACGACCAAAATGACGTAATAAATTAGCATTTCTACAATGTGGGAACTATGTTCACGATTTCTGTATAAGTTAGCAATGGCTGTGGTGAACTATTTAGTAGATGACATGTCATCAAAATCTGCGCCCTTGTAATAAGCATTCCCTCGGAAGTGAATTTGAATGAGCTCCTAGGAACTGGCGTTGCCTGGCAACAGCTATCCGTTTCATGAAGTTCCCTCGAGGGGAAATGGTCCCTTTGGGGCCTGTTGAGTTCATATTCTCCCATCATGAGGATTGAAATGAGCTTTCTATAATCCTTTTACAACTAATTCAATATTTCGGCTAGATTAGCCTATGGTAATGTACCAAGAGGCTTTAAAGTAGGGTATGGAAAAATCTGTACTAATTTCAAGTTGACAGTGTTATCCACAGGGCTCCAAAAGTGTGCAAACTTAGGTTCATATCGGTGATATGATTTATGTTTGTATAAGGATCAGACAAATAAATAGACAGACATGATTCTAATTTATATATACGAGGGCTATCTTTTTTCGAAGTCCGATCGGTAGTGACATCCAAACCAGAGTATCAGATGAAGCTTTGCGCAGATGTATTGCGCAGCGTCTCTAGTATGACCGATGATCGCGTCACGTTGTACAAATCAGTCGTAAGCGCGCAGTGTGCAAGGAAACATGCCGAGAACAATAGCGTCGCGCGTCAAATGTGAAGTGCGTGCTGTAATTCGCTTCTTCATGCGGAGGGGAGCAACGCAGCTGAAATTCAGCGATGATTGTGTAACGTGTACGGTGAAACAGTCATGAGTGACAGCAAAGTGCGGCAATGGTGCAAGAATTTTGATGCAGGGCGTACAGATTCTTCAGGATCAACGAAGGGTGATTCAGAACAAGCGAAAAGGAATGTTGTCATCAGGCATTGTTCTTCAAGACAACGCTCGGGCCCACACTGCAGCTGCAACAAGGAACCTCCTAGGCGTTTACGATGAGAAGTGTTTGATTACCTACCATAGATCCCGGACTTAGGACCATCTGATTTTTATCTCTTTCCTCACATGAAAAAGTGCCTAGGATGACAGCATTTTGGCACAGACGATGAGCTGTAGACCAGCGTATAAACTTGGCTGGAGGCACAGGCGGTGACCTTCTATGACTAGGGGATTGGAAAGTAGATACCACGTTACGTCAAGTGCCTAAGATGAGTAGCGACTGTGTAGAGAAGTAGGTGGGAGGTGTAGCTAAACGTTGTAAATAAAACATGGTTGATTTTCACTGTGGTTTTCATTTCATGATCGACCGGTCTTGAAACAAGTGGTTCCGTGAAGAACTATACAGCCTATTTTCATATATCCTACATACAAAATTTCAGTTTGATTGCTGTAATAGATTCGTAGATATTGAGAACCATCTAAATATTTCGGTTGGTCACCAAGTTTGATTTTTATATATGCAGGCCATAGAGTTATGTTCTATTAGATGACGATTTTTGCGTAGGTTCATTATTCAAACGTTCACTTCGATCGTATGATTAATACACGATAAATAAAAACTTAATTATAAAATCGCGCACAGCCGTCATCTTGAGGTTATGTGAACAATTGAACTAAATTCGATGACAGTGCATTACAATGTGTATAAACATTTAATGTACCATATTTAACTGCGCTGAGATGGTCAAATCACGAGAAAAGTCTATTAAAATGTTTCACCTTCGCATGGCCGCCATGTTCGTTTTGTATTTTACAGGTTTTTGGAAGTCTCATAGCTGAACTTCTAGTAATACCCCTTTTCACAGTACAAGATTTCAGGGTGATATCAGTAATAGTTTCGGAGATATAGAATGCCGGTGAAATATTTTGCACAGCCGCCATGTTTTGGATTGGTCTTCTTCTTCTTCTACCTTATCCGATACGGACGTTGGCTACCACCATGGCTAACACCTTCTTATCCTGTGCAATCCTGAAGAGTTCCGTGGAAGACAGCCCAAACCACGTTTTTAAATTATCCATCCAAGTTATTCGTCTCCTTCCTGGTCCACGCCGTCCTTCAATTTTACCCTGAAGTATAACTTGGAGCAGACGGTATTTTGGATTCCTCATCATGTGTCCCAAGTATTCCAATTTCCTCTTCTTAATTGTGTTTAACAGCTCAGGTTGGCTGCTCACACGCTGAAGAACCTCGGCATTACTCACATGTTCTGTCCACGAAATTTTAAGAATCCGCCGCTATATCCACATTTCAAAAGCTCGAATCTTCTTTTCTGTAGCTACGGACAAGGTCCAAGCTTCAACACCATAAAGAAGGGTGGAGACAACATAACACTTCACAATTCTTTTCTTAAGCGTCATACTGAGGTCTCGACAGCATAGTAGTTGTTTCATTGTCATAAAGATGGATCTAGCCTTCTCTATACGGCATCTTATTTCAACCGAAGGTTCCCAATTCTCATTAATATTCTGTCCTAAATAAACCAAACTCTTGACTCGCTCAATCTGATGTTCATCGACTAAAAGGACTTGTGACAATGCTGGTTTTCGCGATATTAACATATATTTTGTTTTCTTAATGTTGAGGTCAAAGTCATATTGTTTACTCTTTTGATACACCATAGTAACAATCTCTTTAAGTCCATCGAAACTATTTGCAATCAATACAGTATCATCTGCGTACCGTATATTATTAATATAATTACCATTGACCTTAATACCTTGTTTAATGCCATCAAGTGCCTCGGAGAAAATCTGTTCTGCATAGATAATATAAAGAAGTGGTGAAAGAATGCATCCTTGTCTCACACCACGCATTATTTCCACTGATCTCGATATATGTCCATCAATTCTGATACTAGCCTTTTGACCCCAGTATAAATTAATGATGATCCGAATGTCTTTCTCATCTATTCCTGAGTTCTTGAGTGCATTATACAACTTATCATGCTGACAACGGTCAAAGGCTTTTGCATAGTCAAGAAAACATGCATATACATCCTGATTCACCTCACGGCATCTCTGGAAAAGAACTTGAAGCGCAAATAATGCCTCACGAGTTCCTAGACCGTTGCGGAACCCAAACTGCGTGTCACTGATATTCATCTCGCATTTCCTGTATATGCGATTATGGATAACTTTGAGAAATATCTTGAGCACATGACTCATAAGACTGATTGTCCTGAAGTCACTACATGACTTAGCCATCGGTTTCTTCGGAAGAGAAATAAATGTAGACAAGAGCCAGTCTTCTGGTAATATGCCCGTGTCGTATATCTTGTTATATAAATTAGTGAGCGTCACAATGCTATCATCATCCAAGATCTTCAATAATTCCACTGGAATGTCATCTTGACCAGGAGCCTTACCATTTTTCGCTATCCTAATCGCATATTTCACTTCATCCATGGTGATCATGGGTCCAACAACTGAAGGAATTTCGGGTCGGGAAGGACGATGATCATCATTAAAAAGCTCTTGTATATATTTCTCCCAAACCTGTAATTTTTCTTCAACTTCAAATACCGTGTTACCTTGACTATCAACTAAGTTGACTGTGTTTCTTTTCCTGTATCTACCTGAAACTTCTTTGATTTTCTTATGGACCTGGAAAGTATCATATTTACTATTAAGTTCTTCAATTTCTTTGCACCTATCTGACATCCAAACTTCCTTGGCTTGTCTGATCTTATTCTTTATCAATCTATGAATAAATCAATATTCTTCATTATCTCTTCCTTTGACTTCTCTTCGTTTATCCATTAGATTCAATATTTCATCCGTCATCCATGCCTTCCTTTTTTATGTTGTCTCTTGTTCTTAAGAAAATGATCTCCAACCCTCTTCAATGAGGTTTTAAAAGTGTCCCAAAGTTCCAAGGGCTGCATGTCATTTGAATTCAACGTCTTAAGATCAGTGGCAAAGGCAGCAGCCACCTGTCACCTTGTATTTATTTCCCGAAGGGCATCAGTATCATATTTATTTTGTGTTGTTTTTATCGGAATCTTGTTAAGCCGGACACAAATTTTGCTAATGAGAGGATTGTGGTCAGAAGGAACATCTGCTCCTGGATAGGTTTTTACAAAAATCACGCTGTTTCTAAATCTGTTTTTAATTAGAATGAAATCAATTTGATTTCTTATTATGTTTTCTGGACTATCAGCAGGTGCTTTCCACGTATAAAGTCTCCTGGCAGGAAGCTTAAACCAAGTATTAGCAATGACAAAGTTCTCCTCTCTACAAAACTGCACTAAACGATCCCCTCTATTGTTTCTTTGCCCGAGACCCCACTGGCCCACAATGTGTTCTTCAGAACCTTTCCCAACCTTTGCATTAAAATCTCCCATAACAAGGGTTACATCATGTTCTTTGGTGTCTTTGAGGACGGTCTGAATTTGGGCATAGAATTCCTCAACAACTTCATCGCTTTTGTCAGTAGTAGGGGCATACACTTGAAAGAGATTAATGTGGAAAGCTTTACCACGTAACTTTAACATCATTATTCTACTGGAGAATGGTATACAACTGATAACAGCAGACTGCAAACTTTTGTCCACTATAAAACCCACTCCATGCAAATGCCTGGCATCATTATTACCACTGTAGTATATCATGCAATCCTCCACATTACAATCTCCTGTCCCCGGCCATCTCATCTCACTTATACCCATTATGGACACATTCATCCTCTTCATCTCATGAATTGTATTGTGAATCTTTCCTGCTTCAAACATACTCCGTACATTCCACGTTCCTATCTTCAGGGCTGACTGGGAGATTCTTCGCACCCTCTGACCACTTAAGGTCTGCCCGGGACTAAGGGCCAATGTAATTGGGATTTCAGCCATGAAGATTATCCTGGGGAAAAATAATTGAGGTGGTTTCCCGTTGCCTTCCTCAATGCGCAGTAACCACATCACATTCCAACATCCAAGGATGCCATGATATGATGCTGCTGTTTGCTGATGCAAGGTCGACAGATCGATCTTGTATCAACAATAATGATATAGCTGCTGCCACTATATCATGTCCTCAGTTGATCCGCGGGTGCAAGCACCACTCTCAACAAGAGCCCCTATCAGCTATTGGGACGCGCCGTGTCGGGGTTGAGGACTTCCCCGCCCAGATCCATCTTCCACAGAGTACAGAAAAGCCCTTACTCAGTACAGAGCTCCTCCCCCATGGAAGCTGCACCTGGCACGGTTGGATTGGTCAGACGAAATAAAATTTGAAGGTAACGGTCGGGATCGGCCGTAGTAGAGTTTCGTTGCGATAGCTCCAGCCGTTTATAAGGTATTAGAGGGACACGCATACACGGACAAAAGGTGATCTCATAAGCCTATATAATATATAAAAGTGAAAGTCTGTCTGTCTGTCTGTATGTATGTATGTGGGTTGGTTCCGTATACAAATCTACACCGTTCCACCAATCTCAACCATGTTTTGCATACACATAGTTAAGGACCCAGAAGGAACCGCTGGCTACATGAATTTTTGATAGTCTTTCTCATTCTTCTGATTTCGGTCCTTTTGTACTCGAGCAAAGGCTAATATAAAGTCATAAAATATACTCATGAAGGAATGCCAAGGCAGATCATTTCCATGGCAACATAGCTCAAGTCGAGACACGGCCGACTGGATGCGAATTGCGCTTTGCACTACCGGTATAGAAAATGAGGATCTTTACTTGAAATCCCGTTAGTTACTTAACTGCTCACACAGCACTGTCAACAGGGTATAGCATAACAAAGACTTGACACTATCTACTACATATTTGTCAAATACCACTCACTCACTCACTCACTCACTCACCCATTCATTCATTCATCACGAAATCTCAGAAACCACCGAACGGATTGGAATGAAATTTGGTATGCAGCTTCCTCAAGGGCCGCAAACGCCCACTAAGAAAGGATTTTTGGATATTCAGGTTCTAAAGGGGTGTTAAGGGGGTAGACCTTCATTTCATTGAATAGCAATATCTCCCGATTGGTTTCATTGGGGATGTGATACTCGGCATATAATCTCATCATTAAAAAAAAAATAAGAAGACACGTGTCTGAGGGTTTTACGAAGTGGTGTATATTATGAGGTGAAAGGGGTGAAAAGTGGGGGTTGAAAGATTCCTAATGGAGCGTGTATCTCTTAAACGACAAAGGCGAGGAGTTTGAAACTCAGCGAAAAAAAAACAGCATAAAAATAAGTAAATAGGTTTTTGACCGTATTTTCATAAATCCAATTTATGGGGCCCATGGGGAGGGGTGAAATTCTGGGGGAAAAAACAGGAAAGAAAGTGTCCTAACTGATTGACTGACTGACTCACTCATCAAAGTCAGGGGGGAAAAACTTTTTAAAGTAAGTAAATAACTGTTCGACAGTTTTTTTTCATAAATCAAATTTAAGGGGTTCATGGGGAGGGGTGAAATTCTGAAAAAAGAAAATTGAAAGAAAATGTCTTGACTCACTCACTACTTACTCATCACCGCCCAGCCAAAATTATTGAAGTTAGAAACATGACAGTTTCGGGAAATGTTCATTGTATGTCAAAACCGTCTACTAAGGGAGAATTTTCGGATATTCAGGTTCTAAAGGGGTCTTAAGGGGGTTAAACCTACATTTCATTGAATAACAATATCTCCCGATTGGTTTCATTGGGGTATGTGATACACGGCATATAAACTCATCATTAAAAAAATAAGAAGACACGTGTCTGAGGGTTTTTCGATGTGGTGTATATTATGAGGTGAAAGGGGTGAAAGATGGGGGTTTAAGGATTCCTAACGGAGCGTGTAACTCTTTAACGACATAGGCGAGGAGTTTGATACTCAGCGGAAAAAAATCAGCTTAAAATAAGTAAATAGGTGCCTTTTTTCTTTTTCATAAATCCAATTTAAGGGGCCCATGGACGGGGTGAAATTCTGGGAAAGAAAACAGGAAAGAAAGTGTCCTAACCGATTGACTCACTCTTCAAACTCATGGGGAAAATCTGCTTAAAATAAGTAAATATGTGTTCGACAGTGTTTTTGATAAATCAAATTCAAGGGGTTCATCGGGAGGGGTGAAAACCTGAAGAAGAAAAAATTAAAGAATATGTCCTGACTCACTCACTCACTCATCATCGCCCAGCCAAAAATATTGAAGATGGAAACATGGCATTTTGGGTATATGTTCGTTGTATGTCAAACCGTACACTAAAGGAGGAGTTTTGGATATTCAGGTTCTAAAGGGGTCTTAAGGGGGTAAAACCAGCATTTCATTGAATAACAATATCTCACGAGTGGTTTCATTTGTGGATGTGATATTCGGCATATAAACTAATCATTAGAAATAAGCAGAAATGTGTCTAAGGGTTTTTCGATGTGGTGTATTATTATGAGGTGAAAGGGGTGAAAAGTGGGGGGTTGAAGGATTCCAAACGGAGCGTGTAGGCCTATCTCTTAAACTACACAGGCGAGAAATTTGAAACTCAGCGAAAAAAATCAGCTTAAAAAATAAGTAAATCTGTGTTCAACCGTTTTTTTTTCATAAATTAATTTAAGGGGCCAATGGGTTGTGGTAAAATTCTGGGGGAGAAAAGGAGAGAAAGTGTCCTAGCTGACTGACTAACTCACTCACTCATCAATCTCAGGGGAAAAGCAGCTTAAAAATAAATTAATAGGTGTTCAAGCGTTTTTTCATCAATCAAATTTAAAGGGCCCATGGGGAGGGGTGAAATTCTGGTAAAAATAATTGAAAGAAAATGTCCTGTCTGACTCACTCACTCATCACGCCCAGCGAAAACTATTAAAGTTGGAAACATGAAATTTTGGGAATATGTTCGCTGTTTGTCGAAAACGTCAACTAAGAAATGATTTTTGTTTATTCGGGTTTAAAGGAGGTGTTAAGGGGGTAAACATGCATTTCATTGAATAACGATATCTCATGAATTGTTTCTTTGGGGATGTGATATTCGGTATATAAACTAATCATTAAAAATAATCAGACATATGTCTAAGGGTTTATCGATGTGGTGTATATTATGAGGTGAAAGGGGTGAAAATTGGGGGTTGAGGGATTCTTAACGGAGCGTGAATCTCTGAAACGACATAGGCGAGAAGTTTGAAATTCGGCGGGAAAAAACAGCTTAAAACACAAGTAAATAGGTTCTACCGTTTTTTCATAAATCCAATTTAAGGGGCCCTTGGAGAGGGGTGAAATTCTGAAAAAAAAAAAAAAAAAAAAAAAAACCAGGAAAGAAAGTGTCCTAACTGATTGACTCACTTACTCACTCATCAAACTCAGGGGGAAAACAGCTTTAAATAAGTAAATAGGTGTTCGACCGTTTGTTTCATAAATCCAATTTAAGGGGTTCATGGGGAGGGGTGAAATTATCAAAATTAAAAGAAAGAAAATGTCCTGACTAACTCACTCACTCATCATCGCCCAGCCAAAATTATTGAAGTTATAAACATGAAATTTTGGGGATATGTTCGTTGTATGTCGAAAACGTCCACTAAGGAAAGAGTTTTGGATATTCAGGTTCTAAAGAGGTGTTAAGGGGGTAAACGTGCATTTCATTGAATAACAATATCTCACGAGTGGTTTCATTTGGGGATGTGATACTTGACATATATACTAATCATTAAAAATAAGCTGACACATGTCTAATGGTTTTTCGATGTAGTGTATATTATGAGGTGAAAGGGATGAAAAGTGGGGGTTGAAAGATTCATAACGGAGCGTGTATCTCTTAAACGACATAGGCGAGGAATTTGAAACTCGGAGGAAATCAATCAGCTTAAAAATAAATAAATTAATTAAATAAATAGTTGTTCGACCGTTTTTTCATAAATGCAATTTAAGGGGCCTATGGGGAGGGGTGAAATTCTGGAAGAAAAACGTCCACTAAGGAAGGACTTTTGGATGTTCACTCTCATCGACCAACCAACACTACTAAAGTTAGAAGAATTATATTTTGGGGATATGTTTGTTGTGTGTCTAAAACGTCTACTAAGGAGGGATTTTTGGATATTCAGGTTCTAAAGGGGTATTAACGGGGTTAAACCTGCTTTTCATTGAATAACAGTATGACACGACTATGACGCGAGCGAAGCGAGGCTAAAATAGAGATGGTGTGTGTCTGTGTATTACTCAATCACGCAAGTACCACTGGTCCGATTTACATGAATTGTACATGGAAGTAGCTGATTAACCTGGTTAACATATAGGTTACTTTTGATTTCAATACTTTGAACTATTTAAAGATAGCGACCATTTTAGTGACGTCACAACACCCTTTGGTTTCAAACGTTCATATTTCCATTTCAAATAAAAAGAGAACGCTAAGAAATAGCAAACTTTTGATGGCATATACGAGGTTTAAAATTACAATTTCTATCCGAAAGGTATCTCCAACGGTTAGCGAGTAAAACCTAAATTTGTGCTATAAAACACGGTCAACGCCGAGCGGTGTAGTTGGACAAAATGTTCCATCCTTAATCTCCCTCTGCGCAGCACCTCGCCTATCCCCTGTTTTAACTGTCACCTTCACATATTAATTTATTTATGACGCGTAGCGAAGCACGGGTACTTCAGCTAGTTTTTTCATAAAATGAAAATTGGCTAAAATAGCCATCGTAGATTATATTACATTGCTCTTTGGCTGCAATTATTACAATATTTGTATTTATTTATTTATTTATTTATTTTTATAGTTTACCGACAGTGGTAGCTACGCTCATTAACGCACAACGATAGGCCATGGGGCCAAGCTCTCTGCGGAATCGGTAGACGTAGGTTCGAGCCCCACCGTCGGCCGTCCTTGAAATGGTTTTCCGTAGTTTCCCATTTTCAACTCCAGACAAATGCTGGGTTGGTTCCTTCTATCAGGCCACGGCTGCTTCCTTCCACATCCTTGCCCAGTTGTATTCATCCTCATTCATTTCATCTCTCATTAATTCATCTTATGATGTTGGCGTCAGGAAGAGGATCCGGCCGTATAAAACAACTATCACAAAGACTCTCATCACATTTCATCTCCGATTCCTAAGAATGCTGTACTGTTTCGTCTCGTGTTGTAGGTCGGTATACAGCGGGAAAGCTAATGGTCAAAGATAAGAAGAAACAAGAGGTAAGTGTGGAGGATTCGTTCTAAGTACTGCAGTGCACTGTGCATAAAATCAACATTGTCACAGGCGGGTCTAGTCTTGATGAAAATATGTACCTTGAACAATCCATTACCTCTTAATTGCAGCTCTGTTTGGCGAAATACGTGTACAGAAGGCAGACGTCTATTTGGAAACACCTGCGCGTACCGTCTGTAAGCTGCATGCTTCGACTGAATTACGACCAGATTCTCCATAGATTAAGATCATGTCTGTGTACTCATCGTTGCTGAACACGTCGACCATTGTTGATATGTTGACAGAAATTTACTGTAGTGCTGCTGTACCAAGTACCAGACTACTACTTTGCGATCGAAAATGAGGCCTCTGGCGTATAACGTAAGTTAGTGTAAAGTGTAAGAACGATATTGGCTACCACGATTTGTTGATTTTTTAAAACTACGTGAATGTATTTCAATTTATTGCTATAATAGAAAAAATATCCTCAAAGTTATCCCCTTTCCGCATTAGCACATAGTTAATATCCGTCTGGTATCGAATTTTCCGGGTAACCGCAGATATCTGCATCCACTTAGGGCTTTAGCAGTAAATGTCTAATACATAATCTATTTACAACAAGAGAACTTGCCATATCATTTAAACTGTATTGACTTCATAATGAATTATTGCTTAACACTTCGTAAAGCAAAAGAAGCGCATTAAAAAGAGCTTTGCTCCTAAGCATTGTCAAGAGCAGCAACTCGTCAAACGTAACTGTTTCGCGGGTTGCAATGCTCCTGCTAGACTCGCACAATATCCCGCTCAATTTGGTATCAGGAAGTGTTCAGGCTAACTTGATGTATTGATATTTCTCTTCATTAAAGTGTTCATTAGTCACATGTACTTTGATGTATATGAAGTTTGTCTGATAACCTGTGTTTCTGTGATGACTTTTGAATATGTGCACGTCTAATTACATAAGTGCCCCGGAGTTTAAAATAAGGTACTATCCCAGCATTTGTCTGTAATGCGTCTGAGAAACCTTGGGAAAATATCACACTTATAATAGCCTCTGTTAACCTAGGGATTCGAACTTTGCATCTCAGAGCGTCAACTCCTCAGTTCACTCGTGGAGTGCCGTGGAATGCCAGCTACGTAAGTCGCTTGGGATCGAGTTGGGACACGATGATCTCTGTTCAAAATTGGAGCAATGAACTTAAGCCAAGAGAATTAAAACCGCAGGTTTAAGAAACAGGAAAAATGTGTTTCAATTCTGAGGTAACAGTCAATTCATATTTTTGTTAAAGCCAGCCAGCCTTAAGCTTACATTAATTCCTAATTGCGCCCCAAGTTTTACTACCTGTTACTCACAATGGAGATGAATAAACAGGTTATGTGGCTTCAAATGTGATATTTGTAGTGAGCCATGATTAATTTAAAAAACATTCAGTGTGTAAGGAAGTGTAAGCGTTGGAAGTAGAATTTTATTTATATTTGGGAATAACCCACTTGCTGCCTTTCCCTATGAAACACAACATATAAATGTTGAGTTCCTGTTACGATGTATAACTGTCTATTTATATATGGAGCACATGATATTAACATCCTTATTCCCTAGCCATATTATTAAACGGGTATTTGTTTCATTGTTCTCTCCAGAAATCTTGCTCAGATGACATACGATTGGCTACCTATAGTAAAGTAGTTGTAGAATAATAAATGGGTTTAGCGGCATCTTGAATATTTATCCCCGTGTACTTGTGTAAAATCTATCTGATAACTTGTGTCATTGTGATGGCAGTATTATTTTATTTGTAAATGAGGCTAGAATAGAGAAGGAGGCGGTCGTGGCCTTAAGTTAGGAATAATCCTGGCATTTTCCTGGGGGTATAAGTGGGACACCACATAAAACCACTTCTATGTTGGCTGAAGTACGAATCGAACTCAGCTCTACCCAGTTTTGACTCTCGAGGATGAGTGCACACCGTTCCACCTCTCACAATCAGACCAGAATTACATTTCTTGGCAGAGCTGGGAATGGAACCAGGACCTTCAAGAAGACAGCTAAGAATACAAGCCATTACACTAAGAGGTGATCGGCTCATCTACAGGGCATCTATCTATTTATCACTATTATGAAACAGAACGGCGATCAAAGCTAAGTCCATCCTGTACAAACTGATAAATGCAAAGCACATCGATAAAATGAAGGATTAGGGGCAGTTGACCTGGTAGTTGCGCCCCTTAAAACAACAATAACTAACTAAAATGAAGGTTAAATGCGGAACATCCCTGTTTCTCGTATTATGTTGTATCATCTTCATCGCCCAAGCATTTTATATGCATTTTTAAACCACTGATTTTATATTGTCTTGAGCTACAATGCAGACATTTACGATGCTATCCATATTTACAAATGGAATTCAGGGTTTCTTCATTGTTTTGTTATTTTAAAGAAGGCTTTCCAGTCGGTAAACAAAAATTGTGTGCAATTACATTAGGCGGGAAAACAAGTATTTACATGCCCTAACCTGAAAGAAAAAATATATTATTACAAAAACAAATAGTTCCATGAAGAACTATACAGCCTATTTTCATATATCCTACTTATGTTAACTGCCACTATGAACATACAAAATTTCAGTTTGATTGCTGTAATAGATTCGTAGATATTGAGAACCGACTAAATATTTTGGATGGTCGCCATGTTGGATTTTATATATGTAGGTCCCAGAGTTATGTACTGTTACATGAAGATTATTGTGTACGTGTAGCATTCAAATTTCAATCGCATGATTAGGACACAAGAAGTAACCAGGAGATTTTAAAATTTCGCACAGCTGCCATCTTGTGGTTATGGAAACAATTGAAATAAATTAGATGCCAGTGGATTAACATTCGTATAAGGATTTACTGTACCAAGTTCCACTGCACAAGGATGGTTAAATTGCGAGAAACGTCCATGTGAATATTTATACTTCGCGTCGCCGCCATGTTGGATTTGTGATCACCAGGTTATTTAAAGTCCTATAGGTGAACTTATGTTCATAGCCCCTACGAACATAAAGAAATTCAGTTGGATTGCTATAATAGATTCGTAGATATTCAGAGCCGTCTAAATATTTCGGATGGTCGCCATGTAGGATTGTTTGTATAGGCCATGGAGTCATGTACCATTAAAGGAAAATTATTGCGTAGGTTCATTATTCAAACATTCACTTCGATCGCATGATTACGACACAAGAAATAAAAACTTAATTTTAAAATTCGCACAGCTGCCATTTTGAGGTTATGTAAACAATTGATCTAAATTGGATACCAGTGCATTAAAATGTGTATAAACCTTTCCTGTACCAATTTTCATTGCGTTTGGAACATTAAATGGCCAGAAAGATCTATTTAAATTTTCAAATTCGCTTGACCGCCATGTTCGTTTTGTAGTTAACCGGTTTTTGAAAGTCTTATAGATGAACTTCCAGTAGTGCCCTTTATCTCCGTACAAAATTTCAGGGCGATACCACTAATAGTTTCAGAGATATAGAATGCCGGTGAAATATTTCGCACATCCGCCATCTTGTGGTCATGTAAACAATTGAACGAAGTTTGATGTCGATTCATTACAATGTGTATAAACATATACTGTACCAAGTTTTATTGCGTTTGGTTTCATTGAAGTGTTAAATGATTCACAGGAATGGACTTTACAAGAGAAGAAATTCCAGACATGCTTACATTTCAAAATAAGATTGAAAAATTCAGGGGGTTTCAGGAAAAATATAAAAAGCGTTTTGACTGATGAGATAATGAATGAACACATGAAGAATCATTGGAAATTTAAAATCAATCAAGAAGTCAAAATCATGAGGAAATAATTTCGCGTGGTCAATAAATGGCCGAAATCAAAGATTTAATAATAATAATAATAATAATAATAATAATAATAATAATAATAATAATAATAATCCTGGTCTACATATCACCATGCAGACGGCGGTCATCTTGGAGACCTGTTCCATTGTTCGCTCGTTTCTCAATGTGCCACCTTAAGAGAATTAGCCACCGTCTTGCAAACAAGCCGACGACATGTTGATATGTCCCACTTATGTGGTAAAATGAATGTGATAACAATAATAATAATAATATTAATAACAATAATAATAATAATAATAATAATCATAATAAGGCTGTGACTCGATGAGGCTGGTCGGATCGAGGCTCCTATTTATATAGTTTGTTTAGTTATTTCATGTCTACTTCAGTGTTTTATGGTTTGGAAGATGTTTTTGAGTGACTTACTGACAGTACACAGTGTTTAATAGTGATTGTTCGAGGTTTTTATAGTGATATTTGGATATCATATGTCTGTGCATGAAACTTGTTTACATGGTTGCCTAGGAATTGCTGGTACAGGTTAGGTTAACATTACCACAAATATTCCGTTTAAAATAGTTTAATCTATGCCCTGTATTGTGTGTTTATTACTCCGTTTACTCAATTAGTCCGATTGGGCCCCTATAACAGATATTAATTGTGTAATGTCGTTTATTTCGTTAGAAACAGGGGTTAGGATTGAGTTAAATGACATCAGTTGGATCACATATTTACAAAGAATCTGCGTCGATCAGTCAAAATAACACACTAGCATTCACAGGAGTGTTGTAAACCTTGCCATAGGTATCAAAGGCAATACCCAGGCAATACCTGGCTGAAGGTATAAAAAGCACACAGGAAAGGCAATAATAGTAATTTGCTTTAAGAAATGTCACTGCCTGTGATACGGCAGGTTACCTCTAGAACCACCGCTAGAGGTGACAATACGCAAACCGGTGGCAGTGGGATGACAAAGCTGCTGTCCAGCCACCAGTAGACCCGAAGAAGCTCCAGCAGCTCAAGACGATATTGGCGGTACACAAAATCTCGAGTCTCGCACCACGGCCGACTGAATGCGCTCATACCGGCCTAGACAATGAGACCTTTTTCATGAAATCTTGTTAGTTACTCAACTGCTCACACAGCGCTGTTCACCAAGCATTGCACGACTAAGACTTATCTCTACTTAGTGTAAAACAACGTCCCCGATTCTTGGATATCACGGGTAATCTCGAGAACCACTGGATAGATTTTGATGCGGCTTTCACCATTCTGTACAGGTAATATCGAGGAAGATTTCTGTAGAAAATAATTTATTTATGATCAAAGGGAGCCAAGCAGTAACGGTTTTAGATTTCAGTGAATAGGTCGAAGAAAGAACTTGACGTCCGTGCGCTTTTTAAGCTTACGCTGGACAAACCGTTAAAAATATCAATATACTATGAGTGTAAGAATTGTTCAGCATGAAAAATTGTACAAAAAAGTCCGCGTGAGCATATCTCTATCTTCGTTACATCGCCCACTATAAGTGTTTTTAGTTTTGGCGGGAAGGGGATTTGGCTTGCACCTCGCCATTCTTAAATTACGTCTGACAGGAATTCCTTGCACATTCATAACTGTTCCCAGGCGAAGCCGGGGCGGGTTGCTAGTGACACTATTATATTATCATTATAATTCCCACAATATCAAAATGCAAACTATACCACAAAATAAAATAGCGTGCTAATAAATCTAAGAGAAATTAGACATACCTTGCACCTCGTTACAGTTGAATTCGATCAGAATCACTCGGTTTTCATCAAAGTTTATGCATTTTTCTGCTGAACGGTTTGGAAGTTCGGCAACAGGAAACTTGGACTGTTATTTACTTAAAATATTCATTTTTGTATTTTTGTACTATTTGTGTTCATGATTTCATTACATTGTCAGAATTACCGACAGTAGTGGCTACGCTGGCTAAAGCGCAGCGTTAGGCCATGGGGCCAAGCTCTCTGCTGACTCGGTAGACGCGTGTGTTCGAGCCCCACCGTCGGCCGTCCTTGAAATGATTTTCCGTGGTTTCCCATTTTTCAACACCAGGCAAATGATGGGACGGTACCTTCTAACAGGCCACGGCCGCTTCCTTCCACATCCTTGCCCAGTTTTATTCATCTTCATCCATTCCATCTCTTATCCTGACGCGCAGGTCGCCCACGGGCGTCGACTAGAAAGACCTGCACTCGGCCTCTCAGGAGGCCACACGATTTTTTTTTGGTCAGAATTAATGCTTTAATTAGTAGGGTATACTATTCAGTGTACCTATTATAAATAAAAACCGTGAGGTTTCTCACCTCCCCATATTACGAAACCCGGTTGCCTAATACGAGGAAAGTGCACTTTTAAAGTTAACAATACTATCAGAGGGTATTACAACATCAAACGTGCCCATATTTGTAATATATATAGTATATCGCCTGAGGTTTACATTGGTGAGAAAACCAAAATTATTCAGTTCCTTCTTATGTCTAATGTGAGCCCTATAAAAAACCTCCCCATATTTGGCGACTTTCCTCTACCCATTTTTAGAAGATACCTTATGCACTGGACAGTTGAATCCGTGATTAATTGTATAGGTAGCTTCGTAAGTCTCAGAACTCAGGAAGTCCTTTCTAGCAGCTTTCAAAGTTTCAAGGTAAGAAAGAAAATATTCCTCTAGCCAGTTTAGGCGACTGACATTTAATGAGAAAAAATGCAGTTGATCTGGATTTCTAGACTGAATATGATATGTGATGCTTACGCCATGCATAGCGAACCATTTATTAACGTTTTTCCAAAAAAATATGGTTGCTTCTGCGTCCATGAATGTGTACGCTTCCGGGTGCATGCCTATATTTTCTTTCAGTGTACTAATGGCACCAATAACTTCTGACGAGAACACTACCTTGGCACGCCGAACATTCATTTTTTCAAATTTAGTGGGTTCGATGTGTTTTTTAGTGAGGTGTCTGACCGGATTGACGATCTCACCCTTTTGCATTGTGTATAGTAATGACAAGTATTTCCCTGAAATTATTCCAGTACCATCAGTCATCTCTCGTTACAGAAACTGCGTTCTAATGTTTTTTTTTTTTTTTTTTTTTTTTTTTTAGAATGTGACAATGATCAAAACTAGGGAATACATTCCTAGACTCGTCGTATGGGTGATTGACCATTGGTTGCGAATTCCCTCCCCCTAAATGCCTCATCATTGTAGTGTTAGTTTTGTGATTATCAGAGACAGTTATTATAATTATGAACCCGCATTGTTCAACCTCGAGAATAACGTCCTGCAGGAGTTTATGTAAGTCCCGTCCTGACAGCTGCTTTGTGGAAAAGAAGGCACACGGTATCTGATAATTTGTCGAAAGATCTCTTAGCACAAAACACAACACACGATTGGCTGCTACTTGTTCCCGGCTGTAATTTTCATCCTCTCTTTCCTTTTGATGAGACGGTGCTCGAAATGTGTCCTTGTACCCGAAGAAGGTGCAAGGTATGTCTAATTTCTCTTAGATTTATTAGCACGCTATTTTATTTTGTGATATAAATTTTAATTTTGATAATGCGGAAATTATAATGATAATAATTATATAGTGTCACTAGCAACCCGCCCCGGCTTCGCCCGGGAACAGTTATGAATGTGCAAGGAATTCCTGTCAGACGTAATTTAAGAATGGCGAGGTGCATGATACACAAATCCCCCTTCCGTCCAAACTAAAAACACTTATAGTGGGCGATGTATCGAAGATAGAGTTATGCTCTCGCGGACTTTTTTGTAGAATTTCTCACGCTGAACAATTCTTACACTCATAATATAATGATATTTTTAACGGTTCGCCCAGCGTAAGCTTAAAAAGCGCACGGACGCCAGGCTATTTTTTCGACCTTTTCACTGAAATCGTTACTGCTTGGCTCCCTTTGGTCATAAATAAATTATTTTCTACACAAATCTTCCTCGAGATCACCTTTACAGAATGGTGAAAGCAGCATCAAAATCCATCCAGTGGTTCTTGAGATTACACATTTAATATACGTACTGTACAGCTGATTCCTTATCGCGCCTATAATGGGAGGGGAGTGCGCTCTACCGGCAACGAGTAGAAACTTTCCAATTACATGTAATACATGGGTTCTGACTGGGAATGTCAAGGCCGGTATAGAGCGCAGCTCGTATTCAGTCGGCCGTGCTCGCACCGCACCTGACGGCAGTGCCTTTTTAATAAATACAACCACTCTCGCAGGTAAGCCCAGAAAACACATGAAATGGGAAACTCATATGAATGAATATATCATGCGGGCATATTATCGAATAACTCGTCTTGAAACAGATATAACAAACTACCGCCAAGCCCTGCATTCGGCAGTATCCTCTGTTTAGCATCACTGAGCAACGAGTCGCGAATCAAAGAAGAGCAATTGTAAAGAATCATTTAGTTCCCGACCCAGTTCTGGATCGAATCAGACAGGAGATATCTCATGAACTATATCCCTCAGCTGCAAGTGGTGAAACTAGCCAAATAAATACTGATAATGAGGTCTCCATGAATGAATCGACTCACGTAAATGAACCTCATAATGGGGAAACAAGCCATCATTCCAAGATCCAAGACGAATTTAATTCAGCTCTGCTTGAATATGCAGGTACCCTACCCAGCGTCCAATCCTTCCGAGGCAGCAGTCTTCCCGCAAGTTTGCCTTGGTGTTGAAAGAACTGAACGAAACCGTACTTCCCAACTATTTAGAAGAGCACCAATCTTTCATGGAGGTTCATACTGCTATATATTGTGCAGCACTAGCTGCAGTACGAATTAATGGGGGTAGGCCACGCCCTCCAAACCAACAGTCTGCTGCAAGGAAACCCAGCGATCCACCATGGGCAAAACGTTTAAAACAACGCATTGAACAACTACGCCAGAATGTGAACAGACTGCAACAGTATAAGAATGGAGTGAGAAGTAGACGTCTGAACAACCGCATACGAAGGATCATGATGGACTCATCACTAGAAGAATTTCAGGTCCCCGAGGACGCAGTGATAACAGAAGTACTTGATACTTATAAACAAAAACTTGCAGCCCTCTCTAAGCGTCTTAAGAGATACCAGAACACTACCGAGCGGAAGAAACAGAACAATGACTTCAAGAGAAATGAGAGAAAGTTCTATGAAGACCTGAAAAAGACACCTCAAGTTCAGAATGATTCTCCAGAAGGACCCAGTGCGAAGAGTGTTACCGACTACTGGTCATCAATATGGTCTAGGCCGGAAGAACACAACAACGAAGCTCCGTGGTTTAAGGAAATAGAGAATGCTACCAGACGAATAAATCAAATGGCACTTACAGACGTTGATGTTGAGGAACTACGCCAGGTCATCAGCAGCCTACAGAATTGGAAAACACCTGGAATTGACCGAATCCATAATTACTACTATAAAAGGCTCACATGTACCCACCGTTTACTGGCTATTCACATACAATGTTTTCTGGAATATCCTGCTGCATTTCCAGTTTTCCTAGCCAGAGGGTTAACCTATCTCAAGCCAAAGGACTCTAAACTCACAAACCCATCTAAATATCGCCCCATCACCTGCTTGCCAAACTTTTATAAGATAATTACATCCATTATTGCAAACCGAATTCGTGCGCATTGTGAGGAAAACGCCATTCTCGCAGAGGAGCAAAAGGGCTGCAGAAGGAATTCTCAAGGATGTAAGGAACAGCTCACTATTGATGCCGTGGCATTAGAGCAGGCCTTCCGTAGATCACGAAATCTTTATGCCTGCTTTATTGATTACCAAAAATCTTTCGATTCCGTGCCTCATACGTGGCTTAAACAGAGCTTGGAGATTTACACGGACAACCCTATTATAGTGAACTTCCTGAAGTGCGCAATGGTTTCATGGAGCACTGCCCTCCAACTTACAGTGGGTGGCACTCGTTTAACATCATCATTAATACCGATTCGCCGAGGAATTTTCCAAGGAGACTCGCTAAGCCCACTCTGGTTTTGTCTGGCATTGAATCCTCTCTCGCAAATCCTGAACAGTAGCAACTAAGGATTTAGTATTAAGGGTAATCATGGTGAAGCGTACAAGATGAACCATCTTCTTTACATGGATGACATTAAACTGTATGCATCAACTAAAGTGCACCTACAATATCTCATCTCTATCACTCAGAGCTTTTCCTCAGATATCCATATGCAGTTTGGTTTTGATAAGTGCAGAACACAGACTGTTATTAGAGGCTCGCACTCTGCACAAGGAATACCTGTTGGAGAGGGACAGAGAAGTATTCAGCCGTTGGAGGAAGGCGCATTGTACAAATATCTTGGGTTCGCCCAGAGTACCCGTCTCAGACAAGGTGATATCAAGAAGTACATAACTGAGCAGTATACTTCACGACTTCGCAGTGTTCTCTCTTCAAAACTTAGCGCTAAACATATCATTAAGGCAGTTAACACATTTGCAATGCCCGTAGTTACATACTCCTTTCGTATAATAAGGTGGACTCAAACTGAACTGCACGACCTGCAACGAAAAACATCGGTGCTTTTATCACGCCATCGTATGCACCATCCGAAATCAGCAACAGAGCGCCTGACTCTACCTCGGTCTGAAGGTGGTAGAGGACTGATAGACATCATGAACCTTCATACAAAACAAGTGACAACTCTGCGTGCATTTTTTCACAACAAAGGAGAAACATCCCCTCTCCATCACACTGTATCTTCAGCTGATGATAATTACACACCGCTCCATCTGTCATCTTTAGATCCACCAGTAAAAGAAATGAAAACTACTGAATACAAGATCGGGAATTGGAAACAGAAGGCGCTTCATGGGAAGTTTCCACATGAGTTGGACCAGCCTCACATCGACAAGTTAGCGTCGCACGCATGGCTGACCCACTCGGTCCTCTTTCCGGAAACAGAGGGATTTGTTGTAGCTATCCAAGACCAAGTTGTTGCTACTCGAAGCTATCGGAAATTCATCATAAATGATCCAACAACAGAGAGTGAGAAGTGTCGCCGCTGTGGCAAATGTAGTGAGACCATTCAACACGTTATATCAGGTTGTTCCCACCTTGCCAACACTGACTACAAACATCGACACGATCAAGTTGCCAACATTATCCACCAGAAACTGGCCTTGAAGTACGAACTTCTTCAAAGCTCCGTCCCCTATTGGAAATACACACCATCTGCAGTACTCAAAAATGCCACACACAAGCTCTATTGGGACAGAGAAGTTGTGACAGATGTCGCAGTCAGTAACAACCGGCCAGATATCATTGTCATCAATAAAGTATACAAAGAGGCATTACTGATAGATATCGCATGTCCCAACACTCAAAACATCCAAACAACAGCTGCTACTAAAATATCTAAGTACACAGAGCTGGCAATTGAGATAAAGCAGATGTGGAAACTTGATTCGGTGACTACCATCCCAATAATTGTATCGTGTACTGGTGTTATACCGAAAACACTCCACAGTAGTCTATCAATTTTGAATCTGCACCCGCAGATATATATTGAACTTCAGAAGGCAGTTCTGTTAAACACATGCCATATTGTTAGGAAGTTCCTTGGTGACAATGCCCTGGCCGAATACTCAGCAAAGCTCGATGATCCAGATGGGAATTTAGCTCATCCTACAAATGAAGGAGACTCGTGAAGACTGCTGGCACGATATGGATGTGAAGTCTCTGAACAGTGTAATCGTAAATATCTCAGTACAGATGGTTCCTTGCTAAGGCCGAACCAGGCTGTAACAGAAAATGTAGCCAGTATTTGCCGTGATAATGTTGTCAAACAATAAACTATAATAATAATAATAATAAACCTTAACTGTAGTGTTATATTCAAGAGAGCCAACGGCCTGGCCATGTTAAAACACTGGATCCCATGAGCACTCCGCAGTTAAGCAGCATTGGACGTGGTTGGACCTTGGATTGGATGCCCGTTCGGTGGGACCACGCGCAGTTGACGGGAAAAGGAGGAGCGGAAAGGCCCTGGCCACCCAACCGCACGTAAACGCCGGCTGGGGATAGCCTCTTCGGAGGCACGGATGTGCCTTTGGACAGAATGCTAATACTAATATTCAAGAGGATTGGAACCTAAATTATTATGCGCTCTACACGTGCATGGTCAACACGATAACGTACCTATTGTAACAGGAGTCTCCAAACATTCTTCTACGGGGGCCAGAAGAAAAGTTAAAGAGAATTTAGGGGTGGGGAAATATGGCATTTCAGGACAGGAAGGAATTGATTTCCTATCTACTTAGATGAACCATAATTAAAGAAGAACTAAACGAGTAAAAATTCCCACATCATACAGTATTTTAAGATTTCAATAGAAAAACAATTGTTAGCCACTTCGGAAAATAACTCAACCAGCATTGGTTGTATTTTCAAGCGGTAGGAAACAAAACTAAAGAAGAATACTGACATGCTGCAACAGGCTCAGTTCTACCAACAGGAACATATGTAAGTATAATTCTACCAAAGGTACAGTCACGGTCATCTGAATATTATAGAGGATTCACAATGGCTCTTCCAAGAAATGTAAATCTGGTATGAGGACAGAAACGAAGTACACTCATCATCGTGAGGCAAAACTGAGTGGATTCGATCAGTTGGCAGTCAAAGTGAAAGGTCGTGTTTTTCCCGAGCTCTCAGGTGTGCTGAAATGGGTTGTTCTCTGGAGTGTTATCGGGCGAGGATCGGACTGTGGTTTGTGAATGGTAGTCGGGATTTCCGGTGTTTGTGTGTGCGTACTGGACCTAGCAACTTGTGGTTCATAGCCCTAGTGATAGCTGCATTGCTAGTTATTGGTGGAGTGGAAGTGAATCCAGGGCCTGTTACTCCAAATGTGAATCAGGCAAATGATCCAGTGGCAGCTTTAAAGTGTTCGACGTGCAGTAAAACATTGAAGAATGGTGTTGAGTGTGGACTATGTGAGAAATGGTTTCACTTCGGCTGTATTAAGGTCAAGAAGGAGGATTGTGATGTCGGAAATTGGTTTTGTAAAGTATGTGATACGCCGGACTGTTTTAGGGTGCAAATCAAAGCAAGGGATCAAATAATACAGGAACTTAGAGCAAAGCTTCGTGAATCAGAAGAAACGGTGAAGGATGTGACTGAACGGCTTTCTACTGGGATTAGTGTGGAAGAGGGCGTGCAGGAGCAAACTGAGGATGACGTTATCATAATGGGTGATTCTATGATACAATGGAGTGCGAATATCTCGAGGAAAATCAGGTGCGAAAGTGCGGTGTTATCCGGGGATTAAAATTGACCAGATTGCCCAACAAGTGGAAGAATCAAATGTAGAGGACTGTGAAAAAGTTAAAGTGTTGTTGCTACATGTTGGGACGAACGATTTGAAGAAGAGGGCTACAGCTGATTACATCATGGGGGAGCTCTACGAAACAGGCAGAAAAGCTAAAAGCAAGTTTAGAAATGCAAAAATTATAATGAGTGGCATTGTTCGGCGGGGAGATGTTCCGTTAAGGCGAGTTAAGACTGTAAATGACCGCATGGACTGGGTATGTGCACAACTGGGATTAGTGTACGTAGAAGTTGACTGCTGGATTGGTGGCCGTGACTTCGCCCGAGACGGGCTGCATCTAAATCGACGGGGCGCTTTCAACCTAGGGAGCTTACATGACAGGGTCATCGGTTCGTGCCGGCTTTTGTGAGGAGGAGCAGGTCCAGAGGTTGCCAGCCGATGGGAACAGAAGGAGCTATTTCGAGATATTTGCTGCGGAGGTAAGACTCTAAGATTACTGCAGGTTAATTGTCAGAGTTTAGGAAAGAAATTAATTGAATTTTGGAATCTTGTAGAGACGTATTCCCCGGGCATTGTCATTGCAACTGAATCTTGGTTATATGAGGACATAAATAGTAGCGAAATAATTCAAGGGACCTACGAAATGTACAGAAGGGATCGGGGGAAGCGAGGTGGTGGGCTATTCATTTGTGTGCGCAAAAATATAGCTAGTTTCTTAAAGTGGGCTGATATGGATCATGAAATGTTTTGTGTACAAATTTCGGATAAAGGAAATAAATTCCCTCTTCAGGTGATAGGGGCGTATAGATCACCGAAAGATAACTTTTCTCTCCTCGAAACACTGTATGATAAAACTTGTATGGGTAATGCTATGAAAAAGAGCATAATAATTGCTGGAGATTTAAACCTTCCCAAAGTGACTGGTCTGGTGAGTCAACTAGCTTTGGTCAAGCTCAGAGCGCTGCAAATAAATTCTTAAGGGAGGGGGGATTTTCCCAAGTAGTTGACTTCCAAACTAGAGACAATAATACCTTAGATGTTTATCTCGTAAGAGCTGTATATTAACTGAAAGTACCAGGAATTAGTGACCATTCTGGGGTTGAATTAAATATTAGATATGGTGACATTACAAAATTAGACTCTGATGTAGCAAAAAAGATCATATTCCAGTATCGCAGGGCGTATCAGGGCAAGTTTCAGGGGTATTTGAATGAGCTATTTGTAGGATGGGCATCGGAAAGAAATCACATTAATATCCTGTGGACTAACTTTTTGAAAATTTTAAATAGCGCTGTTGATAAATTTGTCCCATTCAAATTGCTGAAACAAAACCCAGATCCTGAGTATTACACACTAGAAATTAGGAGTCTAAAACGGAAAATTAGGAAATTATACAATAAAAGACATGATAGTGACAAGTATATGTTGAAATTTAAGTCCTTATCAAGAGAGCTCGTCTTAAAAAAAGAGGGCTGCTTATGCCAGTTATATGCAAGGTTTACTTGGTTCGGGAGGTGATGGGTGGAAAAAAATTTACAGTTATGTTAGGAGAAGAAAGGGAAATTCAAATAATTTGTCGATGATTATGTCCGGTGACGGTAAATTAATTACTGAGAAACAGGCCATTGCTAATGAATTAAATGTCTATTACGGTAGTGTGTTCAATAAATCCAATAGCTGTGTGTTGGACTTTAACGACGAATCAGGGGCTCCCCTGTTCCAAATAAACCAGTCAGCAATTATAAAGCTAATACAAAAACTACGTTTCAATGTATCAAAGGGTCCTGATAATATTGTTAGTGAAGTACTTAAACTAGGAGGTAGGGCCGTGGCACGATACTTGGAGGTGATGTTTAATGTGTCCATAAACAATGCGCAAATCCCAGATGACTGGAAAAGAGCTACGGTAGTCCCAATATTTAAGGGAGGGAGCAGACTTGAATTGGGCAACTACAGGCCGGTTAGCCTTACGTCCATCGTTTGTAAACAGATGGAGCATCTCATTTGCGACTACTTGAGGGAGCAGTGGGAAACATTATCATGGTTTAATGATAGGCAACATGGATTTCGGAATGGTTACTCATGCGAGAGTCAGATGCTATCACTTTTTCAAGACATTAGCGAATCGTTAGACCATAGAGTTTCAGTCGACGCCGTGGTTATAGATTTTGCGAAGGCATTTGATGTCGTGCCGCGTGACATGCTACTCCATAAATTAGCTTCGACGAAGATTGATAGAAGAGTAATTTTATGGATCCAAGAATTTTTGACGGGTCATTCCCAGAAAGTGAAAGTCGAAGGCATATTCTCGGATGAAATTACCGTAACGTCGGGTATCCCTCAGGGCAGCGTAATCGGAACTTTGTTATTTTTGGCGTTTATAAATGACTTACCAAATGGGATTCGCAGTGACTGTCGATTGTTTGCGGATGATTGTGTAATATATCGAAAGATACATGACTCAAAAGACAATACAGTGCTTCAAGAGGACCTGAACCTGGTCTATAAGTGGGCGATTGTAAATAAAATTAAAATAAACACAAGAAAATGTAGTCTCTTAAAAGTAGGGAAAGTGTGAAGGCAGGATTTTCAATATAACATTGGCTCGGAAATACTTGTAGAAGAAGATTCTTGCAAATATTTGGGCGTTCACGTAAGGAATGATATGAAATGGAGTAGCCATGTAGGATGTGTAGTTTCAAAAGCTTACGAATCCCTGCACTTTGTAATGAGGGTATTAAAAGGAAGTAGTACCTCTGCTAAAGAATTAGGCTATTTGTCACATGTAAGACCTATTCTGGAATATGCCTCGTTGGTTTGGGATCCATAACAAGTAGGGCTCATCAATGAGTTGGAAATGGTACAAAGAAAGGCCGCTAGATTTGAGCTCAGTGACTTTAATCCCAGGAGCTGTGTGAGCCGTATGTTAAAGAAACTTGGGTGGGAATCACTGGAGGCTAGGAGGATGAAATCTAGACTCTGCATTATGTACAACACGTATACAAATCAACCAGCATGGGGTGAGCTTAGCAAACGATTGGGAAAGCCCACTTACGTGGGTAGGAGCGATCATCCTTTCAAAGTTAAGGGCCGACCACAGCGAACAAATTATGGTAAATATTCTTTTTTAAACCGTGCCATTGATAACTGGAACTCTCTACCTGCCGCAGTCTTAGAGCCTTTTCCCAAACATATAGGTGTGTTTAAGAAAAGACTGACTATTTGTGTAAATACTCCAGTTTAATTGTTGTATAATTGTTATGTATAATTATTTATTTGTTATGTATATCCAATTTGCCACTGGGGGACACACCCCCCATTGCAAATAAATGAATGAATGAATGAATGATTCCTACTTCTGCGATTATTGCAGTGGTTTACCACTTCTACCCCGTGGCAAATGCCGGGATGGTTCCTACAGTAAGGCCACGGCTGCCTCTTTCCTAATCCTAGCCTCAATTAGAAATGCGCGTACTAAAACAGACACCACAGTAAAACAGGTTATCAGCAAATTCCATACACACCCGACTACATGAGGCTGAAATTAGCAGGATGTGCAAGCCCCTAAATCAAACAACAACAGCAACTCACAATGGAATGACACTTGCGACACGACAGGTTTGTGTAAATAGGAAACTACAATTTTTTCAGTTATGGCTATACAATGTAAATGAATATGTTGCGATTTAAGATGAATTGGGGGTAAACAATTGTCTTGGTGGGTCGAATAGGAGCATCACCTAGGGCCGGATATAGACCGCTGGCCATATTTGGGGACCCTATAAGTTATTCTTTAATTTAATATTGGCATTGCAATGAATTGGAGCATAGTGATGTGCATGAAAGAACAGTTTCCTTCTCCATTACAAGCTCAGCTATGATCATGGTCGTTGGATTTAGGGGTTGCGATGTCTGCTATAACCAATGTCACATGTGCATATGTGTGCAGCATAAGCCCGGGGGATTTGCGAAACACATGCGCGTGGTATTTGCATTAATCTGTTATACCTGCTCTGTTACTACACTGTTCCGATAACAAAGATTTAGGTAATTTCTCTGTCGAGACAATTCCAATCTCTCCGAACAAATGTAACGAAGAGGAATGCACAAAAATTAAACATCACAGTAGCTAAGTCGTCCTCAGGGGAAATTGAGGCAGAAAACATGCACATTTTACAAACAAATTATTGGGTGTGTGCAACTACGGTGAGCGACGATATTTCAGCGTGACAACGCATTCTCAAGACTGATTTGTTTAAACTGTCGCTTTTGCGAAATTTCAGCTTCGTGTATTCTTTAATTATGTATTTTGTGGAACGGAAAGTTCACAGGCAAAATGAAGAAAAACACTTCCAGGAAATCTCCAAACACAACCACTCTTTTCTGAAGTTTTAACTCAACACGACTCGACAGTTTGCTGCTAGCTCTATCTGGGGTAATATATTCTCCCGCTAGCTAGGCTGTAACTAGGGTGATAGACTCGCCCCTAGCCAGCTCGTAAACTGTCACATCAGTATTTGAATGGAGATTGTTGGAAGAAATGAAAACGTAAAAACACTTAAAGTGGGCTGAACAATTCTTACACTCATAGTATATAGATATTTTTAACGGTTTGCCCAGCATAAGCTTAAAAAGCCCACGGACGCCATGTGTTATTTTCTACTTTTTCACTGAAATCGTTGCTGCTCGGCTTCCTTTCATCATAAATAAATAATTTTCTAAAGATATCTTCCTCGAGATATCCTTTACAGAATGGTGAAAACCACATCAAAATCCATCCAGAGGTTCATCCGTGTCATCCAAAAACGACAGTAGTGCCCTGAGCGCAGCAACAGAATAGAGAGAGAGAGAGAGAGAGAGAGAGAGAGAGCGTTGCAGAAGAAGAGAGATAAAACGATATCACCACCTTTCACTGTAACACTTTTTCACGAATGTCACTGTATTCCAACAATTTGTTTGACGTCGTCACGTCAAAAAATATATTATTGCTTGATTTGAAAGTACATACAGTAGGCTATATTGGAGATCATAATCCCAAAATTTAGTTTCAAAATTCGATCTACAAATATCATTTATAATTATATTCTGTTGGGCTGCAAATGGGTAAGAAAACTTTATGAAAACTTAACATTGAAATTTCTGAGTTAAACATTTTAAGCACTTTAGGTAGCCTACATTTTTCCCAAAATCTACTAAATGGATATTAACAACATTTTACCCATTTCTACACCTAACTAGTGTGGAGATTTTGATGGAGTGGAATCTAAATATGATGCTTACAAAAAAATTGTCCTTGAAAATGTCCATTTATTTTCTTAAAAAAAATAAAAAAATAAAAATAAAAAATAAAATAAAAAATCTTTAAGTTCATAATTTCACAAAAAATCAATGAAATCCTTATCCAACAAATTTCTGAATATACATATTTTGTTATTAACACAGATTAGTTCTATGCACGAATATTGACACTCCGTACCCAAATATAGGAGAAAAGTGTACCGGTACCGAAAAACAACAGTGTAGAAAACAAACCTAAATGACGATAACTCCCTTTTAAGTTACAAAGAAATTCAAAAACTACAAAGAGATATTAAATCCACGAGATTCATACATATCATCACTATACTGTTAGTTAGTAGTAATCTGCTCATCTGCTCCTTCACTATACTGTTAGCATATGTCTGCGTTAACATGGTTCATAGCCGTGAAATATTGTAACACACTTTCAGAATATTCAAGCACTAAAAGAAAACTAAATTATATATGAATTGCGGCCAATGGCCATAGCTGGGTATTTTTAATTGAACGCCTGACGGCTCCCAATAAGTTCAATTTCAAATAGTTCCAATTTTGGCGACCAGATCTCACTGTCACTAACACCTAGCGGTGAACGTTAGAGCTTCATAGAGCGTTTCTAACTAGCCAAATATAACCTATACATTTTGCTACACACTACCATTGCAGTGGCAGGTTCTTTTACGTGCTATAAATCTATGATATGGGCCCGCCGGCTGGTGAAACGGTTAAGGTGGCAGTTTCATTTTTAAAATCATAGAGTTGCAATAGTTTCAGCTGGAGCCTTAACTACTACCGCCCTTTGAATTTCTCACTCATTTCTTTAATTGTTTGTTCAATGTACAGATTAAAAAGTATCAGCGATAAGATACAGCCTTTCCTAAGTATCAGAATACCAGCGTCTCTAGTTATCTCCCGCCAAGACAAAAGAACACGCAAGCTAGTCTGTCTCAGGACATAAACCATGCTTCATTCCAGCTAAGCAGATATTTAACGAAGACTGTAATTTATAGTGCCTCACTTGATGACTTTGTAATTAATTACTGATGGTCACACGTTTTACCGACCATTACACGAGGTTGGAGGCGCAGTAAATCCCTCGTTTCCTTGCCAGTAAAACACCCATGCTCCAATCATAACCCAAGCATACACGTTCAGCGCGAGATGTTGTAGCAATCTCGTACATCACATAATGCAGTACAGTATTTAATGGCGCAAATTTATGGCGAATCCCTTTCTATCAACAATCAACAAGGAACCCGTTAATAAAGCATTATGCTTCGTTTAGCACTCCAAAAGAAACAAGTAGTTCCGTGAAGAACTATGCATCCTATTTTCATATATCCTACTTATGTTAATTGCCACTATCAACATACAAAATTTCAGTTTGATTGGTGTATTAGATTCGTAGATATTGAGAACCGACTAAATATTTCGGATGGTCGCCATTTTGGATTTTATAATATGTAGGTCCTAGAGTTATGTACTGTTACGTGAATATTATTGTGTACGTGTAGCATTAAAACTTCAGTCGCATGATTAGGACACAAGAAGTAACAAGGAGATTTTAAAATTTCGCACAGCTGCCATCTTGTGGTTATGGAAACAATTGAAATAAATTAGATGCCAGTGGATTAACATTCGTATAAGGATTTACTGTACCAAGTTTCACTGCACTCAGATGGTTAAATTGCGAGAAACGTCCATGTGAATATTTATACTTCGCGTCGCCGCCATGTTGGATTTGTGATCACCAGGTTATTTAATGTCCTATAGGTGAACTTAAGTTCATAGCCCCTATGAACATAAAAAAGTCAGTTTGATTGTTATAATAGATTCGTAGATATTCAGAGCCGTCTAAATATTTCGGATGGCCACCATGTTGGATTGTTAAATGTATAGGCCATAGAGTCATGTACCATTAAAAAATATTGCGTAGGTTCATTATTCAAACTTTCACTTCGATCGCATGATTACGACACAAGAAATAAAAACTTAATTTTAAAATTTGCACAGCCACCATCGTGAGGTTATGTAAACAATTTAACTAAATTAGATACCAGAGCATTACAATGTGTATAAACATTTCTTGTACCATATTTCATTGCGTTTGGAACATTACATCGCGAGAAAGGTCTAACTAAAATTTTCAAATTCGCTTGGCCGCCATGTTCGTTTTGTAGTTAACCGGTTTTTGAAAGTCTTATAGATAAACTTCCAGTAGTGCCCTTTATCTCCGTACAAAATTTCAGGGTGATATCGCTAATAGTTTCAGAGATATAGAATGCCGGTGAAATATTTCGCACATCAGCCATCTTGTGGTTATGTAAAGAATTAATCGAAGTTAGATGTCGGTGCATTACAATGTGTATAAACATATACTGTACCAAGTTTTATTGCGCTTGGTTGGTTAAATCGCGAGAAACGTCTACTTAAAAGTCGCATATTTGCATGGCCGCCATATTGGTTTTGTAGTTACCAGTTTTTCAAAACTCACACAGGTGAACTTCTAGTAGTTTCCTTTATCACCATAAACAATTCCAGGGTGATATCGGGAATAGTTTCGGAGAGATTGAATGCTGGTGAAATATTTCGCACAGCCGCCATGTTGGATTGGTGAGACGTAACAAAATTTGAAGGGCACGGTCGGGGTCGTCCGGAATAGTGCTATGAACTTACCGAGTTTCATTGAAATCGCTCTAGCCGTTTAGAAGTTAATAGGACACACACACACACACACACACACACACACGGACAAAAGGTGATCTCATAAGGCTATTTTTTCAAAATTCAAAATAGGCTAATAGTCTTAAAACATATCATAAGCGGATTTGGTGGCGTAGTGGGTAGCATTCTGAACTGCTATGCTCTAGATCGCGGGCTCAAACTCGGTCGAAGTCGTCGAATTTTCAGAGCGTTAAGATCCATCAGTATGTCTAACTTCGGAGGGGAAGTAATCCCGGCGGACCCCTGTCATGATTTATGGCATGTAAAAGAACCTACCACTACAATTGGTAGTGTGTAGACAAATGTTTAGGTTATATTTGACTGGTTAAAAACGCTCTATCAAGTTCCAACGTTCGCCGGTAGGTGTTAGTAGCAGTAGCATCTGGTAGCCATAGATGGAACTACTTGAAATTGAAATTGTCGGGAGCCCTCGGGCGTTCAATTAAAATATCCTGCTATGGCCATTTGGCTGCAATCTCTATATATAATAAAAAGCATATCCATGATTCGATGTTTTTAGTGAAGTGGAGGAACTTCATTATTATTATTATTATTATTATTATTATTATTATTATTATTATTATTATGCTATTCTTCTTGTTCTTCTTATTCTTCTTCTTTCGTTACGGCCAACTAAGGACCACGTCATGTCAACTGTTTCTTCTGCATTTTAATGTTGTCCCAGTACTCTTTCATTCGCAATCTATGTTGCACCTCTCTCTCTGTCGTCCACGCCTTCCCGGTTTTTAGTTTGGGCTTATGTTGAAAATTTCGATGGTTTTGAAGTGTTTCCCTAAGTGGGCCACGCTCCTGGATATCTTCACATGTTATCCCAATCTCCAGCATATCTTTCTGTACTTCACTGAACCAGGCCCCCTTTGTCTTTTTCTCATGGAGAAAAGCAAAAATTCGGTTGGATAGCCGTGTTGATTTCATTATTATTATTATTATTATTATTATTATTATTATTATTATTATTATTATTATTATTATTATTATAATTTTAACAACGTTGAGCCTAACTCAGAAGCGCGACTGAACCAATTTAAGAGATGATAATTTGCTCTCGTCTCTTCCCTAAATCTCTTCATTCTCTCACTATTGTTTTTCTTCGGTTCTTCTATCCATCATTGGTGGTGGCTCTCATCCGGGGGTTTGCAGCAAAGTGATGTTTGTTCACCCATAAAATTTCGTATGTCATTTTCAATTGTCCAGTTGTTCTTGACTTTTATAGAGGAAGCATGGTTGCATATCCTTTTAGAGTAAGTCATTCATTGTTCATTATTTGACTTGTTAATATAATTATTATTATGATTCAGTGTGTTCGAGTGAAAGTATTGGTGCTTTCCGTGAGTTCTGGGAGGGTTATGCTACGTGACAGCTATAAGAGTACTCATATTGTATTCAGAGAATGTAATTAACTTTTTTACTATTTACATTTGTCTCTCCCGCAGGAAAGCTGGGAAATGTACACAGTTGCTATACAACGTAATGAATATCACCCACTGGGCCAGCGTAAGCTCTAACTATGAACAATCACATATGCTATTTATTCTCCAGATGCACAGTTACACTTAGAGTGTAGCGAATGCTGTGCTCTCATGAATGTTCGTGTTTTACCTTCCTTAAGGTGGCACTAACTGAATAGTTTAACGAAACAGCTCAGTTTATTAATATGCTCCCACTACACAAACTACAGAATCAATATAATGGAAATGTATCAACATTTATCTTCATAAGATAATAGTACATTATGTAACGAGCCTATAATGGCAATAATTAAGACACGAGTATGTTTATAAAACGAGCGTAGCGAGTTGTACAATTTCCATACGAGTGTCTTAATTAGCGAGTTGCATACGACTGTTTATGTTCGACGATAATTATAACTATTTTTGCCAGTTTTATGTACTGAACAGAGCGCATGGGACGTAGAGAATACCTTGTATTTGACCATGGCCTCCTGGAATACCTCACTATGACACTCGCCATGCAGCGAAATTTAAAATAGGGGGCCATGGAAGTGAGCGCTGGTGCGATGCTATCCTCACCTAATTGGTCACACAACTGTTTCCTGAGCTCTGATTGGTGGAAGAAACTGTATCATAATGAAAACTTGTACTATAATGAGCCTCATTATAGTACAGTTTTCTGACATATAATATTTACATTTCGGCAGGGTCGAATATAATATAGTTTTAAGTTACTGAGAAGGCATTATCATTCACTGATACCAACATTACAATTAATGATTGTTTGAAAACAAACTATTAATCAAACGGCACATTTATGGCCTAAATATAGAAGTTAAAGGGTTTAAACGTAATACAATTGAAGAAGATTTCATGGTTTGCAATCCAAATTAGATCATAATTATAGTGCTTCAAACGTTTCATTTGTAAATTTTCTTTGATAAGTTTAAAAAGGTTTGAAACAATGCACTTTCTCTCAAGTAACATAAATATTGCAGCCATTATTCTAGGTCAGATTAATGCATATATGCACCTAAAGATACTGTGAAAATTTCAAATGGATAGCTTGCCATGGTGGGTGAGTGGATAGCGTGTCGGTCTACTAACCCCAAGATTGCAGGTTCGCTCCTGGCCGTGGTAAGTGATTTTTTTTGAAAGGCGACAAAAATACGACTCGCATGTCATACGATGTTGGCATGTCAAAGAACCCATTTGAATTCAGTAGGCCGTGTTCATAATGGCAATATTAATCTCGGGAGTTTCCGCCAACACAAAGTTCCTCATTTCTCTACTAAAAAGCGCTATAGTGTTCAAGGAGCTTAGATACCTAACCTCCTTGACTTTCATAGTGATTCAGGAACAACGAAATTCGACATGCAAGCTACCCTCTGGGTGTCAAATTACAAAGCTTGCACCCGGCACCCGAGGCCATATGATATTATTATTATTATTCAAGTAGATCGGTGCAGTAATTTCTGAGACAATGAACCTTATTTGCATTAAAATAAGAGTTGTAAGAAATGGCTGTCAAAAGAAATGTCTGCAAAGTTAGATGAATAAAGATTTAGTAGATGATTACCAATGTTGACAAACTTCACTAACCCTTATCTCAGAAACAGATTAACATTTTTGTTCCAAACTAACTTCCTATGATATTTTAATATGCTGAAAACCCAAAACATCAGAAAAGAGAAAATGTCATTTGTCAACCGAAACATAAGTTAGCGCCACTTGAAGAAGATTTTGTACCACGCCATGCCCTGTCAGACTAAAAGCATGGTGACTGCATTTCGCACTAAAATTTACGTACGATTGTTAGGTTGGCATATTGTCTTTCAAGGCCAAGTAATGAAACTACAGCAAACCTTCTAGGTGTCTGCTCTTCTAAGTGTATCTAGTTAGGCTCAAGTGCAGCCAATAGTCCATCGTTTGGGGCAGAAATGAAGGATGGATATATGAGGTCTCAAACGGTAGTTAACTAATAATGGTTATTAGGTGCTGATAGATTTTTTGATGCTTCATTTGAGGCTTGAGATATCTTAAATCTTCAGTCCAAATTACATTTAAAGATTCAGTCATCAGTCAATCTGCTTAACCCATAGAACAACCATGTACTTAGGAATGTAAATAGACTGGATGTTTAACTTTAGACTAAGTAGTGGTATCTTGTTTTATGGTAAAAACATTAAACGCTCAAGTAACGAGTATAAAGCTTGCTCATTTTATTCCAGAATTGGTGTACACAGTCATTAAAGGAACCACAGACTTTGAAGTCTTATAGTACCAAAGAAGGCATCATACTCGTTAGCGATTGATAGCCTATCATCATCATCATCATCATCATCAAAGGCAAACGGAAGACCAGTACACTACAGCACATGAGAAACAATTCAGATGAACAATAAACAGTTCACCAGTATAAAAGAACTAGTTCAAACAATATGAAACAACATCAGTTTCATTGTTTCATTTTAATCTGTTAATGATTTGAACGGTCGTTAGAAATGAAAGGATTGTGCTTTTATCAATCGACAAGAGTCTAGAACTCGAAAGCGAGAAAAATGATGGCGAGCGAAGCAATAACAAAACAAGTAGTTCCGTGAAAAACTAAATAGCCTATCTTCATATATCCTTCTTATGTTAATTGCCTCTATCAACATACAAAATGTCAGTTTGATTGCTCTAATAGATTCGTAGATATTGAGAACTGTCTAAATATTTCGGATGGTCGCCATGTTGGATTTCTTTATATATAGGCCATAGAGAGAGTTAGGTACTAACAAATGGAGATTTGTGCGTAGGTAGGCTAAATTATTCAAACTTCAATTGCATGATTAGGACGCAAGAAGTAAAAAGAAAAAAAGATTTAAAAATTTTCGCACAGCCGCCATCTTGTGGTTATGACAACAATTGAAATAAATTATATTTCAATGGATTAAAATTTGTATAAGCATTTACCGTACCAGGTTTCACTGCGCTCGGATGGTTAAATCGCGAGAAACGTCCATTTAAATATTTAAATTTCGCGTCACCGCCATGTTAGATTTGTGCTCACCAGGTTATTGAAAGTCCCATAGGTGAACTTATGTTTATAGCCTCTATCAACATACAAAATTTCAGTTTGATTACTGTAATAGATTCGTAGATATTGAGAACCGTCTAAATATTTCGGATGGTCACCATGTTGGATTTTTATGTATGTAGGTCATAGAGTTATGTACTATTAGATGACGATTATTGGGTAGTTTAACTATTCAAACGTTGACTTAGATCGCATGATTAGAACACAATGAAATCTTTATTATAAATTCCTCACAGCCGCCATCTTGAGGTTATGTAAACAATTGAACTAAATTAAATATGTCAGTGCATTACACATTACACACATTTGCTGTACCATGTTTCACTGCGCTCGGCTGGTTAAATCGCGAGAAACGTCCATTTAAATGGTTCAACTTCGCTTGGCTAACATGTTCGTTTTGTACTTAACTGGTTTTTGAACGTCACATAGGTAAACTTCTAGTAGTACCCTTTATCATCGTACACAATTTCAGGGTTTCGGAGATATAGAATGCCGGTGAAATATTTCGCACCGCCGCCATGTTGGATTGGTGAGACGTAATAAAATTTGAAGGGCACTTTCGGGGTCGGCCAAAATACTACTATGATCTTACAGAGTTTCACTGAAATCGCTCCAGCCGTTTAGATTTTATTCGGTGAGGACACACACACATACGCACACAAACACACACACATACATACACACACACGGACAAAAGTTGATCTCATAGGCTAAAAAGGAATTCTCATCTGTGTTCATAGAAACATAATTGTCACTGATAACAGTAGGCTACTTCTCTTTGAGTGAGGAGAGTCAAAACTCTTGTGTGCACGTGAATTACTACACACAAAATATTAAGAAAGCGAAACCGTTTAAAAGTGAAGCGTTAACAAAAACAAGAGAGACAAAAAAAATCCCGTGGCACTACAGTGGCCTACCAAGCGACCACTGCCCAGCCATTTGGCCTGCAGATTATGGAGTGACGAGTGGTTAGCGCGTCGGATCTTCTCGGCCGTTAATCATTGGTTTCCGTGACCGACGCACTGCCTCACTGTCAGACAACTACTCAATTGTCCCCACGGGGCTAAGTGCACCCCGTTCCAGCCCTCACGTCAGTTTCTAAAATTCCTGACGAAGCCGGGAATCGAACCCGGGACGTCCGAGTGCGAGGCAGGTGCGCTACCCCAACACCACGGGGCCAGCTAACAAAAACAAGAACCCTTTTAAAATTTAGATTCTGGCGCTATACGCGGTCGCCTTGCTAGCCTGCATGGACGTGTCGGCACGGGGGGAACTACTGTATGGCTCCTGTACCGAAGAAAGGGGCTCATTAATTTTCATTACATGGTGTTATGTCCTTGATCAATTGATATAGTCTGCAGACAGGCATTTGTGAATAGACGAGGCGTATCCAGCCTCAGCTTCTGCACCACTCACCATGAATTCATTAAACACTGAGTCTTAATTACTCTCTACAACTGAGTCAGAAAAAATAGAATTGAGAGAAATACTTAAGAAAAAAAAACCACACACACAAGGTTTCACATTATACAGCAATACACAAGGGATGCAGAAAGTGATAAACACTCAACCAAGGGAAAATGGGGTGATCAGTGAGAGCAGAATTGGCAGATTTCCAGGCTTCTCCCTTATTTTCACGGTATTTTTTTTCAAATCTTCTGTCACCGTATTTTAGGATAAATCTTCCATGAAACATTTACAACTTTCTAAAGTATTTTAATTCGGCGCCTAAACTTTCAAGGCAGCACAATAGAGGAAATGTTATCGACACTTCGTTAATAGTCAACAGCAGCTTCTGTGGCGTAGTCGGTAGCATGCTGAACTGCTACGCCCAAGGTGGCGGGTTCAAAACCAGCCGAAGTTTTAAGAGCGTTAAAATCCTACAGGAAAGAAATCTGTTGACATCGAATATAGATTTCGGTATTAGGAAGTCATTTTGAAAGCCTTTGTCTGGAGCGTGGCACTCTATGGGAGTGAAACTTGGACTATTGGTGCAGCAGAAATGAGGAGAATCGAAGCTTTTGCAATGTGGTGTTAAAGGAGAATGATGAAGATCAGATGGGTAGATAGGGTTACAAACGAAGAGGTATTAAGACAAGTGGGAGAGGAGAGATGTTTCTGGAGACAGCTAATAAAGAGAAGAGATAGGTTGGTAGGACACATACTAAGACACCCAGGAATAGCAAGCTTAGTTATGGAAGGAAGGGTCGAGGACAAGAACTGTAGTGGTAGATCAAGGTTAGAATATGTTAAACAGATTGCCTCGGATGTAGGGTGTGGTAGATATGTAGAGATGAAACGATTATCTCAGGACAGGGAGGTACGGAAGGCTGCATCAAACCAGTTAAAAGAAAAGAAGAAGAAGATTGTAGTTTTACGTGACCGTGAATCTTGTGATTATGAGCCACGGGACCTCCTTTTTACGTGGAATCCGAACCACAGGACATGGCATTTCACTTCGAAAATCTCACATGCATTGACCGGGAATCGAACCCGGACCGCCTTGGTGAGAGGCACACAGCTAGACCGCTGAGCCACCACGCCCCCCCAGTTAAAAGACTGAAGACTCAAACAACAAGTACAAAATCATTCAGTTTGCCTTCCTTCGGAGAGGAAGTAAAGCTGGCGGGCCCATGCCATAAATTTATGGCATCTAAAAGAACCTACCACTGCAATTGGTGGTGTGTAGCAACATTTGTAGGTTATATTTGGCTGGTTCCAACGTTCACCGCTAGTGCTAGTGACAGTAGCATCTGGTATCCAAAGTTGGAACTACTTGAAATTGAACTTGTTGGGAGCCCTCGGGCGTTCAATCAAAAATACCCGGCTTATGGCCATTGGCTGCGATTCATATATCTTCATTAATAGTCAACAGCAGAATACTCCATGTGCAACTTACGGCTTAGAATCATCAACTCTGATTAAGACTATTATATACAGATTGAAGGACTAGGATTTCTGTTCTTTTTATTTGATAAAAAGTAATAATGTTATTGGTTTTATGTCCCAACTGGGGCTTTTTGAGACTTCTGGGTGCCAGAATTTTGCTCCGAAGGGGATCTTTAACGGGCCAGTAAATCTCCTGACTCGTCTCCCTCGCATTCATTAAATTTATTGCAGCCGAATGGCCATGATGAGGTTTACAATTCTGGGAATCTAAGCAAAATCTATTTACAGATACTAATCTATTCTTACACCTTCCTACATGATATCTGTCGTATTGTTCCCCATAGAGCTCGAAAATGCAGTCTTCACTTGAATTTATGAAATTGTTTAATTTTACAAACTTGATGATGGAATCTATGTACTGCGTAACGTGTCATTAATTAATGTCTTAATTAATAATTATTATCTTCATCCAGTCGTCCGAACATTTCGGCAGTTGAATAAAAATCGTTCCAAATGTCGTTCTTCTTACTTCTAAGAATTTGAGGAGGTGTGTATTTGGCTGATACTATCGATTTCAAATATCCTCAATGAAAAGACCTTCCTTCAGCAGCTCATACAATAGTCTCGATGGTAATGTTAACCCCACGCCTAGGACTCTTTTCATGAAACGTGTCTTTACTTTTTCCAGCTTGTTTAAGTCACCGATACTGAGTTTTTACCTGATTAAGACAATTCCATATGTTGCTATAGGGAATATAGCACATCTAAATAAACTGACATTCTAGTAATATGCTGCCCACTTCTGTGACTAGTCTGTATTTTCGCACCCTCAAATGCCAACTGGCGGAGCCAGGATTCGATCCTGCAACATTGGGAACAGCAAGCGAAAACGTTACCGCTGAGCCACGCAGCCAGCCGAATATTTTATAAAAGCTGGTAGTAAAATGTAAGAATTGTTGACAATTATTTACGTTTCTGCAGTCAAATATTGATTTTGTCAATACATGCAAGTCTACCACAAAATATGTAGATTTGTTACACTTGACTTTATAAATAAATACTGTGCATCTGATTTTTAATATGCCTATACAGATAAAACTCTTCTTTGTGTCCGTCTTGTTGCGTAGTGGCTAGCATTCTGGTCTGAGCGCTAGAGCGGGGTACACTCAGCCTCGAGAGGCAAAACTGAGAAGTGGCGAGTTTGATTCCTACATCACCCAACCTGGAAGTGACTTCTGACGTCTTCCCCCCATTTCTACTCCAGGAAAATGTTGGGATGGTACCCAACATAAGGCCACGGCCGCTTGCTGCCCAAATCTCACTAAATTTCAGATACACACATTAGTACAGACATCACAGTGGCACAGGCTATCAGACAAATTTTTCACACACCCAAGTAAACGTGGCTACATGACCACGATGTTGCAAAGCCCCTAAAGAATCATCATCATCATTATCAACAACAAGAACAAAATTATCCTCGATGCAATTTATAGGTGTCTATGCCCTCAAATGATACAAAAGCAACAACAAGAACAACAACAACAAAATATAATAAGGAAACACCCTATGGTGTTCTGAACGAGTTATATCGCGCACCAAGTCAGCCATGGTGAACTGCAGCAAGTCCAGTGATTAGTGGTTCAAATCCCGACGCTGACAGTCACTATCATGAGTGTAGGTTTCTTCGTATTTTCCACACTCTCTCCACGTAAATGATGGGATGGAACTTTAATTCAAGGTCTGGGCACCGACCTCAATATCTTACAGTATTAATTACTCTCCCCACTACAGTTAACACAGGTTATCAAACAGACCCTAAGAAAGCCCATGATGACCTTACACACATCTAAATACACGGAGCTGATGGCCAAAGTGTCCACAATCCTTTAAATGAATTAACAACAATACGAGAAGAAAAGACATTCAGTCACCGAAAACAAATGCATTATATTTAAACTGACTACGTTTGGTGAATATAAAATTTTAAATTTTAATTTGATAACGGGTAATTACTTCATGTGGATTAATGTGAATTGGAAATCAACGAGAAGTGGTCGGAACTAAATCATTGATGCAATTAGCACTTTCAACATGGCGTGTGGCTGTGATTGGGTGTGGACAGTACGTGTTAGATGTAATTGAGCAGTAAACATATCCATCACAATCAAGCTAATCAGCTATTGGGACACATGCTTGTCAAATTATCGCCAATTTACCTGTTTAGCACTGCTGATGAGTTGGTCTAAGTACTCTGCATAAATAGGCTTAAGCAGGGTGATATCACTTTACTTTTATATGGTTCAGTAGCCTTTCATGAGCAATCCACGTCATAATGTGCTTCATGGCATCGCCCTTGGAAACTCGGGGGTTTGAAATATCCAAATAAACCAGTATGAAAGTGGCAAACCATTGTGGAAATGAATTACAAACAAAAATGACTATAGCGCTTAATTTTATATACAGGCTCTTAACCTTTTAATTCAGTCTGTGTTTAGTTATAGGAGAGGATACAAAACAAAACAAAAAAAACTAAAACACAAAGCACTAAAAAACACAAAATATAAAAAAAACACCACACAACTAAAAAATACAAAAACATACAGAACAAAAAAATATAAAAAAACGAAATACCAAAAAGTACACACTAAAACGAAAATCAAGCAAAAACATAACAAAACTCATACAAATAAATAAATAAAATAAAAAGTAATACGAGAAAAATAAGGAGCAAAGAAAATAAATAAATAAACACATGAACAAATAAACAAAGGATGAAGGAATGAACGAAAGAAAGAAAGAAAGAAAGAAGCTTGAAAAATATCTACATTTTCCCAATTCTAATCATAACTATTTTATCGAACTGTAAATCTCCTTTGCTTTGAGCTATCTTTGGCCGTTTCCCTCAAACTCCCAAGAATATAAGCATTTTTATCTCGTTTTTAGGTGCACATTAAACCTCCAGCTACAAATTGAACCTACACATCAGTTAATGAAGAATTATTAGGTAATTTTTACTCTGTGCAACTTCTAAAGCTCATTTTATTTCATAAACGTTTACAGAACGGTAAGTATTATCGAACTCCTAGTCTGAGCAAGGTTACAATTGTAACTGCAGTTTTAACACGCACTATTAGGAACGAAAAGTTAAATATTTTCTGTAAACATAGAAGATATGAGGGAAATGGTAAACAGCAGGTCAAGGCAAGGACAAATTTAGAAATTTGGATACAATAATTATGATAAGAATTTGGAAAATGTAGAAGTTAGTTTCGTGGGAAATGTGTATAACTGCTGTGACAGGCATAGTCATAACTTCAATATTGCTACTTTCTTGGGAAATATGCATTGGTCTGAAGATAAACGACAGATTTAACTAGAATATATTTTTAACTAGAAGCCGGGATTCAGTACCTTTTCTTTTATGAACATATGCTGGAATTTGAAATACTGAGTTCTTACATTTATTCTGCATGACTTGAGCGTGCTCTCCTAAAATTGGCCATTCTGGGAAATCTCATTGCCATGCTTCTTTCTGAAGGGGGCATGGAGTTGATACTGGTGCGCTGATCAAGTGCCCAGTCGTTATAATCATCCACGTGAGAGCACATAATGGCTGATGTAAGTGAAGCGTGCGACTAAATGAGCAAACCTCATGACGTATTGCCCGCATAGTTCACCACATGAATGAGTGCTCTCAACTCGCAGCTTCGATGATGCACTAAATTATACATACATACATTTCCAATGTAAACTGTTGATTCTTTGAGCATTCAGCCAGCAAATCACTGACAAGGGGACCGCGCCTACTCGTCATCACCAATTTCATCCATGCTATATGGTCACCTCCGTAGCGTAGCGGTCCGCATGGTTAGCTGCCGCCCCGGAGGTCCTGGGTTCGATTCCCGGCTCTGCCACGAAATTTTAAAAGTGGTACGAGGACTGGAACGGGGACTACTCAGCCTCAGGTGGCCCAAATGAGTATAGGGTGTTCGATTCCCACGTCAGCCATCCTCGAAGTGGTTTATCGTGGTTTCCCACTTCGTCTTCGGGCAAATGCCAGGCCACATCTGCCTCCTTCCCGCTTCCTTGTCTATCCTTCCCAATCGTCCCCTCCCTTCCCATCCCTCAGGAGACCCCTGTTCGCTTTGCAGGTGAGGCCGCCTGGGCGAGGTGCTGATCTCATCTTCTCAGTTGTATCCAGTCCGACCAAGTGTTCCCAGCTCTAGGACACTGCCCGTAGAGGCGGTAGTGGTGAGTTCCCTCGCTGAGTCCGTGGGAACCACCAACCTGGAGGGTAAAATCTATTTAAAAAAAGTATGCTATACGCAGGGTTTGGCCAGAAATGAAAGTGACAGAAGTGGGAACTCCAGAAGGCCAAGCGTTTAGAAAAGAATAGCAATATAGGCGCGGGTCGGGTGAGGCAAGAGCCATGCGTGTTTCTGTTTTATCATTTTAAATGATTATGTCGACTTCGCTGGGGTCTGGTGTTACTTTATACGGTGACGGGACGAAATGTACCGAGAATGCACGGAGGTGTGTGACGTCATAGTACTGCTTGAGCTTCCTCCTTTCCTCGCGCTCTCCGGTGAGCGTGACGTCATCCAGCCAGCTACCTCATTTGACCTTGGTTTGCACTTGCTTTTTTTTATTTTTTATTTTTTTCTTTTTATTTATTTTTTTGCTAGCAGACTTTGAGTTCACGCAGCATTTGTAGCATTTAAAATGATATAAAGTCTAGTCTTTCAGACTGACTATCAGTGTTTTTCTACCGCAAATTTAAAACACCTATGCAAATCTATAAATCAGGCGTTTATAGCGTGTGCAAGATGCTGAGAAATTACTGGTTCCCCTGTTTTACGAAGAATATCACCCCAACACGTGTAAATCATCAACTGTAAAATCATAAATATATCTAATGTAATATAAGATGTTCTCGTGTATGCTTTAATTGCAATCCCGCCCTGAAAATTTATTTTCATTCCCAAATTTTCCTTCGCATTTCTGTTTTATGACTTTTATGCAAATATTAATAGATACATTATATTGGGCATTATTTCAGTTTATTTGCAGTGTATAAATTCAAATATAAACAGGAAAAGGAGTTTCCACATAGGGAATCGACCTCACGACCCTCGGATTACTGTTCTGTACTCTTTCAACTGCGCCAACCGCTACCTGGAAATTACGGTAACATACGTGGCTGTGGCTCGCACAACCCGCGCCATAAATTATATATCTACTAAATACTGAAAGCCCAAGTAAAGTATTATTAACAAAGCTATGCTCGTAATTACATTAGTTTATTTTCTACTAGCAGTAGTACCCTGCTTCGCCCGGTGGAATGATGATAATGTCTCAAAATCTCCTTAGAAATATAATGGACTTAAAATCTAGGTCATTTGCCCCCTAAGACAATGAGGGCGTAATATCTAGGTCACTTACCCCTTTGATAAGGATGATAATGAAAACTACTGTTGAATTGACACGTCAAACTTACAAACTACCGTAATAGAAATACATATTTCAAAATTCACAGGCGAGGAAAACTTATTGTGTGTGGTGATTAATGGTGTAATGGGCGTAACATCTAGGTCATTTGCCCTTATGATGAGAATGATGAGGGAAACTATTACCTGTATTGAATTGACACTTCAACTTATAATGTACACAATGTACTGTAATAAAAATAAATATTTTAAAAATCACAGTCGAGAAAGACTTAATGCGGCGGTGATTAGTGGTATGATGCGCGTAACATCTAGGTCATGGCGTACTGCTCGGCAAAGAATATGGGTCCAAGCTGCACGAACCTGAGATGATCGCAGATGATGACGAGATATGATGACACACGTTCGGGGTTCCCCGTCGTATTTAGATTGGCCGGGAATCCCTCACTCTTTCGCAACACTACAGTGGCTTGAGCAACGGCCCTGTGCTGGCATCAGCATAGACAGCAGATAACACGGCGGGCTCGGAAAAGTCCTCTCAGCAAGCTATTCTCGCAACTGCCCCCCCCCAAGTGTCCCACAACTTGTGGGACGTGGGTTGGCGACCACGGGACCCCAGCGGAGTCTGACATCGCTTCTACTTCCTGGTGCCGGGCTCCTTTCAGTTCTCTTTCCTGTCGTCCTCCCTTGGTGAACTCTTGTTCTCTTCCGACCCCGACTGCATTAGGGTGTCCGCGGGCTAGGGAGTCTTTCAATTTCCCGCCTTAATTGGCCGTTGTCTCATTTTTCCTGATGCCCTCATTCTTCGAGGGGTCTGCCTTCTTTTCCTTTTCATAATATCTCCTGTATTTTTCTCAAGGCCCTCAAAGAGGCAGGGTGTGTGTAGCCCCACCACTTCCGGTACACCCTCAAGGGCTTATGGCTGGTGAGTTAGGAAGCTGGCAACCCCGAGGGATTCCTGAGCTAAATGCAGGAAATGTAGTGGTATGTCAGAAATTTCAAGTGGACAGTGTTACTCATCCAATTCCAAAGGGTATGTATGTAAAATTTGGTTCAGATCGGTGAAACCGTGTAGATTTGTGCCAAAAGGGCCTAAATCCAGGGAATAGATTGGTCTGTCCGAAATTTCATGTCGACAGTGCTACTCGTCGGGATCCAAAGTGTGATTATAAACAATTTGGTTCAGATCAGTGAAACGGCGTAGATTTGTCCCAAAGGGCCTAAATGCAGGGAAAGGAGTGGTCTGTCCGAAATTTAAAGTGGACAGTGATACTCGTTGGGTTTCAAAGAGTAAGTATACTAATTTTGGTCCAGATTGGTGAAACGATGTACATTTGTGCCAAAGGGTCTAAATACAGGGAATGGAGTGCTCTGTCCGAAAGTTCAAGCAGACAGTGTTACTCGTCGGGTTCCAAAGGGTAAGTAACTTACATAAAGATTGGTTGAGATGGGTGAAACTATGTAGATATTTGCCTAAATGCGGTAAATGGAATGGTCTATCCGAAATTTTTGTTTAGACAGTGTTACACGTCGGGTTCCAAAGGGTAAGTATGTATAATTTGGTGAAACAGGGTAGATTTTTGCCAAAGGGCCTAAATGCAGGGAATGGAGTGGTCTGTCCAAAGTTTTAAGTGGACAGTGTTACTCGTCGGGTTCCAAAGGGTAAGTATACACATTTAGGTTCAGATCGGTGAAACGATGTAGATATGTGCCAAAGGGTCTAAATGCAGGGAATGGAGTGGTCTGTCCGAAATTTCAAGTGGACAGTGTCACTCATCGGGTTCCAAAGAGTAAGTATACACGTTTTGTTTTCGATCGGTGAACGATGTAGATTTGTGCCAAAGGGCCTAAATGCGGGGAATGGAGAGGTCTGTCCAAAATTTTGAGTAGACAGTGTAACTCGTCGAGTTCCAAAGGGTAATTATTTGAGATCGGTGAAACGGTGTAGTTTTTGCCAAAGGGCCTAAATGCAGGGAATGGAGTGGTCTGTCCTAAGTTTTAAGTGGACAGTGTCACTCGTCGGGTTCCGAAGGGTAAGTAGCCTATGTAAAATTTGGGTCAGATAGGTGAAACGGTGTAGATTGGTGCCAAACGGCCTAAATGCAGGGGTTGGAGTGGCCTCTCCGCAATTTCAAGCAGACAGTGTTAGTCGCAGTGTTCCAAAGGGTAAATATACAATTTTAGGTTCAGATCGGTGAAACGGTGTGGATTTGGGCCAAAGGGCCTAAATGCAGGGAATGGAGTGGTCTGTCCGCAATTTCAAACAGACAGTATTACTCGCAGGTTACCAAAGGGTAAGTATCCGAATGTTGGTTCTGATCGGTTAAACGGTGTAGATTTGTGCCAAAGGACCTAAATGCAGGGAATGGGGTGGACTGTCCGAAATTTTAAGTGGACAGTGTTACTCACAGGGTTCCAAAGGGTGAGTATAAAAATTTTGGTTCAGATCGGTGAAACGGTGTAGATTTTTACAAAAGGGCCTAAATGCAGGTCATGAGGTGGTCTGACCGACATTTCAAGTGGACAGGATTACCCGCAGGGTTTCAAAGGGTAAGTATACACATTTTGGTTCAGATCGGTGAAACGGTGTAGATTTGTGCCAAAGGGCCTAAATGCATGGGGGTGGAGTAGCCTCTCTGATATTTCAAGCAGACAGTGTTAGTCGCAGTGTTCCAAAGGGTAAATAAACAAATTTTGGTTGAGATCGGTGAAACGGTGTATATTTTTGCAATAGGACCTAAATGCAGGTCATGGGGTGGTCTGTCCCCAATTTGAAGCAGACAGTGTTAATCGCAGGGTTCCAAAGGGTAAGTATACAAATTTTGGTTCAGATCGGTGAAACGGTGTAGATTTGGACCAAAGGGCCTAAATGCAGGAAATGGGGTGGTCTGTCCAAAATGTTAAGTGGACAGTGTTACTCGCAGTGTTCCAAAGGGTAAGTATACAAATTTTGGTTCAGATCGGTGACACGGTGTAGATTTGTGCAAAAGGGCCTAAATGCAGGGAATGGGGTGGTCTGTCCGAAATTTAAAGTTGACAGGGTTACCCGCAGGGTTCCAAAGGGTAAGTATGCAAATTTTGGTTCAGATCGGTGAAACGGTATAGATTTGTATACATAACAGACAAACAGACAAACAGACAGACAAACTTTGTGCTTTATATAGTACTAGCAGTAGTACCCGGCTTCGCCCGGTGGAATGATGATAATGTTTTAAGGTCTCCTTAGAAATATAATGGACTTAAAATCTAAGTCATTTGCCCCCAAAGACAATGAGGGAGTAATATTCAGGTCATTTGCTCTTTTGATAAGTATGATAATAAAAACTACTGTTGAATTGACACGTCAAACTTACAAACTACCGTAATAGAAATACATATTTCAAAATTCACAGGCGAGGAAGACTTATTGTGTGTGGTGATTAATGGTGTAATGGGCGTAACATCTACTGTAGGTCATTTGCTCTTATGATGAGGATGATAAGGGAAACTACTACCGGTATTGAATTGACACTTCAACGTATAATGTACACAATGTACTGTAATAAAAAGAACTATATGGTGGCTTCGGTGGCGTATTTGGTAGCATGCTGAGCTTCTATGCCCAAGATAGCGGGTTCAAACCCGGGCGAAGCCTTCGGATATTTTAAGAGCGTTAAAATCAGTCAGTATGCTTTTCTTCGGAGGGGAAGTAAAGCCGGCGGTCCCATGTCAGATTTATGGCATGTTATTGAACCTTCCACTAATTACACCTGTGTGAAGCTAAATTGGATAGGTAAACAACGCTCATAGATGTCTACGTCCGTTGCCAAGAGCCGACTGCAGTGGCGTCTAGTAGCTAAGTACCGAACTTGGCCTAGTAGTCGTTGACGGTGGCGCTTGGCGGCAAAAGTACGAACTATTTGAAGAATTCTAAGTTGCAGTTTGTACTTAAATTAAAAAACAGATAACACACACTAATACAGTCATCACAATTAACACCGGTTATCAGACAGATTCTACACACACCCAAAGTACACGGGGCTACATGACTGCGTTGTCGCAGTCCCTAAACTTAAGAACCAACCAACCAAAAATAAATATTTTAAAAATCACAGTCGAGAAAGACTTTATGCGGCGGTGATTATTGGTATGATGCGCGTAACATCTAGGTCATTTGCACTTATGATGATAATAATAAGGTAATGAAAAAATGACTACTAAACGAACATGGTGTTATTTTAAAACTGATATAGGTAATTCAGGTGTCTAGCTTCGATGTCTTCCAAAGTCTCAACCTTATTTTCTGGCTTAGGCCTGTACTGGATGCGTCTAGTGAAAGAGCGTACTGCTCGGCAAAGACAAAGAATATAGGTCCAAGCTGCACGAACCTGAGATGATCGCAGATGATGACGAAATATGATGACACACGTTCGGGGTTCCCCGTCCTATACAGATTGACCGGGAATCACTCACTGTTTCGCAACGGCCCTGTGCTGGCATCAGCATAGACAGCAGGAGATAACACGGCGGGCTATGGAAAGTACTCTCAAGTCACCTCACGATGAATCAGCAAGCTATTCTCACAACTGACCCCCCCCCAGGGTATCACAACTTGTGGGACGTGGGTTGGCGACCACGGAACCCCAGCTGAGTCTGGCATCGCTTCTACTTCCTGGTGCCGGGCTCATTTCAGTTCTCTTTCCTGTCGGCCTCCCTTGGTCAACTCTTGTTCTCTTCCGACCCAGACTGTATTAGGGTATCCGAGGGCTAGGGAGTCTTTCAATTTCCCGCCTTAATTGGCTTTGTCTCATCTTTCCTGATACCCTCATTCTTCGAGGGATCTGCCTTCTTTTCCTTTTCATAATATCTCCTGTCTTCTGCTCAAGGCCCTCAAAGAGGCAGGGTGTGTGTAGACCCACCACTTCTGGTACACCCTCAAGGGCACATGACTGGTGAGTTAGCAAGCTGGCAACCCCGAGGAATTCCTGAGCTACATGCAGGGAATGGAGTGGTATGTCAGAAATTTCAAGTGGACAGTGTTACGCATCGGGTTCCAAAGGGTTAGTATACACACTTTGTTTTCGATCGGTGAACGATGTAGATTTGTACCAAAGGGCCTTAATGCGGGAAATGGAGTGGTCTGTCCGAAATTTCGAGTGGACAGTGTTACTCGTTGAGTTCCAAACGGTAATTATGTAAAATCTGGTTGAGATCGGTGAAACGGTGTAGTTTTGTGCCAAGGGCCAAAATGCAGGGAATGGAGTGGCTGTCCAAATTTTAAAGTGGACAGTGTTACTCATCGGGTTCCAAAGGGTAAGTATACACATTTTGTTTTCGATCGGTGAACGATGTAAATTTGTGCCAAAGGGCCTAAATGCGTGGAATGGAATGGTCTGTCCGAAATTTCGAGTGGACAATGTTACTCGTCGAGTTCCAAAGGGTAATTATGTAAAATCTGGTTGAGATCGGTGAAACGGTGTAGTTTTCTGCCAAAGGGCCAAAAAGCAGGGAATAGTGTGGTCTGTCCGAAATTTAAAGTGAACAGTGTTACTTGTCGGGTTCTACGGGTAAGTATATAAAATTGGGGTCAGATCGGTGAAACGGTGTAGATTTGTGCCAAACAGCCTAAATGCAAGAGATGGAGTGGCCTCGCAGCAATTTCAAGCAGACAGTGTTAGTCCCAGTGTTCCAAAGGGTAAATATACAAATTTTGGTTGAGATCGGTGAAACGGTGTAGATTTGGGACAAAGGGCCTAAATGCAGGGAATGGAGTGGTCTGTCCGCAATTTCAAGCAGACAGTGTTACTCGCTGGGTACCAAAGGGTAAGTTTACGAATATTGGTTCTGATCGGTGAAACGGTGTAGATTTGAGCCAAAGTGCCTCAATGCAGGGAATGGGGTGGTCTGTCCGAAATTTTAAGTGGACAGTGTTACTCGCAGGGTTCCAAAGGGTAAGTATACAAAGTTTGGTTCAGATAGGTGAAACGGTGTAGATTTGTGCCAAAGGGCCTAAATGCATGGGATGGAGTAGCCTCTCCGCAATTTCAAGCAGACAGTGTTAGTCGCAGTGTTCCAAAGGGTAAATATACAAATTTTGGTTGAGATCGGTGGAACGGTGTAGATTTGTGCAAAAAGGGCCTAAATGCAGGGAATTGCGTGGTCTGTCCGAAATTTCAAGCAGACAGTGTTAGTCGCAGTGTTCCATAGGGTAAATATACAAATTTTGGTTGAGATCGGTGAAACGGTATAGATTTGGACCAAAGGGCCTAAATGCAGGGAATGGAGTGGTCTGTCCGCAATTTCAAGCAGACAGTGTTACTCGCAGGGCACCAAAGGGTAAGAATACGATTTTTGGTTCTGATCGGTGAAACGGTGTAGATTTGGACCAAAGGGCCTAAATGAAGGGAATGGGGTGGTCTGTCCGAAATTGTAAGTGGTCAGTGGTACTCGCAGGGTTCCAAAGGGTAAATATACAAATTTTGGTTGAGATCGGTGAAACGGTGTGGATTTGGACCAAAGGGCCTAAATGCAGGGAATGGGGTGGTCTGTCCGAAATTTCAAGTGGACAGTGTTACTCGCAGGGTTCCAAAGGTTAAATATACAACTTTTGGTTCAGATCGGTGAAACGGTGTAGATTTGTGCAAAAGGGCCTAAATGCAGGGCATGGGGTGGTCTGTCCGAAATTTAATGTTGACGGGGTTACCCGCAGGGTTCCAAAGGGTAAGTATACAAATTTTGGTTCAGATCGGTGAAACGGTGTAGATTTGTATACATAACAGACAGACAGACAGACAGACAGACAGACAGACAGACAAACTTTGTGCTTTATATATATAGATATAGATAGATAGATTTAACAACATAGCCGAAGAAGGCCATACTACGGCCGAAACTGGTACATTTCATTAATTAATGTACAGCATGTTAATTTATTACGATTGACTAATGTGTAATACATTTACTTAATACCTATTGGTATTTCATTTAGATATTCTACAATAGAAGGTCGTCGCCTCCCTGGTGTAGTGGGCAGCGTGCTTAGCTGCCACCCCAAAGGTCCAAGGTTCGATTCCCGGCTCTGCCACGAAATTTGAAGAGTGGTTTGAGGACTAGAACGGGGTTTACTCAGCCTCGGGTGGTTCAAATGAGTAGAGGTGGTTTGATTCCCACCTCAGACATCCTCGAAGTGGTTTTCCGTGGTTTCCCACTTCGTCTTCGGGCAAATTCCGGGATGGTAACTAACATGAGGCCACGACCACCTCCTTCCCTCTTCCTTGCCTATCCGTCTCAATCTTTCCCTCCCTTCCCATCCCTCATAAGGCCCCTGTTAACTTTGCAGGTAAGAGTTGTATCCCTTGACCCAATGCTTCAAACTCCAGGACACTGCCCTGGCGGCGGTAATGGAGGGATCCCTCACTGAGTCCGAGGGTAAAGTCAAAACCTGGAGGGTAAACCGACGAAAAAGAAAAAAAAACGAGCCTTACAGTAGTCGCATATGATGTGTAACATCTGACATAGAAGAAACCTCACGTGAAATTGTTGACACACCGGTATTTTATAGTATTATTGGCACAAATATTAATCTATTGTAAAAGGGAGTGTTTTACAGATATTGTAGTTTATAATACGGAACTCATTTTATTAGATGATTTGTAGCTTCCACCAGCACTAGCCTAAATAAAGAATACGATATGGATCAACTAGATTAATAGACGCAACACCGCTCATAACCTTAAATTCCTTATAAACAGGTTCTCTTGATTCACATACCAACACGAAATTTCATATGGATTCTGTTAAAATGAGTGATATTCATATGATAAATATCGTTTAAAATGATAATCTGGTAGCAAAATTATCTAGCCCACCCAGGATTCGAACCCAAGATCTCTCGATTCACAGTCATACGCACTAACCCCACGGCTATTTCGACAACGCAAATATTGTGCACAAGATGGTGACTTATTTCCACGTTCCAATAATACTGCATTACGGAATTAAGTTTCATTTATATTTTGCTTGTTTCGATAAAGTTCCTGAGTGACATTGAGTTTAAAATGCCTTATGCCAATGAAATGCCGACTACTTACAATGTTTGATATTAAGGCATTTACCATTTAAATACTGATACGAAGACTTCGAACATGTACCATGTCATTTGTTTAAATCACTTGACACCAGAGTTCGCATGAGCGTTTTCCGTTCAGTATGTCATATACATTCCCCATGGCCGAGAGTGCGTCATGGTATCAATCTTCGACACCGCGCGCTGATTGTTTCTCTTACCAGTGCCAGCTGGATCGATCGATCGAGTTGGCAGTGCGTCTTATACTTCCGTTCGATCCACCACTGCCAGCTAAGGCACACTTCCATTCGATCGATCGAGCGGGCAGTGCATACTTCCGTTGTCCACCACTGCTAGCTAGTACACTTCCGTTTGATCGATCGAGCGGGCAGTGCATACTTCCGTTGTCCACCACTGCCAGGTAGTACACTTCCGTTTGATCGATCGAGCGGGCAGTGCATACCTCCGTATGATCCACCACTGCCAGCTCGATCGTTCCGATCCACTTCCGTCCTCAATTTTCAAAATCACTCCCACAAAACTATCCAGCAACCGAGCGGAATGATGTTACACATCAAAAATGAATGTCTATTAACAGTATATAGTCAGTTTAAGTGGAATTTACATTGGTCAGAAGCCACCAAATCTGGAGTGAAAGCGAGGGGTATACAAGGCTACCTTTTATCATACTTTACGGCCGCTTCCCACTCAAATCCTACCTCAATAACAAATGCACACACTAGTACAGACATCACAGTGCCACATGTTATCGAACATTTCTAAACACGGGGATACATGACCACGATGTCGTAGAACCCCTAAAGGAATTAACAACAACAATCAATTTAGTTATTGGCTCGTTGAAAATAGGGCTAAATCCTTGCTGCCCGGCATATTTAAAGCGACACTAATTAAAAGGGCCGTTATGCTCATACTGTTGTAAATTACTTCAATCTGAAGCGATAGCTACGCTTACGAAGGTCCTACGCAAGGTCAATCGGGCCAAGCTATCTCCGGATTCGTTTGAAGGGTAAATTCGAAGTTCGAACCCCACCGTGGACCCCTCTATTGGACTACGGCCACTTTCTTCAAATTTCTTGCATTGTTTCACTCATTTTGATTATTTTACCCGTCATTAACCCTTCTCAGGAAGTTGGGGTAGGAGAGGATTACGGCCGTAGAAATTACCAGCCAAGTCGAATTGGATCGTAGCTCATCATTGAATCCACTTAATTGGGTTGTTGAACATAGGCCTACATTTTTTATTTCAAGTATTTTTCTCTTAGAATACGATTCAAATGCCTTTGCAGCGAAAAACAATTCCTCTCGGCACGCGGAAGGCGGAGGTAGATTTCACCGGGCAAACTAGGGGATAGGCTATATATAATAGTCAAAATATGCAGGTTTTCGTAGAAGGATCAAACCTCATTTATTGCGAGAAAGTATTTTACAATTGGAGCTTAATTAACTTTTTTTTCGTCTTTCTATGCATAATTATAACGTTTTATTGCCTTATGGGGACGGTAACCTTCTTGTCATTTGGGGTCCGTTGTCCTTATGCAAGGTTTGGAACTGATGTGTAACATCTAACGGTCTGTTATGTCTTCACGCCAAATTTTATCACTCGCAGAGATGGTGGTTGATTCCTCAGTTTAGGGGCTGCGACAACGCGGTCATGTAACCCCGTGTACTTTGTGTTTGTGTAGAATCTGTCTGATAAATGGTGTTAATTGTGATGGCTGTATTAGTCTGTAATTCATGTAATGACTGCAGACGGTCAATTTCAAGTAGTAGTTCCTAATTTTGGTAACAAATACTACCGTCAACGACACCTAGTTGTGAACTTGGCAACTAAATGCCACCTCAACCAGCAACTTGCAACGAACGTTGGAACTTCCCCTCCGAAGGAAGCCTTACTGAGGGATTTTTAGGGCTCTTAGAAAACCCGACGACTTCGGTCGGCTTTGAATCTGCCACCTTGGGCATAGAAGTTCAGCATGCTACCAGTTACATCACAGAAGCCGCTTCCCACAGAGTCAGTTGGAAAACTGAGTGTAATCTCGTGCAATGGCGTTGTCATGGCAACCTCTGATAGCCCATCCCTCATCAATTTAGAAGCGTTGTCATGGTTACCTCTGATGGCTCTTGGCATTTTCTTATAATTCCGAAATCATTTTTCTCATCCCTTGGCGTAATGGTGGGTCATATCATAAATTCTTTCAGACAAAAGTTTTAGGTAATTATTAGAGAAATATTGTCCATAATAGTAATATGGAAAAGATACGTAGATGATGCAATTTGCATCTACGATACTGAACTAACAAGCGAAGAAACAATTCTCCACTCCATTAATAGCCTACACCACTCAATCAAATTCACTAAGGAATCCGAAACAGACCGTAAAATACATTATCTCGACATAACTATTGAACGTAAAGACAACGAGCTTTCATATTCCATATTCCGGAAAGCCACACAACCCTCGCATTCAATCGACAATCATTCTAATCTCCCCAGTACGCACAAATTAGCGGGGTTCAATTCACTGGTGCACAGGGCATTAAAAATACCCATGTTAAAAGACAACTATAATAAGGAAATAAGAACCATTAAGCAAATAGCAAAGGAAAACAATTTCTCGCCAATTAAAATAAACCAAGTTATAGCCAAAATAAAAATAAAGATAAAACGATTCCCAAACCGGACAGTAATGAGAAAAAAAATGCGCGTTTCAACTATGTGAATGCGAATACATATAAAATCACTAATCTATTCAAAAAACAAGGCATAAAAATATCATTCACAACGAAAAACACAACCGGTAGGCACCTAGAAAATAGTAATCTAAATAAACATGACCCGTATTCAAAGTCAAGAGTATATTCTATAACGTGCCAAGACTTCACTCTACTAAAAACACACCCTGTCGGAAACAGGACACAACTTTGCGATACAGCCAAGCTAGATACAAAGAAAAGGGGGGGGGGGGAGAATTAACGGGGTTTTAATAGGTAAATGTTATCTGGATCAGGTGTACGATGTACTTTTTTCTGCAATAAACAGTATTAAAGGTGCCGGGACGTCCCCAAAAGACCGGGCAGCGCTTAGTTTGAATGGCTATTGGTCCACGCGTGGCGGGGAATGTTCCACGGTCTTTAATAGTTGTAGACCCACCTCATTCAATAACATACATCTTATCTAGATTTGGCAACACCCCACATAAACACATCGCACTGACTTCGCACACCACATGGGAACAAGGGGAAGAAAGAAAAAAAACAGTGTCTTTGAGATAACAGCCCATTTCAGTCGACCACACCTGGAGTAAGAGTGAACACGAAACTGCTCGTAGCCCCAGCGAGGAAGACAACCAGATAAGTAGTAGCCTGTAATATTACAGTTTAACCATAGTTGAGTTTTTATAACCATATAATCACTCAAAATATACAAACTCCGGATATATATCACCATTTAGCATTTCACCTAACATCATATAAACTGCATTTAGCATACACCGACAGTTGCATTACCAATACTGCAACTAAATAATTGTACATATTGTAAATATTTTTACCTGTATTTTCAAACATAGTTTTTATAGCTTAAGTGTAATGGATCTGATGATATCGCTTGACGATCGAAACTGGTCATCCTAGTGTATTTATTAATCTCATGTAATTTATTTCAGGATTAGGGCACAACCAAGCTCTTTTGGGTACATTCGTGTTGACCGACTGAAAAGCACTAAACTCTTGTTTACATACGTGTGAGAAACACCCCCAGGACAGAGGGTCTGGGAAAACACTCCCAGGACATACGTCTGGGAAATCACCCCCAGGACAGAGGGTCTGGGAAAGCACACCCAGGACATACGTCTGGGAAAACACTCTCAGGACAGGTCAGGGAGAACATCCCCCCAGAACAGAGGGTAAGGGAAAACACCCCCAGGACTCAGGGTCAGGGAGAAAATATCCCAATAAAATTGTAGTCACGAGTGTTGCCTTTGTAATAAGTTATATGAAAGGAATTGATTGCCTTTCAGTGGATCAACACGTTAACGTGCGTAATTAAATGGGCTTGGAGTTAAACTGATCTACACACTCCCGTTCACCTGAGAAGAAAACATGGACTAATTATAGGTCCTACACTTTTTTGCCTAGTGGAAAGCAATTCGTTTATTTATGTACTAGCTACCCGACCCGGCTTCGCCCGGGAACAGTTATGAATTCATTACGTGATAAGCGCTTTTTTTTCCAATGTCAATGAACAACGACCAATATCCGTTTTATGTCACGGCAAGATGGGTTAAAATCAGTGACTGGACTATTAATTATATTATTATGGACATGCATGTGAAACAAATTCTTGTCAGACGTAATTTAAGAATGGCGAGGTGCATGAAACACAAATCCCCTTCCGTCCAATCTTAACTTGCCTGAATTTTGCGGAATGAAAAGTTCACAGGCGAATTGAAGAAAAGCCGAGTTGCACTTCCAGGGAAACTCCAAACACAACCACTCTTCTCTAATGTTTTTAACTCAAGACGACTCGACAGTTTGCTGCTGGCTGTATCTGGGGCAATAAGCTCGTCCGGTAGCTTAGCTGTAACTGGGGTGATAGACTCGCCCCTAGCTAGCTCGTAAACTGTCGCCTCAGTAACTGAATGGAGATTGTTGGAAGAAATAAAAACGTAAAAACACTTATAGTAGACGATGTATTGAAGATAGAGATATGCTCTCCCGGAATTTTTGTAGAACGTTTCATCCTGAACAATTCATACACTCATAGTTTATTGATATTTTGAACGGTTTGCCCAGCGTAAGCTTAAAAAGCGCACGGACGCCAGTTTTTTTTCAACCCTTTCACTGAAATCGTTAGTGCTTGACTTTCTTTGGTCAAAAATAAATTATTTTCTACAGAAACCTTCCTTGAGATATCCTTTACAGAATAATGAAAACCGCATCAAAATCCATCCAGTGGTTCTCGAGATTACCCGTGACAACCAAGAATCGGGGACTTAGTTTTATACTAAGTAGAGATTATACGCCAATCAGTATAATTTAATATAATATAATCCCCCTTCCGTCCAATCTTAAATTGACTGTGAATTTTGCAGAACGAAACGTTCACAGGCGAAATGAGAGTCGCACTTCCAGTGAATGAAACTCAAATCCCCCTTCCATCCAATCTTAACACGACTGTGTTTCACAGGTGAAATGAAGAAACCCCGAATTGCACTTCCAGGGAATCTCGAAACACAACCACCCTTCTGAGAAGTCTTAACTCAACACGACTCAACGGTTTGCTGCTGGCTGTATCTGGGGCAATAGGTTCCCCCACTAGCTAGGCTGTAACAGGGATGATAGACTCACCCTTAGCTAGCTTGTAAACACTGTAGCCTCAGTAGTTGAATGGACATGTTGGAAGAAATTAAAACGTAACAAGAAATTCCGTGACGAACTAAAGAGCCTACTTTTCTTAAAATTTAAGATTCATGCCAATCTATATGGACCTATTTAGAATAATGACGAAATGAAGTTGGTAATATCGAAATTTCTAATTAGTTCGAAATACTGTATACCTGGCATAATGTAGCCTAATAGAGAACTACAGTTGGCAGCTTTGGTGACTGAATATATTCTTAGTTCGATCTCTTAAGGTACAGAATACAAAATTTGGTTGAAGTCCAATGGATAGCATGGACGTTACATGCAGTTAAAAATTGGATCTAACAGCGGGCGTAAAATCATGTTGGCAACAATGACATGCATGTATTGGTCAGAAATATTCTGAAATAATATGATCTATTGTTGTGTCAATTTTGAATGAAATCCATTAGTTGGTATAGAAGTTACATGCATTTTAAAATTGGACCTATCAGTAGGCTTAGAATCATGTTGGCAGCACTGGCGTAGGCCTATATTAGTTACTCCAAATTAATCTAGAATGCCAGGTACTATACGTGTGCAAAGTTTAGAGCTACTGGCTTGCATACTTTCTGATATATTGATATTAGGGTAACAAAAATAGAGACAGTATTTATTAACATTTGGCAGCCCTGGTTACTCTTAAGAATTGGCATAGTCATATCTGTTATGGTACGCATAGCACACACGAAATTTGGTTGAAATCCAAATGATAGTATAGAAGTTACATGTATTTAAAGTTTGACTTCTCAGCAGGCTTAGAATCATGTTGGTAGCACTGACGTATATAAGTTACTCCAAATTAATACAGACTGTCAGGTACTATACGTGTGCATAGTTTAAAGCTGTCGGCTTGCATACTTTCTGATATATGGGTATTTGGATAAAGGAAATTGAGAGCATTTATTAACAGTTGGCAGCCCTGATGGCTCTTAAGAGTACGCTCAGTCATATCTGTTTATGCACACATAGCACATACGAAATTGGGTTGAAATCCAATTGATAGTGTAGAAGTTATATGCATTTAAAATTTGGACCTATCAGCAGGCTTATAATCATTTTGGCAACACTGCCATGTATGGCCTCCTGGAAATTAAACTGCAATGTAAATATCTATGCGTGTGACAATTTTGAAATAGCTCCCATTCATACCTTCCAAGATATCCAACATGGAGCTCAAATTTCAATTGCGATTTTTCATCAGTTGGTAGCACTGACATCATTTTCAAACAAGGCCGTGAGGTATTCAGGTATAGATCTTTACTCCTACCAAATTTTGTTTCGATTGCTGCAGCCGTTTACGAGTTGATAGGGGGGGGGGGCACACACACAGCCTGCCAGACAGACAGAAGGACAGACAGACAGACACACACACACACATTTGCCCGATCTCATAAGTCTACTTTTTCCTCATTTTTGCAAAATGTGAAAAGTAGGCTAAAAACACTTATAGTGGGCGATGCATTGAAGATAGGCATATGCTCTCGCGGACTCTTTTGTAGAACTTTTCATGCTGAACAATTCTTACACTCATAGGCTAGTATTTAGATATTTTTAACGGTTTGCCCAGCGTAAGCTTACAAAGCGCTCGGACTCCAGGTTTCTTTTTCGACTTTTCCACAGAAATCGTCACTGCTCGGCTTCTTTTGATCATAAATAAATGATTTTCTACAGAAATATTCCTCGAGATATCCTTTACAGAATGGTGAAAACCGCATCAAAATCCGTCCAGTGGCTCTCGAGTTTACCCGTAACATCCAATAATCGGGTGCTTTGTTTTATACTAAGTAGTGATTTAGCGTATAGCTTTTAGTGCCGGAAGTGTACGAGCACATATTCGGCTCGCCAGAGGTTGTAGCTGCTTCAATGCGGACACCCATGGGGTGAGCTATAAGTTCCGTTCAATTTCAAGTAGTTCCAACTTTTGCTACCAGATGTCACTGACACCTAGTGGTGAACGTTGGAACTTTGATAGAGCGTTTCAACGAAATCTAACCTGCAAATTTAGCTTCACACATGTTTAATTAGTGGAAGGTTCTTTTACATTTCATAAATCTACGAAATGGGGCCGCCGGCTTTACTATCCCTCCGAAGGGTGGCAAACTGAAGGCTCTTAAAAGAAACCACGATCTTGGGCATAGAAGCTCAGCGTGCTATCGACTACGCCACTTAGATACAAGAGTTCTTCCATTATTGACTGGTTGCGTGGCTCAGCGGTAACGTTCTCGCCTGCTGTTCCAGAGGATGCAGGCTCAGTTGGCATTTGAGGGTGCGCAAATGCGAGGGAGCCTTGTCAGTAGATTTACTGGCACGTTAATTAAAGATCCCCTTCGGGGCAAAATTCCGGCACACCAGCGTCTCTGAAAGCCGCAGTAGTTAAAACAGACGTAAAACTAGTAACATTATTATCATTACTATTACGTACCATTATTATTACTATTATACATCATGATTTTTAGCCTACTTCTCACATTTTGCAAAAATGAGGAAAAAGTAGACCTATGAGATCGATCCGGGAAAATGTCTGTCTGTCCTTCTGTCTGTCTGTCTGTGTGTGCCCCCCCCCCCTATCAAGTCCTAAACGGCTGCAGCAATCGAAACCAAATTAGGTATGAGTAAAGATCAATACCGGAACATCTCAATGTTCTCTCTATTATTTTTTAATTTTTTTATCCAAATACCAATATATCAGAAAGTATGCGAGCCATCAGCTTTCAACTTTGCACACGTATAGTTCCTGACATTCTAGATATATTTGGAGCAACTAATGTATGTCAGTGCTACCAACATGATTCTAAGCCTGCTGATAGGACCAGTTCTTAAATACATGGAACTTCTATACGATCAATTGGATTTCAACCAAATTTCGTATGTGCTGTTTGTGCCATAACAAATATGACTGTGCGTATTATTAAGGGCAATCAGGGCTGCCTACTATTAATAAATGATGTTTATATGTTTTACCCTAATATCAATATATCAGAAAGTATTCAAGCCAACAGCTCTGAACTTTGCGCACGTATAGTACCCGACATTCTAGATTAATTTGGACTAACTAATATACGTCAGTGCTGCCAACATTATTCTAATCCTGCTGTTAGGTCCACTTTTTAAATACCATTAACTTCTATACCAACGAATGGATTTCATCCAAAATTGGCACAACAATAGAGCATAATGTATTTCAGATTATTTCTTACCAACTCATGCATGCCATTGTTGCCAACATGATTTCACGCGCGCTGATAGATCCAATGTTTAACTGCATGAAACGTCCCTGCTATCCATTGGACTTCTGTACCTTAAGAGATGGAACTAAGAATATATTCAGTCACCAGGGATGCCAACTGTAGTGCTCTATTAGGCTACATTATGCCAGGTATATTTCGAACTAATTAGAAATTTCGATATTACCAACTTTAAATATTTCGTCATTATTCTAAATAGGTCCACATAGATTAATCATTGGCATGAATCTTAAATTTTAAGAAAAGTAGGCTCTTTAGTTCGTCACGGAACTTCTTGTTAATAAATTATTAATGTAACTTCCAATTTATACTGTCCCAGCTATTCCAGCATGTTGATAATAGGATCCAGAATTCTACTTCAATGACGCAGACTTGGAAGCATAGTTAGTCTACCCTTAATTTTTAGCCTACTTTTCACATTTTGCTAAAATGAGGAAAAAATAGACTTATGAGATCGATCCGGGCATATGTGTGTCTGTCCTGTCTGGCTGTGTGTGTCCCCCCCCCCCCCTACCAACTCCTAAACGGCTGAAGCAATCGAAACAAAATATGGTGGGAGTAAACATCTATACCTGAATATCTCAATGCCGTTTTTGAAAATGATGTCAGTGATACCAACTGCTGTCAAATCGCAATTGAAATTTGAGCTCCATGTTGGATATCTTGGAAGGTATGAATGGGAGCTATTTCAAAATTGACACACGTACAGATAATAATATTTCAGTTTAATTTTCCAGGGGGCCATATATGGCAGTGTTGCCAAAATGATTATAAGCTTGCTGATAAGTCCAATTTTTAAATGCATATAACTTCTATCAATTGGAATTCAACCAAATTACTTATGTGCTATGTGTACATGAACAGATATGACTGAGCGTATCCTTAAGAGCCACCAGGGCTGCCAACTATTAATAAATGCTCTCTTTATTTTTTAAATCCAAATACCAATATATCAGAAAGTATGCAAGCCGATAGCTTTAAAGTATACACACACGCATAGTACCTGACATTCTAGATTAATTTGGAGTAACTAATATACGTCAGTGCTACCAACATGACTCTAAGCCTGCTGATAGGACCAATTTTTAAATACATGTAACTTCTATACTATCAATTGGATTCCAACCAAATTTCGTATGTGCTATGTGTAGTCTACCATAACAGATATGACTATGCGTATTCTGAAGAGCAACCAGGGCTGCCAACTGTTCGAAAATGCTGTCTCTACTTTTTTAACCCTTATATCAATATATCATAAAGTATGCAAGCCAACAGCTCTAAGTTTTGCACACGTATAGTACCTGACATTCTAGATTAATTTGGAGTAACTAATTTCGTCAGTGCTGCCAACATAATTCTAGGCATGCTGATAGGTCCAATTTTAAAATGCATGTAACATCTATACTAACTAATGGATTTCATTCAAAATTGGCACAACAATACATCATATTATTTCAAATTATTTCTGACCAATACATGCATGCATGACATTGTTGCCAACATGATTTTACGCGCTCTGTTATATCCAATGTTTAACTGTATGTAACGTCCATGCTATCCATTGGACTTCAACCAAATTTTGTAATCTGTTCCTTAAGAGATAGAATTAAGAATATATTCAGTCACCTGGCTGCCAACTGTAGTGCTCTATTAGGCTACATTATGCCAGGTATCCTATACAGTATTTCGAAATAATTAGAAATTTCGATATTATCAACTTAATGTCGTCATTGTTTTAGATAGATCCATATAGATTAATCATTGGCATGAATCTTATATTTTAAGAAAAGTAGGCTTTTTAGTTCGTCATGGAACTTGTTTCATATCAAAATAATTTGTAAAACCCTGCTGGGGAAAGTTAATTTCCACTTCGCTCGACGGATGATCATTCGAGTACGGTTTATGTATAGATAATATCGAAGTAGTACGTTCGTGGGAGTCTGGATTACGTTTACTCTTTCACATTCCTTATAACACAGAGTGTAAGGTACCAATGGTCAGGTACCTGAACAGTCGTTTTAATTATTGCTTTCCATAAGATCCTAACCAGTGTTAAGTGCCGAGATATGCTTAGGGACAGTCCCATTAATTTCTTCAGCTTATAATAATATGAGGCATAGGGTCAAGGAATTCTGAAGTGTTTTTCTACTTTTCGACTCTCACTATCTACATTCGTCGAGGAGTGGTGTTAATAGTTTTTTATGCTATTACTTTCCGATCTTCTAACATCCTCAGTTCTCGGGAAATGTTTCACTGTGTTCACCTATGTCATTGTGATGGTCGTGGCCTCAATTTAGGTATCAACACGGCATTACTCTCGAGTAGAAGTGGCAAACGACGGAAAACCACTTCCAGTACAGCTGAGGAGGGAATCGAACCCACCTCTCCTTAGTTCTGCCTCAACGCGGCTGAGTGTATTCGTTCCAGCCCACATACCAGAATTAAATTTCATTGCAGAGCCAGGAATCATATCGTCGAGGAGTAGTGATAATAGTTTTTTTGCTATTACTTTCCGATCTTCTAACATCCTCAGTCCTCGGGAAATGTGTCACTGTGTTCACCTATGCCATTGTGACAACCAAGAATACTAGTCACTACAGCATGAGGTGGATAAAGGATAACCAGTTCTCTATCCAGCATGTAGAATTATTTTATGCAAAGAACTGCAACTGTAACTTGGGTATTAAAGAATATTCTCATCGACTCATTACAAATTGGAATGATGAAATTACACATGCTGATTTAAACAGATATTCTATCTCATTCAGCACGTTGTGTTTCCTCCCCGACTGTTATCTGCATAGTTACCTTATGACGCCCCGAGATTCAATAAAGGCAAGGTAGCTGCTGGGGGCTCAACAAGGCTTTCCGTTGAGCATCCTCGCCTCTGTCTTGCCACTTTATGGCGGATTCCGTCGCAAGAGCTAGCGAGATAAGAGAGAACCGACGATTTGTGATTCCATTAACGGGCATTGGCAATACACGAGGGATCCGATAAGATATCCTCGCGTTTCTTGCAGCCTAGGAGCGAAGAATCTTCTTTTTTTCTACTCGCCTTTTACTTCCAGGCATTTGAAAAAGTCTGTAGCGCCTACCTCGCAGGCGAATGCACACCGTTATCTACATCTTGGTGTACCTCGTATTTTAATATAGGTATTTTTACATGTTTTAACAATTGAAACTTCTTCCAAAATAAATTTAAATTATGAGCCGATAGTCCAGAGAATAAATCCGCTGGTAATAAAAAAAGACGTCCTGCGCTACTCACATTTACAGCTCTTGAAGTCAACTAGGCCCGGTGTTAATAATGTAGACATAGTTGACATGATGGGAATATGGTATGGACATCAGCATTACCAAAACGAAGGTTATGTCGGAAGGGAAGAATCACAAGAAAATAGAATGCTAGCCAGATAGGAAGTAGGTGGACCGTTTTAAGTACTTGGACTGTGTCTTATCTCATGGGAAAGAAATGTGAGTAGAGATGCAGAAAAGCCAACGCAGTGAGTTCTGAATTGCGATCTACAGTATTCTGCAAGAAAGAAGTTAGTGTCGCGCAAAAACTCTCCAGATGTATGGACGTGAGAGCTCCGTAGATTCAGGATATCTGATACTCATGCTAGAGTTAACTGACAAGAGAATAAACACGAATGATTGCTGGGACAAATGAATGGAAGCAACGGTAGGAAAGCACTCGTAATTAAGAATATCAAGTCTGAGTTAGAAATGAACACGCTAGATGAAGCAGTTCGTATGGACCGACTCGGATGGTGGGGTCATGTGGAGAGAATGGGAGAGGAGAGATTATCTAAGAGGCTAATGAGTTCAGCTGTAGAGGGTGGAAGAAGCATAGGCGATGGTTGGATTCAGTGTTGAACGATTTCAAGTGTAGACGCAGAGTAGGTGTATTGTTAATAGGGGATCATGACTTGTTCGCAAACAGAGGCTATAAGAGTAGATTAGACGCTGAAAGGCAAAACAGTCTTAAGGGACAATGTATACATGTACTATGTAAGTATGTATGTATGTATTCTTTATTGTCAGTCAGATAGGCTCCACTAGTGACTATAATTAACAACAAAATTTACAAGTATAAACAAAACAAAAACAACAAACACGAACAAAAATAGAAATACACTTTTATATGAGTCGTCGAGTTGGAAGACTCGTTTAATCCACTTGTGAACAAGAATCATTTTCATGAGAAACTTTTATCTGGACTTTGCCTCGCGTATCTTTTGTGTTTGTTGTTTTCTACTTTTTGCTTTGTGTTTTTGATTTTTGGTTTTGTGTTAGCTTTGTGGTTTTGCGTTTGAATTTTACTGTTTGCTTTTCTTTCTTGGTTTTCGTTTTTTGTTTGTTTTCTGCTTATGCTTTTTTATTTTGCTTTCTGCTTTCTGTTTTTTGTTGTTTGTTTTCTGCTTTTGCTTTTTTATTGAATTTTTCTTTTAGCTTCGTATTTTTGGTTTTTGATTTTTGTTTGTTTTCTGGAAAAACAAAATAAAACAAAACAAAATAAACAAAACAAAATGGAAATTAAACAAAACAAAACAAAATAAAACAAAATAAACAAAACAAAATAAAAACAAAATAAACAAAACAAAACAAAAAATGAAATAAAACAATTTAAAACAAAATAAAACGAAATAAAATAAAACAAAACAAAATCAAAATAAAACATCACAAAATAAAATAAAATTAAACAAACCAAAATAAAATAAAATAGAATAAAATAAAATATAATAAAATAAAATAAAGTAAAATAAAATAAACTAGTTAAATAAATAATTTTACGACATGATCCTTATTCACAAGTGGATTAAACGAGTTTTGCAACTGGACGACTCATTATATCAACAACCACAATCATATAGACACGCACTCAAACATCCTACCTCAAACATTCATTCATACAATCCCTTTGTACAGGAAACATTAAAATAATTATTACATAAACATCAAAACTATCTACAGTAAACGGAGTTAGTTATTAGTTATTGTTGTTTTAAGGGTGGAACTACGAGGTCATCTGCCCCTTACATTAAACGGAAAAAGGCAAAAACATAAATGAAAAATTAAGAAGAAAAGTTCAGTAACTGGGAAAAACAAACAATACATAAGTGACATTCGAGGATCTAGAAAACATCAAACAAAATATACATTACTTCAGTCGTTCGTATATTCAATCAAAAAATCAATCAACCATTCATTCAGCCAATATGCAATCACTCAATCAACAATTAACAAATAGTACATTATGCAACGAGCCTATAATGGCTATAATTAAGACACGAGTATTTTTATAAAACGAGCGTAAGCGAATTATATAATTTCCATACGGGTGTCTTAATTACCATTATAGGCGAGTTTCATACGACTGTTAATGTTCGACGATAATTATAACTTTATTATATGTTTTAACATAAATATTCATAAATACCTGTTGAGAGTCATCCACTTGAATTTTGTGATTGGAGAGCGAGCGCTGGGTTTGATATCTCTGTCTTTCAAGATCTCTGAACGACCGACGCATGCGCTCTGTGTGCTTGCAATGCCATATTATGCAGACCATATGTTTATATCTGCCGTCCCTCAGTAATATTGTCACCGGAGTCGTTTGAAGGCTGTGTAGAAATTAGTGTTGGTGATATTAAGGTGCAGTGCTATTTCTTGTCTCATATTCGCCAGTTTATTTACGCGAACATATGAACGGTGCGTATTCCATGTCGGTAATTTATTATAGTTCGATGTTGTGTTTATGTCCGACATGTTGGATTTTGAGCACATGCGCGAAGGTATCGTTACCTAATTGGTCAATGAACGATCTCTGATTGGCTGGAGAAACTGTATCATAATGAAAAACAGTGTTATAATGACCATCATTATGATACAGTTTTCTGACACATAATAGTGAGGGTCGAACATAAATATATATTACAATATTTTACAGCCGACTTGAGATGTTTCTCATAACAGTTGACAGTAGATGTCCCTAGCGATAATTGGGATTATTTTTCAGACTTTCAGAAGGAAAAGATAGCACCTTATTTGTTAGGGTTGCCCATGACTAAACGTTTGATGATCATGGTGAAAAAATCTGAGTTATTTTGTTTTTTATGATATAAAATAAGCCAGTCTTCTCTGAGTTTAAAAAGTCTATTATCTGCTTCATGGCGCAATTGTTAAGTGTGTCTGGCGTGCTTCAATATATCCCAGATCATGAAATTCACTGTATGCCACCACTTTTTGATGGTTTCGAAAAACCTTCACTTACTAGCTGAAAAAAGGAGAGGCATAATAAGTGGAAGGTGGAGAAAACAAGATCAGAGAAGAGGGATAGGAAGACCACACGTGTGAACCAGGATTTTAAGGTAAATTTATGGATCCAGTTTTCATTGCATATTCATTGCTCTTTTTTATTGTATTAATTTATTTTCTTGGTGTTGTTGTTGTTGTTATTATTATTATTGAGGGGATTGGACATCGTGGTGATGTAACCCCGTGAACTTATATGTGTGTCGAATTTGTTAGGTAACCTGTGTTAATTTGTTGTCTGTAGACCCTAGGATTTGGAAGGAGGCGACCGTGGTCTTAAGTAATAAACCATCCCGGCATTTGCCTGGTGTAGAAGTGAGAAGCCACGGAAAACCACTTCCAAGATCGCTAAGATGAGAATCGAACCCTCCTCTTCTCAGTTTTGCCTCATGAGGTTGAATGTACCCCGGTCTAGCCCTCAGATAGCCCTCTTGGCAGAGCCAGGAATCGAAATCAGACCTCCGAGGCAACAGCAAAGAATGCTAGCCGCTACACCACGAGGTGGACATTTTCTTTCTATTAAATGTTCAGACTGATAAAGCTTTGAATCCAAGTTTAGCATTAAATGGTTATATCTTATACAGGATCAAATTATAAAAAAACAAAGAACAAGAACAAGGACAAGAACAAGAACAAGAACAAGGACAAGGACAAGAACAAGAACAAGAACAAGAACAAGAACAAGAACAAGAACAAGGACAAGGACAAGGACAAGGACAAGGACAAGGACAAGGACAAGGACAAGGACAAGGACAAGGACAAGAACAAGAACAAGAACAAGAACAAGAACAAGAACAAGAACAAGAACAAGGACAAGGACAAGGACAAGGACAAGGACAAGGACAAGGACAAGGACAAGGACAAGGACAAGAACAAGGACAAGGACAAGGACAAGAACAAGAACAAGGACAAGGACAAGGACAAGGACAAGGACAAGGACAAGGACAAGGACAAGGACAAGGACAAGGACAAGAACAAGAACAAGAACAAGAACAAGAACAAGGACAAGGACAAGGACAAGGACAAGGACAAGGACAAGGACAAGGACAAGGACAAGGACAAGGACAAGGACAAGGACAAGAACAAGAACAAGAACAAGAACAAGGACAAGGACAAGGACAAGGACAAGGACAAGGACAAGGACAAGGACAAGGACAAGGACAAGAACAAGGACAAGGACAAGGACAAGGACAAGGACAAGAACAAGAACAAGAACAAGAACAAGAACAAAGAACAAAGAACTAAGAACTAAGAACTAAGAACTAAGAACTAAGAACTAAGAACTAAGAACTAAGAACTAAGAACTAAGAACTAAGAACTAAGAACTAAGAACTAAGAACTAAGAAATAAGAAATAAGAAATAAGAAATAAGAAATAAGAAATAAGAAATAAGAACTAAGAAATCAGAACAAGAACCAAATACAAATACAAATACAAACACATAAATAAAATAAATAAATAAATTAATTAATCATCAAAAGTATGTACGAAGAATCATAATAATAGTCTACTTTTGCATTTTATTTTCATTTTGTTGTTGTTGTTGTTGATGATGATGTTGTTGTTGTTGTTGTTGTTGCCACGACGCTTTCAAAATAATTTTGAGCGAAGGGTTTGTCAGTCATAAAGATGGAACGCTGGACTAGTTATTAATTTGCAGAGCATTTTATAAACATGAAGGGACAAAGCCACAGAGCAAGTTAGTGATGTGGTTTATGGCTTCTTAAGAATCGCTAAACAGCGCAATAAAAAGACTCATTTGAACTTCTTTCTTTAAAAAGCCTCTTTGTTAAATCACCCTCCTCGTCTTTCTCTTGTTAATTTCGTCTCATTAATGAGAATATATTTTCATTTTAAACTTCGCAAAGAACAAAAGCAGAACTTTTTCTCCTGGTTAAGTATTTTCTCTCTTTTTTCTATTGAAGAATGAAGAGAATTGCGAAGGCTATTCCATACGACTCTGATCAAAACTTCTTTAGTAACAGCGTTCTTTTTTACATTTCACAGTCATTGGAGGGAGCTATTCAAAGGGCAAATAAAAATACGAGTTCTTTGCCTGAATCACTAGATGACTAGAATATTATGTAATTTCAACATTCTTTTAATAACAATAGCAATATCAATAATAATAACAATATGTCTGTTAGGTAGACATCCCACAGGCTTGTTGAATCCTCAAAAAGCACCGCCACAGGTTAGGTCGGTAGATACCCACAAAACGTCAAAGCAGCACTATAGTGAGGCGTACTAGGCAAGATGAGGAGTGAGGTAGTGTTCCATTGCATTCCTCACTTTGTCAGAACAATAGCACTGACCCTATGAGTGGAACCTTTCACAGTAAACACAGGCACTTGTTGCATCCTGAAGACATTACTCAGCACCACCCATACCTCAATAGCTTCCATATAATCACAGCCATGAATGAGACTGAGACATCGGTGGAAAGTCACATTTTACTCTAGCCTGTGCCAATATACAAATGCAAATTACTATATTCATCAATAACAATAACAATAGAATAATTGGTGTTCGAGGACAATTTCGAAATATTTTTTTCTTTTGCATTTCACTTTCAGTTCAATCTTAGAACAGGATATAGCACTCAATATTCGAAGTGATGTTCATGATCAGCGTTGACAGCTCTGATAAATACACATTTCTTCAAGGAGGCAATAATTATATTATTATTATTCTTTAATCGTATCGGTCCACTAAGGACCACATCATTTCAACTGGCTCCTCTGGGCTTTGATCTTTGCCCAGTGCTCCTTCATACTTTGCCGGTGTTGCTCTTTGATTTATTCTGTCCACATCTTTGCCGTCTTCAATTTTGTTTTCTTCATGAATATCCTTGTGGTCGTTTAGTGTCTTCCTGTGGGGGTTGCGTTCTTGACTATCTTCACAGGTATTCTCCATCTCCTGTAGGTCACCTTCTACCTCTTTGAACCAGGATGGCTTGGTGTTATTATCTTTAAAATAGGTAAAGATTCGGTTCGTCAATCGTGTGGGTTTCATTCTTCGCAAGTGCCCATAAAATGCAATTCTCCTTTTCCTCATAACATCAGAGATCTTCTGGACATGAATATACAGCTCATGGTTATGCCGTCGTCTATATTCACCTTTGTCTTTAATCGGGCCAAGATTTTCTTCAAGATCTTTCTTTCTTTCTTTCTTTCTTTCTTTCTTTCTTTGATCTCCAACTGTTCTACCAGGTATTTCTTGTCCATAGTGAGGCATTCCGCTGCATACAGAGCCTCTAGTCGTGTGGCAGTGCAATTATGCCTGAGTTTTGCGTTTAGGGATATTGACTTTTAATTGTAAACGCCCTTGGTGAGTTGGTACGCCTTTTTCATTTCTTCAAGCGTGAAGTGAAGATTTATTTCTCACAGATGTTGCGTTCTACCCACTCACCAAGATATTTTAACTTTTCTGGCCATTTGATTTTCTCCTGGCTTACTTTTAGCTCTCTTGGTGCTGGCTTGATGTTACCTAGGTAGTTATGTACTGTGTTTTCTCCGGAGATATCTGAAGAACAGATTTTGTTGCCTGTGCCTGTAGCTGGTTAATTTGTTTATTATTATTGTTATTATTATTATTATTATTATTATTATTATCATTATTATTAAAATTTGTATGACCTCAACCATCTGGAGGAGATCTTTTGAGTTTAAGCCTTTTAGGTAATATACTCCCTTATTTACCCTCTTATTTCGACGTTCCATTGTTATACTGCCACCTGACAGAGGAATCAGAAAACGTTATCAGTGAAGTACGAAAATGACAACATATAGAGTACGGGCGGTAAGTGATGAGGCTTCAAGATGAAGCTGACTGCTCTGGGCAGACAGATTTCCAGCCAAGTTTCATTGGTGCAGGAACAGTGACAGGAGTCACTCGTCACCCACCATGCTGTCGACATCGCGTGTTAATGCTGAAAATCTGTGCATGCAATCGTCTTAAACTCGGCGCAGTAAAGGGAGGGGTTTCTCCTCAAGCGCTCCAGCTCCCTGTCACTCATACTGTACCGCGATCTAGAAGCCTCTCCATTACTGTCCGTACTCTAACATTGCCATAATGCGATACAAAAAATCAGTGAATTAAAGAGCCTCAGATAATCAACTCTAGATAACACACTTGATACAAGTACTGTAGTAAATTCAAACTTTTCTGTACAAATTATTCCCCCCAAAGCCAAGATAGCTATTTCATCACAAAATTTGTTGGGGATACCTAATAGGATTTAAAAGAAAATGAAAAGAGGATTAGGATCATCATAGTCCCTCTGACATCATATCCAACAATCTTTAATTCATTTGCAGTATATATTGATTTGCAGTAGTTGATCGCTGGTTCACATTTTATTTATACACGGCAAATTTTCAGGTTTAGAATTCACACTTGTAAAAAATAATTAAATGTTATGTAAACAAGGAGTCATGGAAATAGTTTACTTAACACATTACTAATTCCAGTTTAGTTTTACAATGATGAACCTTGTTCAGTATCTTACACACGATTTTTGAAATTCCCACCCTCTGCCATGGAGGCTCTATGCTCATCGTCATGGTGAGTTACAACATGCTCAAAATGTTTGTGGTTGTGAGTATAATTTTGACAACCCATGAAATGTTTCCTCTCAATCCACATCAGTTGAGTGTAACATCGACCACCCTCATACAAATCGTCCAACGGGTTTAAGTCCAGTGAGTGTGTAGGCCATCTCTATTAGGATACCACCCATTCAGACATCCACGGATAGTACGATTATAATTGACAGAATCGACACGCATTTCAATGTCTAATATCTCAATAAATATTCATGTACAGACGCATGTTTATATTACGTATTTTCCCCTCCACATGTGTAAATTCAAATATTGCCATGTACTAATGAAGCACCATGTATAACTTCTTCTTAATGTTCACTACTTTTGGCTGGTATTTCAATTACAGTATATCAATAGAATGCGTCTGCTGCCGTATGCTTCTTGACATTTATTCTGAACTGCCTTTGTGTTGGGCCTTGGTTATGCATCATTATTTCCTTCCACCAGGTGGTGTCTTAAGTTTGGGCCGGGTTTGCTTGGTGATAAGTCTAGTGCGGTGCATGAGAGGTTTCTTAGTTTTAGAGACATATTTAGAAAATGAACCCAGTAAATCTAGACTTTCTAAGTCACCTCAAAAAATATTTTCGTAAAATAATTTTCCTGCATTGACTGGTCGTACCTCATTACCTAGAGGTCGTTTCTCACAGGATAGCCTCGTCTGTCTGTGCTGTCTCCTCCACCCTCCAATTCCCCTCCAGCTCTGTATTTCAATCACAGAAATCCAATAAATTCAACTCTTGGAATGTGACAGCCCAACATTACTCATGATCATATTCCCTTCCCTTGGGGAATTTTCAATATGATATGAACACAGGTTGTATTTTAATCCAATCAAATATATTTATGGGCATTTGTAAAAGACCCCATGTAATTGCTGAGATAAGTGAGGTAAGTGTATACATCGAATTTAAGATTGCAATGTATTAGTACTTGACAAGCACTTCGGTGGCGTAGTTGGTAGCACGCTGAACTGCTGTGCCCAAGATAGCGGGTTCAAACCCGGCCGAAGTCGTGATATTTTTAAGAGCGTTAAAAATCCCTGAGTATGCCTTCCTTCGGAGGGGAAGTAAAGCCGGCAGTCCCATGTCATAGATTTATGGCATGTAAATGATCCTTCCACAGACTAAACTTGTGTGAAGCTAAATTGTTAGATTAGATTTCGTCGGAACGCTCTATCAAAGTTCCAACGTTCACCACGAGGTGTCATTGATATCAGGCAGCGAATGTTGGAACTACTTGAAATTGAACGGAAGTTGTAGCTCACTCTAAGGGTGTCCGCTGGTAGCAGCTACAGACTCAGTCGAGCCGAACATGTCCTCGAAGACTCCGGGCACTGAAAGCCATACGATAAATAAATAAGTACTTGACAAGTGCAATTATTGTGTTGGAAGCCTTTTTTTTTTAGTGTTGAATTAGTAATCGAAATTTAATGTTTTTCAGTTGGTCAACACAATTGTACACAATTGTGATGGGTGGTTCCCTTATCCTGAAAAAATACGCATGAGATTAATAAATACACTGCACTGAACTGCAGGCAGTGGGGGACGACAGCAGCACGGAAACGGACTACACATCGCTTAAACAGCTAAGTGCAGAACCCACAATACCTGATCATTTAATAACAATCACACAATCTCACTAAACAAACCAACAAACCTGAAGGTCAATAACAACTATTTTCAACCAAAAAACAAATATTGACTCTTTGTTTATTTATCTACTTATGTATTGCCACAACAGGGAAGTGTCCCAATTACAGTAGCAAACAATTGTTTACACACAGATAATACATGAAAATACAAAATGAAGAAACATTAGAATACAAAATGAAAATTGAAAATCAAAAATTGAAAATTAAAAATGAAAATTAAAAATGAAAATTAAAAAAAGAAATTGTTAACAAGAAATATACACAAGTTCAAGTCGCAATAACAGTAAATGCATAAGGGTAGCTAGTGGAGACTCCTAATGGATAGCTCCACTCAGGGAGTGGCGCCCCTGCCCAAGCAGCCCCAGGTCCCTCTGGCCCGGAGGGTAGTCCCTGGCAAGGGTGGGGTAGACAGGGCTCCTTAGCCACAGTGAAGGCAACCTGTCTAGGGGTGACAACCCCGAATAATAAGCCTCTCAAGCTAACAACTTGAGCAGTACCTTGGACAGTGACTCGTCGCTGCCCCATGAAGAATGATCTTCAACTGAGCATGGAGGAAAATTTCGCTAAATGCACTACCCCAGGTGGTAACCAATCCACCGTTGCCCATGGCAACGTTAGCGGACCTTCGGATTCTGGGGAGTCCGCACTAACATGCTTTAAGGATGAGTCGGAGCATCCTGAAATTCCTGGACGTAAACTCAGATCAAGACGGCAAAGTTTCTTCGCAACATTTAACGCCAATTCACTGCTCAAAGTGGGTAAACTGAAACATCTGACAGACTCACTAACACGACATAACATAGTACTGACAGCAGTACAGGAAACCAGATTCACTGATGACCATGCCCTTGAATCCCAAGGGTACAGAATCCTCAAAGGAAAAGTCGGTCAGCGAGTAATGAAGAACGTACCCCACTTAGGTACAGGATTTATAATCAGCCATAAGATACTGGATTCAGTCATCGACTTTAGTTCTCCAAGCAGTCGTGTATCTATCCTCTCTCTCAAATGTGCTAACAAGGGCTACACTTTAGTCAATGTACACGCCCCAACCAACCAGGACAACAAGCGCAACCCAGACAGAACTGACAAATTCTGGGAAGACCTAGAAGATATTCTCTCTAAAATCCCAGACCGACATACCACCATACTGCTTGGTGACTTCAATGCCCAGTTAGGAAGGGAGAAAAAATACAGAAACATAGTGGGCAACTATCCAGCGCATAAACGAACTAATCGCAATGGAGAACGATTGGTGGAACTGTGCAGGGCTTTCGACTTGGTTATGAAGTCTACAGCATTTAAACATCTGCCAAGAAAGCAAAAGACTTGGATCTCTCCTAACATCAACCTGGGTGAATTCCAGATAGATCATGTGGCCATCTCAAGAAAATCCCAAAAGGAAATACAAAACGTGAAGGTATTAAGAAGCGCCAATCTGGACTCAGACCACTACCTCTCAAAGATCAAACTGCGACTCCAACCTAGAAACAATAGATTACACAGAACCTCCAAGATGGTCAGATTTGATATAGAGCGACTTAAGAACAATCAAGAAGTCAGTCAAAGACTGAACAGTGCAGATCTTAACAACTGGGACCAACTGAAAGAAGCTCTTGTCAAGACGGCTAGTGAACTTGCTCCCCTCACTAGAAGAAAGAAACATCCATGGTGGACTGAAGACTGTGACAACACAATAGCTCAAAGACAGACAGCCTGGATGAAATGGAACTCTAAAAAGACTAAGGAAAATTGGGAGAACTACTTGGAACAAAGGAAGCTTACAACCAAGATAATCCGAGGAACCAAACGGGCCTTCACACGCAACCAACTAACCCAAATCGAAGAGAACTTCGCTAAAAATAACACCAGAGACTTTTACAAAACATTCAAGCAGTCACTCGGAAAATACACTCCACCAAGTCTCCACTTCAAAGACTCACAGGGCAAACTGGCTTTTAACGACAAGGACAACTGTCGCCTCTTAGCTCAGTACTTTAAGAACTTGCTCAACTGTGATCCACCCAGCGAAGACTTTGACTACATACAAACAACACCAAACCCGGACTCGCTGCCTCCTTCACTGGAAGAAGTTCGTGAAATCATTCAACTTCTTAAGAACAACAAGGCAGCTGGAGAGGACTCCATTGTTGGTGAACTCTGGAAATGTGCTGGAAGCAATGCTGTGTGCAAACTCACCGAGATCATACAGAACATCTGGGAAACAGAGAAATTACCACCTGACTGGACCTCAGCTCTGATCCATCCCCTCCACAAGAAAGGAGATTTTACTGACCTAAACAACTACCGTGGGATTTCTCTCGTCCCGGTAACATACAAGATTTTCTCCAAGGCATTACTAACACGGGCAGAAAGTCAACTGGACAGTCAACTCGGAGAATATCAGGGAGGCTTCAGGAAGGGCCGATCCTGTGCTGAACAGATCCTCAACCTGAAAACTGTACTTGCATACTCCAAATTGAGAAACCGCAAGGTGGTTGTCACCTTTGTTGATTTTAGGAAGGCCTACGACTCTGTTGATAGGGAAACACTTAATAGAATTCTCCAAGAACTAGGGTTAGACAACAAAACCCGCAAACTCATTCTAGAAACCTTGACCAATACCCATTCCAAGGTTAAATTTAGAGGCGAGGTCTCAGCAAGCTTCGAGATAAAAACAGGGGTGAGACAAGGGGATGGACTTTCTCCACTTCTTTTCAACTGTGTCCTTGAAAAGGTTGTGAGAGAATGGCGCAAGGAACTGACCAATATGGGTGTCCAGAGTGGGATATACCTGGGGCGTAGGAAGGAAGGACTGGTTGTAGATTGCCTGGCCTTTGCTGACGACATGGCACTTATTGCCGATTCTCTGGATACAGCAACAATGCAGGTCAATTGCCTCAGAAGACAGGCAGCCAAAGTGGGTCTTCAAGTGTCGCTGGAAAAAACAGAATTCTTCACCAACATCAAAGAAGCTAACAGAGAGATGCTACTAGAACAGGGAAAAATCAAGAGGATTGAGAAATTTAAGTATCTCGGCGAATGGATTGAACCCAACTTATCAGAAAGAGCATCATTATCCATGAGAGTCAACAAGCTGGAACTGGCTTATCGACTGACAAAGAACATCTACAACAAGAAATGCCTGTCACGCAACCTGAAACTGAAGCACTACACCTCAGTCATACGACCAGAAGCCCTGTATGCCATGGAGTGTCTCTCATTGAACCGAAGTGGTCTGATGGAGAAAATGGAAGTCAGAGAGAGGAGAATTCTCAGGAAGATCCTAGGTCCGGTAAAGGAAGATGAGGAATACCGTAGGCGGCACAATTCCGAGCTCTACGAACATATAGAAAGGCTCTCTGACTGTGCTAGGAAAAGGAGAGTAGCATTCTATGGTCATGTGGCAAGATTGCCTCCCAAAAGACTGACCAATAGGCTGTTCACTTTCTGGCAGAACAAGAAGGTTCGTACCACTTGGCTGACAGAAACTGAGAAAGACATTAATGAACTGGGAATATCAGATCTTCAAGACAGGCAATCTGTGAGACATGCCCTGAAGGAAGTCCATGGATTTCAGGAAAAACCCCGGAAGAAAGGTACCCCTTGGACAGATGAAAGGAAGGAGTTACACCGGCAGAAAATGCGACAACACTGGGCAAAGATCAAAGCTCAACAGTTGAACAAGCGTGGTCCAAAGTAGGCCCATTCGAAACAAGAAGAAGAAGTAAATGAAGCATGATTTTTAATATTTGGTCACATAATGTAAAACTAGTTCCATATTTTTAGGTACTAATACAATAGCAATGAAAGATGGCAAGAAAGTGAAACCTAAAACTAATAGCAGCTACATTTAATTGTGATAGTTTAATTACTACTGTAACTAAATAAGAGTATATACCGTATTGTAAATAGCATAAACCGTACTTATAAACTATGATCTATGTGTAAAGGATCTGATGATGTTTGCTTGACGATTGAAACTGGTCATCCAGTGTATTTATTCATCTCACGTAAACCTTTTCTTTTTCAGGATTAGGAAACCACCAATTACAATTGGGTACAATTGTGTTGACTGACTGAAAAACATTCAATTTCGATGACAAGTGCAAGCTCACTGCTATTAGGTCGGGTATTGTATCGAAAGTACGAGTACAAGGTATTTTGATGGAGGTTAAAGAATTAAAATGAAGAAGACAGGTTGAAACAAGTAGTTCCGTGACAAACTAAAGAGCATCCTTTTCTTACAATTTCAGACTCATATCAATGATTATGTAGAACTACCTAGAATTATGACGAAATTAAATTAGTAATACTGGCATTTATGATTTGTTCGAAATATACCTGAAAATTTTTAGCCTAATAGAGTACTACAGTTCGTTTGAAATAGTTTCCTCCCATGGACGAGATACTGAGATTTGACGACAGAGAGTTATTAAGTAGTTGGTAGATCTGCTGCGTCTAAGAATGCGCACAAGTATATCCCTTACGGCATACACACAATATATAAAATTTGTTAATAATCCATTAAGCTTGGCTTTGATGTACCGTAGTATAATATTTTGCCAAGAAGGATGTGTCACTTGGTAACTAGGTCAAATAAACGTTTAACTAAACAAAAATATGGCTTTATTAATAAGTGCGCTGGTCTCTGCTGTAATGCAATAAAAAAGGTGACTACATCAAACATGGTTTTCTTCAAATAGTAACTTGCAACTCAAATTTAATCTATTCAAAAACTGTATGTCCAAATGTATTTTAAATAACAGCTCAACATTTATCGTAAGTGAGTATGGAAAGAAACCAGAGAATATCCACTTCAGGATGGATTACTTCACGTTGAGACAACTAAACATTTGTCACGAGTGAGTATGAAAAGAGACCAGAGAATATCCGCATACAGGATGGACAATGTCAACGTTGGGACAACTCAACATTTGTCTTGAGTGAGTATGAAAAGAAACCAGAGAATATCCGCATTCAGGATGGACAATATCAACGTTGGGGCAGCTCAACATTTGTCTTGAGTGAGTGCGGAAGGAAACCAGAGAATATCCGCATTCAGGATGGACAATGTCAACGTCGGGACAACTCAACATTTGTCTTGAGTGAGTACGGAAAGAAACCAGAGGATATCCGCATTCAAGATGGACAATGTCAACGTTGGGACAACTCAACATTTGTCTTGAGTGAGTGCGAAAGGAAACCAGAGAATATCCGCATTCAGGATGGACAATGCCAACGTAGGGACAACTCAACATTTGTCTCGAGTGAGTATGAAAGGAAACCAGAGAATATCCGCATTCAGGATGGACAATGTCAACGTTGGGACAACTCAACATTTGTCTCGAGTGAGTATGAAAGGAAACCAGAGAATATCCGCATTCAGGATGGACAATGTCAACGTTGGGACAACTCAACATTTGTCTTGAGTGAGTGCGAAAGGAAACCAGAGAATATCCGCATTCAGGATGGACAATGTCAACGTTGGGACAACTCAACATTTGTCTTGAGTGAGTGCGAAAGGAAGCCAGAGAATATCCGCATTCAGGATGGACAATGTCAAAGTTGGGACAACTCAACATTTGTCTTGAGTGAGTATGAAAGGAAACCAGAGAATATCCGCATTCAGGATGGACAATGTCAACGTCGGGACAACTCAACATTTCTCTTGAGTGAGTACGAAAGGAAACCAGAGAATATCCGCATTCAGGATGGACAATATAAACGTTGGGACAACTCAACATTTGTCTTGAGTGAGTACGAAAGGAAACCAGAGAATATCCGCATTCAGGATGGACAATGTCAACGTTGGGACAACTCAACATTTGTCTCGAGTGAGTGCGAAAGGAAACCAGAGAATATCCGCATTCAGGATGGACAATATCAACGTTGGGACAACTCAACATTTGTCTCGAGTGAGTGCGAAAGGAAACCAGAGAATATCCGCATTCAGGATGGACAATATCAACGTTGGGACAACTCAACATTTGTCTGGAGTGAGTGCGAAAGGAAACCAGAGAATATCCGCATTCAGGATGGACAATGTCAACGTTGGGACAACTCAACATTTGTCTCGAGTGAGTGCGAAAGGAAACCAGAGAATATCCGCATTCAGGATGGACAATATCAACGTTGGGACAACTCAACATTTGTCTTGAGTGAGTATGAAAGGAAACCAGAGAATATCCGCATTCAGGATGGACAATGTCAACGTTGGGACAACTCAACATTTGTCTGGAGTGAGTATGAAAGGAAACCAGAGAATATCCGCATTCAGGATGGACAATGTCAACGTTGGGAGAACTCAACATTTGTGTTGAGTGAGTATGAAAGGAAACCAGAGAATATCCGCATTCAGGATGGACAATGTCAACGTTGGGACAACTCAACATTGGTCTCAAGTGAGTATGAATGGAAACCAGAGAATATCCGCATTCAGGATGGACAATGTCAACGTTGGGACAACTCAAAATTTGTCTCGAGTAACTTTGAAAGGAAACCTGAGAATATCCGCTTTCAGGATGGACAATGTCAACGTTGGGACAACCCAACATTTGTCTTGAATGAGTACGAAAAGAAAGCAGAGAATATCCGCATTCAGGATGGACAATATCAACGTTGGGGCAGCTCAACATTTGTCTCGAGTGAGTATGAAAAGAAACCAGAGAATATCCGCATTCAGGATGGACAATGTCAAGGTTGGGACAAATCAAAATTTGTCTCGAGTAAGTTTGAAGGGGATCCCGAGAATATCCGCTTTCAGGATGGACACTATCAAGATTGGGATTCAAACTGGAGCACTCCATTGCCTGCTTGGAGCATGACATATTGCATTCTTCAACTAGAGTGTTGGTCTGACCTAAATGTTCGCAGTCGATTGGCGAAGATGTTTCAGTTTGCTTGTCCTCATCACTAACTGTATACGAGTGTAAAAGTCGATTCATTGATAAATGGTCTCTAGAGGGAGAGGATCGCCGTCAATATTTCATCGTTCTGCCATCTGAACGCTTTATAATGAAGTTATTGACAAGGAAATGTTCATTCAAACCGTCGGCTGTCAAAACTGGAAATATTGCTGCTATTTGTTCTTCCAGGCTGCGAGGAGAACTTCATTTGTCGGATATTATTTGCACTTGACTTGGTCGACACAACCCCATCACAAAACTGGATCAAGCGCGAATAACATTTCAAGTAAATACTGTACATTTACAAAGCACAAGCCGATACCGTGAATCAGGGAAATAAATCAACCCAGTATCAGTGCGTCATGTTGAACCTCTGAGCTTGGATTTATGGAAATACTCAAACAACAATTTAACAGGCTACAGTTTTAGACACTAGCATGATCAGAATACCATGTCGCATTGTTGTTGTTGTTGTTTGAGTCTTCAGTCTTTTAACTGGTTTGGTGCAGCTTTCCATGCCTCCCTGTCCTGAGCTAATCGTTTCATCTCTACATAGCTACCACACCCTACATCCAAGGAAATCGTTTAACATATTCTAACCTTGGTTTACCCCTACAGTTCTTGTCCTCGACCCTTCCTTCCATGTGTCCTACCAACCTATCTCTTCTCTTCATTAGCAGTCGCCACAAACATCTCATCTCTCCCACTCGTCTTAATACCTCTTCGTTTGTAACCCTATCTACCCAACTGATCTTCATCATTCTCCTATAACACCACATTACAAAAGCTTCAATTCTCCTCCTTTCTGCTGCACCAATAGTCCAAGTTTCAACTCCATAGAGTGCCACGCTCCAGACAAAGGCTTTCGAAAATGACTTCCTAATACCTAAATCTATACTGGATGTCAACAGATTCCTTTTCTGTAGAAATACTTTCCTTCCCTGAGCTAACCTAATTTTTATATCCTCTTTCCTCCGTCCATCATTGGTTATTTTGCTTCCTAAATAACAGAAGTCCCCTTCTTCCTTTAGTTTTTCACCTGCCAATTTGATGTCCAGAGAGGTCCATTTCGGCTGCATTCCAATATTTTTGTTTTACATTTATTAATTTTCATCATGAATTCTTTCCTCAAGACGGAGTCCATACCATTCAAAAAATCATTCAAATCCTCGAGCGTGTCGGCCAGGATGACGATGTCATCAGCAAAACTCAGAGTTGAAATTATTTCTCCTTGAATCTTCACTCCCACTTTAAATTTTTCTCTAATTTCCTTCATTGTTTGTTCAATGTAAAGATTGAAAAGTATGGGTGATATGTTGCAGCCTTGCTTTACACCTTTATTAATACTAGCTTCTCTCTCATGTCCTTCAGCTCGAATGACTGTTGTCTGGTTTCTGTTACCTAAACGAAGCTGCTGCAACAACAACAACAACAACAACATCAATAATACATATCCTACGTGACAAAATTATCAAAATACACTTTCATATTCCCAATCTCTTTCCTGTTTGCCATCTCTTGATGAATGCAGTACACTTACATTTGTCTGTTGGCACAGGCTAGAGTAAAATGTGGCTTACACCAGCCTCAGTTTCATTCATGGCTGTGATTATATGGAAGCTACTAGGGTATGGGTGCTGAGTAATGGCCTTCAGGGCACAGTCAGTGCCTGTGTGTACTGTGAAAGATTCTACTCGTAGGATCAGTGCTATTGTTATGACTCAGCGAGGAAAGCATTGACAAACTACCTCACTCCTTACCTTGCTTAGTACGCCTCATTATAGTACTGCTTTGAGGTTTTGTGGGTATATACCAACCTAACCCGTGGTGGTACTTTTTGAGGATCCAACCAGCCTCTGGGCTGACTACCTAACAAACAGATTTTCAATTTTGATGAAGTATTTATTTAACCTCATATTTGTAGATGTTTCTTTTTAAAAACTGCTGGTTGTGAAATTCCTATTTATTTTAGCTATGTCTTGCTTCGTGCACACACTACTACAGACACCAAAATGATACAGGTTGTCAGACAAGTTCTACACATACCCAAGTACACGGGGCTAAATGATCACGATGTTCAAGCCCCTCAAATACAACAACATTTATTGTGCGAGCCAGAGAATTTTGTTTTGTGAAAAAATATCACTCACATTCCTTCCGCGCGAGAGCAGCTGCAGCACGTCCAGTCAGAGGTTCGAATCCCGTCAGCGGCTATCAAGAATGTGGTTATAATTGTTGTTTGACTCTTCAGTTTTTTGACTAGTTTGATGCAGATCTCCATGCCTCCCTATCCTGAGTTTTTTGTCGTGTGGCCTCCTGAGAGGCCGAGTGCAGGTCTTTCTAGTCGACGCCCGTGGGCGACCTGCGTGTCGGGATGAGATGGAATGGATGAAGATGAATGAAACTGGGCAAGGATGTGGAAGGAAGCGGCCGTGGCCTGTCAGATGGTACCGTCCCAGCATTTGCCTGGTGTTGAAAATGGGAAACCACGGAAAACCATTTCAAGGACGGCCGACGGTGGGGCTCGAACCCACGCGTCTACTGAGTCAGCAGAGAGCTTGGCCCCATGGCCTAACGCTGCTCTTTAGCCAGCGTAGCCACTACTGTCGGTATCCTGAGGTAATAGTCTCATCTCTACGTAACTACCACTCCTTACATCCAAGACAATCTGTTTAACATATTGTAACCTTAGTGTACCTCTACCGTTCTTGTCCTCAACCCTTCCTTCCATATCTAACTTTGGTATTCCTGGCTGTCTTAGTATGTGTCCTACCAACCTATCTCTTCTCTTCATTAGCAGTCGCCAGAAACATCTCTCTCCCTAACTAGTCTTAATACCTCTTCATATATTGTAACCCCTTGACCCATATGATCTTCATCATTTTCCTGTTACGCCACATTTCAAACGCTTCTATTCTGCTGCGCCACCAGTCCAAGTTTCACTTCCATAGAGTGCCACGCTCCAGAAAAAGGCTTTCAAAAATGACTTCCTAATTCCTAAATCCAGTGCAATTTTTCAGGGAGAATGTGGGGGTACGCGTACCTCCTAGACATTTGAAAACTGTTCTGAAGAAATATTGGTACATTTGTATCCAGTCCGGCAAATAAAACTTACGACTTGAAGGTTCATCGATATGCTGGCGTTAACGCGTTGTTCACAACAGCTGGAGGAGATTTCAAGTAATCCTCGATTAAATCGATCTATCGAATCAGTTTCTTTTGGTCGGCAACTCGGCACTCTGTTCTTATAAGCACGCAGGCTATTGTTTGGAGGAGGGGTGTGTTGTTATTTTGTGTGTGTGGTTAGTTTTGAAGGACGAAGAAAATAACGAACTATTTAACAACCACACTGGCATCGAGAAAGCTAAAAGTTAATGATTCGAACATAAACAATGACGGTGAAACGCCAACAGTGTCGTGTGGTGATGCAAAAGAAGATCCCAACAAAGAACATTCAACCGCGTGTAACAGTGGGACGGATGACATTCTCGAATGCTGGGTTTTTGAGGAAAAGCAGGAGTTTTGCAGTAATGGTTGGTGGTGAGAAATAGAAAACTTGGCTGCAAAATTTGTGAAGAATATGGTGATTTGGGAACTGAAAGTACATCACGAGGGATGAGCATTTCACAGCAGTGGGTTTCAGTTTCTATTTGCACAAGCAGTGAAACTGAAAGGAAATCTCAGCAAATGCGTTCTTTCCGAAAGAAACTATTTAAACATAAGGAGAGTTCAGCTCATCAGGCTGCATTAAAAGTACTAAAAACGGCAAAGCTGAAACCTTTGTAAACTGCATGCACTAATGCTTTCGAAAAAAGTCCTCTCGGCACGCCGGAAGGCGGAGGTAGATTTCACCGGACAAATAGGCAGAATATGCAGGTTTTCGTAGAAGGATCAGACCTCATTTATCGCGTGAAAGTATTTTATAATTGGAGATTAATTAACTTTGTTTTTCGTAATTTTATGCATATTTTAAACATTCTATTGTCTTATGATGACGGTAACCTTCTTGTCATTTGGAGTCCATTTTTATACTTGTGGTCACACTGTCCTTATGCAAGGTTTCGATACTGATGTGTAACTATGTAACGGTCTGTTACTTCTTCACGCAAAATTATATCTCCCGCAGAGATTTTGGTTGGTTCCTCAGTTTAGGGGCTGCGACAACGCGGTCATATAACCCCGTGTACTTTGGGTGAGTGTAGAATCTGTCTGATAAACGGTGTGAATTGTGATGGCTGTATTAGTCTGTAATTCAGGTAAGGAATGCAGACGCTCAATTTCAAGCAGTAGTTCCTAATGTTGCTACCAGATACTACCGTCAACGCCACCTAGCTGTGAACTTGGTTACTAGATGCCACCTCAATCAGCAACTCGCAACGAACGTTGGAACTTCCCCTCCAAAGGAAAGCTTACTGAGGGATTTTTAGCGTTCTTAGAAAATCCAACGACTTTGGCCGGCTTTGAACCCGCGACCTTGGGCATATAAGTTCAGCATGCTACCAGTTACGTCACCGAAGCCGCTTCACACTTAGTCAGATGGAAATCTGAATCTGATCTCGCGCAAGTGCGTTGTCATGGCAACGTCTGATGGCTCATCCCTTATCAATTTAGTAGTGTTGCCATGTCAACCACTGATAGCTCTTGGCATTTTCTAATAATTCCGAAATCATTTTTCTCATCCCTTGGCGCAATGGTGGCTCATATCAAAAATTCTTTCAGACAAACGTTTTAGGTAATTGTTAGGGGAATATTGTCCATTTTGTACGGTTTTGATATTGTGCCTATTAACAGAGATATGATTAATGTTTCCCGAAAAAAACACCTTTTCCCACCCCTTTGGTCAATGGTTGGTGCTATCAAAAAACGTTTCAAACATAAATTTTTGAGCTTTATCCGACGTATAGTATGAACTTTGAACGGATTCGATATTTCACATATTAAGAGAGTTATAGCAATATTTCATTTTTTCGAAAAAAAAAGTCCCCCATTTTCATCCCCTTCGACCGATTTAGCCCAGTAACGATCTCGTCCGAGATTTTATGGGTATACATATTCGGTAAAAAATTCAAAGTGATTGGTGCAAAATTACGGCAGTTATCGTGTCCACAAGAAACTGATATATATATATATATATATACATATATTACATAAATTATATATAAACTTTTGAACTGACGGTGGTTTTGGGGTCTGGGGGATGTGAAACGCGAAGATATGTCGAAATTTTTCTGGAAATCGAAACATGGTACCCATTGCAATAGTTAGCTTTCTAATGAAATTTACCTAAAATACTACCGTCAACGACACCTAGCTTTGAACTTGGCTACTAGATGCCACCTCAATCAGCAACTCGCAACGAACGTTGGAACTTCCCCTCCGAAGGAAAGCAAACTCAGGTTTTTTAGCGCTCTTAGTAAATCCGATGACTTCAGCCGGGTTTGAACCCGCGACCTTGGGCATAGAAGTTCAGCATGCTACCAGTTCCGATACCGAAGTCGCTTCCCACAGACATATGAAAACTGAATGTGATCTCGTGCAGTGGCGTTGTCATAGCAACTGCTGATGGCTCATCGCTAATTAGCCTAAAAGTAAAGTTGTCATGGCAACCTCTCTTGGCACTTGGCATTTTCTTATAATTTAAATCATTTTGTTCACCCCGTGGCGTAATGGTGGGTCATATCAAAATTCTTTCAGACAAAAGTTTTAGGTAATTATTGGAGGAATATTGTCCATTTTGTGCGGTTTTGATATTGTGCCTATTAACAGAGATATGATTAATGTTTCCCGAAAAACCCACTTTTTCCCACCCCTTTGGTCAATGGTTGGTGCTATCAAAAAACTTTTCAAACATAAATTTTAGGGCCTTGTCCGACACATAATATGAACATTGAATGGATTCAATATTTCAGATATTAAGAGAGTTATAGCGATATTTCACTTTTTCGAAAAAAGCCTCCCATTTTCACCCCCTTTGACCGATTTTGCCCATTAACGAACTCGACCGAGATTTTAAGGGGATACATATTACGTACAAAATTCAAAGTGATTGGTGCAAAATTACGGCAGTTATCGTGTCCACAAGAAACTGATATACATATATATATATATATACATACATAAATTGTATATAAACGTTTGAACTGACGGTGGTTTTGGGGTCTGGGGGATGTGAAACGCGAAGATATGTCGAAATTTTCCGGAAGTCGAAACATGGGACCCATTGCAATAGTTAGCTTTCTAATGAAATCTACCTAAAAGGAAAGGAACTAACTACCAATGTATTTGGAACAGCATATAAAGTAGTTAAGAAAAATCAAGCCTTTCACGATTTGGAAACTGAAATTGACATGCATGAGTTGAATGGCGTTAATATGGGCCGCATTAATCATTCAACAAACGCATGCATATATTGTTTCTCATATCGCGACAGAAATGAGAAAAAGGGTAGTAAACATGCTAGTGCATGGGAATAGTAAAATTGCCCTCCTTTTAGATGAAAGTACCACACTCAGTCAGCTGTCATCATTGATAGTGTACCTGAGGACAACACTTACAGAAATGGATCAACCAGCAAACTTTTTTTTTTAGAATTATTGAATTGCAAAATGTCACTGCTGAAGGTATAGTTAGTGCATTGGTGACTTATTTGGGAGCATTGGGGTTCAGTAATGAGTTTCTGAAACAGAATCGTGTTGCAGTCTCTACTGATGGGGCTGCAGTAATGCTAGGAAAGAAGAAGAGTGTAATTACTTTAATAAACCAACAGTTTCCCAATGATTTGTTCTGGTATTGTGCCAATCACAGGCTAGAGCTTTCGGTAGGTGATGTTATGAGTAAATATATCCCCTCACATGTAAAACGCTTCAAATCTTTCCTTGATAAACTTTACCGGTATACAGTTTTCCACCAGTCACTTAAAAATGCTAGAGAATTGAAAGCTCATGCAGAGGAACTTTAAATCGTACTCCTTAAAATTGGAAGGATTCTACACACAAGATGGGTTGCTTCTAGCTTTAGAGCAGTCACAGCTGTGTGGAAAAATTTCGAAGATTCAGTGGCACATGTCAAAAGTACCAAAGATGATCTCAAATGAGAGAAAACTGCGCATGTCACGTATGGAGGACTCCTTAACTTATATTAGACTTTGCATTGATGTGCAGGAGTTGGCAGAACTTAGTGTTGACTTGCAAGCTCGTGCTATTACAGTTTATTCGGCCCATAACAAGATATGCCTGCAAATTAAGGTGTTTTCTGAAAGAAAGACAAACATGGCCCATACTACACTGAAACCTTGGAAGCAGAAGCACTGTTAATGTTTAAAGGCGTGCATCTCGAAAAAGGAGCAAGAAATAAAATTAATCATATTGATGCTGTTAAGTTCTATGAGTGCCTGGGCAGGCGTATGGAGAACTGCCCTTTGACATCAGAAGACATTGAAATTCCAGAATTGGCTGCAGTTTTGGACACTACCACTTGGCCGGAAAATCCTGGTGTAACTTATGAATAAGCGGAAATAAGAAACTTGTGTAAACGTTTTAAGCTCCACGAAAGACAAATCATGAAATGTTCCTGTGAATATCTTGCTGATAAGAAATGCCCATTGTCTCTCCTACCCCTTATTAACACTATGAGCACCATCCCGATTTCGACAAGTGAATTTGAAAGAGACTTCTCACAAATGAACTTCATCATGTCTCCAACAAGAGCATCATTGCATCTGAACACAGTAGCAAATCTTATGCTCATCGAGTTGGTTGGCCCTCCACTAAGAATTATCAACCCTGTGGATTATGTAAATTCCTGGTTCCTGGAAGGATGACATCTGGCGACCGACACGAAAAGCAATCAGAGGAAGTGATCAGCCTCTTTCACCAGTGTAGAATTTTTGTAAGCAGGACAGCAAAAAGAGGCACTACCACAGTGCCTATATTTATTTCACTTAATTTCAAAATGTAAAATGTTTAGAAATGCCGAGTTCAGTTACCCCCTTGACATGTTGGCCACAAATAAATTAACCCAATGCAACCTTTCATATACCATGTCAGCCTGAAAATTAATAACCGGACTCGGCAAATTGCCAAACATTTCAGGATCGTGATGTTTTGTCGACTACTACTGAGCGTATCCCTTAAAATTTTTAGAGAGAAAGCCCTGCCTAAATCTATATTTTATGTCAGGATGTTTCTTTTCGGTAGAAACGCTTTCATTGACTGTGCTAACCTACTTTTTATATCATCTTTGCTTCGTCCATCACTGGTTATTTTTCTTCCTTTATCTTTTCACCTGCCAATTTGACGTCCATAGGAGTTTCTGATTTGTTTCGGCTGCGTTGTACAGTGAGATTCATTTGCTGGATCGGGGCCAGTGGCTGACTGACAGGCGCGCGCGCCTTCCGCCAGCCAACCTCGGGCCACAGGGCTACGCGAGGCGGAGGCGAGCTAACCAGGGTCATTAAAGTCATAAAGTCACTAAACTTTCATCAACGAGGGTGTGTAGTGTCAGCGCACAGATAAGAAGGTAACATAAACAACAGCCGCAAGATTTAATTAAAGAAGCACAGATGTGTTTTTATTTCTTGGGAATCTGGATGATCTAACATCACCAGTTAAAGGTTAGAACTTATCTTTCCACAGAAGATACTAAAATGTTCTCCTTCAGCTGAGAGACAGACATCGTTACATCATGTAGCTACTCCTGTACCCCCCTGCGTGTTTACAGTAATTAATCGAAGCACGGACCTAAGCCCGTTTGTTGTTCAATTGTGGGTTAATTTAACATTCAAAGTGTACAGATCAATTACCCGTACCCTAGTGGAGCTGGAGAACAATACACGGCAGCAGATATCCCTCACAACAGAAGGGAATTACAACGTGTAAACACTAATTTATGTACACGGTACAACCCGCCTGTCTGTCAGCTGAAGGAGAACACTCTCAGCATCTCCTGTGGATAGGTAAGTTCTTTAATCATGATTTTCTGGTGAATTTACTATTAATTAATTAATGCACTGTACTTTGTTACGGTTTCCACCTGCGCGGTATCCACGGTCCGAGCACAGTTAGCTGGTGGAAGGCGCGCGCCCGGCAGCCGGCCGCCGGCCCCGCTCCAGCAAAAGAATCATTCTGTAGTTACCCTGCCTAATCTAATTGGTCAAAACGCGTGTTGACCGACTGAACTCAATATAAAGTACGGCTAGTACTGTAGTAGCCATCTCCAAAACGGAACTGTTTAATGTTTATTTTAATATCTGCAACGTAACAAGGTTTCAAAAAATCAAAATGCCACCCATAAATAGTCAATCTCCACCAACTAATCCTAGAAGGCATGACTACTGCTGTTGTGATAAACTTAGCGATAGCCAGAACTGTAAACACAAATAAAAACGATGTTCAGTAAAGAACATTTAGCCTAATTTCTTCTAAATGTAGAGCACAGCTCGCATCCAGTAGGTCACGGTTAGCCAACGCGTAGTTAAACTGGTTGCTGGTAGATGTCACTCTCGCAGATCCGGTGGAGAACTTTGTTTTAATTTTCCATTGCAAAATGCACAACATAACGCTCAATTTTATAACGTATCAGTACTTAAAAACAATAAATATAAAAGAACGCAAGCAAAATAATATAACTCTGGTAGCTTTTGAACCCCGGCTGGCCGAGTGAAAGACCAAAGCTCTAACCACAGAGCCAAACGTGTCCACCTAGTTCAAGCGTTATCAATCGATTTACATGCAACGTCTTATCAAATAATGACTTGGCACTGGAGTAAATATTCATTATAATTCAAAGTTTATATTATTTCTATCAACAGGCTATATTGCATGCAACTTACTCAAATTAGTGAAATATAGGCCAGAACACGAGACCAGCTGCCTTCTTGCCTTGTAACCGAGAAGGCTCAGCTTTTCAAAGTCACTTCTGCACTATAATGTTATAATACTTTTAATTTCGAACGGGCCACGTCCTTTAGAACAGTTTAAACCATTCTCGGTTTGATAATCGGAACTGGTGGTTCCCAAGTCATGGATTATAAAGCTTGCATAATTCACACGGCCTCCATCCTGAAATGGCACCTTGTAGTTTGGGCGCAAGATGCGTCCCATATGAAAGTATGTTTTTACTAAATTTGGTAACGTTCCGATGATTAGTTTGGTCGTAATTTAATTTTAATTTTTGACCGAGTGGCCGCCATAAAGTTTTGGTAAAGATGGCGGCAATATAACACATAACACTGAGGTGGTCTTTGCTAGTGCTACCTCTGTACCAAATTTCGTTCAATTCGGTTTCGTCGTGTTTGAATTGATAGGGGGGGGGACAGAAAACACACACACAGACTGACAACTTTTTGGCCCGTATAGATCACATAAGTCTACTTTCATTATTTTGCAAAAATAGAAATTAGGCTAATAAGTTAAAGGTCAGACAACAAGCTCTGATATCCACATCCATTCTTATCGTTGTCATTGGTTATCCTCCCAGCTCGGTTTCCCCACGAACTCTGCGAGGGATCATTCCTCTACCACCGCAAGGACGATGCCTGGGAGCTGAACACACTTTGTCAGCTGATATAACTGGGGATGGTGAGAGCCCGATCGCCCATGTGACCGCTAATTAAGGAAGGCCCAGGGAAGGGGTTTCGGAAGGAAGTAGGCCGTGGACCTATTGAAAGGAACCATTCCAGCATTTGCTTCGTGTTGAAAATGGGAAACCACGAAAACCATTTTGATGGTGGCCAAGGTGGGATTCAAACCCATAAGTTATTTGATAATAACAATAATATTAAAAAATAACAAATCACAAAACAAAACCCAATGCCTGCGAGTTAGTGCTCTCGGCCACCGCGGCCGGTGCTTGTGATATTACAGAGATTAAACAGTAACACAGAGAAGCCTTTATTCAGTCGTTGGCTCTGCCTTTCATTTAACTGTACATTATGAAACTACAGTACAATAGTAAGCAATGCTATACCGCATTCTATGAATCGTTTAGCGGGAGCTGCGTAGCTTAGTCGGTAGAGGCACTGATCTTCTAAAATCTAACTGAATTGGAGGGGTTTGATTCTCATCCAATTAGTGGATTTTAGATGCAAAACTACCACTTTCAAAAGCGCATATGGCCCTGCGGTTCACTCAGCTTACACCAGAAATGAGTACCAGGAGCAAAGCTGACAATTCCATCCCATTTGGTGCTGATATCACGAACGGTGGAAATGTTTACCTTTCGCTGCTCCAAGGAACTTCATTGCCTGATTGGAGGTGGATTTGCTTTTTAGTTTTGCTTCTATTCTTCCCTAGCGTAAAAGTAAAGAGTACGTTGATGGACAGGCTCCTCAGATCCCAAGAAATTCGCTTACCAGCAGAACTGATAAGGCAATACAGGATTCTACATTCATAAATGAAGCTTGCTACGGTGGGTGAGTGGTTAACGTGTCGGTCTACTAACCCCAAGCTTGCAGGTTCGCTCCTGGCCGTGGTAAGTGATTCTTGGAGGGCGGCAAAAATTACGACACCATTTCATACGATGTTGGCATGTCAAAGAACCCATTTGAATTCAGTAGGCCGTGCTCATAATGGCAAAATTAATCTCAGGAGTTTCCGCCAACACAAAGTTCCTCATTTCTCTACTAGAAAGCCCTATAGTGTTCAAGGAGCTTAGATATCTAACCTCCTTGACTTTCATAGTGCTTCAATGAACAACGAAATTCGACATGCAAGCTACCCTTTGGGTGTCATATAACAAAGCTTGCACCCGGCACCCAAGGTCATACGATATTATTATTATTATTATTATTATTATTCATAAATGAAAGAAGAAGAAAGCTGGAACATGCGTATGTCAACCTTTAGGTCCCCAGAGATGCCAAGCTATATTTCCTGATGTCACCATACAGAGATTTGTATAACCTTTTTTGTGAAAGCTAGGTTGTATTTGGATATTGTTCGTTGAGTTTAGGATTTTGGGCCATCATAGTCATCATTTCCATAATTATACTTGAGTGTGTGATGAATGTGTCTGAAAAGGTGGGTTCCGCGTAACTTATTAGCGTCTAGGATTGAGTCGGTGTCTTTCGACTTGAATTACCATCCTAGCATTTGATTGCAGGAAATGTGGAAGAACAGAGGCAAAAGAAAGAATGTTCCTCCGCTACACTGTGGAACATCGAAACATGGATATGTTATATTATACTGTACAACTATTTCTCACCTGGCGGAAGCAGCAATGAGACGTGGGTAGTACCTGCTCGCGCCCGCTTAGGGGTAAGGTACGCGGTAGACCGTCATACTTTCAATGTGTATCACGCAAATTTTGGCTCGACTCCCAACCCAAAATCCACACCAATGTTATCACTCACATAGGATGGTGGCTGTTAGCGCCCTAATTCTATCATTCAATCTAAGAACTTCCGGATTTCCCTTACAGCCGGTGAGTTAACGCGAACGGCTACGCTGCAAGGTTGTATTGTACTAGGACACGAAATATCCAAGGGAGGAGATATGGCATAAAACGGGATTCAAAATGCTCTACTTCAAATACGTTAAAGCAGATAGTTTGGTTGGTTGGTTCCTTAGTTTAGGGGCTGCGACAACGCGGTCATGTAGCCCCGTGTAGGTTGGGTGTGTGTAGAATCTGTCAGATAACCGGTGTAATTGTGATGACTGTATTAGCATGTGTTATCTGTTCTTAATTCAAGTAAGGACTGCAGACATTGAATTTCAAGTAGTTCTTACTTTTTCCGCCAAACACCACCGTCAACGGCTACTAGTTCAGAACTTGGCTACTAGACGCCACTGCAGTCAGCTCCTGGTGACGAACGTAGGAACCTAATTAGAGCGTTGTTTAACTTATAATTAATTTAGCTTCACACAGGTTTAATTAGTGGAAGGTTCTTTAACATGCCATAAATCTATGAAATGGGACCGCCGGCTTTACTCCGCCCCCGAAGGAAGGCATACTGAGGGATTTTTAACACTCTTAAAACATCCGACGACTACGGCATGCTACCAACTACGCCACCGAAGCCGCTTTAAAGCAGATATTGTTTCAATTTATGTACTTATTGCTTATTTCATATTTTTATTTGTTCATTTGTGAGTTAGTTTTCAAATTGATGCAGTTGGAGTATTAATGGCTGCAATCCTTCTCTATGGCGCTCAGCCAAATCATATAGCTCTAGTCGATTCAAGATACTTGACTTAACAAGTGTTCACAGTTCACTATTTTATTATTTATCGTTTACTGACTCGCTTGCTTAAGCTTATAAACCAATGTATTTTGTAAAATGAAACGCATTACTCATCTACGAGGGCGTTTCAATAAGTAGGTATTGTATTAATACGTAAATATACGTAAATACAAGCAGGAGAATTTTTAATACACTGAAGATGTTTCAAAAACATTTATACATCCATAGACACATAATTTTGATTCTCACAAGAAGGTACAAATCATCGAAATTAACGACCAATATATTTGACTATATTAACAATCTGAAAGCATAGAATCATCTTTCAATACTGTTTCCTACTCCATCGAGGCAGATTTATATATTTTAGAACCTCATTTTTTAATACGCATTATATATTTAAGTTTTTTTTTAAATTTGAATAATAACTCAATTTTATTGTAACATATCTGTTTTTTTAAGATAATTTACATTTTATATTTTCAATATTGTAATGATTTATTCTAATTAGACAATATTTTTGAATATAATTATCATTTTTTTTACAGAATTTTCAATATTTTAAGATTAGTCTACGATTACTGAGAAACATTTTTACAGTGAATATTTTATTTATGGTCTTCATCTCTCTTTGCATAGAATGTTAATGTTATATTGATGCTCTTAGTTTAATATTTTTTATTTTAGTATAACTGAAGAAGGTTACAAGATAACTGAAACTGGTATTACAGTATAATTAATCTCAGTACATTATTGACTTTAAGGTGGATTACCATATATATTTGCCTATTCATTAGGTAAAATTTTATTTTATAAGTCAACAAGCTGTACCCGGCATGCGATGCAATGCCAATCAAAGAAAGTGCTGGCGTTGAAATTCTGTTTCTTGAAGTGCTTTTGGATACACAACATGTTTTTAAATTTCCGTTAACTGCCTCTAAGCTATCGTAAAATGGATTTTCTACTTTAGAATAATTCGTGGCAGCGTGCACAACAACTTTCAAAAGTTTCATCGCAATCGGATGAATGCCATATGAACGTATACGGGATTTTGTTTGAACGATTCATGCGCTGTCACTCATTTGTTGATTCTACTCGTACGCTACCTATTGAGAAATGGATTTACTAAGTCGAAACCCTACCCTGGCGTGTACACAATAACTCATCAAGGTTTCATCGCAATCGAAGAAGGTTAGATGAACGCAATAGGGGATTTTGTTGAAACGCTTCGCGCGTCGTCACCCATTTGTTGCATCTACTCTTGCGCTACTTATTGTGAAATGGATTTACTATGTTGAAACCCTTCCCTGGCGTGTACACAATAACTGATCAATGTTTCATCGCAATCGGATGAATAGTATATGAACGAATACCAGATTTTGTTTTAACGATTCGCGCCCCGTCACTCATTTGTTGAATCTACTCGTGCGCTACCTACTGTAAAAAGTATTTACTAAGTTAGAAACCGTTACGTAAGTGTCCACAACATCTCACCCAAGTTGCATCGCTATCGAACTAATGGGATATGAAGACATAGGAGACTGTATTGAAACGCTCCGCGTGTCGTCGTTCATTTGTCGAATCTAATCGTGTGCTACCTACTGTGAAATGTATTTACTAAGCCAGAAACCTTCCTTGGAGTGTCCACCGTATTTCACCCAAGTTTCACCGCTAACGGCAGAATGGTATATGACCTTATACGGGACTTTGTTGAAACGCTAATGGGATATGAAGACATAGGGGACTGTATTGAAACGCTCCGCATGTCGTCGTTCATTTGTCGAATCTACTCGTGTGCTACCTACTGTGAAGTGTATTTACTAAGCCAGAAACCTTCCTTGGAGTGTCCACCATATTTCACCCAAGTTTCACCGCTAACGGCAGAATGGTATATGACCTTATACGGGACTTTGTTGAAACGCTAATGGGATATGAAGACATAGGGGACTGTATTGAAACGCTCCGCATGTCGTCGTTCATTTGTCGAATCTACTCGTGTGCTACCTACTGTGAAGTGTATTTACTAAGCCAGAAACCTTCCTTGGAGTGTCCACCATATTTCACCCAAGTTTCACCGCTAACGGCAGAATGGTATATGACCTTATACGGGACTTTGTTGAAACGCTAATGGGATATGAAGACATAGGGGACTGTATTGAAACGCTCCGCATGTCGTCGTTCATTTGTCGAATCTACTCGTGTGCTACCTACTGTGAAGTGTATTTACTAAGCCAGAAACCTTCCTTGGAGTGTCCACCATATTTCACCCAAGTTTCACCGCTAACGGCAGAATGGTATATGACCTTATACGGGACTTAGTTGAAACGCTTCGCGCGTCGTCCCTCATTTGTTGAATCTACTTGTGCGCTGCCTATTGTATAGTGGATTTACTAAGCCAGAAACCTTCCATGAAGTGTACACAACATCTCACCCAAGTTTCATAGCTATCGGACGAATGATATATGAAAGCATACGGGACTTGGTTGAAACGCTTTGCGTGTCGTCGCTCATTTGTTGATTCTACTCTTGCGGTACGTATTATAATATGGATGTACTCAGCCAGAAACCTTCCCTGGATTGTACACAACATCTCACCCAAGTTTCATCGCAATCGGATGAATGATATGTGAACGTATACTGGACGTTGTCGAAACACTTCGCGCGTAGTCACTCATTTGTTGAATCTAAACGTGTGCTTCGTATTGTAAAATGGATTTACTAAGCCAGAAACCTTTCCTGGAGTGTACATAACAATTCACCAAACATTTATCACTATCAGACGAATGGTATATGACCTTATACGGGACTTTGTTGAAACGCTACACGTGTCATCGCTCATTTGTTGAATCAACTGGTGCGCTACCTATTGTAAAATGGATGTACTAAGCCAGAAACCTTCCCTGGAGTGCACACAACATCTCAGCCTAGTTTCATCGCTATCGGACGAATGGTATATGAACGCATACGTGACTTTGTTGAAATGCTTCGTGCGTCGTAGCTCATTTGTTGAATCTACTCGTGCGCTGCCTATTGTAAAGTGGATTTACTAAGCCAGAAAATTTCCCTGAAGTGTACACAACATTTTACGCAAGTTTCATAGCTATCGGACGAATGGTAGGCCTATATGAATGCATACGGGACTTTTTTGAAACGCTTTGCGTGTCGTCGCTCATTTGTTGAATCTACTCGTGCGCTATCTACTGTGAAATGTATTCAATAATTTTGAAACCTTCACGTAAGTGTATACAACATCTCACCCAAGTTTCATCGCTATCGAACGAATGGTATATGAACACATACGGGACTTGTTTGAAACGCTTCGCGCATCGTCGCCCATTTGTTGAATCTACGCGTGCGCTACCTATTGTAAAATGGATTTACTAAGTCAAAAACCTTCCTTGGAGTGTACTCAACATCTCACCCAAGTTTCATCGCAATCGGATGAATGGTATATGAACGCATAGGAGACATACACACTCACAGACAGACAGACAAACTATCACTTAAAATTGATTTTTATATATATAGATATGAAACATGATGAATTTCATATAAATACTACAAAAGTTCGTAAAAATTTCGAATTTAAACCGGATGTCCCAAACTGTCAGGGTAGGTAGAGCATTACTTCATAATGGACCACACTACACCGTCTTAGTCATCATTTCCATATACTTGGGATGTGCTGGATATAACTGATCAGCTGTGGTCCGTGTAACTGTAATTATTGTGTCTTCAATTGGGATCGGTGTCCCTGGACTTGAAATAAAGTACATATTATTCATAATTATTTCCATATACTTGGGTGTGTGTTGATTTTGTCTGATCAGCCGTGTTCCATGTTTTTCGACAATTTTTTTAAAGTATACGGTGCTAACATCGTATCACAGAAACACAGTTCGGTTTGTTTACTGTGCCTTCCATAACAATTGTTCCAACTTGCGAATAATATTACCAATGCTAGAAAGAGATACGCATATGTACCGAATACAGAACTATTTAGAAGACTTAAGAGCACAGTCGTGCTTGATGGAGTATAAGTCACTCGGATCATAGTCGTTTAAGTCACACGCTACGACTGCATGGACATGCTGGAAGTCCAGGGATCGAAGGTTCAAATCCCACCTCTGAAACATACAATTTTGAGTGTGACACGCAAAGGCCTTTGTTCAGCGAGAACAGTCCCTTGGCCAGCAAGAGGGGCCCGTTCAGGAAACCGCCGTCCTTTGAGACAGACACCGGCCGGGTGGAAAGGAACTACTGAAAGGAAGAACTTCTGCGAGCCGGCTCTTACGACTGACAAGGTGTAGCGAGAATATTTTCTAACATCCAATCTTAGCAACGATGCAGAAGAGAAAGGGCCATTTTGTTATAATACACAATATAACTCGAGTTTATAAGCCATCTCCTTATAGGCGAAGTTTCTTGGAATGAAATTATGTTCCCAGATTGGATTAGTTTCTACATTTCTGAAGTCACTTAATGTGTGAAATACGAGTATAACTTGCAACAGGGAGGGAATTGTAGATTACATCTCTCACATTTCTGCTTGACGGGTTGCAGTAATGCGGGCGCTAACGAAGCGTCATGTGACCTGTTCCCACACATTCCTTCAGCAAGAGTACACTGCTACGGCCCATATATCATAGCTGTTTCGCATACATGCAGAAGGCTCTGGGTGGGGAAAGAGATAAAATATTAAGTTTTATAAATGCTCAGAAAAGGAGTTTCGTACTTATCCCAACTTTGAAAACGTTTCAGAAGGATGTGTACTGGTTTCACCCGTTTCAGACACGATTGCTGTTAGCCAAGCCCTTTTTACAACCGGTGCTTAGCTTTCCCCTTGTTCCTACTTGCGTACAAGTACTGGGATAAACAAACCTCAGCGCAGCCTTACTCAACGGCAATTGTACTTCAAGTGCACAATAAGGTCATATTCCTGAGAAAGATAGAAATTAAATATAAGTACCATTATTTCAGCTTTTTCTAAAGGCATTGGTGTTTATAATTTGAGAAAACTTGTAATTTTCTCAATTTTCACGATAATTCATAATTTACTGAATAGGCCTAATAATTATTCTTTTCAACCAATTGCACTTCGGCTTAAGTTAGAACAAATAATGTGAGGACTAATTATGGAATAAACTGAAAGTGCTGATGTATTCTAAACAAGTAGTTCCGTGAAGAACTAAATATCCTATTTTCATATATCCCACTTGCCTTAGTCATTAGAATTCCCTTACCGATTACAAGGACTTTAAATGCGATGAATTAAATAGCATTACAATTGTACCCTTCTGTCTGTGGTATATACTTGAATTTACAGAAAAATTACATAAAATCAGTCGGTCACCCGCGGCGTGCCGGATTATATACCGTATATATGAATCACGTTGGCACTAATTCAAGTATTGGGATTATCAGAACTACTGCACATAAATAAAGACACATACTCTTGGGTGGATTTATAAATATCAAACAAAATATTTAATAACTAAAAAGTGACAAACAAATAAAATCAAAATACGCTGATACAACTGTTCAAACTCACTTGAATATACATGTGGGAGGTTAAACTTGAGCTCCTTACAAGGACCGCTCGTCCATAAGTGACAAAATGCTGTGTAACAACGAAATCCCTTAAATACAGTACATCCCAATGTGCGTCCTTGGTTGTGAACATGTAACTTTACACACTGCTCAACATTGAAAGGGCTACTGCACACCTTTCTTCCGGTGTCGAGATTAACAAATCTTGAACAATGCAACATTAATGAATGTTGTCGCAAGTAAAAAACTACTTCTAGGGTTTACTACACCAATGATTGCAATAATTACTTTAATTTACCATACTTTGCATTCATTACTTTAATTTACCATACTTTACATTAATTGCTTTAATTTACCATCAATTATTTGTCAATATTTATGATAATGTTTTTAACAATGTTTGAACAATATCCAATGTTCTTCTCCAAATTTGACAGTGATATGTCGTCAGAGATGAGTACTGCAATATTTAAGAAATACCGTAAGGAATTTATTCCCTAACCCTGCGACTGGGTCCTAATTATCACACACAATTCTACTGAACCCATGTGCCATAGGTTCAAGGGTCGAATCCATATTTTATTGGCAAAAGAAGAGAGGAAAAATTACAGTCTTTAGAATGACCTAGAAAGATTTTATGTAGAGGACTGTTATAACGTGGCGCAATAATAAGGGACCACGAGTCACGCGGAAATGATATCATGCATGACGCATTGATAAGGAGCCGATCATGACTATTAATAGAACGATACAAACTTTCCACTGTGTGTGAGAGAGAGGAGGTTTCGGAAATTGACCTTACGCAGCAATAAAATGACAACCTCGCAATTGCTCAAGAAGAGGAATAATTAGATTTAAGCCATTTGCGAGCATTTAATTAATAAAAGAAATACATCATTGTGGATCATTTTGGAAGAGAGATTTTTGTGTGGGGAAAAAGTTTATAATATTTGCACAGGAAAGAAGTGCTGACACAGCATGACGTAATTAAAAATTCCCCGAGACCAGAGTTGGTAGGGATAGAAAATAAACCGCAACACCCACGTATCTGGAGAGCAAAATTACTTAATATCTTGGAATTGTGTGATCGATTTTCATGTTCAAAGAAATCAGTTTACGTTTAGAACAAGAGCTTTCCAAAGATATATTTTTCAAAATTATGCGACTATTACTTCAAAAGTTAGTGCTGAAGAAGACGAGGATTTTATCTTTTTGTCGCCGATTTGTATAAAAACCCTGGCAGAGCCAGGAAGATCATGCAGTTATTGTCAGCCTGCGGGCGTGACACTGTGTCACGATCATCGTTAATGCAGTTTCCGACAGCCCGAGGGCGTCGCTGTATCGACAACCATCCAGTTCCGTGAGCGCCGAGATGCTGCACGATGAAGCATCGAATACAAGACTAGTTACAAGTAAACTCCTAGTACAGGAGAGCTGCATCAAAGTATATTCAGTTATAAAGGACGCCCGAGAGCGTAATACTGCGTAGCAAAGTATAACAACTACATTTTAATGAGCGCGTAGACGCTGCACTCAGAAACAATTATCGTTACAGTTCACCAGTATAGTCAAAGTTAGGCTGTGAACTCGAAGAAATAATAAGCGATAGGTACTCGAAGAATAGTTCAGTGAAAGAAACAACGCATCATAAAATTTCGAAGTACCCAAGGAAGTGAAATAAACAGTTCTATCAACGTTAAGGAACCCGATCAGGGTCGAACGAAATAAATAACGCCTAGTGTTCCGGAAAGGTAGGGACTAGAGCGCAGAACGATAAGAATTAGGAATTATAGTTCCAGGCTTTGTCTAGGCAGGCAAACGAACAAGTAAACATTGGGGAGGATTCCCATAAGCTACGAACTAAAGAAATAGCAGTTAATGCTAGGAAATTACGAGGTCACCGATAAACTATTCGAGAGACCGTAACCAGGACAGACTTTATCTAGACGAACTAACTAACGTCTAGTAGGAAACGACATCGTGCAAGTAAAGTATAGAAGCCGATAGTCAAAACCCGGATTTGAAGATCAGCCGTTCCAGTGAGGTGTAGATCGATCGAGACTTTCCATCATTTCGTCAGATTAGGGAGCCGACGTTCTAAAAGAGTCACCCTTGGAAACGGGGAAGAAGGAAATCACGTGTGTAAGGCGAAAATTAAAGCCCAAGTGATTAAAAAGCTATGTAATGTAAATATAGTGAAAATATTTGAGAGTAATAATTTTTAGTGAATTTATATTGTGTTAAGGTAAACGAATACAAAATGGTATTCATTATGTTACAAGTGATTAAGGTAAATAATTTATGTGTTGATAAAGAAGTGTCATTGAGTGTAAGTGTATCCATGGAGATGGCTTAAAAAGCAGTGAGTGGGCAAAAATGAAACATCGCTGGAGGATTCGGTCGTTGACCATACAATCATGTGAGTAACTATTTCATTATGTTATGTGTTTGGGAAGATTTGCGTATAATCCTCATGAAAGAGAGAGAATAGGGATGGTTGAATAACAAATAAAAGGATAATAGCGCGATCTGAACGATTAATTTGAGAAAATATACAATAAATATGTGAAATGTAAATGAATCCCTTGGGGAATGTATTAAGTAAAATATCAGTGTAATTGATAAAGGATATAAATATGAGAAAGCAAGCGTAATAATAATAATAATAATAATTAGATAAATGAATGAATATTATGATGAATTATATATGAAAAGTAGTAGCTTCCGAGCTCCTTTAAATGAATTAATACATGTTATGAATACATGTTCTTATGGTAAAAATGATTATTGTCAAGGGAGAAGAGTAATATATAATTGAGATGTAGATCAAACGTTGATTTTGAATTTATTAGTTCTCTGAAGGCAACTTGGCTAATTAATGTATAAGCGCCATGTAGCGCATTGAAGTAATTTGTCACGCTAGGAATGCGTTGAAATGCTCGGTAAAACTAATTATGAGGGGCAGTTGGTCGTGGTAATTGAACTATGGTAAGTCCTTAAAGTTGTGATGTGATCACGAGGCCGCGTGTGTGTTGTATGGTAAAAAGGGTGCTAATTATGTTGTATTATGAGCGCTGGTATAAGGCAAAAGGCCTGCCCTAAGTCGCTAATGTTATAAGTCCTCCAGTGTGGGATATTGCTCCCGAGGCATTTGAAAGGATCGAACTCAGAGTCGTCCATGTTTAAGCCCCTAAAAATTTGTTGTATTATTGAATTATTCTTACCCGCCAATGAGGACACTTCATAATTACTATATGCCTAAGCCAAGAGAATAGGTTTGTTGAACCTAAATATGTTGTTATAAAAATCAGTATGAAAGCCTTGTCATTCGGGGAACTGCATTTAAGAACAGCTGTAGGAAAGCTGAGGGTAGCCCGTCTCTTGTAGAATCGAGACTGTGAAGTCTCTGTCTCCCTGCAATAAATCACGCTAAGTAGTCAAAGCCAGACCCTTACCATTGATGTATCACGGTAGGTCTGGAAACGGTCTGTTTGAGTTGTAGTACACAGAAGTGTTTAGAGTTTGTTTTAACGACCCGGTCTTCGAACCGAGGTTCCTTTAGATAAATGATTACCGCTTGCAGAGTTCAGATCGTAGCTTTCTTATGATATAATGGTCTTTTAAGACGAATAATGATAAATCCCTAATTTTATGATTATATGATTCAGTGATTCACGAGTTTTAGTGATGACAATTAGATTCTGGGAGTGATCTTAATTTTTGACTTGTTCAAGTAGTCTTCTGTAACTCGGGAGTACGCAAGTTTTTCCCAATCACAGTAGTGAGTTGTTGACTTGAGAGAGAGGGATGGTAACATATGAGCGCTTTGAAAGCCCAAAATTAAGTGATTGATTAACAATACTTTGGTAAATTTTGATATGTATGATTCAAAGATAAACTCATGTAATAGGAAGTGATGTGTATTAAATGGATAACACAGTGTATATAAACATTATCGAGCCATTTGGAGCTCTTGATTTTAATGAATTTTAAAAGGACACTATATGGAAGTGAAACTTAGTGGAAGTTTGTTGGTTTATGGAAAACCATTTATTATGATTTAATATTTGTTTAATATGAGTTCCTTGTTCAACATTGAACAAGTATGATTGAAGGGTCAGTATTTTATTTGTTTAATTTTTGTAGCGCCCTATATTTGAATAATTAAATGTTTTTATAGTAGGAGTTTATTTTTGTTTATTTTTGGAAGTGTATCCTCTATTTAATCCAAAGTGTGTAAGTCACAGAGTGGGAGAACATACCATGAACCCCGATACTCCCGATTGAGCAATGCTGGCAAACTGTGATTTGCATCTTTCATTGTTGAATGGGCACACTACTGCGACACTTTTACTTCTTTTACCTTGCAAGGCAATCATTTACAAGTTCAACTGTGAATTAAGAGTTAATTAACCCTTGCCACTTAACATAAATAACTCAATATTTTGAACTAAGGTTTGTTGTCACCCCTTTCAATGAATACACCCACTATTCTCAACATACTTTTATTATGGCCCTGGCACATTCTTTCTAATGATATTCGAGAACATTTGTCTTGCATTAATTACTGTTAGACTTAACGTTGCTCGGAGTGAAATACCTCCGTACTTCAACTTTCCAAATTGCTGGTTTTAATTAAACTGGTGTCTATTAGTGCTTATCACATGGATTGAGAATCATAACTTTCTCTCTTACATAAACGAAATATAGTATCTCAAAACTTCAATTACATCAATAGATCACTTGACTGCCGTTAACATAGCTCTAACAAGTAGTTCCGTGCGAAATTTTAAAATCTCCTTTTTACTTCTTGCGTCCTGTTCATGCGATTGAAGTTTGAATGCTACACGTACACAATAATCTTCATGTAACAGTACATAACTCTAAGACCTACATATATAAAATCCAACATGGCAACCATCCGAAATATTTAGTCGGTTCTCAATATCTACGAATCTATTACAGCAATCAAACTGAAATTTTGTATGTAGATAGAGGCAATTAACTTAAGTAGGATATATGAAAATAGGCTGTATAGTTCTTCACAGAACTACTTTTTTATATATAATATAGAATTATATGTCGCCAGATGATAATTATAATCGTGGATCATTATACCAACCCGTATTTCTATCGCTTGTTTGGGGCACGAGAAATATACCCATATACGTATTTTTAATTAAAACTTAAACACAGCTGCATTTTGAAATTCTCATAGCAATTTAATTAAAATAGACATCAGTAAATTAATACTTCTATGAAGATTTACCGCGCCATGTTTCACAGCGATAGGATGATTACGTCGCAAGAAAAATAGATTTGTCTATTTAAATTTCGCGTCGCCGCCATGTTAGATTTGAGTCCATCAGGTTATTTAAAGGCCCATAGTTGAACTTACGTTAATAGTCGCTATCAACGTAGACAATTCAGTTTGACTGCTGTAATAGGTCCGCCTATATTGAGAACAATCTAAATATTTCGGATGATACCAGGTTGGATTTTTCTATACGTAGGCCATAGAGTTATGTACTATTAAATGAAGATTATTTCCTAGGTTTATTATTCAAACGTTCACTTCTATCACATGATTAGGGTCACAACAAAATAAAAACTTAATTTAAAATTTCGCACAGTCGCCATCTTGCCTTTATGAGAAAAATGAATTGAATTAGATGCCAGAAGATTACAGCTTGTATAAACGTGTATCGTACCAAGTTTTAATGCACTCGGTTGATTAAATCATTCTTGAGGAAATGCCATTTAGATATTTTAACTTCGCTTGGTCCCCTGTTGGTTTCGTACTTTACATGATTTTAACCATCGCTTATCTGAACTTACTTTAGTATTCTCTACTATCATACATAGTTTCATGGTGATACCAGTATTAGTTTCGGAGATATAGAATGCCGGTGAAATATTTCGTACAGCCGCCATGGTGGATTAGTGAAACGTGTTTAAAATTGAAGGACACTGTCGAGGTCGGACCAAATAGTACTATGTTCTTACCATGTTTCTTTGATATCGCTCTAGCCGTTTGTATTTTATTAGACACACACACACATACACACACACACACAAACGGACAAAAGGTGATTTCATAAGCCTATTTCTTCATGTGATGAAAATAGACTAAAATGGTTTACTGCTATATACTAGCCATTTTTATGTAGTGGTAAACAGTGAATGTACTAGAAGTCATACATTTATTTGATAGAAGGTTTTGACACCTAGAGCCGCAATTGAGGTTTGTAGGAGAGGGTGAATGTGCCAGTGTCTGACATGGTCATTCTTTTGTGCTGTTCATTATGTCAATCGACTACGACTTGTTTAGTTGTATCCCCACGCAGTTGCGTGTGGAGTGCGATGTGGTTACTTTGTCAGGCCTACCAAAAACATACACAACCCCATTTATTTCTTTTATTTTGTGGTTTGGCTAAATCACACACTGAGCGACTTATATCCAGAAATGAAAATTTAAAAAGCTCGATGTTTTTATGTAATCATATACAGTTTTTTAAAACCAAGAATTCATCCAGTTGGAGCAACTATTATTCATGGTTTTCTTTCGTAGAAAAAGATGAAAGTGTCAGTTATCAATAGAACTCTATTATTAGATTTTATTGTAATTTTCATTTTTCCACACTATTTTCTCGATTATAAAAACCAATTCGGCAACATTCTTCAATTATAGAGGTTTAAAAAAAGCCTTAACTTCCATTTTCCATTATACATTATCCATTCTTCACTTTCTATTTCATATTGTAAACAGAGCATCTATTGCAGACGTGAATCGAAAGAAAATTTAAAAAACACACTCTTAAGGTTTCGGTGAAAAAAGTCAATTCCCTCTCTTTTGATGTTTTGGGTTCTCAGCATATTGAAATATCAGAGGAAGTTTGTTTGGAGCAAAAATGTTAATTCACTTTCCGAAACAAGAGTTAGTGAAGATTGTCAACTTTGGCAAACATCAACCATTTCTTTATTAATCTATTTGCAGACATTTCTTTGACAGCCATTTTTTACAATTTTTATCTGTACGCAAATAAGGTACATTATCTCAGAAGTTACTACATCGATCTACTTGAAATATTTTAATAGTGTCTTTATACTCATAAGTGCAATAATCTGACTTAGAATAATGGCATCAATATTTAAGCATTCTCTTCTTAAACGTACTAAAAGAAAAATTTACAAAAGGCGGCTTCGGTGGCGGAGTTGGTAGCATGCTGAGCTTCTATGCCCAAGATAGCGGGTTCAAACCCGGCCGAAGCCGTCGGATTTTTTAAGAGTGTTAAAATCCCTCAGTATGCCTTCCTTTGGAGGGGAAGTAAAGCCATGTTATAGATTTATGGCATGTTAAATATGATGATGATAATTGTTGTTTTGGGGCCTAACATCTAGGTTATCGGCCCAATGGCATGTTAAAGAACCTTCCACTGATTACACCTGTGTGAAGCTAAACTGGATAGTTTAAGAATGTAAACAACGCTCTTAGGTTTCTACGTTCGTTGCCAAGAGCCGACTGCGGTGGCGTCTAGTAGCTAAGTTCTGAACTAGGCCTAGTAGTCGTTGACGGTGGCGTTTGGAGGCAAAAGTAGGAACTATTTGAAAAATTCTAAGTTGCAGTCTGTACTTAAATTAAAAAAACAGATACACACACTAATACCGCCATCACAATTAACACCGGTTATCAGACATATTCTACACACACCCAAAGTACACGGGGCTACATGATCACGTTGTCGCAGCCCCTAAACTGAGGAACCAACCAACCAACCAAAATTTACAAACAATACGTTTGAAGAACTGGAATCATGATTCTAAGTTGGATTGAATGATTTTTAAGAAATGATTTCGATTATTTTGTTTTTTAAGTAACTCGACTACAGTATTTTATCTTATAAAGATAAATGCTGGTAAATTTCCATTACATTGATTCAGTAGTTTGTGTGGTTGGAGCATATTAATAAACTGAACTGCTCCTTGTTCAACTATTCAGTAAGCACCACCTTAACAGTTGAAAGTTTTATTTATTTTTTTCATGCAAAGTAACCAAGAAAAATCTGAAACTGTACTCAACTACTATAATGTTTACTTCTACGACCATTATTACGTAAGGCACCTCCTCTTATTTATTTGTCACTGGTTTCATTCACGACTAGGTTATGTGCGTCATGACAAGCAAGCTGATTTGACGGGTGAAGGCTATGCCACTTGTCACTTGCAGTACGGCTTGTGCATGATTGGTCTGGATCGAGGCCAAGGTATTGGATTGAGCTGTTTGTGACGTGAAGTAGTACTTATGAATTTATATGTGGTTACAGTTGTGACATATCTTGACTGATGATGACAAAGTTGATACTGATTTACAAGAGTTAACGTTCAATTAGAGTAAGTCAGCCTGAATCGAATGAGCTCATTTATTTGTGTAGTTTTCTGCCCGCTCAATTGCACGACGCGTCCTATCAATCTGGTAAACGTGTGAGTGACGATAACTAATAGATTCTCCACGTCCATCTCCATCAAACATCGCACGGTGTTTGCCACTGCATTGGGTGTCACTGCCCGCTATCAGTCATGTGGTTAGCGTCCTGTCCTTCACTCCATTCCAACACATTCCTTCTATACCCTAACTGTGTGCCTCGTGATGAGTTGGTATGTGCTGTTGACTACACCACATAAGCCCATGTTCGATTCTCAGTTCTGCAAATAAATTAAATTCTAATTTGAAGAACTAGAGCAAAATCGTTGACATGCAAGTCACCAAACTGGTGTTCTTTGTTGTTGAAATAAAACTTTTTCCCGATAGATCCAGGATATTTGCACTAAGAATAAACATAATGACAGTGCATCAAATTCCATAGAAAATGAAATATTTGAAATCTGGATCCGGTTAGTTAAAACTGATTTACCATTAACCATTGGGCTCTTCAGTTGGAATGGTACACATCTCCAAGATGCTGGCTGGTACATACTGTGAAGGAACTGCCAATGTACTATGTGAGTTTTTATTGGTCAATTTTACCCTCCAGGTTGGTGGTTCCCATGGACTCAGCGAGGGAACTCACCATTACCGCCTTTCCAAGCAGTGTCCTAGAGCTGGAAACACTTGGATGGATTGGATACAACTGGGGAGGTATGATCAGCACTTCGCCCAGGTGGCCTCACCTGCAAAGCGAAGAGGGGCCTTATGAGGGATGGGGGATGGATAGGCAAGGAAGAGGGAAGGAGGCGGCCGTGGCCTTACGGTAGGAACCATTCCGGAATTTGCCCAAAGACGAAGTGGGAAACCACGGAAAACCACTTCGAGGATGGCTGAGGTGGGAATCGAACCTCTTCTACTCATTTGGACCACCCGAGTCTGAGTAGACCCCGTTCCAGTCCTCATACAACTTTTCAAAATTCGTGGCAGAGCCGGGAATCGAACCCACGACCTCCGGGGCGGCAGCTAACCATGCTACGCTTCGGAGGCGACCTATGTGAGCTATGCTCCCTTAAATTCAAAAATTATCTGTTCAGGCCTTTCATATAGAAGACACTTGCAGTGCCCTTGATGAGATGTATCTGCCTGTTTTGCTGGTCATTGTAGGACTATACAAATGAAGGGAAAGTTTTAATAGCAGACCTTATCGCACGAAACGTGTCATTCGTTTCGAAACATTCGCCCTTTCTTCGCGCCAAGCTCTGTAAGACACCAAACTCATCACCTTGACCATATTGCTGTGCATATGCACGGAGATCCATATCAAAGAATATAGCCCGACAAGATACCAAACACAACACCGTACACCATATTGCTCAATAGTTTGCTTGGAGAAAAATCTTAACTTGATGTTTATATCAGACATACAAAAAAAACGCGGAAAAGGCAATGCACATCTCACGAAACTGTTATTGGACGCCATGTGCCGTGCATGCGTTGTGATGCAGGTAAGCTTGGCCAAAAGTACGGCACCGACGGCTGTGAAAATGTCAATGTAGGAGGCAAATTTGGAATGTCATCGTATCAGCTGGTTGCGTGTCTCAGCGGTAACGTTCTCGCTTTCTGTTCCCAAGGTTTCAGGATCGAATCCTGGCGCAGCCAGTTAGCTTTCGAGGGTGCGCAAATGCGCGGAGCCGTGTCAGTAGATTTCTTAGCACGTTAAAGATCCCATTCGGGACAAAATTCCGGCACCCCGGCGTCTCCGAAAGCCGCAGTAGTTAATAGGGACGTAAAACAAATAACATCATTATTTATTATTGGAATTTCGTGGGCTATGTCAAGCTGCCAGCCACTGCCTTCAATGAGTTGCTGCATGACCTGCCATTACGTATGTCTTTGTGTAGTCAGAGCTATTAGTATCGTATAATGTTTTGAAAGTTATTGTTGTTATTGTTGCTGTAAGGGGAGGAACTACGAGGTCATCTGCCCCTGTGTTTTTAAAGTCTATTGTCGGAATTATGGTCTGTATCACTGTGCCACTGTTCTCAAGGTGGTGCTGCATGACCTTCCCTAGTTTGACTTTATTCCTGAGTTTAAACGTTGATGTTTCTTTTGCCTCTGAACAGGAGATTTGCTTTTGCTTTACATTGTCTGTAAGTGAGTTCGATTCCCGGCTCAGTCAGTGATTTCAGAAACTGACGTGAGGGCTGGAACGGGGTGCACTAAGCCTCGTGAGGACAATTGAGTATCTGTCTGACAGTCACAGAGACCATATTTAACGGCTGAGGGGACCGATGTGCTGACCACGCGTCACCCTATAATCTGAATGCTAAATAGCTGCACAGTGTTCGCTTAGTAGGCCTAGGCCCTTCGTAGGCTGTAGTGCCACGGGTTTATTCTTTGTCCGAAAGTGGTTGAATAAGGGGAAAGATCAGTGAACGCCACATGTCACGTAGCATGGAGGCTCACTTAATAATGAAAAATCCTCAGCCTGCTTCCAGTCTCCGACCGGGTCAGGAATGGAAGGAATGAAGCCCCCAACTAGTGGCGAGGATATGAACTGTGCCGGCTGCCGAAGCCTGTCGCACTCCTCTGGGGCAATGATGAAATGAATGACAGATGAAATGAAATGATAGTGGAGAGTGTTGCTGGAATGAAATTTTGACAGGGAAAACCGGAGTAACCGGAGAAAAACCTGTCTGCCTCCGTTTTGTCCAGCACAGATCTCACATGGAGTGACCGGGATTTGAACCACGGACCCAGCGGTGAGAGGCCAGCGTGCTGCCGCCTAAGCCACGGAGGCTCTGCTCACTTAATAATACAGGTTGTAATTGTATACATGTGTTTCATTGTTCTTGTTCTTCTTGTTCCAACATCAACGGCCTTCTTTCCTCGTCAAACAAGGTAGACTGGCACCATGCACTCAGACAATGACTTTTACACTTTTCAAGCCGTAGCCTTCGACTGAATAATTCACTGATATTCAGTTGTTAAATGGCTCATCGCCACCTACTTCATGGAACGCGCTTTGTTCAGTTAGACAGATTTATCTGTGATGTTTTCTCATTGATAGGTTCTGAATAGAACGGAGCCTCGCAAAGGCCGTACCGCGGACAGATCACTATGACTCACCGCCAGATTTATACTGTATCGTGTACCGATTACAAAAGCGGGTTGAGAAGCCTTCGATGCTGTCATAGCATTTATTACATACACAGCTGTCAAGATACCTTAGTTCTGATAATTAAGACTCGCTCTGAAGTACTGTAGCCTACCTCGTATCCCGTTCACATGGTTAGGTGTAGAACAAAACATTGAATTTTCCTAGTGGAAACTTATCTTCTCAAGAAGAAGTTTTACAGTAAATGTGTTCATAAGTTTCAGAGCCGTGCGAATTTTGCTTGTGGAGGAACCTCAAACAAAAGGTACAGAGGAACAATCCGCGTAATGTGGAGGCTCTCGAGAACGACGTAACTGCACTGATAAAAAGTATCAGTGAGTATGAATTACAGCGAGTGAACCAAAACTTCCTACGTCAGTGCAAGTTATGTAAAGAAAATGATGACAGCATTTCCAGCAACTACTCTGAAATTTATGTAAGTAATGATGATTATTAAATACGATGAAACGTATAAATGTGTTAAGGGGACCTTGTAGGTAAGGGATGTCCTTTTTAAAGCAATGCTAAAATAAAAACAAGATGTTCAGAAAAGAACATATAGCCTACTTTCTCGTAAATATGTGGGTATAGTTATAACTCTTTGTCTTTATCACTTCCTAATTTCTTCCAATTCGAATTGCAAATTGGCACACTGGATTTGAGGAGTGGCGTTCAAACCATAGTTTATAATTTACCCCAGCATTTTGCAATTTCATCAGCAAACACTCCAAACAATGTAGGTATTCAGTATATTAACACCGACTACTTACAATAATTGAAACTTCGTTGCCCTAAACGTATCACTGGGAGAAACATATTTAATATACCCGTACCTATTACACAGCTAATTTGTAATCGCGTACGGCTAACGAGAAAGACAGGCCATGGCGCGTAAACCAAACCCATCTGTGACGTAGGCAATGTACTGCTTGATGGTGCTTGTACGTTTAAGTCGAGAGAAATGCATAAGCAGCAGAAATGCAATATTTTATATCAATCTTCATAAAATGGACGCAGTTTAGATGTTCCGTGTGTTTTCAAACACGATAAATTATACTGTATAGGTTTGCAAAACTACCGGTACTCCTGTTGAACTTACTCGTTACAAAAATCCACGCGAACTAGGATTCAAGGGTTCTTTGAGTCTTTAATAGCTGCAACGAGTAGGCTACAGTAAGTTGAGTTGTAGAGTCTGTGACCTTCGTTGTGAGTTAAATTATGTGCACATGAGTATAATTAGATCAAAGAATCTTGCAGCACAGTATATATATCATTAACTTATTGTTGTTTCAAGGGGCGGAACATATATTAATACATTTATAGAAGAGATCTGTTGAATATACTCGCCACCGACTAACGACTTGTATCATTACCTTCTATGAAGACAAGTGATAAATAAATACCAACATTGATACAGGTTCAGTGATGTAGACAAGATGACTAGGTACCACACTGGCAGTAAAACGAAGACCATAGAATATTATGTTCGTGAATATATTTTAATTATAAAAACGTTTGATACATTTAAGTACGGTATGTCTTTCAATTATAAGACTTATACATGCATACATTGTTCGGCGTCATTCATAGCTTTTCATAACCTTTCTGAACACTTTGTAACCGTCAAGTAATATTCAACATAATTAACAAGCACACGCCAGAGAAAGATAATATTTGTTATGTGTATTTTGTATATTCTCCTGAAACGTATTATCTGTGAATAACTACAACGATTAATGGTATACTGGTTGTACATAGAGAAGACTACAGGAAGTGGTGCAAAGAGAACTAAATTGCTGACGTCACGAAAACGCACCAGGGCCCGTCATTCTCGTTGGCCGTGATAATTGCGCCTAATCTTGGGGATGTGTGCGCTCTATTGGGAAAAATAAGAAACTTTCCAATTATACTGCAGGCATGGGTTCACTAACTGGCCGGTATAGAGCGCAGCTCGCATCTAGAAGGCTGTGGTTAGCTCATACATAGTTCACTTAATTACTATTAGTTGTTACTCCGGTGGAGAATGTTGTTTTAATTAAATATATATTTTCCAATGCAAAATGCGCCTTATAATGCTTTATTTTATAACGTCTCAGTACTCAAGAAACAATAAATATAAAACAATTCAAACAAAAAATTCAAATCGGTTAGGATTTGAACCACGGCCAGCCTATTGGAGGACGAAAGCCCTAACCACTCACCCAACCGTGCACACACTAATTAAGCGTTAGGAACCAATTTAGATAGAACGTTCTAGCAAATAATGACTTTGACTAAGCGATTTCTTCATTGGAGTATATTTCAAACCGAGTTCATTTCATATAAAGTTCATATAATTTTTATCACTAGGCTATATTGCATGCAACATACTGAAATCAGTAAAATATAGGTCAGAACGAGAGATCAGCTGCCATTATGTCAAATAACCGAGACGACTCAGCTTTTTAATGACACTTACAATATAAAACTTTAATTTCAAACGTGCCACGTCGTTTAGAACAGATAAAACGGTTCTGGGTTCTATAATCGGAACTGGTGGGCCCCATGTTATGGATTATAAAGTTTGCATAATTCACACGGCCACCATCCTGAAATGGTATGGTTGATGACCTTGTAGTTTGGGTAAAAGACGCGTCCCCATATGAAGGTATGTTGTTACGAAATTTGGTAAAGATCCGATGATTAGTTTGGTCGTAATGCATTATTAAGTTTTGACCATTTGAGTGACCGCCATTAAGGTTTGGTAAAGATGGCGGCAATATAAAACATGACACTGAGGTTCCCTTTGCCAGTGCTATCTCTGTACCAAATTTCGTTCAATTCGGTTTAACCGTGTTCGAATTGATAGGGGGGACAGACATTCAGAGCACACACAATCACACACACACACACACTCACTCTCTCTCTCACACACAGACAGACACACAGACAGACACACAATTTTTGGCCCTGTGTTGATCTCTTAAGTCTACTTTCATTTCTAGCAAAAATTGAAAGTAGGCTAATATAAATATTTAGGTGCACTTTGTAGACAAAATGTCCAATAGATTTTTTCAAATGAATCATGGATGTGGAATACTATATGTTAAACAATACCATGCACATTTAATACATTAGCACTGATGAGATTTCAGATATAAGTTAAATGAGGATGCGATTCATTTCTTAAAAACGGCCAAATTTTCAGTGATTATTACTCAAGTATGTTCCCTTCTACGCAACAGATTGTCACAAATGCGCACTACTTGCATCATTTGTGTGTGCAGAGTAAGCTGTGCGAGTTGCATACGCATATCTCTCTTACTTCTCAAGAAACAAGTACTGTTCCTAAAACTGAAGTAAACCACTACACAAATGATAATTCTCAGTTATCTTCACAATTAAAGGTAACCTCCCACAGGCACAATGGAAAATAAATATTTTATATTTAAAGAACTAACAGCCTGATTTTCATTCAGAAATGTGTGCGTAATCAGACTAAACAATAAGAAGTATTCACAGAGTTGACCTCTCTAGACAACATGGTCCCTTTAAACTAGTTGGGTGCTACGATGCTGCTAGCGCCAATACCTTGAACGACAGGCAGCTAGCCACATAGTCCAAGCCGTCACACGGAGCCTGCAGTGCTCTGTTCTATAGGTAAGGCTCTGACGATAGTTACAACAACAAAGTCATGTTTGAAGTCTTGTATCAAGATTATGGAGATTGCAATTTCAAATTTAGAGGAATTTTTCCCATACCTTAGTCCTAAAATTGAGGTATTATCATTTTGTAACTCATAGGCCCTAGTATATTCGGGAAAACATCTTTCAGCTAGAATTAATTCCTGAAGCGTGATTTCTTAAGTTGTTTTTTGTTAACTTCCGTGTGTAAAATTCTGGTTTCAGAATTCAGTAAAAACTAATTACATAGGCTTATAATAGGCATATTAATATAAATTTAAAGGCTTGTCAGACGGCCAACACAATTGTACCCAAATGGTAAAAGGTGTTGTTTCGTATAATTGAAAGAAATTAAATAATATTAATTATTAACTTGGATGACTGGTTTCGATCATCAAGCTATCATCATCAGATCCTGTACACCCAGGCTATTAATCTATGTCTACGAATAAGTGAGTAATGATTTATACACTTTTTAGTCACATAGATTTATTGTTAACTTGCGTAAATTTTCAGTTTGTTATTTTTTGTTGTGATATTTCAGTGGCTATTGACCTTCAAGTTTACTTGTTGTTGTTGTTTAAGTCTTCAGTCTTTTGACTGGTTTGATTCAGCTTTCCACGCCTCCCTCTCCTGACCTAATCGTTTCATTTCTACATAGTTAGCACACCTTACATCGAAGATAATCTGTTTAATATATTTTAACCTTGGTCTACACCTACAGTTCTTGTCCTCGACCCTCTTTCCATAACTATGTTTGCTATTCCAGGGTGTGTGAGTGAGTGTCCTAACAAACTATCTCTTATTTCAGTGGTCGCTTGAAACATCTCCCCTCTCCCCCTCGTCTCAATTCCTCCATATTTGTTACTCTATCTACCCAGCAGATCTTCATCGTTCTCCTCTAACACCTTATTTCAAATGCTTCTATTCTTCACTTGTCTTATTTGCTGCACCAACAGTCCAAGTTTCACTTCTATAGAGCACCACGCTCCAGACAAAGGCTTCCAAAATTACTTCCTAATACCGAAATCTATACTTGATGTCAACAAATTTCTTTTTTGTAGGAATGCTCTCCTTGCCTGAGCCAATCTACTTTTTATATCCTCTTTCCTTCGTCCATCAGTGGTTATTTTGATTCCTACGTAACAAAAGTCTTTTAATTCCTTGATCATTTCACCTGCCAATTGACGTCTATAGGAGTTTCAGATTTATTTCGGCTGCATAATTTTTGCTTTACATTTGTTGATTTTTATCATTAATTCTTTCCTCAAGATGGAGTCCAAACCATTTAAAAAGCATTCAAATCCTCTGGAGAATCGGTTAAGATAACAAGGTCATCAGCAAATCTCGGAGTTGAAATTATTTCGCCTGTAATCTTTACTCAAGTATACTTGCATGTGATATAAGGCATTGTTGAGAACATTGATAACATGTTTATCAAATGGTTGACTAACTTTCCTAGCTCTCTGCGGGGAATTACATCCCCGATTGGTTTCTGCTGAAATAGTAAATTAATAACTCATCCACAAGTTCGAGCAGTTTGGAATGATTTGTTACTCGTGTAAAACATGGAATTAATTTTCACTCCGTCCTGTAGAATTGGACGAGCGCCTCCCGGCGCACAGAACATTCGCCTTCGTGGAATTAATCTGCTTCCAACATCACAATGGTGGAACAACACATCGACTACGAGTTGAAATGTATTTAAATATTTCATACAATATGTAGTAGTGAAAGTTGGAGTGAGACCCAATCTCGACGATTCATTATCAAGTATTGGAAGTACGCATCAGAAATTACAGACAAATTCACTGCTTTCTGCTGGCAGTCACAATGCAAGGCAAGCGGATTACACTATCTGCATGAATGGAACTCTCAGCAGAGAGAACATCGTATTGCTCAGAATACAATATTGTTTTCGGTTCTAATTCCAAGTATGCTTCAACTAGACTGTGAAAGTTGACTCAAAATTATGTCTTCAATGATGGGCATATTTAAGAAAATATTATATATTGATGTGTAACATCTTTCCGCCCGGTTGCTTGATAGTTTTGTGGGAGTGATTTTGAAAATGGGATGGAAGTGGATCGGAACGATCGAGCTGGCAGTGGTGGATCAAACAGAAGTATGCACTGCCCGCTCGATCGATCAAACGGAAGTGTACTAGCTGGCAGTGGTGGACAACGTAAGTATGCACTGCCCGCTCGATCGATCAAACGGAAGTGCACTAGCTGGCAGTGGTGGACAACGGAAGTATGCACTGTCCGCTCGATCGATCGAATGGAAGTGTGCCCTAGCTGGCAGTGGTGAATAGAACGGAAGTATAAGACGCACTGCCAACTCGATCGATCGAGCACTGGCACTGGTAAGAGAAACAATCAGCGCGCGGTGTCGAAAATTGATACCATGACGCACTCTCGGCCATGTGGAATGTATATGACAACCTGAACGGAAAACGCTCATGCGAACTCTGGTGTCAAGTGATTTACACAAATGACATGTTCGAAGTCTTCGTATCAGTATTTAAATGGTAAAATGCCTTAATATCAAACATTGTAAGTAGTCGGCATTGCATTGGCAAAAGGCATTTTAAACTCAATGTCACTCAGGAACATTATCGAAACAAGCAAAATATAAATTAAACTTAATTCCGTAATGCAGTATTATTTGAACGTGGAAATAAGTCACCATGTTGTGCACAAAATTTGCGTAGTCGAAATAGCCATGAGGTTAGTGCTTTTTCAACCAGATTATCATTTTAAACGATATTTATCATATCAATATGACTCATTTTAACAGAATCCATATGAAATTACGTGTTGGTCTGTGAATGAAGAGGACCTGTTTATAAGGAATTTAAGGTTATGAGAGGTGTCGCGTCTATTAATCTACTAGTTGATCCATATCGTATTCTTTATTTAGGCTAGTGCTGGTGGAAGCTACAAATCATCTATTAAAATGAGTTCCGTATTATAAACTACAATATCTGTAAAACACTCCCTTTTACAATAGATTAATATTTGTGCCAATAATACTATAAAATACCGGTGTTTCAACAATTTCACGTGAGGTTTCTTCTATGTCAGATCTTACACATCATATGCGACTACTGTAAGACTCGTAATTTTTTTTTCACTGTCACTTTATGTATTTTGAAACTGGTGTTTGAATTTCGTTTGCTTATTTAGCATATACATACACCAAAGAGTTTTGCATATACTTACCACATCGCGCGGCGGTGGTACAATACTTCCTCCAGGAGTCCGCCAATGCACGAATCGAATAGCCTGCGATGTCGCCGGACATAAACTGTATCGAACATATCTGGGATATGCTGAAGCATGCTATTGATCAGCGTCCACGCCCTCCCTAACCCGCCAAGAGATCATGGAGGCCACCGTCGAAGAGTGGGATCGCCTGCTACAAGAGGACCTGGACAACTTGTTCTGTGGTATGCCACGGCGAGTAAGAGACCTGCTGGACGCCCGTGGTGGCCATATTTCTTATTGAAACGTCACAGGATGGCAAGATTACAACATATATCAGTCCCTGTTTAACAGGACAAATGCCTTCCTGTACGTATAGTTTGTAATTTTCTTTTCACACATGAATACGGTCTGCAGGTTTTTTTTTTTGTCAGAATGCCGTCTCTTTTGTAATAACCTCGCCCACAATCCCCCATACGCTCTTCATCATGGAAAACAAGTGTTATGTGTGTATTAACGATATTGTCAAGTAGCTTTACTTTGTACTCGTAAATGCAAATTAGGAAATTCTCCTGTTTGGTTCATTGAAGTTTCACAAGAGCACGGAGTACTTGACTCTTGTCTTGGGTATTATCAAATAAAATTAATAAAATAAGACCTATAGTTAACAATTAGGACATTTCCTTTACAACCTGTTGAATCTTAGGAACTATTTCTTAAACTATTATACCGCATGGTGAAGCAGTGTGCGTTACATCGAGAGTCCAGAGTTCAGAGGTTCGAATCCTGATGTTGACAGCGGTTATCCTGAGTGCCGTTTTTCATGGCTTATCCACTTCCCCACCCCCTCCCTCCAATCAAATGCTTGCATAATACCTTATCTTAAGCGCCGGATCGCCTACCTCATTCCTAACCGTAATATTTACATTTAAACATATTACTACAGTCATCACACAAACACAGGTTATCAGAAAATTTGAACACATACCCATGCACACGAGGATGATGACCAAGATGTACGAAGTCCCTCATTTACTATCAGAACTAGTTCTAACTAGTTCTAAAGAAATATAATAGACTGGCTGCGTGGTACTGTGGTAACGTTGTTGCCTGCTGTGCCCAAGGTTGGGAGACCGAATCCCGGCGCAGTCAGTTGGCATTTGATCGTGCTTAAATGTGAGAGAGCTGTATCAGTACATTTTCTGGCACGTTAGAGATCTTCAGGGTAAATGTTTGGCTCCTCAGCGTCTCTGTAAGTCACAATAGTTGAAACGGGCATCAAACCCATATAATTAATAACAAACATAATAATAAAATCACGCACCCTATAGCTAAAGGTTTCCGTGATGACTTCTTTAGGATCTGTAATAAATTGTAGGTAGATTTCATTAGAAAGCTAACTATAGCAATGGGTCCCATGTTTCGACTTCCGGAAATTTTCGACATATCTTCGCGTTTCACATCCCCCAGTCCCCAAAACCACCGTCAGTTCAAAAGTTTAAGTATAATTTATGTATGTATATATATATGTATATCAGTTTCATGTGGACACGATAACTGCCGTAATTTTGCACCAATCACTTTGAATTTTTTACCGAATATGTATACCTATAAAATCTCGGTCGAGTTCGTTACTGGGCTAAATCGGTCGAAGGGGGTGAAAATGGGGGGGGGGGGGCTCTTTTCGAAAAAGTGAAATATTGCTATAACTCTCTCAATATGTGAAATATCGAATCCGTTCGAAGTTCATACTATGCGTCGGATAACGCCCAAAAATTTATGTTTGAAGAGTTTTCTTATAGCACCAACCATTGACCAAAGGGGTGGGAAAAAGTGGGTTTTTCGGGAAACATTAATCATATCTCTCTTAATAGGCACAATATCAAAACCGTACAAAATGGACAATATTCCCCTAATAATTACCTAAAACTTCTGTCTGAAAGAATTTTTGATATGACCCACCATTACGCCAAGGGATGAGAAAAATGATTTCGGAATTATAAGAAAATGCCAAGAGCTATCAGAGGTTGCCATGGCAACACTACTAAATTGATGAGGGATGAGCCATCAAACGTTGCCATGACAACGCACTTGCACGAGATCAGATTCAGATTTCCATCTGATTAAGTGTGAAGCGGCTTCGGTGACGTAACTGGTAGCATGCTGAACTTCTATGCCCAAGGTCGCGGGTTTAAAGCCGGTCGAAGTCGTCGGATTTTCTAAGAGCGCTAAAAATTCCTCAGTATGCTTTCCTTTGGAGGGGAAGTTCCAACGTTCGTTGCGAGTTGCTGGTTGCGGTGGCATCTAGTAGCCAAGTTCACCGCTAGGTGTCGTTGACGGTAGTATCTGGTAGCAACATTAGGAACTACTGCTTGAAATTGACCGTCTGAAGTCCTTACCTGAATTACAGACTAATACAGCCATCACAATTCACACCGTTTATCAGACAGATTCTACACTCACCCAAAGTACATGGGGTTACATGACCGCGTTGTCGCAGCCCCTAAACTGAGGAACCAACCAAAATCTCTGCGGGAGATGAAATTTTGCGTTAAGACGTAACAGACCGTAGGATAACCTTGCATAAGGGCAGTGTGACCACAAGTACTAAGTTGGACCCTAAATGACAAGATGGTTACCGTCCCCATAAGACAATAAAATGTTTAAAATATGCATAAAATGACGAACAACAAACTTAATTAAATTCCAATTATAAAAAACTTTCTCGCAATCACTGAGGTCTTATCCTTCTACGAAAACCTGCATATTCTGCCTATTTTCACCTGTCCCCAAGTTTGCCCGGTGAAATATACCTCCGCCTTCCGGCGTGCCGAGAGGACTTTATATATCTCTCTATATATAAGAATGAAAGTTTGTCTGTTTTTTCTGAATTTCTACGGAAATTTGCGTTATTTACGAGTTTTAGACTGTTTTATGACGGATGCGCGCGAAAATAAAATTTTTGTCTGTCTGTCTGTCAGTTTGTTTGTCTGTGGACAATTTTTTGTGTCCTTATAACTCGAGAACGGCTGAGTGGAGCAACGTAAAATTTGGTACAAATATCCTTCAGAGGCACGACACCAATCATTGATGTAACTCTTCTCTGTACCTCTCATAAAAGGGGGCCTACCCCCTTAAAATACTTGCTAAAATAGGCGTAGAAGGGCGAGACAAAGCTCATTTTCAGCCCCTCAGTGTGAGAAATGAAACTCGGGGGCCATAAGGGACCCCGAAAACCACATTTTAAGGCCCTAAAACCAACAGTTTTTGAGATATTCCCAGAAAATTAATTTCATTTAATACAATATTGAAAGGAAGCTAGCCGGTACCCATGGCAACAGAAATTCACAGGTCCATCTATTGCTGTAATATAAGACGCAATACAATTCCATTTATTACATTACTGAGATAGTTTGCAAACGGTTAGAAGGTTATAACGGAACCAAACTAAGCTGTAAAATTCATCAATACATATAATGCGCTTAAGGGGGTTAAGGGGTACTCTAGAATTTCTTCACGCGATTTACACGTGCTGGTGTGCTACGGAAGGTCAATTATATCCCTATCCCTATATTGTTATATTATTATTATAATAATTATTATTATTATTACACTACGGAAAGAAAGACCCCAGAGGACTGGAAAAAGGGAATAATTGTCCCGATCTTCAAGAAAGGTAGTAGAACAGAATGAAGAAACTATCGGGGAATAAAACTGATGAGTCATTGTGCAAAGATGTTTGAGAAAGTTTTGGAAAGGAGAATTAGGACAAGGATAGAAGGAGGGATGAGGGAAGAACAACATGGCTTCAGAGCAGGAAGGTCCACAGTGGATTTGATTTTTGCTGTAAGGCAGTTACAAGAACAGCACTGTGAGTATGGAACAGATCTACTGATGGCCTTCCTGGACATTGAGAAAGCATATGACAGTGTATGCAGAAACAAAGTATGGAAGTCCCTGGAGGATAGAGGAGTAGAAAAATGGACTATAAGGAGGATAAAGGAGATGCACAAGGGAAGCGTGAGCTGTGTGAAAGTGGGAGGAGAGAGATCGGACTGGGTGGAACAGAGAAACAGCCTGAAACAAGGAAGTGCACTGGCACCGTTACTTTTCATTGTGGTGATGGATGACATAATGACACGAGTGGCACAAGTAATTGGGGAAGGAAAGATGAAAGCAATGGTGTTAGCGGATGATTTGATGATTTGGGGAAACAAGGAGGAGGAGGTACAGGAACAGTTGGATGTGTGGGAAGGAATAATACAAGGATATGGGATGAAATTTAGCATACATAGGAGTGAGATGGTGATCACAACAAGGAAGAAGGAAAGAACCACAACGGGAATAACAATTGGTGCGGAACAGCTGAAGAAAGTGAAGAGTTTCAGGTATCTGGGAAGGCTGATACAAGATAATGGAAGAAACTATAGATAAAAAATGAGCGAGGGAGACAGGCAGAAGCATTCCGGAGGAGTGTGAGAAGCATGTTATGGAGCAAGGATGTCCCTCAGAACAGAAAAATGATCATATATCGGACGTACTATGCCCCTATCCTGACGTATGCCTCGGAGACCTGGGCTATGAAAGGAAGGGAGAAGAGCAAAATACAGGCCAGTGAGATGAGGTTCTTGAGAAGCAGTATTGGAGCTACAAAGATGGACAGAATAAGAAATGAGAGGACCAGAGCATTATAAAGGAGGAACCAGTACGGGATGGTATAGAGAAATCTAGACTTAGATGGCATGGGCATGTAAAACGAATGGAGGATAAGAGGATACCCAGGAGGATACACGAGACGAAGTGGGAAGGAAAGAGACCGAGAGGAAGACCGAGAGACAGGTGGCTGAAAGGGATGGAAGAAAGCGTGAAGAAGAGAGGAGAAGACTGGACAGGGGTGGAAGCTGAGAGATGGTGGGAAGACAGAAGACGTTGGAGTGGCCTGTGTTCCAAACAGACCCGGCCAACGGCTGGAAACTGTGCAAGAGGGTGATGATGATACTACGGCCTACAACGACGAGACAAAGCTCATTTTCAGCCCCTTGGTGTCAGATAAAAACCTCGGGGCCCCTAAACAGTCGTAAAGGGTCCCCGGAAACTACATTTTAATGCTCTAAAACGAAGAGTTTCTGAGATATTCCCTGAAAACTAATTTCATTTAATAAACTAATGTAGGAATGCAAGCCAGTAACCATGACAACAGTGTCTCAAAAAGGTACATCCAACTTTCCATCCATTTCTGCAAGAAGTAATGCCACTCCATTTATTAAATTTCTGTGAAAGTTTGCAAATGGCTATAAGGTTATCATGGAACCAACAAAAAATGGTAAAATTCATCAATGCGCTTAAGGGGGTCAAGAGGTACCCTCGATTTTTTCACAAGACTTAAACGTGCGATGTGTCGTACAGAAGGTGTATTATATCTTCAAACAGCAACATTATTTTCAAAAATTCCTGAATTGAAATAGTTTATTTTTTATTTTATTTTTTTGCTTTTAGGAATTTGGGCCATTGGAGGCTAATAAACCTGAATTTTCATGCACCACAAGCCTTTATAATTTATTAAAGGGGTCTTCCTCTGGATGCGCACTTGACACAAAAGTGAGGGTCAGTTTTTATGTGACGTGAATTGCATTTCGTCTACGATGTTTTCAATTTTATTTTCACGTCAGGAAGTACTGAACCCATGTACCATTTTCTCAAAAGGGGTCGAATCCATGTATTTGGGGAAGAAATGAAAGAAACATACAGTTTCTAATGTAACATGGAGAAATTTCAAGCCAGGATTCTAGCCTAACGTTGTGCAAGCGGCGAGGACCAGGTGTTCAGGAGATGAGATCATGTCTCTTGACATTCAGAAGGAGCCAGTCATGGATATTAATAGAACGAGTGGAAAGTTTTTACTGTGAGACAGAGAAGCGTGACTCGGAAATCCCGCTTAGCTTGCAGGAAAACGGCAACACCGCCGATGTGCCAGAAGAGGAATAATTAAATTTAACCCATTTGCGAGAATAAAAATAAGTAAATAATCACTGGACTGTGAATCATTTCGGATTAGAGATTTTTGTGTAAAGAAAAACCTTGTAATAATTGCACAGGAAAAAACTGCAAACGCAGTATACGTCATTGGGGATTCACTGATACCAGAGGAGTGGGGAATATTAAAAATGAACAGCAACACCCACGCAGCTGAAGACTACAAATTAATTAATATCTCCGAATTGCACGATCGATTCTTATGCGCAATGAGATTATTTGACGTTTGGAAGACGAGCTTTCTGGAGATATAATTTTTATAATTGTACGACAATTAGTTCAAAGGTTGGTCACGAAAAGGACTAGAGTTTTATCTTTTTGTGACTAAAGTGTATAAAACTCCTGGCAGAGCCAGACCAGACATGCAGTTACTAGTCCGTCCAGGGGACGTGACGCTGGAGCATCATAACCACGCAGTATTCAAGAGCCCAGGGGGGCGTCACTACGCATCATGCAGTTTCCGATAGCCCAGGAGGGCGTCACTTTGCATCAGTACAAGCAGTATTCCGACAGTCCGTGAGGGGGCGTCACTCTGCTTCATCAGACATCGAATTCAGATAGCCCAGGGGGGCGTCACGCTGAAACACACCGAAGACAGTATACCAGCTTTCCTTGAGGGAAAAAACGCTGCATCACATCGAATGAAGAATATCCGATAGCCACGGGCATCGCGGTATCAATAATTTACGTGCCTCCGTAAGGATTTGTAAAGAAGTAAAATTACAGTATCGCCGTGTTGAAAAAATTAGGAAAATCCTAGTTACAGGATTTAGGTCCGACAGTATATAAGTTTACAGTGAAAAGTTCATAAAATACAGTCAGAGCAGGCTGCGAACTTAGGACTCAGGGCGATAGGTCTTTAAGTGAACGACCAAAAGTATCATAACGTACGGAAGTACTGGAACAGCGAGATAAACGGTTTATCTAATTTAAAGAACCCGAGCAGGGACAGAGAAAATAAGGTTCGTTAGTATTCTCGAAGGTTAGAAGTGCGAGAATCGAATAAGCAAAGGAGAAGACAGGAAACTATAAACATCGTTTCAAGAAAGCAGACGAACTATTCAAAAGCACTAAGACGCAAGAAGTATTTGTCGCTAAAAATCTATAGGTCACTTATAAATTATCGAGGGGACCGTGAACAGAACAGACTTTCGCTAAGATCAATAAAAATATCTAAAAGGGGAGCCGTTCGTGTCAGAGAAATAGCAGATCGTCAAGAACGGGATTCGAAGGAGTGCTATTGCAGGGAGGAAGTAGATGTTTCGAGACTTTCATATTCAGAGAGGATAGGAAGCCGACATTACTAAATTTCACCCTTGGAGACGGGAGATCAAGAGGTCACGTGTGATAGGCTTTAATAGCGGCCTAGTGATCAAAAATTGTGAAGTGTAAATATATCAAGATTTTGTGTTAAAAATAATATATTTTCAGTGTTTTTATTGTGTGTTCTAAACGGATACACCAGTGTATTTCAAATGTTATTAGTGTTAAATATATACGTGTTAAATATGTGTCAAGATATGTCTGTACATGCAATGAATTTGTACACGATGGAGTAAGTTAAAAAAAGTGGGCCAAAAATGACACATCGCACGAGGAGAAGGGTCAAGAAACGACCTTAAACATGTGAGTAAAGATTTTCATTATGTTTGGGTGTCGGGGAAATGATTGTGTACAAATCCACCGGAGTTTTTGAGTAAAAGGGATGTTTCTAAATAACTAAATACAGAATAAGAACGCGGTCTGAACAAAAGTAGAATTTTGAAAAATTATAAATAATTATGTGAAAGAATAAATCCTGTAGAGGAAATGTATGAATAAAATGTCAGTGTATTTGACGAATGTTATAAAAGCAAGCATATTAATAATAATAATAATAATAATAATAATAATAATATAAAGGAAATATAAATAAAGATTCAACTGAATGACATGAAAATAGGAGCGTTGGAGCCTTAATAAAAGTATAAGACATGATATTAACGCATGTTATTAAAATAGAGCAATTATTGTCAAAGGAAAAGAGTAATATAAAAATTGAAATATGTATCAATTGTTAATATGGAATTTATCAGTTCTTTGGAAGACACTAGGCTTAAAAATAAAGTATAGCGCAATGGAGCGCAATGGAGCGCAATTAAAATAAAATGTCATGCTAGGAACGCGTAAAAGTTAAAAAGTACTTGGTAAATTACTTATGAAGGGTAGTTGATTGCAGTGAATTGAGATATGTTGTAAGTCCTCCAATAGTGACATAGATCACGAGGCCATGTGTGTGTTATTGAAAAGGGAGCTAATGTATGGTATTATTGAGCGTAGGTCATGTAGGCTACGGCTGACCCTAAATCGCATTTTGTATAAGTCCTCCAATGTGGAAATGGTTCCCGAGGCATGTTAAGAGATTCGAACCTAGAATCCTCTTGTTGTTGAAGCCCCTAATTATTCGTCGTAAAATGTGTATAACTCTTCCCAATCAATGAGGACCCTTTATAATTAATAAATGCCAAGGTTACGAAAGTGGTTTATGAGCCAAATAATATTGTTGAAAGGAAATAAGTGAAGTTAAATGTCAGGTCTCTCCATAGAACTGAAAGAAAGGAAGGTTTGTTTTAAAAGCATTGAAGAGAGCTCCAACCGTAGGCTAGACAGGGAGCCACCCTCCCAGCCATAAATCTCGCTCGAGTATAACGGCCTGACCTTCATAGCATGAGGGTTGGCGAAGGCCGTCTGTAAGAAGGAATGAAGACACCGTGAGTGTTTAAAGTTGTTAATGACCCGGGCTTTGAACCGAGGTCCTTGTGATTGAAATTATCGCTTGCCAGTTCAGATCGTAGTTTTCTTATGTGGTAATGGTCTTATAAGACAAATAAAATAAATAACAATCCCTATTGTAATGTTGTATGGAAGTAGGATTCCACGAGTTAAATGAAGATAACTAGGTTCCGGGAGTAATCATAGTTTTTGACTTTGTCAAGTAATCTTATAACTCTGGAGTACACAAGTAATTTCCCGATCACTGTGATGAATTTGTAAAACTTGAGAGGGATGGTAAATGCTGAAAACATGTGAAGGGCCCAAATATTTAAGTAAGGAATTAACATGTACTTTAAATGTAATTATATACTTGTTTTGATGAAGAAAAATATAAAAACAGTATTTGAGGTGTACAAGAAGAATGACACCATTATTATATAGAAAATATCGAGCCAAAGGAGCTCCTAGTTATATGGAACTTTAAGATAGATACTTTATGGAAGTAAAAATAATTATGAATTGTTGGTTTTAAAGGAAACCATGTGTTTTAATACAATATTTGTTTTATTCTTATATTATTCCTTCTTCACTTGGAACAAGTAGAAGATTATTGGTCAGTAATTTATTTGTTTTATTGTTTGTAGCGCCAAAATTTTTGGTTAATTAAATGTTTTAAAATAGGAGTTGATTTTGTGGTTATTTTTGCAAGTGTATCCTCTATTTAATCCAAAATGTGTAAGTCACAGAGTGGGAGATCATACTACAACCCCGAAAATCCCGAATTGAGCAATGCTGGCATACTGTGATTTGCATATTTCTTGTTAAAAGGGCACAGTACACGTTAGGTAAATTAGTTTCAGAGCATATTTCAACTAATCATTTATCTTTGCGAAAACAGGTTCCAAGCCCCTAACCATTGCAACAGTAGGTTAATTGATTACGTCTGGTTATTAATACCGATGACCATTCGAAGAATGGGTACTTCTGCTAGTATATGTATATATGTATATATATCAGTTTCTTGTGGACACGATAACTGCCGTAATTTTGCACCAATCACTTTGAATTTTTTACATAATATGTATATCTATAACATCTCGGTAGAGTTCGTTAAAGGGCTAAATCGGTCAAAGGGGATGAAAATGGGGGGCTTTTTTTTTTTCCAAAAAGTGAAATATTGCTATAACTCTCTTAATATGTGAAATATCGAATCCATACAAAGTTCATACTATGTGTCTGATAAAGGCCAAAAATTTATGATTGAAAAGTTTTTTGATAGCACCAACCATTGACCAAAGGGGTAGAAAAAAGGTTTTTTTTTCGGGAAACATTAATCATATCTTTCTTAATAGGCACAATATCAAAACCGCACAAAATGGACAATATTCCCCTACTAATTACCTAAAACTTTTGTCTGAAATTATTTTTGATATGACCCAGCATTACGCCAAGGGATGAGCAAAATGATTTTAAAAAATCCCCACGGCACGCCGGAGGTAGATTTCACCGGGCAAACTAGGGGATAAGCGAAAATAGGCAAAATATGCAGGTTTTCGTAGGAGGATCAGACCTCATTTATTGCGAGAAAGTATTTTACAATTGGAGGTTAATTAACATTTTTTTCGTCTTTCTATGCATATTTTTAACATTTTTTGTCTTATGGGGATGGTAACCTTCTAGTCATTTGGGGTTCATTTTTATACTTGTGATCACACTGTCCTTATGCAAGGTTTGGAACTAATGTGTAACTATCTAACAGTCTGTTACTTCTTCACGGAAAATTTTATCTCCCGCAGAGATGTTGGTTGGTTCTTCAGTTTAGGGGCTGCGACAACGTGGTCATATAACCCCAGTTAGTTAGTTAGTTATTGTTGTTTTAAGGGGCGGAACTACGAGGTCATCTGCCCCGTGTACATTGGTGTGTGTAGAATCTGTCTGATAAACGGTGTTAATTGTGATGACTGTATAAGTCTGTAATTCAGGTAAGGTCTGCATACGGTCAATTTTAAGTAGTAGTTCCTAATTTTTTACAAAATACTACCGTCAACGACACCTAGCTGTGAAATTGGCTACTAGATGCCACCACAACCAACAACTTGCAACGAACGTTGGAACTTCCCCTCCAAAGGAAATCATGCTGAGGGATTTTTAGCGCTCTTAGAAAATCCGACGACTTTGGCCGGCTTTGAACCAACGACCTTGGGCATAGAAGTTCAGCATGCTACCAGTTAGCCGCTTCCCACAAAGTTTGCAACCGGCACCCTAGGCCATACGATATTATTATTTATTTACAAACATCAATTACTGGAACATGCGTGAAATACTGTAACTGACTTCGGTGGCGTATTTGGTGGCATGCTGAGCTTCTATGCCCAAGATAGCGGGTTCGAAGCCGTCGGATTTTTTAAGAGCGTTATAAATCCCTCAGTATGCCTACCTTCGAAGGTGAAGTAAAGCCGACGGTCCCATGTCATACATTTATGGCATGTTAAAGAACCTTCCACTTATTACACCTGTGTGAAGCTTAATTTGGTAGGTTAAGAATGTAAACAACGCTCTTAGGTTTCTACGTTCGTTGCCAAGAGCTGACTGCGGTGGTGTCTAGTAGCTAAGTTCTGAACTTGGCCTAGTAGTCGTTGACGGTGGCGCTTGGCGGCAAAAGTAGGTACTATTTGAAAAATTCTAAGTTGCAGTTTGTACTTAAATTAAACAAGTAGTTCCGTGAAGAACTATACAGCCTATTTTCATATATCCTACTTATGTTAACTGCCACTATCAACATACAAAATTTCAGTTTGATTGCTGTAATAGATTCGTAGATATTGAGAACCAACTAAATATTTCGGAAGGTAGCCATGTTGGATTTTATATATGTAGGTCGTAGAGTTATGTACTGTCACATGAAGATTATTGTGTAGGCTACGTGTAGAATTCAAACTTCAATCGCATGATTATAACACAAGAAGTAACAAGGAGATTTTAAAATTTCGCCCAGCTGCCATCTTGTGGTTATGGAAACAATTGAAATAAATTAGATGCCAGTGGATTAACAAGGATTTACTGTACCAAGTTTCACTGCACTCGGATGGTTAAATTGCGAGAAACGTCCATGTGAATATTTATACTTCGCGTCGCCGCCATGTTGGATTTGTGATCACCAGGTTATTTAAAGACGTATAGGTGCACTTAAATTCATAGCCCCTATGAACATATAAAAATTCAGTTTGATTGCTATAACAGATTCGTAAATATTCAGAGCCATCTAAATATTTCGGATGGTCGCCATGTTGGATTGTTATATGTATAGGCCATAGAGTCATGTACCATTAAAGGAAAATTATTGCGTAGGTTCATTATTCAAACTTTCATTTCGATCGCATGATTGCGGCACAAGAAATAAAAACTTAATTTAAAAATTCGCACGTCCGCCATCTTGTGGTTATGTAAACAATTGAACGAAGTTAGATGTTGGTGCATTACAATGTGTATAAACATACACTGTACCAAGTTTTATTGCGTTTGGTTGGTTAAATCGCAAGAAACGTCTATTTAAAGTCGCAAATTCGCGTGGCCGCCATGTTTGTTTTGTAGTTACCAGTTTTTCAAAAGTCACATAGGTGAACTTCTAGTAGCTCCATTTATCACCATAAAAAATTCAAGGGTGATATCGGGAATAGTTTCGGAGATATTGAATGCTGGTGAAATATTTCGCACAGCCGCCATGTTGGATTGGTGAGACGTAACAAAATTTGAAGGGCACGGTCGGGGTAGTACGGAATAGTGCTATGAACTTACTGAGTTTCATTGAAATCGCTCCAGCCGTTTAAATGTTATTAGGGGGTCACACACACCTCTCTCTCTCACACACACACACGCACACACACATGGACAAAAGGTGATCTCATAAGCCTATTTTTTCAAAATTGAAAATAGGATAAAACAGATAACACACACTAATACTGTAATCACAATTAACACCGGTTATCAGACAGATTCTACACAGACCCAAAGTACACGGGGCTCCATGACCGCGTTGTAGCAGCCCCTAAACTTAAGAACCAACCAACCAACCAACCCACAGAGTCAGATGGAGAAATGAATGTGATCTGATGCAATGGCGTTGTCTTGGCATCCTCTGATAGCTCATCCCTCATCAATTTAGAAGCGTTGTCATGGTAACACCTCGGATGGCACTTGGCATTTTCTTTAATTCCGAAATCATTTTTCTCTTCCCTTGGCGTAATGGTGGTTCATATCGAAAATTCTTTCAGACAAAAGTTTTCGGTAATAATTAGGGGCATATTTTCCATTCTGTACGGTTTTGATATTGTGTCTATGAAGAGAGATATGATTAATGATTCCCAAAAAACCCACTTTTTTCCACCCCTTTGGTCAATGGTTGGTGATATCAAAAAACTTTTCAGACATAAATTTTTGGCACTTATCCGACACATATTATGAACTTTGAATGGATTCGATATTTCACGTATTAAGAGAGTTATGGCGATATTTCACTTTTTCGAAAAATGCGCCCCATTTGCACCCTCTTCGACCGATTTTGCCCATTTACGAACTCAACCGAGATTTTAAAGGGATACATATTATGTAAAAAATTCGAAGTGATTGGTGTAAAATTACGGCAGTTATCGTGTCCACAAGAAACTGATATATATATACATATATATACATAAATTATGTATAAACTTTTGAACTGACGGTGGTTTTGGGGACTGGGGATGTGAAACGCGAAGATATGTCGAAATTTTCCGGAAGTCGAAACATGGTACCCATTGCAATAGTTAGCTTTCTAATGAACTCTACCTAATTAGAAGAAACTGCCAAGAACCATCAGATGTTACCATGACAACGCTATTAAATTGATAAGGAATGAGCCATCAGAGGTTGCCAAGACAACGCCATTGCACGAGATCACATTCAGTTTTCCTTCTGACACTGTGGGAAGCGGCGTCGGTGACGTAACAGGTAGCTTGCTGAACTTCTATGCCCAAGGTCGCGGGTTCAAAGCTGGCCGAAGTCATGGGATTTTCTAAGAGCGCTTAAAATTCCTCAGTATGCTTTCCTTCCGAGGGGAAGTTCCAACGTTCGTAGGAAGTTGCTGGTTGAGATGGCATCTAGTAGCCAAGCTCACAGCTAGGTGTCGTTGACGGTGGTATTTGGTAGCAAAATTAGGAACTACTACTTGAAATTGACCGTCCGCAGTCCTTACCAGAATTACAGACTAATACAACCATCACAATTAACACCGTTTATCAGACAGATTCTACACACACCCAAAGTACACGGGGTTACATGACCGCGTTGTCGCAGCCCCTAAACTGAAGAACCAACATCTCTGCGGGAGATAAAATTTTGCGTGAAGAAGTAACAGACCGTTAGATAGTTAAACATCAGTGTCGAAAGCTTGCATAAGGACAGTGTGACCACAGGTATGAAAATGGGCCCCAAATGACGAGAAGGTTACCGTCGCCATAAGACAGTAAAATGTTAAAAAATGCGCATAAAAAGAAGAAACCCTAAGATAATTAAGCTCCAATTGAAAAATACTTTCTCGAAATAAATGAGGTCTGATCCTTCTACGAAAACCTGCATATTCTGCCTATTTTGGCCTATCCCCTAGTTTGCCCGGTGAAATCTACCTCCGCCTTCCAGCGTGCCGAGAGGCTTTTTTTTATAGACTTAGTGATGGTATATACAGTATATCAGTTGTTATCACTGCATTTAGGGAGGCTTAGCCATAGCGGTCATTTAGCCGCGTGTACATGTGTGCGTGTAAATATATATTGTATATATGAATAAAATTTGTCTGATAACCTGTGTTATTGTGATGTCTGTAGTAGAGAGAAAGAGAGAGAGTGTGTAATTCAGGCGAGGATTGGGAAGGAGGCGACCATGGTCTTTATTTAGGAACCATCCTGTCATTTGTCTGGAGTAGAAATGGAAATCCACGAAAGCCCTCTTCCGGGATGGCTGAGGGGGGAATTGAACTTACCTTTTCTCAGTTATGCCTCACATGGCTAAGTGTACTACGTTCCAACCCTAAGACGAGAATTAAATTCTTGGCAGAATCGGGAATCTGGGGCCTCAGGAGTAACAGGAGGGATTGTTAGCCACTGTGCCACGAGGCAGACGGTTCACATAGCCGTATGCGTTTGTACACTTTATGTTCGACGATGTCGAAATGTAGATATTATGTGTCGGAAAACTGTATCATAATGAGGCTCATTATAGCACTACTATTCATTATGATACAGTTTCACCAACCAATCAGAGCTCAAGATTATCATTCATTGACCAATTAGATAAGGATAGCCTCACACATGCGCTCAAAATGCAACATGTCGGACATGAATTACATGATTTGAAAGTTCACAATGTAAAGGATATCGGATCAACCATTGTAGTTAGTTAGTTAGTTAGTTAGTTATTGTTGTTTTAAGGGGCGGAACTACAATCCCAAACACAAAGGAAGAATCAGCACGAACCACTACGCTAACAAGAAAATACTATGAAATATGCAAGAAATTTAGGAATCTACGTCCGGAAGATTGCAACTCACCATTCTTCTACCCTAGCCTATATAAATTAGCGACATGAAAAGTATGCACCGTTCGTAATGTTTGCATAAACAAACTGAGAAATTTGGCAAAATAAATAACACTGTACCTTAATATCCGCAAATCCAATTTCTCCACAGGGAATTGCATTCGTACGATTTCACCGAAAATTTTAGTGAATGCTGCTGTTAATATAAACACACTACAACGTCATGGACGCAGCAAGCTTATGACATTTGATCCACGGAATTATAACCCAGCTCCCTGTTCAGTAAAGGGATTTCTTTTGTGAATCTTTTCCGCCAGATGTCATGACTGTTCTATATGGGACTCCATTGATTTGCCTTCCGTTGACATTCTATACGCATCGAATTTGAGGAATAACTAGTTCATAATACGATACATTTTAATTTTAAGCGTTTGTAACAGCCTATTTTGTGTTATTTGACCAAAATAACAAAATGATCCCACAAAATACCTGTGCACTATCTGTTAGTGCTACTTCAGGATGAACAATGTTTCAAAGCTTTGGAATTCGTTATTAGGTAGAGAGCAAATGCTAATCCCACACAATTCCCAAGAAGAAATCAACTGACAGAATCTCGACAGATATTTATGAATATTTATGTTAGAACATACAATAAAGTTATAATTATCGTCGAACATAAACAGTCGTATGCAACTCGCCTATAATGGTAATTAAGACACTCGTTTAGAAATTATAAAACTCGCTTCGCTCGTTTTTATAATGATAGGCCTACTCGTGTCTTAATTATTGCCATATAGGCTCGTTGCATAATGTACTATTATACTGTAGTTATTTAATCATGACATTATACTTCTGCTTGCAGTCGGGTACATGTATAGGTCTGAAAGCCTGACAAATGTGCACAGCTATCCAGCGGTATTAATGCCAACTATATGTTAGTTAAAACAGATTATCACCCGTTTTGGGAATATAAATGTAGTAAAAGTAAGCTTGATAACAGAGATCATTTGTTGGTAAAACTGGGTGATTTTAGATACATTAAATAGAGCTTTTAAAGCCATTGGACAGTTAATTAATCTGGTAGACGTAAACTGATAACTCCATTACAGAGTCCGCTAATGTTTATCACCTCGCTGAGCGATCCCATCAGTCAAGATCCTCTCTGTCGGTTCGTTCACCATAGTTCATCTCACACTGGTGTGTAGGAAAACACAGCAATTAACACAGTATTTCACGCGCCTACTCATATTGTCATCACTGATTTCGTCCAAATTTATGCTATATGCAGGGCTTGGCCAGAAATGAACGTGACGGAAGTGAGAGCTCCAGATGACCAAGCGTTTAGATTAAATAGCATTTTTGGCGCGAGTCGGGCGAGGCATGAGCCACGTATGTTAGCGTAGTTTCCAGGCAGCGGTTGGCGCAGCGGAAAGAGAACAGAACGGTAATCCGAGGGTCGTAGGGTCGAGTCCCTATGTGGAAAATTTCTGTCATGTATTTATTTTAATTTGTACGTTACTTACACTGCAAATAAGCCGAAATAATGCTCAATTATTGTATCTATTAATATTTCCATAAGAGTCATGAAACAGAAAGGCAGGGGGAAATTTAGGATGACAAATAAATTCCCAGGGAGGGATTGCAAATAAGGCGTATACGAGAGCGTTGTATATAACATACATTTATGATTTTACAGTTGATGATTTTTGTAACTGTAGCCCCATCCCTCCTTACCCTGTTTATAGGCCAAAATGATAATAATAATAATAATATTAGCATATCAAAATAAATGATCACATGACATTACCACACCCAGAATTAATAATAAAAAAAAACACATGAAAAGGCTAATTTAATTACTCACTAGGTCAGCTGAGTTCACAGCAAATAAAACCTAGGAGTGAATGTTCCGATTTGCTTGGTATTCAAGAACATCCCCGATTTGATTTAGAAAAGAGAGAACAGGCGGGACGAAACCAATGTCAAGACCAGCTTGTTGGGTGGAACGCTGAATGCGTACCTCAGCAGGCCGTATTAAATTGACCTTGCCAAAGATGAAGAATGAAAAGGGGAATAATCTTCCTAGTGACTTCATGCAATAAATAATATGACAAATCGAAATAAGCTAACATGTATTGAGCAGTAAAATAAAACAATTACAAGAGGCGGCCTTCCACCACTTAATTAACTCACTGACAAATATGATCTAATTAAACACAAATGAATGACTTAATTTAAACAAACCAGACACTTGCCCGTTTGGCAAGGTTTGACACATCTACATTTGTGATAGAAACGAATTTATCAGGAATGATTCCCCTGACGTCAAAACTAATGGAATAATAACATGAAGTTAGACTCTGTGCCACTTCCAAAACAAAGTTACATAAGTAATTTAAGAGCCGTTTAACACGACTAAGGCGGTCCGAAAGCCTGCTTTTGATTTAACGTCTTCAGCAGCCTTTCTGACCAAAGTTAAAACCACGAGGGTCCCATCCAGCTAACCCGAAATAGGATAATAATAATCCACCCTGCAGTAATTACATATAAAGGTACCACCAAATTATTACTAGACCCTCCAAAAGATTACATACTAAAGTGCTAAAATAGACTTTATCTAGTTAAGCTTACGGACCGCCGACACGCGGCCTTAAAATGACGTTACAAAATTTAGCAGTCAAAGTTTGTATTGATAGTCCTTGGTTATGCCCCTTAGTAATTAAATCATGATAGTACCACCTGGTATCTTCGAACCCTCCGGGGAAAACTGCACACACGTTTTCCCCGGAGGCAAGTGCTCAAGAGTCTTTCTGTCACCAAACTTCCTCACACACTGTTCCCCTCGTACTGTTCTCTTGAGTCACCGATTCCACCCTTGTATATCAGCCTATCCCCACCACAAACCTCCAGTAGCACCAACTGCGACTAGTTGCACAAAAGCCAGGGTTCAAGGTCTTGAGTGGGTACTATAGAATATCACCCCATACAGGTTACTGCGTAGAAACCTTCTAGGAGTCGAGGTGTTACACAATGTCCTTTGTAAGATCTTTCTCAGAATAAGAGCTTGACGAATGCAGCTGACCGTAAATGTTCGCTTTTCCAAAGTTTGCAGACACAAAGCTCGATTTTCTCTCTTGACGAGTGTCTATCACGATAATCCAATAAGTGACAGCACACACAAAGGCACAAATCCTGGCAGGAAGGCCTCGGCGAACCCATTTCAGCAGTAGCCAGGTGCCACCTTGGTGAATGGGATTCTCAGAAGAGGGCTGGTGTATTTTCTCATGAGAATCTGCCCAGACCTGGAGCTCCAGCTGCGTCTCGAAGATAAGATGAACATGTACCGATTTGCAAAATTGGTACATCCTCCTCCTCCAAAGGAAGACGATGGGGGGATGATGAACAGGGTGATGGTGTCCAGCTGGTCTCTTGGCAGCTGAAGAGGCTACTCCAATCCCCGCCAGCGGACCTTGAAGTAGATCTCTTCGGGTAGAATGATGCCATGGGACCTAGATGGTACCTCCAAACTGGGCCCAGATTGGTGGCACACGTCCCACATAGTGACCACTGAAACACACATCAGAACAGCAGCGTATGGTCCAAATACAGTTCCCTTAGAGGGAACAATCGTTCCAGGCCAGCCAACCAGCCCATAACAGCTGAAGTTATCCCAGGAAGGATAAAAAAAACATCACACGAAGCATTAGTGTGCCATCGAAGTTCATTTAAGAGTCTTTCAAATCACAAGGGATACTTGATGCTTCAAACAAGGTTCTGCGCAAAGAGATAGTGTCCAGGGCATAACTAAAGGTCCACTGAAGTACGAAAAACACACGAAAGGGGCAACCAACTATACGATATGACTGACGTTAACAAGCTTAATTGAAAGTTCACTACAATACTTAGCAAGAATAACTAAAATTTAACTAAGGTGTACAGAACCCAGAATTTTTCTTTAGAATATGCAAATCAAAGGCACCTACAAACTTGCCCACCAAAATTTTTAAACAATTTTTCAAAAATGAATTTATTTTAACCAAAACCGAAGGACCATTTTTCTGCGACTTCACGAAATCAGGACAGCACGTAACTATTTCCAAAATTCACAATGACAATTACATTAACATGCCGCACGGGGCTTTCCATCAGAACTACATTTACTATACCGCCCGTGGTATAGCTCAATTTAAATACATTACAAAATTACCTACCGCACTGAAGGCATCACACAGAGCTCGTTTTGATATGCACACAAACACAAATTACATGTCTTGCTCAATTTTACATGTTCCTGACCCACACTGCCCTCAGTGGCCTCCAAGGACAGGAGGAACAGAGACCACAACATCCTATCACGCAAGCACACTAGCAGCAAGACAAACAAAATAAGGAAAAACCACGTCACCCACATAATTCACACACACACATTCACACTTTAATAATAAGAATGCCCTTAATTCCATCGGGCTGTCACCCCGATATTTCTCCCACTCCATATCTGCCAACGGGCACTGTTCCCGGTGACAACACAAAACATAAATAACCCTAAATTCCATCGGGCTGTCACCCCGATATTTCTCCCACTCCATAACTGCCAACGGGCACTGTTCCCGGTGACAACACAAAACATAAATAACCCTAAATTCCATAGGACAACTTGCGAACCAGGAAAACAGCACGAGGACTGCAGTTCACAATCTGACGTGAATTATTAAAACAGTATGCACTGTCATTCACACACTACACAAACCAACACCGCCCTGTCCTTCACATGACAGGTCCTCTCCCTTATGACACCGGGAGGAACATCACTCTTGCGCCACCAAACCCTGGCCATCACGACAAAATCAGCTCGGTACCTGAGCTCCCCCTCCGGTCAACACACGACCCCACAGAGGGTAATTAACATCTTCCCCTACAAAGGCATGGCCGCCTCAGAAGATGACAGTACAACACATTACCAAAACATAAATACACATTCGACACAAGGTAGGGCACCCACTAAGCGTCACACACACCCAAGTGCACGTGGTTCACCTTCCAATCACACAACACAGACAATCACAACCCCGAAAATTTCTCTACGTGGCGTTACCACAGACTACAGACGTCTCCAACTAACAACGTGTGTCACCTACCATTAATATTCACCATCCAAATACCGGGTGACACTTTATGACCACCCTCAAATCGAACCCATGATGCTTCAACTCACCACTGTCATCAAAACGTTCTTAAAACATTAACTTCACGAAGCTACTTAAAATCTCAAAATTCACAACCTCCTTGACTAACAACACGTGTCTGTATCTCACCAAATGCTAACGCCAATAAAATCTCTCCCAGAATATCAAAACTAATTTATTCAGAATTACAAATCACAGAAATGACAGATGTTACATCTCAAAAGGCACGAAGCAATTAAAATCTTCAAAATAAATCCATAAATCCAGCTCGCACCTAACCACATTGGAACCTCGCACTAAAAAAAAACTGCCAAGCTATCAACACTCTATTACTCAGAGAATTTAAATTATTTTTACCACCAAACATGATTACTCCAGTAACTACCCAGGACACTAACTGTCACTAAGGCTCACAATCGATCAGAACATCCGGTGGCAACAGCCGAACTCGCACACACCCAAGATGACGGGGCTACTCGAAATTTTAACGAACCCAGAACTTTTCAGAGTTGAGACTACAACAGAGACCCTAGCGGTCTAACAGATCAAGGCTGCAAGTTATAAATAACTAACCAACTAATGCACTGAAGCACCCTCAAGTGAAAACTCCAGAATCAAAATATCAAAATATGCATGAACGCCTACAACAGCTGATTGTGAAGTGAACACACCCAAGCTAACGGGAGTCTACATGAAATCTCACGAACCTACAACCCTTCAGAAATGCGACCACGATAGAAATAACCTAGCCGCCTAACAGCAAGAAACTGCAAGTTATGAATAACTAACGAACCAGCCCATTTCAATGCCATCGCAAACGAAGCATTGCAACCTCCCAAAAATCTCAAAATCAGACTAGTGAACACAGCAGCTGACATACAACGACAACTCAGCATGCCACCGCAGGATATCTCCCTAAAGGAAAACTTTCACCAACCGAACTACCAAATATTTTTTTTTTATATATACCAACAATCAACAAGTATTCCCAGAGTTACCAACTTCATCACTGGAACTCGAACACAGGACTCCAGTTCCTAACATTCATCCATCATCCATCACACATTCTTCTCAAACATCTCATTATAAGATTTTACCACCCACGACAATAACCCATTACATTCAATTATGCAAATTAGCAGTCGTACAGATATCATGAACCTAAACTAATGGTATTGCGGACTCTTACCAAGAGGGCCTCCGTAGAGGTCTTTTAACCCCGACTCCCCACTGACTGAGCGGCCTCAACTACCCCCAAAAAAATTCGCCTTTCACCGAGATAACGAAATCCCATACCTATAGTCACTCGACTCGGGCAAATACTATATACACCCTGCCCGGGCCCAATCAAGAAGGTACTCACACCCCAAATTAAATGGACTCCTGACAGTAGATCCCCATACGAAGCACATCTGCATAATAGGTCCATTTTCAAAATGCAACTAATACAACTAATATAAAATTAATAATAATCCATCTTACGTTACTGGCAATTAGGCCTCAATTACTCCCACCCAAATTCAAATTGCAAACCTACATCAATTCATTCACACATGACTTTCATTCAATCAGCAGGATTAAAAAAAACTGAAGGATTACCAAAGAAAATAAATACAATTTTGACCACCAAAGAACACCAGTTCGATTCCTACTCAGGGCAGCAATAAAAATCGCATCACACACACTCTTTCATCCTGAACACAGTGAACCACAGAAATACATTCATACCTCCACCAGACATAAGTGCTCCCTTCCCTGAACAATCCTAAAATTCCCCATTTACAACAGTATGTTAGTATTCGGATCGTCAAGACACTATAACGCCAACGGAGTATCAACTCACGTGAGGACCTGATAAAACAACCCGTAGTTGTAGCCCTGAAATCACAGTTCTCCTTACATCGTAGGAAAACGTCCTAAAACGAAAGACACGAATCGGGGGGAAATATTTATTTACACCCTAAATGAGATGCGACGTGAAGGTGACTGCCTCCCAGAAACATCCCACTTAGTAAGTCACTCAACGAACACACACTAATATACTGAATATTAAAGCCATTTAATACTTGACCAATTTAGATGACAACCTAACCTTAAAATCCCCATGTCACAACAAGACAATTTACTCTCCCCCCAATTACTAAGCAACTTAAACCTAAATCATACATACATAAACACTCACCTGATTCATTTATACTGAATTAGCACACACGCAATTCGACATTTAACATCATTCAAAATACAATTACCGAACGTACATATAGACAGCAATTCGACCATTTTCCAGAATTAATTTAACGCAGAATAAGTTGACAATACCAAATTTTAATACTCTCACGGTCCAATTTAATTTGACAGAACTACCAACAGCGAAATAATTAACCCCCCCCCAGCTAAAGAAATGACAACAAAACTTGAAATGTTTGGCCTAATGAACAGCTGATCACTACCAATTATACCTCACACGTATTATGCACAGCGAATCGCAGAATTTCAGCCTTACATCACTAACAATTATTAAGAATAATTACAGATTTACCCCAAAGAACCTGCTGATGATAAATCCACACACGCAATTCACATTTTCACTGACATCAGTTGTATAAAATAATAACTTGTCACTGATGTCGGCCATGATGGTTCAAAATCACTACGTGATTCAACAGGCGTGTACTAAACGCACATCAAAACAGACACTAAGTTATTCTTACTGGAAATACAAGTTTATCAATTTCAGCCTATTTTCAAGAGAATTTAAAACGTCACTAATTTAAATTTTACCAAAACTACTTCCAATCAGACAAAACTTTATTCTTTCCAAACACGTGACACAATTTGTCAAAACAACACTTCCCGAGGTGTAGATTTAACACCGGTGCAGTAAAATTGAGCTGGACTAGTTCCTACAAGAACAGAATGAATTTACAACCACCCCAAAACATACAAACAGCATATCAAAACTCACCACGTGTGAAATTCTTTCAGCCGGTCGACTCGTCAATCTGGCAACGCAGCAACGCCATTTTTATCTCAGCAGTCCTGAATTTCGTTCAGCGCATGTGACTGCCACTTCTCGCCTGACAGCTGACGATATGAATTGCTCATATGGTCCATGGTGTACACAGCAAGTTATTTTACATGAAATCAAATCACAACATGTATTAGGTTCTGCTCTAATTACTAGCCTACCTATTGGAGAAAAGATTAGTAGTATGGAGGGCCCAATCTACATTAATTAAGTTACTGAATTTAATTTTAATTAATTACTGCAATCAGTCAATAGGAAGGATTGTTTACTAATGGCAAGATCACAGAGCAAAACCATGCTCATGCTACCATTGTAACGGTTAGCCCCATCCCTCCTTACCCTGTTTATAGGCCAAAATGATAATAATAATAATAATATTAGCATATCAAAATAAATGATCACATGACATTACCACACCCAGAATTAATAATAAAAAAAAAACACATGAAAAGGCTAATTTAATTACTCACTAGGTCAGCTGAGTTCACAGCAAATAAAACCTAGGAGTGAATGTTCCGATTTGCTTGGTATTCAAGAACATCCCCGATTTGATTTAGAAAAGAGAGAACAGGCGGGACGAAACCAATGTCAAGACCAGCTTGTTGGGTGGAACGCTGAATGCGTACCTCAGCAGGCCGTATTAAATTGACCTTGCCAAAGATGAAGAATGAAAAGGGGAATAATCTTCCTAGTGAATTCATGCAATAAATAATATGACAAATCGAAATAAGCTAACATGTATTGAGCAGTAAAATAAAACAATTACAAGAGGCGGCCTTCCACCACTTAATTAACTCACTGACAAATATGATCTAATTAAACACAAATGAATGACTTAATTTAAACAAACCAGACACTTGCCCGTTTGGCAAGGTTTGACACATCTACATTTGTGATAGAAACGAATTTATCAGGAATGATTCCCCTGACGTCAAAACTAATGGAATAATAACATGAAGTTAGACTCTGTGCCACTTCCAAAACAAAGTTACATAAGTAATTTAAGAGCCGTTTAACACGACTAAGGCGGTCCGAAAGCCTGCTTTTGATTTAACGTCTTCAGCAGCCTTTCTGACCAAAGTTAAAACCACGAGGGTCCCATCCAGCTAACCCGAAATAGGATAATAATAATCCACCCTGCAGTAATTACATATAAAGGTACCACCAAATTATTACTAGACCCTCCAAAAGATTACATACTAAAGTGCTAAAATAGACTTTATCTAGTTAAGCTTACGGACCGCCGACACGCGGCCTTAAAATGACGTTACAAAATTTAGCAGTCAAAGTTTGTATTGATAGTCCTTGGTTATGCCCCTTAGTAATTAAATCATGATAGTACCACCTGGTATCTTCGAACCCTCCGGGGAAAACTGCACACACGTTTTCCCCGGAGGCAAGTGCTCAAGAGTCTTTCTGTCACCAAACTTCCTCACACACTGTTCCCCTCGTACTGTTCTCTTGAGTCACCGATTCCACCCTTGTATATCAGCCTATCCCCACCACAAACCTCCAGTAGCACCAACTGCGACTAGTTGCACAAAAGCCAGGGTTCAAGGTCTTGAGTGGGTACTATAGAATATCACCCCATACAGGTTACTGCGTAGAAACCTTCAAGGAGTCGAGGTGTTACACAATGTCCTTTGTAAGATATTTCTCAGAATAAGAGCTTGACGAATGCAGCTGACCGTAAATGTTCGCTTTTCCAAAGTTTGCAGACACAAAGCTCGATTTTCTCTCTTGACGAGTGTCTATCACGATAATCCAATAAGTGACAGCACACACAAAGGCACAAATCCTGGCAGGAAGGCCTCGGCGAACCCATTTCAGCAGTAGCCAGGTGCCACCTTGGTGAATGGGATTCTCAGAAGAGGGCTGGTGTATTTTCTCATGAGAATCTGCCCAGACCTGGAGCTCCAGCTGCGTCTCGAAGATAAGATGAACATGTACCGATTTGCAAAATTGGTACAATTTTCACTTACTGGGGTGATATTCATTTAAAATTAGGGGAAGCAGTAATTTTCTCGGCATCTTGCACACGCTATAAACGCCGAATTTTTACAATTACACATGGTTGTTTTAATGCTGCTATAGAAAAACAAAACAAAGATAAAACAAAACAAAACACATGTGGCTCATGCCTCGCCCTATCCCTGTAAAGTATATAACAGAGTCCCCGATTGTTGGATGTAACGGGTAATCTCGAGAACCAATGGATGGATTTTGATGCGGTTTTCACCATTCCCTGAAGGATATTTTGAGGAAGGTTTCTGCAGAAAAACATTCATTTATGGCCGAAGAAAGCCGAGCAGTAATGATTTCAGTTATCGAGTCGAAGAAAAACCTGCCTTTACTGCGCCTTTTAGCTTACGCTGTGTAAACCGTTAAAATATCTATATACAGTACTATGCGTGTAAGAGTTGTTCAGCATGGAAAGTTCTACAAAAGAGTCCGCGACAGCATATCTCTATCTCTAATACATCGTCCACTATAAGTGTTCTTACGTTTTCAATTTTTTCCAACAATCTCCGTTTAGTGGAAATTTAAATTACTAGCTTCGGAGTGAGTTTACGAGCTAGTTAGCCAGCGAGCCTACCACTCCTGTTTCGACAGTATCAAATTGGCGAGTTGTGAAGAGTTAAGACATAGAGAAGAGTATATGTTTATAGAGTTTCGCTGTTCACCTCAGCTTTTCTGAATTGCCTCTCGGGTCTTTTCAGCTTACGTTGGGTAAACCGTTAAAGATACCGGACGAATTCGGGGCGGGCGGCTAGTTTCTTTCTTGAACGACTGTTCATCTGGAGTTCCCACTTCTGTCACTCATTTATGGTGAAGCCCTGTATATACCACGAATTTGGACGAAATCAGTGATGACGAGTAGGTGCGGTCCCCTTGTCAGTATTTTAGAAACTAGCTGGTCCGTGCGTACCCAAGGCCGATTGCCACCCTCCTCATTGCTTGCAGATTATGGCGATCGCATGGTTAGCATAATTAGGCGGGTTCACACGGAGTCGTGAAGCAGGCGGGAGCACTACTGATCGATCAGCTGGTCGTGGACACGACCTCGTGTAAACCAGTGGTAGTGGGAGTGGGATTCGTGCCCGCCCTCAAAAAGGTGGGGCGTGAAATCTCCGATTGGTTGGAATAAGCACGACCGCTTCAGTCGTATTCTTGCCGAAGGAATGCCAACAAGTCTGTATATAAAATTAGTAGTGCCCAGGCGCTGAAGTTTGTCGAGTTGTTCCACCAAAAGGAATGTTTGTGGAAAATAAATTCGGAAGCATACAAGAATCGAGATGCTAGGGACTCAGCATTGCAAGAAATATGCAGTTAAATCAACACTGATGGTTTCGGGATTCGTGAAGTGGCATAGAAAATAAAAATATTAGAACTTCCTATTATCAGGAAATAAATAAAAACATGAATGAAACGGAATCAAATCTGGATTCCACAGTGCAAAGCGTCACAACGTCAAAACTGTCAACAGAAACAAATAGTTCTCATATTGATGATCCTTCAGAAGGAAGCTCGTCAAATGAAAAGGAGACAGATGAAATTTTTAAAGGCCATCATTCACATAAGGTCACCGCATAAATAAATGAAAATTACGAGGCTTACAGTAGTCGCATATGATGTGTAACATCTGACATAGAAGAAACCTCACGTGAAATGGTTGATACACCGGTATTTTATAATATTATTGGCACAAATATTAATCTATTGTAAAAGTGAGTGTTTGTCAGATATTGTAGTTTATATTACGGAACTCATTTTATTAGATGATGTGTAGCTTCCACCAGCACTAGCCTACATAAAGAATACGATATGGATCAACTAGATTAATAGAGGCGACACCGCTCATAACCTTAAATTCCTTATATGCAGGTCCTCTTGATCCACAGACCAACACGTAATTTCATATGGATTCTGTTAAAATGAGTCATATTGATATGATAAATATCGTTTAAAGTGATAATCTGGTAGCAAAAATATTCACCCCGCCCAGGATACGAACCCAAGATCTCGAGATTCACAGTCATACGCAATAACCCCACGGCTATTTTGACTACGCAAATATTGTGCACAAGATGATGACTTATTTCCACGTTCCAATAATACTGCATTACGGAATGAAGTTACGTTTATATTTTGCTTGTTTCGATAATGTTCCTGAGTGACATTGAGTTTAAAATGCCTTATGCCAATGCAATGCCGACTACTTACAATGTTTGATATTGGGGCATTTTACCATTTAAATCCTGATACTAAGACTTCGAACATGTACCATGTCATTTGTTTAAATCACTTGACACCAGAGTTCGCATGAGCGTTTTCCGTTCAGTATGTCCTATACATTCCACATGGCCGAGAGTGCGTCAAGGTATCAATATTCGACACCGCGCGCTGATTGTTTCTCTTACCAGTGCCAGCTGGATCGATCGATCGAGTTGGCAGTGCGTCTCATACTTCCGTTCGATCCACCACTGCCAGCTAGGGCACATTTCCATTCGATCGATCGAGCGGGCAGTGCATACTTCCGTTGTCCTCCAGTGCCAGCTAGTACACTTCCGTTTGATCGATCGAGCGGGCAGTGCATACTTCCGTTGTCCTCCACTGCCAGCTAGTACACTTCCGTTTGATCGATCGAGAGGGCAGTGCATACTTCCGTTTGATCCACCACTGCCTGCTCGATTGTTCGGATCCACTTCCGTCCCCAATTTTCAAAATCACTCCCACAAAACTATCCAGCGACCGAGCGGAAAGATGTTACACATCAATAATTAAAAGATACGAGCCTTACAGTAGTCGGTTATGATGTGTAACATCTGGCATGTTATCCTACTGATATACGACACAGCTTGGACATTCTTAAAATGTTAATTTACGCTCTATTTTCAGACTGGTACTATGATGAATGTATAGATTGAATTGGAGATATGCTACTGTCACACTTGTGGCACAGCGGTCAAGCTGTTAGTCTCTCACCAAGGTAGACCGGGTTTGATTTCCGGTCAATACATGTGAGATTTTCGAATTGAAATGCCATGTCCTGTGGTTCGCATTCCACGTAAAAGGGAGGTACCGTGGATCATGATTGTGAGATTAACGGTCACGCAAAACTAAAAGCTTCCTTCCTTAATAATTCATAATAACAAAGTGACACACAACGTCGATTGTACTCTCAAATACTGTGAGCACACTCCTCAGTAAATATATCATTCATTATTCTCAAGACTCTCATACAATTCGTCGTAAACAATCAAAAAAGTCCTCTCGGCACGCCGGAAGGCGGAGGTAGATTTCACCGGGCAAACTTGGAGATAGGCGAAAATAGGCAGAATATGCAAGTTTTCGTAGAAAGATCAGACCTCATTTATTGCGAGAAAGTTTATTTTATAATTGGAGCTTAATAAACTTGGTTTTTCATTATTTCATGCATATTATAAGCATTTTAATGTCTTATGGGGACGGTAACCTTCTTGTCATTTGGGGTCCATTTTTAAACTTGTGGTCACACTGTCCTCATGCAAGGTTTCGACACTGATGTGTAACTATCTAACTGTCTGTTACTTCTTCACGCAAAACTTTATCTCCCGCAGAGATTTTGGTTGGTTCTTCAGTTTTGGGGCTGCGACAACGCGGTCATTTAACCCCGTGTACTTTGAGTGAGTGTAGAATCTGTCTGATAAACGGTGTGAATTGTGATGGCTGTATTAGTCTGTAATTCAGGTAAGGACTGCAGACGGTCAATTTCAAGCAGTAGTTCCTAATGTTGCTATCAAATACTACCGTCAACGACACCTAGCGGTGAACTTGGCTACTAGATGCCACCGCAACCAGCAACTCGCAACGAATGTTGGAACTTCCCCTCCAAAGGAAAGCATACTGAGGGATTTTAGCGCTCTTAGAAAATCCGACGACTTCAGCCGGCTTTGAACCCGTGACCTTGGGCATAGAAGTCCAGCATGCTACCAGTTAAGTCACCGAAGCCGCTTCACACTTAGTCAGATGGAAATCTGAATCTGATCTCGTGCAAGTGCGTTGTCATGGCAACGTCTGATGGCTCATCCCTCATCAATTTAGTAGTGTTGCCATGGCAACCACAGATAGCTCTTGGCATTTTCTTATAATTCCGAAATTATTTTTCTCATCCCTTAGTGTAATGGTGGGTTATATCAAAAATTCTTTCAGACAAAAGTTTTAGGTAATTATTAGGGGAATATTATCCATTTTGTACGGTTTTGATATTGTGCCTATTAAGAGAGATATGATTAATGTTTCCCGAAAAAAAAACCACTTTTTCTCACCCCTTTGGTCAATGGTTGGTGCTATCAAAAAACTTTTCAAACATAATTTTTTGGGCCATATCCAATACATAGTATGAACCTTGAATGGATTCGATATTTCAAATATTAAGAGAGATATAGTGATATTTCACTTGTTCGAAAAAAGCCCCCCATTTTCACCCCCGTCGACCGATTGTGCCCATTTACGAATTCGACCGAGATTTTATAGGGATACATATTATGTAAAAATTTCAAAGTGAATGGTGCAAAATTGCGGTAATTATCGTGTCCACAAAAAGTGATATATATATAGATATATATAGATAGATACATACATATATACATATATACATAAATTATATAGAAACTTTTGAATTGACGGTGGTTTTGGGGTCTAGGGGATGTGAAACGCGAAGATATGTCGAATTTTTCCGGAAGTCGAAACATGGTACCCATTGCAATATTTAGCTTTCTAATGAAATCTACCTCTGGTTGTTTCCTCAGTTTAGGGCCTGCGACAACGCGGTCATCTAACCCCGTGTACTATGGGTGAGTGTAGAATCTGTCTGATAAACGGTGTGAATTGCATTGGCTGTATTAGTCTTAATTCAGGAAAGGACTGCAGACGGTCAATTTCAAGCAGTATTTCCTAATGTTGCTACCAGGTACTACCGTCAACGAGACCTAGCTGTGAACTTGGCTACTAGATGCCACCCCAACCAGCAACTCGCAACGAACGTTGGAACTTCCCCTCCAAAGGAAAGCATATTGAGGGATTTTAGCGCTCTTAGAAAATCCGACGACTTCGGCCGGTTTTGAAACTGCGACCTTGGGCATAGACATTCAGCATGCTACCAGTTACGTCACCAAAGCCGCTTCCCACTTAGATGGAAATACTGAATCTGATCTCGTGCAAGTGCGTTGTCATGGCAACGTCTGATGGCTCATCCCTCATCAATTTAGTAGTGTTGCCATGGCAACCTCTGATAGCTCTTGGCATTTTCTTATAATTCCGAAATCATTTTTCTCATCCCTTGGCGTAATGGTGGGTCATATCAAAAATTCTTTCAGATAAAAGTTTTAGGTAATTATTAGGGGAATATTGTCCATTTTGTACGGTTTTGATATTGTGCCTATTAAGAGAGATATGATTAATGTTTCCCGAAAAACCCACTTTTTCCCACCCCTTTGGTCAATGGTTGGTGCTATAAAAAAACTCTTCAAACATAAATTTTTGGGCTTTATCCGACACATAGCATGAACGTTGAACGGATTCGATATTTCACATATTGAGAGAGTTATAGCAATATTTCACTTTTTCGAAAAGAAGCTCCCCATTTTCACCCCCTTCGACCGATTTAGCCCAGTAACGAACTCGACCGAGACATTATAGGTATACATATTCGGTAAAAAATTTAAAGTGATTGGTGCAAAATTACGGCAGTTATCGTGTCCACAAGAAACTGATATATATACTTACATAAATTATTTATAAACTTTTGAACTGACGGTGGTTTTGGAGTCTGGGGGATGTGAAACGCGAAGATACGTCGAAATTTTCCGGAAGTCGAAACATGGGACCCATTGCAATAGTTAGCTTTCTAATGAAATCTACCTAAAATATGCCTTCCTACAATCATGAAATGACCTAGTCTCAGCTTTTATTCCACTCATATAACAACATTCTGTTATGCATTTAATATTTGACTAGCCTACTCAACCACAATTTGACAATAATGCCCCTTACTTAAATGTAATTTGTCGTCCTTGTCCTACCCCATGTGATGTTCAACCTTGAACGTGAAGCTTCATAAACTGCTCCATGACAAATGAAAATCGGTGAAACATTTGCCACTGTGCTCGTCAAACCAGTGCCTGCTAAATGCACTGCCTACTGTATTACCATAATATTCTCACGCTACAGAGCACACACTGCCTTGTTTCCAATACACACATTTTCAATTGTTATTGTAAAAGGGAGTGTTTTACAGATATTGTAGTTTATAATGCGGAACTTATTTTATTAGATGATTTGTAGCTTCCACCAGCACTAGCCTAAATAAAGAATACGATATGGATCAACTAAATTAATAGACGCGACACCACTCATAACCTTAAATTCCTTATAAACAGGTCCTCTTCATTCACAGACCAACACGTAATTTCATACGGATTCTGTTAAAATGAGTCATATTGATATGATAAATATCGTTTAAAATGATAATCTGGTAGCTGGATCGATCGATCGGGCGGGCAGTGCATACTTCCGTTTTCCACCACTGGCATCTAGTACACTTCCGTCCGATTGATCGAGCGGGCAGTGCATACTTCTGTTGTCCACTCTGCCAGCTAGTATACTTCCGTTTGATCGATCGAGCGGGCAGTGCATACTTCCGTTGTCCACCACTGCCAGCTAGTACACTTCCGTTTGATCGATCGAGCGAGCAGTGCATACTTCCGTTGGATCCACCACTGCCAGCTCGATCGTTCCTATCCACTTCCGTCCCCAATTTTCAAAATCACTTCCACAAAAGTATCCAGCAACCGAGCGGAAAGATGTTACACATCAATAAAAACAAGAAGTTCCGTGAAGAACTATACAGCCTACTTTTCATGCCAACGATTATTCTACAGAATATGAACCTATCTAGAATAATGACGAAATTAAGTTGCTAATATCGAAATTTCCAATTAGTTCGAAATACTGTATACCTGGCATAATGTATCCTAATAGAGCACTACAGTTGGCAGCCCTGATGACTGAATATATTCTTAGTTCCGTCTCTTACGGTACTAAATACAAAATTTGGTTGAAGTCCACTGGAAAGCATGGACGTTACATGCAGTTAAACATTGGATCTAACAGCGCGCGTAAATTCATGTTGGCAACAATGTCATGCATGTATTGGTCAGAAATAATCTGAAATAATATGATCTATTGTTGTGCCAATTTTGAATGAAATCCATTAGTTAGTATAGAAGTTACATGCATTTTAAAATTGGACCTATCAGCAGGCTTAGAATCATGTTGGCAGCACTGACGTATATTAGTTACTCCAAATTCGTCTAGAATGCCAGGTACTATACGTGTGCAAAGTTTAGAGCTATTGGCTTGCATACTTTCTGATATATTGATATTAGGGTAACAAAAATAGGGACAGCACATATTAACAGTTGGCAGCCCTGGTTGCTCCTTAGAATACGCATAGTCATATCTGTTATGGTACACATAGCACATACGAAATTTGGTTGAAATCCAAATGATAGTATGGAAGTTACATGTATTTAAAGTTGGACCTGTCAGCAGGCTTAGAATCATGTTGGTAGCACTGACGTATATAAGTTACTCCAAATTAATATAGAATGTCAGGTACTATACGTGTGCATAGTTTAAAGCTGTCGGCTTGCATACTTTCTGATATATTGGTATTTGGATAAAATAAATTAGGAGCATTTATAATCAGTTGGCAGCCCTGGTAGGTCTTAAGAATACGCTCAGTCATATCTGGTTATGTACACATACAACATACGAAATTTGGTTGAATTCTGCTTGATAGTGTAGAAGTTATATGCATTTAAAAATTGGACCTATCAGGAGGCTTATAATCATTTTGGCAACACTGCCATGTTTGGCCTCCTGGAAATTGAACTGAAATATTATGATCTGTACGTGTGCCAATTTTGAAATAGCTCCCATTCATACTTTCCAAGATATCCAACATGGAGCTCAAATTTCAATTGCGATTTTTTAGCAGTTGGTAGCACTGACATCATTTTCAAATATGGCCGTGAGATATTCAGGTATAGATCTTTACTCCTACCAAATTTTGTTTCGATTGCTGCAGCCGTTTAGGATTTGATAGGGGGGACACACACACAGCCAGCCAGACAGACAGAAGGACAGACAGACAGTCAGACAGACAGACAGACACACATTTGCCCGATCTCATAAGTCTACTTTTTCCTCATTTTTGCAAAATGTGAAAAGTAGGCTAAAAATCCTCTCGGCACGCTGGAAGCCGGAGGTAGATTTCTCCGGGCAAATTTGGGGATAGGCGAAAATAGGCAGAATATGCAGGTTTTCGTAAAAGGTTCAGACCTCATTTATTGCCGAAAGTATTTTATAATTGGAGCTAAATTAACTTTGTTTTTCATCATTTTATGCATATTTTAAACATTTTTTTGTGTTATGGGGACGGTAACCTTCTCGTCATTAGGGGTCCATTTTTAGCCTACTTTTCGCATTTTGAAAAAATGAGGAAAAAGTAGACTTATGAGATCGATCCGGGAAAATGTGTGTCTGTCTGTCTGTCTGTCTGTCTGTCTGTCTGTCCTTCTGTCTGTCTGTCTGGCTGTGTGTGTGTCCCCCCCTATCAACTCGTAAACGGCTGCAGCAATCAAAACCAAATTTAGTATGAGTAAAGATGTGCACCGGAATAGCTCACGTCCATATTTGAAAATGATGTCAGTGCTACCAACTGCTGAAAAAAAGCAATAGAAATTTGAGCTCCATGTTGGATATCTTGCAAGGTATGCATGGGAGCTATTCCAAAATTGGCACACATGTAGATAATACTATTTCAGTTTAATTTTCAGGAGGCGAACCATGACAGTGTTGCCAAAATAATTTTAAGCCTTCTGATAGGTCCAATGTTTAAATGCATATAACTTCTACACTATCAATTGGATTTCAACCAAATTTTGTATGTAATATCTGTACATGAACAGATATGACTGAGCGTATTCTTAAGAGCCACCAGGGCTGCCAACTGTTAATAATTGCTCTCTCTATTTTTTATCCAAATACCAATATATCAGAAAGTATGCAAGCCAACAGCTTTAAACTATGCACACGTATATTCTGACATTTTAGATTAATTTGGAGTAACTTATATACGTCAGTTCTACCAACATGATTATAAGCCTGCTGATAGTACAAATTTTTAAATAAATGTAACTTCTATACTATCAGTTGGATTTCAACCAAATTTCGTATGTGCTATGTGGACCATAACAGATATGACTATAAGTATTGTTAAGAGCAATCAGGGCTGCCAACTGTTAATAAATGCTGTCTATATTCTTTTTACCCTAATATCAATATATCAGAAAGTATGCAAGCCAACAGCTCTATACTTTGCACACGTATAGCACCTGACATTCTAGATTAATTTGGAGTAATTAATACAAGACAGTGCTGCCAGCATGATTATATGCCTGCTGATATGTCCAATTTTAAAATATATGTAACTTCTATACTAACAAATGGATTTCATCCAAAATTGGCACAACAAGATATCATAATAATTCAGATTATTTCTGACCAGCGCACGCATGGTATTGTTGGCAACATGCTTTTACGCGTGCTGATAGATCCAGTGTCTAACTGCATGTAACGTCCATTGGACTTCAACCAAATTTTGTATTCTGTACCTTAAGAGGTGGAACTAAGAATATATTCAGTCACCAGGGCTGCCGACTGTAGTGCTCTATTAGGCTACATTATACCAGGTATATTTTGAACTAATTAGATATTTCGATATTACCAACTTAATTTCGTCATTATTCTAGATAGGTTCATATACTGTAGAATAATCATTGGCATGAAAAGTAGGCTGTAGATTTCTTCACGGAACTTCTTGTTATACCTGTGGTCACACTGTCCTTTATGCAAGGTTTCGGCACTGATGTGTAACTATCAAACGGTCTACCGGGTGAGTTAGCCGTGGTCGTTACGGAGTGTTTGCTGGCAGTCAGTCACATCCGGGAGGCGAGGAGGTTTGAATCCCCCCGCCGGCAACCTTGAAGATGGTCTTCTGTGGATTCCCATCTTCCCTCCAGGGAAATGCCGGGGTTGGTCCCTAACTATAGGCCACAGCCGCTACTTTCCAACTCCTCGTCCTTACTTTCAAACTTTCCTCCCCAGACAACACTCCACACGTTACGGTTCTTGCAGCTCACCCCATAGATATCCGCTTAGAAGCAGCTACAAAATGGCGAGCCGAACATGTCCTCGGACATTCCCGGCGCTAAAAGCCATACGCTAAAAATAATAAAAATGAAAAATTAAAAATAAAATATCTAACGGTCTGTTACTTCTTCACGCAAAATTGTATCTCCCGCAGAGATTTTGGTTAGTTCCTCAGTTTTGGGGCAGCGACAACGCGGTCATGTAGCCCCGAGTACTTTGAGTGTGTGTAAAATCTGTCTGATAAACGGTGTTAGTTGTGATGGCTGTATTAGTCTGTACTTCAGGTACGGACTGCAGACGGTCAATTTCAAGTAGCAGTTCCTAATTTTGCTACCAAATACTACCGTCAACGACACCTAGCTGTAAACGTGGCTACTAGATGCCACCGTAACCAGCTACTCGCAACGAACGTTAGAATTTTCCCTCCAAAGGAAGGCATACTAAGGGATTTTTAGCGTTCTTAGAAAATCCGTCGACTTCGGCCGGCTTTGAACCCACAACATTGGGCATAGAAGTTCAGCATGCTACCAGGTATCTCAACGAAGCCGCTTCCCTCAGACTCAGATGGAAAACTGAATGTGATCTCTTGCAATGGTGTTGTCATGGCAACGTCTGATGGCTCATCCCTCATCAATTCAGTAGTGTTGTCATGGCGACCTCTGATGGCTCTTGGCATTTTCTTCTAATTCCGAAATCATTTTGCTCATCCCTTGGCATAATGGTGGGTCATATCAAAAATTCTTTCAGATAAAAGTTTTAGGTACTTATTAGGGGAATGTTGTCCATTTTGTACGGTTTTGATATTGTTCCTTTTAAGAGAGATATGATTAATTTTTCCCGAAAAACCCACTTTTTCTCACCCCTTTGATCAATGGTTGGTGCTATCAAAAAACTTTTCAAACATAAATTTTTGGGCCTTATACGACACATAGTATGAAATTTGAATGGATTCGATATTTCAAATATTAAGAGAGTTATAGCGTTATTTCACTTTTTCGAAAAAAGCCCCTCATTTTCACCCCCTTCGACCGATTATGCCCATTAACGAACTCGACCGAGATTTTATAATGATACATATTATGTAAAATATCAAATTGATTGGTGCACAATTGCGGTAGTTATCGTGTCCACAAGAAAGTGATATATGTATATATATACATACATTATATATAAACTTTTTAACTGACGGTGGTTTTGGGGTCTAGGGGATGTGAAACGTGAAGATATGTCGAAATTTTACGAAGTCGAAACATGGTACCCATTGCAATAGTTAGCTTTCTAATGAAATCTACCTAACATGAATGAAACAGAATCAAATCTGGATTCCACAGTGCAAAGCGGCACAACGTCAAAACTGCCAACATTTCATTTCATTTTCATTTCATATTTATTCATCAGTACCTTACACTATATTTACATTACACTGAAGGGAGTCTCTGAAAAGAGCAAAGCCCCACTTCGCATTCGGGATGCGTCAGAGCCCCCACTATATATGAAAATCCACAGCCTGCTTCCAGTCTCCGACCGGGTCAGGAATGGAATGAATGAAGCCCCCATCTAGCGGCAAGGATATGAACTGTGCCGGCTGCCGAGGCCTGACGCACTCCTCTGGGGCAATGATTAAATGAATGACAGATGAAATGAAATGATAGTGGAGAGTGTTGCTGGAATGAAATTTTGACAGGGAAAACCGGAGTACCCGGAGAAAAACCTGTCTGCCTCCGTTTTGTCCAGCACAGATTGGTGTATTCTTGGAATACACGGTACGAGAGAATATAATTTTTAATGCTTTTGCATGTTCATTCCTTCCTCTTTATCAAACACCAACAGTGATCTTCTATTTTCTCTTTGATGGTCATGTCTCTTATGTCATTGTGAGTCTGTTCTAGATATATATCTTCCATGACCCACCTAGCGTCATCTAGCAGCGAATCTCTGAAGCTCCTCAATTCTTCCTGGTGCAAGAGGACTTCCTTTTCCATTTGGCCATCAGATCTCGTTACCATCGCCAGCTATCATCTCCTTGATCAAGAGAACTTCGTCTACTCTTTCACCCACCAGGCTGTGCTAGTATCGCCTGCTATCAACTCTTTGAAGACCATTTCCCCAAGAGAATTTAAGTTTACAATATTGATCATGCTTATATGTTTTCCTTTTGTCTCCTACCCCGACTCTTTTCCCTTCCTTGGACCCTCCGCGCTTCGCTGAGTGGGTCTCACTTGTAAGTCGGCAGTTGACTTGGTCAGTCAAGGCTCAACCAGAGCCAGTCTCCTCAAACCAAGAGGCACTCTCTACATTCTACGCCATGTTGGCACATTAGGTATCCGTCAAAGGGGACTTCATCTTCGCCATGCAACAAAGATAAGTACAGACTTAAGGTTTTAACCTCATCTTCATCGGTTTTAATTCTACATACTTCAATGATCATTATATAGGCAGTGTGAGATTACTTATTTGAGGCAAAAATCATCCTTCGCGGGATTTGCTATGTTGGGCTTTTGTCTGTCTAAGCCAACCTTAATAAAAAGTAGCTTTTCTTTAGTTATTTAAATGAGAAATCTTCTCACCACGTGGGATATTATCTAAATACCCGCTGTCTATAAAATACCAAGCTAGTTCCTCCGCTGGATTAACTTTGGCTCCATTCTTCTATTAGGATCGTTCTGGAACCTTCCAGATCCTGTACTTTATCTACAAGTCTTGCCGTCATGTATTTTTCACTCACTTGTGAGAATACTATTGAAAATTGAAGAATCTTCCATCTGAATTAAAGCTCAATAGCTAATTTTCTTCCACCGTTGGAATGTTCTATGGCGCATTTAATTGTAATACACAACTTTCTCAAGCAATAGACTTTCGCCTATCTAGTGCTACCAGTCCTTTTTCATCATTGCAATAACTTTCTTTGCCATAAACTTTCGTGTTACTACAGTGCACTTTTCATCCATTCAACAAACTATAGTGAGAACTAGTGCTTGTTCAACATTTCTACCGCGTCGCGATCGTCCGATTACCATAAATAAGGCCATGAACATTTATCCTAAATCCCAATTGATCTTTCCTAAACCTTCTACTAACAAACCATGTTAATAAAATTGTTACTTTAAGGTCTATTGCAATGAGGTGTCACTCTAAAGACGTGCCCTCCCACCTTTGCTTGTATCTCATTAATTAATTTCTGCATAACCACGTGTTTCATACACGGTTCAAGCTTACATTGTTTCTCCCTTATAATCAGGGAATACAATTCTTTCAACTCAGGAGTGAGTTATTTCTAGGTTTCACGAAAGGGAAACTTGCCCCATTAGGCTCGTGATTCCTAATTAAACATAGGAAGTCTAGAACCTTCCTTTTGACTTTCTCTTCAGGTTTCACAGTAAGTGACCTGCCCTCTTTTGTATAATTGTAATAAAAGTAATTCTGCACAAATATAAGAAGTTATAGGAACTTCTATCTTATTCTTCATGTTTCTCTTATTGTTATTTTCGAAGTGGTTACTTTCTCTAGAATGTTTTCTCAGAAATTTCTTATAGTACACACCTTGTACTCTATTTATTGTTAAACTTTAATCACCTTAATTGTCTTTAAATTTTGAATTTTTATATTCGCTATTTTAAATCCTTGCTAGGATTTTATAAAGGTTTGAAACCTAATAAATTGCTAATTGCCTGGAGCAAACTTTAAATGTTAGGAGGTCTGCGACCCCAAATTTTTACTAAAAATTGAAACTATATACTTGTCAAATTTATTAGACTTTTTTGCATTGTTAAATAAATTCCGTTGTATTTCTCTAATACAACGGTTAGGCAAGATCCTGTCTTCCTTGGCTCTTCCTACTCAATGCCATTAAATCTATTGATAGGGCTTTCACCACTCGTTGCATTTGAGCAAGAACTCTTAGTGGTAATCTCGTTAAAGTTTCTCTTAGCTTTAATAGCTAATTCTAACTGGCCAGTAAGGCAAGTACAGCTCGCTACGCCAGCTACCTGCTTGTGGAGGTCCTCTCCGAAAACTTATGGTTGGTTTTCCAAAAAATAAGTGTTTCTCTTTGTCTAAACTTTTAGCCGGCTCCTTGCTGAGTAAAAGCCATTTCCAAGTGCAACTATTGGTTCACTTACCAAAATTACTCCCCAAGGTATAATTTTTTTTTATCACAATCCTTCTTGGAAGCACTTGGTCGCTTTTTAGGAACTCCACAACTTCGAAAACTGGAAATATCAAAATCGATGCAAATTATTGGTACTCTTCGAATTACTTGGTCAAAAAGGAATTCCTTTGAACAGATCTACAATAAGTCTGTTACTATCTGTCTTGCCAGACCACCACCCTTCCCCATAGTACGCATATGCATGCTTGAGAGGGAATACTCTAAAGCCATTCTCTTGCAAACCGCCCAAGTCCTAGCTGCGGTTCCCGTTAGCTTCGACCAGGTCCTTACCCACTTTAGGTATCAGAGAACGGATTTGCAGTGGCAACCACCTCTAAGGGCATTTAAAGTTAAATTCATAACTTTTGTGGGACTCTCCTCCTATTTTTCTATCCTTTTTCTCCAGTCCGAAACCCACCTCCTTTTCTTTATCATCTTCCCTTGGTGGTTAGGTTATTCCTCAGCCAATAATCTACCCACAGATCGCACATGGAGTGACCGGGATTTGAACCACGGACCCAGCGGTGAGAGGCCGGCGTGCTGCCTCCTAAGCCACGGAGGCGCACCCACTATATATACTGGGTTATATTTACATATGTACACAAGATGGCAATTAGTGAGAATCGAGCAATGATAAATTATTTACAGTATACATTAGAGGGATGGTAAATTTATATAGGATAAGGCAGGAAAACAAGAGAAGAGATCACATAAATATTGTAAATGGAGATACACAGGAAACACTAGCACAACAAAGAATCGGGGCATAATTTATGAGGAACAACCTACTTGATGAACAAATAATGCCGCAGCTTCCTCTTGAGCTGAACGGCATTATTGTTGCTGGCCTTCAGGGAACACGGTAGGCTGTTCCATGCACAGACCGATCTATTTACAAACCCCAGTTTGTACGACTCAGTCCTGGGTAGTGGGGCGTACAGCGTAACTCCGCGGCCCTTCTGAGCTGATCGGTAGCCAAGGGAAATTTTGTCTAAAATAGCAGATGAGTCTGTATTATTAAAAAGTTTTCTCAGGTATAACAAATCAATTTGGGTAAATAGGTTCTCAATAGATGGAAGGCTACATTTTTGGCGTCTGATTTTAGAGCCTACGTCGGAATTTTTCGAAATAATGAATTTAGTGGCACGATTTTGTATCTGTTCTAGCTTTAGGATATTTCCCTTGGTACCGGGGCTCCATGAAGGGCACGCGTGAATTAGCAGCGGTCGTACTAGACTCAGGTAGGCGGTCCTCTTCACTTTGGTACGGCAGCCACGTAGATTTCTGCTTAGCATACCCAGTTGGCGTGCAGCTTGGTTCCTCACTGCGTCGGTGTGGGTGTTCTATTTCAGGTCGGAAGTGATGTTGAGTCCAAGAAGTTTGACGCACTGCACACGGGGAATCGGAGTGTTTCAAAGTGATAAGGGTTGGCCGCTGGAATTCGATTACGGGTTAGGGAGATTAGATTACTTTTGGAAGAATTGACAGCCAGGCCGTTAATTTTGCACCAGACACTGATGTTATTTAGATCCTCCTGCAGGGCGGAGAGGTCACTATTGTCTTTGATCTTGCAATAGAGGGTTGTGTCGTCGGCATATTGGTAGATGTTTGAGGAGACTGCATGGGGAAGATCCAACATGAATATGTTGAAAAGTAGAGGACCAAGGACAGATCCTTGAGGGACACCAGATGGGACCAAAACAGTAGAGGAATGAGCGCCTTGGAAGACTACTCTCTGATGCCGGTTTGTAAAAAAGTCAGTCAACCACCCCACTAGTTTACCACTGAAGCTGTAGGTGCGCAGTTTAACAAGGAGACGTGAATGGGGAACCTGATCAAAAGCCTTGGTCCAATCGAGAGTAACGAGATCCACTTGACCGCCTGGTATTCTTTCCAAAGTTTGTTGCCAGTCGTCCACAGCTGATGTGAGTAGCGTTGTACAGGAACGTCCAGGTAGAGACCCATGCTGGTGTTCGTTAAGAGAACCTGTTTCTTTCAGGAAACGAAACATCTCCCTCGATAGCAGACGCTCCATTACCTTACACAATATGGATGTCAATGATATGGGGCGGTAGTTGGTTACTGATTCCTTATTACCAGTTTTGTGGACAGGAACAACGTTGGCGATTTTCCAATCAGATGGTAGTTTCCCATATTGAAAAGAGGTGTTAAATACTGTGCAGATGTATGGAGCGAGGGCCTGAGCACACGTTTTGAGAATTCTTGCGGGTATATTATCAGGCCCAGTAGCGGAATTGGGGGGTAAAGATGACAACAACTTGCAGACCTCATCAACGGAGAAATAAATGGATTCAAGTTTAGGGAAAGGAATATTTCGATCTATTATATAATTTTGTGATGGCGTAAAGGAAGAAAAGTTCTAAGAGAAGGAGGAGCAAAATGATTGAGCAATCTCCGCGGGTTCAGATAAAATTTTGCCATTATACGTGAAATTCGTGGAGGGCGTGCTTCTTGATCTGGAGCTGATATATCGCCACAGAGATTTCGGGTCCGAGGAGCCCAAATTCCAGATGAAATTGCTATGGCTGTTTATAATGGTGATTTTTGTTAAATTCCGTTGGATCTTGTACTTATGGAGATTAGTGGGGGTAGGGTTATGTTTCCATTTTTTGTACAATCTATTTCTCTTTTTTAACATTAGTACAATCTCATTGGTAATCCAAGGAGATCGACGATTGCCATTTAATTTAACTTGTAGAATGCACTGTTGTACACACCGCCAGAATATACTTTTCCACTCTGTCCAGAGGGTTTCTATGTCAACGGTGTGCACTACCGGAAGATTGGAGCGAAACAGAGAATTTAATAATGACCAGTTTGCTATGTTGTAGCTGAGAGCTGTTTTGTATATTTTCTTCAATTTTGGGTGGAGCAATTTCAGTTCAACCCTGGTTGCTTCATGATCATACACGCCTTCAATTACTTCAACGGAGTCCACTATGTCCACATTATCTGTGAGCACTGGGTCCAGGGTGGTTCTGCTATGGTCCGTGATTCGAGTGGGTTGCTTTATCAGCAGCTGAAGAAATAGGCCGTAAAAGCATGATAGAAATTTTTCAGAAAGAGAATTAAGAGCTTTCGGAGTTTCGTTCGAGAGCCAGTCAATTTGAAGGTTGAAGTCACCTAGCAGGAGAATAGCGAAGAATTTATTCTGTAGCGCCTGTGCTCTTGAGAGAGAGAGAGCGAAGAAGGGCTTCGTTGTGGAGGTCTTTAGAACCCGGGGCTCGGTATGCAGAGCCAACCAGAATGGGACCCTGCTTGGTTGTAATCTGTATCCAAACTACCTACGCCTCTACTTCGAGTTCGGGCACGCTTCTGGGTTGTAGCTCTGGGAGACAAGCTATGAGAACTCCACCACCTGTGGAGGGCCTGTCATTTCTAAATATTATGTAACTGTCCGAAATCACCTCATTGTTGTAAATGGAGGGATTGAGTCAAGTTTCAGACACACAGATGAGTGATGGGGCTTCTTCTATCAACCAAGCATCAACGAGAGGTTTGCGTTTCGGATGCATTATGCTGCGTGCATTAAAATTTAGAACTGAAATATTGCTAGTTGATTTACGGTATTGAGATAATTGCGTGGAAACCGAATTAGTGGAGCTATCGAATAGTGAGTTTGACAACTGAGGCATGGATCACTGCCAGCAGAAGAACGAATTTTCACCTCTTGATATTTTTCTAGATTGACCTGCAGTCAATTTGGCACAAGTACGATGCACAAACTGTTGACATTCTGAGCACTGAATCAGGATCTGGTTTACTCGTCCTACAGAGTCACACTTCACACATTTTACAGTTACTGGGCCCGGATTAACTTGCACGTCACCAGCCAAGGCCAAAAGAAAGGGTCCCCAACCACAGCTGAGAGAAATGGGAGGGAGCGGCTGACGAGGGTGGTCTGACTTAAGCCGTGCAACCTTGAGCCAGGTAGGGTGGCGGGGCGGCAGTTCAGGCACTGGCCGAGATGATGAACACAATACTAACGAACTAAATTCACATTTGCTACTTACGAGAATGTCTTCCCAGCACTTTGCGTTCACGATCGATCTTCTTATAACCACACACTCACTCAGAGAAACTTTAGAACTCGCTATCACTCTATTTACAAACAAGAAAATTAAATATGTACGGAGCCAACGTCTCTCACTCGCCGCCATCTTGCATCTTACATCTTACATAAACAAATAGTTCTCATATTGATGATCCTTCAGAAGGCAGCTCGTCAAATTAAAAGGAGACAGGTGAAAGTTTTAAAGGCCATCAAGCACATAAGGTCACCGCATAAATAAATACAAATTACGAGGCTTACAGGAGTCGCATATGATGTGTAACATCTGACATAGAAGAAACCTCACGTGAAATTGTTGATACACCGGTATTTTATAATATTATTGGCACAAATATTAATCTATTGTAAAAGGGAGTGTTTTACAGATATTGTAGTTTATAATACGGAACTCATTTTATTAGATGATTTGTAGCTTCCACCACCACTAGCCTAAATATAGACTACGATATGGATCAACTAGATTAATAGACGCGACACCGCTCATAACCTTAAATTCCTTATAAACAGGTCCTCTTGATTCACAGATCAACACGTAATTTCATATGGATTCTGTTAAAATGAGTCATATTGATATGATAAATATAGTTTAAAGTGATAATCTGGTAGCAAATATATCTACCCCGCCCAGGGTTCGATCCCAAGATCTCTAGATTCACGGCCATACGCAATAACCCCACGGCTATTTCGACTACGCAGATATTGTGCACAAGATGGTGACTTATTTCCACGTTCCAATAATACTGCATTACGGGATTGAGTTTCATTTATATTTTGCTTGTTTCGATAATGTTCCAGAGTGACACTGAGTTTAAAATGCCTTATGCCAATGCAATGCTGACTACTTACAATGTTTGATATTAAGGCATTTTACCATTTAAATACTGATACGAAGACTTCGAACATGTACCATGTCATTTGTTTAAATCACTTGACACCAGAGTTCGCATGAGCGTTTTCCGTTCAGTATGTCATATACATTCCACATGGCCCAGAGTGCGTCATGGTATCAATTTACGACACCGCGCGCTGATTGTTTCTCTTACCAGTGCCAGCTGGATCAATCGATCGAGTTGGCAGTGCGTCTTATACTTCCGTTCGATCCACCACGGCCAGCTAGGGCACACTTCCATTCGATCGATCGAGCGGGCAGTGCATACTTCCGTTGTCCTCCACTGCCAGCTAGTACACTTCCGTTTGATCGATCGAGCGGGCAGTGCATACTTCCGTTTGATCCACCACTGCCAGCTCGATCGTTCCGATCCACTTCCGTCCCAAATTATCTAAATCACTCCCACAAAACTATCCAGCAACCGAGCGGGAAGAAGTTACACATCAATAAAAAAAAGATACGAGCCTTACAGTAGTCGCATATGATGTGTAACATCAGACATGTTATCCTACTGATATACGACACAGTTTGGACATTCTTAAAATGTTAATTTACGCTCCATTTTCAGACTAAATAATAATAATAATGTTATTGGTTTTACGTCCCTTTTAACTACACTGGCTTTTAGAGACGCCGGGGTGCCGGAATTTTGCCCCGAAGGGGCTCTTTAACGTGCCAGTAAATCTACTGACACGGCTCCCTCGCATTTGCGCACCCTCAAATGCCAGCTGACTGCGCCAGGTTTCGAACCTGCAACCTTGGGCTCAGCAAGCGAGAACGTTACCCCTGAGCCACGCAGCCAGACCCATTTTCAGACTGGTACTATGATGAATGTATAGATTGAATTGGAGATATGCTACTGTCACACTTGTGGCACAGCGGTCAAGCTGTTAGTCTCTCACCAAGGTAGACCGGGTTTGATTTCCGGTCAATACATGTGAGATTTTCGAATTGAAATGCCATGTCCTGTGGTTCGCATTCCACGTAAAAGGGAGGTACCGTGGATCATGATTGTGAGATTAACGGTCACTCAAAACTACAAGCTTCCTTCCTTAATAATTCATAATAACAAAGTGACACACAACGTCGACTGTACTCGCAAATACTGTGAGCACACTCCTCAGTAAATATATCATTCATTATTCTCAAGACTCTCATACAATTCGTCGTAAACAATCAAAATATGCCTTCCTACAATCATGAAATGACGTAGTCTCAGCTTTTATTCCACTCATATAACAACATTCTGTTATGCATTTAATATTTGACTAGCCTACTCAACCACAGCTTGACAATAATGGCGCTTTCTTAAATGTCATTTGTCGTCCTTGTCCTACCCCATGTGATGTTCAACCTTGAACGTGAAGCTTCATAAACTGCTCCATGACAAATGAAAGTCGGTGAAACATTTGCCACTGTGCTTGTCAAACCAGTGCCTGCTAAATGCACTGCCTACTGTATTACCATAATATTCTCGCGCTACAGAGCACACACTGCCTTGTTTCCAATACACACGTTTTCAATTGTTATTGTAAAAGGGAGTGTTTTACAGATATTGTAGTTAATAACACGGAACTCATTTTATTAGATGATTTGTAGCTTCCACCAGCACTAGCCTAAATAAAGAAACGATATGGATCAACTAGATTAATAAACGCGATACCGCTCATAACCTTAAATTCCTTATAAACAGGTCCTTTTCATTCACAGACCAACACGTAATTTCATATGGATTCTGTTAAAATGAGTCATATTGATATGATAAATATCGTTTAGAATGATAATCTGGTAGCTGGATCGATCGATCGAGTGGGCAGTGCATACTTCCGTTTTCCACCTCTGCCAGCTAGTACACTTCCGTCCGATTGATCGAGCGGGCAGTGCATACTTCCGTTGTCCACCACTGCCAGCTAGTATACTTCCGTTTGATCGATCGAGCGGGCAGTGCATACTTCCGTTGTCCACCACTGCCAGCTAGTACACTTCCGTTTGATCGATCGAGCAGGCAGTGCATACTTCCGTTGGATCCACCCCTGCCAGCTCGATCGTTCCGATCCACTTCCGTCCCCAATTTTCAAAATCACTCCCACAAAACTATCCAGCAATAGAGAGGAAAGATGTTACACTTCAAAAATCTTTTTATTTTTTACACTTTCATAATACATAACAATTCCAAGACACTCCTTTTTTCGTCACAACCTACTTGATATTTCTACTCTCTTATTACTGCCTTCTTGATACTCTGCTGTTACATCACTCTCCCATTGAATGCACTCGCCTGCCAGTAACTAATTTACGTTAACAGAGACTGACTTTTTTCTGCACTGCCTACTTGATATTTCTACTCTCGCACTTCCTTCTTGATACTCTGCTGTTACAAAGTAATCCATATGTGATAAGCATTCCACATGGTACCATTGCCAGCTGGCTAAAGCAGCCAGGATCGATGCGCCACTTCCGTCCCATTTTTCAAAATCACTCCCACAAAAATATCCATAATCCGAGTGGAAAGATGTTACACATCAAAAAGAGACCCCTTCAAGATACATACAGTATATGCCACCTTCGCACATTTAGGAAGCAATTGAAAAGCTGGAGTCCATACAATCAAAACTTGCAACGACGACAGAGTTTGATGTTTGGACAACGAGCAAGAAACTTACGGCCACCGTATGAACGGAACAAGGTCGTGGGTTCTTGAGTTCAATAAGCAAGTCGTGACGCATGCTCAAAACTAGTAGTGATCTCGCCCGCTTCACGACACCGTGTGGATCCACCTAATTTAACAAACTTCTCAGCCATATTACTTTGGATTCAGGCCAAGGGGTGCTAGGCTAGACTACCTATCTGATGGAACGTATTTTCACGGAGATAAGAACTTGGAGGGGAAAGGGGGATGAAGAACGTGTTGGAGGGGATAACTATTGATGTGCTGTTGAGAGCGAAATGAATCACTAACGAAGTCGCTAGCTGAGAGCCAGGCCTTAATAACTAGAGCCCTGCGCGGATAAACAAAACGTTATCCGTATCCACCCCGCATCCACACGACTGTTATCCACATCCACCCCACATCCGCACGTTTGTTATTCGATCTACTGGCATTACAATAACATTTTAATTCGATAAAGTATTGAAGCAACACATTTAGACATTCGTTCCCCTAAGTTATGTACGCCATGTGCTATGTTTAAAATTAATGTTATACAGCCAGAATTACAATCCTTTACTGTTCGGAGTGTTAATTATGCTTAATGACATAATTTGAATGAGATTAGCTTAAATCATCATCTTACATTTGTCATGAAAAGAACATGACAGAAAAATAATGATATGTCATAACATCAGGGTCCTAATATTGATATTCAACAAGTTCGGATTGTGTTCTAAAAACTATCCGCAAATTTACTCCAAACATTATCAGCAGCTTACTGGCTATCAGCACAGCCATGCAAACCAAGGAAATGTTTGGAGTAAATTTGCGGATAGTTTTTAGAATAAGTTACATTCCGAATTTGTTCAATATCTCTAGTCTACTAGAACACGGATGTTTATGACATATCATATATTTCCGTTATGTTCTTTTTTTCATGACAGTTTTAAGATGACGCTAATCTTATTCAAATTATGTCATTAAGCATAATTAACACTCTGGTACGAGGACTGGAACGGGGTCTACTCAGCCTCGGGTGGTCCAAATGAATAGAGGGGGTTCGATTCCCCCTCAGCCATCCTCGAAGTGGTTTTCCATGGTTTCCCACTTAGTCTTCGGGCAAATGCCGGGATGCAGTGGCGTATACTGGTCAGAAGATCTGGGCTACCACTGAGCTTAATATTACACAAAACATGCTTTTGAACTGCCCTGCGAAAAAGAGTTTATATTTGAAAACCCTTCCTTTCACGACTAAATAACAAACACGGCCAGCAATACAATTTAGACAGTTTAGAACTGCCAGATAACCTATTCCACATAGCATGTAGATGATGTGAAATGACGTGTATACATTGGCACACATTGCAGTTCAGGTGTAGGCCTTGTCATATGTATAATATGAACTTCCTCATTGTATAGACGACGGCTGAAAAGAACTTCTAACAAACTCTCTATTATACAGTCATTGGCATTTAAAGCCCCCGCATGTGTTTGTTCCATAATTTTCTTACATAATCACAACTGGCACAGTTAAAACAAAACACTACATAAAGACTCTTCAGCATACCCACATTTAAATAAATCACACATCGAAAATACTACAACTTCTAAAACATATTCACATATATGCGTGCGATAATGTATATTTATTGTAGGCTATTTGTTCCTTTAAACGCTTTTAACTTCAAAGAAACCACTGGTACTCAATTAAATTAGCCTCTGGCTGCACTAGCCAGCGGCGTGTGGGCCAGGTATGCGGTGCGACTAATTAAGCGCTCCTTATTAGCCTGGGGTTTAACTTGAATCGGGGTTAACATTGGCGGTTTCTTGCGTGGTTACAAGTTGTTAAGCGAATAATTTTTATTTGATGTTGTGTATGCTCTTCTTCTTTCTTAGTCGTTTACCCTCCAGGTTGGTGGAACCCACGGACTCAGCGAGGGAACTCACCACTACCGCCTCCTCTATGGGCAGTGTCCTAGAGCTGGGAACATCTAATCGGAGTGGATACAACTGGTGAGGTGTGATTGGCACCTCGCCCAGGCGGCCTCACCTGCAAAGCGAACAGGGGCCTCATGAGGGAAGGTAATGGATGGTCAGGATGGATAGGCAAGGAAGAGGGAAGGAGGAGGCCGTGGCCTTGAAGAAGGTACCATCCCGGCATTTGCCCGAAGACGAAGTGGGAAACCACGGAAAACCACTTCGAGGATGGCTGAGGTGGGAATCGAACCCCCTCTACTCATTTGGAACACCCGAGGCTGAGTAGACCCCGTTCCAGTCCTCATACCACTTTTCAAATTTCGTGGCAAAGCTGGGAATCGAACCCAAGACCTCAGGGACGGCAGCTAACCATGCTGACCACTACGCTACGGAGGCGACCATGTTGTGTATGCAATCATTTAAATATTTTGTAGTTTGATGTTATTTTGCGTGGTATAAATGTGTTAGTACCTATTTCCCTCCGTGTTATTCAGACCATCGCCGCTCCAAGCTGTGTTTATTCTTGTTAGGCGCTGTCCAGTATGGTAAGAAACCGCTGGCCGTAGCGGCAACTCACTCGCTATGAGCCCTGGGCCTGCACGGAACAAGGGTGGGTGCGGAGAGATGGGGGTAGCGGCGTAAGGCTGCCGCATTCTCGGTCGGTTTCTGCTGCGTTGCCGCGTTGACTACTCACTAACCATTATTTCTTTCGATAAAGAAGAATGTGCATGAAAGCCACGATTGTTTGAATGCTTTGTTGAACCTGTAATAAAGTGTTGTTTATTTTTAATGTAATTTTCTTGGGCTACCGCCGGTAGCCCCGGTAGCCCTAGGAATACGCCCCTGCCGGGATGGTACCTACTGTAAGGCCACGGCCGCCTCCTTCCCTCTTCCTAGCCTATCCATCCCAATCTTCCATCCGTTCCCATCCCTCATGAGGCCCCTGTTCGCTTTGCAGGTGAGGCCGCCTGGGCGAAGTGCTGATCACACCTCCCCAGTTGTATCCATCCCGACCAGATGTTCCAAGCTCCAGGACACTGCCCATAGAGGCGGTAGTGGTGAGTTCCCTCGCTGAGTCCGTGGGATCCACCAACCAAGAGGGTAAATTGACTAAATAAAAAAAATAAAAAGAATAAAACACTCCAAACTGAAAAGGGTTGCAATTCTGACTGTGTAACATTCATTTTAAACATAGCAAATGACATTCATCACCTAGGGGAACGACTTCTTCCTCAAATGTCTAAATGTGTTGGTTTAATACTTTATGCCTTATCTACATAAAAATATTATTGTAATGCCAGTAGATTCGGATAACAAACGTGGGGATGCGGGGCGGAGACGGATAACGTTTTGTTTATCCGTGCAGGGCTCTAGACATTGTGACGAACAATTCTCCTGTACTTCCATACTCTCTGTAACTTAAAAATGGGCCCATGAAACCTCATCTGATCCATATAAATTAGCCCATATAAATGAGCAATGTTACCAACATTTTGAAACTAAACTAGTGAACAGATCTTAATTTCCGCAGACTAATTGCCTTCTAACATGACAGATTACGTAATTTTTCTATGTTAAATGCACAAATCCGTTGTTTAATACGATCAGTAATGTTCGCGATAACTCACGTCTATGAGTTCACTTTGATTGCATACATCGGCACAGGTAGTTGGCAAAACCTTCCTCAATCCTTCGGTCAGTTGTATTCTTTGCTTCGATGTACTGTATGGTCAGTTCTTCCATCTGGGTGTCTTTGGAATTCTCCATGTGCGCGGCATTCGTACCCAAACCCTACGTCATCACGGTCTCATGAAAGAAGTCTATAACTACATAGAGAGTACCTCCTCTGTTATTATAAGCTCCTTGCTGTGAGCAGAAGGAGAAGCGCGGATAAGGACGTTAAATACAAATTTCAATGTGCACTTATGGCCTAATTAAAAACAAACTATATCCATTCGTGACCTATTTGAACTCCATCAACAACGCAAAGTAGCTTTTATTTCCCAATATTACTAATTCAACAAAATAAGGTTTTAGCCTTAGTCCTTTTAGGACAATGGTTTGTATAGCAAACACTACAGTAACATAAAGATATTGTATCACCAACGGTGCTGAAGGTTGAATCTTTCAGCCATAAATGAACAAATTCTCTTGTGGAAGTGTTCAAATCTCTAAATACCAAATATGTTTCCTAAACCTCCGTAGTCTACTGCACACAACTAAAACAAAAGCGAAAACCAAGAGCAACTGCCGAAAAAATAAGGAAAGGGAAATCGAAAAGGAAATCGGAAATGGAAAATGAGATGATGATGATGATGATAATTGTTGTTTTAAGGGGCCTAACATCTAGGTTATCGGCCCCTGGAAAATGAGAAATGGAAATCGAAATCCAAAAGGAAATGGAAATGAAAAATAATAAGGAAATTGAAATCAAAATCGAAAAGGAAATGGAAATGAAAAATAATATGGACATTGAAATCAAAATCGAAATCGAAAAGGAAATGGAAATGAAAAATAATAAGGAAACTGAAATCAAAATCAAAATCGAAAAGGAAATGGAAATGAAAAATAATAAGGAAATTGAAATCAAAATCGAAATCGAAAATGAAATTCAAATGGAAATAGAAAAGAAAATGGAAATTGGAAATGAGAAATGCAAATGGAAAATAAATGGAAATGAGAAAGGAAATGGAAATCCAAAAGGATAAGGAAATGGAAATCGAAAAGGAAAAAGGAAACGGAAATGGAAATTGAAATGGGAAATCGGAAAGGAAATGGAAATGGGAAAGGAAATGGAAAATGAAACGTTATATAGAATAGACCTAGTAAGAGAACTAACAGAGAATGAGATCTAGTAAATTGGTTAATTAAGGTAAATAACTTCAGCCTGCCCGGCTAGCCTTAAATTCAATGTACAGGTTTTCCCGGCTTATAAGCCTACATATTGCGCGTTATGAATCACTTGCCACTCACCACTTTACAGACTTCTTCTTCCCACCAAATTTAAGGAGGGACATTTTGTCACTTCCAATCTTAAGCCAAGCCGTAATACTGTTAAAATTACATAGCAACTGGCGAGGTGAACGTTCCTACCCTCTTTATCATGCTGCAGCACATCGACTGGCCCACATAGGAAACTCAATTTGTACATGGTTGACGTTTTGTGCCATCAGAAAGTAATCGCGTTCCACTTATCATTTCAAGCACCATCTCGATTGTCCTCGCGAGACTAAACGCAGCTCGTTCCATCCTTCACGCTAGATATTAAATCCCTGGTGGAGCCCAAGGCTAGTAGAGAACAGGTTGCCTCGTTCTCATAAAGTCTGTGGTAACAGCACTCCCCTGCTGCGTGACGTCATCAGCCGACCAGCGCTGAGCGGGAGGGACTACTGTTACGGCTAGCCTTGCACTACTGCAGCAGGTAACCACGGGGTTGATGTACAATATAAGAACTCATGATACTTGTAGCTATAAATGTATTTTAATATAATAGAGCTTTAAATAATCAGAGCGTGTAAATACACTTTTTGTTTACCATTTCCTCTTCTAGTTTGTAAGAGAGTAGTTAGTTTTAGTTGTAGGTTTCATTTGATCATCTTTCATTTTCACTATCACCCAAACCATTAGGGTCCGATAACCTAGAGTTAGGCCCCTTAAAACAACAATTATCATCATCATCATCATCATCATGAATAATTAAATATAAAAGTTATTCGAATCGACACAGAACGAGAATTCTGAAGCTTCAAAATTGAGTCATAATTGATAAAGTTCCTCATAATGTACAATACACAGCACCATTTTAATTCTATTAAAATTCATGCTCAATTAAACTGTTGAGATTAAGTATGGAAAACTATTACATTTGCTCACTGTTCACGAACTCAATCGAGCGTTCAAGCCTGAAAAAATATTCACCTGGTGTATTTTTTCATCTTCTTGGATATTTTGTCATGAGAGACTGAACATTCATTACTTCTCTTTTAGCTCCCCTGTGTTGTCTGCAGTGCATTCATGAATTCATTCGCATGAAAGTCCTCTGTCGAATGAATGTCTCTACCACTACACGATTTATTTCAGGATATTTCTTGTAAAGAGATTCAACCAAATTGGTAATGCACAATTTACCTCTTTTTTTTTTTCGTCACAGCCTACTTGATATTTCTACTCTCTACCATGGTACTTCTAAAATTCATCTTCTAGCAATTTTGCCTCTTTTCCTCAGCTTTCAGAAGGCTCTATGAGTCCACCGAACGACAAACTTTTGATCCATGCATTTTGTGGATTCAGAGTCTGCGATTCAGAGCTAGTAAATTTATAGCTACCAAGGTTTGGACATGTCGAGCTAAGCCTTTTTGCTACCCACCCAGAAAGGTAAAACAATGCATTGGCTTCCATTTCAGTTAGGGGGGGGGGGGTGCTCAATTCGTTTTCAGGAATCGAAGAGGCAATAATTTCTTTGGTGACATCTACTTCGCTATCTTTCTCCGGATGATCCTCTTCCTTCTTGCATAAAACACCAGACATTCGAAGCACTTTGGCTGAAATATATTCTGAATCATCTTCGATTCCTGTATTAGAATTATTTTGAAGGAGTCCTTGATTTCACCCTAAAATAATCATTCTTAAACGATATAATGCGTCTAAAGGAGAAGGATGATCATTCAGACCACCTTTCGTCCTAATCTGAGAAAACAGATTTTCTAAAGCGTCCTGGTTGAGACGATGGGTGAGTATGTACTCAGTACCATGGACACTCTTCAAATCTAATAGAAGATACTTCAAAGATTTAATGGATGTGATGATTCCTCTCTGAAAAAGCTGTATATTTTTCTGGCCACAGCATCTCATGGTTTCAATTAATTCAAGCATGTCGTTGAGAATTGCATCTTGAGATTCCAGATCTTTTCCATATGGTTTCCTGGAATGTCTACCTGAAGGTTTGGGAGTGTATGTATTCATCACATCGTACCACCTATCAATTATTTCAATACATTTTCCAGTTTCTTCAGCCAGCTGAGTATCAGCTCCTGGTGTCATAAATTGCAGAGCAGTGGCTGTTTTGTGCGACAATATTATCCTCATATTTTGTCTCTGAGTCTTTTCCACGGTGTTGTGACTTTCGTTCAGATTATGCAACATTTTGAGATCACTTTTCTTCTGATCATTTAATAATGCTACGATAGGATTTATATTTACAATCTGCCCGCTCTTTAGCTGGAACCCAGTGTATAAAGACCAGTTCCGTACTAGTTTCAGAGGATGTGGCGCGTCAGCAAACATGGATATTTTTTCTTCCGTAGAGGGATGAGTGAACCAGGTTTTTCAGTACTAATTCCTAGTTCCTTCCGAAGTCCAACATTTCCACCCCCCATGTCGCTAACACATGCTTTTACAATGTACCCTATATCGGCAAGTTATAAAATAATAGAGTTTAAAATCTCGCGGGTTACTTTCACGTCAAAATCAACAAGGAGAGGCACCTTCCATTGAGCAAAAAGTCCCGGAGCCATTATTAAGTGCACATTGGAGTGTGGCCCGATAACTTCATCTCCTTTCCTGTCATATTCCATGACGCTTTTAACTTTCATTTCATCAAAAAGAAGAACCGTATTTTTTTATTTCTTGCTCAGAGATGAACCAGCAACGCCCAGAAAGCGGAAAATATCTTGGAGAACTCCATTGTTCATATCGACTGTTGATGCCCATTTTTGCAGTGTAGACAGTCCAGGCAAAGGAATGTTCATTTTCTTCTTCAGAAAAAGATATAAACGCTTACTGATATATCTCAGGGAAAATGCAAGAGATATTTCATCGTCTGTCCATTTAACTTTCGTTTTCTTACTTAAAAGGATGTCTATTTGATTTTCGGTGAAAACTGAACCGAGTATTTCCCGGGCCTCTGGTTTCATCAATTCTTTTTCTCTTAATTTTACAAAGTTCTCTTTTAAGCCTGCCAATTTCTTGGTTTTTCAGTACAATTCTCTTCTCCAGCTCTGCGTTCTTTTGTCGCAACTTCTCATTTTCCATCTTCAGAACATCTATTTGATTTTCCTCCGTTATAGTTGGGACGCCATCACACACTTCTTGAGAAATGCCATGTCCTGTGGTTCGGATTCCACGTAAAAAGGAGGTCCCGTGGCTCATGATCGCGAGATTAACGGTCACGTTAAACTACAAGCTTCGCTTTTCACACACTTCTTGAACAGAGAACGAGCTTTCTAAAATTTGATTCACAGTTTTTTTATTTTCTCTCTTCTCACTACGTATTTCACGTTCACGTATCTGCAGCTGGGTTTCTTCGGGTACATCAGTTCCTAATTTAAGTGAAGGCACAGCAGTCTGTTTTAGTTTTCTCTTAGGAATTAAATTCAATAATTCTGCTTTCAGGTCCCTCTCATAGTCATCCTCCGTAAAATGTTCAGACCATATTTGTGAAGTATTCGGATTCCACTTCCCGTCTCTTCTAGTTCACAGCACCCATTTTTGCCTAATTAAATTGTCTTTAGGAAATGAATGATAATTTATATGCGCACTCCCGGGATCCCGCTTCGATTTAATAAGACTGTTTGTACACAAAGCCTTCGTGCATCTCATTCCAGGCATCGTAGAAAACTGAAAGAAATAAAAAACATTAAAACTATAAGGTCGTACCACGAAGCTATTGATACACAAATGGCTCTTTCATTTAACGAGCACTTACCTATTACTTGGGGAAACGTGTAGAGCAGTACTTAATGAAGCACTATCAAACACCACTATATAATGACAAGTAACGAGAATAGATAAACACATCAACGCAACACCATAAAGAATAGTTGAAGCTGCCAGCTTACAGGAGACTGTGGTGTTGGCTGTTCCCGGGTCTGAGCAATCAGCCGGGGGAGTAGAGCGCATGCGCGCGGAACGAGGCAACCTCTTATTATATACGAACCTTGGGCGGAGCCGAGAACTGAACACAGGCAAGAGACGAGCGTGCTATCCGTACACTATAGAAATACTTCCTACAGAACTGATCTAAATGCAATGCACTTCATATTGCAAACCTTGATAGTCCCGACTTTTACTAAAGTCTGATCAATGTCATGTATTTTTTTAACAATTGATTGATCTTTGAATGGTCTAACTCACAAAAAGATCTGATATGTAAAGTTTTGAAGCCACTCATTCAGTGTTGCCTATACAAACTGTCAGTTGTAACTCTTCAATTATAGGTAAACACGAAATTGCCCATGGACTGGGCGGAGGACAATGTATATTTATTATTTATTTAGCCTATTCATGTCTTTTGCAGTGGCGAAGTTAGGGCTCGTGGTCCTCTCTTACACTTAACCACATAGTTATAATAAAATACACAAATACTACCATTGAATAAGATACGTAAACTAAAATTAAGTTAGAATAATACAGGACATAAGAAATAAAGATAGCAATGCACATCAAACAAAGAAACAAGTAATGAGTAAAAATAACACTCCTGAAAACAAAATGTATTAGTTATGATCACTATTATAAAGGGGCAGTTTTAGTATTTTGCGTTTCGACCTTGCAGAGGTCCTCATCTAATCCTGATCACTGTCTGAAGGTTTAAATTTACATTAGCTTATTTTATCCAGCTAAAGTAAGTGCAGGGGGCGTGGTGGCTCAGCGGTCTAGCTGTATGCCTCTCACCAAGGCGGTCCGGGTTCGATTCCCGGTCAATGCATGTGAGATTTTCGATGTGAAATGCCACGTCCTGTGGTTCGGATTCCACGTAAAAAGGAGGTCCCGTGGCTCATAATCACAAGATTCACGGTCACGTAAAACTACAATCTTCCTTTTTTTAAAGTAAGTGCAGTGCGTTTAGTTAGTGTTTATATTACGATTTACAGTTTGAATCTCGTTATGTAAATGTAGTTTGTTTTATACGGGTTAATGAATTACGAATGAGTATTATGCACGTCTAAACAAATAAGAACAACACAATATAATAAATAAAACAAGTAGTTCCGTGACGAACTAAAGCGCCTACTTTTCTTAAAATTTAAGATTCATGCCAATGAATAATCTGTAGGCTATATCAGAATTGAAATGTTATATTAGATCTATCAGCGCGCGTAAAATCATGTTGGCAATAGTGTCATGTATGTGTTGCTTAGAATTAATCTGAAATATTATAATCAATTATTGTCCCAATTTTGGATGAAATCCATTTGTTAGTATAGAAGTTACAAGTATTTATAAATTGGACTTATCAGCAGGCTTAGAATCATGTTGGCAGCACTGACATGTATCAGTTATTCCAAATTAATCAAGAATGTCAGGTACTATACGTGTGCAAATTTAGAGCTGTTGGCTTACATAATTTCTGGCATATTGAAATTAGGATAAAATAAAATGAGAGAGAGCACTTACTAACAGTTGGCAGCCCTGATGGAGCTTAAGAATACGTGTAGTTGTATCAGTTATGGTACATAAAACACATACGAAGTTTGGTTGAAATCGATCTCTTAGAAGTTACATGCATTTAAAAATGAACCTATCAGCTGGCTTAGAATCATGTTGACAGCATCGGCGTATATCAGTTACTCCAAATTAATCTACAATGTCAGGTACTATACGTGTGCAGAGTTTAAAGCTGTTGGTTTGCATACTTTCTGATATATTGGTATTAGAATAAAACATAGCGAGAGCATTTATTAACAGTTCGCAGCTCTGCTGACTCTCAAGAATACGCATAGTCATACACAAAGCATATATGAAATTTGGTTGAAATCCAATTGGCAGTATAGAAGATACATGCATTTAAATGTTGGGCCTATCAGCAGACTTAGAATCATGTTGACAACGCTGTCATATATGGGCTCCTGAAAATTAATCTGGTATATCATTGTCTGTGTGTGTGCCAATTTTGGAAGAGCTCGCATGCATAACTTCTGAGATATCCATCAAAGAGCTCAAATTTCAATTGAGATTTTTCAGCAGTTGGTAGCACTGATGTCATTTTCAAATATGGCCGTGAGATATTAAGGTATAGATCTTTACTCATACCAAATGTGGTTTTGATAGCTGCAGCCGTTTAGAAGTTGATATCACACACACACAGCCAGACAGAAGGACAGACAGACACACATTTTACCGGATCGATCTCATACAGTAAGTCTACTTTTTCCTCATTTTTATAAAGTGTGAAAAGTAGGCTAATAAAATTAGAGCATGCACTTGATTTTTTTTAGCCTATTTTCAATTTTGAAAAAATAGGCTTATGAGATCACCTTTTGTCCGTGTGTGTGTGCGTGTGTGTGTGTGTGTGATTCGTGTGTGTGTCCCCCCCTAATAAAATCTAAACGGCTGGAGCGATTTCAATGAAACTCGGTAAGTGCATAGCACTATTCCGGGTGACCTCGACCGTGCCCTTCAAATTTTGTTACGACTCACCAATCCAACATGGCGGCTGTGCGAAATATTTCACCAGCATTCAATATCTCCGAAACGATTACCGATATTACCCTGCCATCATGTATGGTGATAAAGGGAACTACTATAAGTTCACTTATGTGATCTTTGAAAACCTGGTAACTACAAAACCAACATGGCGGCCAAGCGAAGTTGCGAAGTTTAAATAGACGTTTCTCGCGATTTATCCAACCAAACGCAATGAAACTTGGTACAGTATATGTTTATATACATTGTAATGCACCGACACATAACTTCGTTCATTTGTTTACATAACCACAAGATGGCGGATGTGCGAAATATTTCACCGGCATTCTGTATCTCTGAAACTATTAGCGGTATCTCCCTGAAGTTTTGTACGGAGATAAAGGGCACTACTGGAAGTCCATTTATACGACTTTAAAAATCCGGTTATATACAAAACAAACATGGCGGCCAAGCGAATTAGAAAATTTGAAATAGACCTTTCTCGCGATTTAATGCTCCAAACGCACTGAAATCTGGTACAGGAAATATTTATACGCATTTTAATGCACTGGTATCTAATTTAGTTCAATTGTTTACATAACCTCAAGATGGCGGCTGTGCGAATTTTAAAATTAAGTTTTTATTTCTTGTGATGTAGTCATGCGATCGAAGTGAAAGTTTGAATAATGAACCTACCCAATAATTTTCCTATAATGGTACATGACTCTATGGCCTATACATTTAACAATCCAACATGGCGACCATCCGAAATATATAGACGGCTCTCAATATCTACGAATCTATTGTAGCAATCAAACTGAATTTTTTATTGTTTATAGGGGCTATGAACTCTAGTTCACTTATAGGACTTTAAATAACCTGGTGATCACAAATCCAACATGGCGGCGACGCGAAATATAAATAATCACATGGACGTTTATCGCAATTTAACCATCCGAGAGCAGTGAAACTTGGTACAGTAAATCCTTATACGAATGGTATTCCACTAGCATCTAATTTATTTCAATTGTTTCCATAACCTAAAGATGGCAGCTGTGCGAAATTTTAAAATCTCCTTGTAACTTCTAGTGTCCTAATTATGCGATTGAAGTTTGAATACTACACGTACACAATAATCTGCATGTAACAGTACATAACTCTAGGACCTACATATATAAAATCCAACATGGCGACCATCCGAATTATTTAGTCGGTTCTCAATATCTACGAATCTATTACAGCAATCAAACTGAAATTGTGTATGTTGATAGTTGCAATAAGTGGGCTATATGAAAATAGGCTGTATAGTTCTTCACGGAACTACTTGTTTTATGTACAGTAGATTGTTACTTAAGTCAGCGGAGCCGTTGGTCGTACGGTATCACCTGCCAACACCTCATACATAATATTCACAAACCCTCATATAGTACATTATGCAACGAGCCTATAATGGTAATAATTAAGACACGAGTATGTTTGTAAAACGAGCGGAGCGAGTTTTAGAATTAACATTTCTTCTTCTTCTTCTCCTTCTCCTCCTCCTCCTTCTTCTTCTTCTTCTTCTTATGATTAATCCCACTTATGTGGGGTCGCTGATGCGGATATTCCTCCTCCACGTTGCTCTATCCCGGACCATTTCCTCCACCATTACAGGCGAGTTGCATACGACTGTTTATGTTCGACGATAATTATAACTATTTTATGTTCGAACATGAAATATTCATAAATATCTGTCGAGATTTCGCCAGTTTTATGTACTGAACAGAGCGCATGGGACGCAGAGAATACCTTATATTTGACCATGGCCTCCTCAAATACCCCACTATGAGACTAGCCGCGCAGTGAAATTTAAAATAGGAGGCCGTGGAATTCAGCGCACGTGCGATGCTATCCTTACCTAATTGGTCACACAACTGTATCTTGAGCTCTGATTGGTGGGAGAAACTGTTTGAAATTGAAAAAATAGTGTTATAACGACCCTCATTATGATACAGTTTTCTGACATATAATATTTACATTTCGACAGCGTCGTACATAAAAAATTAAACGAAAGCATATTCTGAAAATAACGGACGGGTTAAAATATAACACATGTGAGGAGGAATTAAAACTAAAAAATTCAGCTTTGTATGTTGAAAAGGTAGCCTACTAAAGAAACGCAAATGTTATATATTATGGAAAAATATTTTAGCGAGAAATTGTAATCCAAGATTTTTATGAGATCTACACGGGGTCAAAAATTGTTGTGTGTCTGTCTGTGTGTGTGTGTGTGTGTGTGTGTGTGAGTGTGTGTACTCTGAATGTCTGCCCCCCCCCCTATCACTTCGAACACGGTGAAACCGAATTGAACGAAATTTGGTACAGAGGTAAAACTAGCAAAGGGCACGTCAGAGTCATGTTTTATATCGTCGCCATCTTGACGGAAACGTAATGGCGGCCACTCAAATGTTCTAAGCTTAAATCAAATTACGACTAAACTAATCATCCGATCTCTACCAAATTTTGCAACAAATATACCTTTATGTATGAAACATCTTTTGACCAAACTACTAAGACATCAGACCAATACTTTGCGCATGGCGGCCATGTATGTGTGAAAATCGATTCCCCCTACCTATTCAAACACGGCGAAACCGAATTGAACAAAATTTGGTACAGAGGTAGCACTAGCAAAGGACACCTCAGTGTCATGTTTTATATCGCCGCCATCTTGACGAAAACGTAATGGCGGCCACCCAAAATGTTTAGCTTAAATCAAATTACGATCAACCTAATCATCTGATCTCTACCAAATTTTGCAACGTTATACCTTTATGTATGAAGAATCTTTTGACCACACTACAAGGTCATCAGCCCAATACTTTTCGGATGGCGGCCATGTATGTGTGCAAATCGATTCCCCCTTATCTATTCAAACTCGGTGAAACCGAATTGAACAAAATTTGCCACAGGGCATCTCAGTGTCATGTTTTATATTGCCGCCATCTTGATGGAAACGTAATGGCGGCCACCCAATAATCTGATCTCTACCAAATTTTGCAACAACATGCCTTTATGTGGGAGGCATATTTTGATCAAACTACAATATCATCAGCCCAAAAGTTTGCAGATGGTGGCCATGTAGCCTATGTGTGCAACTCGATTCCCCCTCTCGATTAAATCACGGTGAAACCGAATTGAACGAATTTGGTACAGAGGTAGCACTAGCAAAGGGCACATCAGTGTCATGTTTTATATCGCCGCCATATTGACGGAAACGGAATGTTGGCCACCCAAATGTTGAAAGCTTAAATCAAATTATCATTTGATCGCTACCAAATTTTGCAACAACATACCTATTAGTGGGAAGCATCTTTTGACTGAACTACAAGGTCATCAGTCCAATAGTTTGCAGATAGCGGCCATGTATGTGTGCTAATCGATTCACCATATCAATTCAAACACGGTGAAACCGAATTGAATGACATTTTTTGCAGAGGTAGCACTACCAAAGGGCACCCCTTATTCATGTTTAATATCGCTATAGCGCGTTGTATTGCAACAAGCTACTACAACCAACATTCAATTATACTCCTTGAAAAGGACAAAAGAGTTATAACAATACCCATGCACTTAGGAGAAAGTAGGCCATATTATGTTCTTTACTGAACAACTTGTTAGAACATGCCATTAGCATAGGATTCCTTTTCTTCTAATTAGAGCACTATCATCCATTTTTCTGCTGTTCCATTGCTTCTAATGCAGCCTCTCTTGATTTCTATTTTGTATCGCCTAATAGAAATAAAATAAGAAATGTACTTTGGTGGGTTTGCATTAGGACGCCCGATTGTGGGAAAGTGTAAGGGAAGTGGCCTCAGAAATGAGATATGAAGAAAGAAAAAAAGTCAGTAAGTTATATTAGGATGACGCAGAAACTAAATTTTGAAAATGTTCAAGATTCTGGGTATTCCAGAGCCCCTTTAGAGGGCAATGCTCTCCTCCATTTTTTCTGTCACAGGGTGTTTCTTCCATTACTTTGATGACGAGGACATGACCTGGATGTTGTCGCCATTATCTACGTTCCTTGCCTTTATGAACCCTTTAATGGCAGGTAATGCAAGGAAGGAAGCTGGTAGTTTTACGTGACCGCTAATCACGTGATCATGGTCAGGGGACCTCCTTTTTTACGGGTAATCCGAACCATAGGACGTGATATTTCACTTTGAAAATCTCACATGCATCCGCCTTGGTGAGAGTCAGGCAGCTTGACCAATGCACAACCACGCCCCTAACGGGTAATGCCAACCAGTACTTCTTAAGGGTAGCATTCTCTGTTGTATTTGATAGTTTTTGTTCACAAAGTTGTTAGAAATAATCAGTTTCAAAACTTTATTTCAGGGAAATTAAGCGGCGGTCGTGATTGAAATTTCACTCCGTGCTGAGGTTCTATTAAAGAGGAGAAGCACAAATCAAATGCTGTATACCGAGCGAGTGTTAATTTCACTTACTTGTGTGAAACGAACAGTGAAATTAATTTCCACTCAGTCTGTTAGAATTGGATATCTGCCATACAGCGTTCGTTATATGAATCTCCCCACTCACCATCGCCCCACCCAACTTTTGTTCACAACAGAGGAAATAGAAACAGCGCTTGGCTTTGGACATATTTCAACATTTTGTGGTTCCTATAACAGCAAAACTTTCCGTGAGGCTTGGACTCGACATTACCTACTATAATACCTTCACAATACACACCGTAGTACAATTGAGTCGTCCAGTTGCGAAACTCGTTTAATCCACTTGTGAAAAAGGATCATGTCGTAAAATTATTTATGTTCGACCCTCACTATTATGTGCCAGAAAACTGTATCATAATGATGGTCATTATAACACCGTTTTTCATTACGATACAGTTTCTCCAGCCAATCAGAGCTCGTTCATTGACCAATTAGGTAACAATACCTTCGCGCATGCGCTCAAAATCAAACATGTCAGACATAAACACAACATCGAACGATAATAAATTACCGACATGGAATACGCACCGTCCATATGTTCGCGTAAATAAACTGGCGAATATGAGACAAGAAATAGCACTGTACCTTGAAAATGAAAATCCACAGCCTGCTTCCAGTCTCCGACCGGGTCAGGAATGGAATGAATGAAGCCCCCATCTAGCGGCGAGGATATGAAATGTGCCGGCTGCCGAAGCCTGACGCACTCCTCTGGGGCAATGATTAAATGAATGACAGATGAAATGAAATGATAGTGGAGAGTGTTGCTGGAATGAAATTGTGACAGGGAAAACCGGAGTACCCGGAGAAAAACCTGTCTGCCTCCGTTTTGTCCAGCACAGATCTCACATGGAGTGACGGGGATTTGAACCACAGACCCAGAGGTGAGAGGCCGGCGTGCTGCCGCCTAAGCCACGGAGGCTATCCACTGTACCTTAATATCCCCAAAACCAATTTCTACACAGCGAGTGGTTTTGACACGATTTCAGTGACGGTTTTACTGAATACTGGTGCACAATCTGCACAAGGCCATGTAGGGTAAGTGTACCATTAATCGGCACCTTAAGACGAACCACGTTACATCATCATGTGTAAAGTCTTTAATATCTACAATACTGGTTGCAACTTACGTTGATATGGCACATAAATACCTTTGTATTCGAAAGGATATATTCAAGTGCTTGCAAGTACAATCCGTTAATTTCAAAGTAATTTAATTTACGAGTTGCACCCTGTGTACCTATGATCGGCAGCGCAAGAAACGCTGAGACCCGGTTATCGACACTCAAGTATACCATTAATCGCCAGTGGCAACTAAAATGCTGTTAAGTCAGGACAGATTTTATTTCTACCTTAATAATACAAAATTTCACCCTAAAATTGAAACAGTATGTTTATTATGGAAGCACCATTAAATAACACGCACAAGGACACATTTCATTACAACACAGATTTGTGGTCATAAGTACAGTAAGCCTATCAAAACAATGTTTACCTTTGTCATAATATTATAATTATGCGTACGTTTCGTCCATAAGAAACACTGACACTGAAAGGTTTATTCATTTACACAACTGTGGCATGTGAATGTCATGGGAGCCCCTTTTTCTATTCATTCTGCAGCACTCTTCCTGAAATTTTGTCTTCTTCACATATTTCGCAATACCATTAATCCTCTGCAACATCCGAAGGTTTTTCCCTACTCCTTCTCTTCTGAACGTTATTTTGATGTACAGCTTCCTTATCGTTTGCTTCCTGAACCTTTTTATTACGAGTTGATGTTTTAGGCAAAGTTTTCTTTTCCTCTCCTTGTTCTTCCTTTTTTGATTTTGCTTGCTCCCTTTTCTTTCTACCTTCCTCTAGTTCAGTTTGTTTTTTTAATTTTTTCATCTTCCTTCTTTAGATAGTATCTCATTCATTGTACAGATGTTGCTACTACTGGTATCTTCTCCTTCTTTCTCTTCTTCAGAACTGGCTGATCTCTTGGCCAGAAAAGTATGCTTTTAAAATTAGACATAACTACCTGAGACGTGGAAGGTGGAGTAGACAGGTGTTTAGAACCCAACTCATTGAAATTTCTGGTGTTGCACTTATCGAGTGTTTGATCCGACGCTGTCTCCTGATTTGAACATGTAGGTCTATCGTCTATCAAATTGTCCGCTTGAGAATTATGATTCAATGTATCTCCAGAAACTTGAGTTGCACTGGTTGCAGATTCTGAAACTATCCCATTGCTATGATTTAAAAAACGAGAAAAAGGGATAAATCTACTTTCTGACGTGGATGCATGACACTTGGATTCTTCACGATTTGTTACAGAGGGATCGATTCATCCTTTAACAGAATTAAACTCTGGAAGCAAGCACTTCTTTGACATTCGAAGTGGTAAATCTCTGTTGAAGTTATCCGATTGTTCATGCAGTCCCCTATCTAAATCGGATATGTTCCCAGATAATTCTTCAATAGTCCCTCCTGAGTATGAAGTATTCACACACTCACTTGGATGGGAAATCTCATTTGGAGTGTTAGTTAGGGCTCCTTCAAATTCACTGAAATCGTGATTTTCTAAATACATTGAATGATCGGCACATGAATGTCCTAGTGTTCGGCATTTCTTTTATCAAGCTATAAATAGAAACTGAGTGAAGAATGTATATGCCGATTACTAGTTCAACTGTTCTCAGTGTATTTCTTTTTGATATTTCAAACGGAGGGTTATGATGCGGGAATTATATATTAAGAAAAGGTGTACTTCCTGGAAGCCTCAGTTGCACTAGTTATCGGCACACCTGCCGATAACCGGTACGGCTGTGATTTTCTTTGAACTAGTATTCGGCACGGACCGAAAATATAATATAAATAATTAAAATCATGTTCTATGTGTTCTGACTCATGCAACACATAGTTTCGCAACATAATAATTCAAAGTTCAACGGTACTTACATTGCAAAACACGCCGATGTTACGAACACTGAAGTCCTACTCCTTAACAAGCACGTTAGGCAACGACAGTGACATCAGCCGAGTTCACTTTAACTGGCAACGTTGCAGAACACCTTCGACACAAGCGCCTCTAGTGGAGTTTGAATGAATCATGTGTACCTAAAGTTTGTGAAAACCCCAGCAGATGGCAAACCTATTCAGTTAAAGCCTTGATATAGGCATTTAATCGCCAAAGTGCCGATCACTCGGTCAGTGCCGATTAATGGTACATCCACCCTAGTTGGTCTTGATCTGAACATATGGAATTGAAGCACACAGAGCGCATGCGTCGGTTGTCCAGAGAGCTTGGAAAAACAGATATACTACCCACCGCAGCACCCGATCACAACATTCTAGTGACTGAACAGATATTTATGAATATTTATGTTAGAACATATAATAAAGTTATAATTATCGTCGAAAATAAACAGTCGTATGCAACTCGCCTATAATGGTAGGGGAGAGTCCTCTAGCCCCGGACACTTTACTTTTTTTGCCAATACTGCTGAAATTTTTGAATTTAAAAATCAAGTAAAACATGTGTGACATCCTTCATGTAACATAAGACAATATTCTTGATAGCATAATTTTCAACAGTGGCAGGATTATTGAGAATTTAAATAATCGTACTTGTGGCTTTTTTCCCCTTTTATTAAGACTGGCCTGTAATACCGGACAGTTTAGAACTTTTTCGGATTGTTATTTGAATACTGTAAATCCTATGCATATCTATGATCTTATCAAAGGATGTGGTAGTTGACATGATAGTGTCTTATAGGAGCTTCATACTTGAAAATCGAATGTCTGCTGTCCCTACTTGAATTAAAAACAGGTAACACACACTAACACAGCCAATTAACACCGGTTAACAGACAGATTCTACACACACCCAAAGTACACGGGACTACATGCCGCGTTGTCGCAGCCCCTAAACTGAGGAACCATCCAACCAAATATGAACCATGAAAGTCTCGTCTAAGTAAGTAAATATAAATATAAATGAATAAATCGATAAATAAAGTCAATCTCTGAAATCCCCTGTAACGTTTGGACGCTAGTGTATACAGTAGTTTAACAGAACAGGTAGGCTATATTGTAATTGAGTTGTCCAGTTACAAAACTCGTTTAATCCACTTGTGAATAAGAATCATTTTCATGAGAAACGTTTATCTGGACTTCGCCTCGTGTATCTCTTGTGTTTGTTATTTTCTACTTTATACTTTTTGCTTTGTGTTTTTGGTTTTTGGTTTTGTGTTAGCTTTGTGCTTTTGCTTTTGAATTTTACTTTTTGCTTTTCTTTCTTGGTTTTGGTTTTGTGTTCGTTTTCTGCTTTTTTGGATTTTACTTTTTGCTTTGTGTTTCTTTTTGTTTTTTTTTTGTTTACTGATTTTGCTTTTGTTTTTGAATTTTGCTTTTTGCTTCGTGTTTTTTGTTTTTGGTTTTATGTTTGTTTTCTGGAAAATCAAAATAAAACATAACAAAATAAAATAAAACAAAATAAAAAATAAAAACGAAACAAAATAAACAAACCAGAATAAAAACAAATAAATATAAAACAAAACAAAAATTAAATAAAACAATTTAAAACAAAATAAAGCGAAATAAAATAAAATAAAACTAAACAAAACAAAATAAAACAAAATAAAATAAAATAAAGTAAAATAATATAAACTACCGTAATTAAATAATAGTACATTATGCAACGAGCCTATAATGGCTATAATTAAGACACAAGTATTTTTATAAAACGAGCGTATGCGAGTTTTATAATTTCCATACGAGTGTCTTAATTACCATTATAGGCGAGTTGCATACGACAGTTTATGTTCGACGATAATTATAATTTTTATTATATGTTTTAACATAAATATTCATAAATATCTGTTCAGTCACTAAAATTTTGTGATCGGGTGCTGCGCTGGATAGTATATCTCTGTTTTCCAAGCTCTCTGGTCGACCGACGCATGCGCTCTGTGAGCTTTAATGCCATATGTTCAGATTGTGCACCAGTATTCAGTAAAACTGTCACCGAAGTCGATTGAAAACAACCCGCTGTGTAAAAATTGGATTTGAGGATATTATGGTACAGTGCTATTTCTTGTCTCATATTCACCAGTTTTTTTACGCGAACATATGGACGGTGCACTTTCGGTATTTTATATAGACATGTTGGATTTTGAGCGCAGGCGCGAACGTATCCGTATCTAATTGGTCAACTGTTTCTTGAGCTGTGATTGGTGGGAGAAACTGTTTCATAATGAAAAATAGTGTTATAATGACCATCATTATGATACAGTTTCCAGACATATAATAGTCAGGGTCGAACATAATAGTACATTATGCAACGAGCCTATAATGGCTATAATTAAGACACGAGTATTTTTATAAAACGAGCGTATGCGAGTTTTATAATTTCCATACGAGTGTCTTAATTAGGGGGAAGTCCTGTAGCACCGGACGGCATGTAGTACCGGACACACTATAGTTCACGAAAATCTCGCTAGATGTCAGCATCATGTAGAGTGCATTTTAAAGGTTTCTTCCAGTGTACGTCAGCGCAAGCAGTGTGAGTTTGTCACTCAAGCAGTAACCACGCTACGTGGTATTTTCTGATTTCCTGTGTTCATTCATGTGTCTCAAGTAAGATTTGGAAGAGCATTGTACTGAACTAGGTAAGTGAATTGTTACTGTACTGAGAGTAGTTGTTTAATGTGGTCTTAATAACATGTTCACAAAGTATTAATTGAAAATGAAACGTATTTAGTTAATGGCAGGTGTTTCTTTAGATGCATGCTTGTCCTGTAAGACCGGACAGTACTATGTCCTGTACCATCGGACACGTAATTAGCTGTCATATTATTATTTGCAGGTTGAATCGCAAATAAAAACATGCCAAAAGACGACAAAAATGGGAAGAGGAGGGGAACGTGGTCCAAAGACGGTATGAAACTGGCAGTGAACAGAGTGCTTGCTAATAATTTGAGTCTTAGGGAAGCTGCAAGTAGTTTTAGTGTTCCAAAGAGCACTTTGCAGGACAGACTAATAAAAATAAAGAGTGGAGGAGAAATACAAATTACGCCGAAATTAGGGCGCTTCGTGAGAACATTTGCAGACAATTTTGAAGAACAAATTAGTCGCCCATATCAAGCTGTTAGATGGCATGCTCATGCCCCTTACCAGAAAAGAGTTCCTGAAACTTGCTTATGATTTAGCTGCAACTTTAAAGCTGCCTCATCGGTTCAATAAGGACAACAACATTGCAGGGAAACTTTTGCTACCAAACGCGACCGTCAACGACCAACTAGTTCTGAACTTTGTTGCTAGATGCAAACGCAGTTGGCTCCTGGCGACGAACGTTGGAACCTAAGAGTGTTAATGAAATTTAACCTATAATTTAGCTACACACAAGTGTAATTAGTAGATGGAAATCTATGCCATGGGACCTCCAGCTTTACTTCCCCTCTGAAGGAAGGCATACTGAGGGATTTTTAACGCTCTTAAAAGAATCCGACGACTTCGGTCGGGTTTGAACCCGTGACCATGGGCATAGAAGCTCAGCATGCTACCAACTTCGCCACCGAAGCCACTCTGGTTCATATTTCTAGGCAGTTTGTAATATTTTAGTTTTTATGCTGGTACTTGCGTTTGTATATATTCATACTCCTTAAAAAACACATGTACAAGGCTGACTTCCTTTTATTTCGTTCCGTCCGCCTCATTGCGTAGTGGCTAGCATTCTCGGGTGTCATTGCGGGTGCCCGGGTTGATTCCTGGCTCTGTCATGAAATGTAATTCTGGTGTGAGGGTTGGAAATGGGTATACTCAGCCTCGTGAGGTAAAACTGAGAGGAGACGGGTTCGATTCCTACCTCAGTCATCCTGGAAGTGGTTTTACGTGGTTTCCCACTTCTACTCAAGGCAAATGCCGGGATTGTACCTAACTTAAGGCCACGGTCACTTTCTATCCAAATCCTACCTCAATTCCAAATACACAAGTACAGTCATCACAGCGCCACAGGCATGCTGAGCTTCAATGCCCCAGATCGCGGGTTCAAACCCAGACCAAGTCGTCGGATTTTTAAGAGTATTAAAATCCCTCAGTATGCCTTCCTTCGGAGAGGAAGTAAAGCAGGCGGTCCCATGTCAGAGATTTATGGTATGTTAATGAACCTTCCACTAATTACACTTGCGTGATGCTAAATTACAGGTTAAATTTGATTAACACTCTTAAGTTCCAACGTTCGTCGCCAGGAGCCAACTGCGGTGGCATCTAGTGACCAAGCTCAGAACTAGTAGTCGTTGACGGTGGCATTTAGCGGCAAAAGTAGGAACTACTTGAATATTCAATGTCTGCAGTCCTTATTTGAATTAGAAACATATAACACACACTAATATAACCATCAGAATTAACACCGATTATCAGACAGATTCTACACATACCCAAAGTACACGGGGCTACATGACCACGTTGTCGCAGCCCCTAAACTGAGGAACCAACCAACACAGTGCCACAGGCTATCATATAAATTCTACACACACCCAAGTACACGGGATACATGACCACGATGTTGCAAAGCCCCTAAATAGTCAGCAACATCAACATCTTTATTTCATTCCTTAGTTTGTTTGTTTGTTTGTTTGTTTGTTTATTTATCCATTTCCTTACTTATTCATTTATTTATTGATTTAAGTATCTACAGTATTTGTTTATTTATTTACTTACTTATTTACTTATTTGTTTGTTTATGTATTGAAACCTTGATGCCGGTTTGAAGGGTGTGGTATAGAGTAGAGTAAATATTTTCATTAACACGCGTGCGGAAATTTACCAACTGGGAGATATTATAATTAGTTTCATTATTCCGCACTGCCGCACACTGTTGATTACCTTACATGAAATGTTTACAATGCTCACCGTCCACCATACTGCATGCGAACACTTCCAAAGAAAACGTAACATTGTACGATCAACTCCTGAAATTGAAATATTGGAAGCCATTTTTCAGAGTTGCCTAAATAATGTATTAGTAGAAGCTTTTCAGTCGGTCAACACAAATGTGACCAAATAGATTGGGTGAGGAATTAGTGATTTGAATCTTCTATTGAAACTAAAAATGTAAAAGTGTGACAGACTGTAAAAATGATATACGATTAAATGTATATCAATGTTTAATATCTCATGTAGAGAATAAATGAGTAGTGGGGTATATAAACATCAATTAAGAAATTGCAGTTGAGGATACATTGGTCTCTCAAGTATCTTAATAGGCAAAGTAATGTATTAAAATTTGTATAAGCGAGTCTAGCTGCAGTTCGTGTAATCAACGAGATGGTTTCACTTGAGCATTATTGAAAAAAATAATTTAACACCTAAAACGGATTGAATTAACGAGCAAGGCAGGCTATGAAAAATAAAGAGAAACCAATGATAAAGGGGTAAATGTCAAATAGGAACGTTGTACTTTGTACCACTTACTCAATATCCCAAGGCGTAATTTAGGTGGTATTATAAGAGCCCAAATCACGTTCAAAATAAGGCAGCTTGATATATGGACGATCCGTTCTACGAGTGACGAACGATAGAGATTATTCTATAATGGTTCAGAAGGTCCTGATAAAAAAGGAGAAAATAGAAAACAAGATGTTTAGTAAAGAACATATAACCTACTTTTATTAGGGGAAGATGACCGCGTAGTTCCGCCCCTTAAAACAACAATAACTAACCAACTATAGCCTACTTTCTCCTAAATGCATGGGTATAGTTATAATTCTTTGTCCTTTTCAAGGAGTATAATTGAATGATTGTTGTAGTAGCTTGTTGAAATATAATGTGCTATACGGGTGTTATACGTTGATTAACTGAATCCTCACCTGAATGATATATATACACAGACTAATACAGCCATCACAGTAACACAGGCTATCAGAAAAATTCAACATCACCGAAGTACACGGGGCTTAATGACATTGATGTCCATGCATCTCAAATGAAACAACAACAGCTTCCTACCCAAATCCTTCGTCATATATACTACCCTACTAGCGAATTGTTACCGCTGGCGCGGAAATCGGAACTAACACGCTCCACCCAGCCACACGCCTGCGATAGGCGTGCAGTTGTCGCCAGCGAAACCTCATCACGTGTCATTTGTGTGCATGATTCATGCTGTGTAGTGCGCTATGCGCTGTGTTCTCATTGTAAGACTGTACGTGAGTCCCCCTCTTGCTCCGCAAGCCACTCGCTGCCTCGATAATGAGGCGAGGTGACGTAATGTATACACAACAGCTGCGCTCTCCGTCTAGCGGTAACAAATCCCTGGTAGGGTAGCAAGTACACACACTTGTAAGCCTACATACATCACAGTGACATAGGTTATCAGACAACTTCTACACACACCCAAGTACATGGGGCTACAATATCATGATGCCGCAAAACCCCCAAAGAATCAACAACAAAAGCAACAACAATAGACTCTACCGGGGATCAAGGACAACGAATTTTATGTGGTGTTATAAGTAGGCCTATATGTATGATATTTTCGATTGCAAATACTATATATCCTTAACATTATAATGTGTGAGTAGTTATAAATCGATATATATAAAAAATCAAGTTAAAATACTTGAGCCTGATTGGATTTGACCCACGAACCTACATGCTATGTATCTGAGACGCTACCACTACGCTACACATGCCCAATGCAAACACGGCGTTAACAACAGCTTTAGTATAACTGCCTAGAATATTTTGTCTTGCAATGAACGATTTCATTAGCGTTTTAAGCCGTTTTTAGCCTATTTTCATTTACGACAAAAAAATAGGCTTATGAGATCACCTTTTGTCCGTGTGTTTGACTGTGTATGCGTGTGATGGTGTGTGCCCCCCCCCCCCTGATAACATCTATACGGCTGGAGCCATTTCAATGAAAATCAGTAAGTTCATAGCACTATTCCGGACGACCCCGACCGTGCCCTTCAAATTTTGTTACGTCTCACCAATCCAACATGGCGGCTGTGCGAATTATTTCACCAGCATTCAATATCACCGAAACTATTACCGATATCACCCTGAAATATTTTACGGTGATATAGGGAACTACTAGAAGTTCGCCTATGTGACTTTTGAAAACCCGGTAACTACAAAACCAACATGGCGGCCATGCGAAGTTGTGACTTTAAATAGACGTTTCTCGCGATTTAACCAACCAAACGCAATACAACTTGGTACAGTGTATGTTTATACACATTGTAATGCACTGACATCTAAATTTGTTCAATTGTTTACAAAACCTCAAGATGGCGGCTATTGCGAAATATTTAACCGGCATTCTATATCTCTGAAACTATTAGCGGTGTCACCTTGAAATTTTGTACGGAGATAAAAAACACTACTGGAAGTTCATCTATAAGACTTTCAAATACCGGTTTACTACAAAACGTATATGGCGGCCAAGCGAATTTGAAAATTTCAAATAGATCTTTCTCGCGATTTAATGATCCCAACGCAATGAAACCTGGTACAGGAAATGTTTATACACATTGTAATGCACTGGTATAAATTTAGTTCAATTGCTTACCTAACCTCAAGATGGCGGCTGTGTGAATTTTAAAATTAAGTATTTATTTCTTGTGTCGTAATCATGCGATCGAAGTGAAAGTTTGAATAATGAACCTACGCAATTTTCCTTTAATGGTACATGGCTCTATGGACTATACATATAACAATCCAACATGGCGACCATCCGAAATATTTAGATGGATCTCAATATCTACGAATATATTACAGCAATCAAACTGAACTTTTTAATGTTCATAGGGACTATTAACATAAGTTCATCTATAGGACTTTCAATAACCTGGTGATCACAAATCCAACATGGCGGCAACGCGAATTATAAATATTCACATGGTCGTTTCTCGCAATTTAACCATCCGAGTGCAGTGACACTTGGTACAGTAAATCCTGATACAAATGTTAATCCACTGACATCAAATTTTTTTCAATTGTTTCCATAACCACAAGTTGGCAGCTGTGCGAAATTTTAAAATCTCGTTTTTACTTCTTGTGTCCTAATCATGCGATTGAAGTTTGAATACTACACGTACACAATAATGTTCATGTAACAGTACATAACTCTAAGACCTACATACATAAAATTCCAACATGGCGACCATCCGCAATATTTAGTCGGTTCTCAATATCTACGAATCTAATACAGCAATCAAACTGAAATTTTGTATGTTGATAGTGGCAGTTAACATAAATAGTATATATGAAAATAGGCTGTATATTTCTTCACGGAACTACTTGTTATAAACCATTTGATACTAAATATGTATTGTTCTGTTCAGTACATTCCTAAAAGGATATAAACTTACCAAGTTACGGAAATTTGGACTTGCGAGCAAACAATAGCCTGCATTTTGACCCAACGGGACGGCACGGACAAGCACGATATGGCACCGTCAACCTGAACTGTCAGTCATTACTACGGTTACATATCCTATTTTAAAATGCTAATATCGTACCGATCATCTTCTTGAGGGCAGTTTAAACCACCCTATGTACGATGAGCGTATTTGGTGAGGCCAGGCCATGTTGAACCGTAAGCTACCGTTAGGTTATAATACTTGCATGATTCATACACCCGCCATATTGAAACTATTTGGCTGATGACCTTGTAGTTTGGGCAAAAGACGCTTCTCACATAAGGTATATTGTTGCAAAATTTGGTACAGATCGGATGATTAGGTTAGTCGTAATTTGATTTAAGCTCAGAACATTTGGGTGGGCGCCATTTATTTTTCGTTATGCTAGCGGCGATTTGCAACGTGACACTAAGTTATCCATTGCTAGTGCTACCTCTGTACCAAATTTCGTTCAATTCAGTTTCACCGTGTTTGAATTGATAGGGGAATCGATTTTCACACATACATGGCCGTCATCTGCAAACTAATGGGCTGATGACCTTGTAGTTCAGTCAAACGACGCTCGCCATACAAGTATATGTTGTTACAAAATTTGGCAAAGATCGATTTGGTTTCGTCGTGTCTGAATTGATATGGGGTATCGATTTGCACACATACACGGCCGCTATCTTCAAACTATTTGGCTGATGGTCTTGTAGTTTGAGAAAAGTACGATTCCTTCATGAAGGTATATTGTTGCAAAAATGTGGTAGAGATCAGATGATTAGGTTACCATAGTCTTAATTTGATTCAAGCATTGGAAATTTAGGTGGCCGCCATTCCGTTTCAGTCAAGATGGCGGCGATAACTTTTGGCCCGTGTTGATCTCATAAGTCTAGTTTTATTTTTTGCAAAAATAGAAATTAGACTAAAAACCACACACACCCACTCTCTATACTGTAGTTCAAACTACAGCGTTAGCAACCAACCAGTATACACGATGGGAATAGAAACACCAGTCCACGGTGGGAAGTGAAGTGACGTGCACATCAGTACAGGAACAACTGAAAATCAGCTAAGTCTACAAAATCACATTGTCAACTCAGTTATATTTACGCTGTTAACCCAACTAACCATTTACAAACGCTGATCAAATAAATTAGAATTTTTAAAAGTGCCCGTTAATGACGAAACAGCCTAAAATGCATTTGCATTAATAGCTCGCTACGGTAGAGGTTAACAATTTAAATGAGTAACACACTAACAAAAAGAAACGCAACATAACGCATTGATAATATACTAATGGGATAAAAATATAATTGGTTAAAAATTTGACCAGTTACGAAGTTCAATTGAAATTTTCTCCAGGATAATAAATGTAAATAAGTGTACATTAACTAGTGAACCAAAATTAAGCCTAAGTGAATAGGATCTGATGATGTTCGCTCGATGAACGAAACTATTCATCCAATTTTGCCTCTCATTTATGTGTGAAGTGTTTTATTAAGTGTGTACATAATTCATATAATTTATTTCAGGCACTAGAAAATTAATTGTATTCCTCGCGTTAACTGACTGAAAGAGCTTCCACTAATACAGTAGATTATAACAACTCCTCATCAATAATGCAGTCCATTTTAGCTGTAGCCTTCTTCAGACTTAACACTGGCCACGACTGCCTTGCAGCTCATCTGAAACGAATCAACATCCTGAGATCTGAAGAATGCACACTTTGTCACGAACCTGGAAGTAAAATGGATAAGGGGCACCTGCTACATTGCAACAAACTTGATGTGACTGCTAGAACTTCTGGAAACCTCACACAACTCTAGTGGAACGCAAGAAAGCTGATGGATTGGAATCCGGGCTAGCCATAGGAAACAACAACAACAACAACAACAACATATTTCGTTGATAACACGAACTGCAGTTATACTCCCACATGCTGTATAAATTGTATGGAATTACTTTGTCAATTACGACACTTGGGAGACCAATGTTTCCTCAGTTTTAATTTCCTGGATTCCACTCCACTACATGAGCAATACAACCATGATATACACATACTGTATTTTCGTGTATTTATGGTCTGTCATACCTTTATCCTTTTAATTTAAATTCAAAAAAATAAGGACAATAATACACCCTCTGTCGGAAAAGTTCGGTGAATGGACTATATTACGAACAGATTGTTGGCTTACCTGAAACAGCCGTTACTGTCCTTCGAAGTAATCCCCGTGAATGGTTATGCAATTCTGAGAACGACTGAACAAGTCCTGGAAACTCCTGGCATAGTCTTCTTTAGGAATAGCCTTCAGTGAGAAGGGTGAATTTATGCAACCCAACGAGCACACCTGTTCGACGGGTGGCAGTGAGAAGGGTAAATGTTTCGTGGAATGGAATGGTCCTGAAAACGATCGTCACGGGGTCCAGAGTCGCCGAAAAGCCCTGAAGGGCCAGAGGTTTTCGGACATTTCGGACATCCAACGTAATGTGACGACCCAACTGAAGGCTATCTCTCAGGAAGACTATGCTAGGACTTGTACAGCCGTTCTAAGAAGTGCATAACCATCCACGGGGATTACTTCGAAGGATAGTAACGGCTGTTTTAGGTAAGCCACCAATCCGTTCGTAATATAGACCCATTCACCGAACTTTTCAGCCAGAGGGTGTACTTAAGGAGGTAACCGATATCAAGGATTGTTTACATTACATTAGCTAGCCAAGTAACTTAGTGAATGTTTCATATAGGATCGTAGGAATTTATCAAGTCACTTTAGGGGCTACAGACATCTTGGTCGTCAAACCCAGGAACTGGAAACAGTGTAGATTTCACTGCGGGGTATTTGGGTGTGTATGGAACCACCTTCATAACCGTTTGTGGCATGGTTTAGATTTGATTGTTTCATTTATGATCGTGCAATGATGTTAATTCATTATAGATACTTTGGATATCTTGGCCATCAGCCCCAGGATATAGGGGAATTCTAGTTCTCACTCCGGAGTACTTGGGTGTGTGGAATCTCCTTCATAACCGTTTGTGGGATGTTTTATATTAGATTATATATCCAGGTAGATTCTTCCACCTCGTGGCGTAGTGGCTAGCGTTCTTGGCTGTCACCTTGGAGGTCCGGGTTCGATTCCTGGCTCTGCTAAGAATTGTAATTCTTGTTTGAAGGCTGCAATGGGGTTCACCCAGCCTCATGGAACAGAACTGAGAAGTGGTGAGTACGGTTCCTACCTGAGCCATGCTAGAAGTGGTTTACCGCGCTGCCCCCCCCCCCCTCCCCCCCGCTTCTATTCCAGGTGAATGTCGGGATTGTACCTAAAAGAAGCCCACAGCCACCTCCTAACCAAAATACTAACCCTAATTCCATATAAACACAGTAGTACAGCCATCTCAATATTACAGGTTATCAGACATATAGACAAACAGACTGGGTACATGACCACGATGAGGCAAAATTCGTAAATGAATCAATCAATAGGATCTTGGAATGTTTTTAATTTATTTTAGGGACTTCAGACATCTTAGTCATCAGCACCATGATCTGGGGGACATCGTGATATTCACTCCGGAGTACATTGTGTACATTCGATCAGCACTAGAATAAGGGAGAAGGTGACCGTTAGGCTTCTTTTCTACATTTCCCTGATAATAATAATAATAATAATAATAATAATAATAATAATAATAATAATATTGCATGGCCTCGGTGGCCGGGTGCAAGCTTGGTTATTTGCGCCCAGAGGGCAGCTTGCATGTCGAATTTCGTCGATCCATGGAACGATATGAAAGTCAAGGAGGTTAGATATCTAAACTCCTTGACACTACAGCCCTTTCTAGTAGAGAATGGAGGAAGATTGTGTTGGCGGAAAATCCCGAGATTAATTTTGCCATTATGAACACGGCCTACTGAATTCAAATGGGTTCTTTAACATGCCAACAACGTATGACATGCATGTCGTGATTTTGCGCCTTAAAAATAAATAAATCACTGACCACGGCCAGGAGCGAACCTGCAAGCTTGGGGTTGATAGTTGATAGTCCGACACGTTAACCACTCACCCACCGTGGCAAGCATTTCCCTGATGAAGAAGTATGAAACAGCGGAAAATGAACTCTAAGATGGCTGATATGGGAGTAGATCTCGCCTATTTTTATACCAGGCTTTGCTTTCCCTCTTTCCACGATTACATTTCTTGGGAGAAACGGAAATGGAAACCGGGATCTTTTGAACAGTTGTTTCAATCCGGGTGGCGATCAACGATTGTATCTGTACTCATCTTATTGTATAGAAGAGGGAATTCGATTCACGGTTATATACTGAGCCTCAGTGACATTTTAAAGTACATTTGAAAGTTATTACGCAATTGAATGGAAAGTTAATCCCCGTTGTAACGATGTGAAGCAATAGAATTCAATTCTAAAACAATTACTTTATGTCCTAGAGGATTATTTTAGGTAAGTGGGAAATATAGCAGGTCAGGAAACAACATGTAAGTCCCTTTATACACGCTCTTTGCCTTTCAGAATATTACATTTATTGGTCGTGCTATGTACTCTTGTAATGGCCAGCCTGGGTGAAATTGAATATCAATATTTGAGACAGGAGATTACATTTAACTTCCAATTCGTCCGTTGACGTAAACGTATTTAATGAATTCCCTGTGTAGGTTGCTGGTAGAGTAAATGAGCGCAGGTGGATTGGATGTACCGTTTACCGAACTCGCATTGCCACTCACTGTTTATTTACTTATTTATAGTGTAGCTAGTATTTTCGCACAATTCTATTTCACTGTAAAGCTTGGGCATTATAGCAGTCCAAAGTTGCATAGAAACACTCTACAAAGGAATTTTAAAAAGCCAGTATTATACAGTGTGTCTTTTATATACATTTGGAGAATGATAGGTCGTGTAGGGGACGGGTATAGAAGTAATTTGAGATGGGGAACTTGGGGTTGGAGTGGCCTCCTTAACCCCTAAAATAAGGCTTGCAAATCAACGTGATTTAAACGCAATAACGGACTTGAACAATTTAATGCTACGAAGTGCACAAAGATCGGTTTAATTTACCGAAGCTTAAAAACCTTACACCTAAAATTACATTTAAAAAATTGCCCAAGCCAGGAATCGAACCCGGGACTACCGGCCTTTCGTACCGCAACGCTATCTACTACGCCATCGTCACATGGTGAAATGAATCTCGCCAAGAGTTAAAGGATTGAGAAAAGTAATAGAGGCTTGGGTCGGTTGCGTAACTTACAAGGTGGAGGGCCTGAATTAACCCTTATTTTAGGGGTTAAGGAGGCCGCTCCGACCCCAAGTTCCCTATCTCAAATTACTTCTATACCCGTCCCCTACACGACCTATCATTCTCCAAAGGTACATAAAATACACCCTGTATACAAAAAGAACAGAAACATTAAAACTTTGTTGCTTGAATTACGATAACAAGATTTTCCGTGAAGGAAAAATAATTTATGTTCTTCCAGATTATGGTGTTCGAAGCCACTTTTCAGTGTTGCCTTAGTAATCGAAATTTACTATTTTCCAGTCAGCCAACACGATTGTACCCAATTGTAAAGGATGGTTCCATAATCGTGAAGAAAATAACAGGATATTATTGATCTCATGCAATTCTTTTTCAGATTATTTATTTGTTATAGCCTACATTTTTTTCCAGAATTTGGGAACCTAACATTACAATTGTGTACAATCGAGACCGACTGGAAAACAATAAATTTTGTTCTTTTAATACTTTTAATTGTATGATTTGATAATTTTTATAGAGAAAAAATAATACTAATTGTGAAGAAAAATAAAAGGTTAATTTACTTCATAATTATAGTCTATTTGCAGGCTGTTCCAAATCGACGGGTTTGAGTATGCGTACACGCGAGTACTCAGCAATGTGTTGCTCGGAGCTCGGTTGGAGAGGGACTGGCGGTGATTGTCAATACGTCACTGGGCGAAGGTCATAATACAAGTCCATGCGCTTCCTGCCAGTCTTGATGTTGTGTTTTTTACCATCACTACATAACTATGTCAAGCCGGGGAGGCCCGTTGCCTAGTTCGTTGGAAGAACAGTTCCTCTTTACCGAAAAGGCAGGACTCCTGCAGTGTCAGGTGTGTCAAAAAGTGCTACATTCAATGAGGAAATGGAACGTAACGTTCACTGAAAAGCTCGTTTGTTTGAGCGGCAGATTCAAAATAGAGATTTAACGTTCCTCACGCGTCTTGTCTCCTGAGACCTCTTTGTACTAGTATCTAAAGAATATCATGAGGCTTCTCCATTCTTTTGGAAAGAGGTTCCAAGACCTTAAGTCAATGCAGATGGAAATAATAGACTTGCAAAATTCTACCTTATTAAAAGACAGATATTACGACACTCAGGATCTGCCACGATGGTATCGTTCACTGCATCAAGAAACCTTTCCCAGCTTGCACGAGAATGCAGCACAACTCATGTGTATGTTTAAACAAACAAACAAACAAACAAGCAAACAAGCAAACAAACAAACAAACAAACAAACAAACAAACAAACAAACAAACAAAGAAACAAACAGACGAGCAAGCAAGCAAAAAAATAATAATTAAATACATAAATAAATACATACATAAATACATAAATACATTGATAAATAGATAAATATATGAAAACCTTAGGTTAATCCATCCGAGAATGCTGGGGACATACCGATGCTTCGACGGAACAACTCCAGATGTCATGTGCATCGTCCAAACCTCCTGGGTTTGACTTGCTTCGAAGGATCTGATCGATGCTTAACGAATAAGAACCAACACTGGCCGATGTGCAGATTCTTTACACAAGTGGAAGAGAGTGCCTTCTCCTGGTTTTGATTGTGGCGCCGAAATACAGATTGTTCGCCATATAGTTAAGGAGTGTCCTCTGATAACCTTTCCTGGAGATCCAACGGACTTCCTGGTGATGACGGAGAAACCTATATACTACATTCATGGCCTGGATATTAGTTTGTATGCTAAATGAGATTATCAATTTTAATTAGTGATGTAACCATACGCTAAATACATAAATTGTACGATATTGAGTCAAGGGCTACAATGTTCGCAGCATGTTATTATGCCGTAGGTAACTCTGAGGACTCTCTATATAAGCATAGTTATTATGTCTCTTAAGCCATATATTGTACGTGGATTTATTTAGTAAAAATCCATAAATTAGTATGGTACAGGGTCTTTTACTCCAAGTGCGGCGCGTGGAGGGCCGGGCGAGCACATGGCAACTCACTGAGCTTGGGGTCGAGAGAGCGCCCGTTCGAATCACATGAAAATATCAAGCACACAAAATAACAGATAATAAAAGTAAAATAATTACTCACCTTGTCACAGAAGATGTTGAAAATGTCCTCCACATGCATCTACACATTTCTGGCATCGTCTAAGGAAATTTTCATTCACACGCTTTAGTTCATCTACCGCAGTGGTTCTGAACCCGTAGAGTCTGCGGACCACTCAACCTGAAATTGAATCATGTACGGACCACCCCTCCTCCAATACACCGTATCAGTTGTACCCTTCCTCAATAACACTTATTTTAATGATATTTCAATTCAAAACCTGATAGTCATCGCCGCGAATACTTTCGGACGATTCTCGTTCATCGCACATCGTTTTCAAAATTCCCAATTATTGACCACGTTTTGTATACGTGCTGGTGGACCCTTTTCTCCCCTGGACCACTCCCGAGGCACCGTGGTCCGCGGACCACCGGTTAAGAACCACTGATCTACCGAGATAGCCTCAATTTCTCTCGTGATATTTTTTGGTCTGAGTTCTTCTAGAGTGAGAGGGTTTGTTGTATAAACCTTATTTTTTAAATATTCCCCATAAATAAAAATTGCAAACCGTATGATCAGGGGATCTTGGTGGACACAAATGTTTGTCAAATATTTCCTCAATTAAACTCAATGACTCGTTAACCGTATACGCAGTTGCAGAGTCCTGCTGGAAATATCCAGATTGGCATTCAGTGTTTGTCAATTGTACGCCCGTCAATGGTACGAGAATGTCATCCCTATATCTCTGATTGTGGTTTTTAAAAATATAGGCCCTATTATCCTGTCTGCAATTACTGCCACCCACACTCCCATTTTCACATCATGTAGGGGTGAATCATATGTTAGTCATTTCTATTTTAAGGGGCGGAACTACCAGGTCACCTGCCCCTTGTTTCATATATGACATCAGGTTTTTCTGAAGACCAGTTGTTGTTATTCTGACTTGAAACATGTCTACTTAAACGGAACCATGCTTCATCAGAGAATATTATTAATTTTGGATCAAGTACACCATCATCAACACCACTTAAATCCCAGTTACAAAAAATTACCCTGCTCTTATTATCACGTGGAAGCAACTCTTGAACAACAGTAATCCGGTATAGTTTCAATTTTAACATTTTTGTAGCTCGCAATGTGGAGGTAATCGAAATTTGTGTTTCTTGCGAAAGTGTTTTGAACGATTTTGTAGGAGTATGTTGTCATTTTTCCCCCACCTCGCCTAATTTCTCCTCAGTAAGCACACGCGTTTTTACTCTTCACTTTCCAACGAGAATCGAACCCATACTTCTAAATTTGTACACAGGTAGAGAAACTATAGGTCACACCTGGGAATTTTCGCATAAACCGCCTTCTAACTTATCTACAGGAATTTGTCAATACATATGCGTCGTACATGAACATCTTTTGTGCTAATGTGTACGCAGGTTGAGGCATTATTGAAACGATAGGCTTTAACACTTAGCAATAACACGTTATCAAATTTTGAATCCCAATAACAATTACGCAATAACCACGTATACGTCGTAAAAACTAACCACTACCACGTAGGGCTACACACGTTATAACTTACAACACTTTTTACGTAAAATAGGCTATAAACGAAATAACAAAGCCAACTTTACTCAGCAAATACTGCGTCGCAACTGTCGCGAAGTCCCTTGCTGCTCCGCAATATTAATTTCAACAATCCTATAGCACTTCTTTGCTTACGGCATTTGCTTTCTCAGTTGCAATGTACTCGTCTGACCTTTCGCTCGATGTTCTACTTGTAGCGCTGGTCGGCCGTCCGGCCAGCCCCGCTTTGAGTGAAAGACCTTGTAGTTACATGCAGTTGAACATTGAACCTACATGTGCATATAATTATATTGGTAGCATTATATAAAATATTTTTGAATGAGAGTGTATTAAGTTTAAAGTTAGTTCCTTACACTTGTTCCGATATATTGAGTCAAGAGTTCGAAAGCCTTGAGATCACTGATACACAGTTAGTAGTCCGGATAACTCGAATAATAAGAATAGTTATGTAATCTTAAGTCATACATTGCACATACAATTTGATTGAAATCCATTCGTTAGTATGGAAATTACATGCATTTAAGAATTGAACTTTTAACACTTCTAGAATTGTTTGGTAACACTGTCATAATGGGTTATTCGAAAGTAATCAGCAGTGTTATGTTCTATACCTGTGCCAACTTTACAACTGTTCTTTTTGGTGTATTGAAACTAGGGTTCAAAATTCTGGAGAGCATTTATGAGCAGTTGGCAGTCGTGGTGACTCTGAAAATATGCACAGTTATATCTCCTAATATGTAAATTACAGATACAAAATGTAAGTGAAATCCATTCTATAATATGGAAATTATATGCAGTCAAACATTGAACCTATCAGCAAGCGTAGAATTAGGTTGGCAAAGATGTCATGTATGGGTTGCTAAAAATAAACTACGGTGGAATGTTTTATATGTATGCCAACTTTGGAACAGTTTCTGAGATACACAACAAGAGTTGAATTCTCAATTGTGTATTTTCAACTGCTTGTAGCAATGTAATTTTCAAATATGGCTCTATAATGCCCTGGTACGGACATTCACTCATAATAATTCTGGCAGCGATACTTGCAGCTGTTTAGAAGTTGATAAGGGGGTGACACACAAACAGACATAAAAATGGCCAGACGAACAGACAAAGAGAGACAAACACACATTGCCACGGATTGATTTCATAAGTTTACTTTTTCATAATTTATGCCAAATGTGTAATGTAGGCTAAATATTACATTATTAAAAGCGGACTGAAGAGAGATGGCTTTTTGATGTGTAACATCTTTCCACTCGGTTGCTGGATATTTTTGTGGGAGTGATTTTGGAAAAGGGACGGAAATTGGATGGAAATGGGACGGAAACAATGAGCGCGCGTGGTGGCGGAGATTGGTACCAAGACGTACTGTCAGCCATGTGGCTATGTGGAATGTATATCGCGTACGGTTTACTTCAGAGTTTGGAGGCCCCATATCAGATATTCCTACAATAAATCATCTTCAAGGTGTCGTTCTGTGGTGTGAAAATATTAATTATATTATATATGCAGGAAACAATTATGATTTATTAAATCTTCATGCCTTTGCTGTGGAATGTATATCGCATACGGTTTACTTCAAGGTTTGGAGGCCCCATTTAAGATATTCCTACAATAAATCATTGGTACTGCCCCCGTAAAATGAATTATAAGGGATGAAAATGGGAATAATACATTTTTTTCGAAGCCCATGATAAAATTTAACCAAGGAATATGATGGCTGGAACTTGGCATAAACCAGTCGTGAGGCGACGTCGAGCAAGGAGGGAAATTCCGTCACGTGATTGTATTGCGCAATGGAAGTTTCTAGAAGCTTGGAATCGACCTAGCAACAGCTAATATTCCCAGGATTTGTTTAAATATTGTTATAAATTATCCCATTGGATATGAGCTCACAGCCAATTGGAAGAAGTTTTAGAGAAGACGGGAGTTCCAGCAACTACATTTTTATGGATATTTAATTCATTTAAGCCCTTAGAGAATGAATTTATATATTGGAAAAGAGAAGAAAATGATAATAAAATATTGGAAATATTTTGTAAGTCAATAGCAGGTCGCTATTGGAAGGAATAAAAGATTTGCTAGAGCCCGCGCGAATTCGAGAGTGAACTCGAAAAAGCGGCTAAGATCGGTAGACTTGGAGGGGAGACGCCAAGCACCGGGGCTCTTGTGTATCTGAACGTCGAAGAGGTTAGACGTGTGCAATTGGAAGAGAAAGGAGTTCCGAGTGTTTCACCGAGCTAGTAGAAGGTGACTCGTGGAGACAAAGCTTAAGCAAGGGCGGAATTAGGAGACGACCGCGCCTTGAATCTAGGTGAAGTTGCGAGGATCACATATACCGCAATCACTTCGGTCTGATCGGCTTCAGAGAATTTATTTCAACTACATATTGTAGCTGACTAGCAGATATTGTATATTACAAACGTTCAGAAGTTTGAGAGAAGTATTTCAGCAATTATAAGGAGTTTTGTGAAGCGCGAGAAAAGTGTTTCTTTCCAGCGCGATACGACACTTTGTCCGAGCGACTGCAGCTCAGGCAACAGCCACAAGTGAGTACGAGTGTGTATTAATATTGCTTGTGTGGAACTGTATTACAACACTTAGGATGGAGATGCATTCCATAGTGAAGAACAATATTCAGTCTAGTATTATGAAGATTATTATGGACTAAATTATGATGTGCGCCAGGAGTATAGGCCGATAGAAGCAATATAGTCAACGATGGAGCTTCGTTAGAGGAGACTGTTCGTGAATGTCTACATAGTGAGCGATCATGAGACCTGATGCACAACTCTATTCTAGTGCATTTTTGTCAAACATGAGCTCAACATTAATCTCAGAGACTACAGAACGATATTCAGATTCCATCTACATGAATGCTCGTTATACGAGTGAGGTCCAAGACTTTCTCTTCAAATGCCTTTTGAAGTGGAAAGCAGAAATTTCGACGCTACTCACTGTTATGATGAGACTGTACTGTGACGGAGATAGAAGAAACATCAAGATTATCAAGAGGTCCAGGGTTATCCCGGTCATAAGGAAGATGATGATTGGAGGCCCGCAGTTCGATTCCGGTCAGAGCTTGCTGTTTCCAGTGGGGGAATTCGTTCCTTTCCTGAGGTCACGAGTTCGTGGAGACGAGCTAGGATCCAGCCCAGATCTTTGGGAGATGAAACATCAGAGTATTTTGTTATACTCTATCTTGATCTTCTAGACTTCGAGACCAGGTAGCAGTGTTCACTAACCTTGTAGCTAGAGCTTGTAGTGACATTTTCTGAGCAAATCCTTTATCCATATTTCGATACAGTATTTATGTACTCCATGTATAGCATTTTTATTCTTCGAATTTTATTATAGTGATCGTCTTGCGACGCTATTAACTTCGTTTGTTAGGAACAGTAATTTTATTTTCGACGTTTTTGTATTCATTCTGAATACAGGTGATGTACATTTTCGTCTATGTTACCCATTAAATTAATTTTTATTAGTTTAATTTGGGCATTTTATCCGTTGAGAAGAAACGTCAAGAAAGAAGATCTTGGTAGTGATATATTGTGAAATATCATGTCACAGTGTGGAAAAGAAACATTTAACGTGGACACGATTATTATCGTCAGAACTCATAGACATTCGTTCTGAATGAAGAGATTACGAATATGACTAACGGAATGTTATTATTGAAGAAAGCTATGAACTTTCAGTCATTTAATTTATTTGAAGCTAGAATCTTCTTGGACGATTAATTATCATCCGACGTTAGGTTAGTTATCGTTGGATATCCTCGTCGTGATATATTCTTGTTGGACACAAACACATAGATATGATTCTGTGATTAAATATTTACGAGGAGTAATATCATGTCACGTTGTAGACATAATATTCCTTCTTCGATTAAAGTCGAACCCAGATGTGTGAAGATGAGATGTAGTATTTTTATTAAATGTATGCACGACAGTTTATACTTATCAGAGTATCGTTTCAAGAGTATTAAGTGAGGAGGTCAGTATCGTAAATTCCAACAACAATTGTTGTTATTGTTCATCAGACCAGCGATTGTGGTGACAACGCTGAGAAATTATGCCCTTTTTTTAAGGAATGCCAGGTTGAAAGAAGTGGAGTTGATAACCCTTTGATAGTGTTTTTTTTATGTATTTCCGTATGTAGTTGGCATACGAGGTTATTGCGAAGGTGTGTTTCGCATTTTATAGTACAGTCATTGCGTGGGCATGACTAGTTTTGGCAAAGGCATTAAAGTGTGAGTAGAGAGCACTCCTTATTTTGTTATACACGACCTGGGATTTAGAGAGGACAGGAAGGGTCACGGTTGAAATTGGAACAGGAAAGTGATGATGACAGCTGTTATGCTATACTTTTATCGAGATTATTAAACCTAAACATGGAACAGCATATGTTTCACCTTAAGTGGTCGAATGTATTTCAACTATTTTGACACCAGATCAGAAAGGAGAGACTGGTGGTGGTTTTTTCTGGTGATGTAGAAGATATTAAGGAGCACAGTTCACTGTATTTGACATAACTGCTAGATCAGAGCGCAGGCTCGAGTGTATTGAGACGCTATTACTTTGAAAGGACTAGAGCTTATGCTATAAGCGTCTTTATAAATTCATTTAGTGTTAACATTTATTATTTGCCAATTGAGTGTATAACATGTAAGGAATAGGAAGTTTATAGTTTGTTTAACGTAGAGGTTAGAGTATGAATGAGTATGTGACAGTATGTGGTTTGTTTCTTGTTCAGTGCGAATGAAATGAACTCCATTGGGACGTCACAATGCGAGAGTATGAATGTTAGTGTGTATAGAAGTTTTATGTCAGTAGCATGTTGGATTTGCGTACAGTTCACGTATTTGTCTGACGTGAATCTGCTTCATTTTAACACAGTTTTTACTGTTATGGAGAGCACATTTGTGGACCAGGCGGGAATAGCGAGGATATCCTTAAAACTCGTTTCTAGCCAAGGCCATAGCTCGGCCAGGCCGCACAAATGGGGAGAGATGTTGCGAACCGCTTGGCTCGCGCTCCTTCTTTTTTAAACCAGTCAGACTGGAATGCAGCGGTGAATGTTATGTCATCGGACACGTGGCGAGGGTCGCGTGCGCCGAGCGCCCATATGTTCTTGGGAGCGTGCCAGAAGAATGTAAATACACAGAGATGTGTTACTATTGTACAGCTTGATGTATGGACACAAGCTACACCAAACTTTGTCATTATGTTCATAGAACGCAGTTCTTTCAGTGGCGTGAGTGTAGAGATGAGCGAATGGGAGTGTGTATTTTATTTTGTTGTGTGAATGTTTAGCCCTAGTTTTCATTTTGTTATTTAATCGTTTAGTTTTATTAGAAACCGTGTCGTCATGATTCATTTTAGATATAAGGAGATGCAACTGTGAAACCAATTTTAGGTCCAGAGAGGCTGACTACGAGATCCCCGAGAGTAAGATAGGTGTTTTACTGCGAGCTAAGTGTATTTTTCTTGTAATTCACAGTTGTATTGTAATTTCCGCCACGTATATTCGCGAGGGTCTAGTTGGAGGTAGATCCTTGACTTTTATTTTGCGCCGGAGCAGTCAGGGTCTACGAATCCAGCTGTTGCTTCGAATATCCAACAGACCGCCTCTAGAATATACGGGGACAGTACCACGACGTACCTCGCGCATGCGCACCGGCCAGGATTTTGCACTGGAGTTTTACAAGTAGTTATTTCAATGACCAACAGAGTTCACTGCTAACAAAGGATTTGCGCTCCCGGCAGACACATAGTAGGATAACAAGTCGCATGTTACACATGTGACTCCTGTAAGGTTCGTAACATTTTTATTTACTTCGTTGTAGTTTACAAGATACTGGATGAGATAACAGCAGAACAGATCCATGCCGACCCACGGAACCCTCCATCATTCACTATGTTCACTGGCGTAGCGTATGTTTATATTAATTCAGATGTCAACGTATGTTTAGAACCTGTTAAGCACCCTTTCAAATATTTTCTATGTAAAAAAAAAAAGAAAGGAATATCGGATGCTGCTAATGAGAGAGGACATTCTTGTGAATTATACATCAAAATCAGTGCTAATGGAAGGATCAATTGTGGCTTTAGTAGAAATGGAAATCACTCCACTACTATACCAGTGCCACAGCTTATATTAGTGAAATTAGAGTGAAGTAGAGATTATTTCATTCCATACTTCGTTTTCCAGTCTCAGTTTTAAACCGACTAGATGAGCTGAGGGTGTGGGTACTAATATTACCATAACAAATTAATAAATAGTTTCCCCATATCAACTTCTGGACAGATGACCTTGCTGTTGCGCTCCTTAAAACATTAATAACTAACTTAATTTCTGGAAAATACTGGGATGGTATTTTTTTAGGTTCAAGGCTGCTACTATTGACTTTCCATTATTTAGAATTTACAAAGGAAAGTACAGATTTCACAACATTGCACAGGCTAACAGCATATATACTGTAATGGATACATGCTTTAAGTATTGAGGTTGATTGTCACGATTCTGCAGTCGTTTCATTCAAGGGCTTTGTGGCATCGTGGTCATGTAACCCCGTACACTTGTGTGTGTGTGTAAAAATTGTCTCATAATCTATGTTATTGTGATGTCTATATTAGTGTGTTTATTAGTAATTGAGGCGAGGACTTGCCTTAAATTAGGAACCTTCCCGGTATTAGCTGCAGTAGAAGTGGGAATCCACGGAAAACCAATTCTAACATGGCTGAGGTGGGGATCGAACCCGTTGAACGGAGTACACTCAGCCTCATAGGACAAAACTGAGAAGAGGTGGAATCGATTCCCACCTCAGCCATCTTGGAAGAGGTTTTATATGGTTTTCCACTTCTACTCCAAGCGAATGCCAGGATGGTCTCCTAACTAATGGCCACGGACACTTCCTTTTGAATCCCTACCTGAATTACAAATACACTAACTACTACATACACCATAGTGAGACAAATTCCACACACACCCAAGTACCCAGAGCTACATGACCACGATGCATCTAAGCCCCTAAGGAATCGACAACAACAACATTTCCAGTCTATCTTAGTGACCGTGCTCTTCTTTCTGAAATAAATCTATGAAAACCTTAACGATTTCAGATTAGGTCAGATGTTTTCCCAATTAATATGTTCTGAAAAGATAGTAAATAATTTAAAAAAGATCCGCACTAAAATATGAATTCGAATAATTCCATATTAGGCTACTTACTCGCATTTTTTAAAGAATGATGAACTTTGTCAGAGCTTAATAGTAAAGATACTTATTAATATAGTGTAGACTAGTACATTATGCAACGAGCCTATAATGGCAATAATTAAGACACGAGTATGTTTATAAAACGAGTGTATCCGAGTTTTAGAATTTCCATACGAGGGTCTTAATTACCATTATAGGTGAGTTGCATACGACTGTTTATGTTCGACGATAATTATTATAACTATTTCATGTTCGAACATAAATATTCATAAATATCTGTCGAGATTTCGTCAGTTTTATGTACTGAACAGAGCGCATGAGACGCAGGGAATGCCTTGAATTTGATCATGGCCTCCTCGAATACTCTACTATGACACTAGGCCACGCAGTGAATTTTAAATTAGAAGGCCATGGAACTCAGCGCAGGTGCGATGCTATCTTTATCTAATTGGTCAAACAACTTTTTCTTGAGCTCTGATTGGTGGGAGAAACTGTTTCATAATGGAAAATAGTGTTCTAATGAGCCTCATTATAGTACAGTTTTCTGATATATAATAGTCAGGGTCGAACATAAATCTAATTATAAACTCATATAACGCGCTCATTGTTTCCTGTAACACATTTCCGTCCCTTTTCCAAAATCACTCCCACAATTACACATCAATATCCAGCAACCGAGAGGAAATATGTTACACAACAATAAATAAAATTATAACAGCCTTACAAATCCCATAAGGGCTGTGGCCTCCTGCATTGTTCAGTTTTTACTCATCAGGTGAGCAAGTCCTGAGGAGAGTAATTTGGTCCAGGTGTTACCTTTGTCCTAGCGTAGGCGTACATGCTACTTCTTGGAGTGGTTTCAGGTCACTTTGGTATCAGGCAGTCGCTTCTTCCCCCTTTGCATGTTTGGCTACAGTTTACAATGCCACTCCGCAATTATGACATCTATACAAAGGTCTTCTGGAATGGCTGTCCGAATGTCGAATGACTTGTCACCTCTATTACACGTATACATCTTTTGCACCTGTAGGATGTGTTTATGTGAGAGGAGGGTGGGGGTGATGTCACACCAAATGCATTACTGCTTCTGTGACACTTATAGTTAATCCCGTCGGTATGGATAATCAAGTTGTAAACAGGGGTATAGGCTATACTGTACTGTAGTATGTAACTATTTCCTGAGTCTCATCTGTGTACTTCAATCAATTCTTTCTAAATGAGCAGTCTATCTAGATGCATAGGTGATTGCGATTTAATAGTCACTGCACGCGAGTTTTCCTAGGGTTTCCAACTCTTGTCTCACCTTTGCTATTCTTGACCATTGCTTTCCTACCATGCTAACATGTCCGTCCATCGGGTCTCCCACGTTTCGTCTTCCAATTCTCGGCTCCCACATCGTCATTTTGTAAGTACATCGGTTTTAATATAATCTAGTCTCTCTACATGTCCTCACCATTTCCATTTGAGCTGATCTGGTGATGTCATAACACGGCTTCGGTGGCGTAGTTGGTAGCATGCTGAGCTTCTATGCCCAAGATCGCGGGTTCAAACCCGGCCGAAGTCGTCGGACTTTTTAAGAGCGTTAAAATCCGTCAGTATGCCTTCCTTCGGAGGGGAAGTAAAGCCGGCGGTCCAAGGTCATAGATTTATTACATGCAAAAGAACCTTCCACTAACTACACTTGTGGAAGGTAAAATTTGTAGGTTAGTTTGATAACACTATATTAGTTCCAACGTTCACCGCCAGGTGCTGGATGCGGTGGAATCTAGTAGCCAAGTCCGCAGCTAGGTGTCGTGGACGGTAGCATTTGGTAGAAAAAATAGGAACTAGTTGAAAAATTGATCGTCTGCAGTCCTTCTACCTGAATCACAGATAACACACACTAATACAGCCATTACAATTAACACCGGTTATCAGACAGATTCTACACACACCCAATGTACACGGGGCTACATGACCGCGTTGTCGCAGCCCCAAAACTGAGGAACCAACCAACGTCTTTCAAGCCGGTTCTCTTTCTTATGTCTTCGTTCCGTACTCTATCTCTCAATGACACATCGAGTATTTTTCTTCCCATTTTGCGCTGTATTACTGTACTGTACTACAATTTTAAACACCCCGTATACAATGTTAGATGCCATACATGGTTTCGATAGGGCAATCCTGATGCAATGAGTAACGGAGACTGTTTTAATAACTATAAACATGTTGGTGGAAAGATATGCGATTCTGAATATTTCTCGGTTTCATGATTATCATAGCACTAGAACGGTTTTAAAAATTCATGTTATAAAGAGTTGACATTTTCCATTAATGGACTACACATTTTTGCATCAAAAATAATGAAGCATTTTAAAGTGATTCAACCACGCTCAATCATCATGCATTGTAAAAAGGTTTCCACTCACTGTCAGCAATTACTCCCCATCTGTTTATAAAACCCGGAGTTGGTTTTTACCACTCGTGGTAATGGCTTTCGACAGAAAGCTTCAAATAGAAAAGTCCAGTAATTAAAAAGCAATTTGTATCTATCATACAGCTTCACTTTAAATTGGCATGTCGTAATGATGAGATTATTCGCAGTTCTCGAGCTACCATTCAACCCGCACCACATCAGTTACTGAACGTGACATTGACGTTTCTTGAGACGGTGAAGTCGTACACGGTACTGATGTATTTATAAATTAAGGCTGATGGATGTGTACATTATTGAAAAAAGGCTCCAAGACATTATAGACAAACACGTACTTAATTCTATAGGTTAGTTTCGTAAATTATATGCCAAATATCAAGAGAAGATATCCTCTATCATGTCACTCACAGAAATTAGGTACAATGGATAATTTCTTTGAGTGAAACCGTGTAGTTCATATGAATGATCGATGGTGCACGGTACTGATGTAGTGTTTATAGTTGGTTTTTACCGTTCATGGCAATGACTTTCGACACAATACTTCAAATGGAAAGATCCAGTAATTAACAAGAAGTTCATGAAAGAACATATAGCCTACTTTCTCATAAATGTATGGGTATAGTTATAACTCTTTGTCCATGTCACCTCCTATTTTCTTCCTATTCAAAGTGAAAAATGGCACACACCAGGCTGGAATAGAGCACAGCTCGCATCTAGTAAGCTGTGGTTAGCAAACGCATAGTTCAACTGGTTGCTAGTAGATTTCACTTGTGCAGATCTGGTGGGGAACTTTGTTTTAATTATATATTTTCCATTGCAAAATGCACAACATTACGCTCAATTTTATAACGTATCAGTACTTAAAAAACAATAAATATAAAAACAATCAAGCAAAAAAAAATACAACTCTGACAGGTTTTGAACCCCGGCCGGCCAGGTGGAAGACCAAAGGTCTAACCACAGAGCCAAACGTGCCCACGCAGGTCAAACGTGATCAATCTATATACATACAATGTCTTAGCAAATAATGAGTCTGACTAAGCGAATTCTTCACTGGAGTCTAAATTCATTATTTTTAATTCATTTCATACAAAGTTTTTATTATTTCTATCAGTAGGCTATATTGCAAACAACATACGCAAATTAGTGAAACATAGGTCAGAACGAGAGATCCGCTGCCATCTTGTCTTGTAACCGAGATGGCTCAGCTTTTTAAAGTCACTTCTCCAGTATAATATTATAATGTAAACTTTTAATTTCGAACGGGCCACGTCGTTTAGAACAGTCTAAGCCATTCTCGGTTTGATACTCGGAACTGTTGGTTCCCAAGTCATGGATTATAAAAATTTGCATAATCCACATGGCTGCCATCCTGAAATTGTACCTTGTAGTTTGGGCGCAAGACGCGTCCCATGTGAAGGTATGTTTTTACCACATTTTGTAAAGATCAGATGATGAGTTTGGTCGTAATTTAATTTTAAGTTTTGACCTTTTGAGTGTCCACCATTACGTTTTGGTAAAGATGGCGGCAATATAAAACATGACACTGAGGTGCTCTTTGCTAGTGCTACCTCTGTACCAAATTTCGTTCAATTCGGTTTCGTCGTGTTTGAATTGACAGGGGGGGGGGGTACAGAATACACACTCACTCACACACTTTTGGCCCGTGTAGATCTCATAAGGCTACTTTCATTTTTTGCAAAAATAGAAAGCAGATGCAGGCTAAACAGCAATTGGTATCTGCAATATTGATGAGATGATACTCAGTTCTCAAGCATCTATCATCTGTCAACGTCTGCTAAGGTCTGTTACACAGCGTCAGTTGTTCCTAACATAATGAATGTTAACCAAATAAAGCAGAATAATGAATCACATGCTTTGGTATGTGGTTGTTTAATGGTTTATTTATAAATTAAAGGTGGTGACTGAGCAAATGATTGAAAACATACGTTTAATTTCTGTCTCCTATTGAAGTGCTTGAAGTGAAACTTATTACAAAAAAAAACCTAATATATCCACTAGTACATACTTTTCTGACTTCTGTAGTTTTCATAGCACATATTGTAGATGGCGTGTTAGTAAATTCCTCTGAAGTGAATTCCTGTAACTCACAGAATGATGCGATCACAGAGTAACTCGATATAATGGACGGCTGCTATGGGTGATTTTTGTGTAGTTCTACTCCATTTAAGATAGCACTCGTGTTATTCACTGAATTGAATGGCTGTACTCATTGCCTACTCATCTTATCAACAGGGCTAGGATTTATATGAACTAAGAAGACGTGTCCTCTCCAGAAATAGCCATTCAAAAAGTAAAATACTTACATGATTGTGCAACCAAAATAGGACTCTTACACTAAATCCCAATTCATCTCTCTCTCTCTCTCTCTCTCTATATATATATATAGACTATATAGTATAAGAATGAAAGTTTGTCTGTTTTTTCTGAATTTCTACGGAAATTTGCGTTATTTACGCGTTTCAGACTGTTTTATTATGGATGCGCGCGAAAATAATTTTTTGGTCTGTCTGTCTGTCTGTTTGTTTGTTTGTCAGTGGACAAATTTGTTCTCTTATAACTCGAGAACGGCTGGGTGGATCAACGTAAAATTTGGTACAGATATCCTTCAGAGGCACGACACTAATCATTGATGTAACTCTTCTCTGTACCTCTCATAAAAGGAGGCCTACCCCCTTAAAATTCTTGCTAAAATAGGCGTAGAAGGGCAAGACAAAGCTCATTTTCAGCCCCTCAATGTGAGAAACGAAACTCGGGGTCCCTAGGGACCCCGAAAACCACATTTTAAGGCCCTAAAACCAACAGTTTTTGAGATATTCCCAGAGAATTAATTTCATTTAATACAATAATTAAAGAAAGCTAGCCGGTAACCATGCCAACAGAAACTCACAGGTCCATCTATTGCTGTAAGACGCAATACAATTCCATTTGTTACATTAATGAGATAGTTTGCAAACGGCTAGAAGGTTACAACGGAACCAAATTAAGCTGTAAAATTCATCAATACCTATAATGCGCTTAAGGGGGTTAAGGGGTACTCTAGAATTTTTCACGCGATTTACACGTGCTGGAGTGCTACTGAAGGTCTATTATATCCCTATCTCTATATTGTTATATTATTATTATAATTATTATTATTACACTACGGAAAGGAAGACCCCAGAGGACTGGAAAAAGGGAATAATTGTCCCGATCTTCAAGAAAGGTAGTAGAACAGAATGCAGAAACTATCGGGGAATAAAACTGATGAGTCATTGTGCAAAGATGTTTGAGAAAGTTTTGGAAAGGAGAATTAGGACAAGGATAGAAGGAGGAATGAGGGAAGAACAACATGGCTTCAGAGCAGGAAGGTCCACAGTGGATTTGATTTTTGCTGTAAGGCAGTTACAGAAACAGCACTATGAGTATGGAACAGATCTACTGATGGCCTTCCTGGACATTGAGAAATCATATGACAGTGTATGCAGAAACAAAGTATGGAAGTCCCTGGAGGATAGAGGAGTAGAAAAATGGACTATAAGGAGGATAAAGAAGATGTACAAGGGAAGCGTGAGCTGTGTGAAAGTGGGAGGAGAGAGATCGGACTGGGTGGAACAGAGAAACGGCCTGAAACAAAGAAGTGCATTGTCACCGTTACTTTTCATTGTGGTGATGGATGACATAATGACCCGAGTGGCACAAGTAATTGGGGAAGGAAAGATGAAAGCAATGGTGTTAGCGGATGATTTGATGATTTGGGGGAACAAGGAGGAGGAGGTACAGGAACAGTTGGACGTGTGGGAAGGAATAATATAAGGATATGGGATGAAATTTAGCATAAATAAGAGTGAGATGGTGATCACAACAAGAAAAGAACCACAACGGGAATAACAATTGGTGGGGAACAGCTGAAGAAAGTGGAGAGTTTCAAATATCTGGGAAGCCTGATACAAGATAATGGAAGAAACGATAGAGAAAAAATGAGCGGGGAAGACAGGCAGAAGCATTCCGGAGGAGTGTGAGAAGCATGTTATGGAGCAAGGATGTCCCTCAGAACAGAAAAAAGATCATATATCGGACGTACTATGTCCCTATCCTGACGTATGCCTCGGAGACCTGGGTTATGAAAGGATGGGAGAAGAGCAAAATACAGGCCAGTGAGATTAGGTTCTTGAGAAGCAGTATTGGAGCTACAAAGATGGACAGAATAAGAAATGAGAGGACCAGAGAATTAATAAAGGAGGAACCATTACGGGATGGTATAGAGAAATCTAGACTTAGATGGTATGGACATGTAAAACGAATGTAGGATAAGAGGATACCCAGGAGGATACACGTGATGAAGTGGGAAGGAAAGAGACCGAGAGGAAGACCAAGAGGAAGACCGAGAGACAGGTGGCTGAAAGGGATGGAAGAAAGCGTGAAGAGAGGAGAAGACTGGACAGGGGTGGAGGCTGAGAGATGGTGGGAAGACAGAAGACGTTGGAGTGGCCTGTGTTCCAAACAGACCCGGCCAGTGGCTGCAAACTGTTCAAGAGGATGATGATGATAATACTACGGCCTACAACGACGAGACAAAGCTCATTTTCAGCCCCTTGGTGTCAGAAAAAAAAACCTCGGGGCCCCTAAACAGCCGTAAAGGGTCCCCGAAAACTACATTTTAATGCTCTAAAACCAAGAGTTTCTAAGATATTCCCAGGAAACTAATTTCATTTAATAAACTAATGTAGGAATGCAAGCCTGTAACCATGAAAACAGTGTCTCAAAAAGGTACATCCAACTTTCCATCTATTTCTGAAAGAAGTAATGCCACTCCATTTATAAATTTCTGTGAAAGTTTGCAAATGGCTATACGGTTATCACGGAACCAACAAAAACTGTAAAATTCATCAATGCTCTTTAGGGGGTCAAGAGGTACCCTCGATTTTTTCACAAGAATTAAACGTGCGATGTGTCGTACAGAAGGTCTATTATATCTTCAAAGAACAACATTATTTTCAATAATTCCTGAATTGAAATGTTTTTTTAACGGTACTTTAAATATCTTAGTGAGTGGATCGAACCAAATAATTCTAAAAGTTCGCCATCTCAACACGAGTCAATAAATTCGAAACAGTCTTCAGCCTCACACACCAACTGTACAATAAAAAGTCCATCTCTAGGAATGCAAAGTTAAGACAATATCAAACTGTGATTAGACCGGGAGGACTGTATGCAGCGGAATGCCTAACAAACCGCGCAGCTGGCCCGATCGAGAGACTTGAAGTTAAGGAAAGAGAGATCGTTGGGAAAATTCTTGGTCCTAAGTTCAAAGATGGATGTTACAAGCTCTGGAGTAATTCATAAATATACTCCCACATTGAAATGATCTCAAGTGTAATTCGGAAATGGAGATTAACATTCTATGCCCACCTCCTCAGAATGTCAGTAAGAAGATTCTCCATCCGTCTTTTATCATACTTCCGAAGTTTAAAGATGATGCTTCTTTGGCTGGTGGAAGTGAATAAGGACTTGATAAAGTTTGAAATTTCTGAATCAGACATCTTGCTTAGAACCCCATTTAAACAAAAACTCCGTCAGGTTCATTAAGAGGATGTAAAACCCAGCAAGATATATGTTCACTCGGATGAATGGAAGAAATCCCATTCCTAAAGGATGAAGGCGTGGTGGGCAAACAAGAAGTAAAACAGTTAAGATATCGCGGTCCCTAGTGGCAACAACGATAAAAGTAAAGTAAGTAAAATGTGTCAAAATATGTACACATTATATATTGAGCCCGAATAGCTCATGCTGGTGATAGCTTGTACACGAATCATGGAATTTATAATGCTCAAGAATTGTGAAAGCACCCACAGCAGCATGCCACTACATCAGATGTTCTTTTGACTTCATTAAGAAGCAGTATAAAATTACCCTACATGATCAAAGAAGTTATCTTTGATGTGCAATGTGAATTTAAAATAATCAGTCATTCAGCTTAACTAGCCACATTTTTCATGGGCTAATAATATTTTATTTATGGTTTACGACCGAAGGTATAACACCGCCGATACGCGGAAGGAATGCACTTAGATGCTAAATGACTCGGAAGTGATCGAACTGAGCACACCTACTTCCGTGAAGGAATGACTTGAATCTGCGCTTGCATTGCGAGCGGATGTGAAATGGTGAAGGTCCCCGGTGACCAAGTTTAAAGTACCAACGACGTTCAAATTGTGTAAGTGAACCCGTCTAAAAGTATTAATTATAGCACGGAGTGTGCTAGTGACGCGAGAAGTTCGTCCAAGATTGTGAATCTAATAATATTTCTATTCAGTGAAACGTTGACCACATGGTTACAGCGTGCTTCTATGGCTGACCTGTGACAAACAAGTTGTGTACCAGTAAACCAAAGGGGAAGGATCTGGTCGTCATATTCAATAGATCCAGTGAAATATTTACGAGCCGTGCAAAGGCCGATTGTAAAACAAATAAGATTAAGCTGATATTCTTCGATATAATATCTAAAGCGTGTGAAGTTGTCTAGCTTCAGTGGAAAGACACGTGTCCAGTGTCAAAGTCAGTTTATATGTTTTAGCAGACAAGGCCATTTTAAATATAGTCTGCTGGTGGAAAAAGGTGAAAAAATCTGTGAATTTTAACACGCTTGAAGCTGTGTCCTTTTATACGAATTTCAACTACTCTACAAGATGCCTTCATTTCACCACGTGCTGAGGCATAATAATCCAACATCTAAGAAGATGAGGGCTATGGCTTAAACATCCGAATGGGAGGAACACTGAACACCTAAGCCACACTACAACAATGGATGACCACCCGTGGATAACCATGCTCGTGGCCGAGCAGAGAAGATATTTGTGGTTTGTCTGGATCAAAGGCAAAATCCTCAATCCTCGTTGCTGGATAAATTATCTGCAATAGCTGTGAGTCATGATTTCCTAATCTATTTTGTACGGTGGATGGTCATGGGTGGATTAGTCTGTAGCATCCATAACTTTCTTGTCAGTCATCAAGGTAGGCTTCTTTCATTCTTTTTTGACCACCTCCTTAAGGTGATTTTTCACGCTTCTGAATGCTTCTCTTTGCATTTCGTTACTCGACACTGAGTTAGTCACCAGATTGTGTGTGTCCACACGGTGCGATATTGTTATTAGAAGGTAATTCCGCTTGACGGAACATCAATTTAGTCATTTGTGACAAGGGCATGTTTTTAATTCAGCTCCAGCTGATATTTAGATAAATTTTGTTGAAGTCCCCATTTCTATTATTTTTAGTACGCCACTGACGTCTTTATTTAACATTATAGTGTATCGTTTAGGTAAGGAAGGGATCCAGCCTGTTGTTATTGTAATGTACATTTTGAAAGAGTGAGCAGTTCGCCACCAGAATTCAGATAATTCACATCGCTGTACATGAGTCAAGTAATGTTATGAACTTACTCATAAAGTTTATGTTAAACGATTAATATCATTTCGATTAGTTCCAGCTAAGGTTAAGGTGTGAACCAGTATTTTAATATCATTTAAACATGTTTTGTACGCAGCACTCATTCGCTGTGAGCTTCAGTGGCGTTACAAAATGTCAAAGCCATTCAAAGAGAGAGGAATATATTTCTGTTACGTCTATTTGGTTTTCAGAAGCGAAACATATCATTCTACTTGTATTTGATTCGTCTTTAACGTTATAGTAACTTCCTTTACATGTGTATAATCCTTTAGAGTGATTGCTAAGAACACTCAGTCTACATTTAGTGTGCTTTAATGTATTGAAAGATCAGTGATAGACTTTTTCTTTGAGATTCACTGACACGCTGATGCTTAGTGCCAAGCGCTGGGAGCACAATGACAGGTGTTTACCCAGTCCACGCCAATGACATTGCCCAAGGTTACTTACGATCTCTTGTGAGTCAATTGACTATCGACTTCATTTTTATTTTCTTTATTTCTAGACCTTGCTAGGAATGTTCTTATGGGCTATGCTTTGTTTATGTTCATACTATTGACCTTGATTCAGTATCGATTTTTGCAAAACTGTACTGGTACAGGTGTACTGATAAGTATTGCAAAAAGTTTTAGCCTTATTTTCACATTTTGCAAAAATGAGGAAAAAGTAGACTTATGAGATCGATCCGGGAAAATGTGTGTCTGTCTGTCTGTCTGGCTGTGTGTGTGTCGCCCCCTATCAACTCCTAAACGGCTGCAGCAATCAAAACCAAATTTAGTATGAGTAAAGATGTGCACCGGAATATCTCACGTCCATATTTGAAAATGATATCAGTGCTACCAACTGCTGAAAAAAACGCACTAGAAATTTGAGCTCCATGTTGGATATCTCGCAAGGTATGCATGGAAGCTATTCCAAAATTGGTACACATGCAGATAATACTATTTCAGTTCAATTTCCAGGAGGCCAACAATGACAGTGTTGCCAAAATAATTTTAAGCCTTCTGATAGGTCCAATGTTTAAATGCATATACCTTCTACACTATCAATTGGATTTCAACCAAATTTTGTATGTAATATCTGTACATAAACAGATATGATTGAGCGTATTCTTAAGAGCCACCAGGGCTGCCAACTGTTAATAATTGCTGTCTCTATTTTTTATATCCAAATACCAATATATCAGAAAGTATGCAAGCCAACAGCTTTAAACTATGCACACGTATATTCTGACATTTTTGATTATTTTGGAGTAACTTATATATGTCAGTTCTACCAACATGATTATAAGCCTGCTGATAGTACCAATTTTTAAATACATGTAACTTCTATACTATCAGTTCGATTTCAACCAAATTTCGTAAGTGCTATGTGTACCATAACAGATATGACTGTAAGTATTGTTAAGAGCAATCAGGGCTGCCAACTGTTAATAAATGCTGTCTATATTTTTTACCCTAATATCAATATATCAGAAAGTATGCAAGCCAACAGCTATATACTTTGCACACGTATAGCACCTGACATTGTGGATTAATTTGGAGTTATTAATACAAGGCAGTGCTGCCAACATGATTCTATGCCTGCTGATATGTCCAATTTTAAAATACATGTAACTTCTATACTAACAAATGGATTTCATCCAAAATTGGCACAACAAGATATCATAATATTTCAGATTATTTCTGACCAGCACACGCATGGTATTGTTGGCAACATGCTTTTACGCGTGCTGATAGATCCAGTGTCTAACTGCATGTAACGTCCATTGGACTTCAACCTAATTTTGTATTCTGTACCTTAAGAGATGGAACTAACAATATATTCAGTCACCAGGGCTGCCAACTGTAGTGCTCTATTAGGCTACATTATACCAGGTATATTTTGAACTAATTTGATATTTCGAAATTTTCAACTTAATTTTGTCATTATTCTAGATAGGTTCATATACTGTAGAATAATCATTGGCATGAAAAGTAGGCTGTATAGTTCTTCACGGAAATTCTTGTTAATATACTCGCAGGTATTTGTGAGCGAGCTCCGATATGTTTTGTCATGATTTATAATGGATTTGAGCGACCATTTGATAAGTTGGACCCTTAAGGCTATTATGTATTCTCACTTGTGGGTGAATGGTTATTTACCGTGTTTTTAATACACGCAGGGTTGGTTACCACGTTTATTAGAGAAAGCCGGCCAAATCTATGTTACAGAACAAGTTTGGACCGAGGAGGAAAAGGTATGGTCTCTTTCGAGTACCGATTGTGTTATTGTTAACGTGCGAGCCACGTATTCTTTGTTGAGGTGTACCACGTGTTGGTAGCACGCTCTTGCGTTTATCTTAATAAACAATGGACTCATAAATCTACGACATTAAACTTAGGACTAAATCATGAATCATCGATTTATTTCCTAAACCGGCGATGCTAATACTACAGTTAAACCTTAATCGTTGTTAAATTTTGATATTTTACTTGTAGTCTAGCAGATCAATGCATTGCGCCTTCGTTCGTTCTTACTAGTAAGTTTAGTAGCTAACACTGATAGACTTTGACAGAGATCGCACGAACCCAAAGTTCAGAACTCGTGGGGCGTGACCCGATCAGGGGAATGCTGTTCTTGCACAGTTTGATTCTCAAGTTTAGACACCCTGATAGATGACGGTGAACAACAAACAGTTGTTTATCTGTTGCAGGCAGGATTAATAAGATGATTATTTGTGTGTATAACTTATTTATTACTGATGTGTTTCCCACTATTACCCTTCTGGCTCTTGTAATATAAAACATCTTTGTTGTTTGTATATAATTGTACCAGTGTACTGTAAGATGATGAATGACAATAATTAGTTTTTGTATAGTTTGTGTATCACGGACGTCTGACGCCGTTGATCAGATTAAAGCAGGATTTAGTTCAAACAATTATAGTATAAATGTAAATATGGGATGGTACCAGTCCCTTAACTTTGCTGTCCTAGTTGACATGTTTTGATGCCATGATACCTTCTTCCTAGAAGCATCAGATTGTTTGTATAACGGTTTTTCTTGCGGTACCATTTCCCCAGTTTTGCTTTGTTTTGCTGTATTTAGGACCTGTCGAGGGGATTCTACGTTAATTTTAGGAGTTGTTTATTTTTTTATTTGCTTTTTAGCCAGGGAATAGCCGATTATCAAACCCTCCGACCGTAGGACAGGGGTTTGACCTTCCAAATAAACCAACCATGAGTATGTCCTAAGTCTGGATTTTAATTATTTAGTAGCTTTGACCTTTTGGGTGTGCATTTTCTTTGGGCGTCTATGACAATCACAGTGATGGGAACCTGTTCCTTTGGGAAGCAGAGTTTTGTGCCGGCTAGTCCCAAGAAGTGCATTCCAATCCTCTCCGGCAATGTGTCTCGAGGTAGAGGTCATCTGGGAGGCCACGTTACGGTTGGTGGTAACCAGATAACCTCGTCCAACGGGCACATAACGTGAATTTAGTTTTTAAAATATTGACAATAAAACTAACAAATAGTTCCGTGAAGAACTCAAGCCTATTTTCATATATCTTAATATACATGATATATTTGTTAGTTTTATTGTCCAAAAAAAATCGTATGCTAAACAGCTAAACAGCTGCGCCCAAGATAGCGGGTTCAAACCCGGCCGAATTCGTCGGATTTTTTAAGAGCATTAAAAACCTTCAGTATGCCTTCTTTCGGAGGGAAAGTAAAGCCGGTGGTCCCATGCCATAGATTTATGGCATATAAAAGATCCATCTACAGACTAAACTTGTGTGGAACCGAATTTCTAGGTTAGATTTCGTTGTAACGCTCTATCAAAGTTCCAACGTTCACTACTAGGTATCATTGACATCAGGTAGAGAAATTTGGAATTACTTGAAACTCGAACGGAACTTGTAGCTCACCCTAGGGGTGTCCGCTTGAAGCAGATACAGACTCTGGCGTCCGAACATGTCCTCGGACACTTCCGGCCCTAAAAGCCATACGATAAATAATTAAATAAATAAATAAATATATCCTAATTATGTTAATTGCCTCTATCAAAATACAAAATTTCAATTTGATTGGTCTAAATATTTCGGATGGTCGCCATGTTGCTTTTTCATAAATGTGCGTAAGAGTAATGTACTATCACATGAAAATTATTGTGCAGCTGTAGTATTTAAACTTCAAATGCGTGATTAGGACACAAGAAATAAAATCGAGATTCTAAAATTTCGCACAGCCGCCATCTTGAGGTTATGTAAATAATTGAACTAAATGAGATGTCTGTGCATTACAATGTGTACAAACCTTTACTATACCATATTTCACACAGCTCAGATGGTTAAATCGCGAGAAAAGGCAATTAAAATATTTCAAAATCGCTTGGCCGCCGTGTTCGTTTTGTACTTTATAGATTTTGAAAAGTTACTTAGATAAACTTGTAGTAGTGCCCTTTATCACCGAACAAAATTTGAGGATAATATCTGTAATAGTTCCGGAGACATAGAATGCCGGTTAAATATTTCACACAGCCGCCATCTTGAAGTTAAGTAATCAATTGAACTAAATTAGATGCCAGTGCATTACAATATGTATAAACATTTGCTTTGCCAAGTTTAGTTGCGATTGGATGGTTAAATCGCGAGAAATGTCTATCTAAAAGTTTCAACTTTGCTTGGCCGCCATGTTGGTTTTTAGTTAACAGATTTTTGAAAATCTCATAAGCGAACGTCTAGTAGAGACCTTTATCACCGTACAAAATTTCAGCGTGATATCGACAATGGTTTTGGAGATATAGAACGCTGGTTAAATATTTCGCACAGCCGCCATGTTGGATTGGAGATACGTAATAAAATTTGCAGGGCACGGTCAGGGTCGGACAAAATGGTGCTATGACTTTACTGAGTTTCATTGAAATTGGTCCAGCCGTTTAGAAGTAATTAGGGGGACACACACACACAGAGATAGACATACACACACACACACGGACGAAACGTGATCTCATAAGTCTATTTTTAGCCTACTTTCAATTCTTGCAAAATATGAAGTAGACTTATGAGATCTACACAGGGCCAAAAAGTGTGTGACTGTCTGTGTGTGAGTCTGTGTGTATGTGTGTGTGTGTGTGTGTGTGTGAGTGTGTGTACTCTGAATGTCTGTTTCCCCTATAAATTCTAACACGGTGAAACCGAATTGAACGAAATTTGGTACAGAGATAGAACTAGCAAAGGGCACCTCAGTGTCACGTTTTATATTGCCGCCATCTTGACGAGAACGTAATGGCGGCCTCCCAAATGTTAAAAGATTAAATCAAATTACGACCGACCTAATTATTCGATATCTACCAAATTTTGAAAGATTATACCTTTATGTATGAGTAATCATCTGAATAAACTACAAGGTCATCAGCCAAATACTTTGCGGATGGTGGACATGTATGTGTTCAAATCGATTCCCCCTATATTTTCAAACACGATGAATTGAACGAAATTTGGTACAGAGGTGGCACTAGCGATGTTAACTCCAGTGTTGATCTCTACCAAATTTTGCAACAACATACCCTTTTGTGGGAAGCATCATTTGACTGAACTACAAGGTCATCATCCCTACATTTTGCAGATAGCGGCCATGTACTGTGTGTGTGTGCAAATCGATTCCCCATATCAATTCAAACACGGTGAAACCTAATTGAATGTTTTTTTTACAGAGGTAGCACTAGCATAGGGCACCTCGTATTCATGTTTAATATCCGTATACACGTTGTATTTCAGCAAGCTACTACAACCAACATTCAATTATTCTCCTTGAAAAGGACAAAGAGTTATAACAATACCCATGTATTTAGGAGAAAGTAGGCTATATGTTCTTTACTTAACTTCTTCTTTCTTAAATGAAAATAGGCTAAAAAGTGTCACAATATGTACACATACAGTATATGTGAAAATTTGGACAATAAAATTAATTTAACCACTAAACACTACATTTTGTTACTTTTAGAGCCTACAACAATTCACTGTATCAGCAGGATACACATCTGATTCTAGTTTTACATTGCACATATAATCAAAACTTGGATTTCTTGAAAACTTGCGTATCTCAAGGTCAAAGTCTGTTTTATAAGCACTGGTTCTTGACTTAAAGGGACGCTCGCCATTGCTATAACCATTCAGTATAGGCTACTTTAGAAATCTTTGTTTACTCAAACACAATTTATGTACATACCTGTAAACTTGTTATGTGTTGCCATCTTTTCTGTCACTGAAATTCTGTATATTTTTACTCCTAAGAATAAAATTTATACAAATATTGCATTAAAATCACTAAATAAAGGTGGATATTTATTAGGTAGATTTCATTAGAAAGCTAACTATTGCAACGGGTACCATGTTTCGACTTCCGGAAAATTTCGATATATCTTCGCGTTTCACAACCTCAAAACCCCAAAACCACCGTCAGTTCAAAAGTTTATATATAATTTATGTATACACACATATATATTGAACCCATGTACCATTGGCTCTAAAGGGGTCGAATCCATGTATTTGGGGAAGGAATGAAAGAAACATACAGTTTCTAATGTAACATAGAGAGAGTTCAAGCCAGGATTCTAGCCTAACGTTGTGCAAGCAGCTGGGACCAGGTGTTCAGAAGATGAGATCATGCCTCTTGACTTCTCGAGAAGGAGCTGGTCATGGATATTAATAGAACGAGTGGAAAGTTTTCACTGTAAGACAGAGAAGCGTGACTCGGAAATCCCGCTTAGCTTGCAGTAAAATGGCAACAGCGCCGCTGTGCCAGAAGAAGAATAATTAAATTTAACCCATTTGCAGGAATGAAAATAAGTAAATAAATACAGTACTGTGAATCATTTCGGATTAGAGATTTTTGTGTAAAGAAAAAGCTTGTAATAATTGCACAGGAAAGAACTGCAAACGCAGCATACGTCATTGGGGATTCACTGAGACCAGAGGAGTGGGGAATTTAAAAATGAACAGCACCACCCACGCAGCTGAAGACTAAAAATTAATTAATATCTCAGAATTGCACGATCGATTCTTATGCGCAATGAGATCATTTGACGTTGAGAAGACGAGCTTTCTGGAGATATAATTTTTATAATTGTACGACAATTATTTCAAAAGTTGGTCACGAAAAGGACTAGAGTTTTATCTTTTTGTGACTAAATAGTATAAAAGTCCAGGCCAAGCCAGACCAATCATGCAGTTTCCGATAGCCCGTGAGGGGGCGTCAGGCTACATCAGACACCGAATGCAGTCATTCCGACAGCCCGAGAGGGGGCGTCACTCTGTATCAGTACGTGCAGTATTCAAGAGCCCGAGGGGGCGTCACTACGCATCATGCAGTTACTAGTCCGTCCTGGGGGCGTGACGCTGGAACATCATAACCACGCAGTCTTCAAACGTATGAACCTCAGGGGAGGTCATACTGTGCAACAAGTATAAGCACCGAATGCAGTTATCAAACGGCCCGAGGGCGCGTCACTGTGCTACATCAGACATCGAAGGCAGTTTACCAGTACTCCTTGAGGGGGAAAACGCTGTATCACATCGCATAGACAATATCCGACAGCCACGGGCGTCGCGGTATCAATAACTTGCGTGCCTCCGTAGGGAGTTGCAAAGAAGTAAAATTACAGTATCGCCGTGTTGAAAATTAGGAAAATCCTAGTTACAGGATTTAGGTCCGACAGTATAAAGTTTACCGTGAAAAGTTCATATAATACCGTCAAAGCAGGCTGCGAACTTAGGACTTAGGGCGATAGGTCTTTAAGTAAACGACCAAAGTATCATAACGTACGGAAGTACCATAACAGCGAGATAAACAGTTTATCAAATTTAAAGAACCCGAGCAGGGAAATACAGAGAAAATAAGGTTCGCAAAGTATTCTAGAAGATTAGAAGTGCGAGAACCGAATAAGCGAAGAAGAGAAAGGAAACTATAGACATTGTTTCAAGAAAGCAGACGAACTATTCAAAAGCACTAAGACTCGAAAAGTATTAGTTGCTAAAAAATCCATAGGTCACCGATAGATTATCGAGGGGACCGTGAACAGAACAGACGTTCGCTAAGATCAATAAATAGGATCTAAAAGGGGAGCCGTTCGAGTTAGAGAAATAGCAGATCGTCAGGAACGGGATTCGAAGAAGTGCTATTGCAGGGAGGAAGCATATGATTCGAGACTTTCATATTCGGAGAGGATAGGAAGCCGACATTACTAAATTTCACCCTTGGAGACGGGAGGTCAAGAGGTCACGTGTGATAGGTTAAAAGCGGCCTAGTGATCAAAATTTGTGAAGTGTTAATATATCAAGATTTTGTGTTAAAAGTAATATATTTCAGTATTTTTATTGTGTGTTCTAAACGGATACACCAGTGTATTAAAAAAATGTTATCAGTGTTAAATGTATACGCGTTAAATATGTGTCAAGATATGCAATGAATTTGTACAAGATGGAGTAATTTAAAAAACATGTAAGTAAAGATTTTCATTATGTTTTGGTGTCGGGGAAATGATTGTGTACAAATCCACCGGAGTTTTTAGCCTACTTTCGATTTTTGCAAAAAATGAAAGTAGACTTATGAGATCAACACAGGGCGAAAAAAGTGTGTCTGTCTGTGTGTGTGTATGTGTGTGTGTGAGTCTGTGTGTGTGTGTGTATGTGTGTGTGTGAGTCTGTGTGTGTGTGTGTGTGTGTCTGTGTGTGTGTGAGTGTGTGTACTCTGAATGTCTGTCCCCCCCTATCAATTCGAACACGGTGAATGCGAATTGAACGAAATTTGGTACAAAGGTAGCACTAGCAAAGGACACCTCAGTGTCATGTTTTATATCGCCGCCATCTTTACTAAAACTGAATGGCGGCCACTCAAACGTTCAAAACGTAAAATCAAATAACGACTAACCAAATCATCCGATCTCTACCAAATTTGGTAACAACATACCTTCGTATAGGATGCGTCTTGTGACCAAACTACAAGGTCGTCCGCCATACCATTCCAGGACGGCGGCCGTGCGAATTATGCAAACTTTATAATCCATATCATGGGACCCACCAGTTCCGATTATCGAGCCGAGAATCGTTTTAACTGTTCTAAAGGAAGAGGCACGTTCGAAATTAAAAGTTTATTTTGTAATACTATAGTGCAGACGTGATTTTAAAAAGCTGAACTGATTCAGTAATAAGACAAGATGGCAGCGGATATCTTGTGCCTGACTTATATTTCACTAATTTGAGTATTGAATGCAATATAGCGTACTGATAAAAAATAAATAAACTTTTTATGAAATGCTTTATATATAAATAATATACTCCAGTGATGAAATCGTTTAGTATAAATCATTATTTGCTAACAAGTTCTATGTAAGTCATTTTAAATAGAACGATATTCGTTGACACAATTAGCTCAGTGGTAGAGCGATAGCCTGTCGCTCAGATGCCTATGGTTCAAACCCGATCAGAGCTAGGTTTTTTGCTTGAAATGTTATATGTTTATTGTTTTGTAATGACTCAGATGTTTTAAAATTAAGCGTTATATTGTGCAAATTATGGTGTAAAATATATATTTAATTAAAACATAATTCGCCAGCAGATTTACTCGAGACATCTAGCTGCCAAAAAGGTAACTTCCAGATTTTATTGAAAAGTTTCTTCTTCTGGCCGCTAGAATGCACTCGCCCTGTTAGGATTATATTGTTCGATATTTCACCACTAGATGTCCCGACTAGTCTACGTGGGGATCCATTGATTACTATACCATTATCATTCTATGCGCATCGAATTTGAAGAATGACAAGTTGATATTACGATACATTTTAACTTTTTATTTTAAAGGGTTTGTAACAGCCTATTTTGCGTTACTTGAAAATGTTATTAAGCGTTATATTGTCCACATTATGGTGTAAAATATATATTTAATTAAAACATAATTCGCCAGCAGATTTACTCGAGACATCTAGCTGCCAAAAAGGTAACTTCCAGATTTTATTGAAAAGTTTCTTATTCCGGCCGCTAGAATGCACTCGCTCTGTTAGTATTATATTATCGAAAATATCCACATAGTTTGTATACACACGTCTCTGTAGGGTCATGGAAAGATTTGTTAATTCAATTAGGGTTGTGAAAGCCATGCACAACCAGACGTGTAAAGACATGCCTCAACTCAAAGTTGGATGTTGCCCACGGCAGGTCGTAATAATAATAATAATAATGTTATTGGTTTTACATCCCTTTTAACTACTGCTGCTTTTAGAGACACCGGGGTGCCGGAATTTTGGCCCGAAGGGGATCTTTAACGTGCCAGTAAATGTACTGACACGGCTCCCTCGCATTTGTGCACCCTCAAATGCCAGCTGACTGCGCCAGGATACGAACCTGCAACCTAGGGCCCAGCAAGCGAGAACGTTACCGCTGAGCCACGCCGCCAGTCCGGTCGATTATGTCTCCAGATCCATAACATTCTTGATATACTTCTTATCTTTCTTTCTTTCTTCAATGATGGTAGCAGTTTTTATCTAGGTCGTGGCGTTTGGTAGAGGTAAATCGTTTCTAAGGTCTTCAACAAAGAATAGTTCTATTATACTCTTTGATAATAACAACGAGTTATAACTATACTCATACATTTAGGAGAAAGTAGGCTATATGTTCTTTACTGAACATCTTGTTTTTTAGTAAAAGGGATGTTTCTAAATAACTAATTACAGAATAAGAACGTGGTCTGAACAAAAATAGAATTTGAGAAATTATAAATAATTATGTGAAAGAATAAATCCTGTAGAGGAAATGTATGAATAAAATGTCAGTGTATTTGACGAATGTTATAAAAGCAAGCGTATTAATAATAATAATAATATAAAGGAAATATAAATAAAGATTAAACTGAATGATATGAAAATAAGAGCGTTGGAGCCTTAATAAAAGTATAAGACATGAGGTTAATGCATGTTCTTAAAAATAGAGAGATTATTGTCAAAGGAAAAGATTAATATAAAAATTGAGATATGTATTAATTGTTTATATGGAATTTATCAGTTCTTTGGAAGACGCTAGGCTTAAAATAATGTATAGCGCAATGGAGCGAAAATAAAATAAAATGTCACGCTAGGAATGCGTAGAATTTAAAAGTACTTGGTAAATTACTTATGAGGGGTAGTTGATTGCGGTAAATTGAGATATGTTGTAAGTCCTCCAATAGTGACAGAGATCACGAGGCCATGTGTGTGTTATTATGTAAAAGGGAGCAAATGTATGGTATTGTGAGCGTAGGTCATGTAGGCCACGGCCGACCCTAAATCGCGTTTTGTATAAGTCCTCCAATGTGGGAATGGTTCCCGAGGCATGTTCAGAGAGTCGAACCTAGACTCCTCTTGTTGTTGAAGCCCCTAATTATTCGTCGTAAAATGTGTATTACTCTTCCCAATCAATGAGGACCTTTCATAATTAATAAATGCCAAGGTTACGAAAGTGGTTTATGAGGCCAATAATATTGTTGAAAGTGAAAAGAGAAGTAAAATGCCAGGTCTCTCCATAGAACTGAAAAGAAAGGAAGATTTGTTTTAAAAGCATTGAGGAGAGCTCCAACCGCAGACTAGACGGGAAGTCACCCTCCCAGTCATAAATCTCCTTCAAGTATACGGTCAGACCCTAATAGCAGGAGGGTTGGTGAAGGCCGTCTGTAAGAAGTAATAATACACCGTGAATGTTTAAAAGTTGTTAATGACCCGGGAATTGAACCGAGGTCCTTGTAGATGAAATTATAGCTTGCAAGTTCAGATCGTAGTTTTCTTATGTGATAATGGTCTTATAAGACAAATAAATAAATAACAATCCCTATTGTAATGTTGTATGGAAGTAGGATTCCACGAGTTAAATGAAGGTAACTAGATTCCGGGAGTAATCATAGTTTTTGACTTTGTCAAGTAATCTTTATAACTCTGGAGTACACAAGTATTTTCCCGATCACTATGGTGAATTCGTAAAACTTGAGAGAGATGATAAAGGCTGAGAACATGTGAAGTGCCCAAACATTTAAGTAGAGAATTAACATGTATTTTAAATGTAATCATATATTTGTTTTGATGATAAGAAAATATAAAAATAGTATTTGAGGTGTACAAAAGAATGACACCATTGTTATGGGAGGGTATCGAACCAAAGGAGCTCGTATTTATATGGAACTTTAAGATAGATACTTTATGGAAGTAAAAATAATTATGAATTGTTGGTTTTAAAGGAAACCATGTGTTTTAATGTAATATTTGTTAAATTCTTATGTTATTCCTTGTTCACTTGGAACAAGTAGAAGGATTTTGGTCAGTAGTTTAATTGTTTTATTGTTTGTAGCGCCATAATTTTGGTTAATTAAATGTTTTGAAATAGGAGTTGATTTTGTTTTTATCTTTGCAAGTGTATCCTCTATTTAATCCAAAATGTGTAAGTCACAGAGTGGGAGAACATACTACAACCCCAAAAATCCCGAATTGAGCAATGCTGGCATACTGTGATTTGCATATTTCTAGCTGAAAGGGAACAATATATATATTGTACCCAATCGTCATCATATGGAACATGTGTTCGTATCCCAGCTAACTCACGGTCTTTCGAGGTATGGGACATTCATGCCCACCATACGATCACATGCTCAGGATTTGAGTCTGTCAGGTGACTACTCTACTTGAAAGAAACAATATATTCCTAAATATAACATTTAATGATAGAAAATCATGGTTATACAACATAAAACACAAACAAAGGATAGTTTACATTTACTTCCCACAACGAAAATCAAAGTTATCTGTGAGTCTCTCCTTAAAATTAGTGCTTCACCGCAATCAAGTCTATACCAAACATCCTATTATTGATAATTTCTGACATTTGCGAGTGTCCATAGTTCTTCACGTGGCACAGTTTAACACAAACTGGAATATCACAACACAATAATCACAATTTATCTTTACATGACATTAATCTGCAATTATTAAACATTTATCCGTTTTACACGGGGCATTTACTTTCAGTAACATTAATTCATTATCTTATGCCTTAATTAATAAGTGTTGTGTCGTGCAACTCGTATTCGTTTTCCCACCAATTTGAAACTCTGAAGTGGTACGTTTTCCCTTCCAAAATACACATGGATAGAAATGTTTATAGCTTCACCATACAACGATTTTCTGGGTCTAGTCAAAACATTATCGTTACAAACGTGTCATGTCATTGAAATTACTCTACCCGTATGAATAAATTAGTGTAAACTGGGCAAAATACACTTTACAAAGATGCCTATATTTATTTGGTGCAGTATTCCTCCTCAGAGAATAACTGGGCCAAATATTATCCGATCACAGCGATCCAACATGGTATGTGTGTGGAAATAAAGCATTTAATTCAATTGGCATCATCACATCAATCATATCTTAATTACTTTTCGAAATATCGAGATTCTTCAGTGTCCCACTACGCTTTTAAAATAAAAGGATCAGGTGAACAGACCTCCTTTCCAAGCGGACAATAAATTAGTTTCGGCTGACTGAGAAAGATGGCCGCCGGTCTAGTAGTCTTCTTACCACCCCATCTGGCTTCTCACAAGGTCAAGTTTGTTTACTGGTGCAGAATGCTGGAGGTACCCTGAGTGTTGTGTCCCTAGTAATTGAGTCATTCTAATTATTTAACACCTACATTTAGAGTATAATGGGCTCAACTCGGCCCCTAATTAATACTCAAGGCAGGGGATGGATCATGTAATAGCTTTGCCGTTCTGTGGCGACATTAGTGGCTTCTGGCGCGCATCTCAAGTGAGTATCACAGTTCTCTCACTGGTGCAGCTGCCTATAATAAGGAAATCGGCGTTTCCTATACGACGAACCATTAGTCTTACCTCTAAGGGCAGATCAATTAATACATGGGCTCACACAGGGTCTCTAATAGTTATCCCTGCTGGCAACAATTCTGCAAACGGTGGATACAGACAGTCTCCGTCTCACTTCGCTGCAAATAATACAAGTATGCTCCAAGGCGATACTATCTCGTGGATTAGCCGACTTTTCGCCTAACGCGCAAGCTATGTTTGGATGATCCTCTCAACTTATTGACGTACATCTCTTGATTCTAAGTTACTTGCTCGCTGTACGCGGCTCAAACAATACTTCTCATAGATGACTCAATTATTAAAGCACTCGCGTCCTCTCTGCAATTACTCTTAAGCCAAAGCTTTATGTAGCTCCCAAAACAAGCATAAGTTTACTGGCTTACATTAACTACCTTAATGGTTCTCAAATACAATCCTATAGAATTTACCATATTAAACAATCATCCAACAATTCAATGACACTGAAAAACTCTCATTATCTCGATATTTTACGTTTCTTTCTTACTGTTTACAATAATACAGTATTTTTACGTTTGACATGACACACTTTGCACGTACTATAGGCCTGACATGCCTATTATTTTATTTATTACTGTTACAGACCCCAGATTATTATTATTATTATTATTATTTAACGTTACCGTTACTTTCATCAATATCTTAGGCCTAAATGGCCGTAGACAAATCACCCTCCAAGCCATATTTTCCCAAAATACGAGGGGTGTAATCTCGTACATAAATGACTGTCAAATCTTAGTCTTAGAGTGATGCTTCGTTGTATGGTGAACTATTTAATCATATCAACATATTAAATTTGTACTCACTTTTCATTTTTGCTGGGTTAGTCCAGCACGCCAGCCACGAGCCTACCATGATGCTTAGCTTAAGCTATCATGATATTTATCACACGACACATGGTATACACTTCACACATGGTAATCATATTTTCATCACTGGCTTTTCTCACTTTGACACAATACATATTATTTTACCACATACATAAACACTTTTAAAAATCACTGTAATATCACTTTATATACAATTCCCGCACTATTTCACACATGGATCCTTGATTTGACTCCAACTATCGCCTGACCTCGGAGATGCGATGCAGCTAACTCCTGACAACCGCTAGTCTCCGTGAAAGTCTATCCAGCGTGTGCGTGCGTTCGATTCCCGTCACCTACAGTTCATATCGCCTCTACTGCAATTCTGTTCAATCCTCTGTCACGACTATTTGTGACGCCTTCCAGGCTCCCATAACTGTATTGATCCTGACAATAATGTGTCATTTTTACCTATGACAACACCTCCTGGTATGTTCAGTGTCTATAAACATCCTAAATTATCCCTACGCTGTCCTGAATTTATACTTGCGTATGTTATTGGTTAAATGTCTGCTGTAGACTAAATCTTACACGATGCATAATTACTATTGTGAAGCTGCATGGTGCGCTTCTATTGTTCTCCAAGTATACTTAAGTTCGATACTTTATAAATTCGCGCACATTCTTGCGTGATCTGGCAACGCGTTAGTTTACGTGTTGAGTCAAGACGAACTGAAGACGAACTAACTTCCCTGCGAAGCTTCCCCCTATATAAAGCTTTCTTGTGAAACATAGTCCAGTGGACACTCAGGACCGACTCCCTTCCTGGAATAATACATTTCCAGACAAAGTGAAGTATAACTCTCGTTTGTCTAGGTGTGGAGGTCCCAAAATCACTCGCGTGCAAGCGATCGCTTCGGCCAATTATTTACAATTAATTGCCTTCTCCCATGGCGTCATGACGCTATCCTGGTACTTCCCCCTCTGCTGGTCTCCGAAACCTTCCTCCCGAGCGGAAGCAGTGTGTCCAGAGGCTCGTTTATAGATGTAGGCTTTAATTTAGGCGTGAGAACACTCCTAAATTATCTTTCCTAGAATATATTCACCTGGGTGTAAATTTTATTTCATTTCAATGCTCAAATTGGCTGTAATCAATTAATTTCCGTGGGCGGCTGCCCCCTCTCTATTCTTAGGCCTTGTGAACTGGTGGATCGCAGAGTCATTAATTTTGAGCTGTTCCTGTGGTCCAGACGAAAATTAGTTCCCTGGCGTCACCTAAATACGCCCCTTCGCTAACTCCGATTTGTCAACTGTCAAGCTGGTTTGCTTTCATGCATTCAAGCTTCTAAAGCGTACATAGGCCTGCATTTTCTTGCAATTATCCACCTTAAAAAGCTATGATGTTCCCGTTTTAGCCGTGAAATCCTGCTATTATGATTATATGCAGATATAACTCATTGCTCTTCGGGTTCCCTGTAGCTGTTCCCCCTCAGAGATCAATGATTCGATTCTGGGCAGAATCATGGGCCTGGTCTTCTTTGATAAGACCCGAGTTCGATGCCAGACTGCTGTGTCTAATTGGGCACATCTTTCCCTCGCTAAGCTCGGAAAATTCATTTTACAAGTGAATTCTTTCGGGCCTCCAGATGGCATCGACTTCATACAGTGTTTACTTTAAGCGGTCACTGCTCCCGGGCAATGGGATGTCTCGTTTCCCCACTTCACTACGTCTACCGTCTCGTATTTCCTCGTTCGGCGCCCTTAGCTGTTCATTAATTTCTCGGAGCTCGACTGCTGCCTCACACAACTGCTGTAAAATTCTTCCAGCTGACAGCTGCATTCAACCCTCGTCTCCTTTGGGTCTACGAGCCGGTTGTCTCGCTTTCTTTCTCCCTGGTGCGGGCTTTTCTCAGGACTCTCTGCGTGCATATATAATGATTCCCTGTCCATTTGGGTGTGAATGGCTTGCTCTTCTATTGTTTCCAATTCCTCTGGCAGACTATATAATTTTAAATTAGCAGCGTTTACCACAACTTCTCTGCCTGTTTCTTCATCTTTGATTCTGTAGGCATTATTTTGCAAGTCCCTTAATCAGGTAGGGTCCGTGATAATTATGTTGGAACTTTTTGTATTTCCTGCTCTCTGGATCTGAACTAGCTGGTTTTTCTTATGGCTCCATTTCTTGTGTAGCATCTGGTTAAACCATAAATATTCTGTTGATAATGCCTCGGCTTCAACATACATCGGGGTTCCTCTGACAAGCTTTCCCTCGAAGTAATTAATCATTAACCGTATCCAGGGATCTTCACGTTGAAAAACGGTGATGTTCCTTAGATCATCTAAGGTCTTCTGGTCTCTATCTTCTATGCCGATAGCTAGAGCTTCCTCTTCATCAGCTGTCGGGTATCTGCTTAGCAAGTCAGGTATAATATTGTCCTTCCCCGGGCAATACTCGATTTCCACTTGAAATTGCTGTATATACAAGGACCACCTCGTCAGTCTTTGACTTGACAAGTCAGTTTTCAACAGGAATATTAGGGCTTTATGGTCCGTTCTCAATACAATTCAATCTCCGTGACCGTATAGTAATTTTCATTAGGTTTCAACCTTCTGCTTATGAATGCAATATAAGTTTTCTCCTCTGGCCTGTCCACGTTTTCCTGGTAAAGCATCGCCCCAATGCTTATAAGTGATGCGTCAGTCTGGATAATAAATTTCTGGGTGTATTCTGGATATCCTAATTTATCATAATCTAAAAGTATCTGTTTAGATTTCACGAAGGCTTCCTCGCATTTTTCCGTCCATCGCCACCTTCCCCCTTTCTTCAGTAAATCTTGGAGTGGTGCCACGGTCTCGGTATACTTCGGGCAATGGCTCGAAAAGAATCCAATAACGCCTAGATATTGCCTGACGTTCTTCACCTTCGTTGGTCTCGGGAAATGTTTAATGACCACCAATTTTCTCGGATTTGCGCATCTACTACATGGCCTAGGAATTTAACTTCTCTCTGACCAAAGTTAGATTTCTTTAGATTGACCTTAAAGTTAACCTGACTTAGGTCATCCAACAGCTTGCGTAGATCTCTGATGTGTTCTTCGACTGTTTCAGATGTCAGCAGTATATCATCTACATAGCTTATGGTCGTTGCTTTTACTTCTTCAGACAGGTTCTGATCAAGCGCTCGTATCAACGCTGAACCCGCTGTTTTCAGGCCAAATGGGAGACGCACGAATGAGTATGTATGCTGATCGAAAAAAAACCAGTTAATAAGCTTGTTTTCTCCTCCAGTGTAAGATGGTGAAAACTTGCAGTGATGTCAAGATTTGAGAATACAGTCTTTCCTTTGAACCTTCTGAGGATCTCCTTTATGGGCGGCACTTGGTCAAATTCTGGTATGACCTTGGAATTCAAATTCCGCAGGTCCAGGCATATCCTTACACTTCCGTCCTGTTTAGGTACAACTACCAGTGGGCTGACATAAGGTGTGGCCGTCTTTACAATAACGCCCGCCACCAGCATCTCCTGTATTGCTTCCTTGACATTTAAATAATGTTTCTCGGCTACAGGATAAGGCTTTTGTCTGAATAGTGTCCAGTCACAAACTTGGAACGCATATTGGAAATTCTTGATCCGGCCAGGCCTCGAATCGAAGACTCCTTTGTATTCAAATGGCAGTTCCCTTAACATTTGCTTATGCTCTGGACCAATTTTAGCTTCATCTATCGTTTCTCCCAGGCATTCTTTGAATTGTGGTTCGAGGTCCTTTTCAATGTCTGCGGCCAGTGTTGCCAACTCTCCCTCGATGTCTTCTGTTGTCAATACTGCATCCCCAGTCATATCTCCGTATGTATGCCACACGTACTCTTCTGGTCTCGTTTCACTGTGTTTTAATGAGAGCTCTAAATTTTCCTTTTCCTCACTTGCGCGAAACATAACAATGTCTAGTGAGAGATCTATTATGACCTTATATTCTCTTATGAAATCCATGCCAACATTAATGTTAAAAGGCAGCTTATTCACAAGTAGGAAGCTCTGTGAAAATGTAGAGTTCCCTATCTGTAAATCTAACAAGATGTTCAGTAAAGAACATATAGCCTACTTTCTCCTAAATGTATGAGTATAGTTATAACTCGTTGTTATTATCAAAGAGTATAATAGAACTATTCTTTGTTGAAGGCCATAGAAACGATTTACCTCTACCAAACGCCACAATCTAGATAAAAACTGCTACCATCATTGAAGAAAGGAAGATAAGAAGTATATCAAGAATGTTATGGATCTGGAGACATAATCGACCCGGACTGGCTGCGTGGCTCAGCGGTAACGTTCTCGCTTGCTGGGCCCTAGGTTGCAGGTTCGTATCCTGGCGCAGTCAGCTGGCATTTGAGGGTGCACAAATGCGAGGGAGCCGTGTCAGTACATTTACTGGCACGTTAAAGTTCCCCTTCGGGCCAAAATTCCGGCACCCCGGTGTCTCTAAAAGCAGCAGTAGTTAAAAGGGATGTAAAACCAATAACATTATTATTATTATTATTATTATTGTTTTAATGTGCTAAACGGTTCCAGGCTAGTGTTCAGAAGTAAAGGGGGAGTTTTAGTCGGTAGTCTGCTACTCAGTTGCAGGAGCCCGACACACTGTGCGTAAATGCATTTCTTCCCCTAAAAAAAATAAAAATAAAAAATAAAAATAAAAATATATTATTATTACTATTATTATTACATATACGACCTGCCGTGGGCAACATCCAACTTTGAGTTGAGGCATGTCTTTACACGCCTGGTTGTGCAGGGCTTTCACAACCCTAATTGAAAAAAAAAAGGAAGGAAGATTGTAGTTTTACGAGGCCGTGAATCTTGTGATTATGAACCACGGGACCTCCTTTTTACGTGGAATCCGAACCACAGGACATGGCATTTCACTTCGAAAATCTCACATGCATTGACCGGGAATCGAAAACCCTAATTGAATTAACAAATCTTTCCATGACCCTACAGAGACGTGTGTATACAAACTATGTGGATATTTTCGATTGCTATTTGCCTGAAATAAAATTAGTAATTAATACCTGAACTAACACCAACGGCTTGAACTCAGTTACTATGTGAAATCGTTTTGTTCTTTAATTCAAATAACATTTTCAAGTAACGCAAAATAGGCTGTTACAAACCCTTTAAAATAAAAAGTAAAAATGTATCGTAGTATCATCTTGTCATTCTTCAAATTTGATGCGCATAGAATGCCAATGGCATAGTAATCAATGGAACTCCACGTAGACTAGTCGTGACATCTAGTGGTGAAATATCGAACAATATAATCCTAACAGAGCGAGTGCATTCTAGCGGCCAGAAGAAGAAACTTTTCAATAAAATCTGGAAGTTAATAAGTATGTCGGCGTGCAGTTACCTTTTTGGCAGCTAGATGTCTCGAGTAAATCTGCTGGCGAATTATGTTTTAATTAAATATATATTTTACACCATAATATGCACAATATAACGCTTAATTTTAAAACATCTGAGTCATTACAAAACAATAAACATATAACATTTCAAGGAAAAAATCTAGCTCTGATCGGGTTTGAACCATAGGCATTTGAGCGATAGGCTAACGCTCTACCACTGAGCTAATTGTGTCAACGAATATCGTTCTATATAAAATGACTTACATAGAACTTGTTAGCAAATAGTGATTTATACTAAACGATTTCATCACTGGAGTATATTATTTATATATAAAGCATTTCGTACAAAGTTTATTTATTTTGTATCAGTACGCTATATTGCATGCAATACTCAAATTAGTGAAATATAAGTCAGGCACAAGATATCCGCTGCCATCTTGTCTTATTACTGAATCAGCTCAGCTTTTTAAAATCACATCTGCACTATATTATTACAAAATAAACTTTTAATTTCGAACGTGCCTCTTCCTTTAGAACAGTTAAAACGATTCTCGGCTCGATAATCGGAACTGGTGGGTCCCATGATATGGATTATAAAGTTTGCATAATTCGCACGGCCGCCATCCTGAAATGGTATGGCGGACGACCTTGTAGTTTGGTTACAAGACGCATCCTATACGAAGGTATGTTGTTACCAAATTTGGTAGAGATCGGATGATTTGGTTAGTCGTTATTTGATTTTACGTTTTGAACGTTTGAGTGGCCGCCATTCAGTTTTAGTAAAGATGGCGGCGATATAAAACATGACACTGAGGTGTCCTTGGCTAGTGCTACCTTTGTACCAAATTTCGTTCAATTCGCATTCACCGTGTTCGAATTGATAGGGGGGGACATACATTCAGAGTACACACACTCACACACACAAACACACACACACACTCACACACACACATACACACACACAGAGACTCACACACACACATACACACACACAGACAGACACACTTTTTTCGACCTGTGTTGATCTCATAAGTCTACTTTAATTTTTTGCAAAAATCGAAAGTAGGCTAAAAATACTTGGTATCTGCATATCATTACTTTATCTGGTATCACGCCTTTTATCTTCACGCTTGAAATAGGTATTTTCAATACGTGGATTTTACTTTGGATTTCATTATATAACGCCTGGGTAATTAGACATACCGTTGAGCCTGTGTCTAGAAGACTCCTTTTCTTCATGCCTGCGATGTTTACAATTATAATGGGTAGTTCCCTTTTTACATTGACCGGCCCTACATCTTGGTCTTCAATGAGTTCCTCAGGTTTAGCAATCCAGTTAACCACATTCACTGTATTCCACCCTGCATTTATCTCTCCTATTTGGTCATTTAATTTTGGTGAGTTTTTTCTATTGCTCCATTCTTTGTGGAGTTCTTCTGTCTGTCTTCGTACTGCTGAAGTTCCAGACTCTTGGCTCCGTCATCATTCTTATAGATGTCGGGTGATCTTCTATTCTTAATCGCTTCATCCCAATGCACTTGCGATTTTCTATTGTCGTCTCCACGCTCCTCCATATATCTTAGAGATGCGTGATAACGTTCTTCTGCTTCTTCGTCGAACCCGAGACTCTGTTCTTGGGATCTCCATTCTCGGTTATTCCCATTTCGGCCGTAATTTCTCCTGTTATCAGGCTGTTAGTTTCTTGTATCGCGCTGATTCCAGGTTTTTATTCCTCGGTATCCGCGGTTCGATCTCCCTCTATATGCTGGCCTCCAATTCTGGGTTTCCCTTTCTTCTCGTTGCCAGTCCGACTTCTCCGTTTCTGTGCTAGTAGACTTACTTTTAGTCTGCACCCTAGTCGATTCAGTTGGTGTACTAGTCATGTGGACTTGTTCCGTGTTCCGACTTTGCCTTGTGTGCTGCGCTGTGGTGAGATCGAGTTGTCTCAGCACTTCCTCCATTTCAGTCGCTGTCTTGGCGTTTGCCGAGATTAATAGTTGTTGTACTTCATATGGTAATTGCTTGGCTATCGCTATACACAGATATAGCTCTCTAGTGGCTTCATCAAGCTCCCGAAAACGGCATAATTGAGCTATGAAGAATTCAGCGTATTTCGTTGGATTATTTGTACTATAGCGTCTGGAGTACAAGTCCAATCTGAGATTCTGTTGTATATTTGCATCCCAGTACCTGCTTAAAAACGCCTGGCGAAATTCGTCAACGGTGTCAAACGTGTAACGAAAACTTCTAAACCATAAGGCGCATTCGCCCTCAGTCAATTTTTCGATAGCTCTTAATCTTCGCTCTGGTGGTACCTTTGCGTCATTCAAGTACTCGGAAACCTCTTTGAGCCAGTATTTGGGTGTCATATTTGAGTTACTCGCAGAATACTTTCTCGGTTTCTCGTCACTAGCCCTCACAACAGTGACTATCTGATTTTTTACATCATTTTCATGCGGTGTGGACATAGCAATAGGTATACCAGGCCTGGTATACGGGCTGTCACTTGGCATGGCTGTATTCTTCGGAGTGGGCTGTATCTCTATATCTGCCCATCTATTTCTCCTATTTTCATCTATGCTTCCTTCATTGGATCTAGAATTTCGCGATATGGACTCCTCATGTGCGATCATTCTAGTTTCCATTTGGCTGTGCCTGTTTTCCGCTCTTTCTAAACGAGCTAACACCTCTCGTTCTATTTTTTCCAAGCGATCCCGGTTTTTCTCTGCCATAGAAAAGACTTTCTCCTTGTCATCTTTAAGGCTCTCTTTCATATGGGAAATTTCCCCCGCCAGACTTTGCCTTACCTCGGCAAGCGTTTTATCGCTGGCTTCAGTTTTCAAGCCCTCTTGAAGTTCCAATTCTTCTCGTAAGCCTGTAACCTCTTTCTGGATGTGACCATGCATATTGGAGATTTCAGTCCTTATTTTGGTAATTTCTCCCTGGTCCTCATCTTGCCTTTTATGAATGACTGCTAGATCGTTTTGAGTTTGTTCTAACTCTTTTTGAACCTTTCCAACCTGCGTTTCCATGTTTGAGATTATTCCCTTATTTTCTTGAGCGGAAGTTTTTATTTCACTGATCTCCTTGCATTGGTCAAGGATATTCTGATCCTGCTTCCTTAATGCTTCGTCTACAGCTTTTGAGTAGCCTGCCATACGATTATTCCATTTCCCGTCGCTGTCTTCAAGCCTTTGATCCACGGTCTGAGTGAACGTATTAAATTGCTCTTGCTGTCGCTTAGTATTCGCTTCGTTCTGATTTTGAATATCTTTAAGCTCTACGGACATATTGTTTAAGCTATCATTAATCTCACGATGTGATTCTCTGCACGCTTGCAGTTTATTCTCGAGTTTTACCTCTATTGACTCAAAGCGTTTGTCGTTATTTGCTTGCATCTCTGAAACCACGCTAACAATATTTTTAGTTACCTCTTGCTTAATAGATTCTTTAACATCATCAATTTTTTTATTGACCTCTAATAAGTTTGAATCTAACTGAGTGTTTACCGTAGCCAACATCTGGCTTACCTCGGTTTGATTGGGCTCTAACTGAGTATTTACTGTAGCCAACATCTGGCTTACCTCGGTTTGATTAGCCTCTAATCTAGTGTTCATTTCAGTTTGATTAGCATCCAATCTACCCGCTATTTCATCTTGAAATGCTCTATCGTCTTCCCTACTCTTGGCATGAGTAGCATCAAAATGTTCCTTTAACTCCGCGATACACTTGAGTACCCCCTCAGTACCAGCCATCCTATATTTCTTATCTTGAGATTTAGGCAGGCCGTAGCTGAGCATGCTGGCGCGTTATATTGGGGAAAAGAATTCCGATATCGCGACAACAACAACATTCATTTTACACAGTGCTGTAACCACCTATGGAATGGGTTTAGACCCTCGTGCCCGTCTGACAACAGTGTCTAATGTCTGAGTATCACCTAAAAAAACTCACAATCGCTCAAACACAGTTTGAGGAAAATACTAATATTATTATGGGGTTTTCTGAATCCCATAAGCCCTCACGTATCTGGGCGCCATGATAAATTAATGGATGGACCATGCTTTGCCCACACACGGGCGACATGATAAATTAATAGGCACATGCTCCTATGCTATGGTAAACATAAAGGGAGACATGATAAATATAAGTAGGTGGGTGCTCAATGCTAACAGATTACATTTAAGCATGTCTTATGGAGGATTATCAGCATTTATTTTAACGTGAAGGCTTATTAACAATGGGACGCGGCCTTTTCCTAATATATCCTATTTTTTCTGCTATACTTGCCTCTACCATTAATATCTTGGCCGACTTTTAGTAGTACCTGTGACCCAATCCTAGTACAATAACATGTCCTCCATGTACCCAATCGTCATCATATGGAACATACGTTCGTATCCCAGCTAACTCACGGTCTTTCGAGGTATGGGACATTCATGCCCACCATACGATCACATGCTCAGGATTTGAGTCTGTCAGGTGACTACTCTACTTGAAAGAAACAACATATTCCTAAATATAACATTTAATGATAGAAAATCATGGCTATACAACATAAAACACAAACAAAGGATAGTTTACAATTTACTTCCCACAACGAAAATCAAAGTTATCTGTGAGTCTCTCCTTAAAATCAGTGCTTCACCGCACTCAAGTCTATTCCAATCATCCTATTATTGATACTCTCTAACATTTGCGAGTGTCCATAGTTCTTCACGTGGCACAGTTTAACACAAACTGGAATATCACAACACAATAATCACAATTTATCTTTACATGACATTAATCTGCAATTATTAAACATTTATCCGTTTTACACGGGGCATTTACTTTCAGTAACATTAATTCATTATCATATGCCTTAATTAATAAGTGTTGTGTCGTGCAACTCGTATTCGTTTTCCCACCAATTTGAAACTCTGAAGTGGTACGTTTTCCCTTCCAAAATACACATGGATAGAAATGTTTATAGCTTCACCATACAACGATTTTCTGGGTCTAGTCAAAACATTATCGTTACAAACGTGTCATGTCATTGAAATTACTCTACCCGTATGAATAAATTAGTGCAAACTGGGCAAAATACACTTTACAAAGATGCCTATATTTATTTGGTGCAGTATTCCTCCACAGAGAATAACTGGGCCAAATATTATCCGATCACAGCGATCCAACATGGTATGTGTGTGGAAATAAAGCATTTAATTCAATTGGCATCATCACATCAATCATATCTTAATTACTTTTCGAAATATCGAGATTCTTCAGTGTCCCACTACGCTTTTAAAATAAAAGGATCAGGTCAACAGACCTCCTTTTCAAGCGGACAATAAATTAGTTTCGGCTGACTGAGAAAGATGGCCGCCGGTCTAGTAGTCTTCTTACCACCCCATCTGGCTTCTCTCAAGGTCAAGTTTGTTTACTGGTGCAGTATGCTGGAGGTACCCTGAGTGTTGTGTCCCTAGTAATTGAGTCATTCTAATTATTTAACATCTACATTTAGAGTATAATGGGCTCAACTTGCCTCCTAATTAATATTCATGGCAGGGGATGGATCATGTAATAGCTTTGCCGTTCTGTGGCGACATTAGTGGCTTCTGGCGCGCATCTCAAGTGAGTATCACAGTTCTCTCATTGGTGCAGCTGCCTATAATAAGGAAATCGGCGTTTCCTATACGACGAACCATTATTCTTACCTCTAAGGGCAGATCAATTAATACATGGGCTCACACAGGGTCTCTAATAGTTATCCCTGCTGGCAACAATTCTGCAAACGGTGGATACAGACAGTCTCCGTCCCACTTCGCTGCAAATAATACAAGTATGCTCCAAGGCGATGCTATCTCGTAGATTAGCCGCCTTTTCGCCTAAGGCGCAAGCTATGTTTGGATGATCCCCGCAACTTATTGACGTAAATCTCTTGATTCTACGTTACTTGCTCGCTGTACGCCGTTCAAACAATACTTCTCATAGATGACTCAATTATTAAAGCACTCGCGTCCTCTCTGCCATTACTCTTAAGCCAAAGCTTTATGTAGCTCCCAAAACAAGCATAAGTTTACTGGCTTACATTAACTACCTTAATGGTTCTCAAATACAATCCTGTAGAATTTACCATATTAAACATTAATTCAACAATTCAATGACACTGAAAAACTCTCATTATCTCGATATTTTACGTTTCTTTCTTACTGTTTACAATAATAAAGTATTTTTACGTTAGACATGACATACTTTGCATGTACTATAGGCCTGACATGCCTATTATTTTATTTATTACTGTTACCGACCCCTTATTATTATTATTATTATTATTATTATTATTATTATTATTATTATTTAACGTTACCGTTACTTTCATCAATATCTTAGGCCTAAATGGCCGTAGGCAAATCACCCTCCAAACCATATTTTACCAAAATACGAGGGGTGTAATCTCGTACATAAATGACTATCAAATCTTAGTCTTAGAGTGATTCTTCGTTGTATGGTGAACTATTTAATCATATCAACATATTAAATTTATACTCACTTTTCATTTTTGCTGGGTTAGTCCAGCACGCCAGCCACGAGCCTACCATGATGCTTAGCTTAAGCTATCATGATATTTATCACACGACACATGGTATACACTTCACACATGATAATCATATTTTCATCACTGGCTTTTCTCACTTTGACACAATACATATTATTTTACCACATATATAAACACTTTTAAAAATCACTGTAATATCACTTTATATACAATTCCCGCACTATTTCACACATGGATCCTTGATTGGAATCCAACTATCGCCTGACCTCAGAGATGCGATGCAGCTAACTCCTGACAACCGCTAGTCTCCGTGAAAATCTATCCTGCGTGTGCGTGTGTTCGATTCCCGTCATCTACAGTTCATATCACCTCTACTGCAATTCTGTTCAATCCTCCGTCACGACTATTTGTGACGCCTTCCAGGCTCCCATAACTGTAGTGATCCTGACAATAATGTGTCATTTTTACCTATGACAACACCTCCTGGTATGTTCAGTGTCTATAAACATCCTAAATTATCCCTACGCTGTCCTGAATTTATACTTGCGTATGTTATTGGTTAAATGTCTGCTGTAGACTAAATCTTACACGATGCATAATTACTATTGTGAAGCTGCATGGTGCGCTTCCATAGTTCTCCAAGTATACTTGAGCGTCGATACTTTATAAATTCGCGCACTTTCTTGCGTGATCTGGCAGCGCGTTAGTTTACGTGTTGAGTCAAGACGAACTGAAGACGAACTAACTTCCCTGCGAAGCTTCCCCCTATATATGTACATGGTGAGAGGGTTGAATCGACCCTGGTTTGTTAGTTCAATGTTGCATTTGTTGTCGCTTAGGGTACTATGCTTTCTACTGGAGTGAAAGGATTACGCAAGTTATTTTGCTTCCGTGTACACGTATGACTTCCTATAAGCAGTTATGCGATTCTGCGATACGAAGTTCATTACGTGAAAGAAATGACAACACAAGCGAAGATGAAGTGAACGACGTATTGGACGGTTCTGATTTTGTGTGCACGGAAGAAATTGATAATGTGCAAATGTCTCTACAAGAAATATGTTTATACAGCGTAAAAACTATCATCCTTAACATGCTTTCCTAGTTCATTATCATTGGCTATAAACAGAATGGATCTTTTCGACCCATTCAAGAAATGTGTTATAAAGTAAATACAAAGTGAGATGGTTACAACAATGGCTCTTAGATGGCAAGTGTGCAGGAAAAATGTCTGTGGTAAATAATTCTTTAATGTGAAGAAATTCTGTGGTAAATTATTCGTTGATGTTTAACTTCGCATAGAATTTATTAACTCACGTTTTTATAACATTATAGACTCCATGAATATTACGTATTTTCCCTAAATTTAAATCCTGTTAGTCGTCATCCCTGTGGTATTGGGGTAGCGCGCTTGCTTCTCACCCGGGTTCGATTCCCGGCTCTATAAGGATTTTAGAAACTGACGTGAGGGCTGAAACGGGGTGCACTCAGCCTCGTGAGGATAATTGAGTTGCAGTTTGACAGTGACCAAGAACAACCCTCACCTCGCAATCTGTAGGTTGAATGGCTGGGCAGCGGACACTTGGTAGGCTAGGGCCAGTGGTGCCACAATGTTTGTTTATTTTTACTAGTCACAGAAAGATGCAATCTGCAAAATTAACCGTTACTGACATTAAAAGTACAAGTTTAGTGACATATTTTCCGTGCCTCTAAAAGTACTTTATAGTGTCGTTTGTCTGCCAAAATATGCACCCAGTGGATGTCACTGCACAGATAAATGTAGGCTACAAGTCAAACACAATGTAGATAATCTAATTTATGAACAAGTATGTAAGAAAATGAATCAACTTAAACGGGAGTTGGAAATGCTTTCTTTTTAAACCTATTAATTCATGCATATAAATAATCAATGGAAGACCATTCTTACAACTAAGTCATAAAGATTAACATTAACTAAGTTACCTGTAAGCTGAAAAGTAGTTGAATCTATAGTATGACCCGTTTCTTATCTCTATGAGGAAGACAGGTAGTTGAAACTAGACCTCAAATATAACTGTTTTCCCCGTGGTTTTAAACTGACGGTAGAAATGACTTATGCTATGGATAAAGAGCATGACCCCTCCCTTATTACCTCAGGACAGGGAGGCACGGAGAGGATTCATGAAACCGGTCAAAAGACTGAAGACTCAAACAACAACATCCAGGTGTATTAATTCATCTCATGCACTTTTCAGGCTTAGGAAATAACACCCATTACAATTTGAGTACAATCCTGTTGACCGACGGAATATCATTTACTAAGGCAACACTGAAAAATGTCTTCCAACACGATCAACTTAATGGAATTGGGTAATGAGAAGGTGGAAATTAGCAGTGTGCTATTATGAAATATATATGACTACTTCGCTGGCATAGTCGGTAGCATGCTGACCTGCTATCCTCAAGATCGCGGGTTCAAACCCGGCTGAAGTCTTCGGACTTTTAAGAACGATAAAATCCTTCTATATGCCTTCCTTCGGAGGGAAAGTAAAGCCGGTGGGCCCATGTCATTGATTTAATGCATGTAAAAGAACATACCACTACAATTGGTAGTGTGTAGCAAAATTTGTAGGTTATTTGGTTAGAAACGCTCTATCAAGTTCCAAAGTTCACCGCTAGGTGTCAGTGACAGTGTCATCTCTGGTAGCCAAAGTTGGAACTACTTGAAATTGAACTTGAGGTGGAGCCCACGGGTTTTCAAATAAAATACCCCGCTTTGGCCATTGGTTGCAATTCAGTTGGTTCCTCGGTTTAGAGGTTGCGACAACGCGGTCATGTAGCCCCGTGCACTTTGGGTGTCTGATAACCGGTGTTAATTGTGATGGCCGTATTAGTGTGTGTATCTGTTTTCAGTTCAAGTAAGGACTGCAGACATTTAATTTTTTCAAGTACAGTAGTTCCTATTTTTGCCACCAAACGCCACCGTCATTGACTACTAGTTCAGAACCTGGTTACCAGACGCCACTGCAGACAGCTCCCGGCGACGAACGCCGGAACCTAAGAGCGTTTGTCAAATGTTTAACCTAACCTAATTTAGCTTCACACAGGTGTAATTAGTGGAAGGTTCTTTAAAATGCCATAAATCTATGACATGGGACCGCCGGCTTTACTTCCCCTTGGAAGGAAGGCATACTGAAGGATTTTAACGTTCTTAAAAATCCGAAGACTTCAGCCGGGTTTGAACCCACGATCTTGGGCATAGAAGCTCAGCATGCTACCAACTACGCCACTGAAGCCGCCACGGTTGCAATTCATATATAATAATAATATTATGAAATTTCCGCCACGGCATTGCTGGCTATAAAGGTCGATGCGTGTTTCCATCACCACAATTACGTCTGTCTGTCACCTTCTGTTTGCACTTGTTCCCTTTGACGAGCCTTGTTTGGGAAGTAGCAGCTGAACCATGGTGTGGCTAATTAGGTAGTCTGTAGCCCGTGAACCATGGACCGTCAGGCATGAGTGTCACGTATAACACTTAGCTCTAGAATCAGCGAGTGGCATTTATATTTAATGCTCCAGTGACCGAACAGCTTTGACTGGAACCCGTCAAATATTAACACAGTTCCGTGCTAATTTGCACTACTGTCGACCAAAGTATTATGTGCACTCGAGTTTGAAGGTTGTTTGTGTAGTAACTAATAGACCTACATAAAATCCAATAACATCATCATTTTCGTCGTTTAATTTTACGTTAGTTCATGTAGGTTTGGAATTTTTAATTTATAATTTAATATTTTTTATCGCAGTTGGAACACAAAAAGTGCACGTATTTAAGCGTGTTTCAACCATGCGTCATATTTAAGAATTATTATCTCAAAAACCCGTCATCAGATCGAATCCAAATTTTAACACAATATACTTTGGAATGTTATATAACTGATTTATTAATTTCAAAATTGTGTGTGTCCAAGAAACAAAGTTGTTATCATTTTTGTAAGGTAACTTTTTCTCGGCTCGGGGTGGTTGGAAACTGTAGTTCTTGGTTGGGTTGTAATCGTTATACATCAAAAAGTTATGCTGTATGACTGCGAAATACGTAAATTAATTCACTTATTTTATATCGGTTTGTATTTGTACGAGGAAATGACACATGGTTCACCAGCTAGCCGCTCTCGGGAACAGCTGTACAGCGTTGCCGAAATGGTGCCCACACGCATCATGGCGCGTCTCGCTCGGAGGTGATGGGCTCCATCTCAGCAACGCTGTACAGCTTTTGCTGGAGCGGCTAGCTGTTGAACCATGTCTTATTTCCTCGTACAAATACAAACCGATATAAAATAAGTGAATTAATTTACGTATTTCACAGTCATACAGCATAACGTTTTGATGTATAACGATTACAACGCAACCAAGAACTACATTTTCCAACCACCCCGAGCCGAGAAAAAGTTACCTTACAACAATGACAACAACTTTGTTTCTTGGACACACAAAATTGTGAAATTAATAAACCAGTTATACAACATTCCAAAGTATATTGTGTTAAAATTTAGATTCGATCTGATGACGGGCTTTTGAGATAATAATTCTTAAATGTGACGCATGGTTGAAACACGCTTAAAAACGTGCACTTTTTGTGTTCCAACTGCGATAACAAATATTAAAATATAAGTTAAAAAATCCAAACCTACATGAACTAACGTAGAATAGAACGACGAAAATATTGATGGTATTGGATTTTATGTAGGTCTATTGGTTACTTAATAAACAACCTTCAAACTCGAGTACACATAATACTTTGGTCGACAGTAACTGCCAGCATGAAGCACACTGAACATACTTTGAGCGCCCAGACTGCTGCTATAGTGAGTCAATGGAAGCTTCCCTTCAATATAACATGATAGTTATTGTTGCTTGAGGGGAATGTCTTTTATTGCTGTGGCTAACTTCCAACTTCTTATTTACCTTTTCTTCACACTTTTAACAGGAACTAATCGAATATTTTCCAGTATGTCCTTCAAACTTATCTCCTTACTTTGACACAGGCCTTTTGAAAGTATAATGTTTTTTATGTTAATGTTTAAAGTAAATATATGTATGTCCATGACCTTGGCCATGTTCTATTCTTTTTTCGTATTGAGTTCAAGATACCTAGATAATGTCCACTTTACAATACAAATTTATTTTATCTACCACTCAGAAATGAACATTTATCAGCCTCCATGAGTCATTAGCAGCATACACACTCTCCAACATATTCGATCTTAAAAATAGACAATCACGTGTATGTTTAGAAAATTTTACAAGTCAAATGGCGTGAACGCCACAAAAACAGAGATAAAATTCTCCTCTGAATCGTAGCCACGCGTGTTCGATATTTCTCCTTCTTCAGTGAAGCAGACCAAATCTCCACACCATACAGGAGAATTGACTGCGCAGTGGTTATCCCAGGAGTCGCCGCTTGCTTTGCCACCGACCATGTAGGCTACATTAGCCATGAGTCTACTCAGGGCGGCTGTAATGTCTGCTGCGTTCTTTATATGAGACCAGTTTCATGTCAAGGGTCATTCCTAGGTACTTTGCAGTGGCTCCAGTTCAAACGACTACCTCTCCAACTTTCATGGGAATTATAGTGTCCACTCTCCTCCTAGTTATCATTACTATTTCATTTTTCGCCATAGCTAAATAATAATAATAATAATAATAATAATAATAATGTTATTTTTATTACGCCCCTTTTAATTGCGGTGGTTTTTAGAGGCGCCGGGGTGCTGGATGTTTGCCCCGAAAGGGGTCTTTAACGTTCCAGTAAATCTACTGACACGGCTGCCTCTCATAACACCCTCAAATGCCAGCTGACTGAGCCAGGATTTGATCCTGAAATCTTGGGAACAGCAGGCAAGAACGTTACCGCTGAGCCACGCAGCAAGCAAGGAGAAATTACATCTAAATATTTCAGCTTTGAATGTTGGAAAGTAACAAACAAAACAAGATGTTCAGTAAAGAACATATAGCCTACTTTCTCCTAAATGCATGGGTATTGTTATAACTCATTGTCCTTTTCAAGGAGTATAATTGAATGTTGGTTGTAGTAGCTTGTTGAAATACAACGTGCTATAGGGATATTAAACTTGAATATGAGGTGCCCTTTGCTAGTGCTACCTCTGTAAAAAAATTCATTCAATTCGGTTTCACCGTGTTTGAATTGATCTGGGGAATGGATTTGCACACATACATGGCCGCTATTTGCAAACTATTGGGCTGATGACCTTGTAGTCAGTCATAAGATGCTTTCCACAAAAAGGCATGTTGTTGCAAAATCCGGTAGAGATCAAATTATTAGGATGGTCGAAATTTGATTTAAGCTTTTAACATTTGGGTGGCCGTCATTCCGTTTCCGTCAAGATGGCGGCGATCACTGACGTGCCTTTTGCTAGTGCTACCTCTGTACCAAATTTCGTTCAATTCGGTTTCACCGTGTTTGAATTGATAGGGGGAATCGATTTGCACACATACTTGGCCACCATCTGCAAACTATTGGGCTGATGATCTAGCAGTTTGGTCAGAATAAGCTTCCCACACAAAGATTTGTTGTTGCAATATTTGGTAGAGAATAGATTATTAGGTTGGTCGTAATTACATTTTAGCCTTTAACATTTGGATGGCCGCGATTACATTTCCGTCAAGATGGCGGTGATATAAAACATGACACTGAGGTGGCCTTTTCTAGTGCTGCCTCTGTACCAAATTTCGTTCCATTCGGTTTCACCGTGTTCGAATTAATAGGGGGAATCGATTTTCACACAAAGATGGCCGCCATCCGCAAAATATTAGGCTAATGACCTATTAATTTGGTCAAAGGATGCTCCCTCCATAATGGTATGTTGATGCAAAATTTGGTAGAGATCGGATGATTAGGTTAATCGTAATTTGATTTAAGCTTTGAATATTTGTGTGGCCGCCATTACGTTTCGGTCAAGATGGCGGCGATATAAAACATGACACTGAGGTGCCCTTTGCTAGTGCTACCTCTGTACCAAATTTCATTCCATTCGGTTTCACCGTGTTCGAATTAATAGGGGTAATCGATTTTGACCCAAAGATGGCCGCCATCCGCAAACTATTAGGCTAATGACCTATTAGATTTGCCAAAGGATGCTTCCTCCATAAAGGTATGTTGTTGCAAAATTTGGTAGAGATCGGATGATTAGGTTAGTCGTAATTTGATTTAAGCTTTGAACATTTGTGTGGCCGCTATTACGTTTCCGTCAAGATGGCGGAGATATAAAACATGACACTGGGGTGCCCTTTGCTAGTGCTACCTCTGTACCAAATTTCATTTCATTCGGTTTCACCGTGTTCGAATTAATAGGGGGGATCGATTTTGACACAAAGATGGCCGCCATCCGTAAACTATTAGGCTAATGACCTATTAGATTTGTCAAAGGATGCTCCCTTCATAAAGGTATGTTGTTGAAAAATTTGGTAGAGATCGGATGATTAGGTTAGTCGTAATTTGATTTAAGCTTTGAACATTTGTGTGGCCGTAATTACGTTTCCGTCAAGATGGCGGCGATATAAAACATGTCACTGAGGTGTCCTTTGCTAGTGCTATCATTGTACCAAATTTCGTTCAATTTGCGCTCACCGTGTTTGAATTGATAGGGGGGGGGGGGGGGGACAGACATTCAGAGTACACACACACACAGACTCACACACGCACACACACACAGACAGACACACTTTTTTCGCCCTGTAGTGATCTCATAAGTCTACTTTCATTTTTTGCAAAAATCGAAAGTAGGCTAAAAAAGGGAAAATGTATGTCTAGAAAAACATTTTTACAAGAAATTGGAATTATTATTTTTTTCTTTTACTTCGGTCATTACCATAGAATGTCTTTTCTTCCATTTGAAGCACTAGCATTTATTTTGCTGTTGTTCCATATAACGTTATCCTTGCTTCTAACAAAGCCTTATTCTTGGAAGGTTATTTTTGTGTCTATCGTCTAATAAAAATAAAAAAAATACCGGGTGAGTTAGCCGTGGTCGTTACGGCATGACTAATGGCAGTCGCTCACATCCGGGAGGCAAGGTGGTTCGAATCCCCCCGCCGGCAACCTTGAAAATGGTCTTCTGTGGTTTCCCATCTTCCTTCCAGGCAAATGCCGGGGTTGGTCCCTAATTATAGGCCACAGCCGCTACCTTCCAACTCCTCGCCCTTCCCTTCCAACTCTCCTCCCCAACGGTACTTGTAGCTCACCCATTGGGTGTCCGTCTCGAAGCAGCTACAAAACTGGCGTGCCGAACATGTCCTCGGACACTCCCGGCACTAAAAGCCATACGCTAAAAAAAAATTATATATATACTTTGGTGGGTTTACTAAAATAAGGAAAGTAGCCCCAGGAACATGAAAAAAAAAGTACCAATAGAATGGTAGTTTAATGTGGTGCAAAAGCAAAATTTTGAAAATCTTGAAGTTTTGGGCATTCAGGAGCCCCTGAAAGGGGTGGGGGAACAGTCAGTTCATCTGCTCCAATATAACACGATGCTAGCTTTCATCGAGTGAAGGAAGTCAGTTTTTGACCACACTTTCTTGGTCATATTCTCGTCACTGAAAAAAAGAAAAGTCCTATGACTTTGGTTCCATTTTCCACCTAGGCATCCTGGAAGTGGTTTTCTGTGATTTCCCCACTTCTACTCCAGGCAAATCCCGGGATGGTTCCTAAATTAGGGCCATGGCACCTCCTTCTCTGAGTTAAAAATACAAATACGGCTTCAGACACCACAATAACACATGATATTAGCAAATTCTACAAACACACCCAAGTACCCGGGGCTAAATGACCGTGATATTCAAGCCCTTTAAACGAATCAACTTCCTCTAGTATAAGAGTACCTTCCTGACGTGTATATGTCACTACACAGTGTATCAATAAAGCATATAACTTTGCACGGACCGTGGAGTGAGTCTATACTCACGCTACTTATACTATATCTCTAGAGATCATGGATTCTCTTCAGAATTGTTGTGTGTTTATTACTGCCCTTAACTGCACTTTTTTGGTCTCTGGAAAGGGTGTGTTAATATTGATTTCTTGCTGTAAATTCCTTGTTCGTAAATACGTTACTTATTCTTCACGGAGACTGGCTGTGTGGCTCAGTGGTAACGTTCTCGCTTGCTGGGACCAAAGTTGCAGGTTCTTATCCTGGCGCAGTCAGCTGCCATTTAAGGGTGCGCAAATGCGAGGGAGCTGTGTCTCTAGATTTACTGGCACGTTCAAAATCCCCTTTGCGGCAAAATTCCGGCACCCTGGCGTCTCTAAAAGCCAGAGTAGTTAAAAGGGACACAATACCAATAACATTATTATTATTATTATTATTATTATTATTATTATTATTCATGGAAGTGTGATTTACTCCTCCATTAGCAGTTTAACGGCCGTCCTCCAAATGGCTATGAAGCCATTTTTCAATGTTGCCTTCATAACAAGAAAATTGATAGATTTCTTTCATATTTATCCAACATTAGTTTGTAGACTTAGATATAATAATAATGATAATAATAATAATAATAGTAATAATAATAATAATAATCTGTGCAAGATGACCATTGCAGATACGGTTGCCCAACATCTGACACTGTTCACCATATTATATCAGGTTGTCGCCATTTTTCAGGGACAGAATATAGGAAGAGACATGATTTTGTTGCCAAGACTGTTCATCAAGAACTGGCAATACGCCTTCAACTGCTGAGCCAAGAGAAAGTGCCGTACTACAAATATGCTCCTGAAAGTGTACTGGAAAATGACAGATTTACGTTGTACTGGGATCGTACTGTATTGACAGACCAATCAGCTGTGCACAACAGACCTGATTTGGTTCTTGTTGATAAATACATGAAGCACACCACCTTCATAGATGTGGCGATCCCAAACAGTGGCAACATACTAACAAAGCATGTTGAAAAGCTGTCAAAATACACAGAGCTTTCAGAACTGATAAGGAAGCAATGGCACATGGCACAAGTCAGGACAGTTCCTATTATCATCTCCAGCACTGGCGTGATTCCCAACAATTTAAAGGAATCGCTCACGGCGTTGAAATTAGATCCAGGCCTTTTCAAACTGATGCAGAAAACAGACATCATACTAATATATAAAAATGAGATGGTGTGTGTCTGTCTTTCTGTCTGTCTGTCTGTCTGTCTGTGTGTTACTCAATAACGCAAGAACCACTGGTCGGATTTAAATGAAATTTTTCATGGATATAGCTGATTTACCATGTTTACATATAGGATACTTATAATTTCGATATTTTGCACTATTAAAATATGGCGACCATTTTAGTGACGTCACTACACCCTTTGGTTTCAAAATTTCATATTTCCATATCAAATAAAAAGAGAACGCTAAGAAATAGCAAACTTTTGATGGTACATCTGAACTTCAAAATTTAATTTTCTATCCGAACGGTCCTTATCACTTTTCGTGTATCTCCAACGGTTAGCGAGTAAAACCCACATATGAGACGTCACTGCACCCTTTGGTTTCAAAATTTCATATTTCCATTTCAATTAAAAAGAGAACGCTAAGAAATAGCAAACTTTTGATGCATACACGAGCTTTAACATATAATTTTCTACCCAAAAGGTCCTTATCACTTTTCGTTTATCTCCAACGGTTAGCGATTAAAACCTAAATTTGTGCAATAAAACACGGTCAACACCGAGCGGTGCTGTAAATCTCTACATACATAAAAATTAAAATTTGTATGTTTTTTTTCGCAATTTCTACGGAAATTTGAGTTATTTACGCGTTTCAGACTGTTTTATTATGGATGCGCGCGAAAATAATTTTTTGGTCTGTCTGTCTGTTTGTTTGTTTGTCAGTGGACAAATTTGTACCCTTATAAATCGAGAACGGCTGGGTGTATCAACGTAAAATTTGGTAGAGATATCCATCAGAGGCAAGACACTAATCATTGATGTAACCCTTCTCCGTACCTCTCATAAAAGGGGGCATACCCCCTTAAAATACATGCTGAAATAGGAGTAGAAGGACGAGACAAAGATCATTTTCAGTCCCTCAATGTGAGAGACAAAACTCGGGGGCCCTAAAGGGTCCCCGAAATCCACATTTTAAGGCCCTAAAACCAACCGTTTTTGAGATATTCCCACACAACTAATTCCATTTAATAAACTAATGAACGAATACAAGCCGGTAATCATGACAACAGATTCTCAGAGGTCCATCTATTGCTGTAAGACGCAATGCAATTCCATTAATTACATTGGTGTGAAAGTTTGCAAACGGCTAGAAGGTTATCAAGGAACCAAATTAAGCTGTAAAATTCATCAATACGTATAATGCGCTTAAGGGGGTCAAGGGGTACACTAGAATTTTTTCACGCGATTTACACCTGCGGGTGTGGTACGGCAAGTCTATTATATTCCAGCCCTATATATTATTATTATTATTATTATTATTATTATTATTATTATTATTATTATTATATTATGGCGTACAAGAAGAAGACAAAGCCCCTCGGTGCCAGAAACAAAACTTGGGGGCCCTAAAGGGTCATCGAAAACTACATTATAAGGCCCTAAAACCAACAGTATCTGAAATATACCCAGAAAACTAATGTAATTTAATTTAACAAACTAATGAAAGAATGGAAATCGGTAACCAGACAACATTATCTCAAGGGGTGGCATCCAACATTCCATCTATTTCTGTAAGAAGCAATATCACTCCATTTATACCTTGCCACGGTGGGTGAATGGATAGCGTGTACGTCTACTAACCCCAAGATTGCAGGTTCACACCTGGCCGTGGTAAGTGATTTTTGAAAGGCGGCAAAAATACGGCTCGCATGTCATACGATGTTGGCATGTCAAAGAACCCATTTGAATTCAGTAGGCCGTGTTCATAATGGCAAAATTATTGTCAGGAGTTTCCGCCAACACAAAGTTCCTCATTTCTCTATTAGAATGCGCTATAGTGTTCAAGGAGCTTAGATATCTACCCTCCTTGACTTTCATAGTGCTTCAAGGAACAACGAAATTTCGACATGCAAGCTACCCTCTGGGTGTCAAACTACGAAGCTTGCACCCGGCACCCGAGGCCATACGATATTATTATTATTAGGCTACTCCATTTATTACATTTCTGTGAATGTTTGCAAATGGCTATAAGGTTATCACGGAACCAACGTAGACTGTATAATTCGTCAATGCAATTAAGGGGGTGCCTATAAGGGATCTCCGAAACCCACATTTTTAGGTCCTTAAATTAGCAGTGTGTGTGATATTCCCAGAAAACAACTTCGTTCTGATAAACTTATGAAGGAATGACAAACCGCTAACCATTGCAACTGTAGCTCAATTGATAATGTCTGGTGTTAATATATAACACCGTTCGAAGAACGGGTACTTCTGCTATACTAATATATAACAAGATGTTCAGTAAAGAACATATAGCCTACTTTCTCCTAAATGCATGGGTATTGATATAACTCTTTGTCCTTTTCAAGGAGTATGATTGAATGTTGGTTGTAGTAGCTTGTTGAAATACAACGTGCTATAGGGATATTAAACATGAATATGAGGTGCCCATTGCTAGTGCTACCTCTGTACCAAATTTCGTTCAATTCGGTTTCACCGTGTTTGAATTGATAGGGGGAATCGATTTGCACACATACTTGGCCACCATCTGCAAACTATTGGGCTGATGTTCTTGCAGTTTGGTCTGAATATGTTTCCCACATAAAGATATGGTGTTGCAAAATTTGGTAGAGACTAGATTATTAGGTTGGTCGTAATTACATTTTAGCTTTTAACATTTGGGTGCCCGCGATTACGTTTCCGTCAAGATAGCGGTGATATAAAACATGACACTGAGGTGCCCTTTGCTAGTGCTACCTCTGTACCAAATTTCGTTCCATTCGGTTTCACCGTGTTCGAATTGATAAGGGGAATCGATTTTCACACAAAGATGGCCGCCATCCGCAAAATATAAGGCTGATGACCTATTAGTTTGGTCAAAGGATGCTCCCTCTATAAAGGTATGTTGTTGCTAAATTTGCTAGAGATCGGATGATTAGGCTAATCGTAATTTGATTTAAGCTTTGAGCATTTGTGTGGCCGCCATTACGTTTCCGTCAAGATGGCGTCGATATAAAATATGACACTGAGGTGCCCTTTGCTAGTGCTACCTCTGTACCAAATTTCGTTCATTCGGTTCCACCGTGTTCGAATTAATAGGGGAATCAATTTTGACATAAAGATGGCCGCCATCCGCAAACTATTAGGCTAATGGCCTATTAGATTGGTCAAAGGATGCTCCCTCCATAAAGGTATGTTGTTGCAAAGTTTGGTAGAGATCGGATGGTTATGTTAGTCGTAATTTGATTTAAGCTTTACAATGACATATTAGATTGGTCAAAGAATGCTCCCTCCATAAAGGTATGTAGTTGCAAAATTTGGTAGAGATCGGGTGATTAGGTTAATCGTAATTTGATTTAAGCTTTGGACATTCGTGTGGCCGCCATTACGTTTCAGTCAAGATGGCGGCGATATAAAACATGACACTGAGGTGCCCTTTGCTAGTGCTACCTCTGTACCAAATTTCGCTCCATTCGGTTCCACCGTGTTCGAATTAATAGGGGGAATCAATGTTGGCATAAAGATGGCCGCCACCCGCAAACTATTAGGCTAATAACCTATTAGATTGGTCAAAGGATGCTCCCTCCATAAAGGAATGTTGTTGCAAAATTTGGTAGAGATCGGATGTTATGTTAGTCGTAATTTAACTTAAGCTTTGAACATTTGTGTAGCCGCCATTACGTTGCTGTCAATATGGCGGCGATATAAAACATGACACTGAGATGCCCTTTGCTAGTGCTACCTCTGTACCAAATTTCGTTCCATTCGGTTTCACCGTGTTCGAATTAATAGGGGGAATTGATTTTCACACAAAGATGGCCGCCATCCGCAAAATATAAGGCTGATGACCTATTGGTTTGGTCAGAGGATGCTCCCCCCAGAAAGGTATGTTGTTGCAAAATTTGGTAGAGATCGGATGATTAGGTTAATCGTAATTTGATTTAAGCTTTGAACATTTGTGTGGCCGCCATTACGTTTCCGTCAAGATGGCGGCGATATAAAACATGACACTGAGGTGCCTTTTGTTAGTACTACCTCTGTACCAAATTTCGTTCCATTCGGTTGCACCGTGTTCGAATTAATAGGGGGAATCGATTTTCACACAAAGATGGCCGCCATCCGCAAACTATTACGCTGATGGCCTATTGGTTTGGTCAGAGGATGCTCCCCCCATAAAGGTATGTTGTTGCAAAATTTGGTAGAGATCGGATGAATAGGTTAGTCGTAATGTGATTTAAGCTTTGAACATTTGTGTGGCCGCCATTACGTTTCCGTCAAGATGGCGGCGATATAAAACATGACGCTGAGTTGTCCTTTGCTAGTGCTACCTTTGTACCAAATTTCGTTCAATTCGCATTCACCGTGTTCGAATTGATAGGGGGGGGGGGCAGACATTCAGAGTACACACACTCACACACACACAGACACACACACACACACACACACACACAGACTCACACACACACACATACACACACACACACAGACTCACACACACATACACACACACACACACACACACACACACACACACACACACACACAGACAGACACACTTTTTTCGCCCTGTGTTGATCTCATAAGTCTACTTTCATTTTTTGCAAAAATCGAAAGTAGGCTAAAAATGAGATGGTGTGTGTCTGTCTATCTGTCTGTCTGTGTGCTACTCAATAACGCAAGAACCACTGGTCCGATTTAAATGAAATTTTGCATGGATGTAGCTGATTTACCAGGTTTACATATAGAATACATTTTATTTCGATATTTTGCACTATTAAACAATGGAGACCATTTTAGTGACGTCACTACTCCCTTTAATCAAAACTTCATATTTCCTTATCAAATAAAAAGAGATCGCTAAGAAATAGCAAACTTTTGACGGTACATACGAGCTTCACTTTTCGTGTATCTCCAACGGTTAGCGAGTAAAACTCACATTTGTGACGTCACTACACCCTGTGGTTTCAAAATTTCGTATTTCTATTTCAAATAAAAAGAGAACGCTCAGAAAAAGCAACCATTTGATGGCAAGCACGAGCTTTAACATTCAATTTTCTATCCAAAAGGTCCTTATCACTTTTCGTGTATCTCCAACGGTTAGCGAGTAAAACCTAAATTTGTGCAATAAAACTCGGTCAACACCGAGCGGTGCAGTATATCTCTACATATATAAAAATGAAAGTTTGTCTGGTTTTTTTTCTGAATTTCTATGGAAATTTGAGTTATTTACGCGTTTCATACTTTTTTATGACGGATGCGCGCGAAAATATTTTTTTGTCTGTCTGTCTGTCTGTTTATCTGTGGACAAATTTGTTCCCTTATAACTCGAGAACGGCTGGTACAGATATCCATCAGAGGCACGACACTAATCATTGATGTAACTCTTCTCTGCACCTCTCATAAATGGGGGCATACCCCCTTAAAATACATGCTGAAATAGGAGTAGAAGGACGAGACAAAGCTCATTTTCAGCCCCTCAATGTGAGAGACAAAACTCGGGGGCCCTAAAACCACATTTTAAGGTCCTAAGTCCGACCGTTTTTGAGATATTTCCAGAAAACTAATTTCATTTAATAAACTAATGAACGAATGCAAGCCGATAACCATGGTAACAGATTCTCAGAGGTCCATCTATTGCTGTAAGACGCAATGCAATTCCATTAATTACATTAGTGTGAAAGTTTGCAAACGGCTAGATGGTTATTACGGAACCAAATTAAGCAGTAAATTTCATCAATACGTAAAATGCGCTTAAGAAGGGTCAAGGGGTAGTCTAGAATTGTTTCACGCGATTTACATCTGCGGGTGTGGTACGGCAGGTCTATTATATTCCTATCCCTATATTATATTATTATTAGTAGTAGTATTATATTATGGCGTACAACGACGAGACAAAGCCCCTCGGTGCCAGAAGCAAAACTCGAGGGTCCTCGAAAACTACATTATAAGGCTCTAAAACCAACAGTTTCTTAAATATTCTCAGAAAACTAATTTAATTTAATTTAACAAACTAATGAAGGAATGCAAATCGGTAACCATGACAACATTATCTCAATGGGTGTCATCCAACTTTCCATCTATTTCAGTAAGAAGCAATTTATTACATTTATTACATTTATTGCATTATTACATTTCTGTGAAAATTTGCAAATATAAGGTTATCACGGAACCAACGTAGACTGTATAATTCATCAATGCAATTAAGGGGGTCAAGGGATAAATTAGAATTTTTCCATGCAATTTTCACGTGCGACATATAGTACAGAAGGTCTATTATATCTCCAAACAACAACATTATTTTCAAAAATTCCTGAATTGAATCAGCATTTTTTGCGGCTCTTAGGAATTTGGGCCATTTGAGATTAAAGAACCTGAATTTTCATGCACCACAAGCTTTTATAATTTATGATAGAGGTCTTCCTGTGTATGGGGACCTAACACAACGTGACGTGTATTGCATTTCACCTACAAGGCTTTCAATTCTATTTCATGCCAGGAAGTACACGTTAGGTGAATTTAGTTTGAGAGCACATTTCAACTAAGCTTTTTTTTTTTGTCGACATACGGGTTCATCGTAAGGATGATTTTGTTTGTTACTGTGTGGTAGATATACCCATATTTGGATTTATGGGTGATATGTTGTAGACAATAGAATTGTCTGTCTGTCTTTCTGTGTATCTTTATGTACGCCTATAACTCGTGTTCGGATACTTGGTGCATCGTAAAATTAGGTGTGGTATACATGAGTCAATACACCAATCATTTATAAAACTCTTCACCGTACTTTTCATACAGTAGAAGGGTGGATATAGGGAAACACTTCTTAAAATACATGCTGAAATAGGCGAAATATAAAAATTATCCTAGAAGGACGACCAAAGCATATGTTGCACTTCTCAATGTGAGACACAAAATTCGCGAGTCTATAAGGGGTCTCCGAAACCCACATTTTAAGGCCCTTAAATTAGCAGTGTGTGTGATATTCTCAGAAAACTAACTTCGTTCTGATAAACTTATGAAGGAATGACAAACCGCTAACCATTGCAACAGTAGCTCAATTGATAATGTCTGGTGTTAATATAAAACGCCGCTCGAAGAACGGGTACTTCTGCTAGTACTTGCTACGTGTCGCGTAGTAAGGCTGTTCTTGGGCAATCAGGCCTGAAGCAGTGAGGGAAATATGAAGCTACTACTCAATGCAGTCACCAAGAATTTGCTCCTTATGATATGTACGGTATCTGGGATTGTAAATGTTTTCTTTCCAGCAAATATGCTGAGAATGTGTAAGCGCATTCACAAAAATAAATAAATAAATAAATAATAATAATAATAATAATTTAATTATAATTATATTCTTAATGTTGGCTGAAGGAGACCTCATTGCGAGATTGAAACATGTACCTTTGGTGTATGAATAGATATGAAGAGACAGGAAAATAAGTATGTCTACCCAAAGTAGGCCTAATTCTTATTGACAAAGTTTAATAGATAACATATAAATAACACCTTAATTCAATAAAATTATTATTCATGGAATTCAATGTACCGGTGTCGGTCATATGCCCTTCGTCAGCAAATGTAATTAATATAAAATGAAGTTGCAACTCTTAATGATCCATAAATTTATAAAAAGGTTATAATCAAAACTATTTGTAAAAAATTTAACTATTTAAATTAATAAAAAATACACTAAAGAACTAATATTTTTCCATATTAGTCAAAATTGTAACATATCGCGTATTATAAGTTTTTTAGTATATTTTTTAATAATTTAAATAGAGCTGCGTGGCTCAGCGTTAAAGTTCTCGCTTGCTGGACCCAAGGTTGCGGGATCAAATCCTGGCGCAGTTATTTATTTATTTATTTATTTATCGTATGGCTTTTAGTGCCGGGAGTGTCCGAGGACATGTTCGGCTCGCCTGAGTCTGTAGCTGCTTCCAGCGGACACCCTAAAGGGCGAGCTACAAGTTCCGTTCAATTTCAAGTAGTTCCATCTTTCACCACCAGATATCAATGATACCTAGTGGTGAACGTTGGAACTTTGATAGAGCGTTCTGACGAAATGTAACCTAACAAATTTTGCTTTACACAAGTTTAGTATGTGAAAGCATCTTTTACATGCCATAAATCTATGACATGGGACCGACGGCTTTACTTCCCCTCCGAAGGAAGGCATACTGAAGGATTTTTAACGCTCTTTAAAAATCCGACGACTTCGGCCGGGATTGAACCCGCTATCTTGGACATAGCAGTTCAGCATGCTACCAACTACGCCACCGAAGTTGGCATCTGAGGTTGCGCAAATGTGAGCGAGTCGTGGCAAAATTCCAGCATCCGGGCGTCTCTAAAAGCCAGAGTAGTTAAAACAGACGTAAAACCAATAACATTATTATCTTCTTCAGTGATGGGAAATGACCTCGAATTTGTCTTCATTTGTCCTCTTTCACTCTATAAACCTAACAACGATGGATAATCGAGGCTAGTATTAACTCTTGCCATCTTCTCCTCCACGCCATTTTGGAAAGTTAATTTACGACCACTCCAGTTGAGTATTTCAGAGAAACTCTAGCAATTTTAAAAGGTTACATGTGCCTGCAAAACGACGAGTTTGTGTTGTATATAGACGAAGATATCAGTTAGGTTACTGTCAAGTAAATATGTGAACTCGCAGTCCAAGCTGTATATCGTAAAAAGAGATTCTTTCCTCAGTCGTAAGCAAAGAATGTTAGCCCAATGAACGCAACAAGTCGTCCCTCGAGGATAAAACTTGCTAACATGTTGTCGCACTGCACAGCTCAAAGGAATGTCCCGTTAGCTGAAAGGATTACATTCATGAAATTGAGTTTCAAATGAACGTAAAGTTGTCTAGCTCCTTCAAAGGAATCTCACGTTTCTGCAGGGAAATCCAATACTTGAATAAAAAAGAGAAACGTCTGTCACAGAAACAAGACTTCTCCTCTTTGGTTGGATTTAGCTTTGAACAGTCGCCGCGATGTTTAAAGAGCCTTTTTACTCTGTGCGAAAGATACAGCTCGCGAAACTAGTTAAAAGTCTAATTAAAACTCAGAAATTCTTCTAGGATTGTGCCGTGTCTTGTGTGGAGTTTCGCCTAGGACACCAAGCTGGCTCATCAGCGGGCCCTTGGTGTCCCCGCTCGGACCCCCTACAGAAGTAGCGAACTGCGCGCTACCTCCCTTTATATAAAGTGCAACTGCACCTGTTTACTGCGAGAGCTAAAAGCTCATGTGGGGGTCAGGGCGGGGACACCAAGAGCCCGCTGATGAGCCAGCATGATGTCCTAGGCGAAACCTCATACAAGACACGGCACAAACCTAGAAGAATTGCTGAGTTTTAATTCACTGGCCGTGAAAGTCAATATACCACCTTTTAAAAAGTCTAATGTTTCCAATATACTGTAGCATTCAGAGCTTCTAATTATAAACACCAGACGAGGGCAAATAATTAGAATAATATACTCTAGTTTCTCAATTTGTTGATTGATTGAAACGCTATGTTTAACCCATAAATTACATGGATGGGTCCTTGAGACCCAAGAATGTGCTTTTAAAGATATTATTGCATATGTTGGTCGAACTGCACTTGGCGTACTCTCCTTTCCATTGGTCTGTTACACGACCTGGACAGGTGTGGACACGCCCTTTGAGCTTAATTAATGAGCGTTTGTGCTCCTGCGACCCATCAGGGTGAGGAAAGTAACTTTTTTGAGTGTGCTTGAAGTGTGGCGATTTACAAAGGAATTGTTTAATGATCTGCAAAAGTAAAACTTGCCATCCAAACCGACTCGTCCAATGTGTTATTTGCCAACATGTCCTTTATATCTTCATTTCAATAAATCCACGCACATCCAAATACACAGGACTACATGACCACCATGTCACAGCACCTAATTAAGCAACAACATCTCTTCTTTTCAAGTGGCATCCTGTCATGGATGTCGGATAAAGCATTCCTGCTACTTTCATATCTGGATAAGATACCTTGATTTGACATTTACTTACTAACCTACTAACTTACTAAACTTACTAAAGATACGATACATCATCTCGGAAATAAATTCAATTTGTTCCAGTTTGCTAGTCATAGCGCAAGACGCCTCACAATCAAGGCATAGAAACCGATATTAGCGCTCTCTCTGACTGGTTACTTATCGTTCGCAACACTCCTACCTTACTGTGATGCAGGTTGCAGTCTATAAAGATGGGCAATCCGAATTAAAAATCTGCAGCCAAATGTTGGTCTAGACATGATCTGTACCACAGTCAGTAAAGCGCCTGTAGGTCGGCAACCCAAGTTACTGCCCTGTACGAATCCGCAACTCACCAGACGAGTGCCATTAGGAAGATGCTTGCTGTTATCGCGAGGAGTCATCACTGGTACTCTTCAAATAGCAGTTAACAGACCAGTAGAGCGCACTCAAAACATTCCCATTACTCGGTAACAGGGAACCTTTAGCTACTTGTAGAACGCGCCAATAGGCTGGCAGTGCACCCTAATGGCGCCATACATAACTAATCGTCCTATTCTGTCTGAGTTTCCTTGACACTGTAAAAGCTGCAATTAAACCTTTTATTGAACAGAACGCCTTACGAGCATATAGTATGTAGCCTACCTGGACATATTATTGCACACAGATAATTTTTTTTCAGAAACAAATAAACAGTAGTATCAATAATGTCCTACATTCTTCGATATAATAATAGTAAATGCATTATTGAGGCGTACATTATATGACTGAGTATTCCTGGCAGCAATATCATGTTTCGAATCTGCTCCGACTCTAAAATCTCACGTCACCTTACTCTAACCACTGTTTTTGTTGTTGATTGTTTAGGGGCTTTGAGATATAGTGGTCATGTAGCCCCATGTACTTGGGTGTGTGTATAATTTGTCTGATTACCTGAGTCACTGTGTTGCATCAACTAGTGTGTGTATTTGTAATTGAGGTAGAATATGGGTATGAAGTAACCGTGTGGTGTATTCCTTGGAATAGACGTTCAGTTAGAGTTAGCTCTTGCGGCTCTTTGCTTTTTTCATTAGTTTCATTTATTTAATTTCCCTCCTTGTAGACACCAACAGCGACCCTCTGTATTCTATTTGCTCCGTACACGCGCTTAAGTTGTTTTTAAGTTTGTTCTAGATGTGCATCTTCTATGAAATCTACCTAGCGGCATCTCGCGGCAACCCTGCGAAGTTCTTCGGACATTTTTTGCTCCATGAGGAAAATTGTTTTATGAAAAGATTATTTTATGTTTTTATGTTTCCCATTCTGATATATTCTCCTTTGTTTACTTCCCCCTCCTCTTTGCCCACCTAGTTCCCTCGTGTGCTGCTTTGCTCGTTCTCACTTCTGGTTCAGTCGTCAAGTGAACAGTTTGGTGCTCTTGCTTAGAGGCCAGCCTCCTGTCTCCTTGAGGCAATTTTAAAATCGACGCCATGTCCGATTTTTAGTATAACGGTTTCCAGGAACCATCGCCTGCTCAACATGCAAAGTTAAGAACAGTGATTTTAAACAACTTTTAATGGGTTTTCAATCTAAACTGCAAAGCTTTAATGGCTTTATAAGAAATATTCTGCTTCTCAAATATTGTGCAATAACTACCACTGCGGGATCTTCTGTCATGCTCAAGATAACTAAAGCTCATTTCTGAACATGAAATTTAGTACTTCTTGTACGATATAAAAAGGGATTCTTTCTCTCACCGTGGGATTTTGCCAAAACTCATTAATAACTTTCTAAAACTTAACTTGCCTTCGAGGGATTTTTACCGCTCCATCTAACTGTCATTACAGTTCTGGAATTTTCCATTCCCAATAAACTTCAAACCGCGAAGAACTACGCTCAATACTGTCAAATTTCTGAAAGCTTTAAGTTAGCTGGAACTATCAATTACAACTTAAAACTTGTATAACGCACAAAAAATGTTCAAATTCATCCAAGTATCTCCATAAACTGCAATAACTTTTCTCTTGTTCTATGAACTTTCAGGGCTACAATAGTGAAATCTTAACACCAATCGACAAACTTTAGTGCAAAACAGTGTCCGTTCAACTATCTACCGCGTGGCGATTCGTTCGTATTAATAAAACTGGCCAGGACTTTATGCTACAATTTCTATCTCCTGATCCCCTTTGGCTACTAATAATTTAGCATACTTATTTAGTCATTTTCAACGAGGCCTCGCTTAAAACCAAGCGCTCTCCCAACTTTGCTCCATATCCAATTTATTCACTCTGTATAAATATGTAATCTTTCCTGTTGTAATCAGGAACCTCTAGTTTTCTAATTGTTAAATTGTTTAATTCAGGTTTCACAAATGGTGACCTGCCCCATTTAAATGTTATATATTCAATTCTGCGCAATTAGAAGAGGTTATAAGAACCTCTTATTAATCTCTTTCTTTTTATCCTGCTTGCTCAGGAATTTATAGCCTTTTCGCTCAAAAAGGTACTTTCTAAGCAATTGGTATCCTAATGCCTAATACAAAGAAATATTAGTTAAAGTCTAATTCATCTACTATTCTCCTTATATGCTTTAATTTTTCAATTGTAAGCACATCCTTTTAAAATCCTTGTTTGATTTAAGTGCTTGTAAAAGGTTTGAAGCCTGGAACTGATTTAAAATTGTTCATTTTGAACATTCTTTTTATTAGGTCTGAGACCTTTAATATTCAAAACTAAACAACAAGTTGTTCTTACGCTTAAAAAGTTCTAAAAGTTGTTAATTATCTCAAAGTCTATAATTTGTTAAATAAATGATTGTTGTTTTTGTTCGATCTCTCTCTCTCTCTCTCTAGAATCGAGGTTAGGAAGGACCTTCTCTTCCCCGATTCTTCCCTTAAAATTACCTTCTATTCAAAGATAAAGGCAATCACTGAATCAATAAAAACCTTACCATTGTTGCGTTTAAAACGAAACTTTAAATAACAACATTTGCAAAGTTTCTCTTAGCTGTCACAGCTAATTCTCGTAAATCATTAAGGCAAATATAGCTCGCTCCGCTAGCTTCCTATTTGTAGAGACTTTCTATCTAAGTTGTGTTTTACTCTTCAAAATTTTAGTTTGTTTAAGTTAGATCTGAGGGTTTATTCGGCACCCTGCTGGATAAAAGCTTAGCTGCTTTAAGTGCAACAATTGGTATTCTTAAAAGATTCTCACTAATAACAGTAAAAATATTGATAAAGGCAATAGAGTTGCTTTATCTGTTCCCACTCTGGTGGCATTCGACTGTTCTTCAGGAGATCCAACAGTGTCCAGTGATAACAATATTACGACAAATTCAAATATTTCCAGCATTTTAGAATGCTTAGTAAAATCTAACCCTTTTGAAGGGAAACCACACAAATCCACTTCCTTTCATATATCATTGATTTCTAGCGTACTACATATCCCCATAGTACCCAAATCCCAGCTCGGGAGGGAAAGAACACATAGCGATATCTTGCAGGTAACCGTAGCTCCCGCCGCTCTCTCCGCTAGCGGTGACCGAGGTCCCTCTTATTTTAGTTACTTAACGGGCTCTGCCCAGCGTAGCTTATCATTAGATCACTATTTTCGTGCTCTTTTTTATTGGATTCTCTTCCTCTCAGCCTAAAAATTGTTTCCACTCATAAACCCACCTCCTTTTCTCTCTCATCATCTTCCCTTAGGTAGTGTTAACATTCAGTAATAACCTACCACCGTGGTCTTAAGTTCGGTGCCACCCCGGCATTTGCCTGGAGAAGAAGTGAGAAACCTCGAAAATCCACTTCCAGGATGGCTGAGGTAGGATTCTAACCCGCCTCTCCTCCGTTTTGCCTCACGACGCTGAAACTCCAACCACTAAAAACTATATTATTATTCTCACAACGGAGAACCACTTCCAGGATGGTTGATGCAGGATTCGAACCCACATCTTACCCGTTTTGTCTCACGAGGCTGAAACTAAAATGCAAATTATTATTTTTTGAATAAACTTTCTCATGATAGTCATTGCTGCCAACATAGATATTTACTTTTGTAACTGTTGAAAAATTAAGCTGCAAAAACATAAGAATACGTCAATTATAGATGGCGTAATCTTGTGTCAACCATATCCAATAATATCCTCATCTTCACGTTGTGTGGGGCTTGAGAGCCTAAATGATCCTGCGAGCTATGCCGGCGGGAGCGCAAGCTCCCGGTAGGACCTGGTAGGTCAAAGATGATGGGCCATACTAAGAGAGATACCCTGGTCCTCCAGATTGGGAGTTGATCAAGGGGCTAACAACCCCATATCGAAAAAAACAGCCTGTTACGAAACTCAAATACAAGAATAGCCGGACTGATGAAAATTATACGCAAGATGGGAGTGAGAAGATGGAGGAAACGTGCAAAAGATCGTCAGTATTGGGCAAAGATTGTTGGAGATGCCAAGGTCTTAGATGGACTGTAGGGCCGAGGAGTAAGTAATTATATCTAATAACACGTAGTAGGTCGACTACACAGCCTACTTGAAGTAAAATGCATCACTGCTCTTTAATACGCGTCACTTTGTATGTTATGTTATGTTATGTTATGTTATGGAGCGAATTGTATGAAGATTGGTGAACATGGAATGACGTCGCAGTGATAGACGACAATCAACAAATGACTGCCAACTTTTATTATAAATAGCAGTTCCACTACCTGAAATTGTCCTGCAGACATGGTGACTTTGAAACATGCGTGGCAGCAATGACTAATGCCCTGGTTCAATCCCAACAGTAAGAAATTATACTACAAATCACTTTGTTTTTGCTGCTGCTGATGATGATAGTTGTTGTTCAGGGGGCCTAACATCTGGGTTATTGGCCCCTAATGGTTTGGGTGATCGTGAAAATGATACTATTACTAAAACAAACTACTGACTTACATACTACAGGAGGAAATGGAAAACAAAGAAGAATAAGGTAAGTAAAATTTGATTAATGCAGCCAATGGTCATGTACTTTTCTTTTCAGGACAGGTCAGGGAAGGGATATTGGTAGGAAATCGGCCGTGGACCTGTTGAAAGGAACCGTCCCGGCATTTGCTTCGTGGTGAAAATGGGAAACCACGAAAACCATTTTTAGGACGGCCGAGGTAGGATTCAAATCCACGCTCTCCCGATGCCAGCGAGGTACGAGGTAGCGCGTTAGTGCTCTCGGCCACCGCGGCCGGTTAAGGTAAGTAAAAGACAAGAGGAAAAGAAACGCCATCAACCCTCAATGAATGAGACTGAAGGGACTTGGAAAAAAGGAGAGCTATAAAAGGTAGATAGCGAAGGGAAAGAGGAGAGGTTCCGACCCAAAGGCAACGGAAAAGGGGTAAAACAGACCTAGCTCAGGAATCACTTGGAGTCGCCGAATCCAGAACTCACCAGCCGTGAGCCCTTAAGGTTGCAGGACTATCCAGGATGCACCCTGCCTCCTTTAGGGCTTTTAGACAGGAGATAATTTATTATCATGAAAAGCATAACGAGAGGTCTAAACCTTCCAAGAATTAGGGATCGGGAAAGATGAAACTAGGACCAATTACGGCGGAAAATTGAGAGACTCCCTAGGCCTTGGTTACCCTAATACCGTCGGGGTCGGAAGTGAATAAGAGTTGACCGGGAGAGGTCGATAGTGAAGATGAAAGAGAGAAGCCTGGCACGAGTAAGTGTAAGCAATGCCACATTCAACTAGGGAGCGAGGGTCATTAACCCACGTTCCACAAGTTTCGAGCCTCTGGGGGGATGATTTTTATGATGGGGGACAAATGATAAGATTATATTGTTAGTAACATTTGCGGTGACGCGGACTATACCTTTACATTGCCTAATCATGCGCAAGTAAGTATTGTGATCCACAACTTCAAAACTGCATTTTTTGTCAGCTATTATTGGGCAACTATAGTTTATTTAGCTATGTTTTAAATACAGAGTGAGTATTTTGTTGGATCAGGGCCACCGACCAGCGAGGAACGCGCACGCTTCGTATACATCATTCGCCTCTACTCGAGTACGTCGATTATATCTGGAAAGTTCTTTTTTGGATAGCACCCCAACTGGGAAATAGCAATGGATTAGGTTTAGGGCACACAGTGGACTGTAATAGGACGATATGGAAAGACCAAACGTTACTTGACTAGAGTTGATACATTATTTGATTATTATAAACATTTAGATAAATAGTAACAATTATTTGCATTAAAAGGATGATTTAAAAGAGGCAATTCAAAATGCCTGTTTCTCCAGGAAACTCAAAAACAACTTGCAAGTAGCATTGACTAGGAAAAAAATGAATTGCCAAAGTTGATTACATGAAGAAAGACTAATAACAGGCAACTCGATAAATAAATTCATAGAAAAAAATCCATGACAACCAAGTTAGAAGTTTTAAAGGCTTGGCCTTATATTATGTAAAATAAGATTGATTTGTTACCAACAGTTTGATACTTGACACAGAGAGTATCTTCCATAAATAATCCAGCGTAAACCCCTCTGACAATAGCAGGAAGCGATGATGATTGCCCGGGCAGGGATAGTTAGTTCAGCGTGATTCCAAGGTCCGAGTGTAGACCATGAATTGGCTGGCCCGCGTAGAGCGGGTCATGAAATCCAGTGAAGTTATTCTCCAAGAAGCCGTGATGTGGCTTCCAAAGGAGATGGATGGTAATTCCTCCAGCGAAACGTAACCAGCAGTGCCAGGCCTCTTGGGAATGACCTGATTAGCAGGTACGAGCAGTTACGATTTCATCGTGCCGAGTTGTAGAGAGTTTAAGTGACGAAGCTGTCGCCTAGATGAAGGTTGTTGACCCCGGACTGCCCAGCCCGGCAAAGTCCAAGCAGGGAGGCATGCCACGTAGATAGCTGCAGGTCAAACAGTGTTGGTAAACAGTGCGCCGACCTAGGCTGCACTGAAGTGGTCAGACAGCCGCGGGCAGGTGTAGACAGACACAGCAGAACGGCGATGAAGAGAATATATAGTGGTAATGACGTCAGCGCGCCGAACATTCCACATGGGGAGGAGGGTTGTCAAACAGCCAATCAACGCATAGCTCCATGCACATTGCGAGGGTTACCGCTGAGGTGATCACAGTACTTCATGAGAAAGTGTGACAGTATGGTGCGTCTAGAAAGACACTTCAGAAAAAGGCGAGTTGACAAGAATAATAAAGAACAACAATTCAAATGAAACATAAGTTAAATAAATAAATAAATAAATAAACAGAACACCGTGTTCGTACTGCAATTATAGCGAAATAAAATAATGGGGAAGAAGGATTGAACGTGTGTTTTGAACCGTACGGGAAACAAAACCAACAAAAAACATTCGCAAAAGCGAACATGCTGGGAGGGGCGAGAAAAAATTGCAGGAAGGAAGCGCAGAAGTTAGGCCCCGCGTGGCAAAGGAGCAATCATAGTGATTTGCTTCAGAAAATGACCAGCAGAAGTCTGCAGTTTTACCACGCGAACCCCACCATCTCTGACAGGAAAGCACTCAACAACCCTACCCAAATTCCAGACAAGAGGGGGACTGGGGACTTTCAAAAGGACCAAGTCCCCTACCTGAAGGTTAGAACAGGAAACACGCCATTTACCACGCTGCTGAAGCAAACCGAGGTATTCCAACCTCCAGCGGCGCCAAAAATTATTGCGCCAAGAAATGGCTAAAGAAGATTCAGAATTAGAATACAACAAAGGGGGGGGGGGGGGAGGGGAAGTCAACGGACCACCGATAAGAAAACGGCCTGGCGTTAATGGCAGAAGATCTGAAGGATCATTAGATAAGGGTGATGAAGGACGAGAATTAATTATGCCCTCAATAAAAATAATTAAGGAATTCAATTCTTCATGAGAAAGGGGGGTGTGGCCACAAACACGTCTAAGGTGCTTCTTGGTGAGTTTCACACAAGACTCCCAACGCCCACCTTGATGAGGTGCATAAGGGGGGATAAATTGCCACTTGAAATTTCTCTGGTGAGCATAATCAGTAATCCTTTCCAGCGCTGAATTGTGAGTAAGAGCTCTCTTAATTGTTCTGAAGCTCCGATAAAATTTTTAGCATTATCCGAGAACACTTCTGAAGGAAGACATCGGCGAGCAGAAAATCTGGCAAAAGCTGCCAAAAAGTAAGCAGTAGAGGCGTTGGTAGCTAGTTCTAAGTGAACTGCTCCGGTGACCATACATACAAAAAGCGAAATATAGAGTTTTCCAGAAATACATTTTTTAGCCTCAGGGGAATTTATTCTATAAAAAAAAGGCCCGGAATAATCCACCCCCGTAAAGGTAAAGGGTATAGCAGGCGCAGATCTAAAGTTGGGTAGATCACCCATGAGCTGAGCGGTAACTTTAGGGTTGGATTTAAAACATGGAATACACTTCCGGATAACAGAGGTAACTTCATGCACTCCGTTTATGGGCCAATACCTTTCACGAATGACAGAAAGTAATGTACGAGTGCCAGCATGAAGATGCTGGTAATGATACTGACGAATGATTAAGGAAGTGACATGATGCTTTGAGGCAAGAATAATTGGATGTTTTTTATCCTCAGAAAGATCAGACAAAGATAAACGTCCTCCTACTCTTAGCAAACCATAAGCATCCAAAAAAAGGGGCGAGCGAGGAAAGCCCACTCGATGTCTTAAGTGATTGACCTTGGGACAACACCTGACATTCTTCAGAGAATATTTCTCGATGAGTAAGCCATAACATTTTTGTAGTAGCTAAACCTAATTCAGAAAGGGTTAAATATGGCTTAGGAAAAAGGGGTTGTTCTACCGCAAAATATTTCCATCGAAGGAGATAAGCCATAACCCTCACCAATTTATGGAAAGAGGAATATCGCTGCAAGAGAAGGGGAGAGTCGGAAACGAGAAGGGAAGATCCAGTAATCTTACCAGCATCCGGCAAGGAAAATTTGGCCAACCAGAAGGTTCTTGCAGAAGCCAATGGGGACCGTGCCAGTATAATGTCAGGTTAGCCAACATAAGAGGGGAACAACCCCGAGAAATGACATCTGCAGGGTTCTCCTTGCCAGATACATGATGCCATTGTTCAAGATTTGATAATTGTTGAATTTTGGACACTCTATTAGCTACAAACACCTGCCAATGTGAGGGAGGTTTGGCAATCCATGCCAACGTGATGGCTGAGTCACTCCAAAAGTAAGTTTAAATAAATCGAATTTTGAAAGATTGACGGATTTTGGCCTATAATTCAACCGCCAGAAGAGCAGAACAAAGTTCCAGTCGTGGCAAGGATAAAGATTTAAGAGGGGCCACCTTTGACTTAGCGCAAATTAAATTGAAAAAAATATGATTGGACAAAATTACGGCAAACAATATACGCACAACTTCCATAAGCTTTCAATGAGCTATCATCAAAGATATGAAGTTCATATCCTCCACAGGAGGGAAAAGGAATAATCACTCGCGGGATAATAACATTAGAAAGATCTTCCAAACTGTTTCTATAAGAAATCCATTTTTTTTTCAATTCTGAAGGAACTGGTTCATCCCAGCCAGTTTTCAAGGACCAAAGGTCTTGCATGAAAAGCTTTGCCGTGACGATGATTGGCGCCAAAAATTGGAGAGGATCAAATATATTTGCAATCTCAGACAAAATTTGCCGCTTAGTTTGCGGTTGGATGTCACTGAGATTAATTTTGAAAAAGAAAAAATCCTTTTGAGAACTCCAATAGATGCCTAGAGTTTTGATAGAATTACTTTCTTGAAGAAGTTCTACTGAGTCATTATAGACTGAAGTTATCGGAAATTTAGAAAGGAATTCCTACGAATTAGAGTTCCATTTGCATAGGGAAAATCCGCCTCCCAAAAGCAAAGCTGTCAAATCTTTAGAGACTTGAAGTGCTTCGGATACTGACTTAAATGAATGAAGAAAATCGTCAACGTAAAATGATGATTTTAACACTTCAGAAGCCTTAGGAGAATACAACGGGCCATCCTGGTCAGCGAGTAATTTCAACGTACGTATGGCTAAAAAAGCAGAAGGCTTTAGTCCATATGTTAATGTTTTTAGTCGAAAAATCTTGACAGGGTTAGTAGGCTCATCGCGCCAAAGAGTGTTTTTTGTATGAGCTTATACAAGGAAAGATTTTCCTTTGTGAAGTTTTGTTGGACAAGCTGAGGAAGGGGGAGTATTAGCCCCCGAAACATGTCCCTGTGAGTAATTAGAAATGAACAGTATTGAAGGCGGAAAATCTATTATTCTTTCAAAGTTAATCCAATTTCTGAAACCATTGGGAAGGAGAAGTTGAGCGCGCCTAATGAGAAGCTTCACCGATAATTAATAATGCCATTTGTTAAAGAAGAGAGTATCTGTACATTTAATACTATTGAGAAAGGATATAAATTAAAAGGAATTATGTTGGTCACTCAGAACAGGAAGTTTGAGATCCCTGTATAAAGATATAAGTTAAGATTGGTTTGCGCCCAATCCTGATGAAGCGCCGTCCTTTGGTTGTTGACGAGCAGGGTTAAGTGACTCAAATCGAGGTCTTTGTGTTGCGACAGCAAGAGAGAGTGGACCTGCGACTCTCTGCGTCCCGAAACCAGCGTGTGCAAGCTAGGTGTCTTACACGAGCGAATCTCGTCGGCGAGGAAGCCAGTTCCGCCGGTCAAAGTATAGCATGGGAAGTCCGCTGATCGTGTGAGAAATAGAAAGTCAATAGAATATCAGTTCTCGAGTAAAATTAACATTGAGAGTTCGACCCAATTAAAGAGGAACGATATATATACATTTCCTAAAAGTTTCAGGAAGAAATTCGAAAGATTAAAGATAGTTTTCTTTGTTGGAAACATTCACGTTATGAAAAGCACGTTTCTCATTGTGCTAGGAGGCATTGCCAATGATGTGCAGTAGCAACGGTAGCGAGTGCAGGGAAAGGCCCTTTGTATGCTAGCTCGAGTACATTTGAAGGACAATGGCGCAGTGCTGTAGGAAGTTTCCGTTCAGTGATAAACTTTTTGTCGAGATGATCGATATGTAAGCGTTAAGGGGAATAGTTGACTTTGTATTTAACGCATTTGTGATCATGAACTAAGCCAGTTATGCGCAGGGAACATGATGTTACGCTGTCAGTCTAAAATATCAGGCAACCGATACAAAAATAAATTTCAAGATGAGGTGTAACTATTGCCGAAATACGTTCCAACGTTACGAAACGGAACTTGGTTGTCGCGTCATGGCTAGATACTATCAGTCCGAAGTAGTCCATCACACTTCGAAACTTGGAGGTTCATGCGGCGTTGCTGATGGAGACGATGTCTGCGTTCGTAACCAGCCAGGGAGATGAGTGATCGGAGGCCAGGGTTCGAGACGTGGCGAGGCAGTTTTCCGGAGGAAGAAGAGCAAGATTATCGAGTGTGGAATTTCTTTTAGTGAGATTTTGGATATTAACGTTTGGAATTTCGACTTTTTATACTTCGAAATTTAAGCTCATTTCTTAAATAATTTCGTTTTTCGAATTGATTTCGAATCGTAAATTCTTTGGGATTTTTTTTTAATTTTATTGAACTCTAGTGAATTTTATTTAGCATTATAGTATATTATATTTATTTATTTGAGCAACCCAGACCAGTAATATATCTTTCTTTGGAAATGAATTGTTCTTTTGGACATTTACAAGATTTTATTGCCGATTTTAGGAGCAGATATCCTACTATGGAACATAGTTATTCTTGTAGTAGCTAACTTCGAGTTTGATGCTACTCAAATAATTATTTGATCAAACATTTTGGCTCGGTTGAAGAATGAAATTTTATTTAGACATTCCAACGTTGGCTATTAATTAAAAATACTAATAATTTATCGATGGATAAATTATTTTATTTCAAGAAATCTCATCGACTATGACATATTAGCACATTTGAGTATTCTACAAACCTTTTGTAACATTATTTAAGATTGTTGTTGACTATTGAATGCATTAACGCAATATGTTGGGAAGATCAGAGAGGATCCCTATCTGATTCCTTATGGACCGATGAGAAAATTAAAACATTAACTAATACCGTTGAATCTATGAAGAAAGATCACTTAGTAACAGATATCACTAAAAAGAAACCATGGATGACTGAAGAGATTCTTAAAATGATGGATAAGAGAAGGAAAGTAAAGGGTAATCCTGATGAATATAAGAACATCAACAGGGAAATCAGGAAATAAATAAGATTAGCTAAGGAAAGGTACATGCAAGAAAAATGCAATGAAATAGAGATGTTACAATTAAAACATGACAGCTTCAATGTTCATCGAAAAGTTAAAGAAGTGACAGGGAATTATAGAACTAGACAAGGAAATAGATTGGTCAATATTGAAGGAAAACTAATTGTTGGAAAAGAAGAGTTTAAAGATACGTGGCAAAGAAATATAGAACACTTGTTTTATGATACTCGACAGGAGCCACCTCGAATAAATGGTGAAACAGGACCCCAAATTCTGGTAGATGAAGTACAAACCGCGATAAAAGCCATGAAGGATGATAAAGCCACTGGCCCTGACAATGTGAATGCTGAATTTTTAAAGCTTTTGAATGAAGATAATGTGAAATGGTGGACTAAAATATCCAACGACATTTACAATTCTGGGAACATTCCTCAGGAATGGCTTAAATCGGAATTCATCACACTACCTAAAAAACCCGGAGCTAAGTTTTGTAGTGAGTACCGAACAATTAGTCACATGAATCACATCATGAAGGTATTTCTGAAGATCATTCATCGCAGAATATACAAAATATGTGAAGAACAAGTTTCTTCTACACAATTTGGTTTTAGAAACACATTTGGCACACGTGAAGCCCTATTTAGCATTCAAGTATTGTTTCAAAGGTGCCGTGATGTGAACTGTGATATATATGCCTGCTTTATTGACTATCAAAAGGCTTTCGATAGAGTAGGGCATCATAAGATGATAGAAATTTTACAAAAGATTGGCTTAGATGATAAAGATTTACGAATAATTGTGAACTTGTACTGGAATCAATCTGCTTATGTGAGGTTGGGTAACGAGAACACGGAAGATATAGATATTCTAAGAGGTGTAAGACAAGGCTGTATATTGTCTCAATTGTTATTTAACATCTATTCGGAATATATCTTTAAAGAAGCTCTAGAGGATGTTGAGATGGGAGTGCTCTTAAATGGTAACTGGATAAATAACATTCGATATGCCGATGACACTGTGATTTTTGCGGATAGTCAAGAAAGCCTGCAACATATCATTGATAAAGTTATCCAAAAAAGCCATGAATATGGTTTAGTTATAAACCCTCAGAAGACAAAATTGATGGTCATTAGTAAAAACAAAGTCTCTGCATGCAAACTAAATATAGACCAGAAACCCATTGCACAAGTGCATATTAGGGGCAGATGACCTCGTAGTTCCGCCCCTTAAAACAACAATAACTAACTAACTAACACAAGTGCATAAGTATATATACCTTGGCTCTACCATAAATGACCAATGAGACCCTTCTGATGAGGTGAAGTCTCGAATTGGGAAAGCCCGGACAACTTTCAATAAGAGGCGGAATTTGTTTTGCGTTGTTATGTGTTCTCTACTCTTTTTTACGGTGCTGAGACAAGGACTCTGACAGAGTCTTTATGTAAACGGTTAGAGGCCTTTGAAATGTGGCTGTACAGAAGGATATTGCGGATACCATGGACAGACCATGTCACAAATTTTGAGGTTCTCCAAAAAATGAAAAAAACTAAGGAAGTATTAACCACCGTGAAAATCAGGAAAATCCAATACCTAGGACACATCATGAGGAATATCACCAAGTACCATCTCCTACAGTCTATTCTTCAAGGAAAAATACCAGGGAAGAGAAGTGTTGGACGAAGAAGAATATCCCTGGTTAAGAAATCTCACAGCCTGGACCTCAAAAACATCTACTGAATTATTCCGAGCTGCAAGTGATAGGAACAGCACAGTCAAGATGGTAGCCAACATCCGGAACAGATAGGAACCATAAGAAGAAGAAGAAAGAGAGGAGTAACGTTTGTTTATTTTTATTAAATACTAGCTGTACCCGGCATGCGTTGCAATGCCAATCAAAGAAAGTGTTGGCATTATAACTTTGTATGTTGAAGTGCTTTTGGATTCCCAATATTGTTCTTCTTTTTCCGCTAACCACCTGTAAACTATTGTAAAATTGATTTACCATCTCAAAAAAATCATGGGAGCGTGCTCAACAACTCACCAAATTTTCATCGCAATGAATGGTATATGAACGCATACGGGACTTTGTTGAAACGATTCGAGCGCCGTCACCCATTTGTTGAATATACTCGTTCGCTACATATTGTAAAATGGATTTACTAAGGGAAAACCTTCCCTGGCGTGTACACAACAACTCATGAAAGTTTCATCGCAATCGGACGAATGGCATATGAACGCATACGGGTTTTTGCTTAAACGATTCGCGCGACGACACTCATTTGTTGAATCTACTTGTACGCCACCCATTGAAAAACGGATTAACTAATTCATACACTTTCCCAGGACTGTGCTCAAATCCCCAAAGTTTTATGATAATCGGATGAATGTTATATGAACGCATACGGGACTTGGTTGAAACGATTCACGCGCTGTCGCCCATTTATTGAATCTAATCGTCCGCTACCAATTGTAAAATGGATTTACTAAATCAAAAATCTTTGCGGGAATGGAAACAACATTTCTCCAAATTTCATTGCAATTGCATGAATGATATATGAACGCAAACGGATTTTTTTAAACGATACGCACGCCGTTACTCATTTGTTGAATCTACTTGTGCGATACCTGTTGTAAAGTGGATGTACTAAGCCAGAAACCTTCCCTGAAGTGTACACAACATCTCACCCAAGTTTCATCGCTTTCGGACAAATGGTATATGAACGCATACGGGACTTTGTTGAAACGCTTCGCGCGCCTTCACTCATATGTTGAATCTACTTGAGCGCTACCTATTGTAAAATGGATTAACTAAGCCTGAAACCTTCCCTGGAGTGTACACAGCAACTCACCCAAGTTTAGTCGCTATCAGACGAATGGTATATGAACGTATACGGGACTATATTGAAACACTTCGCGCGTCGTCGCTCGTTTGTTTAATCTACTTGTGCGATACCAATTGTAAAGTGAATTTACTAACCCTGAAACTTTCCCTGAAGTGTACACAACATCTCACACAAGTTTCATCGCTATCAGACGAATAGTATATAAACGCATACGGGACTTTGTTAAAACGCTTCGCTCGTCGTCACCCATTTGTTGAATCTACTCGTGCGCTACCTATTATAATATGGATTTACTAAGAGATAAACCTTGCCTGTAGTGTACACAACCTCTCTCCCAAGTTTCATCGCTATAGGACAAATGGTAGGCTATGTGAACGCATACAGGACTTTGTTGAAACGTTTCGCCCGTCGTCGCTGATTTGTTGAATCAAATCGTGCGCTACCTATTGATAAGTCGATTTACTAACCAGAAACCATCCCTGAGGGGTACACAACATCTCAGCCCAGTTTGATCACTACCAGACGAATAGTATATGAAGGCATACGGGACTTTGTTGAAACGTTTCGCTCGTCGTCGCTCATTTGTTGAATCTGCTCGTGCGGTACCTATTCTAACATGGATTTACTAAGCCAGACACCTTGCCTGTAGAGTACACAACCTCTCACCCAAGTTGCATCGCTATCGGACGAATGGTATGATGAATGCATACAGGAATTTGTTGAAACGCTTCGCCCGTCGTCGCACATTTGTTGAATCTACTCGTGCGCTACCTATTGTTAATTGGATTTACTAAGCCAGAAACCTTCCATGAAGTGTACACAACATCTCACCCAAGTTTCATCACTATCAGACGAATAGTATATGAACGCATATGGGACTTATTTGAAACGCTTCGCTCGTCGTCGCTCATTTGTTGAATCTACTCATGCGCTACCTATAATAACATGGATTTACTAAGCCAGAAACCTTGCCTGTAGTGTACACAACCTCTCACCCAAGTTTCATCGCTATCGGACGAATGGTATGATGAATGCATACAGGAATTTGTTGAAACGCTTCGCCCGTCGTCGCACATTTGTTGCATCTACTCGTGTGCTACCTATGGTTAAGTCGATTTACTAAACCAGAAACCTTCCCTGAGGTGTACACAACATTTCACCCAAGTTTCATCACTATCAGACGAATAGTATATGAAGGCATACGGGACTTTGTCGAAACGCTTCGCTCGTCGTCGCTCATTTGTTGAATCTACTCGTGCGCTACCTATTATAACATGGATTTACTACGCCAGACACCTTGCCTGCAGTGTACACAACCTCTCACCCAAGTTTCATCGCTATCGGACGAATGGTATGTGAACGCATACAGGACTTTGTTGAAACGCTTCGGCCGTCGTTGCTCATTTGTTGAATCTACTCGTGCGCTACCTATTGTAAAAGGGATTTACTAAGTCAGAAACCTTTCCTGGAGTGTGCACAATGATACAACCAAAGTTTCATAGCAATCGGATGAATGGTATATGAACGCATACGGGACTTTGTTTAAGCGATTCGCGTGCCGTCACTCATTTGTTGAATCTACTCGTTCGCTACAACTTTCATATTAATTCACCTTTTAAACATTCTCTGGACTTCCACAAATAATTCAAGACCAAAATTAGCCAAATCGGTCCAGCCGTTCTGGAGTTTTAGCGAGGCTAACGAACAGCAATTCATTTTTATATATATAGATAGATAGATTAACAAACAAGTAGTTCCGTGAAGAACTATACAGCCTATTTTCATATATCCTACTTATGTTACCTGCCACTATCAACATACATAATTTCAGCTTGAATGCTGTAATAGATTCGTAGATATTGAGCACCGACTAAATATTTCGGATGGTCGCCATGTTGGATTTTATATATGTAGGTCCTAGAGTTATGTAATCTTACATGAAGATTATTGTGTACGTGTAGCATTCAACCTTCAATCGCATGATTAGGACACAAGAAGTAATAAGGAGATTTTAAAATTTCACACAGCTGCCATCTTGTTGTTATGGAAACAATTGAAATAAATTAGATGCCAGTGGATTAACGTTCGTAAAAAGATTTACTGTACCTAGTTTCACTGCACTCGGATGGTTAAATTGAGAAACGTCCATGTGAATATTTATACTTCGCATCGCCGCCATGTTGGATTTGTGATCACCAGGTTATTTAAAGTCTTATAGGTGAACTTAAGTTCATAGCCCCTATGAACATAAAAAATCAGTTTGATTGCTATAATAGATTCGTAGATATTCAGAGTCGTCTGAATATTTCGGATGGTCGCCATGTTGGATGGTTAACTGTATAGGCCATAGAGTCATGTACCATTGAAGGAAAATTATTGCGTAGGTTCATTATTCAAACTTTCACTTCGATCGCTTGATTACGACACAAGAAATAAACACTTAATTTTAAAATTCGCACAGCCACCATTTTGAGGTTATGTAAACAATTGAACTAAATTAGATACCAGTGCATTACAATGAGTATAAACATTTCCTGTAACAGATTTCATTGCGTTTGGAACATTAAATCGCGAGAAAGGTCTATTTAAAATTTTCAAAATCGCTTTGCCGCCATTTTCGTTTTGTAGTTAACCACTTTTTGAAAGTCTTATAGGTGAACTTCCAGTAGTGCCCTTTATCTCCGTATAAAATTTCAGGGTGATACAGCTAATAGTTTCAGAGATATAGAATGCCGGTGAAATATTTCGCTCATCCGCCATCTTGTGGTTATGTAAACAATTCAACGAAGTTAGATGTCGGTGCATTACAATGTGTATAAACATATACTGTACCAATTTTTATTGCGTTTGGTTGGTTAAATCGCGAGAAACGTCTATTTAAAAGTCGCAAATCCGCGTGGCCGCCATGTAGGTTTTGTAGTTACCAGTTTTTCAAAAGTCACATAGGTGAACTTCTAGTATTTTCCTTTATCACCGTAATAAATTCCAGGTTGATATCGGTAATAGTTTCGGAGATATTGAATGCTGGTGAAATACTTCACACGGCCGCCATGTTGGATTGGTGAGACGTAACAAAATTTGAAGGGCACGGTCGAGGTCGCCCGGAATAGTACTATGAACTTACCGAGTTTCATTGAAATCACTCCAGCCGTTTAAACGTTATTAGGGACACACACACACACACACACACACCTCTCACACACACACACACACGCACACACACACACACGGACAAAAGGTGATCTCGTAAGCCTATTTTTTTTCTCAAAATTGAAAATAGGCTAAACAATATTAAAATCTATAGTAACTTGTATTAGTAAGCCATTACGTCATCGCTGTTATCGATTATTGTGAATTATTATAACATCTGGAAGAATTATACACTGTAACTATTATATGTGAGTATATTAACGAAAATAAGGCATTTTATGCAATTTAAGCAAGTTGTTACGCCAGAATACTGTATTAAGAGATTGAAGTGAAGAATTATCGCAGCTATATTTGTTTGATAGCAAGTTTATGGAAATATTATACGGAATTTTCCTGTGTTATTGAGAGAAGGCGTCGTTCAAGTATTTAGTGGATGTTTATACAATTTTGAGATGGAGGGAATGTCATTATACGCATTGTAAGCGTTTATTTGGAAAATATAAGTAACTACTACATTACAATTAACAATTAAGAAAGACCTTTGGTCTGTATAACTATTGTGAAACGACTTTCAGCTGAATTGATTAGTTCTATTGGCGGAAAATACTTGGGAAACCGATTGGAAATACCAATGTTATTAATTATTATTAAACCATTATCAAGAATAAGACTACATTCATATGAGCTTAACTTAATCGTTCGGCTATACATATATGCCCAATTATGAAATGAAACCACGATATTATGATGATAACAATGTGATATGATTTTGTAAAAGTGACACTTCATTTAAGAATAAGGATAGTCAGGAATTGAGTTGGAAGTAATGTTGAGTGATTGAAAATTACCACAAGTGTTGTAAATAATGTATAAAATTTTATTAATAATATTTATACATAATTTTATTAGTAGCTAGGAGAATTTAATAATATAACGAAGTTAACTAAATAATTTACTTGATAAACAGCTGATACTAGATAAATAAATAATAATATTAATCTGATTGATAATTATTTCTAATAATTAATAAATATTTAAATAATAAATATTTTGCAAACTTAATTAATATTTAGAAAATATTAATAGCTCTTTATCTAAACATTTATTAATAATTTCTATCATTATTATTTACATAATCTAGAGAAGTTTGTTGACAATTAAACTTTTGTTTAATTTATTATTAACACTTTTAAACGTTTAAACCATTAATAGGAGTGATGTTCAAAGGACGTGATGACGTTCATTGACTACATCAAGGTTGCCTATTATTGTACAGAAGTGATCTTATGAATGATCAGCATTAAGTAATTTTCATTGTTTTTATCAATGGATGATTTTGTAACAGTAATAAGGAATGTCATTGGAAGACATTGGTTGTATTAACAACTATATTTGTTCAGTTTTAGTATGAGAACAAGTGTGAATTTAAGTGCTGATGTGCTAACAGCTGATTGATTATTTATGTAATTTTTCTTTTGAGAAGTGTGATACTTCTAACGTCAGTTGGACGGTGATTTCATTTTATCATCTGATTATTAGTTTTTTGAATAATCATTTTACGGATCATATGTAAACATTTAGGGATAATTTGTTATTTTTTTATTATTATCATTCTTTTAATAAATTAATTCGTTCGTTTTGTAACTAAGTCTTGATGATTTATTTAAATTATGGAGAAGGATTATGTTTTGGTGCATTTGAGGTTTTATTGAACCACTAGTTACGCCCACATAACCGAGAATGGTAAGTTTCTCGATCTCTTCGTTCATTCAGTCTATCCACCCATTTCTGCATTACCAAAACATGATCTTAGAAAGTGTGCATCCCCCATTTAGCTATTATTGGTAGGATTTCCAGGTTTATTAGCCGGGGACCTCAAGATTCTGCAATCCAGCTGATCTTCGGATACGACAAGCAGCTCAAATGGTTTAAACGGGTACAGTACGTTAACGTCCAGAAAGATACACAAGACCGAAATCTTTATAGAGCAGCTATCAAGACGTTTGGGACTTTCCGGGACGAAAGACGGACAAACGGTGCGAAATGGACAGAAGAACTTCGGGCTAAACACAGTGAGTTCATGAAGACAATATGGATAAGCAAAAAATGAACAAATGCCGGAATGTAAAATGAGGCTTATCGTGCTCTCTAGTTGGCCGATTAGCGAAATTGAATGAATGAAAAAAAAAAAAAATATTAATATGCCATTCATATCACATTTTAATGAATTAATAAGGTAGTATAAGTGTTGTTTTACAACCAACCATACTTTTGGATGAAATCAAAAAGCAGGAATAATAGTATGTCGAGTTTGCCCTCCTGGACGGGAATGCCTCATATGCACAGGTACAGTACTGTATACACACACACACACACACTCTCACAAGTACACGGGGCTACATGTACAAGCCTTTCAAATAAAACAACTATAACAACAACGCTACTTTGGCTGGCGGGATTGTGAACGTGACCAGATTTTCCTGTAGGCTTTGTCCGTAATGCTGATAAAGTAGACGCGATATTCACGTCATATTTAACGAATGTTAAACTGTCCAGTTTTGTTTAGTGAACTAGTTTGTGAGACTCGCGACACATCATTTGCCGAGTACAATAGCACGGGCAGCGGACAGGTCACAGCGTGCAAAGTTGAAATGTCATTTAAATGCTCTAACGGAGATTTGGAGAACAATGCAGCTAAATTATAATTATTATCACGCCGTGGGGCTCATTATGATTCGGAACGGTTATATAAACAAAAACAACTAAATTGAGCATGCTTAAGGTACATTCCACCTTTTTAATGCAGTCAACCTTCCAATAAAGTTGTTGATTCTATTAGAGTCTTTTCGACATCATAGTCATATAGCCCCGTGTATTTGTAGGCCTATATATTGTATGTATGTCTACCCCTTATTATTCCCGTCTTCAATGGGGTCGTGGATGAGATGCGATTATAGTCTAAGTGGCGGGTGATTTTTACGGATGCCCATCCTGACGCCAACCTCATGAGAGGAGTTAATGAGAGATGAAATGAATGAAGATGAATGAAACTGGAGAAGGATGCAAAAGGAAGCGGCCTCTCAGAAGGTACCGTCCCAGCATTTGCCTGAAGTTGAAAATGGTAAACCATGGAAAACGATTTCAAGGACGGCTGACGGTGGGGCTCGAACCCACGTCTACCGAGTCCGTAGACAACTTGGCCCCATGGTCTAGCGCTGTCGGTATAGACCCGTATGCTTAGATGTGTGTAATTGTAATTGAGGTTAGGATTAGGTAGGGGGCGGCCGTGGTCCTAAGTAGTTGCCATCCAGAAATTTGCCTGGAGCAGAAGTGGGAAACCATGACATACCACATCTAACATGGCTGAGGTAAAATCGTTGTTATTACTGTTGTTGGTTGATTTAGGATCTTTGCGACATTGTGGTCATGGGTACTTGGGTGTACTTGGGTGTGTGTGTTGAATTTATCTGATAACCTGTAATATTGTGATGGATGTACTAGTGTGTGTATTTGTAACTCAGCTGAGAATTGGGAAGGAGGCGGCCGTGGCCTTAAGTTAGGAACCATCGCGGCATTTGCCTGAAGTAGAAGTGCAAAATTGCGGAAAACCACTTCAAAGTTGGCTGAGATGGGAATCGAACCCTCCTCTTCTCAGTTTTGCCTCATGAGGCTGAGTATACCCTGCTTCAGTCCTCAGACCAGATTTAAAAAATCTTTTTCATAGCCGCAAATCAAACCCGGATCTCCGAGTCGACAGCCAAGAATGCTAGCTGCTACTCCACAAGGTGATCAAAGGGAGAAAATCGGAATCAAACCTGGACCTCCGTGGTGACAGCTAAGATTTGCTAGCCAGGACACCACGAAGTTTACTCCTGGTGAAGTAACCTCGGGAATGTGAATTCCCCGATTGCACTGAAACTTCGCACACGTGTTCCTCACACTGCAAGGAAAGCCTCCAGTGGTAAAGGTTTGGCACCGACATTCTCTAGCGGGACAAGAATGAATACGAGTTGAAATATCACACGGCGTGTTCATGGAAGAATGCTAGGCAAATTGTTTTATTAAAGGAGAGGCACTATTCGGTGTTACGATGATCTAATAAACGGATCTTCCTTTATGTGTGTAACCCTCAGATCTACCACACTTAACATCCCTTTTAGAATTCAGTTAACCTTTTGAAGGTCACGGCGCAATGTATTGCGTTTAGCAGTAAGTGCCGCTGTGGTTGCGGTGCAATAGGCCTACATAGCTTGTTGGAATTTTAAGTGACGTATCTTACTATAGAGTCTGTATGTCTTTGGACAACAAATGAAAAACGGATAGCTTCAAAAAGATTTCATGGTGCAGTGGTTTACCTTCCACCAAGGTGGACCGGGTTCGATTCCTGGTTAATGTGAGATTTCGAAAGTGATATATCACGTCCTGTTATTCGAAATCCACGTAAAAAGGAGGTACCGTGTCTCATGAATGCGAGATTAACGGTCACGTAGAACTTCAACCAACCAACCAACCAACCAACCAACCTTCCTTCCTTCCTTCTATTATAGGAGGACGTTTATTTACTTCCTTTTCACAAAGAACGGGAATACAATGGTGTGATAGGGAAACAAAGTCACTAATGAAAAATGTTCTAAAGGAATCGTTGTTGTTGTTGTTGTTGATGATGGTTCTTTAGGGATTTTATGACCCCGTGTGCTTGAGTGTGTGTAGAAATTGTCAACCTGTGTCACTGTCATGTCTGCACTGTACTCGTAATCGGGGTAGGATTTGGATAGGAAGCGGAGGCTTTAAGTTAGGTAGTCTACCATCCCTGAATTTGCCTAGATTAGAAGTGGGAATCCACGGAAATCTACTTCCAGAATAGCTGAGGTAGGAATCAAACACCCCTCGTCTCAGTTTTGCCTCACGAAGTTGAGTGTACCCCGTTCCAGGTCACAGACCAGAATTACATTTCTTGGTAGAGCCGGTCCTCCGCGGTGACCGCCAAGAATACTAGTAACTACGCAACCAGCCGGTGTTGTAAGAAATATAGCCAACACATTTTAGTTAAATTTCCCTTTCATGCACGCGACAAATATTTTCAACGTGAAAACGTTACGAATGGGTCTCACGGTATCAATTTATTGTTCAGTAGCATAGGCCTATGGTAGACATAGAGAGTGATGAGCAAAATATTGTGATGTAGCGTATTTTGTAAATGAGGCAACTGTTGAGAAAAAGTGAAATGTCAAGAGCCGTACGCAAGAGAAATCACGGCAGGGGGCGTTGCTGATCGATGAGCCGTTAACTGGCGCCGTGCCCAGAGGAGGGTGAAGAAGAGTTTCCGAAAGTTAATCGCTGTTTCCACCCCGGTCATTAAATAAACAGCAGTTAGGCTTGGGACATCTCTTAAGGTATTGAGAAATACACGAAGAGAAGGAAGAATAGTCCTACGGATTGATTCTTGTGATGGAGAAGATTGTGATGATTTTTTTAGAGCAACTATTTCAAATACAGTACTTCGCCCGCGAGCCGCATGCAGCCCCCTGCAATAATAAACTGCGACTTTAAAGTTTTAGGTTATGTTTAATCTAAATAGTAAATATACACGCCAAATATTGTACATTGGATATCATTTGAGACTGTTTTGCCTTTCAGCGTCCAGACTAGTCTGCAAACCTCGGTTTGCGAACAAGTCGCCTCCATGATCCCCTATTAGCAGTTAGCACTTCTAATAATAATAATAATAATAATAATAATAATTCCTGACACTACTGCCCATGAAAGGCCTAGGCCTACCAAGCGACTGCTGCCCAGCCATTTGGCCTGTAGATATTGGGGTGTCGCGTGATCAGCGCATCGGGTCCCCTCGGCCGTTAATATTGGTTTTCGTGATCGGGGCTCTGCCTCACTGTCAGACAGCTACTCAATCCTCACGAGGCTGAGTGCACCCCATTCCAGCCCTCACATCAATTTCTAAAATCCCTGACAGTGCCGGAATCGAACCCGGGGCCTCCGGGTGAGAGGCAAGCGCGCTACCCCAACACCACGGGGCCGAGTTAGCACTTTTGCCTCCTTTGTTTCTACACCCCTCACTTTGAAATCATTCACACTTTTAAAACCATCGCCTCCTAGGTCTACCTCTGCTTCTCTTACCCTCTACCCGGCTCCGTGTCAAAATGGTTAGCGCGCTAGGCTTTGGCCCAAAGTGCCCCGGGTTCGATTCCCGGCCAAGCCATCAGAGATTTTAATCTCCTGGGGTTAATTCCCGTGGCTCGGGGACTGGTTGTATGTGACGTCTTTATCATCACTCCATCCTCATTACGACGCGCAGGTCGCTACGGGCGTCAACTAGAAAGACCTGCACTCGGCCTCTCCGGAGGCTACACGATCATTCACTTACCCTCTACAGTTGCACTCATTAACCTCTTAGGTAATCTCTCCTCCCTCTCTTCACGTGACCCCACCATCTGAGTCGGCTCATTTATGTTGTGTTCAATCCTCAGGAGGCTGAGTGCACCCCGTTCCAGCCCTCACGTCAATTTCTAAAATCCCTGACGGTGCCTGGAATCGAACCCGGGGCCGGGGTGAGAGGCAAGCGGGCTACCCCAACAGCCTTTCTTTCTTCATTACGAGTACCTTCATATTTCAGATTTTTAAGAGCGTTAAAATCCTTCGGAGGGGAAATAAAGCCGGCAGGCCCATGTCATAGATTTATGGCTGTAAAAGAACCTACCACTGCAATTGGTGGCGTTTAGCAAAATTTGTAGGTCATATTTGGCTGGTTAGGAAACGCTCTATTAAGTTACAACATTCGCCGTTAGTGTTAGTGAGAGTAGAATCCGGTAGCCAAAGTTGGAACTACTTGAAATTGAACTAGTTGGGAGCCCTCGGGCGTTCAATCATAAATGCCCAGCTTATGGTCATTGGCTGCGATTCATATTGAACCCTTTATCCACAGGCTGTATAAAGGATTCTAATAATTATTCATCACCTTTTGATACATTTCTACAGACAACAGATATGAGAGCCAGACGGTGTTGGGATATATTGAGAAATCAGTGGCCGAGAGGACACAATGGCTTAAGCTCCTGTGGTATTTTAGGAGGATGCGTTTATATTCTTGGGACACAGGACAGGTGCAACTTTTAGCGTGAATGTTGGCGTGGGCACGCACACTATGGCTTGTTGCTAGAAAGATTGGCGCCAAGGAAGAAATCGAATGCTACGAAGCAATTGGTCTATCATCATGTTAACCACTCCCTACTGCTGGAATATATGTAAAAACGCGCAAAGACATACAACAGTCTGGGCCAATAATATCAAGACGCCTTGTCTTAGCGGGAACTCGGCTTGGGAACGCGCACTGGTAAATTAACGCGGGAGTTATCTATAGATTAATTCCACGATCGATTCGAGCCGGCTACAGCAAAATCGTAACCTCCACACTGCTGCGAAATCAATGATACCGATCGCATGCTAATCTGATAATTATTATGGAATATTTTTTAATACACACATCAAAAAAAGTTTTGCATCACCACGGTTCCCAGATCTCCGGCATATAGACGTTGACTGTGTATATTGTATCAAAGATACAGTCCCTTTGACTGTTCATAGATGTCACTAAAACTGCTCAAAGATGTAAACAACCATGCATGAGCAGGGCCTATTAGACGGAGGGGGTACGACAGCCGATCAGTTCCAGTCATTCCACCAGGACGAAGGTACGCTGCTCATGTTGTCTGTAGTTCTACCATGCCTAGAAGGTCAATACCGCAGTTCGATCGCGTCCGCATTGTTACTTTGTGTCAAGAAGGGCTCTCAACAAGGGAAGTTTCCAGGCGTCTCAGAGTGAACCAAAGCGATGTTGTTCGGACATGGAGGAGGTACAGAGATACAGGAACTGTCGATGACAGGCCTCGCTCAGGCCGCCCAAGGGCTACTACTGTAGTGGATGACCGCTACTTACGGATTGCCGCTCGGAGGAACCCTGACAGCAATGCCACCATGTTGAATAATGCGTTTCGTTCAGCCACAGGACGTCGTGTTTCAACTCAAACTGTGCGCAATAGGCTGCATGATGCGCAACTTCACTCCCGACGTCCATGGCGAGGTCCAGCTTTGCAACCCCGACACCATGCAGCGCGGTACAGATGGGCCCAACAACATGCTGAATGGACCCCACAGAATTGGCATCACGTTCTCTTCACCGATGAGTGTCGCATATGCCTTCAACCAGACAATCGTCGGAGACGTGTTTGGAGGCACCCTGGTCAGGCTGAACGTCTTAGACACACTGTCCAGCGAGTGCAGCAAGGTGGTGGTTCCCTGATGTTTTGGGGTGGCATTATGTGGGGCCGACGTACGCCACTGGTGGTCATGGAAGGCTCCGAAACGGCTTTACGATACCTGAATGACATCCTCCGACCCATAGTGCACCCATATCGGCAGAATATTGGAAAGGCATTTGTCTTCATGGACGACAATTCTCGACCTCATCGTGCACATCTTGTGAATGCGTTCCTTCAAGATAACGACATCGCTCGACTACAGTGGCCAGCATGTTCGCCAGACATGAACCCTATCGAACATGCCTGGGATATGTTGAAAAGGGCTGTTTATGGACGTCTTGACCCACCAACCACTCTGAGAGATTTACGCCGAATTGTCGTTGAGGAGTGGGACAATTTGGACCAACAGTGTCTTGATGAACTTGTGGATAGTATGCCACGACGAATACAGGCATGCATCAATGCAAGAGGACGTGCTACTGGGTATTAGAGGTAGTGGTGTGTACTGCAATCTGGACCACAAATGCTGAAAGTCTAGCTGTATGATGGTACAACATGCAATGTGTGGGTCTCATGAGCAATAAAACGAGCTGAAATGTTGTTTGTGTTGATCTCTATTCCCTTTGTATTTAAAGGTTCCGGAACTCTTGGAACCGAGGTGATGCAAAACTTTTTTTGATGTGTGTATATCCCCTTCCACACCTACCCTAGTCAGTGTAATTTATAAGGATCCAAGATGCTTCGAGGATCATTACTAAATTTTGTGCGTCTGAGGACGGAACATATTACTTATTTCTGTGCGTCTGAGGACGGACGTAAGATTCATACTCTGCATATTTTCATGTTTGTGAACATGGAACAGTGTCGTCAATTTATAAGTATAACTTCAGTGATTTATGTATAGTCCCAGCACTATCAGTAGGACCAGTTCATCGAAGAAATTCACCAAATAGACTGTCAAGGAATATAGTACTTGATAGGTGAATATAGTAGGAATTATATCGTGTGTGTATCTGACAAAACTTTATTTAATTCAGCACGTGATGACGTCTAGGAACGAGAATGGATCTGGGAACCAGCAGGACACATGCCTGAAGATGTCAATGACCAGATAAAACATCTTAAAGGAGATGGCTGCAGACGTATTCTTGGCGCTGTTTAAAGGATTGAGTACCAAATAAATTTATTTATTTATTAAATCAGCTACGGTATTATGGGATATTTTTGTAAATATTTGTTTGCTTGCTTGCTTGGTAATGTAGATTATTAGTTTTTATTTTACTGACACATTAAATATGGGACTAGCTGAGCGTTGCGTAATTTATATATTTTGTGATTGTATTTGTTTAACTTTACGCGGGGACGCGCAGCCGATGCTCGCGTTCGCTTGCGTAAATCGCGGTCAAGCATTATTATTCGGAGGTCTGCCTTACAATAAAAATGGAACTGAATTAATTTTGAGATTAAAAATAGAATTTGGAGGGTAAAAGATTATTTGTGAGTAGAATTTTATGACGGATCAGGATTATTTTGATAGTTGATTTCCATCAGATTTGAACGGGATGGCACTTTGCACCCGAGTTTTTGTTGTGTATTTTTGTTAATGTGTCAATGGACGCAATATTGTTGATCTGTTTTGAGCCGACCCAGTGTGTGTGTATGAGAGTCAGTCGAAGCTATGGGTGCGTTATGTGATTTTTATGATGTGCTAGCGAGAATATATCATGGCGATTATTCTGTCTTGCTCCACGTCAACCCAGTTCATGACCTCGCGAGGCTGGACTTGTGGTATATATTTGTGTTTCTCGTCATCCAGTGGATGGGTGAGATTTGTTGACGTATCCAGAGTGAAACTGCACCGAGCTTGCGGACTGAGAGAGGTATTTGTGGCAGTGTCGACTCATACAAGTAGGGAGCGCTCAATCAGATAACATGTCTTGTCATTAGAACAGGCTTGCTTCCTGTACTGCAATTTAAGATGTTGTTTAAATTCACAAAACCTGATCGGTTATAATGAGTATTGATTGATTAAATGGGAGCTGTCCATAATTGTAAGGTAGCCACCGAAATTCGTGTTTGTCTGGCGTTTCATATAAATGTAAACATAGTTTTTCAGCCGTTAGGATTGTATTTTGTTGTTGTTGGTTCAATTTTTGGTGTGTTTATTTTTGACGCGTTCTTGACCCGTGTCAAGTTAGGGTGCGCGAAGCTATGTTCCCAAGTTATGATGAGAGCTTTTTGGGCCTATTTCTGGCATGCTCTTTTTATTCCTTGTGCTCTGGCACCAGCTAGGATCTCAGGGAGATTCTTCATTCTGTTAATATTATTAGATCTTGCATGTGTCAGTATTAATTATGGTGTATTAATTAAGGGTGGGTCCCATAGCCGTAGTGTGATTTAAAAGATGCACTCTGTAAGCAACATGTCTGTTTCAGTTGTAAACGGACTCGCATCAGTACTCGATTTCTTATTAACGAACAGTACACCGCACATTATATAACTTCTTGACAAAAAAAAAATGGACTTGTATCCATGTGTTGTGACGAGTGAGTTCTTACCGCTCAAATGCTTATGTTATGATTTTATCATTTATGTGAAGCTGCATTCACATTGTCTTGTTGTGACGAGCGAGTTCCTACCGCTCAGTGTTATTATTATTATTTATTAAGGGAGTGAAAGTCAGGGAGGATTTGTTTTTTATTTATTATTATTATTATGCCCATACCTTTCAGTCATAAAATTTCTTTTATTCTACTTGTTATTCATTTTATTTCTAGTATAGCCTCTGTCATGAACCTTTCTATTCATTAGAGCATGTTGTTTTAAGCGAACTTTGCTGTGTAACGCAGTCAGGACTGAACACGACCCCGTAGACGACTCTCGACGAAACCATGCTTTATTGAAGGGTGCATAGACAAGCTGGCGCCCAACGTGGGGATAGTTCGTTGCTAGTTAACTGCTAGAACACGGGGGATAGACAGCATAGATAAGCTGGTGTCATACCGTGGAGCGTTTCGTTGTTTTGGGCTTTTCTAGCGGATCATAAACAAGCTGTTACCCTACATGTGGTGTTTCGCTGTTTTTGACTGTTTGAGATCACCGGAAGTGATATCTTGATAACGTAAATACGGCGAAGAGAAGTACCGCCAAAAAATGGAATATACAGTAGAATCACGAGTTTGCAAGTTAAAATACGATTCACGTTTTGTTTATTGATGTAATTAGTAAAGTTATGTACGTGAAATCGGGCGCCCATTGATTAAATATAAAATTAGATTTGTTTAGAAAGTCAAACTCATGAATATATTAGGAGGCTGGTAGCCTTAAATGACAATTAATACTTTGTTAATTGGTCAGTGTTAACATCAGATCTGGATAGTAATTTATGACTGAATATGTGCGGGGTTAAAAAAATGTATTAAGTAAAATTAGAACCATTCAGTGATGATTGATTTGCGGGAGTAAAGGGAATAAGTTTAAATGAACTGAATGTGGCCAAATGAAGTAAATGTATGTCAAGAATTATATATGTGTGTGTCAGGGAGACGTGTGCATGCCATCCTCCTGTCTTCTCAGTGATATATATATTTTTGTGTGTGAAAATGGCGTCAGTCGCAGAGATCCAGGCGATTATTGAAAGAGCTACGGCACGAACCCAGAAGCTATTAAGAGAACAAAGTGAAAGGTTAGACAGTAAATTATCTGAACAGAATGCACAATTAGCGGAACAGAATGAGTCATTCCAGGCTCAAATGAATGACACTATAAAATCACAATTAGCTGAACAGAATGCACAGTTATCTGAACAGAATGCAAAATTATCTGAACAGAGTGAGTCATTCCAGACTCAAATGAATGACACTATAAAATCACATTTAGAGGAACAAAGTGAAAAATTAGACATTAAATTAAACGAACAGTCAGGCGAGTTAAAAACACAACTAGCCGAACAGAGTGAATCATTACAAGCGCAAGTAAATGAAAATATAAACAAACAATTAGAAGCGCAAGAAAATAGAAATACGAGTCAGTTAGCCACATTATCTGCAGAGATGAAAGAATACACTACACAGCAGATGGTTCAATTCGCGCTTGATGTAAGTAAGAATAATGACAAACAGCTAGGTCAGATACAAAAATTAGAGGACACATTCAACCGTAAATTAAATGATTTGGACGAAATTGTATTAGCAAAACTAGCTCAGATAGAATTAGCATGCACGGTAAATAACAGTGAGGTTAAAACGGCACAGGATGGTCTTGAAAAGCGGTTTGATAAAATGGAGGAGGATTCTACGTTTATCCAGGGACAATTGTCAGCAGTAAATGAAAGCATTACGGGCTTAATAAAGGACATTGGTAAATTAGAAATACAATCAGCAGAGCGATGGCAAAACCTAGAATCGGACCAGGTTAATTTAAAGAGTACGATAGATGAGAATAATCTACGTCTAGAAGACAGGCTTGAGAAGATAGAATCGAATCAGCAGGACACGAAACAGCAGATGGAAGAAAAATTGGGAGCGATAAAAGAGAGCATCAGAAAGGATTGGCGCAAGATGAGCTGCGACTCTAAAGAAGAACGGTTAACTATTATAAAGACCGTAGGTGAAAATCATACGCGCATTAAAGTACTTGAGGAAGAAATCAAGAATAAAATGAAAGAAAAGTCAGACAGAATCATTAAAGCAGAGTTGCGCTCATTAGGACAGAACACGTTATTTCAGACAGAGCACGCAGATAAGGAAGTTGACTCAACGAGCCAGGGGGCAATTAGCGCGGAAAGTGGCCACGGACTGACAGGCAGCCCATTAACGACTAGCACAGAGGGATTTCACAACAACGTTGGAGGAACCTCTACCCCTCAACATGGCTATCAGCACCCTCAAGTCGTACAAGTAATTCGATCAAATGAATTTAAACCTAATAAATTCACAGAAAATTCTGGTGTCACACCGAAGGCGTATCTTAAAGAGATGGATCACTATTTTAATGATAATAATATACCGCCCGCGCGTCGTTTAAGACTGATGGAACGATTTCTTTCGGGAAATGTACTTACGTGATTCTTGAGCTTTAAGTACACTTTCGGAGGGATAGATGATTTCAAGATTGCGTTCCTTAAAAAGTACTGGTCGGCTTCTCTACAACAAAGTCTCAGAATGGAACTTTATTAGAGAAAATATCAGTCGACTCAGCAGACAAAATATTCAGATTTCTTTTCGCTACAATTGTTAAAATTTCGGGATCTGGATCACCCTTTAGAAGAATCAGATCTGGTTATGACGATTGCACGGCAGTTGCCAGTAAATGTTCAGCAGGTTTTAGTAGCAGCAAACGTGGACACAGCGGTTCGAGCCGAACAAATCTTACGTCAGATTGACGAGACAACATCTCACTTGCAGCAAAGAGGGGGACGACAGCTGGAACTGGTAAACACAACGGAGGTGGTTAAACCCGCTCAAGTACACACCAGGTCGCAGGCCACAAATACAAGTGTGTCAACAACACCAAGACGAGGTCAGGAGGGTGACGAAAATAGGTCACACCAGCGTCATGAAAATAATAATGATAGACAGACACAGGGCAACAATAGGTATCAGCAGCGAGGATACCAACAATGGAGAAATAATAGGAGAAATGAGGGATCCTACAGACGTTATGAAAATAACAATAATGATAATCGACAATGGCGTGAAAGAAGGTATCAGAACCAGGGGGACTATCAGAATTATAGAAATGATTGGAATGACAGGCACGCCGAATCGCAGCGCTACCTGGAAGAACTACACGCTAATGGAGGGGACGAAAAGGACATTGGGAACATGCCATAAATAGAAGGTCGAATCCTGACACATTTAAAGAAGAAATTGGAGAGGGAGAAAATATACCAGCCAGCCAGGAAGACGAACGAAGCTTGCCAGTACGGAGTACGAGAGAACGTAGCCCGGTAGGGAGGAGAAACACCGGTGCGATACGGAAAACGAGTCAATACTAGAAGAAGACGACAGCGAGGAGGAGAAGAAGATGATGGTAGCAGAACGGTGGAGAAGAAGAAGAGGGCAGCACGGAGAAATGGAGAGGACCTTTCTGTATTGTACGGAATCTTGGTAACAACGCATACAGAGTGAAAGAATTGAGTACAGGTACAATGTCTGTCTATACCGCGGCGAATTTAAAATTGTATTTTACTAGCGAACCGTGGGAACGCAGAAATAATGCTGCAAATTAAATATAAGGACGTCCTTTTTGCACATCCAACTATACGTGGGTCAGTGAGTAAGTCAGTTGAACGAGTAAGTAGGGAGCAGCCTGTTGTGTTCAAACACTAATGAGCTCTGACGATGACGACATATCGAGAGAGCGGACGAGAGAGATAAGGACATTGGAAAGGGGAGATACCAGCCTTAGGCGATCAGTCAAGCAGGCTGGTTTGCGGAATGTCTGAATGAATGAGGAAGCTGGATGTAAACACGAGCACGTGTTGTGACTCCAACGACAGAGGCGGCTAGATTAGACTGATGAGAGGGAGATTTCTCTAGGATTGGCAGAAATGGATTACAGATGTTATGTATTTGTAAAAAAAATCGTCTATTCGTTATGTTCGATTTTTTCCATGCAGGGGGGTTGTGATCCCTTTATCCACAGGCTGTATAAAGGATTCTAATAATTATTCATCATCTTTTGATACATTTCTACAGACAACAGATATGAGAGCCAGACGGTGTTGGGATATATTGAGAAATCAGTGGCCGAGAGGACACAATGGTTTAAGCTCCTGTGGTATTTTAGGAGGATGCGTTTATATTCTTGGGACACAGGACAGGTGCAACTTTTAGCGCGAATGTTGGCGTGGGCATGCACACTATGGCTTGTTGCTAGGAAGATTGGCGCCAAGGAAGAAATCGAATGCTACGAAGCAATTGGTCTATCATCATGTTAACCACTCCCTACTGCTGGAATATATGTAAAAGCGCGCAAAGACATACAACAGTCTGGGCCAATAATACCAAGACGCCTTGTCTTAGCGGGAACTCGGCTTGGGAACGCGCACTGGTAAATTAACGCGGGAGTTATCTATAGATTAATTCCACGATCGATTCGAGCCGGCTACAGCAAAATCGTAACCTCCACACTGCTGCGAACTCAATGATACCGATCGCATGCTAATCTGATAATTATTATGGAATATTTTTTAATATACCCCCTTCCACACCTACCCTAGTCAGTGTCATTTATAAGGATCCAAGATGCTTCGAGGATCATTACTAAATTTTGTGCGTCTGAGGACGGAACATATTACTTATTTCTGTGCGTCTGAGGACGGACGTAAGATTCATACTCTGCATATTTTCATGTTTGTGAACATGGAACAGTGTCGTCAATTTATAAGTATAACTTCAGTGATTTATGTATAGTCCCAGCACTATCAGTAGGACCAGTTCATCGAAGAAATTCACCAAATAGACTGTCAAGGAATATAGTACTTGATAGGTGAATATAGTAGGAATTATATCGTGTGTGTATCTGACAAAACTTTATTTAATTCAGCACGTGATGACGTCTAAGAGCGAGAATGGATCTGGGAACCAGCAGGACATTTGCCTGAAGATGTCAATGACCAAATAAAACATCTTAAAGGAGATGGCTGCAGACGTATTCTTGGCGCTGTTTAAAGGATTGAGTACCAAATAAATTTATTTATTTAATAAATCAGCTACGGTATTATGGGATATTTTTGTAAATATTTGTTTGCTTGCTTGGTAATGTAGATTATTAGTTTTTATTTTACTGACACATTAAATATGGGACTAGCCGAGCGTTGCGTAATTTATATATTTTGTGATTGTATTTGTTTAACTTTAAGCGGGGACGCGCAGCCGATGCTCGCGTTCGCTTGCGTAAATCGCGGTCAAGCATTATTATTCGGAGGTCTGCCTTACAATAAAAATGGAACTGAATTAATTTTGAGATTAAAAATAGAATTTGGAGGGTAAAAGATTATTTGTGAGTAGAATTTTATGACGGATCAGGATTATTTTGATAGTTGCTTTCCATCAGATTTGAACGGGATGGCACTTTGCACCCGAGTTTTTGTTGTGTATTTTTGTTAATGTGTCAATGGACGCAATATTGTTGATCTGTTTTGAGCCGACCCAGTGTGTGTGTATGAGAGTCAGTCGAAGCTATGGGTGCGTTATGTGATTTTTATGATATGCTAGCGAGAATATATCATGGCGATTATTCTGTCTTGCTCCACGTCAACCCAGTTCATGACCTCGCGAGGCTGGACTTGTGGTATATATTTGTGTTTCTCGTCATCCAGTGGATGGGTGAGATTTGTTGACGTATCCAGAGTGAAACTGCACCGAGCTTGCGGACTGAGAGAGGTATTTGTGGCAGTGTCGACTCATACAAGTAGGGAGCGCTCAATCAGATAACATGTCTTGTCATTAGAACAGGCTTGCTTCCTGTACTGCAATTTAAGATGTTGTTTAAATTCACAAAACCTGATCGGTTATAATGAGTATTGATTGATTAAATGGGAGCTGTCCATAATTGTAAGGTAGCCACCGAAATTCGTGTTTGTCTGGCGTTTCATATAAATGTAAACATAGTTTTTCAGCCGTTAGGCTTGTATTTTGTTGTTGTTGGTTCAATTTTTGGTGTGTTTATTTTTGACGCGTTCTTGACCCGTGTCAAGTTAGGGTGCGCGAAGCTATGTTCCCAAGTTATGATGAGAGCTTTTTGGGCCTATTTCTGGCATGCTCTTTTTATTCCTTGTGCTCTGGCACCAGCTAGGATCTCAGGGAGATTCTTCATTCTGTTAATATTATTAGATCTTGCATGTGTCAGTATTAATTATGGTGTATTAATTAAGGGTGGGTCCCATAGCCGTAGTGTGATTTAAAAGATGCACTCCGTAAGCAACATGTCTGTTTCAGTTGTAAACGGACTCGCATCAGTACTCGATTTCTTATTAACGAACAGTACACCGCACATTATATAACTTCTTGACAAAAAAAAAATGGACTTGTATCCATGTGTTGTGACGAGTGAGTTATTACCGCTCAAATGCTTATGTTATGATTTTATCATTTATGTGAAGCTGCATTCACATTGTCTTGTTGTGACGAGCGAGTTCCTACCGCTCAGTGTTATTATTATTATTATTTATTAAGGGGGTGAAAGTCAGGGAGGATTTGTTTTTTATTTATTATTATTATTATGCCCATACCTTTCAGTCATTAAATTTCTTTTATTCTACTTGTTATTCATTTTATTTCTAGTATAGCCTCTGTCATGAACCTTTCTATTCATTAGAGCATGTTGTTTTAAGCGAACTTTGCTGTGTAACGCAGTCAGGACTGAACACGACCCCGTAGACGACTCTCGACGAAACCATGCTTTATTGAAGGGTGCAATATATAATATGATATTTCATGAAAAATATAAGTTTCCAGAAGAAAATAGGTCTCATAAAATACTTGTATATGGTTGAATCAATAATTATTATTTTGAAAGTTTCAGACTTCTATGAATGCATTGAATGAAATCCTTTCAAAATATTGTCATAATATTCCTCTAATTGTCTTTTTTAGCCTATTTTCAATTTTGAAAAAATAGGTTTATGAGATCACATTTTGTCCGTATGTCTGTGTGTGCGTGTGCGTGTGTGTGTGTGTGTGTGTGTGTGTGTGAGAGAGAGAGGTGTGTCCCCCTAATATCTTCTAAACGGCTGGAGCGATATCAATGCAACTCGGTAAGTTCATAACACTATTCCGGGCGACCCTGACTGTGCCCTTCAAATTTTGTTACGTATCACCAATTCAACATGGCGGCTGTGCGAAATATTTCACCAGCATTCAATATCTCCGAAACTATTCCCGATATCACCCTGGATTTTTTACGGTGATAAAGGGAACTACTAGAAGTTCACCTATGTGACTTTTTAAATACTGGTAACTACAAAACCAACATGGCGGCCACGCGAATTTGCGACTTTTAAATAGATGTTTCTCGCGATATAACCAACCAAACGCAATGAAACATGGTCCAGTATATGTTTATACACATTTTAATGCACCGACATCTAACTTCGTTCAATTGTTTACATAACCACAAGATAGCGGATGTGCGAAATATTTCACCGGCATTCTATATCTCTGAAACTGTTAGCGGTATCACCCTGAAATTTTGTACGGAGATAAAGGGCACTACTGGAAGTTCATCTATAAGACTTTCAAAACCCGGTTAACTACAAAACGAACATGGCGGCCAAGCGAATTTGAAAATTTTAAATAGAACTTTCTCGCGATTTAATGTTCCAAACGCAATGAAATCTGGTTAAGGAAATGTTTATACACATTATAATACACTGGTATCTAATTTAGTTTAATTGTTTACATAACCTCAAGTAGGCGGCTGTGCGAATTTTAAAATTATTTTTTAAATTCTTGTGTCGTAATCAAGCGATCGAAGTGAAAGTTTGAATAATGAACCTACGCAATAATTTTCCTTTAATGGTACATGACTCTATGGCCTATACATTTAACAATCCATCATGGCGACCATCCGAAATATTTAGACGGCTCTGAATATCTACGAATCAATTATAGCAATCAAACTGAATTTTTTAATGTTCTTAGGGGCTATGAACTTAAGTTCACCTATAGGACTTTAAATAACCTGGTGATCACAAATCCAACATGGCAGCGACGCGGAGTATAAATATTCACACGGACGTTTCTCGCAATTTAACCATCCGAGTGCAGTGAAACTTGGTACATTAAATCCTTATACGAATGTTATTCCACTGGCATCTAATTTATTACAATTGTTTCCATAACCACAAGATGGCAGCTGAGCGAAATATTAAAATCTCCTTGTGACATGCGATTGAAGTTAAAATGCTACACGTACACAATAATCTTCATGTAACAGTACATAACTCTGGGACCTACATAAATCCAACATGGCGACCATCCGAAATATTTAGTCGGTTCTCAATATCCACGAATTTATTACAGCAATCAAACTGAATGTTTGTATGTTGAAAGTGGCAATTAACATAAGTAGGATATATGAAAATAGGCTGTATAGTTCTTTACGAAACTACTTGTTTTTATCTTGCACTTACTTCTCTGGTACAAAGGTACATCAACCCGTCCTAAACTCTCTCAGTTGATTGTTTCCTGTTATTACAATCATTAAACTTAATTTAATTTCAATATTTTAAGAATGAAAACCAATATTTACTTTCACCTTTACCTCGCAACCCTGACTTAATTTATCAAGTCAAGTTGGCCCTTAGTAAAAAGTTAGCCTACATTGGTACACCTGGTCTAGAGGCTTGAGAAATGGTGGTCATGTAGCCCCGTGTGCTTTGATGTCTGTGCAATCTGTCTGATAATTTATATCACTGCGATGACTGCACAAATGTGTGGTGGTAATGATTGGTGTTGTAAGAAGTGAAACAACTAGGCCATCTGTCGCAATTGATGTGTGTGACAGTAAAACTGAAATGAGAGTTATTTCTACTAAACCTACTAAAAGAGTTTGTTGTTTCTTTTTCATATGAGGGGCTTGGGCACTGTGGTTATTTAGCCCTGTGTACTTGGATATTCCGATAATAATAATAATAATAATAATAATAATAATAATAATAATAATAATAATAATCTTTTTCATAGGATGAGATCTCTTGTAGCCTCCTTTTAATGAAACTACTTAGACAATGCTTTATCCATTTTAAACAATCCAATCTTTTCCCTTTTATTCCGATATTTCTGATTCTCCGCTTACTCTATGTCTTGATCCCAGCAAACACATCGTGTTCTTGTAGGTCTCGTAATGTTTCTCGGTATCCATTTGAGCATCGCTTGTGTCAAGCTCTCATATTTCCTTTTTGTAACATGTTGCAGCCGGTGGCTACTTCAGAGTTTTCATTCTTTCCAAGATTAGTTTACTTTGTTTAACTATCGTATGATACGCTGCACTTTTTCTATCACTCCTTTCCCCTTCCATGCCTGTGTAAAGTTCTCAGTTTGCTTTGATTGGTAAGTAAGTAACTAACTAAGTAAGTAAGGAAGGAGGGAAGGAAGGAGGGAAGGAAAGAAGGAGGGAAGGAAGGATGGAAGGAGGGAAGGAAGGAAGGAAGGAGGGAAGGAGAAGAGAAGGAAGGGAGGAGGAGGGAAGGAAGGAGGAAAGGAAAAAAGGAAGGAAGGAGGGAAGAAGGAGGGAAGGAAGGAAGGAAGGAGGGAAGGAAGGAGGAGGGAAGGAAGGAAGGAGGGAAGGAAGGAAGGAGGAGGGAAGGAAGGAAGGAGGGAAGGAAGGAGGGAAGGAGGGAAGGAAGGAGGGAAGGAAAGAAGCAGGGAAGGAAGGAAGGAAGGAGGGAAGGAAGGAGGAGGGAAGGAAGGAGGGAAGGAAGGAAGGAGGAGGGAAGGAAGGAGGAGGGAAGGAAGAGAGGAGGAAGGGAGGAAGGAAAATAGGAAGGAAGGAAGGAAGGAAAAAGGAAGGAAGGATGGAGGAGGGAAGGAAGGAAGGAAGGAAGGAGGGAAGGAAGGAGGAGGGAAGTAAGGAAGGAGGAGGGAAATAAGGAAGGAGGGAAGGAAGGAAGGAGGAGGGAAGGAAGGAAGGAAGGAGGGAAGGAAGGAAGGAGGAGGGAAGGAAGGGAGGAAGGAAAATAGGAAGGAAGGAGGAGGGAAGGAAGGAAGGAAGGAAAAAAGGAGGGAAGGAAGGAAGGAAGGAAGGAAAAAAGGAAGGAGGGAAGGAAGAAACCTTCAGTTCAGGTTGTGCATTAAATTATTTAGGCTATGACGAATTAAATATTTAAAATGCTCCGCCAATCAACACATATGCTATTCAAATGTTTTAATCCAACAATGTGATCTACCTCAATTAATTTAGAATCAAATCTTAAAAAAACGAATATAATAAAACTGTTGAGAAACGAAATTATCTAAAAAACATGTATATACTGGATGAAATGAAGAAACTGGAACACAATGAATAAGAACGATGAAAATATAACCTACATTCTGACAACAATATTTAAAATCTAATTAATAAGATGTAAAATAATAATAAAAACAAGTAGTTCCGTGAAGAAATATACAGCTTATTTTCTTATATCCTATTTATGTTAACTGCCACTATGAACATACAAAATTTCAGTTTGATTGCTGTAATAGATTCGTCGATATTGAGAACCGACTACATATTTCGGATGGTCGCCATGTTGGATTTTATATATGTAGGTCCCAGAGTTACGTACTGTTACATGAAGATTATTGTGTACATGTAGCATTCAAATTTCAATCGCATGATTAGGACACAAGAAGTAACAAGGAGACTTTAAAAATTTCGCACAGCTGCCATCTTGCGGTTATGGAAACAATTGAAATAAATTAGATGCCAGTGGATTAACATTCGTATAAGGATTTACTATACCAAGTTTCACTGCACTAGAATGGTTAAATTGCGAGAAACGTCCATGTGAATATGTATACTTCGCGTCGCCACCATGTTGGATTTGTGATAACCAGGTTATTGAAAGTCCTATAGGTGAACATATGTTCATAGACCCTATGAACATAAAGAAATTCAGTTTGATTGCTATAATTGATTCGTAGATATTCATAGCCGTCTAAATACTTCGGATGGTCGCCATGTAGGATTGTTAAATGCATAGGCCATAGAGTCATGTACCATTAAAGGACAATTATTGCGTAGGTTCACTTTGATCGCATGATTACGACACAAGAAATAAAAACTTAATTTTAAAATTCGCACAGCCACCATTTTGAGGTTATGTAAACAATTGAACTAAATTGGATACCAGTGCATTACAATGTGTATAAACATTTCCAGTACCAGATTTCATTGCGTTTGGTTTATTAAATCGCGAGAAAAATCTGTTAAAATTTTTAATTCGCTTGGCCGCCATGTTCGTTTTGTAGTTAACTGGTTTTGGAAGTCTTATAGATGAAGTTCCAGTAGTGCCCTTTATCTCCGTACAAAATTTCAGGGTGATACCGCTAATAGTTTCAGAGATATAGAATGCCGGTGAAATATTTCGCACATCAGCCATCTTGTGGTTATGTAAACAATTGAACGAAATTAGATGTCGGTACATTACAATGTGTATAAACATATACTGCACCATGTTTCATTGCGTTTGGTTGGTTAAATCGCGAGAAACGTCTATTTAAATGTCGCAAATTCGCGTGGCCGTCATGTTGGTTTTGTAGTTACCAGTTTTTCAAAAGTCACATAGTTGAATTTCTAGTAGTTCCCTTTATCGCCGTAAACATTCCAGGGTGATATCGGGAATAGTTTCGGAGATATTGAATGCTGGTGAAACATTTCGCACAGCCACCATGTTGGATTGGTGAGACGTAACATAATTTGAAGGGCACGGTCGGGGTCGCCCAAAGTAGTGCTATGAACTTACCGAGTTTCATTGAAATCGCTCCAGCCGTATAGAAGTTATTAGGGACACACACACACACCTCACACACACACGCACACACACACACGCACACACAGACACACGGACAAAAGGTGATCTCATAAGTCTATTTTTAAAAAATTAAAAATAGGCTAAAAAGGAATAATATAAATTGAATATAAAACAAATGATTTGATTCAATGAAGGTTCTAGATACTTAAATATAATTTTAAAAAACACTCTAGAGATGCTGTTTCCAAATCTGGTCAATGGAGCCGTTATGGATGTTTGTGAAGTTGAAATAACTGACAGATTTTAAATATTTATTGTCGTAAATTTGTTTAGTTATATTTTCATCGTTCTTTTTTTTTTTTTTTTTTTTTACAAAGCGGCTTCGGTGGCTTAGGTGGTAGCATGCTGAACTTCTGAACCCAAGATAGCGGGTTCAAACGTGGCCGAAGTCGTCGGAATTTTAAAAATCCTTCAGTATGCCTTCCTTCGGAGGGGAAGTAAAGCCTGCGGTCCCATGTCATAGATTTATGGCATGTAAAAGATTCTTCCACAGACTAAACTTGTGTGAAGCTAAATTTCAGGTTTGATTTCGTTGGAACGCTCTATCAAAGTTCCAACGTTCACCACTAGGTATCATTGATATCTAGTAGCAAAAGTTGGAACTACTTGAAATTGAACGGAACTTATAGCTCACCCTATGAGTGACCATTTGAAGCAGCTACAGCCTTTGGCAAGCCGAACATGTCCTCGGACACACCCGGCACTAAATCCCGTACGATAAATAAATAAAAATAACTAACCTTTTTCTATTAATTGTTTTCCATTTTCTTCATTTCATCCTGTTTATATTTTAGTTAATTTCGTTTCTCGACACTTAGTTTTATCAGATTAATTTTTTAAGGTTTAATTCTAAATTGCTGAAGAAAGTCCCATTGTTGGACCGAAAATGTACTAATTTGAATACAATTTGTATTTATTGGCGGAGCGTTTTAATTAATTGTCTTTTAATCATAATGGCAATTTTCTTACGCTTTCCTAAAATAGTTAATGCTTTTGATTTTTATATGCTGAGTTCCCATAACAAAATTTTAAGATGCCCCCAAATTCGCATTATGTTCGGAAGAGCTGCTTGGACACCAATCCCAAACAAACAAACAAAGAAACAAAAAACAGAAACATTTCTTAATTTAGAGAGGTTTCATTCAGTTCTTGCACCGTACTGACGTTGAAACATGATTTCATCTGAGACTGTAATACTGCATGTTGCGATAGTAACGCATTAGCAATAATGAAATCATCCCCAGCTAATGCTCCAAATACAATCTAATCCTCGTTATACATGGAAAGTGTCTGCTCGTAGGGTTCAATACATTCTCCGCAGATTCAATTGGATTTTCCCTTAATGCACACCACTCAAATTAATATACTGCGAATCAATAGCACCTCATTGATGGTCCACAGAAAAGCGCTGGTCCATAAATGCTTAGATAAATCATTGACAGCACTGAGCAATATAATAATAATTTCTTATCATTCACCTTCTTTCATGTCAAAAAAATGTCAATCGTGAAGTATTGAAAGGAAGACTTGTCTATAAAATTCTTGCAATGACTTATCTTTTTTGAATATGTGAAATAACACATTGGTGAAAGAATAAGAACAAAATTCCAGCTAGTAGAGGAGGATGGAGCTCCTTCCCAAACATGGGACACGATAAAAGAAATCATCAATTCAAACCTTTCTGAACAAGTTCCTCAGACACCTCAAGCCAAACATCCCTGGATTTCAAACTCTACACTACTACTTATTGAAGAAAGGAGCACATTGAAGAAACGTGGTATACAAATTGCTGAAGATGAAGAAGCATATAAAGTACTTTGCCGCAAAATACAGCATAATTGCAAATTGACATAACACAGCATCTCACTAATATCTGTGATGAAATAGATCACCATCAAAAACTAAATGAAACACGTGACCTTTACAAGAAGATAAATAGCATCACCCGAGAATTCAAACCACGTACATGGGTGATTGAAGACGCACAGGGAAATGTAATTGGTGACAAAAAAGAAGCAATAGTTAGGTGGAAACAATACTGTGAAACCTTATACTGCACAGAAAATAGCTTAAGAGAAGAGAACAAATGCATGGGATGTGACACAGAGCCTGTCATCCTATTTAGTGAAATTGAGAACGCCACCAAACATTTGAAAAACAACAAAGCCCCAGGCATGGATGGCATTTCTGGAGAAATGCTGAACGTATTGGGAGAAGAAGGCCTTCATGCTTTACATTCAATATGTAATAAAGTGTGGAAAACTGGAGAATGGCCTAAAGACTGGACTACATCTGTTCTCATTCCCCTTCATAAAAAGGGCCAGTTGGGGACTGTTCTAATTAGTAATTACCGCACCATTGCATTAATATCACATGCTAGTAAAGCACTCTTGTACATAATGAATCAACGATTAAAAACGTTCTTGCAAGCTCAGATTTCTGCAGAACAAGCAGGTTTTGTGGCAAACAAACGTACACGCGAGTCAATAACAAACATGAGGCAGATAATTGAAAAATGCCACGAGTTTTGTGTCCCTGCCTATATTTGTTTCCTTGAATATAAAAAGGCCTCTGACGGTGTCAAGTGGGACAAGCTGTGGGAAGTACTCAACGAATATGGAGTCCCAGAACACTTAACGTTATTATTGAAAGGTCTTTATAACAGTCATAATGCAACCGTAAGGGTGGATGGTGAATGCTCAGAATGTTTCAATGTGTCAAATGGAGTCAGGCAAGGTTGTATATTATCATCCCAACTATGCAACATCTACGCAGAGTACATAATGAAAAGAGCGTTGGATGGCTGGGATAATGGAATTTCAATCAGTGGTAGGAAAATGAATAATCTAAGCTTTGCTGATGATACTAAGCTCATTGCAGGAAGTGGGCAAGAACTTGATGAATTGCTCTCCAAAGTGAAAATCATCAGTTCGAATTTTGGTCTAGAAATCAACAAGAAAAAGACCAAACTAATGGTTATCAACCATCAAAGTCAAGTCCTAATTCAAATGACAGGATGCCTACAAGATCTGGAGTTGGTGCATGATTGTGTATACCTGGGCTCCATAATCAGTAGCACGGGAAATTGTGATAAAGAAATAAAAAGACGTATTGTACTAGGTCGTGCTGCAATGGTTAAACTTACAAAGATCTGGCAGAACCGGGCATTATCCAAAACAGTGAAAATGCGATTGGTGAAATCACTGGTGTTTTCTGTTTTCTTATACGGTGGTGAGACCTGGACTGTGGAGGCCAATGACAAGAGCCGAAGAGATGCCTTTGAGATGTGGTGCTGGCGGAGGATGCTACTTATACCATGGACAGAAAGAAGAGCTAATGCCTCCAATATAGAAGAACTGAGCATCACAAAACGTTTACCTTGCCGTGTTAGTGAAAGTTACCTCCCAATTCCGGGGTCATACTTTGAGGAGAGAAGGAGACAATTTAGAAAATACCATTCTACAAGGTGAAATTGAAGGCACCAGACCAAGAAGTAGAACAACAAGTAGATGGTTAGACCAAGCAAAGAAGATTACCGGTCTACCTCTTCACGATATCTTGCGAAGGGCTGAAGATCGCTTAGGATGGAAGCGTCTCGTCAAGGATGCAGTTACTAATGAAGTGAAGAAATGAGGTCACGACGCTCAGCAATTAGTAAAACGACTGATGATGATTCGTTATGCAACTTGAATATTAAAATGTAGAAGTCAAGTTGAGATGGCACATTTTGTTTAGCACTCGCCTTGAAACCCCATGATACCGAATTATACCCCCGATCAAACGATTTTAAATGCGACATCATCGTGCTTTAATTTACCGGGATGTTGAAGAACCCCTCTAGGACAATACTCCAACACCAGAGCCTCCCTTAAGTCACAGCTGTTAAGAAGGGCAATAAACGAATATTATTATTAAAATATGAAGTATCAAAGCACTACGTGTATAAAAGTTTATAGTAAAATAATGACAAAATAATACATTATGCAACAAGTCTATAAGGGCAATAATCGAGACACGAGTATACTTGTAATGAGGGTCTAACTTACCATAATAGGCGAGTTGTATACAACTGTTTGTTTATGTTTGACGATAATAAATTATAACTTAACGAACGTAAATATTCATAAATATCTGTCAACATTCCGCCAGTTTCATTTACTGAACAGAGCGCATGGGACGCAGAGAATACTTTGTATTTGACCACAACTTCCTTGAATACCCCACTATGACACTAGCCACGCAGCGAATTTTAAAATAGGAGGCTATGGAAGTCAGCGCAGGTGCGATGCTATCCTTACCTAATGGTCAAACAGTTCTGGGCTCTGATTGGTGGAGAACGTGTATCATAATGAGACTTGAACTATAATGAGCCTCTTTAAGATGCAGTTTTCTGGCATATACTATTTTATATTTCGGCATGGTTGAACATAAACAAATTTGCAATTCACAGAGGAAATGAAACCTCAAATGACCACGAATCCAATTGCCAATTCGTGTGCAAGGTTTTACAAGGTAATAACTTCATGGCGGATCCAATATGGCGACGCATATTGCGACCAAATTACGGAAGTTTGCTAAAACTTTTAATAATAATGTTATTGGTTTTACGTCCCTTTTAACTACTGAGGCTTATAGAGATGCCGGGATGCCGGAATTTTGCCCCGAAGGGGATCTTTCACGTGCCAGTATATCTACTGACATGGCTCCCTCACATTTGCGCACCCTCAAATGCCAACTGACTCCGCCGGGATTAAATTGTGCAACCTTGGGCACAACAGGCGAGAACGTTACCGCTGACCAAGCAGCCACTCACAACCTTTAAAACGAATATATGCCGCATGACGAGTGTTTGTTATTAATACCGTACTTATTCCCGATAGCGATCTCGTGTCAAGCTACAATTACAACCTTCAAAACAATGTTATGACGCTTGACAAGTCTTTGTTTTTACCCTTTTACGAATTGATTGCCGGCGGTCGAGATGGGAACTATTCTTTGTTTACTTGTGTCACACGTCACTCTGCTTCGTTGACAGGTACAGTTGCGCGAGTAGGATATGACTCAGCTCCAGTAGCCTCAGTCATCGTTTAACTGTCCGTGGTGACATGAGCTCCTGTGACGCGCAATGCTGCTTGACTTATGCGCAGAAAGCACTCTGTCATCGCTGTGTTCCCCGTTTCACCGCAAGGGGCTCCTGCTACAATAAACAACAAACACTGGCGCAGCCACGCTCAGCGGCAATCAAATGTTAAAAGGGTAATATACTACGGTACTTATTGCACAAACAGATCCAAATTTGCCGAACGAAGACTTTGTCATAAAACTGGAAAATCAAATTTGTTTGTTTTGTTTATTTGCTCCTTTTCTACGCAATTTAATGGTTTTCGATCGGTCAACACGATTTTACCCTATTGTAATCAGTGGTTCCCTAACCCTGAAAAAAAAACTACAAGAGATTAGTAAATACACTTGGATGACCAGTTCCTGTCGTCAAGCGATCATCATCAGATCCTTTACACTTAGGGTATTAAATCTATGTCTTAGTATGGATTATGCTATTGACAATATATACGCTTATTTAGATGCAGTAGCAATTAAACTAGCACAACTTTACTAGTCAGTATAGGTGACTTTTGTTGAGATACTGAAACTATTGCAGCAATAAAATTGAAATTTTGTATGATGGTAGAGAACTAATAAATGAATACATTTAATTTAATTTAATTTAATTTAATGACTGTATGTGACTTCCTAAACCTGATAAACACAAAAGCAACATGACAGTCACGCGAAATCCAAGTATTTCAATTGACTTACCTGACAAGCTAATCGTCTGAACGCTGTGAAACTTGGAATAGTGAATCTTTACTTAAGAGTTAATAAGCCTATACCGACATCTAATGTAAATTTTTTTCATAGGTTTGAGATTAACATTTTATTTTTTAAACCATGATAATAATCTTTACCTGCTGATTTTTTAAAATTCTCGTATCCTTTTAAGTGATACCATTCAAAGTTTGTATAATGAAGCACCATAATAAATGTTATTTACAGGGACATAACTCTACGGCTTACATTTAAACTAATCCAATATGGCAGGTACGTGGTATATTTCACCAATACTCAATATCTACGAAACAACTCTGCATTTCATATGATTTTTATAGTGATAAATATCTATTAGGTAAGTCTTCACATGTGACTTTCAAAATCCTAAAAAGCATAAAAACGACCATGATGGCCACGCGAATTCCAGATGTTCAAAATTACTACTGGAGATCTAATCATACGGGTGCTGTCAAACTTGGCACAGTGAATTTTAATTTTGATCTACATAATAATCTAATTTTGTCCCATCGTTTTTATAAATTCTATCTAAGTGGCAGTGAGAAATTTGAAGAAAAAAATATAAATGAAACGATCGAAGTGTAGATTCATATAGTGAACCACGACAATAATCTTTATCTCCTGTTTTCATAAAATGAATTCCAATGACTCGTTACAAGAAGATGCCATCGCTATATATACTCTTATATACTCTAGTTCGATTCCCACCCCAGCTCTCCTGGAAGTGGTTGTCTGTGTTTTCCCACTTCTACTAGAGGTAAATGCCGAGTTAGTCCGTAACTTATGGCCATGATAGTCTCCTTCCCAATCCTCATTAATTACAAATACTTACACTATTAGAGACACCATAACAACATTGGTTATCAGACAAACTCCACACAAACCCAAGTACCTGGGGTTCATTGACTACGATGTCCAAGCCCCTCAAATGAAACAACAAATTATTTTACAGACTGCCAGTACTGAATGCGGGCAATGTTTGATAGAATTGGGCCTGTCAGACTGAACGCTAGCAGTTACGGTATTTTTTAAGATGGTGTCTATAGTAAGTGGAATTCACATCCTCGTATTAATTTACTTCTGTTTATAATTCATAAATACTGAGTGATTGTTAACAATGGGAATAAACTGCAGCAGGCGATCCCTGAGGAGATGAGGTACCAAACGTTATATCGACATGTCCAGAAATGCATGGGTTCTATGCTAGAGACTTAAAATGCAGCGACGATACACCGTTGGATGCGCGGATGCGTCTTGGCAGAGAATGCCGTACACGTTGATCCAGCGTCTGTACGGTCAGCATGGGGTCCGCAACTAGAAAACATTTTAGATGCCACTACAGGTAGAAATATACATGGTTGAGGTCTGGTGACCAGGTGGGCGATATAACTGGGCCTCCTCTCCAATCCATTGACCGGGGATTCATGAGGTCCGTTCGCACAGTAATGGTGAAGTAGGAATGAGCACGAACATGTAGCAGTCGAAAAAGTCCTGACGATACGGATGACAATAGTTCATTTTGGACTTCTTAGAACATCCTCTTTATTACCATTATTGATTAACGGAGTGTTTCTGGGTTCTATGTAAAGCATTTGAAATCAATTTTGCGCAATATAATTATGATTGAAAAGCATTTACTATCATTTTACTCCGTAAATAAACTGAAAATCAAAATGGGTCTCATTCCCAAAATAGATCTGGGTATTGAACCTAGATCACCGCGGTGACGGCTGCTAACTCAAAGTGTAAACAAAAATGGTTGGCACGGTAACCAAACGGCGGCCATTTTGGGTTTGCAGTACTGCCAACCTGTGCGAGTGAAATTCCCCTAGATTTCCTCTAATTCCCCCAGATTTGAATTTTGGTGCCATTAAGCGATCCTGGTTGCCAACCTATGAGTATAAAATCCCCTACTTTTGAATTTTGGAGCAAGATATACATTTTGGGAAATGGCGGCCCGGGAATCTTCATCACGTGACCAAGGTCATGTGTTGTCACAATGAGAATTCCCCGCAGGGTTGTATATTTACAACTGTGAAAATTCCCTAAATCCCCTAGACAGGAGTTTTACTTACGTTACCACTGCAGGGTTAGTAATAAGAAGCAACACAACACCTATTTCTCAGAGTTAATGCGCTATAGTTAGCTTAACTTTGACATCTGAGAATTCTTCTTAAAATTAGATAATCATCATCAAAACTGAGTCAGTAAAGTGTTGATGTTTAAAGAGCAATTATATCGATCTCTAGCTGTACAATCCACATACTGTTTTTACTCTCATCAAATGCCAGCGGAAGCTCCGTCAATCTAAGGTTACGCGATACGAATTTCTTCTTGAGAAATATGTCTCCTTTGAATGAGAATTGCCAGTGGGATGGAAAATGAAGCAGGGAGCTCGGCGATCAAGGAGCAGCGTGGCCATATCCTTGTTGATTCAGCCTGCGCGACAAGACGGAGAGCGGAAGAGCGGAATATCCCTGTTCTGCTCGAGTAAACACACAGAACCTTGGCACGCAACGATACATCAAATCAAGCACGAGGATATGAAATGGAAACTGTACTACAAACTAGGTTTCTCAAAGCACTTCAATGTCAACATGACTAGATCGCTCAGAAGTAATACATACCATGTTATCTTCTGTCTAGTACTTTTGAGCTCTTTCATACATAAGCGGGCACAGATTTCAGAAAATAATCAATATATCTGCAAATATTTCAAGTATATTTTTGAGATATGGCCCAAATTTGCTTATTTTTGGGTGTTTTACTATAAAAAGAATTAAAAAGGATATTGTATGATGTGATTGGATTTTCAAAATGTTGTATTCTTCTTGTTATTCTAAATACTCAATAACCTCAGAAGTAGTATAGCTGAAACGGGAATTGTTTTCACATCTCATCAAAGTAGAGGCTTCATTCAAAGATATTGAGAACTGATGAAATATTTCCATGGACGCCAAGTTGGATTGTTTAATATGTAGCCCAAAGAGTTGTGTACCAGTAGGTGAAGATTATTGCGTTGGTTCATTATACAAACGTTCACGTTGATCGCATGAATTGTGTCCTACAAAAATAATAAAAACATAGACTAGTTTTAAAATTTCACACAGCCACCATTTGGAGTTTATAAAAACAATTGAATTATGTTAGATGCCAGTATATTAAATCTTTGTAAAAATCTACCGTACCACGTTTTACTGCACTTGGAAGATGAAATCGCTACAAAAATCCATTTAAATATTTCAACTTTGGTTGGGCACCATGTTGGTTTTGTGTTTATCAGGTTTTTGAATATGACACAGACGAAGCTACCTTTGTATCCTCTATCACCAATATCAAGATGATAACATTAATAGTTTCGGGGATATTGAATGCTGGTGAAATTTTCCACGCGGACGCCATGTTGGAATGATGGAACATTAAAATGCGAAGGGTACGATCGAGGTCGGATAAGGCAGTGGTAATTCTTAACCGAGTTTCACTCTGCCCCTTTAGAATTTATTAGGAGAGACTTGCACGCATGCACACATGGTTAGTTAGTTATTGTTGTTTCAAGAGGCGGAACAGCGAGGTCATCAGCTCCTACATGTACACTTGGACAAAAGGTGATCTCATATGCTTAATATTCCATATGAAGAAAATAGGTTATAATTACAGAATATACGATTAATTTAAATAATGTAAACGATTAATTTAAAGAATGTAAACAATCCATCTTTCTCTCGCGAAACCACGCACCTTTTAGTACTGATTTTCACGTCTTTCAAGGCTTCCAGGGCTGGGGAATCATGTTCCCGGCTGCCAAGTTATAACCCGTCCACCTCGTATATTTATAAAAGAAATACAATACAAATCACAAAAAAAGGAGGTAAAAATCTGCAATAGTGGAAAATATTCAAAACAGATGTAACATAAAAACGGAATAATTGTAGGAGTATTGTCATACTCAATAAAAAATAATTCTTTTACGGCATTCGTTCAACCAATTTGATAGAGGTATGCTTGACGCTGTGCCCTTCACTATGCCATCAAAGCCCACTGAATAAAGCTCGATAACCAAGTATTAAATAAAGAATGCTACTGGATTGTTTGACAACGACCTATTTTCAAAATTGAGGGCGCGCTTTTAAATTGTTTCATTTGTTTGAAACACAGACAATGCAGTATGATTGATATCAGAGGACAGAACGGTTTGGGAGTAACAGATAATGGACTAGAATGTTTGTATTCCATTTGACACAGGAAGATTATATTTCTGCTATTGAAACATATAAACCATAGCAGACACAGGTGAGGCTGCCCGGCTGCCGATAACAGCTGATTAAACCAACTAATTCAGTAATAAATCACACCTTATTACAAACGACAACTGCACTGTGTTTTAAGCCACTCAACATGGCCTCATTTTCATGTTCGTAAAAAACAAAAAAAACAAAACGAATTTTTGAATCTGGGTTCTGTATGACTGCTTTTTATTTATCATGCCTAACTAATGAAAGAAAAAATACAGTATTTTTACCTAATAAAATTTGCTATTTTAGCTACCACAACAATCGTTCAAATTTGAAGGAAATTCTCTATTATAATAAGTTCAAACGAAAACAAACGTTAATTTATATAATTTCATCACATTTATTTTCAAAACATAGTTAACGTTAATCTGCAAATCAAAGAAACAATACTAAAAAGCTTTTAAAATATATTTTTGGTACTTCTTCTGAGTGGGTACGAACTTTCTCGTATTAGCTGCCAAATGTAGTCACCCATCATGTTCTCATTATAGTGTCCTTGGTAACGTTGCTTCAAGTTCATCACGTCTTAGTGAAAACATTTTCCTTGCTCTTATGAATATGCCCCCGAGTTATCTTTAAATTGGCCTAAGTGAGCATGTAACAGGTGTACTTTAAGAAACATTCTGCAACCCGTGAGTTCTCAAGGATAGTGGAAATAAGCTCTTTGTAATTCTCAGCTTCCTTATTTCCAAGGATGCCATAGATCACTGCTTTCAGGCTGTACCATGCTTGTTTTTCGTGAAAATTCTTCATTGGATTAGTATCTTTATTTGAGGGCCAACGGAAATAACTGGTATATTGTTTGCTTCTGACAGTTTAGGAAAAACGTCTTTTCCTATATCCCCTCTCTTACGTGCACAAAGCCATTACCCCTTAAACAGTCTGCCAAAACTTCAAATATTTATGTATTATTGCATACAGTACAAAAGTAAACTTCATTAATTATGAATGGCGTTTTATTTTGGTTACTGTTCGATGTAGAAACTCCGTCATAGCCGGTCCCAAGCCCGATTGAGAAAGGAGGAGGGAGTCTGGTAACATCCTGTAGAGATCTAAATTGACAACAGAAGCACAGGGAGTAGCGACGAACATCAAGTCGTGAAGTAATCAGAAGGTGGCAGAGATGCTAAGGGGGCAGCCCCCCCCCCCCACTGTGCGTTGGAGACTGTAGGACAATAACCCGCATCCCCGAAGAAACATTATTACTGAAGCTGCAACAGAGAAAAACCAGACGGATGAAACGACGACGATCTTTTAGCATGAAATAGGTTACGAAAATTGGATGTTGTGACATACGAACACTGAGGGGAAGACCTAAGGTGACCTGGAAAAGAAGCGTGGAGGAAGAGATGAGGCAAATCCTGGGCAGAACTACAACAGATTTCCAGGTGAAGAGACCAATGGGATCTTTGTTGCAGCCCTTTGCTCCATAAGGGTACAGGACATAAGTCAAGTAAGTCAGTCGATGTAGGCATTCAGAATATATGCATTAAATAATAGACTCAACACAATATGTTGTGTTTGTTGACTAGAATTATCATTAATTCTCTTGATTCTTGTGCAATCAATACTACACTTCAACATTGGGACATGTTGCCTCATTGTTAACACCTGTCATAGGCACCGACGGGTGAGTGTATGGGGCTGAGGTTATTCACTTTCTGACCCATAAACCACCCCCTCTAATCTTACAAAAGGGACCTTGGCTCTCTAATTAATTCCAGGGTAAATTTCACATTTAAAAACATCAACTTTTTTTCAAGAATTAACTTCAGTTGTTGTTTCATTTAGGGACTTTGCTCATGTGGCCCCGTGCATGTGTGTGGAATTTGTCTGTTGACCTGTGACACTGTGATGGCTGTGCTATTTCGTGAATTTTAAATTGAGGCTAGGATTTTTAAGTAGGTGACCGTGTCCTTCATTCAGATACAATATCAGCTATCACCTGCAGTAAAAGTGTGGAAGCTACGGATATCCACTTTCAAAATGACTGAAATAGGAATGGAACCCACCTCTTGCCAGGTCTGAGGTTAAGTGAACACCGTTCCACCCTCAGACCAGAATTAAATTCGTATTCAGATCTGGGAATTGAACCCGGATATCCGTGGTGACAGCCAAAAATTCTGGCCACTTCGCAACGTGGTGGACGAAATATTAACAATCTGTAGGCCAAAGGAAGATGAATATTGTTATTTCAAGTGTTAGTCATTAGTACTAATAAGCTGATACGCAACAATTTTGACCTCTAGAGAGGCCTGGCGCAAGCTTTTCATTTATAACAAGTAACTTCGGAAGATTCCTGGTACAGGTCTTTGAAGTCGACGCCCGTAGGAATATTGTGCGTCATTATGATGACGAAATTAATGATAAACCTGTCACAAACATCCTGTTATAGATCCAGGAGATTTAACCATACGAAGTTACAGTTCCTCTGTCCAGCATGGAATCAAACCCGCCGCTTATCGAGGAATAAGATAACCCCCTAGCTCATTAGTTACGATAATGTAAGATACAATAGACCTGACTTGGTCGTTCTTTCAAAACGTATAACATTAAATTAATATAAATTGCTTATTCTCCCAGCTCGACTTCACCCACGGAATCTGCGAGGGATCATTCCTCTACCGTTGCAAGGAAGGTGTTGGGGAGCTGAACACACTTTATCAGCAGATACAACTGGGGATGGTGGCTGGAGACTGCTAAATTGGTCCAATTAAGGAAGGGCCAGGGAAGGGATATTGGAAGGAAGTCGGCCCCGGATCCGTTGAAAGGAAACATCCTAGCATTTGCCTGATGGTGAAAATGGAAAACCAATTTCAGAACGGCAGAGGTGGGATTCGAACCCATGCTCTTCTAATGTCAGTGAGGCACGAAGTAGCAAGTTTGGGTTCTCGGTCACCATGGACGGTTTAAAATAATAATTACTAATTCAATAAATGCATATACTTCAACAATCATTACTAACTTGTGATAATTTTAATGAAAATTACTAATAGCAAGAACACCTCGTAGTGTAGTGAATAGCATTGTTGGCTTTCACTCCGAAGGCCTGGGTTAGATTCCCGGTTCTGCCACGATATTTAATTCTGGTCTGAGTGCTGGAGCAGGGTTCACTCAGCCTCACGAGGCAGAACTGAGTAGAGGTGGATTCAATTCCCAGCTCAGCCATCCTATAAGTGGTATTCCGTGCTTTCCCATTTCTACTCTAAGCAAATATAGGAATGGTCCCTAACTTATTGACACGCACACGCACATGCACACGCACATGCACATGCACATACACACACACCCTTGTGTTATTGTTATGGCTATCGCCTATTACTAATTAGTATTCATATTCGTAATTTGTATGAGGATTGGAAAGGAGGTAGCCGTGGTCATAAGTTAGGTACCATCCCGGCATTTGCCTGGATTAGGAGTGGGAAACTAAGGTAAACCACTTCCAAGATGGCTGAGATGGGAATCGAACGCTACTATTCTCAGTTTTGCCTCACGAGGCTGAATTGAGCCCGTTCCAGCGCTCAGACCAGAATTAAAAGTTTTGGCTGCTTTAAATTAACTTTCACGGCTAATCATAAGTGTTACGTCCAAGTATTTCCGTAAAACTGTTTTCTTTCTTAACACCAGCATTCATAAAATAAATACGTCTGGAGAAAACGTGATTGTTTTCAGTAACCACCGCGTCGTTATGCCAGTTTTTAGCCTACTATCGATTTTTGCAAAAAATGAAAGTAGACTTATGAGATCAACACAGGGCGAAAAATTGTGTGTCTGTGTGTGTCTGTGAACACGGTGAAACCGAATTGAACGAAATTCGGTACAGAGGTAGCACTAGCAAAGGGCACCTCAGTGTCATGTTTTATATCACCGCCATCTTGACGAAAACATAATGGTGGCCACCCAAATGTCAAAAGCTTAAATCAAATTACGACCAACCTAATCATCTGATCTCTACCAATTTTTGCAACATTATACCTTTATGTATGAAGAATCTTTTGACCAAACTACAAGGTCATCAATTCAATAATTTGTGGATGGCGGCCATGTTTGTGTGCAAATCGATTCCCCCTATCTTTTCAAATACGGTGAAAGCGAATTGAACTAAATATGGTAGAGAGGTAGCACTAGCAAAGGGCACATCAGTGCCATGTTTTATATCGCCGCCATCTTGACGAAAACGTAATGGCGGCCACAATACCCATGCATTTAGGAGAAAGTAGGCTATATGTTCTTTACTGAACATCTTGTTAAATCCCTTCCACTTGTTGCCAGGTGACTACATCCAGCGAGAGTTCGCTTATAGTAATTAGTTATTATTGTTTTAAGGAGCGGAAAGCGAGGTCATCTGCCCCAGCGAGTGCCCGATATTGTTATTAACCTGCAACCACTTAACGTATATTAATTCTATAATTCATTAATGGCCTTTTTTTGTTTGACTAATTTAAAGGCTTTCTCAATCCCCTTAGCGTTTGAAATATGTTTTTAAAAATCGAGTGTACTTGCCAATTTCTGATATAATGGCGACAAACTCGTGTAACAGATTGTACTAACAGCAGTGCAGTGTTTTCAACTGAAGCAAAGCAGATATTTCTCTGTGCTGGTGGCGCTGACATCGGCGGGAAGTGTCACGCACTGGCGCGCAGGGCCATTCGTCTGTGTCTTGGAGCGTGATTCATGGCCTTTCACAGCGGCTGTGACTCCTGCATCTATTGATGAGGATATTAGGAGACATGCTGCTCCATTGCAGTGATCAGACCATCAGAATGTATGCGTATGAGATACTGAACAGTATAGCAATAAGAGAAAACATTAGGATATTACGAGACATGTTGCTCAATTGCAGTGATCAGACCATCAGAATGTACGCGTATGAGATACTGAACAGTATAGTAATAAGAGGAAACATTAGGATATTAGGAGACATGTTGCTCCATTGCAGTTACCAGACCATCGGAATGCACGCGTATGAGATACTGTACAGTGTAGTAATAAGAGAAAACATTAGGATATTACGAGACATGTTGCTCCATTGCAGTTATCAGACCATCAGAACGTACGCGTATGAGATACTGAACAGTATAGTAATAAGAGAAAACATTAGGATATTACGAGACATGTTGCTCCATTGCAGTGATCAGACCATCAGAACGTACGCGTATGAGATACCGAACAGTATAGTAATAAGAGAAAACATTAGGATATTAGGAGACATGTTGCTCCATTGCAGTGATCAAACCATCAGAATGTACGCGTATGAGATACTGAACAGTATAGTAATAAGAGAAAACATTAGGATATTAGGAGACATGTTGCTCCATTGCAGTTATCAGACCATCAGAATGTACGCGTATGAGATACTGAACAGTATAGTAATAAGAGAAAACATTAGGATATTAGGAGACATGTTGCTCCATTGCAGTGATCAGACCATCAGAATGTACGCGTATGAGATACTGAACAGTATAGTAATAAGAGAAAACATTAGGATATTAGGAGACATGTTGCTCCATTGCAGTGATCAGACCATCAGAATGTACGCGTATGAGATACTGAACAGTATAGTAATAAGAGAAAACATTAGGATATTAGGAGGCATGTTGCTCCATTGCAGTGATCAAACCATCAGAATGTACGCGTATGAGATACTGAACAGTATAGTAATAAGAGAAAACATTAGGATATTAGGAGGCATGTTGCTCCATTGCAGTGATCAAACCATCAGAATGTACGCGTATGAGATACTGAACAGTATAGTAATAAGAGAAAACATTAGGATATTAGGAGACATGTTGCTCCATTGCAGTGATCAGACCATCAGAATGTACGCGTATGAGATACTGAACAGTATAGTAATAAGAGAAAACATTAGGATATTAGGAGGCATGTTGTTCCATTGCAGTGATCAAACCATCAGAATGTACGCGTATGAGATACTGAACAGTATAGTAATAAGAGAAAACATTAGGATATTAGGAGGCATGTTGCTCCATTGCAGTGATCAAACCATCAGAATGTACGCGTATGAGATACCGAACAGTATAGTAATAAGAGAAAACATTAGGATATTAGGAGACATGTTGCTCCATTGCAGCTATCAGACCATCAGAACGTACGCATATGAGATACCGAACAGTATAGTAATAAGAGAAAACATTAGGATATTAGGAGACATGTTGCTCCATTGCAGCTATCAGACCATCAGAACGTACGCGTATGAGATACTGAACAGTATAGTAATAAGAGAAAACATTAGGATATTAGGAGACATGTTGCTCCATTGCAGTGATCAGACCATCAGAATGTACGCGTATGAGATACTGAACAGTATAGTAATAAGAGAAAACATTAGGATATTAGGAGACATGTTGCTCCATTGCAGTGATCAGACCATCAGAATGTACGCGTATGAGATACTGAACAGTATAGTAATAAGAGAAAACATTAGGATATTAGGAGGCATGTTGCTCCATTGCAGTGATCAAACCATCAGAATGTACGCGTATGAGATACTGAACAGTATAGTAATAAGAGAAAACATTAGGATATTAGGAGGCATGTTGCTCCATTGCAGTGATCAAACCATCAGAATGTACGCGTATGAGATACCGAACAGTATAGTAATAAGAGAAAACATTAGGATATTAGGAGACATGTTGCTCCATTGCAGCTATCAGACCATCAGAACGTACGCATATGAGATACCGAACAGTATAGTAATAAGAGAAAACATTAGGATATTAGGAGACATGTTGCTCCATTGCAGCTATCAGACCATCAGAACGTACGCGTATGAGATACTGAACAGTATAGTAATAAGAGAAAACATTAGGATATTAGGAGACATGTTGCTCCATTGCAGTGATCAGACCATCAGAATGTACGCGTATGAGATACTGAACAGTATAGTAATAAGAGAAAACATTAGGATATTAGGAGGCATGTTGCTCCATTGCAGCTATCAGACCATCAGAACGTACGCATATGAGATACTGAACAGTATAGTAATAAGAGAAAACATTAGGATATTAGGAGGCATGTTGCTCCATTGCAGCTATCAGACCATCAGAACGTACGCATATGAGATACTGAACAGTATAGTAATAAGAGAAAACATTAGGATATTAGGAGGCATGTTGCTCCATTGCAGTGATCAAACCATCAGAATGTACGCGTATGAGATACTGAACAGTATACTAATAAGAGAAAACATTAGGATATTAGGAGGCATGTTGCTTCATTGCAGTGATCAAACCATCAGAATGTACGCGTATGAGATACTGAACAGTATAGTAATAAGAGAAAACATTAGGATATTAGGAGGCATGTTGCTTCATTGCAGTGATCAAACTTTAGAATGTACGCGTATGAGATACTGAACAGTATACTAATAAGAGAAAACATTAGGATATTAGGAGGCATGTTGCTTCATTGCAGTGATCAAACCATCAGAATGTACGCGTATGAGATACTGAACAGTATACTAATAAGAGAAAACATTAGGATATTAGGAGGCATGTTGCTTCATTGCAGTGATCAAACCATCAGAATGTACGCGTATGAGATACTGAACAGTATACTAATAAGAGAAAACATTAGGATATTAGGAGGCATGTTGCTTCATTGCAGTGATCAAACCATCAGAATGTACGCGTATGAGATACTGAACAGTATAGTAATAAGAGAAAACATTAGGATATTAGGAGACATGTTGCTCCATTGCAGCTATCAGACCATCAGAACGTACGCATATGAGATACCGAACAGTATAGTAATAAGAGAAAACATTAGGATATTAGGAGACATGTTGCTCCATTGCAGCTATCAGACCATCAGAACGTACGCATATGAGATACCGAACAGTATAGTAATAAGAGAAAACATTAGGATATTAGGAGACATGTTGCTCCATTGCAGCTATCAGACCATCAGAACGTACGCATATGAGATACCGAACAGTATAGTAATAAGAGAAAACATTAGCCATAACGGTTAATTAATAATGGTATCCTTATTGACTTTACAATAATTAAATGGATATTAATCCGTCTTCGTCAATATGTAATTGTTATATAATTGTAATGTATCCGTCCCAAAATGGGACCTGTTTCAGCAAATGAAAATCAAACTTAAAAAATAAAAATCTCTACAATTTGCATAGTATAAAACAAAGTCCCAGATTCTTAGATGAAACGGGTAGGCTAATCTCGATGCGGTTTTCGCCATTCAATGAAGGATTTCTCGAGGAAGGTTTCTGTTGAAAAACATTCATTTATAACGAAAGGAAGCCGAGAATAACGATTTCAGTGAATCGAGTCGAAGAAAAACCTGCCGTCCGTGCGCCTTTTAAGCTTACGCTGGATAATCCATTATATTTTTCCATTTACGGACATGGAAAAATATCTATATATGAGTACTATTGTGCCCGTTTAGACCGGAGTCCGCACGACCACATATGCATTTTACCAATAATCAGTCAGCACGAGAGTCAAAATATCCCGGAGCGCCAGATGGGTTAAAGCAAATCGCAAAAACGACATCAAATTAAAAAAATGCTTTGCTGATTTTTGGCTCAATGCAACAATAAGGATAGAAGGAGATTTAATTGGGAGTAACACATCCTGTAAAATTATCTCAGTTTATTTTGAAGTTAAAATTGACTGCAAAAATGCTCAAAGTAGCATCACTCACGTGTGGCGACCCACACTCCTATTTACACAATATACAGAAATTTTCCAAACACATTTGACAATTATTTTTTTGGAAACACTAGTCTGATTGTTAGTCCTGTAGACTGTGTTCCAAAATTATTTATAATTAATTCCAGTTCAAATTTAATTGTCTCTACTGGAAATGTCGTAGTTCACTGTTTGAAATTTTACATAAATATTAACACTCGTAGAATAAATGTTCATAGAATTTTTAACTTTCACTTATTTTTCCAGTTTCAAAAATACATTGTCGAAAAATATTATCATCATAGAGGCAACACAAATTATTTACACATATTAATAACATCTGAAAAGTATTTGACCTTTGAGCATAGCATCGACGAACTGTGCGAAGCACAACAACAATTAATTGTTCTTCTGACATTAAACATTCGAGAAGTGACTCGATTATGAACTTCAAGTTCCTAACAAAATATATGATTTCTGAATCATCAACTTGATCAATAAATGGTTGAACCATTCAACTATTCAATTTTCCACTTGGGAACATTATTATAAAAATATTTATAATCATGGCCATTTTTAGCAACTTTCACAACTTGCAATTCTTCGACAGAATGCGGAAATTAGAATTGTAGTTTTATAATGAATTCATTTAGTTCATGGCACTAGGATTGAAAATATCCTTCAAATTATTCGTGGTTAAAGAATTCTTTTTAATTGGCAGTGGCCCATTCTATTATTTGTGTAAGAACACAATATTACAACAACAACGGCAGAAGAATAAACTACTATCATGACAAATCCGGGTTCTAGCAAAATCAAAGTCTAAATGGAATCCGTAAACAAGGTTGAAATAAGAACTGATGGTTTTCAAGAAATAACCTTCGGGTCATTCATACGACGAAATGTGTAGTTCCAATACTCCTACTATAAACCTGAGCCATCGAACCTGCTATTTGATTGATGCTCGAAAAAACCTCTTCATTCCTGCGACTTAAACATGCGCACCTGGGAATGGCATTTCAACTACTCCACACATAAATTATCTTCCCAAAATTTATACAATAAATCAAGCCTCTGCTTGTTATCAACACTGGAAGATTAATAAACTTACAAGTTTATTTTATTTTACCATTCAGTTCAACCCGTGAATTTACCATACATATGAAAATCTTTATTTCACTTTCGAGTGTATTTACGTCATGATTTTATATAAATACAAAAATATCCTATTTGATACAAATATCAATTGCTTCCCGTTTCATGCCTCTCCGTGTTATCTGAAAAATATACTTTGCTCAATGCAAATATCAACTGTTCAACCAGAACTGACATGTTGGTTGAATGCGGGCTTGCGCTAACCACTTTCCTTCGGAAAATCTCCTGTTCCAGACTAGAAATGATTAAACTACTTCATAGGCTCTCTCTCAATACATATGATTATTAGAAAATATAATATCCAAGAATTATTTAGAAAAATTATAAAAATTATTATTATTATTATTAGTGGATTATTATTATTATTAGTTATATTATTTTAAATATGTTTAATTATCATCTCATTATGTGAGAATCCACATGTTCGAACCTTCGAATATGGAAAAAATATCCATTCGTCAACAAAAATAAATTTAACTTTTACAGTTACATCGGTTGTTTTCCGTGGTTTCCCAAAAATATGAAATATTCAAATAAATGCTCGAAATGCTCGGTCATCGATCCTAAACTGTTCTGAGTGCTGAAAATACTCAGAATAACTCTAACAAGTCTTGCGTAAATCATTGCAAGATTTAAATACGAAGAAAAAAAATGTGTTGGTCATCTGCAGAAAAATATTTTGTTCCAATTAGCTAGGCATAATATAATTCAAATGTGGCTTACATTTCTTGATGGTCTTGAAGCGTAGTAAACCTGGTCTGTACCAGATTTATCCATAGACATGCCCTAGCGGACAAGCATGTACAATCTTTGTATCGGCCGCCATTATATACCCACAATCCGTCTAGTCAGACATAGTGGTAGTATCTCTTGACGTTTGAATAATCTGTTGTTCCATTTTAATATGGGCTTCTATCAAAGCCATAACAGTTTGTTTAAATAGGGTCAGATCTAAGTGATCTCTTCTTAGATATGTCAGTTGTAACATAACTCACTGTAATCTTATCAGTACAAGAAAAACACTGACAGTCTAAGCAATTAACGGCTGTTCTGAAGATCGTTCCCTGGGCATGGTTTATTATATCACCATCTACCATGCGCTAAGCAACTTGTAGTTTCCCTTGCGTAGACTAATGAACGCCACCGTTATAGACTAGTCTTCAGTGTACTGACAGATCGAAGTGGTTAACTAGTTACAAATAATGAAAACTGACTGAAATGGATTTAAAATATCCAAGTATTATGTTATTACTGGACTGTGACAAAGTACTAGTTCTAGACAAAGTCTAGCATATGTCCGTGTAGAAATATAAATATTTCCACCAATGTCTGTAGAAAAATCAATCACCTCAGTGATTCTCCTCGCCGTAAACTTACTAAGTTCCACCTCGTAGCGCAGCACTTTCGTGACTATCACGACTTTGAAAAGAACTTCTGCGTAGATCCGGCAACCATGTGCCTTGGCTCAGCGTCGTAGCAACTTGCTTGGCAAATGCTTGTGTAGAAATGAGCTATCGATGCTTGCTCCAGCCGGCTTTTATTCAAAACTGCCAGGGTCACGCGTCATCACGTTGTAATCTAGAAATCCTCATATCTCTCGTATCCCTGGTCCGATTTACTTGATACTAATTGCATTCTCTTTCATTTGGCCGTGCCAGTAATCTGATCCCAGTCTCAAGTCTCTGCTCCATGGTTAACTATTTAATCAATAAATAGCCTCGACCTCTGCTATTACTCGCTACGTCACTTGACATGCAAGTATCGGTAAATTCCTTCCAATTCCTTCTCGAAGCAATGTAGCGCGATACTCAAATATCTGAACTTTCAAAAGCGGCTACAGCCTTTCCCTTGATATCTAGGTGTCTGAAACTTGGAATACCCATTCCTAGAGTTGGGCACATCCACCCCACACCAACCAAAAATAAAAATTGAAAAATTTTTATTTTTCCTATCTACACATTAAATCATCTGGTTCTTGAATAATAAATTTTCAAATTCGATGCATTATAAGTTCCCACGATGTTACCAGTTCGTGTATTAGCGATTTCATAGGTTCCATTATTGTTTACTTCCACAATATTCAAAATCTTCAATTTCACCAGGTTTAATATCAAAAATATCGTGATACTCTTCCAAAATCTTCCCTAGCTCTGGGGACTCCTTCTCAGTGTAGACTTCTCTTCCTTCAGCTTCATGAAAAATCAGAGACCATTGAGCATCTCCCTCGATGTCTTCCTCTTCTTTTCCCTCGAAGTTTATCTCTTCGGTATTCTTGAATTTGATCGTCTCTGTCTTCATATCTATCACTGCTTGATATTTCTGAATGAAATCCGCTCCCAATATCATGTCAAAAGCCATGTCCTTCATTACAACAAATACATGTCGGAAATCATGTCCTCCTATCGTAATACATAAGTATAATTGTGTTTTACACAGAGATATTTTATTGGGTATTATTCCTTGGATCTTAATTCCTGATACTGGAATCTCCTCTAAATTCTCTTTGAGCTTCCACAGAATATAAAGCTTCTCACTCACCAGACAAAACATAGCCCCAGTATCGATCAAAGTATCGATAGGCATACCGAATACTTCGCATGATATGATTGGCATTCTAATTCTTGTACCCATTTCTTTTCGTTCGTCAGTCTGTTGAATTAAGTCATCATCCTCTGCTTGCCATTTAATAATTCTGGAAGTGAAAGTATTCAAAATTCTATCTTCTACTGTGAATTCGAAGTTTTTTTTTTTTTCGTTACCATTCCCCCGGGATCGTTGTGTTCCCGATGGACCTGGTTCGTTGGGCCTCTGCTCCAAAAACTGCAAGTTATCTTGGTGTCTTGCTTCCAAATTTTTCCTCGTCTCCTTGTTGAACTCTTCATTGGACTGACGAGTATCCACATTCCCTCGGTTATTGTAGTTGTTTCGACCATAGTATCTTCTTTCTTGGTACCTTCCTTGGTTATCCTGTGGTCTTCTCCATCGAGTATTGTATCGATTTCCACCATCCGGTCTTGCATAAGGCTTGTAACTGTATCTGTTACTGTATTGATTCCATCCTCTCTTATTTGGATCTTCCCTCGGCGTTTTCTCTTCTCGCTCCTCTCGAATCTCTCGAGGTGTCTGAGAGTAACTATCAGCCATAACAGCGTACACAGCGTTGTTAGTCTTTCCTCCCTTCTGATGGAAGAATTGAGCGTTCGTATGATCCAGCTTCTGTAATACTTCGTCAAATTGCTCCATATTATAGATATCAGCAGCGATCAAAGTCCTCTGGACGTCTGCTGGAAATTGACGTATCAATGCAGTAATCAATTCGTTATCTGGCATCGGCGGATCTAAATGTTGAAGTTTAGAAAGCTGTCCAGAAAAGTACGTTGAGTATCGAGTAGGTTGTGACGTCGAGAATCTCTTCGAATATAACTCTGCTCTAACTTGTTGTTGGGTTTCCGGGGACCAAAACTTTTTCAATAGCCCACGAGAAAACTCCTCAAAAGTGGTTAGAGTGGATCTAAATGCACTGAACAAAAGAAGTGCAGGACCTTCCAAAAACTTCCCTATCACTCGGATCTGTCTTTCTTTAGGGATCTTAGAATCTTTCAGGTAATCCCCTGCTTCTCTCAAAAATTCCACGGGTGTCACAGAATCTCGCCCTGAAAATTTAGAAGGCTTATCTTCTATATTCTTAAATACAGTTATGGGGTTGGATTGAAATACTGTCCTGACCTCATCCTGTCTTTGACTGTCCGTTTCTCTAGCTGCTCCTAGATTTATCTGTATCTGTTCCTTTCCCCTTACATTTGGCATTTTCAACAGATGATCAGACTGTTTCTCATCCTTGATTTGAGTTTTCATAGCCTCAAGTTCCTTCTGGTTTTCTTCTGCCATTTTCTTAATTGCTTCAGTTTCTTTACAATTCTCCTTAACATCAATGGATATCTGGTTCATAACAGTCTCATGACTTTTCAATGACCCTGTCATATCTGATATGTCCTTCTGAGTTGCTTGGATATCTTTGGCAATTACTTCAATATGGGATGACAAAGATTCCCTAATCTCCTTGATTCCTTCTTGGTTCTCCAGCTTGAGTGTATCTTTAATTTCATTGACAACTGTGGTTTTGATTTCAGTTTGTAACTCATTAATCACACCTTCTCTTATTTCTCCCATGACAAGTTCTTTGAATTGTTCTGTCAACCGTTGAACAACTAGAATTCCCATCTCGTTACTCTCTTTCTTCACTCTGACTTCCAGGTTGACCATGTCTTCACCAACTTTCCTAAGACCATGTTCTATCCTATCAGCTAAGCTTTGAGATCGAAGATCGGCATCGCGAAATTTATCGTCCATTAAACTTGCGTTAGTAGCTAATGAAATTTTGAGCTCATGTGTTTTGTCGCATAATTTATTCATTTTACTCTCAAGTGTCATTTTCAAAATTTCGGAATTCTCTTTAAATTTACTTTCCATTGAATTAAATTTACTATTAAAATTTTCTTTCAAGTTACCTTTTAACCTGCTTTCTAAAGAATCAGAATTTTCTTTAAGTTTATCATTCAAATTTTCTCTAAGTTTATTTTCTAAAGAATCAGAATTTTCTTTAAGTTTATTCTCTAAACTTTCCTTCAAGTTATCTTTTAAAGAATCAGAACTTTCTTTAAGTTTATTTTCTAAAGAATCAGAATTTTCTTTAAGTTTATCATTTAAACTTTCTTTAAGTTTATTTTCTAAAGAATCAGAATTTTCTTTAAGTTTCCTTTCCAAAGCCTCAGTATTTTCTTTCATAATGGCTGCTACACGCAGTCCAGCCTCTTTTGAACTCTCCTCCAAACTCCTCATCATCCTCATCATTTCTTCCATAATTTCAATTATTATTCAAAACTTAGGGGTATACAACAGTGGCAAACACAAGCTTATAACTAGAACAAGAAATATGAATAGCTAATTGGAACACTCTAATAAAATGAGATTTGTCCTAATGTCGACGTGATGGAAAAACAAAATTCTCTACTTTTACGAATTACATTTACCATAATATCACAAGAAAAATATGCAAGTTCTCAAATATCCTCCACCTGGATTCTAATAATGTGTATGTCCTTCATCGAACGTTTACTACTGAATTTACTTGACGCCCTAATGGTTAAGCCATTATCAAAAATAATCAAACCCATTCTAATTATTAATCCAGTTAAATTTTTAATTTTCCCCACTAATTGGGTTTCCTACTAATTTATTCATCCAAACCAGACATCTCTCAACTCCCAAAATATTTCTATAAAAATTATCACAATTTAAATCGGCATGCGATTGACCATGTCTAAATCGGGACCCACGTTCGAAGCCATTTCTCTCTCTATCTTATTTTATGTGCCCGTTTAGACCGGAGTCCGCACGACCACATATGCATTTTACCAATAATCAGTCAGCACGAGAGTCAAAATATCCCGGAGCGCCAGATGGGTTAAAGCAAATCGCAAAAACGACATCAAATTAAAAAAATGCTTTGCTGATTTTTGGCTCAATGCAACAATAAGGATAGAAGGAGATTTAATTGGGAGTAACACATCCTGTAAAATTATCTCAGTTTATTTTGAAGTTAAAATTGACTGCAAAAATGCTCAAAGTAGCATCACTCACGTGTGGCGACCCACACTCCTATTTACACAATATACAGAAATTTTCCAAACACATTTGACAATTATTTTTTTGGAAACACTAGTCTGATTGTTAGTCCTGTAGACTGTGTTCCAAAATTATTTATAATTAATTCCAGTTCAAATTTAATTGTCTCTACTGGAAATGTCGTAGTTCACTGTTTGAAATTTTACATAAATATTAACACTCGTAGAATAAATGTTCATAGAATTTTTAACTTTCACTTATTTTTCCAGTTTCAAAAATACATTGTCGAAAAATATTATCATCATAGAAGCAACACAAATTATTTACACATATTAATAACATCTGAAAAGTATTTGACCTTTGAGCATAGCATCGACGAACTGTGCGAAGCACAACAACAATTAATTGTTCTTCAGACATTAAACATTCGAGAAGTGACTCGATTATGAACTTCAAGTTCCTAACAAAATATATGATTTCTGAATCATCAACTTGATCAATAAATGGTTGAACCATTCAACTATTCAATTTTCCACTTGGGAACATTATTATAAAAATATTTATATTCATGGCCATTTTTAGCAACTTTCACAACTTGCAATTCTTCGACAGAATGCGGAAATTAGAATTGTAGTTTTATAATGAATTCATTTAGTTCATGGCACTAGGATTTAAAATATCCTTCAAATTATTCGTGGTTAAAGAATTATTTTTAATTGGCAGTGGCCCATTCTATTATTTGTGTAAGAACACAATATTACAACAACAACGGCAAAGGTCTTCCTCTGAAGAAGAATAAACTACTATCATGACAAATCCGGGTTCTAGCAAAATCAAAGTCTAAATGGAATCCGTAAACAAGGTTGAAATAAGAACTGATGGTTTTCAAGAAATAACCTTCGGGTCATTCATACGACGAAATGTGTAGTTCCAATACTCCTACTATAAACCTGAGCCATCGAACCTGCTATTTGATTGATGCTCGAAAAAACCTCTTCATTCCTGCGACTTAAACATGCGCACCTGGGAATGGCATTTCAACTACTCCACACATAAATTATCTTCCCAAAATTTATACAATAAATCAAGCCTCTGCTTGTTATCAACACTGGAAGATTAATAAACTTACAAGTTTATTTTATTTTACCATTCAGTTCAACCCGTGAATTTACCATACATATGAAAATCTTTATTTCACTTTCGAGTGTATTTACGTCATGATTTTATATAAATACAAAAATATCCTATTTGATACAAATACCAATTGCTTCCCGTTTCATGCCTCTCCGTGTTATCTGAAAAATATACTTTGCTCAATGCAAATATCAACTGTTCAACCAGAACTGACATGTTGGTTGAATGCGGGCTTGCGCTAACCACTTTCCTTCGGAAAATCTCCTGTTCCAGACTAGAAATGATTAAACTACTTCATAGGCTCTCTCTCAATACATATGATTATTAGAAAATATAATATCCAAGAATCATTTAGAAAAATTATAAAAATTATTATTATTATTATTAGTGGATTATTATTATTATTATTAGTTATATTATTTTAAATATGTTTAATTATCATCTCATTATGTGAGAATCCACATGTTCGAACCTTCGAATATGGAAAAAATATCCATTCCTCAACAAAAATAAATTTAACTTTTACAGTTACATCGGTTGTTTTCCGTGGTTTCCCAAAAATATGAAATATTCAAATAATTGCTCGAAATGCTCGGTCATCGATCCTAAACTGTTCTGAGTGCTGAAAATACTCAGAATAACTCTAACAAGTCTTGCGTAAATCATTGCAAGATTTAAATACGAAGAAAAAAAAATGTGTTGGTCATCTGCAGAAAAATATTTTGTTCCAATTAGCTAGGCATAATATAATTCAAATGTGGCTTACATTTCTTGATGGTCTTGAAGCGTAGTAAACCTGGTCTGTACCAGATTTATCCATAGACATGCCCTAGCGGACAAGCATGTACAATCCTTGTATCGGCCACCATTATATACCCACAATCCGTCTAGTCAGACATAGTGGTAGTATCTCTTGACGTTTGAATAATCTGTTGTTCCATTTTAATATGGGCTTCTATCAAAGCCATAACAGTTTGTTTAAATAGGGTCAGATCTAAGTGATCTCTTCTTAGATATGTCAGTTGTAACATAACTCACGGTAATCTTATCAGTACAAGAAAAACACTGACAGTCTAAGCAATTAACGGCTGTTCTGAAGATCGTTCCCTGGGCATGGTTTATTATATCACCATCTACCATGCGCTAATCAACTTGTAGTTTCCCTTGCGTAGACTAATGAACGCCACCGTTATAGACTAGTCTTCAGTGTACTGACAGATCGAAGTGGTTAACTAGTTACAAATAATGAAAACTGACTGAAATGGATTTAAAATATCCAAGTATTATGTTATTACTGGACTGTGACAAAGTACTAGTTCTAGACAAAGTATAGCATATGTCCGTGTAGAAATATAAATATTTCCACCAATGTCTGTAGAAAAATCAATCACCTCAGTGATTCTCCTCGCCGTAAACTTACTAAGTTCCACCTCGTAGCGCAGCACTTTCGTGACTATCACGACTTTGAAAAGAACTTCTGCGTAGATCCGGCAACCATGTGCCTTGGCTCAGCGTCGTAGCAACTTGCTTGGCAAATGCTTGTGTAGAAATGAGCTATCGATGCTTGCTCCAGCCGGCTTTTATTCAAAACTGCCAGGGTCACGCGTCATCACGTTGTAATCTAGAAATCCACATATCTCTCGTATCCCTGGTCCGATTTACTTGATACTAATTGCATTCTCTTTCATTTGGCCGTGCCAGTAATCTTATCCCAGTCTCAAGTCTCTGCTCCATGGTTAACTATTTAATCAATAAATAGCCTCGACCTCTGCTATTACTCGCTACTTCACTTGACATGCAAGTATCGGTAAATTCCTTCCAATTCCTTCTCGAAGCAATGTAGCGCGATATTCAAATATCTGAACTTTCAAAAGCGGCTACAGCCTTTCCCTTGATATTTAGGTGTCTGAAACTTGGAATACCCATTCCTAGAGTTGGGCACACTATGAGTGTAAGAATTGTTCAGTATGAAAAGTTCTACAAAAACGTCCTGGACAGCATATCTTTATCTTGAATACATCGGCCACTTCAAGTGTTTTAAAATTTTTATTTCTTCCAGCAATCCCCATTTAGTGGAAATTTAAATTAATAGCTCCGGAGCGTGTTTACGAGTTAGCGAGCAAGCCTATCACCCCAGCATCAAACTGTCGAGTCGTGTCGTGTTAAGAATCCAGAGATGAGTACATGTGTTTGGAGTATCGCTGTTCACCTCGACTTTTCTGAATTACGTCTAGGACCTGCTGTCCATGCGCCGTTTAAGCTTATGCTGAGTAAACCGTTAAAGGTACCGGGCGAAGCTAGTTAAATCTTAAAACTAAAGTTATTAAAACTAATTGTTGAGAAGCAAAATCAACTAAAATATGTACAGGATAAAATGGAAAACAAAGAATAAGAATGACGAAACTATAAACTTATTACCGGTATTCGGTATTAGAGGACGTGTGCGAGAGAATCGCACCTTCTAACTCCCTCTGGTTTAAGAGCTTGAATTTTGTGAAACATACACAAACAAATATGGGAATGATATGCTATCACTTCCACTTCCTGGTGTGGCGACTAATATTCTTGGCTGTCGCCCTTGAGGTCCAGGTTTGATTCCCGGCTTTGCCATGGTATTTAATTCTGTTCTGAGGGCTGGGGTACACGAGATACACTCAGACTCGTGAGGCAAAAACTGAGAGAGGTGGGTTCGATTCCATTATTATTATTATTATTATTATTATTATTATTAATTTGAACAAACACACATTCATGGAGAACTCACCTCACTTTACACTAGTAGGAAACATCCCCCGTTGGAAACGAGAACAACATAACGTTACAGCCAAGCTAGATAAGGGGGCAACAAGGGAAACATGTTGCTGGATCAGGATGCACTTTGGCACTTTGTACAATATCTTCAATAAACCAAGGCCAGCATTACTGGCAGTATTAAAGTTTTCGAGGACATTCTCATTAGACCAGGTGCGCTTAAAGAGGACTGATTAGCTTATGCGTGGTGAGTATATAAACTGGCTTTTAATAGTTGAAGAAGTCCAGGATACAGTAACATACACCATATTAGGATTTCTAGACTTTTCAGCAAACGTATGGTATATTGGTCGACGAACACAGGCAGTTAGAAATGCGAGGGAAAGGCCAAGGAAGATAAGATATAAGGATACAAGTTCAGTGCAGGCAGTGCAGTGCTGCAACTAAATAACTGTATATATTGTAAATATCAATACCCATACTTGTAAACATAGATTTAATGGCCTAAATGTAAAGGATCTGATGATGACCACTTGACGATCGAAACAGGTTAGCCAAGAGTATTTCTTAATCTCATGTACATTTTTCTCAGGTTCAGGGAACCACTAATTACAATTGATTACAATCGTGTTGGCCGACTGAAAAACAATAAATTTCGTTTACTAAGGCAACACTGATAAATGGCTTACAACACCATAAAATCAACAAAAATCTAAACTACACATATAAGTGTACAGTAAAATCTTCGTAACACCACGTCATAATAATGTTATGGCACTTAATTTGCCGAAGTTCCCACTACAAGTTTCGCAGCTTCTTCAGACGGATAGTTAAGACTGCGCTCAGCGATGTGATGGCTTCTTCTCACAGCGTACGTGACGTCACGGTATCTCTCTTCAACGCTGTCTAGTTCGATCCTAGTGAAGATCCCAGTGGGGGATGGAACCACGGCCACCAAACAGCTGGGAACCATCCCGTCATTATAAGACAATCTGAATTGTTAACTCAAGTTCAAGATGACGAAGTTTCTTGAAATTGAGTTCATTTTTCTTCATGATTGAGTTCATATAGAAAGCTTCTATCTTGCCTTTGCTAGATGTTTTAACTTTGGTTGGTTGGTTCCTCAGTTTAGGGGCTGCGATAACGCGGTCATGAAGCCCTGTGTACTTTGGGTGGGTGTAGAATCTGTCTGATAACCAGTGCTAATTGTGATGACTGTATTAGTGTGTGTTATCTGTTTTCAATTCAAGTAAGGGCTGCAGACCTAGATTTTTTTCAAGTAGTTCCTACTTTTGCCGCCAAACGCTACCGTCAACGACTACTAGTTCAGAACTTGGTAACCAGATGCCACCGCAGTCGGCTCCTGGCGACGAACGTCGGAACCTAAGAGCGTTTGTCAAATGCTTAACCTATAGTTTAGCTTCACACAGGAGTAATTAGTAGAAGGTTCTTTAACATGCCATAAATCTATGACATGGGACCGCCGCGCCGGCTATTCTAACATTAGAAGCACCTATAATACTTATGCTACTGTATTACAATAGGCATATAGACGTATATCATCTTATGGTGTTATGAGTCTCTATAAATGACATTCATCTGTCTTTGTCCGAATGCACCTTCAGTATTTACTGCTGTGGTTTGTTTAGTTCAAGAGATGAGTACATATATCAGAGGTGTGACATTCAATGTTCTATGCTATCAGAGATCTATGCATATCCGAGCTGGGCCTCTCCATGCTGTGATGGATGTCACATTACTCATTGATACAGCTTCAGCCGGCCCCACCAGCGAACATTCTGGACTCGGCTGATGACAGGTGAGGTGGAACCAACAAAACACGGTATAGAAATCTCTGTTGTTTTACAAATGTTGGGAAGGAGACGGCCGTGGCCTTATGTTAGGAACCATCACGGCCTTGCCTGGAGTAGAAGTGGGAAACCACGGTAAACAACTTCCTAGGTGGCTGAGTTGGGAAACGAGCCGTCCTATTCTCAGTTTTGCCTCACGAGGCAGAGTGTACCCAGTTCCAGCTTCAGACCAAAATATAAATTTCTTGGCAGAGCCGCGAATCAAACTTGGACCTCGGTGTTGACAGCCAAGAATACTAGCCGGTACACCACAAAGTGGTCTTGAGTCTGAGAGTAAATCATCACAGTGGCTGTAATCCCTAGATCTACGCCACGGTAGGTGAGTATATACATTTTTTCTTCTTCTTCCTCTTTTCTTCATATCGGTGTGATTTATTTACTCGAATGAGAGGCAGATAAATAATATTGTACATACAAAATCAAAGGAGAAACATGGAATTATACGAGTACATATATAATCAAACTGTCTTTGCCCAGAAACGAACAACTGTTATAGCATTTTCTTGTGCCTTAAACAACTCCTCCTCACTGCGAGAATCAGGGCAGCATAAGCACTAACACAGATGCTTTGTTCTCTGTACCTCTCCACATTCACAAAGTGTTGATTCTTGTAGGTATCCCTATTTCATTAGGTTATCCTTAGTTTTGCCAACACCTGATCGTAATCTGTTTAATGATTTCCAAATGGTCCGGTCCAAGTTGTGCCCGGCTGGTAAGCATCCTGCTGGTGTTACCCCTGTTGGAAGATGATTGATTTTGGCTGATCGGTGAGATAATAATTGGTGTTTAAAGGAGGTGGATCTGATCTGCCAGTAGATGTTTTCTATATCTTGCGGGTCTGCAATTAATTTTGGTTCGTCTATGAAGACAAAATATATTATTGCAGCAGCAGCCTACTATGCTAGTTAGTTATTGAGGTTTTAAGGGGCGGAACTACGAGGTCATCTGCCCCTATCCTACTATGCTAAGAGGTACAATAGCTCGTTATAGAGAAAGTAGTTGTAGCAATGCGATTGATCGGAGAGGATATGATAACTCAGTGCGCACACTCTCCAAACCTGTTGAGTTGAAACATGCACAATTTTACTCTCTCTACAGAAGTGGCTGGCATTCTTACCTGTCACCGCGGATGCTCGGGTTCGATTAAATTCTGGTCTGAGGGCTGGAACGGGGTACACTCAGCCTCGTGAGGCAAAACAGATAAGAGGTGGGTTCGATCCCCACCTCATCCATCCCAGAAGTGGTTTTCCGTGGTTTCCACACTTTTACTTCTGCAGAATGTCGGGATGGTTCCTAGATTAAGGCCACGGCCGCTTCCTATCCATATTCTACTCAAATACACACACACACTAGTACAGACATCACAGTGACACAGTTCATCAGACGCTTGCCACGGTGGGTGAGTGGTCAACGTGTCGGTCTACTAACCCCCAAGCTTTCAGGTTCGCTCCTGGCCTTGGTAAGTGATTTTTGAAAGGCGGCAAAAATTACGACACCATGTCATACGATGTTGGCATGTCAAAGAACCCATTCGAATTCAGTAGGCTAGGTTCATAATGACAACATTAATCTCGGGATTTTCCGCCAACACCAAGTTCCTCATTTCTCTACTAGAAAGCGCTATAGTGTTCAAGTAGCTTAGATATCTAACCTACTTGATTTTGATAGTGCTTCAAGGAACACCGAAATTCGACATGCAAGCTACCCTTTGGGTGTCAATTAACAAAGCTCGCACCCGGCACCCGAGGCCATACGATATTATTATTATTATTATTCTTAGTTCATCAGACAAATTCTACACACTCCCAAGTACTCGGGGCTACATGATCACGATGTCACAAAGCCACTAAAAGAATCAACAACAATTCTCTACTCCTTCATTGGATTAAAAGTAAAAATATATCACACTAAAATTCCACGTATGGAAGTATTGTACTTGTTGGAACTACCTGATTCTTTCACCGAACAAATTACATATTTTGATACAGTTTAATAAACTGTATATATGCCCAGAATCTCTGGTGTTGGTCCTCCCGAGATCATTAGATATCAAACTATATCCTAATCAAAGAAGAGATTTAAGAATACTTCGCTGAGGAAGCTTCTCTTCGTGATTATTTAGGTCTTTCTTTTTAACAAGTTTGCCAAGTGTCCTGCAAGTTTAAAATCTGATTCTAAGTAACCTGAACCTCCACAAATTCCTGGAGCTACCTTATTATTATTCCTTCGCCAAATTAATATTTGAATCGGTCAATTCTAAAAGGACCCATGTGCATGGAGACTAGTTTTGAAAAAACACAAAAATATGTTTTACATTTTACATTTGATCTGAGACTAACAATTTTTTGTACATTGCATGTCACTGCCATAATAGCTGTTTTGACACAAAATTTGTTTGGTTTGGTTTATTAGAAAGGACAGAATAAGCTTCCAAATTCTGCAAAATAAGGGCCTTTTAGAAATGACTCTCAAAAGGCAATATTTATATGTACTAAATGTTTAATATTCTTGTGGTTATTTGTTTTTTTAATGATCACTTGTATTAAACTGGCTAAAAACTTTATTTTGTAATGTTATCATTCTCTAATGTACACATAGTTTATACATATAATGGTATTTCATAACATGGAGTAGCATCGTGTATTCCTCTTGTGTATGGCTCTAGGTGTCCTCTGTCGGGCATTTCAATAAATCGTCATAATACTCCACATATTCATGTGGGATGTACGTCATACTTTCTTGATGTCTTCTATCTTGTTCGGCTTGATGGGAACATGTCCGTCCTACACAGGGCACTAAATTCGCCAATAATGTTGTATACCCACAAAAGATCCACACGTATAGCCAACATGAAGCCCCATCTTCTTATAATTCAGAAAGCATTTTGCTCATCCCTTGGCATCAGGGCGGGTCATATCAAACATTCTTTTAGACGGAAGATTTTAGAGGACTAATGACCGTTTTAAACGGTATTGATATTAAGCCTATTAAGGGAAGTTTGATTGTTTTTCTCTCAAATCTCAATTTTTCTCACCCCTTTGGTCAATGGTTGGTGCTGTCAAAACACTTCTCTGACACGTGAGAGGTATTTGGCCCTTATTCGAAGAATAGAACGATTGCATCTGTTTCTACCTTGCTCTGGTTCCTTGCTAAACTGCCCCTTTACCGCAGAAAGGGCCTTTTAGAAATGAATGCAAATAGCACTGCCATCCTGTGACTACACTAAAAGGTAGAAAGAGGCCTTTTCAGCATGAATGGTGTGTTTTTCTCTGAAGAACCCCAATCCATGTTTAACTCATTTTCAACAAAAATGTCATAAAGGGCCTTCTAGAAATGACTGATTCATTTATTATCATTATTATTATTATTATTATTTGTTAAACATATCGTTACAATATACACTGTTTACAAAATTTCGAAGAAATGTATACATTTTATGAATTTCTATTCAATTTCTACTCATTGTTGAAATTGTAAATTTACAATTATTAATTTATATTATTACAATATGATAAAGACATGTGGAAATAGGATATCAAATGCATGCAGAGCAGGAAGAGCAATCACATATGCCACTAAAAGGTGCATCCTTTTGTGTGGCATGCACATTGGGTAGATTATTAGCTTGGGAATAACCTAACCCCCAAGGGAAGATGATGAAAAGAAAGGAAGTGGGTTTCGAACCTGAGAAAAAGGATGGAGAAATAGGAAGAGAGTTTGACATAAGTCATGACTAAGAGTACTTGCTCAAATGCAACAAGTAGTGCAAACCCTATCAATAGATTTATTTGCATTAAGTGGGAAGAGTCAAGGAAGACAGGATCTTGCCTAACCGTTATGTTAGAGAAATGATAAAGCCAAAAAGAAATCTTGAATTTATTTAACAATGTTGGGTAGTAGTTTTGTAACAAATATATAATTGTGGTTTTGTAACAATTGGGGTCGCAGACCTCCGAAAACATTTAAAGTTTGCGCCAGGCAATTAACAATTCTTTTGGTTTCACACCTTTTATATGCTTTAAAATCTTCGTAAGATTTTGAAATGACGAAGATAAATAAATGGAAAATTTAAAGATAACTGACTTAATTAAAGTTAGACAATAAATCAAGTACAAGGTGTGTAATTCAAGAATTTCTAGGTAAATATCTTAGAAAGAGTAACAACTTCGAAAGTAACAACAACAAAAAGCAGGAAGAATAAAATAGAAGTTTCTATAACTTCTTGCATTAATACTGAAATACTTGGTTGGATTATACAAATAGGGCAGGTCACTTATTGTAAAACCTGAAGAGAAAATATCGAAAGGAAGTTTCTAGAATTCCTGTGTTTAAGTAGGGATCACGAGAAAATGGGGCAAGTTTCCCTTTCGTGAAACCTAGAGATAACTCACTTATGAGTTGAAAGAATTGGATTCCCTCATTAGAAGGGAGAAACAATATAATTTAAGGCGTGTACTGGACACGAAGTTTTACAGACATTAATTCGTTGTATATAAAGCAAGAGAGGGAGGGCACTAATTGAGAGTGACACCTCATTGAAAAGAAAAGACCTAAAGTAAAAATTTTATTATTTTGGGTTGTCTTAAGAGGTTTGGGAAAGATGAAATGGGATTGAGGAAAAGTGTTCATGGCCGTATTTATTGTATTCGGACGAACGCGACGCGGATGAAAGGTTGAACAAGCACTGATTTCACTATAGTCTGTTAATAGTTGAAAAGTTCACTGAAGTAGCACAAAAGGTTTATGGCAAAGAAAGTTATTGCAATGGTGGAAACTAACTAGTTACACTAGATTTGCGAGAGTCTATTGCTTGAGAAAGTTGTAGATTATAGTTGAATGCGCCAGAGAAAATCCCAACGGAGGAAGAAAATTAGATATTGATTAGTAGTTCATAAGGAAGATTCCTTAGTTTGAAAAAGTATTCCCATATGTGAGTGGAAAATACATGACAGTATAACTGGTAGATAGAGTGCAGATTCTGGAAGGTTCCAGAGCAATCATGACTGAAGAATAGGGCAAAAGTTAGTCCAGCGGTGGAACGAGCTAAGTATTTTATAGAAAGTGGGTAATTTAATGGTATCTCACGTTGTGAGAAAATCTCTCATTTAATAAGCATAAGAAATGCTGCTTCCTGTTAAGATTGGCTTAGATAGACAAAAGCCCAACATAGAAAATCCCGCGAAGGATGATTATTGCCCCAAATATAGAAATCTCACACTGCCTATAAAATGATCATTAAAAAGCATGTAGCTATTTAAAATCAATTAAAATAAGTTGAAGAACGTAGAAGTAGTACTTAGCTTTGCTTCATAGTGAAGATGTTCCCTTTGACGGTTGATACTAAAATTCTAACATGGCGTAGAATTTAAACGTTTGCCTCTCGAGTTGAGGAGGCGAGCTTTAATGGAGCTCTAACTGACTGGGTCGACTTCCGACGTACAAGTGAGGGCTGCTAGACGCAGAGAAAGCACACCAGCCTAGACGGCATGTTCAACAAGAAGTTGAGTGCACTGTGAGGGTGACCGGTTGCTCACGACGCGGAGACAAGTCGAGACGAAGTGTAGAAGTGAAGTGAACGAGCGAGCGGGCTGCGCGCGCGGAGAAGAGAGCGGTAGGAGGAGGGGAGAAGAGGGGGAAGCGGGCGAGTAGGGGAGGAAACAAAGAGGTTGTACATAAACATGAAAAAACTTGACAAAAACAAAATTCTTCTTGGAGCGGTGTCTTCATGGAGTAGTTAGTTGCTAAAGAACACGACGCCCTACGGATTAATATATAAGTCTTCATGGTTTGAAGCAATGGAAGTTCGGAAGGCAGCGATGGGACGCTGTCAGGCTGGTTCAGCGGAATATGCGTTTCTGTAAAAAAAACTGACAGAAAAAATGAACAAATGCACGGGGCAAACGGGAGGTAACAGTTCGATGTTGGTGTGTGCTGGAAAGAAATTTAAATAAATGGACTGATATAAAGTAATGAACAGCAAAAGCTAATTCTTTCTTTCTGTGTATTTGCAAAAGTACACCACACATCATTGATTACGATTTCTTTAAAATTGTGTAATGGCTTAGTCGAGTAACACGTCATATTTATATGTTTTAGGTACTAAATATGAATAAGAATACAATTAATTTGCGTGTGTACAAACCTGGAGGCTCAACTAATTATATTTTCAAATTTAATTTTGTTTTCCCTGAGAAAATGTTTAATGTGCGTCTTCAGGTTTGCTTGATTTCCTTTAAATTCTTTTAATTTAATTTGGAGAATTTTATAAATTTCGGTGAGAAATACAGAAAGTTATACTTAACTTCAGTTGATATAAAATAAAAGTGATTCACTATAATACTTCTGGTTTCAGAACCGTGATTAACGACTTGCATTCAGTTTCTATCTTTTAAAATGCATTTATTAGCCTACATTCGATTTTTGCAAAAAATGAAAGTAGACTTATGAGATCAATGCAGGGCCAAAAATCGTGGTTCTGTCTGTGTGTGTGTGTGTGTACTCTGAATGCCTGTCCCCCCCCCCCCTATCAATTCGAACACGGTGAATCCGAATTGAACGAAATTTGGTACAGAGGTAGCACAAGCAAAGAACACCTCAGTGTCATGTAAAATATGACCGCCACCTTGACGTAAACGGAATGGTGGCCACCCAAATGTTCAAAGCTTAAATTAAATTACGACCATCCTATTCATCTGTCCTCTACAAAATTTTGTAACATTATACCGTTATGTATGAAGAATCGTTTGACCAAACTACGATGTCATCTGCCCAATAATTTGTGGACGGCGGCCATGTTTGTGTGCAAATCGATTCCCACTATCTTTTCAATCACGGTGAACCCGAATTAAACGAAATTTGGTACAGAGGTAGCACTAGCAAAGGACACCTCAGTGTCATGTTTTATATCGCCGCCATCTTGACGAAAACGTAATGGCGGCCACCCAAATGGTCAAAGCTTAAATCAAATTACGACTATCCTATCCATCTGTCCTCTACCAAATTTTGTAACATTATACCTTTATGTATGAAGAATCTTTTGACCAAACCACGAGGTCATCTGCCCAATAATTTGCGGATGGCGGCCATGTATGTGTGCCAATCGATTCCCCCTATCTATTCAAACACGGTGAAACCGAATTGAACGAAATTTGGTACAAAGGTAGCACTAGCAATGGGCACCTCAGTGTCATGTATTATATCGCCGCGATCTTGACCCAAATGGAATAAGCTTAAATCAAATTACGACCAACCTAATCATTTGATCTCTACCAAATTTTGCAACAACATACCTTTTTGTGGGATGCACGTTTTGACTGAACTACAAGGTCATCAACCCAATAGTTTGCAGATAGCGGCCATATATGAGTGCAAATCGTTTCATCATATCAATTCAAACACGGTGAAACCGAATTGAAAGAAATTTTGTAAAGAGGAGGCACTAGCAAAGGGCACCTCATATTCATGTTTCATATCCGTATAACACGTATTTCAACAAGCTACTACAACCAACATTCAATTATACTCCTTGAAAAGGACAAAGAGTTATAACAATACCCATGCATTTAGGAGAAAGCAGGCTATATGTTCTTTACTGAACATCTTGTTATATATTTCAAAAGCATACAATTGTTTAATGTTAGAAACCCTTGCTTCCGCATACAGTCTCATAGTCTGATACAGTTTTATTCACTGTTAGTGGTATGAGATTCTGTACTATCTGACATTTTTAGCCTACTTTTGATTTTTGCAAAAAATGAAAGTAGACTTATGAGATCTACACAGGGCCAAAGATTGTGTGTCTGTGTGTGTGTGTGCGAGTGTGTGTGTACTCTGAATGTCTGTCCCCCCTCTATCAATTCGAACATGGTGAAACCGAATTCAACGAAGTTTGGAACAGAGATATAACTAGCAGAGAGCACCTCAGTGTGATGTTTTATATTGCCGCCATCTTGACGGAAACGTAATGGTGGACAATCAAATGTTCAAAGCTTAAATCAAATTACGACTAACCTAATCATCCGATCTCTACCAAATTTTGCAACGACATATACTTATGTGGCGAGCGTCTTTTAACTAAACTACAAGGTCATCAGCCTAATAGCTTGCAGATGGTGGCCATGTATGTGTAAAAATCGATTTCCCATATCAATTCAAACACGGTAAAACCGAATTTTACGAAACTTGGTACAGAGATAGCACTAGCAAGGGACACCTCAGTGTCATGTTTTATATCGCCGCCATCTTTACGAAAACGTAATGACGGCCACCCAAATGTTAAAAGCTTAAATTAAATTACGACCAACCTAATCAAATGATCTCTACCAAATTTTGCAACGTAATACCTTTATGTATGAATTTTTTGACCAAACTACAAGGTCATCAGCCCAATACTTTGTGGATGGCGGCCATGTATGTATGCAAATCGATTCCCCCTATCTATTCAAACACGGTGACACCGAATTGAACAAAATGTGGTACAGGGGTAGCACTAGCAAAGGGCACCTCAGTATCATGTTTTATATTGCCGCCATCTTGACGGAAACGGAATGGTGGCCACCCAAATGTTAAAAGCTTAAATCAAATTACGACCAACCTAATCATTTGATCACAACCAAATTTTGCAACAACATACCTTTTTGTGAGAAGCATCTTTTGACTGAACTACAAGGTCATCAGCCCAATAGTTTGCAGATAGCGGCCATGTATGTGTGCAAATCGATTCCCCATATCAAGTCAAGCACGGTGAATCCAATGTGAATGAAATTTTTTACAGAGGTAGCACTAGCAAAGGGCACTTAATATCCGTATAGCACGTTGTATTTCAAGAAGCTACTACAACTAACATTCAATTATACTCCGTGAAAAGGACCGAGTTATAACAATACCCATGCATTTAGGAGAAAGTAGGCTATATGTCCTTTATTGAATATCTTGTTTCACTCTGAAACTGCGTGGTTTCTCTACGGTACGATTTGATTCTTACACGAAACAAAAGAGGATGTTTCCTCTCGTCAGGGTTGATGTGTAACACATTTTGGCCTAAAAGTGGAGCTACCTCAAATGGTCTGTCTAGATCAACAATGGGCTACTTTAAAACGACAATGCCTGGTAGGTAGGTACTAAGCCCGTCATCAGTATGAACAACTTGGAGATAAAAATTCAACGAATTCAAACACTGGGGTGTTGTGAGCACTCGAAGGTTAACGCGTCAAATTAAATTGGGTAGGTGTTAACACACTCAATAAACTGGAGGCAATAACATGGGCTAATTACAATATCTTATTTTCCACTTTCCAGTACAAAAGTGTTTAACACCCTTCACACTTTCATTGGTAAATATTTCGGTCTTTAATGACCTTCATCAATCTAAATCTATCACATCAAAAAATACGTTACTAGTGATCATTCCATGAATCACATGTATGTTTTAATTTTTGCATTCATCTCGATTAAGAATTCTTCAAATGATTTTTAACATTAGAAGAAAAGTTTTTGGAATACGTTTTCCGTGACTAAAAATAGTGTTTTTTCTTCGAGTTGTGTTCCTAATAATTTTATTAATGCATCCAACGGTCATTTATTTTATTTTCAGGACAGGTCAGGGAAGGGATTTTGGAAGGAAAATCGGCCTTGGAACTATTGAAAGAACCGTCCCGGCATTTGCCTAGTGGTAAAAATGGGAAACCACAAACGCCATGGGATTCGAAACCACGCTCTCCCGATGCCAGGGAGGCACGAGGTAGCACGTTAGCGCTCTCCACCACCACGTCTGGAATAAAATAAAATTATTGCGCCTTATTTCGAGGTACCAATGAAAGTGCCCAAGTTCGCAGGATCAAACCTGGCAAAGTCGTCAGATTTTAAGAGCGTTAAAAATCCCTCAGTATTCCTTCCTTCGGAGGGGAAGTAAAGCCAGCGGTCCAATGTAATAGATTTATGGCATGAAAAATAACCTTCTACTAATTACACTTGTGGAAGCTAAAATTTGCAGGTTAGTTTAATAACACTCTATTAGTTCCAACGTTAGCCACCAGGTGCTGACTGCGATGGTATTTAGTAGCCACGTCCGCAGCTAGGTGTCGTGGATGGTTGCATTTGATAGCAAAAGTAGGAACTACTTGAAAACATTAATTGTCTGCAGTCCTTCTACCTGAATTACAAATAACACACACTAATTCAGCCATCACAATTATCACTGGTTATCGGGCAGATTCTACACACACCCAAAGTACACGGGGCTATATAACCGCGTTGTCGCAGCCCCTAAACTGAAGAACCAACCAAACAACCCACCAACCAATGAAAGTGTGGAAGGTGAAAAACATTTTTGTAATGAAAAGTGGAAAATATGATACGGTATTGTATTTAAATCTATACGGACAAAATGTGATGTACCATATGTCATAGATATACACGATTTAATTATACACTTGTATACAGGGTTTCTATTATGACGATTGTGTATAATTGATTACATGGTGGCGACACGAAATTTAAATATTTGAATGGTCGTTTCTCACGATATAACCACCCGAGCGCAGTGAAACTTGGTAAGGTAAATGCGTATACAAATGTTAATCCACTGAGATCGAATTTATTTCAGTACTTTTCATAACCACAAGATGACGGCAGTGCGTAGTTTTAAAATCTCGTTGTTTATTTCTTGTCTCTAATCGTGCGATTGAAGTTTGAATAATATACCTACGCAATAATCTTCATGTAATAGTACATAACTCTGTAGCCTACATAACAATACAAAAATCCAACATGGCGACCATCCGAAATACTTAGACGGTTCTCAATATCGACGAATCTATTACAGCAATAGTAGGGGGGTAAGGCGGTTTCCAACGAGTGTCATGGCCGCCGCGTTAGTCCAAGCCAATATCTCGCGAACCCATGGTCGGATGTTGACATATGAGGTGTCGTTGAACTCGAGCTGACGTCCTCTTTCCTATTGACCATGTATTATATTTTTCAAAAATTCTTTGAATTTTTTCGTTTTTGAAAATAGGCTATAGCTTGAAAACGAAACAGGATAGAATGTTGTGCCATGGCTGAAACGAATGGTCTTTATGACCTTTATTTTTTGTAATAAAACTTTTTTATTTTTTGTATTTTTTTGAAAACACTCGAATTTTGAAAATCCTATATTTTGGAAACTAGGAACTCTACAAAAAAAATTGTCTAACGTAAATCAATGGTCCCTACCCCCTCTACCCCCAAAATAAATTTCAAGTCTCTAGGATGAAAACCTGCAGTAGTGGGATGATGAGAGAGCTGCTTCCAAAAGCAAGTGGTGAGCCCCTGCGACCTTGGAATGGAAGGAGCCATGCTAGGAGGGCGTGCTTGGATTCGTTTTTTTCGTCTCGTTGTGCTCTTTACGGGAATGTCGGTGTCGAAAATGTGAAAATCTGGAAACACAGTCTTTTTGGGGTAAAAACGTGATTTTAGACTTTTTGCTATATCTCACGAACCAATAACGCTAGAGGCGTGTTCGACAGGTCCAAGTCCTCGGGGTAACGTCCTCTCTGCTATGGACTACTCGTTATAATTTTTAATAAAATTGGAAACTCGGTTTTGGGGTAAACACGTGTTTTTTGTGATTTTGTCGATATCTCACGAAGCAATAACGCTAGAGGCATGTACGATGGGTCCAAGGATTCGGACAGACGTCCTCTTTGCTATGAACTACTCGTTGTAATTTTAAAAAATTTTGGAAACGCGATTTTGGGGTAAACACGTGTTTTTTGTGATTTTTGCCGATATCTCACGAATCAATAACGCTAGAGACGTGTACGAGGTGTCCTAGGACTCGGGCTAACGCCCCCTTTCAAATGTGGTAGATATTTTTTTTCCAAAAAGATAATTCACAAAGGGCCTAACGCCATACATGTTGAAATAACTTTTTCTTTTTCTTTGCCTGTTTATAATGTCCATGAAGCGTGGCGGTTGAGAGAGACGATACGGCTGGGTGTGTGTGTGTTTCAACGAACCTGTCGCTGACCACGGTGGCTGTGTTCAATAGATCAATCGCTATTTCGACGGGTCGGTGTATGACAGAGCGAGGGTACGTTTTTTCACACGTTTTACCTTTAACGTGTAAACGGTGATGAGAACTTGGTTCTATGTTGGTCGAAGCGAGTACAGAAAACAAACTTACAGGAGGTGAAGGTCATTTGAGCTTATTGGAAGGCTCCGGTCTGACTTGACAACAAGTGCAATGGAAAAAATGACCAAGACGTTTGAAGGTGAAATAATCTGACCATCGTGGTGGCAGGGGAGTGTGAAAGGCATGCACACACATTTGTGAAACCACATGTATGCTAAACCAGTGACATCCTGTTTTGCTTCGTACGTGACAAAATGCAAGTTCATGTGAAATTTGATCTTCCACAGGTGTTCGCCTGGGTGTTATCTGTCCACGTGCGCGATAACTGTTAACAAGTCACATTCTGTCTTGCTTCGTACGTGACAAAATGCAAGTTGACGTGAAATTTGATCTGTCACAGGTGTTCAGGTTGGACGTTAGCTGACCACGTGCCTGATAACAGAATGTTCAAAGCGTGGAAAAAAAAAAGATTATACATGCAACGTAGCATATATAAAGACATGTCGTTATCATTTCCACGCTCACTTAGGTGACTACCTTTGAACACATTGCGTTGCATGAAACCTCTGGTCTTGTTTAACAGTTTTGGTGTTGGTGGAAAATACTTGACCTTGTTGTGGGGTAGGTATTTATTTATATATTTATTGATTTTTATATAAATACATGCAATTATTTATTGATTAGGTAATTAATGATTTTATTTATTTATTTGTTTGCAGATAACCGGTATAGCCTACTTGTCGTGTGTGTGTGTGAACGATATTAAAGAAAGAGAGAAAAACGGACAACTAGAAAAGGAAATCATTTCCACACTAGCCCACGAGACGGGAATATAGCAAAGCATTACACGTCAAGGTGAGATTTGTTTTTTTTTAAATATATAACCTGTTTGGTTTTGTTTTGTTTATGAAATGCATAAACTATATGGAATGGATATACTTATGGTGGATTATTTTATTTCTTTTTAGAGTGTTGGAAAACGCTTGACCTTTGTTAATAACCAGGAACGTGTGTGTTTGGGACCATTGTCAAGCAGTCTACAGCTGAAAACTCAGGTGAGAGTGTTCTTTCTAAAATAATGTCTTTTACTGCTGCGGATACGTTAACTTGGGAGCCCCTTGAGTCTTGTTTCAAATCGCGTGTGTGCTCTGGCCGCGTGGTCAATGTTAGAAAAAGTTTGATTCCCAAAGAATTTTTACAATATTGTTTTGAAATTTTTAAAATTGAAATTTGCACAGCGCAAAGGTTGCATACGGCTTTAAAGGTGAATACAGAACTGGTGTGCGATTTCATATATAAAAAGAAGGACGTAGAGCAAAAAGAGACATTTTATATTTGCAGTAAAATGCAAGAGCTATTCATAGCCCATAATTTGGAACAGTGGTATGAAACCCACGTGGTGAATGCCTTGCTATCAAAATTTGATAAACTGCAACAAGGACCGAGTGGTCTAGCCTTAGACAAAATTCATCATTTACAAATCAACATTTGTCAATTCAACCCGTTGAATGCTGGGTCTAGCTATATTAAAACACCACCAGCTATAGCTTCGAAAAATGCTGTGGTCAATATAAAGAATCGTGACAATGATTGCTTTCTGTGGTCTGTGGCTGCCTTTTTGCAGCCGGTGCAACATGATGGTTGTTGGCCGGGAAAGTACAAGGCCAAGTTTAATGAATTAAAACAAACGTTAAATTTAACTCGAGTATCGTTCCCTATGGACTTAACCGAGATCCATAGGTTTGAACAAGATAACCAGGACTTTTCGTTCATGGTGTATGGCCTTGATGGTAATGTGATTGTGGGTCCTCTTTATGCCACAAAAGAACCGAAACGACACCACATTCATCTTTTATATTTATCTGTAGGGGAGGTGAATCACTATTGCCTGATTAAAAGCCTGAGTAGATTGCTAAGCAGTCAAATGTCAAAGGACAAGCGTCCAAAACATATTTGTGACCGTTGCTTGCAATATTTTAAAACCCCTACGCTTTTGGAACGTCATAGGGTAGATTGTGTTACTCAGGAAGCGGTGAGATTGATATTGCCACAAGGGGACAAGGCTGTGTTAAAGTATAAGGACATTCATAAGCGTGACACTGTTCCCTATGTGGTATATGCAGATTTTGAAGCTCTCACTACACCCATGGCGGGATGTGAACCAGATCCCACCATTAGCTCAACCACACCCATTCAAAAACATGAACCCTTTGCCATAGGATTTATTGTGGTGTGTGCCCATGACCCCACACAATCCGTTTACAAATACCGCGAGGGGCCAGATTGTGCCAAATGGTTCTTGGATGAACTTGTCAAGTTGGCCGACCATGTACAGGAATTACTGGACCACCCAGTACCCATGAGCCTATCTCCAGAACAACAGCAGCAGTATGAGCATGCCATGACATGCCATATCTGCGAAAAGCCTATTTTAAGTGGAGAGGAAAAAGTCAGAGACCACTCGCATTTTACAGGGGAGTTTCGTGGAGCTGCGCATAGTAAATGCAACTTGAACTTTCCAGCTCCTCGTTTCATCAGTGTCTTTTTCCACAATTTGGCGAATTATGACATTCAGTTTTTGATTCGTGAATTGGGTCATGTCAACAAGGGCTCGTTTACCATTATTCCCCAAAACCATGAGCGTTTTACGGCCCTGACATGGAGGTTGAGCAACTTTAGCATTCGATTTTTGGATTCCTTTAAGTTTATGGCATCCTCGCTAGACAGCCTTGTGAATGGCTTGAATGAGGAGGAATTAAAAAATACTAGAATGCATTTTAATGATCCTGAGCAATTTCAATTGTGCATTCGGAAAGGTATATTCCCGTATGATTTCTGCAACAGCTGGGACGTGTTAAAGCATAGAAAACTCCCACCACAAGAGAAATTTTACTCGAAACTAACATGCAGTACCGTTTCCGATGAAGACTATGCACATGCATGTCAAGTTTGGCGAGTGTTTGGCATGAACACGCTAAGTGAATATGCTTTGCATTACCTAAAACTGGATGTATTGCTACTCACTGATGTGTTTGAAAAATTCCGTAACTTGTGTCAACACATTTACGGTCTTGACCCGGCTCACTATTATACGAGTCCTGGACTCTCGTTCGATGCCGCTTTGAAATACACTCAAGTGGAATTGGGTTTACTCACTGACGTAGACATGGTTCTATTTTTTGAAAAGGGCATTCGTGGCGGCTTTGTGTCACTTAACCAGCGCCATGCCGAAGCGAACAATGTCTACATGCCTGATTATTCACCGGAAAAACAAGAATCGTACTTAATGTACTATGACGTGAATAATTTGTACGGTTACGCCATGAGTCAGCCTTTGCCCTATGGGAAGTTTGCTTGGCTGACAGACAAACAAGTGTCAGAATTTGATGTGATCAAGGCTAGCCAAGAAACAGGCCGTGGATATGTGCTAGAAGTGGATATTGAATATCCCTCATCCTTGTATGATGAACATGCCGATTTCCCATTCTGCCTTGAGCAAATGGTTCCCCTTGACAGTAAAGTGAAAATTGAAAAACTCATGGGCACACTTTACAACAAAAATCGGTATGTGCTACATATCCAAATGTTGGTGCAATGCCTCGCCCAAGGCTTGGTGTTGAAGAAAATCCACAGGGGTATTTCTTTTGCTCAAAAAGCATGGCTTGAGCCATACATGCGACTCAACACAGAGCACCGACAAATGGCAACACAGCAGTTTGAAATTAACTTTTTTAAATTAATGAACAACTGCATCTATGGCAAGTCTATGGAGAATGTCCGCAAATACCGTGACATTAAATTAGTGAATGTCTGGGAGGGGCGGTGGGTTGCCCGGCGGTACATTGCCAAGCCAAATTTCAAATCGATCAAAATTATCGATGAGGATTTGGCTACTATTGAAATGAGTAAGACCAGCGTGACCATGGATAAGCCCATTTACTTGGGTCAAGTCATTTTAGACTTTTCTAAATCGGTCATGTATCGATTCCACTATGAGTTTGCCAAACGCCATTTTGAGGACGTCTCTCTTTTGTATATGGACACGGACTCATTCATTTACCACATTCGCCACTGCAACCCCTATGACGTCATGAGGCAACATAGTGACTGGTTCGACACCTCTTGCTATAGCGCTGACAACGTGTTTCAGCTGCCCATAAAGAACAAAAAGGAAATGGGCGTTTTAAAAGATGAATGCGGTGATTCCATTATGACGGAATTCGTAGGTTTGGCTTCAAAAATGTATGCTTATCGCACACTCGACTGTAAGGAAGCCAAAAGAGCAAAAGGTGTAGGTAGGGCAGTGGTAAAATCGCTACGTGTTGATGACTATCTAGCGGTTTTACGCACGGGCAAAGCTATGTCTCATACACAGTGCAGGATACAATCCAGCAACCATCATTTGTATCTTGTGGAACAGAGAAAACGCACCCTCGCCTCCATGGATAACAAGCGTGTGTGGGCTGATGACCTGCTCACCAGCCTGCCCTGGGGTTATGATCGCAACGAGGAGGAGGTGTGATTTCACTGTTTAATCGTTTATGGGACATAGCTTTATGTAACTTGTAGATTTAGTATTTCGTAAATATTGGTTTCTGCCATTGTAAATAGTAGATTTTGTAAATAGTGACAACCCACTTGGACCTTTTGCTCTTAAAACGTTCTATGCAACATTATTTTTTTAAAATTTTTTGATTGGTAAATAGTGTGATTCTTTTAACGCTGTACAAAGTTGAGTTTTTTTGTAAATATGAAATAAGTAAGATTTTTAGTAACTTTAATAACTAGTATTTAATTATTTTTCGTAATGTAAATGATAAACTAAAAAGTTTTTTGGGGATGAGTGTGCATGTCGAGAATGTGCTTTTGGGAATAAATAAAGTGGTTGTGTTTGTTCCAAAAGACAGGTGTGAATGTATGAGTGGAGATAGAAAACTGGTGTGTATGATTGACCAGAGCAAACACGATGAGGTAGGGTGGGTGGGTGGGGAGGGGGTAAATGGTCACTTATATACTAATTTTGTTTTAAATAGTTTCGTTTTTTCATTGAAATGTGGCAGACAATAGACATTATTTTTGTAAAAACAGTCTTACCTGCAGTAGTCGTAGACCTCGACGTTTCTCCAAACACGCATCAGCACATTGCAGTATTATCAAGGTCAAGCACTCGCATCAACATCATTGTCAAATCTCAACATTCGACATACACTAAATGGAAAAATGTGAAAACAGCAAAATGGAAATTCCATGTTTCCATATCACCAAAACAGCAAAACTTAAAACGGACATTTTTAAAAACTGGAAATGGCCATGTGTGAAATTTGAAAATTCAGAAACTTCAAACGGACATTGTTTAAAATGTGTCATCAGCAAAATGGAAAAATCCATATCATCAAAAACGTTAAACTTGAAACGAACGTTTTCAAAAACTGTAAATTGCAAAATGATAAATGACAGTGTGTGGAATTCATCATGTGTGAAATGTGTAAAATGAAAAAATCAGCCATCAACATCACGATTTCTTAAAATTAAAAATAACAAAACATCGTGCTCTGGAAAACTTTTGTTTTTATTTCATAGTCATAGTGAATTGACAAAAGAAAAATAGAATACAAACAAATCCCAATTCCTCACTCCTCAATGTTTATGTCCATGCATCATCAACTTTCCTTTCATAGCACTCATGACAATCAGGGCTGCCATTCTTTCACCCACTGAGGCATCATTGGATGTGAAACGTTGTTTAGCTTTCTTCAATAACAATTTATCTGCCACATGTCTTAAACCAGGATGACTATGGCGATAAGAAAGGTCATGTTCCTTGCATGCTTGATCCAAAAGATTAATGGGTACATCACCACGTTGTAAACGTTTTTCGAGACGAGTTCCAGGGCCACAAAAACGATAACCTGGAAGATGGATTTCGAAAGGTAAGTATTGAATCACTTTGTCAATGACGCCATTGCCAGTACAGGTCTGGCATATCCTTTTCTATCGATGGTAAAAAGGTTTGGTCTTCCTCCTCCTCTGTGGACGATGTTTGTGTTTGCTGTTGTTGTTGTTGCTTTTTCTCGCCGTGACACCCGTGGAATGATTCAACAAAGTCTTTACATGGACTTTTATGACCGTGATACAGTTTCACTAGCTGGCAAGTCGCACACTGACGCATAGACGGTATTTTTGCCATGGCCACTTGCTTATGGTGATCGTAATCCGTACAGGGTTGCAATTCACTCAACACAGGATCTTGAGTCCATGATTTTGGTACATGTTGCCAGATTTCTTTGACCGCGTTGGCGGCCACATAATAAATGAACGACTTGGGCAGCGCCAAGAGTTCCTCTTTGGTAAAACTGTCTAGTTTCTTTTTGCACACAAAGAACTTGCCGATGGCTTTGTCCGTAGCATTGCCTTTCTCCATGGTATCACGTGCTGTAGATGTTTACACGTCGCTTGTAGAAATCTCACTGACGTCATTCACAGGTAAATCTTGAGTTATAATTTTGTTCAACAACTCCCAGCAGGCATGAGTGGTTAACCAATGAAAGAGATGCCACGCATGCGATAGGGCTGTATGGGTAATGTTGCCACAGGAACAAGTATCCATGAGCGTTTGCAGGGAGGGGCAGCCCAACTCCATGAGGTCGATACATTGGCAGTAAGACGCCAAAAATGGTTGCAACCATTGACGTTTTTCATTACCTTTCACAAATACCACATTGGCCGAGGACAAGTGTGCTTTCATGACCACGTCCAAATATTTATAGGAAATGGTTCCCTGATTCCAGTCTAGTTGCCTATGATTTTCAATCCACTGGGTTTGTTTACGGTCTTTTTCACACAACAAATCAAAAGCATGGGGTGGTTTAAATAGCAAATGCGTAGCTTGCGATATCCAAAACGTGGTACAATCGATCATGGCCACTTGTTTAAATATAAATTTGTTGTCACCAATTTTAAACCCTTGGCAATCCACAATGAGTGTGCGCAACATGTTGACGCTTGCCTGGATCAAGTTCAACTGACGACTGACTGACGATCACGTGTGATCATGGCATGGGCTTACCTTCCATGCTAGTTTCAAAAAAGAAGGTTAGGGTAGGACAGAGGCAAAAGCAAAAAAATAAGAATTTAAGAATTACATCATTTTATTATCATAACACGTCTTACAGGCTTTTCTCATTTTGGGATAAGGACGATAGCAACTGATACAACAATATAGTCTCTTGTGTTTGTAACGTCCATAACACCGATGATGTCCCAATGTCTCTAAACTAGACGTTTTTGATGGTGAGCTGCTCATCGAAGCACCATGGATACCATACGGCCCACATGTATCGTAACTTGTATTTTTTTCATCACCCAGAGACACAAGTGAGGGATAGCTTGAATGACAGGGTATATTTCCCACTTTCATTCTACACAGGTAGGGGCAGGTGGGTGACCAGCGCTGATGTTCCTGCATGGGTTCATCGCCCTCCTGCCATTGGTAAATAATGATGGGACAAAAGGCACATTTCACTTCATCTCTTGTTTTTAAATAGTAGAATCCAGCGGCCGCCAAGGCTTGAGGGTTTATGAAAGGCACTGGCCATGTGGCAAAAGTCTTGAAACGTTGTTCCTCAGAGTTTAAATTCATGGATGTAACGTCTCTTGAGGCTTTAAAGCAAGACATGACTGAGCGGCTTGACGTGGGATGACCTGTTATTTATACACTTGTCACTTGGTTGGATAGTGGATAATAGTTGACTTGTTTGTGATGAATAATCAAACAGTAGGCCGTGGTATTGGCTGGTACATTGTCATGCGTTTCAAAATCTAGTCGAATGTCGATATTGGATGGCTTGACAGACTCTTCCAGGTAAGAACAGTCAAAGACAATCAGTGGTGCTCTTGCCTTAAACGCTTGGGGTAGTAGCATGGGGCCGTTCTCTTTTTGATAATAAGACCATCGAAATTTAGAAAACAAGTCGTACAGGGGGCCAAACTTATTTTTTGAAAAATCCAAATCCAGTCCTTCATAGGGAAACACAGCTCCGTTGAGGAAAAGACGTGCATTTCTCAATTGCAGGTGATCAAATTGCGTGGCATCTTTGGTTTGTTGATACTTGCGATTCGTTTGAAATCCCACGATCAGGTAGAGAGGTCTCTCTGTATAGCGAGCTGTTTTTACAGACCAACTGTGTGTGTTGGTGGTGGGCAATAGCGGATACTCATGGAGTGCCCAGCTTCTAAATTCCATGGGTAGAGGCATATCTCTCTTTACCATTTTGAGTATGTCCAGTTTTTTGCTATCTTCGAGGGTCACATGGGGGACTTTCCATAGCAAGCGTTGTAGTTGAATTTTTGAATCGATGGGGGCATTGTCGGCTCCCTTGAGTGCATTATTATCACTCCTGTCTCTCACTAGGTAAAGCACTTCCCTTGCGTTAACCACAATGCGTTGGTGATCTTCGGCAAAGCCTAGAACCAGTTTAAGAGGTAAATATCCAGTAAAGGTCCCATCGGTGTGTACCATCCAGTCATTGGTCGAGTCAGGACACCAACCTGCCATGCAAAGTGTTTTACCTTCTTCCTCACTATAAGAGGGGTATAGTTTCATGACACTGGAAATGCCCACATTTCGAGTGCTATCCACCACGATATCGTTAATGACATACCGCACTTCAGAAAACAGAAAGGCCAAACCATGGTTGGCCAACTTGGATGTGGTGGGTGTAGAGCCATCGGCTTTGGTGAGCCGACCTTCAATCTGAATAACACTTTCATGCGGTAGGGTGTAAATATCTTGGTTGTTGATAACAAATTGAATTTCATCATTGTTATTGAGTCCAGGTGTTTGAGCTTGATAGGAATGGAGATCAATTCTTACCACTCCTGGTTGCTCCTCGATGTGGTTCGCTATCTCTAGGATAGAATTCATTATGAGGGTTGACGTGGTAACCCAAATGCTGTAAAATCTGCTTGCCTTGAGATGTTAACGTGTATTCACGTGGCAAACAACTAACACTATTCCTAGACGGTGTTGTTGCTTTATACACAAATTTCATAGTGGCTTTAGCACCAACTTGTAAGTCACTGGTGTGGTAGAATCTAGATCAATGAGTTGTTGATCTCTATTGATCAGTCTTAATGTTATATTACTAATACTATCGACAGCCACAGCATGAAAAAGCACCACTGGAGGGTTTTCACGAATAATATACCCATTGGGCGATGTCACAATAAAGTCATAAAGCGAATGCGATGGTTCTTGATTGGTGTACACTTGGCTAATAATATTACACGTCACCGACACATGATGGTCCTCAATGAATTTCACTTCATGGTCCGATTCCTGTTTTTTGTTGGGCTCCAACACACGTGGTTTAAATCCTAGTAATGGGCCAATGGAATCGAGGTGTGTTTTAAAGTCAATGTTGAAGGTAGAGAAAATACTGCAGCGATGAGTGTTAGTATTGCCTACAAGTTCAAACTTGTGCGTTCCATCGAGAAATGACTTTAAACCATACTGATTGATCAACACCACATAAATGTGTTCATAAATATCATCGATCGTGTATCCACCAGAGTTCAGGGTGAGCACAGAATCATCATAGTAAAACTTGTTGTTCACATTTTCACGTATGTTGTATATTCGATTGTACGTTTCAAGAGAAACAAGTCCTAAACCATAGGGTTTTTCACTCAATTCGATAGGCGGGTAAAAGTCCAGGCTGACTTCAGGTCCACGTCCATGCACTGTAAACGTCTTACTTTCCACCGACATACTGTTGACGTTTTTGCTTATGTTGCGTCTTATATAAAAAAATTAAACACAAACGTCCACACTGTTGGCTGTTAAACGTTTGCTCACGTTTCACATTATAATATATCTTGATCCTGTTTCCAAAATAGGTCACTAGTTCCATGGGCGGGGGCAAATTCCCAAAACTGTCAAAGTACCATACCATGGATCCCTCTTTGACATAAGCTACATAATGAGTCCCTGGTCCTCGGTGATCATCCAAATTGACAACAGCACATTCCTTTTTCCAGGGTCGTGGGGGTAATTGGTTTCGCATAAACACACCTCGAAAATGAGAAAGCTTTAGTTGTTTAGCATAGCTTTCCACTTGTTGATGCGTCAGGGCATGTCTCGCTATGGCTGAGGTTATTTTTTTTTTAAAATATTTCGAAATGGTGAAATCCCAAATCCTTGTTGATAAAAGGCTGGCTTTAAATTGGCATTTCTAGCCCCCATGGCAATCGCTTCCATCGTTTCATTGTGTCGCTGACTTTCTTTGAGTTGTTGCTTGCCCTGCTGCGCGGCTTTAATGGTTTTCGCCACTGCACTGGCACCGCCCAAGAGTGAACCCAGAGCAGCCAAACCGGCAAATAATGCAGGTAAAAATCCCGCTCGTTTGGGGACGGGAATCACTCGCCCTTGGTTTGAAACCTGTCGCCAACGTTTTGGAATAACATGTCTCTGTGCTGCTCGAAGGGCTTTCCTTATGGTCAATACATTATTTTTCTTTTTTTCTTTCGCAAGGGCTTGTCCACGAATGTTGTAAGCCCAGGCTTTGCCAAGGACAAAGTCCTTTTTTTAGTCTTTCTCACTGCATACCTTTGTTTCACCATGATGATAATGACCAACAACCTTTCACAAGAAAGTTTAAATCACAACTAACGTTAGATGGTTATTTCATGGCTGTATATTCCAATTCCACATAAAGTGGGAAATCGTTTATGGTTTTTCCCGCTTGCTTTTCATCCCATGTCAACATGAGATGAAAGGATAATTCGTCACCTGCATTGACCATTTCATGCTTATGAAGCAACATCCTATGACCATTTATCTTTATTTGTAAATGGTTCTCATCAGGTATGGCATATTTGATGTGAATGGTTCCATCATAGTGTAATCGATAGTGGCTTAAACCCGAAGCAAGCGCATAGGTCAAGTGCTGATCATGGACTAGCGGTAAATGGTTTCTGTCATTCACAGGTTTTTCATTTGTCAGATACACTAAAAACACAGATGGGATAAATTTATAAAGCCTTTTCATTTCATGGGTCACGTAACGCTTGGTACAAACATCGTCTTCGTCTTGTGGGTCTTCCACGTGAATAATCCGATGGTGATTAGCGCTATAGCCATTCACCGTAAGCTGGGGCACTTTGTCATAAAACTCATACACTTTGTTATCCACATACTTTTTCGTAGTAACGTCTGTAGACACTTGAGGATGTTTTACATGGGTTAACCGCTTTCCCTTAAAGTCATAATCTCCCTGTTTTGTGCGTGGCACTACTGACCTATCCACATAGTGTTTATTAGCAGGATCTGTTTCCTGTTTAGGATCATGTATGGGGACAGACCTAGCTTTGGCCATCAACGCACGTCCAAAGACATCCATCGTCAACCTGTAGTACCAGTCTACTGTTTCTATGACAAGGCTCGGTGTCCTGTATATAGACAGCCTGCTAGCCTGTCTAAGCCTTAGTTGAAATGAAGATTATTAAGCAGCAAGAGTCATTCCCCGTGGGGGACATGGTTTCCCATCTCTGTCCCACATCACGTGAACAACGCCATGGTTCACTGTTTCCATCTTCCATTCGCTGCATCATTGTGGGGCCTTCCGGCTGTGGAAAGACTAATCTTTTGCTAACGCTCATCACAGCGCCCAATGGTCTGCGTTTTCAAAATATTTATATTTTTGCAAAATCTCTCTACCAACCCCTCTACGTGTTTCTGGATCAAGCCATGTCTGGATTACAAAAAGAGAATATGGGTTATTTTACATATTCCATGCAAGAAAATGTGATTTGACCGGATGAGGTAAAGCCTGATTCACTCATGATTTTCGATGATGTATCCACTGAACGTCAAGGCATCATTCAAAGCTATTTCATCATGGGTCGCCACAAACATATCGATTGCTTCTATCTTGGACAAACGTATTCAAAAATGTCCAAACAGTTGATTCGTGACAATGCCAATGTCATTGTTTTATTTCGCCAGGACGAGAGGAACAGTCGTCACATTTATAATGAACATGTGAATCCGGATATGACCTTTCAAATGTTTACAGAATTGTGTGCCAAGTGCTGGAACACTCAACGTCATGCCTGTTTAGTGATTGACAAACAAAGTGAACTCAACCAAGGACGGTATCGCTTAGGGTTTGATCATTTTATTGCTATTTAAGGCCTTGTCTCATTCCCCATCAAGTCATTTGTCAAGACACCATGGCGTTAGCAGAGAGTCAATTAAAAAAGCATATTATTAGAGCAAAAAATACTATTCGCCAAAAGTTTCGTCAATTGAAACAATCACGTGCAAATCATGCTTTGTTTATTCAACAACATTTAGCACCTCCACTAAAAGCCATGTTGAAACCCTCTTTCAAGCCATCTGAAACGCTACCCACCGTTTCACAAGCCACGCAGACGCTGCACGAGGACCCTGAGGAAGAGGAAGAGGAAGATTTGACTAGTGTTAGTGAAGTTGAGGATGAGGAGGAACATGTGTTTACGCCTCAAAAAAAGGCCGCACCCCTTGCAGAGTTTTTGAGAAAAAAGAAATCCTTGGCCATGGTCGAAACACCTTGCCCTTCCAGGGCGTCTCCGTTTTCACAACTCTTGGCCACCCCTCAACATAAAGCTCAACTGAAAACCATTTTAATAAAATATTATGGATCAACATTGGAACCCTATTTCACCGATCTATTTATTGGAAACACAGATACCACGTATGGTGTTCGCTATGAGGATGATAGTTTTAAAATTGGCGATTCATCCATTAAATTTGCTCGTACTAAAGCTGTCATTAAAAACATCAACTATAAATTAACGCCAGGACTGTTAAAGCTGCTCTTTTCTCGGACCCCCTCTTTCCATGATTATACGTCAGAGGACCTTGACAAATATAAATCCATTTTATTGGATACCCATGCTCACAAAAGACAGTATGATCCCACGCAACAAGTGAATGCCAATATATCTCAAAAATATAAAACCATCATTGCAAAAATGTTTCCCACCAGTCAAAGTACTCGTCGGAAAGCATCCGCTTCGGGAGTGACATTTAAACCATTAAAACCCCTTGTGGATGTTACCTACTGGCACAATCCCAATAAGCTCGTCCAGCGGCTACAGTTGTTGCATGCCTCACGTCAAGCTGGCCATACCGGTCACGATTGGGAAATTCAAGAAATTGAACAAGAACTTCGAAATGCCAAAATTATTGTTTAAGCCCTCACCCATTAAAATGGGTATTGCTCACGAGTTGCATCGCCCAGCTAGGCGTTACTATCCGCGACTCAAGGTGATTTCACGAGGTGTGGATGAACTTTGGCAGGCTGACTTGGTTGAAATGATACCCTATGCTAGCGTTAACGACGGTGTACGCTATATGTTGACCGTCATTGATGTCTATTCCAAAATGGCCTTTGTTGAACCTGTGCGTCGCAAGTCTGGCCCACTAGTTACCAAGGCCTTTCAACATATTATTCAACACTCCCAACGTCAACCTCAGCTGCTACAAACCGACCAGGGGAAAGAATTTTTCAACAAGGATTTCTCCAGTTTTCTCAAATCTAAGGATATTCACCATTACACCACGTACAGCAATCTGAAAGCCAGTGTGGTCGAGCGGTTCAACCGAACATTGAAAACCCATATGTGGAAAGCGTTTACAGCTCAGGGCACGTATCGCTGGTTGGACATGTTACCTGAGCTAGTATCACGTTACAATGACACCAAACATAGAACGATTGGGACCAAGCCACGTCTCGTAACTAAAAATATTCAGCGATTGGATAAACTGTTTAACCCCATAAAAACAGCCGATCCTAAACGTCACCGACTGAACATTGGGGATTTTGTTCGTGTGAGCAAATTTAAGTCTGCCTTCAATAAGGGCTACACGCCTCAGTGGGGGACTGAACTATTTCGAATTCGTCGAGTCTACTTGGACAGTCCAGTCACCTATTTACTCGAGGACCTCAACCATCAACCCATAAAAGGTAGATTTTATCTCCATGAACTTCAGAAAACAGCATTTCCTCAGCATTATCTTGTGGAAAAAGTGTTGAAACAAAAAGGAAATAAACTCTACGTCAAATGGTTAGGGTTTAACTCTACGTTTAATTCTTGGATCAATAAACTACATGTTGTGTGAACCTGTGTACTTTTTATTTATTCACACATGTTGTACACCACCTATAGCTCTATGTGTACAGTCTTCAGCTCCACATATTTCTTTCTCTTTCCACTTGTGTTCTCTCTTACATTACCCCTCCCCCTCTCCCCCCCTCCACCTCCCACCACTGCTGTTTGCAGCTCTTGCCTCTCTATTGGTTGTGACATCATTCCGACAAGTTGCATCATACTTTTTACTGATTCAGCGATTCCCACGCTTTGAACATTCTCTTATCGTGCACGTGGACAGCTAACGTCCCAGGCGAACACCTGTGCCGGATCAAATTTCACCTGAACTTGCATTTTGTCACGTACGAAGCAAGACAGGATGTGACTTGTTAACAGTTATCGCGCACGTGGACAGATAACACCCAGGCGAACACCTGTGGAAGATCAAATTTCACATGAACTTGCATTTTGTCACGTACGAAGCAAAACAGGATGTCACTGGTTTAGCATACATGTGGTTTCACAAATGTGTGTGCATGCCTTTCACACTCCCCTGCCACCACGATGGTCAGATTATTTCACCTTCAAACGTCTTGGTCATTTTTTCCATTGCACTTGTTGTCAAGTCAGACCGGAGCCTTCCAATAAGCTCAAATGACCTTCACCTCCTGTAAGTTTGTTTTCTGTACTCGCTTCGACCAACATAGAACCAAGTTCTCATCACCGTTTACACGTTAAAGGTAAAACGTGTGAAAAAACGTACCCTCGCTCTGTCATACACCGACCCGTCGAAATAGCGATTGATCTATTGAACACAGCCACCGTGGTCAGCGACAGGTTCGTTGAAACACACACACACCCAGCCGTATCGTCTCTCTGAACCGCCACGCTTCATGGACATTATAAACAGGCAAAGAAAAAGAAAAAGTTATTTCAACATGTATGGCGTTAGGCCCTTTGTGAATTATCTTTTTGGAAAAAAATATCTACCACATTTGAAAGGGGGCGTTAGCCCGAGTCCTAGGACACCTCGTACACGTCTCTAGCGTTATTGATTCGTGAGATATCGGCAAAAATCACAAAAAACACGTGTTTACCCCAAAATCGCGTTTCCAAATTTTTTTAAAATTACAACGAGTAGTTCATAGCAAAGAGGACGTCTGTCCGAATCCTTGGACCCATCGTACATGCCTCTAGCGTTATTGCTTCGTGAGATATCGACAAAATCACAAAAAACACGTGTTTACCCCAAAACCGAGTTTCCAATTTTATTAAAAATTATAACGAGTAGTCCATAGCAGAGAGAACGTTACCCCGAGTCCTTGGACCTGTCGAACACGCCTCTAGCGTTATTGGTTCGTGAGATATAGCAAAAAGTCTAAAATCACGTTTTTACCCCAAAAAGACTGTGTTTCCAGATTTTCACATTTTCGACACCGACATTCCCGTAAAGAGCACAACGAGACGAAAAAAACGAATCCAAGCACGCCCTCCTAGCATGGCTCCTTCCATTCCAAGGTCGCAGGGGCTCACCACTTGCTTTTGGAAGCAGCTCTCTCATCATCCCACTACTGCAGGTTTTCATCCTAGAGACTTGAAATTTATTTTGGGGGTAGAGGGGGTAGGGACCATTGATTTACGTTAAACAATTTTTTTTGTAGAGTTCCTAGTTTCCAAAATATAGGATTTTCAAAATTCGAGTGTTTTCAAAAAAATATAAAAAATAAAAAAGTTTTATTACAAAAAATAAAGGTCATAAAGACCATTCGTTTCAGCCATGGCAAAACGTTCTATCCTGTTTCGTTTTGAAGCTATAGCCTATTTTCAAAAACGAAAAAATTCAAAGAATTTTTGAAAAATATAATACATGGTCAATAGGAAAGAGGACGTCAGCTCGAGTTCAACGACACCTCATATGTCAACATCCGACCATGGGTTCGCGAGATATTGGCTTGGACTAACGCGGCGGCCATGACACTCGTTGGAAACCGCCTTACCCCCCTACTAGCAATCAAACTGAATTTTTGTATGTTGATAGAGGCAATTGACATAAGTAAGATATATGAAAATAGGCTGTATAGTTCTTCACGGAACTACTTGTTTCATTTATTCCAGAAATTGGAATTATTGAGGTGTTACATCTTTCCGCTCGGTTGCTGGATAGTTTTGTGGGAGTGATTTTGAAAATTGGGGACGGAAGTGGATTGGAACGATCGAGCTGGCAGTGGTGGATCAAACGGAAGTATGCACTGCCCGCTCGATCGATCAAACGGAAGTGTACTAGCTGGCAGTGGTGGACAACGGAAGTATGCACTGCCCGCTCGATCGATCAAACGGAAGTGTACTAGCTAGCAGTGGTGGACAACGGAAGTATGCACTGCCCTCTCGATCGATCGAATGGAAGTGTGCCCTAGCTGGCAGTGGTGGATCGAACAGAAGTATAAGACGCACTGCCAACTCGATCGATCGATCCAGCTGGCACAGGTAAGAGGAACAATCAGCGCGCGGTGTCGAAAATTGATACCATGACGCACTCTCGGCCATGTGGAATGTATATGACATACTGAACGGAAATCGCTCATGCGAACTCTGGTGTCAAGTGATTTAAACAAATGACATGGTACATGTTTGAAGTCTTCGTATCAGTATTTAAATGGTAAAATGCCTTAATATCAAACATAGTAAGTAGTCGGCATTGCATTGTCATAAGGCATTTTAAACTCAATGTCACTCATTATCGAAACAAGCAAAATATAAATGAAACTTAATTCCGTAATGCAGTATTATTGGAACTGGGAAATAAGTCACCATCTTGTGCACGATATTTGCGTAGTCGAAATAGCCGTGGGGTTATTGCGTATGATTGTGAATCTAGAGAAATTGGGTTTGAATTCTGGGCGGGGTAGATATTTTTGCTACCAGATTATCATTTTAAACGATATTTATCATATCAATATGACTCATTTTAACAGAATCCATATGAAATTACGTGTTGGTCTGTGAATGAAGAGGACCTGTTTATCAGGAATTTAAGGTTATGAGCGGTGTCTCGTCTATTAATCTAGTTGATCCATATCGTATTCTTTATTTAAGCTAGTGCTGGTGGAAGCTACAAATCATCTAATAAAATGAGTTCCGTATTATAAACTACAATATCTGTAAAACACTCCCTTTTACAATAGATTAATATTTGTGCCAATATTAGTATAAAATACCGGTGTATCAACAATTTCACGTGAGGTTTCTTCTATGTCAGTTGTTACACATCATATGCGACTACTGTAAGGCTCGTAATTTTTTTGTGTTGGCCAACTGAAAGTTACAAAATCAATTCTCCTAAGAATATTCCCAACTTGAAAATCTCACATTCATATATCATTTTGCTGTAATGATTCCACAAACATTGTTCAAAAGGTATATCTTTCAACTACACAATAGTATCAACAATGTACTGTATATTTGAATTCACCAATGACATGTCTACCATAGTAATTTAAACCAAACATACACCATTTCAAATTAATTGCCTTGGAATAAAATATGTGATGATGATGATATAATTTCTTTACTTATTGAGTGAATTGAATTAGTATGACCAAGTATGTGCATATGGTACCAAAGAAAGTCAACAAGAAAGAACGATTGATTTCGAATACCCTGAAACCAGTCAGTTTTACTACATTGCCCCTTAATTGATTTGAAAATAATTTCAGCTCATGCAAAAATATTTTTTCATGCTTTACTAGCATCATCTTGTCAACCATAAATCTAGTCTCCTCTGCCTGGCAGACTGTGGAATGGCAAATAAAGGCTATGCTTAGAACATCGATGACATTTCTGATTACCACGAATGCAAGGGACCAAATCCCTGACATGTGATAATGAGATTTACTATCATACATGTAATAAAGGGCACTTAGTATATTAAGAAAGTTATATGAGAGCATGATAAGCAATGGAAACCCATAGATTTGATCCAAATGGTGACAAACTTCACATAGGCACAGATGAGTTTTCCTCAATATAGACAGTTCCTCAATACGGCAGTCAGATGGTATCATACTTGTGGGGTGTTGTAGTGATGTGATAGATGGCACCATTCCATGTCTGAAGACGGTATTTATACTTCCATATGGTAGCATGTGCTTCAGTTGGATCCCCACCGTTGTAAATCTTCTTTTCACTGAGATCAAAACGTTAATATACTGCATACTCACGACTGCATTTAATATATATCCAATGGAGAGACACAATGTCCGTAGAACATTCCTATACCAATTATACATGGCTAAATATGTAATTACAACTAAGATGTTTATTACCAAAATATATTGCAAAATCATAAAATGACTTTGTTCCACGAATGGTCGAGAAATTATATGAGCCATGTTAAAGTCTGCATATTGCAGTAGCTGTGCGATGCGTTGGAAATGTTTAAGGTTGATCACAATATTCAATATGCTGTGGCTGATGCCGATAAGATTTGATTGTATAGCTGATATTATATCTAGACTGCAGTCCATACGAGCAGTGCTTCTACATTCAAACAATATCACTGATACTACAGTTCCCACTACAATGCTGATGTAGACACACAGAGTGACACAGGAATATACCAATCCCCACTTCGAGTAGCGCAAGACTCCGTCACTGGTCATTGTGTACGGCACTAGACCAAGAGCAGCAGAGACATAAACCAGAGACTTGAGGGCGCGCATGATGACCTACTGTTGGTGTGAAGGAACACTTCACTAACAATCCACCACATTATGATATCGACAGTTGTTCCCAACAGACACTGTTTATCTACATTCACATGCCAGTTCGTTCGTAAGTAATGAAGTAGTCGCTAATCTAATTGAATATAGGCTTGCTATTGGCTACAAACTCATGGATTTCTTATAACCAACATATTTGCCTTACAATCGATGATAAGCTGTCCTTTCCAGTCGAGAATTCATTCCATTAGCAATATTAACTCATATGGCAAATATGTATTACTGTAAGGTTGTGGAACCCGGAAAGGGACAAAAGGCATTTCCAAATTATTACATATACAATCGTTGCCTGAGATATGTAATGAGAATATTGCGGCTCAAGACCATTTCAAAGAAGGTCCTCTGGAAGATCACAAGCTAAAATAATGTAACGTACAGCAACAGATTTTTTTTGTCGTGTGGCCTCCTAAGAGCAACAGATGATGTGAAGAGAATGGAAGTTGATCGGCCGCACCTTGACGATATCATAGGAAGGAATCTTCAGACACGATCTGAATTAGAATCCACAAGTTAGTCACAGGCAAGGCAGGCTACGGATCATCTAGAAGAGAAATATAGACAGAGAGTTGCTTGGAGTGAACAAGACATTGGGATAGGTGAAAGCTTTGCCAAGGGACAGAACACGCTGGAGAAATTTCGTCGAGGCTCTATGTTCCACATTAGAATCAAAGAAAATAAGGATAGGGAATGAATTTGAAATATTATGTGCCAAAATCCAGTTCGTATTGGGTGAACGTTTCATTGTTCTACTGTACCACCCTTTTAAGTACGTGGCTTAGACAATAACTTGTAAATACATTTGTCAAGCCCCTTCACTAAAACCGATCGAGATAAGAAGAAGAATGAAAGGGTACTTCTCTACTCTTGAAGATATTTGTAATCTGCTAGCTGTTCTTCCCGACGTTACTCGGGATTTCAATTAGAAGTTAAAATAACGTAGCGTTGCTCCCTGGGTTGGATTCTGCGTCGTGATAATGAGGATATATTCCAGTTGTATATCCTTGTTGGTGCTAATTTTCGGAACCAAATATGTGCTTAAATTGTTATTAAGATGAGAATGACACACATGTATTACTTGTAGCTTATGCAATTTAAACTTGAAAAAGTCATTAATTTAATTGAATATGATACCGTTCAACAACCGAGCCTCCGTGGCTCAGGCGGCAGCACGCCGGCCTCTCACCGCTGGGTCTGTGGTTCAAATCCCGGTCACTCCATGTGAGATCTGTGCTGGACAAAACGGAGCAGACAGGTTTTTCTCCGGGTACTCTGGTTTTCCCTGTCAAAATTTCATTCCAGCTACACTCTCCACTATCATTTTATTTCATCTGTCATTCATTTAATCATTGCCCCAGAGGAGTGCGTCAGGCCTCGGCAGCCGGCACAGTTCCTATCCTCGCCACTAGATGTGGGCTTCATTCATTCCATTCCTGACCTGGTCGGAGGCTGGAAGCAGGCTGTGGATTTTCATTTTCATGTTAACGGTCAACAAATAGCTTTGATATTAAATCTACGTTTGCATTCTTAACCCAACTATCACATTTATAGGGCAATTAACTTGTTGAAAATTAATTGTAGTAGCCATGTGTGTTTTGTCGAACACCACGACTTCAAGATGAAAGTAGAAGGAAAGTAGAAGGCCGCAGATCAAAGGTTTGAGTCACAGTGCTGACAGCGCCTATCCTGTTTTACACCAGATTTATGCACACATATTTTATACATTCTTGAGTGTCAATACTCTTCGCAGAAAGAATGCAGGAAATGTTGATACAGGAAAAATGTAGCGATACTGACCATAGTCAGCATAGGTTGGCAAATATCTGGAAAAAATGGGAATACACCTTGGTGTAATATTATCACGCAGAAAGCAGTCATCTAGGAGACCTGTTCCATAGTTCGCTCAATTCTCAATGTGAACCCTAAAAGAAGTTGCCATACCGTCTCCCCAACGCGGCCGACAATGTTGATTTTTACTTACAGATGTGGAGAAATAAAGAGAGAATAATAATATTAATGATAATAATAATAACGCTAATAATTGTTGGATGCTTAATTATAACACCACTATTGATGCATGCATAGAATATACAGTATATATATACTAGCTGTACCCGGCATGCGTTGCAATGCCAATCAAAGAAAGTGTTGGCGTTGTAACTTTGTTGAAGTGCTTTTGGATTCCCAATATTTTTTTCTTTTTCCGTTAAACACCTCTAAACTATTGTAAAATTGATTTACTATCTCAAAAAAATAATCATGGGAGCGTGCTCAACAACTCACCAAAGTTTCATCGCAATGAAATGAATGGCATATGAACGCATACGGGACCTTGTTGAAATGATTCGAGCACCGTCACCCATTTGTTGAATATCCTAGTACGCTACCAATTCTAAAATGGATTTACTAAATCAGAAATCTTCTTGGGAGTGGAAACAACATTTCACCAAATTTCATTGCATTCGCTTGAATGGTATATGAACGCATACGGAACTTTTTTTAAACGATACGCGCGCCGTTACTCATTTGTTGAACCTACTCGTGCGCTACCTATTATAAAAATGGATTTACTAAGCCAGAAACCTTGCCTGTAGTGTACACAACCTCTCACCTAAGTTTTGTCGCTATCGGACGAATGGTATGTGACCGCATACATTTGCTGTATCTTCTCGTGCACTACCTATTGGTAAGTGGATTTACTAAGCCAGAAACATTCCCTGAAGTAAAACTCAGCAATTCTTCTAGGTTTGTGCCGTGTCTTGTGTGGGGTTTCGCCTAGGACACCAAGCTGGCTCATCGGCGGGCTCTTTCCCTTTAGGCTAACCAGTTTATTTATTTATTTATTTATGTTGTGAACATTACAGAAAGCCCCAATTACATTGCTCACTACTAGAATTAGATAATATACAAAAATATATAAATAGAAATACAAAAGATACATAAAGAGAAGATCTAGATATACACGTTATAAATAAGAATAAGAAGAAGAAGAAGAAGAAGAAGAAAAGAAGGGTTAGATATGAGAAGGAAACGGGCTGAATACAGTACAATATATTACAAGACATCTTGCAGTTTATCACAGGACGCTGCAAACTGGTTTTCTGACATACTGAAAATATCTAAGTGAAGATGATGAACTTTATTATAGTGGGATAAAATTCTGTTAATCGGCGAGTTTTTATGGTTGTCTGTGTGAACTCTAGGAATAAAGAAAATGTTTCTCGGAATCTACTAGGTTTCACAGCTGGTACATATAACGTACTGTAATTCTCTCTCGAATTTTAGAATCGTCAATTTTATTGTTTACTATTTTATAGAGGAAGAGCAGGCCCTGACAATTTCGCCTGTGAGATAGTTTTCTGACATTGAAGGACTGTAGTATAAATGTGTACGATTCGTAAGAGGGATAATAGCCAAATCTTTGTAATATACATATATATATTAAGAATTTCTTTTGGATGTTCTCTATAAGCTTATTATGATTCAATGTGTATGGATTCCATATAACTGAAGCATATTCTAGTTGTGATCTGATGAAGGCATTAAAGAGCATATTAAAATCCCATAGGAGAAATTAAATGAATTCCTTATTACAAATCCCATACATTTATGTGCTTTAGAGACAATTTTCTCTATATGTCTTTGAAAATTCAGATCATTGGTAAATACAATTCCCAGATCCTGAACTTCATGAATTTTAAATAAGCACTCCCCGTCAATGTCATAGTGAAAATTTATGTAACTTTTTCGCCTAGTAAAATTAATTTGCTTACATTTACTGATGTTAAATGGCAGTTTATTTTCTTTCGTCTATATGTTTAGTTCATTTAAATTTTGAAGTTTGATACAATCGGAAGGGTCACGTATTGATTTATACAATTTTATATCGTAGTGGCTACGCTGGCTAAAGCGCAGCATTAGGTCATGGGGCCAAGATCTCTGCTGACTCGGTAGACGCGTGGGTTCGAGCCCCACCGTCGGCCGTCCTTGAAATGGTTTTCCGTGGTTTCCCATTTTCAACACCAGGCAAATGCTGGGACGGTACCTTCTGACAGGCCACGGCCGCTTCCTTCCACATCCTTGCCCAGTTTCATTCACCATCATTCATTTCATCTCTCATTAACTCCTCTCATGAGGTTGGCGTCAGGAAGGGCATCCGGCCGTAAAAACCACCGCCACAATGACTTCCATCGCATCTCATCCCCGACCCCGTTTGAAAACGGGAATAATAAGGGGTAGACATACATACATATCGTCTGCGAATAATAAAATTTCTGAGTGTTAAACTTTATCAGAGATGTCGTTTAAAATAATAAGAATAGTAATGGTCCTAAGTTAGATCCCTGAGGAACTCCTGAGTAGGTGGGAAATGTTTTGGATAATTGCGTTTTATATTTCACAACTTGTGTTCTGTTCTTCAGGTATGAAATCAGCAGACGAAACAGTGGTTCAGAAAAATTATACGTTGATAGTTTAGTGATGAGTACGTTATGATCCACTTAGTAAAATGCCTTTTGAAAGTCGGTATATATTACATCTACTTGGCCTTTGTGATCTAGCTCCGTTGATAAAAATTGAGTCAAATTAATAAGGTTAGTTACGGTTGACCTGTTTGGTATAAATCCATGCTGATTTGGGGAAATGATCACTTGAACATGTTGAAAAATATGACTATACAAATTACTCTCAAATATCTTAGCCGGAGATGACGATACAGCTACAGGTCTGTAATTCTTAATCTGAACCGAGTTTCCGGATTTTAGAATTGGTGTTACTTTTGTATGTTTCCATTTATCTGGAAATGTGCTGGTCTTCAGTATGAGATTGTATATTATAGTCAGTGGTTTAGTAATATATTCCTTACAGCCTTTAAAGAGGTATGGTGGTAACCCATCAGGCCCCGCTGACTTTTTTGGTTTTAGTTTCTTAATGGCGAATTCAACCACATCCTCGGTGACTTCAGATATAACCGAATAATTTTGAAAATAATGTTGCTTTACGTTATTGCTGTTTGTGTTCATATTATAGTTGGGAATAGTTTGCGAATATACTGATTTGAAATAGTTAGCGAAACAATTGGCAGATTCCAGTGATTTACAATATTCTTTACCTTCATATTCCATCGCCAATCCTGATCCATTACGTTCCTTTCTGTTTCTTTTATAAAGTTCCAGAAGCTATTGCTATCTTTCTCCATGTTCCGCTCAGTAAGAGCTACATAGTTATCATATGCTTTTTTATGTCTATTTTAGTTTTAGATCTAAGTTGAGTAGAATTATTCAAGTAATATTCGGATAAATTTTTCTTTTTTCTATATTTCTCTTTTAGCGTTAAATTTGATATTATAGACTGAGTGAACCAAACAGGATATGTGCGCTTGTAATGTTTAGTTTTTGGAACGCACTGGTCAATTATAGAGTATATTTTGTCATAAAAGATATCAACAGCTTCGTTTACATTTCTACAATGATTCAAGTTCCCCCAATTGCATTTTTTCACTAATTCATATAATTTTAAGAAGTCTGCCCTGAGGAAGTTATATTCATAGGTTAAACTTTCATGTGATCTGGTTATTTCCCCCTGTTTGTATATAATTTGCAATGCTGGATGATTTTCATCTAATCGGACTAAGGGGTCGGTTTCTTCCTGGATATGCAACTGGTCAATGTTACTGATTATTAAATCAAGAGTTCTCCCATTAACATTCTTAATATCGTTAAACAGCCTGGCATTCAGCAGGAGCAAACAATTCTGTAACTCTTTGGATTTGTGTGAACTCTTCAATAGATTGTAAGATTTATCAGTTACTTCCGGTAAATTAAAGTCACCAATGATGAAAATATCGTAATATTTAAATAACTGCATATTTTCTTCTATTTTCTCATAAAATGATTTGTATGCTTCTATATTTGAATTCCGTGGAAAGTATGGAACACATATATAACATTCCCTATTGTTGAATGAAACTTTAATCCATAATGATTCCGTATCTGATTCTAACATTGGCATTCTCTTCGAGTGTATTGTACTTTTAACACTTATTAAAATTCCGCCACCATCTTTCTTGGAACTTAAAGAAAAATTTCTGTCTTTCCCATACACAATATATCTGTTGACCTATGTAAAGGTATTCCTCACAGTAATCTATTGATGTGCTATCCACTACAACAGGTTTACTCAATTAAGTTGGTTATGACTCTAGTTTTGGAAGAGTTCAATTGTAAGCCAACTTCCATACTTACAGTATTTCTGTCGACTCAACTAACACATGTTGAGGCTCTCTTGCAGATTTGTCAGAAATCACAACATTGTCCGCAAATCTGTCATTGGACAGCTTTATTCCATTAATGCTGATCTCCAACCTTTCCTGTCCCAATTCAATTCCCAGCAGACCATATATTGGGTACATGTGAAGAGTTTCGGGGAAATGGGGTCTCCTTGCCGGGTGCCATTTTCGGTTTAGAAGATTTCTCCTTCGATTTCTGTCCTTACTTTCGTTGTGGAGTTCATGTAAATTTTCCCAATTAATCTTACATATTTTGGGTGAAAGGCAAAAGTTTTCTTTGAATACAGGACACTAATGAGTTCTACAGAATCAAACGGTTGCTTGTGGTCTATGAATGCTATATAAAATGTAAATTGAATTCCTTCGACTTCTCGTTTATCTTATTGATTGCTTGTAAGTGATCCATAGCGCTAAATTTTGTACGCAAGACTGCTTGTTCTTTTGGTTGATTTTCATCCATTGGTTAGGCCAACCTGTTAGTCAAAATTTTCACGAACTGTCTTATACAAGACTGACAGTAAACTTATCGGCCTATAGATGTGTATGTCATCTCAAATTCCTGTCTTATGGATGAGAATTATGGTACTTGTATGCCAGGATTTAAAAATGTCTTCAGTTTCAAGAACCATGATAAAACAAGATGTTTAGTAAAGATCATATAGCCTACTTTCTTCTAAATGCATGGGTATATTCATAATCTTTGTCCTTTTCAAGGAGTATAATTGAATGTTGGTTGTAGTAGCTTGATATTAACAACGTGCTATATTATATATTGATTGATTGAATCCTTACCTAAAATATGGACTAACGAGTAAACAATGGCCTCCATTTTGACCCAATGGGACGACACGGCCCAGCACGATACGGCACGGTCGGCCTGAACTGTTAGTCACTGGTATGGTATACTATTCTATTATGAGATGTTAATATCCTACGGGTCACCTCCTTGAGGACAGTTTAAACCACCCTCTGTACGATAAACGGAATTGGTGAGGCCGGGCCTTGTTGAATCGTAAGTAACGGCTAGGCTATAATACTTCCGCAATCTTGAAACTATTTGGCTGATGACCTTGTAGTTTAGGCAAAGGACACTTCTCACATTAAAGTACATTTTTATAATATTTGGTAGAGATCGAATGATTAGGATAGTCATAATTTGATTTAAGCTTTGAACATTTCGGTTGGCCGCCATTACGTTTCCGTCATGATGGCGGTGATATAAAACACAACACTGAGATGTCCTTTGCTAGTGCTACCTTTGTACCAAATTTCGGTCAATTTGGTTTAGTTGTGTTTGATTTGATAGTGGAGACAGATATACACACTCACATATGCGATTTGCACATATACAAGGGCCGCCATCTTCACACTATTTGGCTTGTAATTTGGTCGAAAGACGCTTCCTACATAAAGGTATGTTGTTGCAAGATTTGTTAGAGAACGGCTTATTAAGTTAGTCGTAATTTGATTTAAGCTTTGAACATTTGGGTAGCCGCCATTACGTTTCCGCCAAGATGGCGGCGATATAAGACATGACAATGCGGTGTCCTTTGCTGGTACTACCTCTGTACCAAATTTCGTTCAATTTGGTTTCGTCGTGTTTGAATTGATAGTGGGGGACAGATACACATTCTCACACACACAGATTGACTGACAACTTTTGGCCCGTGTAGATATTATGTCTACTTTCAGTTTCTCCAAAAATAGAAGGTAGGCTATAAAAACATGGTCAATATTAGAATTAATTCTTCCTTATCCAACTTCAAGCATTGTCGAAACGGTCGAACGCGGTACACTTTGCCACTTGGGGCAAAACTGAGAAGAGGAGGGTTTGATTTCCACTCCAGCTATCCTGGAAGAACTTTTCGATGGTTTCCCCACTTCTTTTCCTGGAAAATGCTGCGATGGTTCCTAACTTAAGGCCACGGTCAGCACTTTCCCAATCCTATCCCAATTTACAAATACACACACTAGCTCAGTTATGACAATAACACAGGTTGTCATACAAATTCCACCCACACACACACATAGAAATACACGGGACTATGTCGCGGCCTCTAAAACAATCAACATTATTATGTCTTGAACAGTTTGGGTAGCAGCGATAAATACGGTATCTCTTGAAGACAATGCAACCACTATTTATTTCTGGTAATATTACGATAGCCTATAGTAGATTCTAACAAGGCAACACTGAGAAAATGACTTCTATGTAAGGACTGACTTTTAGTCGGTCAACATGTAGATTAGAGCCCAATTAGCTTATGCCCTTAGTATTAATTAACCTGTATAAATGTTTTTACAACCTTTACAACTATAGAATTACAAATTATACGAAAGGTGTTCAAATGAAAAGGTACGAAACGATACTGTGGGTGCAATTTATTCGTTATTCAAAAGTAATCACCACAGGCCTGTGCACAGGTGTCCCATTGCTTCACTAGCCGCAAGATTCCCTGTTCCCAGAAGTCTTGTGGTTGTGTACGGTGTCATGTAGTTTGTCGTCCGATTGGAAACGTTTTCCCATGAGACAAACCATTAACAGTAACGTGTATTGTGCGACACTCCGTAGCCGACGCAAGTCCGTCAAGAAAAAACGGCCTGGACTGCTCACGAAGAGAGTGAATCTGCTCCATGATAACGCTCGCCCACACGTCTCTAACGTCACACAAGGTGTATTGGCTACGTTCAAGTTGGAGCAACTTGAGCATCCGCCCTACAACCCGGACTTGTCACTTTGCGACTTCCATCTGTTTGGTACGTTAAAAAAACATCGCATGGAAAAACATTTCCAATCAGACGACGAACCAAAGGACACCGTACAGTATTGGCTCCTGTCACAACCACAAGACTTCTGGAAACAGGGAATCTGGCGGCTAGTGAAGCAATGTGACACCTGTGGTGATTACTTTTGAGTAACGAATGAATTGTACTCACAGTATCGTTTCGTACCTTTTCATTTGAACACCCCTCTTGCACATTACTCCATTAAATAGTAATTAAGGGGATTACGTGTTTGGTTTGTCAAACGAATATCTTCAGAATCGTGTAGTTAATTCGCTAATATGTTTAATTAGTATATACAAGGTAATTAACGGTTAGTCTATAATATATTCATCAGTCCTCATCGGCTGTTATTAAACAGTACTGTTCCTAATAGGAGGGGTTTTGTAAGGATTAACTTCCAAAATACACTTTATTAACAGAATGGATGGTAATGGAACACAAACATTATACTATAAAAAGTTGGATATATAAATTTCACTGCTCTGGAAGTTGTCGAACCGGGTTATTCCTGTCGCTCCAAGACAAGACAAGTAGCCAGGTATATCAGCACTCCCTTATTGCAATGCTTCCATCTGGAAGGTTAATAGTCAAACTTCGATGACGTCCTGTGATACCAGGCTTTAATGTGAAATCACAATTTGGTGATTGTTGAGGACAATATGCTCGCCAGTATGATGAAAGTGTACTCAATGCAGTTATCTCTATGATGGCGACATTACAAATGGGATGTTTCAGTAGGACAATGCGTTCATACCGCACGCATCTCCAGGGAAGCTCTCCACAACCTTACAATGGCCTGCCAGATTACCGGACCTCATCCATATTGAGCATGTGTGGGGCATGATGGGGTAACAACTGGTCAACTTCTCTCGGCCATCAACATCTTTGGAACAACTGACTAATGCAGTGCAGCAATCATGAATCTCTATTCCTCAGGAAGTGATCCAGAGCCTTATTGACTCCATGCCTCGCAGAATTCAGCACTGTATTGCAGCTCGTGGTGGTCAAATATAGAGCCCTGCGCGGATAAACAAAGCGTTATCCGAATCCGCATGACTGTTATCCGCATCCACCCCGTATCCGCACTTCTGTTACCCACATCCACACTACTGTTATCCGCTTCCGCCCCGCACCCGCACGACTTTTATCAGCATCTACACATTTGTTATCCGAATCAACAGGAATTACAATAATATTTTTAGCCTACTTTCGATTTTTGCAGAAAATGAAAGTAGACTTATGAGATCTACACAGGGCCAAAAATTGTGTGTCTGTCTGTGTGTCTGTTTGTGTGTGTGTGAGTGTGTGTGAGTGTGTGTACTCTGAATGCCAGACCCCCCTATCATTTCAAACACGGTGAAACCGAATTGAACGAAATTTGGTACAGAGGTAGCACTAGCAAAGGGAACCTCAGTGTCATGTTTTATATCGCCGCCATCTTGACGGAAACGTAATGGCGGCCACCCAAATGTTCAAAGCTTAAATCAAATTACGACTAACCTAATCATCCGATCTCTACTAAATTTTGCGACAATAATCCTTAATATGGGAAACGTCTTTTGTCCATACTACATGGTCATCCGCCTAATAGTTTCAGTATGGTGGGTGTATGAATCATGCAAGTATTTTAGCCAAACCATAACTTACGATTCAACAAGGCCAGATCTCAACAATTCAGCTTATCGTACATATGGAGCTTTAAACTGTCCTCAAGGGGGTGACCGGCAGGATATTAGCCTATTATAATAGAACTAGCAACCCGACCCGGCTTCGCCCGGGAGAATCCATTACGTGATAAGCGCTTTTTTTTACAATGTCAATGAACAACGACCAATATCGTTTTTACGTCTCGGCATGATGGGTTAAAGTCACTGACTGGACTATTAGTTATATTACCATGGAGATGCATGTGCAACAAATTCTTGTCAGGCGTAATTTAAGAATGGCGACGTGCATGAAACACAAATCCCCCTTCCGTCCAATCTTAACTTGACTGTGAATGTTGCGGCACGAAAAGTTCACAGGCGAAATGAAGAAAACCCGAGTTGCACTTCCAGGGAAACTCCAAACACAACCACCCTTCTCAGAAGTCTTAACTCAACACGACTCAATGGTTTGCTGCTGGCTGTATCTGGGGCAATAGGTTCGCCTGCTAGCTAGGCTGTAAGGTTACGTGCCGGGTGCGACCGTGCCAGATGCGACCCACCAAAAATCGTGCCAGTAGCAACCCTGCTAGTAGCTTACAGTGCCCCATGCGACCCTTTGTTCGAGACAAGATTTTTTACGGTGCGCCGTTTTAACTTAATTTACTCCTACTATCGATCAAAATATTGTGCACACTCGAGTTTGAAAGTTGTTTGTGAAGTAACCAATTGGCCTACCGGTACATGAAATCCAATAACATCATCATTTTTGTCGTTATATTTTATGTTAAGTCATGTAAGTTTGGACTTTTTCATTTATATTTTAATATTTTTTATCGCAGCTGGAACATAAAGCGTGCTCGTTTTTAAGGGCGTTTCAACCATGCGTCACCTTTTAGAATTAGTTTCACAAACACCCGTCATCAGATCGAATTCAAGTTTTAACACAATGTACATTGGAATGTTTTATAACTGGTTTAATAATTTCAAAATGTTGTGTGTCCAAGGAACAAAGTTATCACTTTTGTAAGGTAATTTTTTCTCGGCTCGGGGTGGTTGAAAAATTGCGTTCTTGGTCGCGTTGTAATCCTTATATATCAAAAGGCTATGCTGTAGGACTGTGAAATACGTAAATGAATGTACTTATTTTATATTGGTTTGTATTTGTACGGGATAAAACAATCCAAACACTAAAGATTGCTTTCCTTTTTTAGTTGTAATAACATAGGATTCTTGCGTTGCACAAATCCCTTGTAAAGCAAACTTAACACAGATGTTGACTGGTTGCAAGTCACAAGATAAATAAGGGCTCATTGTGTCTTTCAATCAGACTACATGACGGGGTAATCCCATCTCCCCCAGAAAGATGTGTTAGAAATTCCCAGATTCCACCGATACATCAGTGCTTGGGTCGCTAGTGGCACGATGCCAAATTGGTGGGTCGCTTGCGGCACGGGTCGCAACCGGCACGGTCGCATCCGGCACGACACCGGCCGTAACAGGGATGATAGATTCGACCTTAGATAGCTCGTAAACTGTTGCCTCAGTATTAGAATGGACATGGTTGGAAGAAATTAAAACGTAAAAACACTCATAATGGGCGATGTATTGAAGATAGGCATATGCTCTCGCGGACTTTTTTGTAGAACTTTTCATGCTGAACAATTCTTACACTCATAGTATTTATATATTTTTAACAGTTTGCCCAGAGTAAGCTTACAAAACGCTCGGACGCCAGTTCTTTTTACTTTTCCACCGAAATCGTTACTGCTCGGCTTTCTTTGATTATAAATAAATTATTTCCTACAGAAACCATCCTCAAAAGCCTCAGTGGCTTAGGCGGCAGCACGCCAGCCTCTCACCGCTGGGTACGTGGTTCAAATCCCGGTCACTCCATGTGAGATCTGTGCTGGACAAAACGGAGGCAGACAGGTTTTTCTCCGGGTACTCCGGTTTTCCCTGTCAAAATATCATTCCATTAACACTCTTCACTATCATTTCATTTCATCTGTCATTCATTTAATCATTGCCCCAGAGGAGTGCGTCAGGCCTCGGCAGCCGGCACAGTTCATATCCTCGCCGCTAGATGGGGGCTTCATTCATTCCATTCCTGACCCGGTCGAGGACTGGAAGCAGGCTGTGGATTTTCATTTTTTCATTTTTCAGCAACCATCCTCGAGATATCCTTTACAGAATGGTGAAAACCGCATGAAAATCCATCCAGTGGTTCTCGAGTTTACCCGTAACATCCAAGAATCGGGGACTTTGCTTCATACTAAGTAGAGATTTGAGGATCCAACCAGCCTTCGGGCTGACTACCTAACAGAGAGATTATACGCCAATCAGTATCTTCTTCTTCTCCAGCATGATTCATCCCACTTATGCGGGGTCGCTGATGCGGATATTCCTCCTCCACGTTGTTCTATCCCGGACGATTTCCTCCACAAGCCCCCGCTTTTTCATGCTTTCTTGAATCCTGTCCATCCATCGCCTTTTTGGTCGTCCTCGACTCCGTTTCCCTGGTGGAAGCATTTCCATCATCCTATTACCCACATAATCTTCATCTCTTCTCTTAACATGGCCATACTATCTGAAGCCAGCTTCTCTGACTTTCTCAGAAACTTGCACCACGGTAAGTCGTCTCCTGATCACTTAATTTCTCACCTTGTCCAACCTTGTATGTCCACTTGCCCATCTCAGCATACGCATTTCTGCCACGTCCAGTTTTTCTGCCCATCTCCTTGTGATCTGCCAGGTTTCTGCCCCGTATATCATTGCTGGTCTTACCACGGCCTTGTGTACCTTCCCTTTTACTTTTTCTGGTACCGTCTTGTCGCACAGTACACTTGATATTTTCCTCCAGTTGAACCATCCCGACCGTATCCTGCTCTTTATTTCCTCCTCCAGTCCACCATCTTGTTGGATAACTGTACCCAGATATCTGAATGAACTTGCTGTTGGGATCTCTACTCCAGCCAATTTAAAACCTGTTTCAGCACCCCTCAGGCTCAGGAACTTTGTCTTACATCTGCTTATCTTCATTCCTCGGCTTTCTAGTGCTTCTCTCCATTCCTCCAACCATTTCTCTGCAAGTTCTTTCGTCTCTGCACACAGGACCACATCATCAGCGAACATCATGGACCACGGAGCTTCCTTCCTGACTCCCTCTGTCAACACATCCTTGACGAGTACAAAAAGTAATGGACTGAGGACGGAACCTTGATGTACTCCAACGTTCACAGGAAATGATTCTGTATCCCCAGATATACATCTGACCATGATTCTGCTGTCCTTGTACATATCTTGGATCAGGCGTATATACTTTCCGGGCACAAGTTTTTGTCGTAGGCTCCTCCATACTTTCGGTTTTGGAACACTGTCGTACGCTTTCTCCAGATCAATAAAGACCATCGACCAGCTCTTGTTGCCTTCAGTATAATTTAATATAATATAATCCTCCTTCCGTCCAATCTACATTGACTGTGAATTTTGCGGAACGAAAAGTTCACAGGTGAAATGAGAGTTGCACTTCCAGGGAATGGCGAGGTGAATTAAACTCAAATCCCCCTTCCGTCCGATCTTAACATGACTGTGTTTCTCAGGCGAAATGAAGAAAACCCGAGTTACACTTCCAGGGAAACTCCAAACACAACCACCCTTCTCAGGAGTATTAACTCAACACGACTGGATGGTTTGCTGCTGGCTTCTATCTGGGGCAATAGGTTCGCCCGCTAGCTAGGCTGTAACAGAGATGATTGACTCGCCCTTAGCTAGCTCGTACCCTGTCGCCTCAGTAGTTGAATGGACATGTTTGGAAGAAATTAAAACGTAAAACACTTATAGTGGGCGATGTATTGAAGATAGACATATGCTCTCCCGGACTTTTTTGTAGAACTTTTCATGCTGAACAATTCTTACACTCATAGAATTGAGATATTTTTAACGGTTTGCCCAGCGTAAGCTTACAAAGCGCCCAGACGCCAGTTTTTTTTTCGACTTTTCCACTGAAATCGTTACTGCTCGGCTTCCTTTGATCATAAATAAATTATTTTCTACATAAATAATCCTCGAGATATCCTTTACAGAATGGTGGAAACCGCATGAAAATCCATCCAGTGGTTCTCGAGTTTACCCGTAACATCCAAGAATCGGGGACTTGGTTTTATACTAAGTAGAGATATGTATGTAACCGTAGAAGTGACTTAACAGGTCTGATTGACCATGCCATATGGTTGTGGGTCGTAGACAAAATGGCCGCTATTTGTGCTCGTAAATCCATATAAGTTATATCCGTAACTGCGAAAGGTTATATCCTTTTAGGAATGTACTGAACAAAATAATACATATTTAGTATCAAATGGTTTATAGAAACGCCAAAAAACGCTAATAAAATCGTTGATTACAACACAAAATATGATACATTTGAACTAAAGAAGTTATTGACATAATGTTTTTGTACCACATCCGTGGCGCAGTGGTAGCGATTTAGCTTCAAAGTTAAGGGTTTTGTGTTTCGAATCCCCGTGGTTTCGTTTATTTTTACTTCGTTTTTTTGTATTTATTGATTCATAACTACTCACACGTTAAAATGTTAAGCATATATTGTGTGTATTTGCAAACGAAAAGATTATATAATATGCTGTACCTACTCATAACACCACAAATTTCAACACTCGACTAGTGCTATTTAAATTCTTTGTCCTTGATCTGCGGTAGAGTTTATTGTTGTTATTTTTGTTGTTGATTCTTTAGGGGTTTTGCGGCATCATGGTCTTGTAGTCCCGTGTACTTGGGTGTGTGTAGAAATTGTCTGTTAACCTGTGTCGCTGTGAGGTCTGTAGGCTTACTAATGTGTGTACTTTTATACGAGGAAGGATTTGGGTAAGAAGCTGTTGTTGCTGTTGTTTCATTTGAGAAGCATGGACATCATGGTCATTTAGTCCCGTGTACTTGGGTGAGTGTTGAATTTTGTCTCACAACCCGTGTTATTGTGATGGCTGTATTAGTGTGTGTATATATAATTCAGGTGAGGATTCAATCAATCAACGTATAATATCCGTATAGCACGTTGTATTTCAACAAGCTACTACAACCAACCATTATACTCCTTAAAGAGGACAAAGAGTTATAACTAAACCCAAGCATTTAGGAGAAAGTAGGCTATATGTTCTTTACTGAATATCGTGTTAATTTTATAAAGCATAAAGCAACACATTTAGACATTTGAGGAGAAAGTCGTTCACTTAGGCTATGTATGTGAAGCGCTATGTTCAAAATGAATGTTATTATTATTGAAAGAAGCGCACAATGTGCAAAATACAAAACTGAGTAACCAGCTGTACATTATTCCTAACCCAATTGGGTTATTGAAGTATGTCTTTGTCGGCAATATTTTGCATGATACCGTGTACAGCATTCACTGCATAGATCACACACACATTATTCAGTTGGCTGGTGGAATCCTTGTTTTTGCAGAACTCGTAGTGAAAGCCATGTGTAGCGTATCGTGTCATTACGTGTCGTAGTTCGTAGTTTGCCTGTTTCCATCCGTCAGTCATTATGACGTCAGTAGAGAAGAAATCATCCCAGATAGCGTTTTGCTTTTCTTTTAGTATTTGAAGGGCATTCTCATAGGCCTTGGTGCACGGTGGTAACATCTGCAGTCTAATGTCTTGTACGAAGAAAATTTCTTTTGTGAAGACATACGTTAAACTTGTCTTGACAGCGCTGTCTTCCCGATACCCAAGACTCTTTTCATATAGCGGGCTTTGACTTTCTCTAATGTTAATAGGTCGTTCTCTTTTAGTTTGTCCCAAATTATGTGGGTTCTATAAGTCGCTATTGGTACTATGGCCGTTTTAAATAATGTCATTGCCGATTTTATTGAGAGTTTTTGAGGCTGTTGAATGTGGTAAATTGCTCTTATCGGTGCCGGCGCTCTTTCTTTCACATGAATGTTGAATGCTGTCAGTGTTGTTTAGAGAGTAACTCCAAGTGTGTCCTTTGGGGAGAATTTTCCACCTCTTCTGAAAATCATTTATTTAGTTTTGTCGTGATTTATTTGGAGGTCATTTTCCAGAGCCCGTGAGGTGAGACTGTTTAGTACCGTTTGTAGCTCTTCTTTATCTTCTGAGCCTATTGCCATATCATCTGCATAAAGTATGAGTGTTGCTGAGGTGTCCATAATAATGTTTGTGATATCAGCCGTCATGACATTGAATAGGATCGGACTGATTGGGTCCCCTTGTAGTACTCCGGAAGTTTGCGTTATTGTCTTGGATAGTGTGATATCATCAAATATTTGGATGTGATTGTATCTAAGGATGACTGAGAGAATGTTTGTAATTGGATGTGTGTCACCAATCATCTGGCTGAGTTTTCGAAGGAGTGTTTTCCTGTTAATACAGTCGAAGGCTTTACTGTTGTCTACAAAGACTACAACAAACTTTTTTCCTGGGTGTCGTAGTGTATCTTGAGCCTGCTCAAGTAAGCAGTTTACTGCTTGAAGGGTACTTTTTTCCTTTCGGAAACCAAATTGGTTATCTGGTATTTGTGCATCTACGTGAGAGGTAAGCCTGCTGGTCAATATTTCCATGAAAATTTTGAAAGATGTGTTTTCAAGGGCTATGCCTCTATAGGAATCTGGAATACCGGTCTCTCCTTTCCCTTTGAAAATAACTTTAATAGTTGAAATTCTCCATTGCTCTGGTATTTTTCCTGTGCTCATGCATTTGTTGAATAGTTCTTCCCAGTAATCTTCCAGCATGTGATAGGATTCTTTGAGGTGTTCTGCATAATGCCGTCTGGCCCTGAAGCTTTTTTGTTTTTTGACTTAGATATCGCATTTCGTATTTCTTGGACTGTTATAGGGGTGTGCCTATCTAATGTTTCAGTTGCATAGTATTCGTAGGCTATGTCCGTATGGTGGGGGTTTAGGTTGGCGTCAAAATGGTTTTCCCACGTGTCCATAGAAATTTCTCTTATTGCTGGTGGTCTTGGTTTTCTGAGCGCTATGAACGGGTCACTTTGAGCAAACTCTGCTCGTCGTCTCGCATCTTCTTCTACGTGGTCCGCTTTCTTCTTCTTTATGAGAGTTTTATATAACCTCCTTTGTTGCATTGTGGTTTTAGCTCTATGTAGGACTGACAGTGTCTTCTTTCGTTCATCATAACACTCCTTGTCGAACCACGGTTGGGATTTCCTATCCTTTATTTGCGTTTGACATAATTGCAGCGTCGTTGTGCATAAGTCCACTGCTTCCATCACCTGGTGTTGTTGTAAGAGACGTGTTGCTGTTTCCATTTTACCTAGGTTTTCTTTTAACTTCTCTAAATCTAGCTTCCTAGATATCCTGTTCGACACAAACTCGGTTCGTTGTAAGGACTGATTGAATTCAAAAGTTGTAACGATTTGTATATGTTTTCTAATTGGTGTTACAGCAGATGTCCAAAGTGCTTTCTGATTAATGACCTTAATGGCTTCACCTCTTTTTTTTTTTTCGTGTAGCCTCCTGAGAGGCCGAGTGCAGGTCTTTCTAGTCGACGCCCGTGGGCGACCTGCGCGTTGGGATGAGAGATGGGCAAGGATGTGGAAGGAAGCGGCCGTGGCCTGTCAGAAGGTACTGTCCCAGCATTTGCCTGGTGTTGAAAATGGGAAACCACGGAAAACCATTTCAAGGACAGCCGACAGTAGGGCTCGAACCCACGCGTCTACCGAGTCTGCAGAGAGCTTGGCCCCTTGACTTAACGCGGAGCTTTAGCCCGCGTAGCCACTACTGTCGGTGTGCTTCACCTCTGAATAAAAACCTCTGAATAATACGAGGTCGATGACGCTTGTCCCATTTGATGCTATGTAAGTGATCAGTTCGGGTTTGTTAATTAGTGTGTAACCTCTTTCTTCTAGTGTTTCCAGGATCAATTCTGTTTTATTGGTTAGTTTATCTATCCTAGCGTTGAGATCACCTGCAAAAATTACTCTTTTGTCGACCGTCGTTTGTGTGAGCACTTTTGTTATTCTTTCAATTTCATCATCCACCGTCATATGTGGTTGAGCATATATTCCTATTTTTGTGATGCAATTTGTTTTAACAATAATTGTGTTTTCATTTCGTATTATTTCCTGTATTAAACCTAAACATGGTTTGAGGAAGATGGAAACTCCCCCTGATGGTCTACCTGTGGTTTGGCGTGCGAAAGAGTGGATTCCATAGAATCCTTTTATTGGATATTCTTCTGTTAAAAAAAGCTTGCGTGAGGATGAGAGCATCACATTTTGTTACAGTATCTATTGGTATGAATTGTATCGCATTTCGTAAGCCTTCGATATTCCATAGGAGGATATTTCATTATTTAGTGTTAGTTCTCCTCCTTCGATGTAGCGTGGTCTCCGAAAACGAAATCTTCGTACTCTCACTCCTTTGGGCCAAAAATCTGGTTGTTCCGTATCCTCGAGAAAATGGAACGTAAATCCTACTTTAAAAGCCTTTCTATATCCTAGAGTACGAAGTTCTTCACATTCAATGATACTTTCGATTCCTTTTCTTCTTAGATAATTTCTTACATTTTCTGTAGTTTTGTTAGTCTTTAGGTTGCTTAGATGTAGCCAGGCTCTTTGTTCAGCTGGTTCAAGATCATTGTTTTCATCTATTCCCGTACCAAAGATGAATTTTTCTTGATTGGCAATTCGTTTGCTCTCTCGTACGTATGCCGTGGTACATTGTGTATCTCTTTAGGCGTTATAGTTATGATTTCCACCGTTGTTCATGTCGCTGGTCGTATCGTTCAAATTGGGCGTTGTGGTTGTACCTATTTTTCTCTCCATATTTCGATTCAAACTTTGATTGACTTTCTCCTCGATGACTACACTTAACTTATTTGATAGAAAATCCATGACATATTGCATGCTTCTCTTGATGTCCGCTATGTCGTTATTTTCGCCAACTATATTTTTGTGTTGCGCAGGCAAAGCCATCTGCATCGAGTCAGATGACATTTCGACGGTCCCAAGTAGTAACATTGTAACTCACTTTTTTAGGGTTTTGAGTTAAGTTAACCAATGAACTAACATTGAAATTATCTATCATTTAAGCCATAAAAATTGTATGTTTGCAATTGAAAAAAAAAGTTATTTCCAAAAATATTAATATTGTAACAGTAACCAGATCCTATGTTACAGGTATTAACATTGTATCTTGAGTTACAATTATACTAAAAGGAAGGAAGGAAGCTTGTAGTTTAACGTGACCGTTAATCTTGAGATCATGAGCCACGGGACCTCCTTTTTACGCGGAATCCGAACCACAGGACATGGCATTTCACTTCGAAAATCTCACATGCATTGACCGGGAATCGAACCCGGACCGCCTTGGTGAGAGACATACAGCTAGACCGCTGAGCCACCACGCCCCCACAATTATACTACTCGAAGCTTTTCATGCCGGCCCCGTGGTGTTGGGGTTGCGCGCCTGCCTCTCACCCGGAGGCCCCGGGTTCGATCCCCGGCTCCGACAGGGATTTTAAAACTGACGTGAGGGTTGGAACGGGGTGCACTCAGCCTCGTGAGGATAATTGAGTAGCTGTCTGACAGTGAGACAGCGCCCCGATCACGAATACCAAGATTAACGGCCGAGGGGACCCGACGCGCTGATCACGCGTCACCCCAATATCTGCAGGCCAAATGGCTGGGCAGCGGTCGCTTGGTCGGCCTTAGCCCGTCATGGGCTGGATAGTGCCAGGGGTTGACTTTTTCTTTTTTTTTTTGAAGCTTTTCATTGTTGTGTAACATTCTTGAATTTTAAATTATATTGTTAGTTTTGTTTTATCGTGTTTCCTACACTGCTAACATACGAATAGCACTTCTATTGTTTTGCCGCCAATTCACAGCTGATGGTCCGCAAATGGATGCTAAAGAAGCTTGCATTGCATCCTCTTTGTCATTATTTCTAAGTGTTCTTTAAGTGAAACCATGAGTGATTTTAGTTCCCGCACAAGAAAAATGGTGCAAATGGCACTGAATATCGTCGAAAATAAGGAAATAATTAGTTTAGGGAAGTGTTTTTGGTATTATAATAATAACAACCACAATTACTGTTGTTGTTATTAACAGCTTCATTCTTTAAATTTTAATTAGAGGGAATAATATTTGACTGAATTGCCTACAGAGTCATTGCTTGCGTAAGTTTTATCTGCAGTCGTTACTCTATGTTATCAATAATCCTTTTTTTAATTTTAACATCTCAATCACAGTATCATCGGACTTGCTCAATGAGGATACTACAGTGGGAAGTTCTGTCCCTTCTACAAGCAATAATGATGCCCCCATGACATATAATGAAGGTGTGTGGATTACTTCTCTGCTGTAAAATGGACTTTAGTGAAGTAGGAAAAATTATTTGAATTTAATATACCGAATGTATATTTATGAAGTCCTTATCTATTTTTCTTTACAGGTCAATACCACGTAATTTCCAACGTAAACCCGTTGTCAGATATTTACAGTGAGGACCGGACTATAGTCTCCTTCCCTCCTACAGTTAATGTTGTATCGAGAAAGCCATCTGAAGGTAAATTTCATTGTACATATTCACTAATTAGAACGTTAATCTATGAAGTGAATGTTATTTCTTACTATGAGGCACTGAGATCACTAGAAATTTATTTCAGCGAATTTTATTATTCACAGACGCAGGAGAAAGCCCTAACCCATTACCAGATACCTTGAAGAACACTTCCATACAAGACAGTGAGCCGAGTGACCAGAGTACATCTTTAGATGTAAGTACTTCTTCGAATACAACCTTTGATAACAATGAAAATAAAATAAGAAAGAGTAGAAAAGTTCCAAAGAAAGACACCCCAGGAAGGAAACGTCCAAGGAATGTGAATAATTGGAAGGTAGAACAATGCAAAAAAGCTAGAGGCATGGGACAGTCGTATGTAAGTCGCAATACTGGTAAAACTGTACCAGCCAGAGAACTAGGACCAGGTTGTGGTGTGACATGTCGTTACAGCTGTAAAGTTAGGATTAATAATGAAGAGAGATTGCAATTATTCGGTAAATTCTGGAGTATTGAAAGTCATACACGTAAATGGGATTTCATTGCTCGATGTGTTACAAAACTAGACAAAAAGCAACAAACCGTGAAAGGGAATTCTAGAAGAAAATGTAGCTTACTATACTCATTTGAAGTCAACGGAAAATTTGTGAAAGTATGCAAAACAATGTTTCTTCATACTTTAGGCATAAACGATATGTGGGTCATGTCCGCTCTAAGTAAGGTCGATAGTTCTGGATCTGGTGCTATTTCCCCAGACAAAAGAGGAAAACATGTCAATAGAGGTAGGCAAATTATAAAACATTCTATAAAAGAAAGTGTAAGAGCCCACGTTGCTTCCATTCCTGTTGTTGAATCCCACTATTTGAGGAAAGAAACTAATCGTAAATATTTTGAAGAAGGGCTGTCTATAGGGAAACTCTTTAAGTTGTATGAAGAATGAGCAAAGAAAATGGGATACCAGGAAATTGCAACTGCCCGCCAATATAGAGACATATTTGTATCAGAATTCAATATAGGGTTTTTTTTATACCTAAGAAGGATCAATGTGAGTTATGCAACCTTTACAGAAATTCAGATCAAGAACAGAAGAACGACCTACAAACAGCATATGAAACTCACCGTACAGTCACAGAATTTCTCAGGGAAGTTAAGGAAAAAGAGAAAATGAGAGCGATTGATGATCCTACTGTATGTGTAGCTTGTTTTGATTTACAAAAAGTTCTAGTAACACCACAAAGTGAAGTAAGTTTGTTTTATTACAAACGAAAATATTCGACTTACAACTTCACTGTATATGACTTGTCTAATCATGAAGGTTACTGTTACGTTTGGCATGAATCGATAGGGCAAAAGGGAAGCAATGAAATTGGAAGTTTTTTAATGAGTTTTATGGAAACTAAAATTGAAAAAGGTGTTAAGGAATTCGTATTATTTTCAGATAACTGCAGCGGTCAAAACCGTAACCGAAATGTGTATGCTCTGTTTTCGTTGATTGCTGATAAATATAAAGTAAACATCACCCAGAGGTTCCTTCAGAAAGGACACACGCAAAATGGAGGCGATTCTATGCATGCCCGAATTGAAAGGGCAAAGAAGGGCATCACTGTCTACACTCCCGATCAATGGATTATGCTAATTAAAACTGCAAAACTTAACGGTAAGGCACATATAGTAAAAGAAATAACTCAAGACGATATTTTTGATCTGAAGGCACTTTTAAAATTAGATAATAGGAACTGGTCGCATTATGCAGATGGTGAACAAGTTCAGTGGAATAAGGTCAAAGAAGTTCAGATAAATGCAGAAAATCCTACATTACTCCGCGTAAAAACTGACCACCTAAGTCCAGAAGTAAAAACAATGGATTTGTATAGTAAACATCGTGGTAGAAGAACAACATGCTATAATCTAAAATGTGCATTTTCAAAACCATTGCCCATTACAAAAGATAAGTACCGTGACTTAATGTCACTTTGTACTTCTGGACATATCCCAGCATGCTACAGACCCTTCTATGAAAACCTAAGCTACAAATAGAAAAGAAAGAGAAAATGAATATTTTGTTAGGTTTAATCACTATTAAATGATTAATTGTTGCTATTATCTTTTATCATTGTTTGTTTTATTTCAGGTCAAAATTTTTATCTTTCTTACTGTGTACAGTAGTTCTGTATCTTAAAAATTCCATGAGCATCTGCTATTTCATGTGTTTGTTGAAATTGTACCAGTCAGTTTTCATTCAATTGTAGTTATCATTATGTGTAATTTGTAATTTCATTTCATTTTTCATTTAAATCCATTTATTACCTTTCTATTATGCTTAAAATAATAGAATGTCAAATAATTAAGTATTGAATATTCAATAATTTTAAGTGTATGTTAGAGATGAATAATTAAATAATGATACCTATGTTGAAACAGAATGTAAAATGAAACATATTTAAATAATTGTCAAATTTTTATACATTTTACTAGTATTATCATTGTAACTCAACATACAATGTTCATATTTTGAATCATTTAGGACCTGATTATTGTATCTCAAGTAAATCTGTATTAAACAATTAAAATATATCAAAAATTGTATATATTGTTGTCCTTCTGTCCAACATCAACAATAAATTGTAAAATCAACAATAAGTAGTTTCCCTGATTTGCAAGGAACGTGCAAATATTTAAAGTGCCATATCTCAAAACATTGAGTTTTGAGATACAATGTTACTACTTGGGACCGTCGATGTCGTAGGCATTTGACCAATAGATGTCTCTTGGTTTTGACTGTCACTATCATGTTTCTGCGAGGAGTTGACAGATGGCACTACTTGGCCTGTAGAGGAGCTGTTTTCTCTTTGTGTGTCGTCTGCTTGGCTTCCCATATTAGAACGGTTTTTATGTCTATAAAACATGTTCTGTTGACACTAACCGCAAGTTGAATGTCTTCTTTCATCTCCTTTCTGAGATAACCTCCTGCTTCCGAGATAATGCCTAAACTCTTCAGAGCCTTTTCGAGTCGCACATTAATCTCGTCCGCCATTTTGCTGTTATGAATGTTATTACTGCCAGAATTGAGGCGCTGGGTGCAATAACCACTTAAGTCGACTTAAGTCGTTTTTCCGGCGAATGCAGTTTTGTAATCCCCAATGTGTTCTTCATCTATCCTCCAAATATTATTTCGTTATGTCAACTCTAGATGGCAGGAGTTTGCATTATATACAGCTGTGTAGCAAGTCGTTCTTCCGGCGAACAGCTTGGCCGACTTAGGCGCTTCGAACGCCGGTATCGCACACGCGCGGGAATCAGTGAGTGTTGTCTTGTGACTATTGCGTGTGGTTTTGTTATTGTTATTCTGTAAAGATGTGTGATCAGTCAGATGATAGTAAACATGAGAAGTTAAATGAAGGATCGGATTTGGAAATGCAGAATAAAGGAAAGAAGAGATTACTTTAGCGAGACTCTTGGAAACGCGTGCAGACCAAAGCCAAGAGGAGGGCTATGTGAGTTCTAGTGGCAAGAAGGTTTCCAAGAAAGTATTTAGTTACACTGAAAATTGTTGCAAGATAAACTGCCACTCATTTCTCCCCAAAGAAAATCACCGGAGATTGCAGATGCACTTAAGCACATATTAGAGAAAGAGACTGTTGTGGAAGAAAGTGAACTGCAAAATGAAATCAGTGAGGCTGAGGAAACCATTGAATGTCCATAAACTCCTGATGTTTTATTATTATTATTATTATTATTATTATTATTATTATTATTATTATTATTATTATTATTATTTAAATACACTTTTACTTCACTTAGTCTATCCTATGAAGGCAATTCCGGTGTATATCTATTCATTTAATCATTATTTTCTGATTGAAATTGGGTAAACAGAACCAGAGTTCATGCATGAATGTAACCATTCTAAGCCTTATCTGCATATCCGTTTGCATTTAAATGTACTAATTACACATGATTATAAAAAATGGCTGTGTTTGGACACCTTTTTATTTCTTTTTTAGGTAAAATAATTGCAGTGCCTTATTAAAATAATAGTTTCAAAATTACGTTTTTGGTGTTAATTTTATATATACTGTATATATATTATAATTTTATTATAAAAATATACTTATTGTGCAGTACACGGTAGCAACCTTTTTTTAATTAAATTAATTTGAACGAATCTACTATCCATAAATGGTAATTTAAGATGCTGATTGTCAGTCTCTGCAATAACGACTTAAGTCAATCCATATTTAAATTAAAATATTTAAGAACTGGTAAAGTTTAAATTCAGAGTGACATTGATATATTGTTAAGGACTATCTTTAAATGGTGTGTATAAATCAATGTATCCATAAATGAAAAAGTCTGACATTTACAGCGTTTCAAAACTTTAGGAGTGATTTTCTCAAAACTGTGTTTTCAGACTTAAGTTATTATTGCACCCTTCGCCTCAATTGCAACCCTTTCCAGTTCGGAGTGTTAAATAAGCTTAATGGCATAATTTGAATGATATAAGCTTAAATCATCACCTTACATTTGTCATGAAAAAAACATAATGAAAAAATATGTGTCTTAACATCCGGGTCCTATATTCAACAAGTTCGGATTGTAATCCAAAAACTATCCACAAATTTTCTCCAAACACTATCTGCAGATTATCCGCTGTCCGCTCAGCCATGCAAACTATAACCGCATCCACACAGAGCTTTACCTATATTGATCCTTGTTCACATTTGAAGTCAGGGGGACCTGAAGGTGTTTATCATCGTGTCACAAACACAAACTCGTCCCTGTATGTTCAATTGCAGCAGTGAAGCACCACTCCTTCATGCAGTTACAATGTCCATTTTCACGACAGTAATTGTATATAGGCCTATCAGAGAAGGACCCAACACATGAACTCGGCCCACTCTGTGCCTTCCACCTTCACCAAAGGCAGATTATACATAGAGGAGATGAGAACTATTTGCTGGCTGCTTATCTCAATACGAGTTCCACAACGTATTAATGTAATTCTCTATCAGAATGCCATTAATGAATACATGATTGTTAAACCATGAACCCTCATTTTCTTCGTTTCCTCAAAGACCAACTAAGCAACACACGGCAAACAGAACAAAATACCCCAGACGAAAATGTCAATACCTAACTCCCCTACTAGCAATACGCTTTCAAAATTAAATTTACCAGAATCAATTATGAATGAAGGTGGCAACTTCATTCCAGATTTTATACCTTAACACAATTACCTAGGTCAAAGAAAAATACATTAACCTCTGGGATAAAATACCACTTTGAAATAAAATTCACAATTACCTAGGTCAAAGAAAAATACATTAACCTCTGGGATAAAATACCACTTTGAAATACAATTCACAATTACCTAGGTCAAAGAAAAATACATTAACCTCTGGGATAAAATACCACCTCGAAATACAATTCACAATTAACCAACTCCACAGATAATAATACGGTTCTCGCAACATTAAAATGAATCACAAAACAAGAACAACGGCAGAACAATGGCGTCACAAAGCACTTACGATACTTCAATACAAACGCTTAAAGAACAATAACCTATAACCCTAAACAAAAGGCGAGCGTCCAACAACATCCGACAGACGCGATCTAATTAATTATAGCCATTAGAATGAACACCTCCAAACACATGAAATTTACCGGGGCTGAACACTCTCACATTACCGTAATTCAGTGTGTAAAATACTAGTTGGGCATCATGTGCGCAGGATTTAAGCACCAGTCAATTCACCAGTAGAGACATGAGGCTAACAATACATAGGCTATTAGAAAGACGACAAAATGGGATAAGAGAAAGGAAAGTTGTTCTACGTTAATCTGGCAAGTCAAGTGTATGCAATATCCAAATTCCAATCTAGAAGTTACCAGCCACCAAACGAACATACGGTGTACGTCCAGAAAATAAGTTTTGTTTCGTAATAACACCAAAACAAACTACTAATCGTATACTATCTTTCCACACAGCTCCCTCATCTTGGAGGCACTTGTCATAACGTGACACAAGATTTTGTATGCTTTCTTCATAAAACCATTGCCACCTCGAGGTGTAGCGGGCAGTGTTCTTAGCTTTTGCCCCGGAGGCTCGAGTTCAATTCTTGGCCCTGCCAAGACATATCAATTCTGGTGTGAGGGCTGGAACGGGGTATACTCAAGATAACTTTCAAGAATTGCTGTACCTCTTTTATCCTTCTTGGCCCTCACCATGGAGGCTCGAGTTACATTCTCGGCTCTGCTAAAAAATGCAATTCTGGTCTGAGGGCTGCAACGGGGTACATTCAGCCTCATGGGAAAAATCTGAGAAGAGCAGGGTTCGATTCCCATCTCAGTCATCCTGGAAGAGGCTTTCCTTGGTTTCCCCCACTTCTACTACAGACAACTGCTAGGATGGTTCCTAATTTAAGACCACAGCCGTCTCTTTCCCAATCCTATCCCCAATTTACAAATACACACACTAGTAGCCATTGAAATAACACAGGTTATCACACAAATTCCACACACACACACATACACACGCCTAAGTGCACGGGGCTATATGATCACGAAGTTGCAGCTCCTAAAATACGTAACAACAACAAAATACGTTGCTGCCAGTATTGAAAAAGTGATCTTGAAATTTGCGGAAAGTAGGTGGAATGGTTTTCCTTGACACGATCTTCAACTGCAGGAACCAAGTCTTCATTAACCAACGAAGGACGACCACTTTGTTCATCATCGTGCACTTGATCACGTCTTTCATTGAACTGTCGGGCCCATCTCCTTAATATTGAATCACTCATCGCATTTTCTCCACACACCTCGAAAATCTGTCGATGAATGTCAACTTGTTTCGTGTTCATCGCATTCAGAACACGAATAACAGGTCTAATCTCAAAACTGTCGGGATTTTCTATCAATTTCGCCTTTCTATCCAAGCACTATAAAGCGTAAAGAACAGACAGTGATGGTGTATTGGCATTCACGGCCAGTGAATTATAACTCAGCAATTTCTCTAGGTTTATGCCGTGTTGTGTAGGGAGGTAGCGCGCAGTTCGCTACTTCAGTGGGGATCCGGGCACAGAACACCAAGAGCCCGCTGATGAGACAGCTTGGTGTCCTCGGCGAAATCCCACACAAGACACGGGATACACCTAGAAAAATTGCTGAGTTTTAACAGACACTGATGACTGGCGTCATCTTCGTCTCCTTGACTCAGACCAACTACCACGGATGCGCCGAACTGCGATTCCTGCGATGTCGGGGCAACGTATAAAAACGGAACGTACTTTCTGAACGTGCCTAGTATTGCCTACTATTCAGGATGTAAGAGAGGCAAGCAAACGCTCAACAATAGATGTCAAAAGTGAATACACTTGAACAAGTTGCATTACTAATTTGCAACTAACATTGCGAACACACACGGAACGCATTTAAGGAACATTTCAAACAGTAAAACAATAAACGTTTCACTCTTTCTGATTCTATGCAACACGCAAACTATCATGATTAAAACCTAACACTCCTCATATTAATTTAAAAAGTCGTACCTTTTAAGTGTTCAACCTAAATTCCCGAAAATTGTAAAAGAAACACGTGGACAGTAGTGGTTTTTCAATTCTACTCCAGAAAAAGGCAAAGATGGTTCATAACATAAGCCAAGGCCACCTCCTTCTCAATCCCAGATTCAATTAGATACACACACTACTACAGACATCATATAAACACGCATTTTGAAATTACTTCAATAAACACACATAAGCACTCGGGGTTGATGACAACGATATTCAAGCCCCTTAATGAACCAACAACAAGCACCAGATACATACAGACTAGTGCACCCATTGGAGGAACCTTAACATAGTCGGTTACATTAACGAAATATACCGGCCGCGGTGGCCGAAAGCGCTAACACGCAAGCTCCTGCATCGCTAGCATCGGGATAGCGTGGGTTCGAATCCCACCACGGCCGACCTGAAAATGGTTTTCGTGAGTAGAAAGGAAAAGTATGTTTTGAATATTGCGTAATCGCGAGGACATATTGCATCATCATGACGTCATCTGATAGCCATGCGGATGTGAGCACGTGCACGGGCACATGTTAGCGTGGGAAGAGGTTGACCTTTAACCGCTTGAAGCAGATAACCTTTGGGTAACCGCTTGAAGCAGATAACCTTTGACTTATTTATGCGATGCAGATAAAAATTAATGGGTGTTGACGTCATCTGATACCCATGAAAGTTTGCAGCTGTGCGAGCGATCACGTGATATGTCTGCAGTGTTCGCGTGAGACGTGGTTGACCTTTAACGTCATTGGGTAAGAATGTAATCTTTGACTTCTTTAAGTAATAGTGATAAAAATATATTGAGATGATTGCGTCAGAAGCTTGTTTTGTAGCATTTGGTTTCTTGAGTGTAGGTGGGGGTGAAGGATATATAAATGCATGTGTGCGTGGATGAGTTTAACTTCTACGTTTGCGCGAAGAGAGTGTGTGTGTGTGAAAGAAATAAAGAAAGTCAACGACGAGGAACAAATTGTGTGTGTGTGATGGATGTTCTAACGAAGTTCAATAACTTAGCCACTTGCGTTGAGTATTCTAATAAGAAACTATCAGAACTAATAATTGATTTACCGTATGTGGTCCAAATTATTCGGGCTGTGGAGACGAGATTTGGAAGAAAAATAGTGGTGGACATTATCATTGAAGGTGAAATAACAAGTGTATTTCTACCAGCAGTATTTGCAAAACTAAGGGCATCAGAGATCGATGAACTAAACTCACTTAGAAGCAAACTGATGTTGGTGTATTTGGGGTTGAAGAACCGCTCACATCAAGTTGTTTTAAAACTGTAAATTTTTGGTGAGTATATATATGCAGATTATACATATTATGTATGGATTGATATAACGAATGATATATTTAGTTGCTTATTATTTCTTAATTTGTTTATTTTTTTTTTCAAATTATCTAAAAACTAATAAAAAGGAACAGGAAAATGAAGTGGAAAACTGTTAATTTTCTGAGTGGAACTGAACATCGATCGCACCCGGTAATAGAGTATCATCGTGTATGCTTTCATCAGTCTGAAGAAGAAGAAGGAGGAGAAGAAGATGATAATGAGGTGAGTCATAATGAGAAAGAAGCTTGTTTTAACAAATGGACATCTTCGAGTGGAATTTCTACATTTTCAGTCTACGTTACTAATGTTAGCAAATCAGATGATAGTCAGCGAGAGGTGACAGAAACAGCTTTAAGACATTCGTTACAAGAATTATGTGATGATGAACATTTTATTTGTTTCTTCGGATACAATACAATTGATGAGGTTTACAAAATTGAATTTTCCATCACTTGTTTTGAAGTAACAAAATTGAATGAGTATAGAAGCAAATTGCTTGGTAAACTTCAGGATGAATTTCCCTTTGAAGCCATTCATTGTTCGCTGGAGATTACAGGCAGCAATTTATCTCAATGGCTAGAATACATAATACAAGATTATAGGTTTATGGTGAGCCGATGTTACAGCAACTGCTGGTGGTGTATTAACAACAGTGCGAATGGGACAGTTGCTTAGACAACAATGGCAACACCTCCTAGCAAACGTAGAAAGGTTGATATTGTAATACATAATAATAACAGTGAAGATATAAGAAACCAATTGGACAATGCATTTGAAAGTGTTTCTAATTTTAGAAGTGAACTAAACGGTGCTGTTTCAATATCATACCAAATCGGGGAATACACTCAAACGGACTTGATTGAGAACAGTGATGAGTTGATTGAATGTTGGAGAGTTATTAGTGAGCACATATTGCAACAAGCTGTGAATTGTGAAGAAATTACACTTCAAATAAAGGATGAATCTTTCTTAAGCTGTGAGTTAATTGAAACAGCATTCAATTCTAGAGTGTACACACTTGCAGTTTCAAATGTTAAGAATGAGTTTTTGGATCCCCGCGAATTTTTAGCAAATGCTAATATTTGGTTTACAAAGTATGTTAAGAAAGCGTTAACTGTGCAAGCTTTAAAGGTGAATTCAGTTTTGTGTGCACAGTATGTGCTTCGCGACATATCAGAAACAAAATATTTTGCTGTCAAAAATAAAGTAGTTTTCGAGCGAGTATACGGATGTAAATGAATTTTATAATAATCATATCATAGAAGGTACATTGACAAAAATGAGCGAATTTGAAGCAATGGCTCTGGGTGGGCTTTAGAAAAAATTCATAGTTTGAGAATTAATATAAATAAATATGTTGGATTTCGAGTAGGAATGTCCAATACTAGTAGATTGCCTGATGTAATAGTCAATAAACATGCAGTGCTAAATTTGTATGATACAAAGGAAGCTTGTTTTGCGTGGAGTGTAGTTGCTGGTTTGTATCCAAAAACGCGAAACGTGAATCATCTTTCTTCCTATCCTAATTGCAGAGATGTTTTAAATTTAGATGATATTCCAATTCCAATGCAAATGAAATATTTAAACAAGTTTGAAAATCAAAACAATATTTCTGTGAATGTGTATGGAGCACAATATGATGAAAACAAATGGGTGTGTATGGGAACAAATGAAGTAAAAGGAAAAAAAACATTTACTATTGTACCTTTGTATGTATCAGATAAAGTATATGAAAGGTGTGTGGACTTATTGATGTTGCAGATTGGAAACAGTGAAAGTTTTCACATTTTTTAAATTAGAAATCTCGCTCGCCTTGTGCGTTCAAGCATCACTAGGAATTGTAGACGGATTTATATATGTAGACGTTGTTTGTCATATTATTCTCTTGAGGATGAGTTAAATGTTCACTTTGCAGACTGTAAACAGTTTCCTGTTGCAAAAAGCATATTGCCAACTGACGAACAAAGATTTGTTAATTTTACAGAATTTAAATTTAAAGATAGAGTTCCATTTATAATTTATGCAGACACTGAATGCGTTTTGTCTCCTATTTCCTCTTGTTTTCCAAATAGTGACATTCCTAACTCTATATTAACCCATAAACATATTCCTTTCAGCATTTCTTTATACCTTCATTGTAATTTTGATAGTGATTTGTGCAGTTTTAAACTCTTTGGGGGAAATAATTGCATAGAATTGTTTGTAAAGGAACTTTATCGTATTGTAGATAAACTTCAAACATATTATTTATCAGCTAAACCGATGTTAAAGATGACGGAAAACGAAGAAAGATTATTTTTGTTAAGTAAAATTTGTCATATTTGCGAGAAACCGATTGCAGATAATGAACTGAAAGTACGCGATCATTGTCACATAACTTGAAAATATAGAGGAAGCGCACACAATAGTTGTAATTTAAATTACAAAGTAACAACGGTACTGCCTATAGCATTTCATAATCTAACGGCGTATGATGGACACTTTATAATTAAAGAAATTTGTGAGAAACAAGATGGTGAGGTGTTACATAATCCTGGTCATATAAGTTTGTTAGCAATGAATATGGAACGTTATAAAGGGTTTATAAAGCATGTACGGGTTAAGAATGGATTCATTCAGTTAAGATTTATCGATACATATAATTTCTTGTCCTGTTCACTAGATCAATGTTCATCTTCGTTAAGTGAAGATTCAAAGCAAATAACTAGACGTTATTTTAATGATGATGCACAGTTTCGACTTACTGCGAGAAAAGGCGTGTTTCCATATGAATACGTCACAAGTATGGATGTACTTAACGAAACTAAATTACTTGAAATATCCAAGTTTTATAGCAGTCTTTATAATCAAACAATATCGAACGAGGAGTATGAGTTTGCTCAATCAGTGTGGGAAACGTTTTCCTGTCAAACATTAGGAGAATACGCCGATTTGTATTTAAAAGTAGACACACTTCTTTTGGCAAATGTCTTTGAAAATTTTAGATCGAATGGCATGGAGACGTATGGCATTGATGCAGCTCATTTTTACACGGCTCCATCTATGTCTTGGTGTGCAATGAAAAAGATAACCAATGTTCAACTTGAATTCCTTCAAGATATTGATATGTTACACTTTTTTGAACGATCTATTCGAGGAGGTAATGTTCAGTGTATAACACGACATGCGATTGCTAATAATAAGTATATGAAAACTTATGATGAGAAAAAGCAAGAGTCCTACATAATGTACTTTGATGTTAGTAATTCATATGGATATGCTATGATGGAATATCTTCCAACAGATGGCTTTAAATGGGTTGCAAATGTTGAAGGGTTTAATGTTTTAAATATTGATGATACTTCAGAAATCGGATATATCTTGGAAGTAGATTTGAGTTATCATCAAGAGTTACATGACAAACATTCAGATTACCCTCTATGTCCAGAAAAGTTGACAAAGCTAATGGCTACCCTAGATAATAAAGAACGTTATGTTTTGCATTATAGAATGTTAAAGCAATGTATTCAACTAGGAATGAAATTAGAACGTATTCACAGAATAATCGAATTAAATCAGAGTCAATGGCTAAAACCATATATTGATGTGAACACAGAGAAACGAAAACAGGCAAAAAATGATGTTGATTTTTTTTATAAATTGATGAATAATGCAATTTTTGGTCGTTCACTTATGAATGTGAGGAAGTTAAGGGACATCAAATGGGTTACCAAATGGCATGGAGCCTATGGTGCTAAGTCTTTAATAGCTAAGGCTAATTTTAAACATAGAATTATATTCGATGAACAATGTATGGTCATCGAGATGAGCAGACTAAAGATTTGTCACAATCAACCAGTATATGTTGGTGCATCTATATTAGATTTGTCTAAATGTAAAATGAATGACTTTCATTACAATGTTATTTTAGCAAATCCTGAATCAAATGTGAGGTTGTTATACACAGACACAGATAGTTTTATGTATATATTCTATTATGATATTTATGAGTTCATGAAACAGCATTCAAATTTGTTTGATACTGGAAACTATGAAACAAACAATCCTTTTGGCACTGTGAGACAAAATAAAGGTGAAATTGGTTTAATGAAAGATGAACATGCTGGAAGGATTGTTGAAGAATTTGTGGGGTTAAGACCCAAAATGTATGCAATAAAATTGTGTGATGAAATGAATAGCTTGTGTAAGACGAAAGGCATTAAGAAGAGCGTGAGTAAAACTATGAATATTGATGAGTATCGAAAGTGTCTTTATAACAGAGATCAAGCCAGCAAAGTTCAAGTTTGTATAATTTCAAAATCTCATTCTGTATTTAATGTTCGGCAAAATAAGTTGGCAATTTCATCAAACGATGATAAAAGACACATAACTGAAAACGGAATTGTTACTTTACCGTTTGGTCATTTTTCTCTGAAACAAATTTGAGATTTACTTACTTTATTTCTTTCACACACACACTTTTATTCTGTTAATAATACTAATTTTTGTGTGTTCCTTTGCTTATGAAAAAAAAACGAATAAATAATAACCCAAATTTTGTGTGTATTATTAACAACTCCTCCCCCCACCGTTCCCATTTTCCTGAAAAAATATACATATATATATATAATTACATTATATTACTTATCATTTAGTAATGGTGCGTTGTAAGAGGAGCAACTCTGCTACTCAATATAAACGATCAGGAAGTGGATCATTCATTAGTCGTGTACTTAATAAAACTATTCATAATTTACCCGTGGAATTACACATTCCATGATATGAATATTGTGGACCAGGAACAAAATTAGAAAAGCGATTGAGCCGTGGTGATCCAGGAATAAATATATTAGATAAAGCGTGCAAAGAGCACGACATTGCTTACGCAAATCATAAAGATTCAAACAAAAGAAGAGAGGCTGATGAAATTTTAGCTTCAAAAGCTTGGTCTCGTGTAAAATCCCGTGACGCATCATTAGGAGAGAGAGCGGCTGCACTAACAGTCAGTGGCATAATGAAAGCTAAGTCTAAGCTTGGTGGAGGTAAACGAAAATTAAATATAAAAAAACAAGAAAAGATTAAAAAAAAAGAAGAACATCGAAAAAGCAAGGTGGTATTTTACCCCTACTTCCGATATTTGCAGCCTTGTCGGGCTTGGGGGGTCTAGCAGGCGGAGCAGCCGGGGTAGCGTCTGCTATAAACAAAGCGAAAGCTGCACAAGAAGAATTAAAAGAAATGAAAAGACACAATCGAATGATAGAAGCAATGCGAGGAAAAGCAGGTCAAGGCATTTATTTAAATCCTCCTGCATACAAAAGATAATTAACCAAATACCAAATAAAGCATTAAGTAATTTCGATTTAGCTAAATACGCACATCAATTAAAGATTCCAAATTTTAGAGGAGTCTTTATGCGAGATACGTTACCAAGACATCCCCGAAAAAATGAAAACTTTATTGTTAACCTTGAACCGATGGTTAAATCTGGTTCACATTGGGTGGCTTTCAGTAAACGAGGTAAATACGTGCATTATTTTGATAGTATCGGTAATTTAAGACCACCATTAGAAATTTTAACATATCTTAAAAATTGTTATCTACAATATAATTTTCATTCATATCAATCGATTACTTCTTCGATTTGTGGACATTTATGTTTAGTCTTCTTGTATTGTATAAATAAGGGAAACACAGACTGTCTTTAAACATTTCAAAGATGGCTTTCGAAAGACGGATAACTCTTGAAGGTAAAGGCTCAAAGATTGATGTTACATTGGAGAATCCGCTTCATCTTGTAGGAGCAGAGTTTTTTGAAATAGGACTTGCAGGATTGTATACATCTAATTCTATTCGAAATGTTACCAACCGAAATAATAAATTTCGCATTCATTTTACTAATTTTTTGTTATCAATTGATTTAGTGGTACCACCAGGTATTTATGAATTTGAAGATCTAGCCTCAACATTTGATGATTTACTTAGTTATCACTCATTGTCGAAACTTATAACAAACCATATACAAAAAACAAATCTTTATTTGGAAGAGGATATAAATGGAAAAGGACGCAACCGTCTTGTTTTGTCTTCTCCGTTTAATATTGATTTCAGTGTACCCAACAGTGTAGCAGAGGCTTTAGGTATTGAAAAGAAAGTTTATCCTAAAGAGAATAAAAAAGAAATTGAGATTGATCGAAATAGAATCGAAAGTGAAGTAAAAATTAACGAAAATAATAACGTTTTAGCCATAAAGATGAACGATGTGGATACAACAATTTTAATAATACCTGATGCTAGCTATACGTTTCAACAATTAAGTGCAAAGATTAATGAATTATTACTAGCACATTTATTATCAGTTTTATTAGGTGAAAAAGACAAATTTCCTTCATATATTTATATTAATTATGATAAAGTGTTCTCTAATTGTAAACTATATTCGAAAAACTTTGCTATAGATTTTGGTGTTGCAGATTCTATTGCAGATTTGTTAGGATTTTCTCATAAAAAGTTCGAGGCAAACATAACTCATCATTCTGAATATATGATTAATATTAACACTGTTAATAGTATTCGAGTATGTTGCAACCTCGTGCTTGGTACGAGTTCTTATTTGAACCATAAACCAACACACTCTTTATATAATTTTAAAGCTCATGTTCCTGCTGGTTATCCGATTGTTGTACAACCAACAACAATTAATTTTTTGCCTATGAACAGCAAGGTTATTCAACATGTATCTGTGCAACTTGAAGATCATCTTCAACAGTTCATTGATTTGCAAGATGAAGATTTAACTGTAGAATTAATTATTCGTCCAGCACGTTATCTTGCTATATAAAGTAATGAAATACTGTTATATTTTCATTCTAGTTGAGTAAGCTTACTAGAAAACATTCACAAATATGGTTATACTATATAATACTCAAAGTTTGAAAAAAAAGAAGTCGACTCTGATTCGAAAAAGAAATATAAATCAATCAGCTAAAATTTCTAAAAAAAACAACAAAAAAACAACGCCATCACACCTTAAAATCTAAGAAACAGTTATCGAGTAACAACAAACATTTCTTACAGTCTTTAGACAATCGCGTACTTTAATTTCAATATAAATATTTATGCAATTGTTAATCTTATTTAGTTTCTATCTATATTTGAAGCTGTTAACATGTTTAACATGTTTAACATACGGATAAAAGAGAGGTTGACAACAGAGTTGTGCGACGAGAAGAAAGAGTTTACCAACCTTATTCAGCTAATAAATTCGAAAATAATGATGAAATTCGAATACCAATTCAAAATGAAGAAAACAGTTTTATTATCAGAAGGTGTTCTTCACTTAGAAGGACAAATTATTACTTCTAACGTAAATCCGGCTGCTTCTACTACAGCACATCCTGACCAAAATTTTGGGGCTAATCTTTTTAGCGAAATTCGCGTTACGTTAAATGGTAAAGAAATTGATCGTACACGCCATCTAGTATAACAAGTTCTATAAAAACCTTTGCATCATATTCAAAAAACGAATATACAGCTTTACAAAATGCTGGTTATTTTCCCTCTTTAACAACACCAGCAAGTGAAGCCAATATTGTTGATAGTATCACAAAACGTTTCCATGTAATACTTCCTTTAAGCAACCTGTTAGGTTTAGCAGAGGATTATAGAAAGCCGATTTTAAACTGCAAGCATGAGCTAATACTTCTCAGATCGTCGAGTGACGCACGTGCGTTGCAATCTGCAACCGAAAATGATCTTTCTAAGGTCAAGTTATTTAAATTTTATCTAAAAATTCCCGTTTTATTACTATCGGACGAAGAACAAATTAAAAGATTAAAACTAATGCAGAAAAATATTCCCATTCAGGTTGGTTTTCGATCATGGGATGTTCATGTCTTGCCATCTCTTCCTAGAACAACTAAATATAGTTGGACTGTAATGACAACTTCTGAAACTCAAAAACCACGTCAATTTTTATTAGGTTTTCAAACTAAAAGAAATGTACTAAATACGTGCTCTTCCTATTTTGACCATTGTAACATTAAATCTATAAGAGTTTTTTTTAATTCAATTTTTTTATCCCTATGAAATGCCAACTTCTGAAATTGCTATAAATGACTACAGCGAATTGTATGACATGTTTGTTAAATTTCGTAATGTATATTATCAGATCGATGATTTTCGTTCAGAGACTCTAGTTTCACGAGATGAATTTAAGTCTCATTGTCCGATTATTGTAATTAATTGCCTTGAGCAAGTGGAGGCAGTGAAGACATCTTCAGTTGATGTGCGAATTGAAATCGAGACAACTGAGAATTTACCTGAAGATACAACTCTTTATTGTGTTCTTATTCATGATCGTCAAATATCTTACAGACCATTAACTAATGAAGTAATTATATAAACCAATATTTGCTAAGTTATAAGCAAGTAAAGAAGTATTCTCACTTTAGTTGCAATCATGGAATTGACAACAACAAACTCTCCTTCTACTGATGCTGACACGTGGAATAAGAAGCAGCCAATAGTTGCCGACATTCGCAAGCTACCAAACGGCAGTTTGGAACTTGCTTACTGCATGTTAAATAACAGCAATATACCTTCATTCAGTCCAGTGTTAACATGGGTTGCAGCGTATTGTGAAAAAACTCTTTCTTCTTTTTTTGACTCTATTAAAAATAAATATGAATATTTAGTTGTGTATAATTTGCCACAAGAATTTTCTTTGTTTGCACTAAAAACACTTTCCCCTGGGTCATTAATCGATCTTAATACGATTGATGGAATGTCAGATCTAATGTTGAAGCATAGCCAACGTTTACCTACAGATTGTCAAAAACATTTACCATCTCTTACATTGGGAAGCAATAGTTGTGCTAAATTTAATGTCAATGTTGTTCAACATTGGTTAAATTCTTCTGATGACATCATGAAAATCGTGTGTTCGATAATAAACAAGTTTCGAAACAATGGACTTCAAGGTTTTAATAAGTTTGATTGGAACTACTTTCCTATAAACATACTGACTATATATGAGCCACAACGAATTCGTCGGGAGTGGGAATATCTACCAGATCATCTAAAAAGAAAATTTCAACTGTTTCATCTTCGCTGTAAATGTGATAACTGTAATCGCTATCTATAAAAGGTAATTCATTAAATCTACTAGTGTTGTTGACACCTATACATATTTTGTTTTTGTTTGCTTTTTAACACAGTGTATTTTTTTTGTCTACAGAAAATAAACATCTGGACAACTAAAAGAACAAGATCATCTCAACACACACTCATCAGGACAACTAAAAGAATGAGATTACTTCAACACTCATACAAGAGAAATAAAATTGTATTAATTGTAATTCTAAATGAATAAAGAAGATAAGGTCTTTGTACCACTTCATATTAAAGTTCTTTAATGATCAAGCACCTCTTCACTCCACATGTATATAAAATAATATTGTCAGGCGAGGGATTCGAACCCTCGCTTTCAATTTCTGAAAATTAGATCTTAAGTCTAACGCCTTAGACCGCTCGGCCAACCCAACACACGCAAATCATGCATATTAGCCAGCGTGTTTTGTTGATTCATATCAGTTCACATTTAGCTTCGTGTGGGGAACATCTTTTTTTTTGTGAAGTAAAGCATCATCATGAAGTATTTTAATTGTGTAAAGTATTCCAAGAAACAGTTAATGCAAATGATATTGAGTCAAAAAGGAATGAATTTAAAATCTGAAAGAGATCGGCTAAAAACATTTAAGAACTGGTCTTCAGACAGTTTTACGAACACTGCATGGTTAGCAGCTGCGGGATTTTACTATTATGGATATAAGGATATGGTCAGGTGTGCTTTCTGTAATCTGCAACTTAGTTATTGGGAAGATGATCCGTTTGAAGAGCATAAGAAATGGGCTTTTTCTTGCCCTTACGTAAACAACATTTCTCCTAGCATAGAATTAAAATCTGAATATGAAAGACTTAAAACTTTTCAAAATTGGCCTCTTCCTTGTCCAAACGAATTTTGTTTAGCATCAGCAGGATTTTATTATACCGGTCATGGTGATAAGGTGAAATGTATATTCTTTAAGATTGAAATTGAAAATTGGAGAGAAAACGATATTCCTTTAAATGATCATAAAAAATGGGCACCATATTGTCCATATTTAAGAGGGTTTTACGTTGGCAACGTTGATTTAAATCCTGAAAATCCTACTATTATTCCATATAATACAAGTTATGATACGTGTGGAAACAATATATGTTGATGTGATGTGATTTTTTGTGCAGTGTGCATTCTCAGACGTAAACGTAGACATGCTGAAGTTTGTTAAGCAGTCAAACACTCTACCAGTAATTTCATTTACTAATGGTGAAAACCAGAGTAAAAGTGAAAAAAGAAAGCATAGTGTTTTACTACCGAACACTATGCGATGTATCATTTGCGGTCCATCGAACTGTGGCAAAACAAACGTAATGCTAAATTTATTATGTCACAAAAATGGAGTTCGTTTTGAAAACGTTTATATTTATTCTAAATCACTTGCTCAAAGTAAGTATGTTGAATTTAAAAAGTTTTTGGACTCTATAAAAGAAATAAAAAGTGATTTTTTCTGATAATGATGAAGTTATGCCTCCAGAAATGGCTATAAAAACTCTATATTTGTATTTGATGATGTAGCCAGCAATAAACAACAACAACACATGAAAGATTATTTCAGTAGAGGTCGTCATCACGAAGTTGACGTATTTTATCTTTGTCAAACATATTCTTGTATACCTGAACATCTAATTAGAGATAACGCTAATTTTTTAATTCTTTTTAAACAAGACGGAACAAACTTGCGTCATGTATATAACGATCATGTAAATACAGATATGAGCTATGATCAGTTCTTCGATATTTGTTCTTATTGTTGGCAAAACTCTAAGTTTGTCTTTTTGGTTATCGATAAAGATAGCGATTTACAAAATGGTCGATATCGCAATGGATTTGATGTTTACTTTCAGTTATAAATAATACACACATCAAAAAAAGTTTTGCATCACCTCGGTTCCCAGATCTCCGGCATATAGACGTTGACTGTGTATATTGTATCAAAGATACAGTCCCTTTGACTGTTCATAGATGTCACTAAAACTGCTCAAAGATGTAAACAACCATGCATGAGCAGGGCCTATTAGACGGAGGGGGTACGACAGCCGATCAGTTCCAGTCATTCCACCAGGACGAAGGTACGCTGCTCATGTTGTCTGTAGTTCTACCATGCCTAGAAGGTCAATACCGCAGTTCGATCGCGTCCGCATTGTTACTTTGTGTCAAGAAGGGCTCTCAACAAGGGAAGTTTCCAGGCGTCTCAGAGTGAACCAAAGCGATGTTGTTCGGACATGGAGGAGGTACAGAGATACAGGAACTGTCGATGACAGGCCTCGCTCAGGCCGCCCAAGGGCTACTACTGTAGTGGATGACCGCTACTTACGGATTGCCGCTCGGAGGAACCCTGACAGCAATGCCACCATGTTGAATAATGCGTTTCGTTCAGCCACAGGACGTCGTGTTTCAACTCAAACTGTGCGCAATAGGCTGCATGATGCGCAACTTCACTCCCGACGTCCATGGCGAGGTCCAGCTTTGCAACCCAGACACCATGCAGCGCGGTACAGATGGGCCCAACAACATGCTGAATGGACCCCTCAGAATTGGCATCACGTTCTCTTCACCGATGAGTGTCGCATATGCCTTCAACCAGACAATCGTCGGAGACGTGTTTGGAGGCACCCTGGTCAGGCTGAACGTCTTAGACACACTGTCCAGCGAGTGCAGCAAGGTGGTGGTTCCCTGATGTTTTGGGGTGGCATTATGTGGGGCCGACGTACGCCACTGGTGGTCATGGAAGGCTCCGAAACGGCTTTACGATACCTGAATGACATCCTCCGACCCATAGTGCACCCATATCGGCAGAATATTGGAGAGGCATTTGTCTTCATGGACGACAATTCTCGACCTCATCGTGCACATCTTGTGAATGCGTTCCTTCAAGATAACGACATCGCTCGACTACAGTGGCCAGCATGTTCGCCAGACATGAACCCTATCGAACATGCCTGGGATATGTTGAAAAGGGCTGTTTATGGACGTCTTGACCCACCAACCACTCTGAGAGATTTACGCCGAATTGTCGTTGAGGAGTGGGACAATTTGGACCAACAGTGTCTTGATGAACTTGTGGATAGTATGCCACGACGAATACAGGCATGCATCAATGCAAGAGGACGTGCTACTGGGTATTAGAGGTAGTGGTGTGTACTGCAATCTGGACCACAAATGCTGAAAGTCTAGCTGTATGATGGTACAACATGCAATGTGTGGGTCTCATGAGCAATAAAACGAGCTGAAATGTTGTTTGTGTTGATCTCTATTCCCTTTGTATTTAAAGGTTCCGGAACTCTTGGAACCGAGGTGATGCAAAACTTTTTTGGATGTGTGTAGTTCAAAAGAGCTAAATGCTCATTCGCGTTATACACTTTGTGTGGTTAACAACCTAACTATGGCATCGTTTAACAAAATCAATAACGTGTCTATCAAACCACCAACTTCACGCCATGATATTGCAACTAAATCGTATGTTGATGATAAGCTACTGCAATATGGAAATCAAGTAACAACAACAACAAGCGATGGGCATCTAAGTATTAATGGCAAACGGTTAAAAGATGTTGGAACGCCCATACATGTTGATGATGCTTGCAACAAAGGTTATGTATTGAAGTTACTGAATGAGCTAAATAAAATTGAGTCTAAAGAAGACATACAACGAAACATTAACGACCTTAAATGTTTAATTTTTTCAATTTGTAAAATAGAGGAACAACAACTTGACTTTGAAAACAAACCTCTCGCAGGCTTAGCTTTACCATCATCTGCAAATGATGCAGTAAACCTTATTGCAATGCAGCAACATACATCGAATATAAAAAATATCTGGAAAACCGAATAACCGAAGTGTTACAACGAGTAGAATTCATTCATGGTTTAGTGAGTGAATTTTCAGAAGATCACTTTCCGTTTGATGATGATAGTCTCGACTTGGGTAACAAAAGAATAAGAAATGATAAAGATCCAATTCAAAATCAAGATGCGATATCGTATTCTTTTCTTAAAACTCATGCAACAAAAGAACTCGATGAAATTAAAAAATCTCTTTTGAATATAAACAAAGATGATGAAACTGTAGATATGTTAAATAGAAGAATAACAAACATATCTCAACCAATCGATTCGTTAGATGCAATAAACAAATATTATTTAGAAAACTTTGCTGCTTCTCGAAAAGATCTTGAAGACTTAATCACTAAATTTAATAAACAAAACTTCTTAAACGTAGACGATGGTGGGACTTTAAATATGATGAGTAGACGAATTACTCACGTAAACAATCCCATATACGATAACGATGTTGCAAATAAGACGTTTGTTGAACTATATGCCGCTTCACGCGATGAATTTGAAAAAATGAAACAGACTGTAAACAATCTACAACATCAAAAACAAACAAATGTTGAGTTTCCTGTTAACGACCAAGATGTGACAAATAAACGGTTTGTAGAACACTATGCTGCTTCACGAACTGGAGTCAATCAACTAAAAGAAATTTTAAGCAATTTACAAACTCGTATTGAGGGTGTTGCTAACAATCTAAATATTGTTAAAAAAGAAGAACTTGAAAGTTACGCTGCTGCATCCAAAGAGGAATATAACAAGTTAAAAACTGAACTAGAAAATATTGAGCAATTGGTTAACAAAGAACCACTGGAAAGTTTTACCGCATCCAAAGAAGAATATGGTATATTACAAGATGAAGTAAAGAAAAAGAACTTGTCGAAATTTATTCTGAAATTCTCCAACACACCATCAATCCATTCACCGGTATACACGCTTCATAATCATAATATACAATACCAACTTCCCTATAAAGGTATATTAAAACCAATTTTTGTTTCACCAAGATCTCCAATTGTGTATGCAATTTTAAATATACGTCAAGAGATTGAACTGGATGGCAGTGACATTGTAGTTGAAGAACGAGATGAAATACAGTTTCGACTTAGAGACCCCGAGAAACATGAAACCAATGATCTTCCTCTTCAAATTGATTTTGAATATACTATAAATAAATAAAACAACTACAATTTTAGTTTAGTCATGGAGAAGAGCTTGAAGATTAAAGCTGAAAGTCGAGTAAAGGATAAACTTTCTCGCTCAAAAAAAGATGTTAAGGACAAGTATCTTTCACTTCAAAATGATGTTAGACGTCAAGAATTAGATATAGAGACTAAGTTTAAACCAGTAACAAATTCATTAAATCAGCTTGTAGCTATTGCTAATACAACGTCAACTAAGAAAAAAAAAATGATGATTCTGAATCAACTGCTACTTCAGACGAAGAAGATGGAGATAGCATCAAAATAATTACACTACTTAACCGCTACTTTGATCCGTTCATTAAACAAAACGTGGATAGAACATTTGGTATAACGATAAGAAATGATAAACAATACTTGGGACGTGAACGAGTTTTCTTTGATAAAAAGTGGATAAAAGTTGGTGTTGAAAAATTTCCTATAACAGGTCTACTTGAATTGATTCAAAGGAAAGTGCCAGATCACTCTCTAATCGATAGGAGTGATTTAAGTTCTTATTTGAAATTATTAAATGTTTCAAACGTGCACAAAAGAAATTATGCAAGCAATGCAGCTCCGAGAAAACACAATCTCATAAGTATAAAAATATAATCGAACCCCTTCTTACTGAAGACATAGATAGAATTATAAAAACAACAGATGAGAATGAAGAAGCAAATACTACGATGCATACTGGATATGGCCAAAAGAAACACATCACACCACAAGCCATTTGGAAATTTGAAGGAGGAAACAATATTGAATTTGTCCATTGGAATGAACCAAACAAATTAGTATCAAGACTTAAAAAATTAATTGCATCGAAAGCTGCAGGTCACACAGGACTTGACAGCGAAATCTTTGCAATTGAAGAAGAACTAAGAAATGCAGGATATATTGAATAAAAATTCATACATTTGTAAAACAATGCACAGTATGTTATAAATCTTTGTTTAGAAATTAACTATGAACGAAATCAGACGAGAAATTGCAAAAGAACTTCATACACCTCTTAGAAAAAAGTTTTAAAAGACGACATGTTATTAGCAAAGGAATCGATGACCTCCATGAAGCTGATCTTGTGGACACGTCAAAACTTGCAAAATGGAATAATGGATTTAAATATTTAATAACCATTATTGACGTTTACTCAAAATATGCATGGGCAATTCCTCTTAAAACCAAAAAAGGAAGTGAGATTGTAAAAAGTTTAAAATTTGTTTATTCTCAAAGTAAAAGATTGCCCAATTATTTTCACACTGATCGAGGAACGGAATTTTACAACCGTGAATTCAAAACATGGTCTCAGAAACAAAATCTAAAGCATTATTCCACTGGGAGCTCCTGAAAAGCGAGTGTAGTAGAAAGATTTAATCGAACTCTTAAGGAATCCATGTGGAAAGAGTTCACAACACGTGGTTCATACCGATGGGTACATATTTTGCCTGAGTTATTAGTAAAGTATAATCACAAAATACATCGCAGCATTGGCATGAAACCTATTGATGTAAAAAGAAACAATCCACCCCGCTTGCCAACACAATATAATGAAACATTAAGAAAACCAAAATATAAAATCGGTGACATTGTAAGAATATCAAAAATCAAGAAACACTTCACCAAAGCCTACGAAGCTAATTGGACTACGGAATTATTTACAATTTATAAAGTTCAAAATACTAATCCACGAACATATCTTTTAAAAGATAATACAAATTTGCCGATATTTGGGGCGTTTTATGAAGCAGAGTTACAACGAACCAAACATCCTAATATTTACTTAGTTGACAAAGTACTACGTAGAAAAGGAACCCAAGCCTTCGTATCTTGGCTAGGATTCGATTCAACTCACAACTCTTGGATTTCGAACAAAAACATGTTCTAATTAAAACAATGTAAGTTTTTTTAATTCATCGCAAAAAAATATTATTATTATTATTAATATTATTATTATTATTAATGTGTCTCTATATATTTTTCAGCTCACGAAAACCAACACACTCAAGAAAGAAAAGAATGATTGTACTTACCTTCCACACAAGATAACCAGCATATTCAACTCTGCAGACAGCATCTTCAATTCTCAGCACCTTGGCGGAAAAAAAGAACTACTTACCACTTTAAGAACGAAGATCATACCATTTTGTTTTCACTATTTCGTATTATATAATTAATGTAAACCACAATGATTAAAATAAATATATTTAAAAAAATATATACATCCGTCATTTTAAATAAAAAAAAAGTCCTCTCGGCACGCCGGAAGGCGGAGGTAGATTTCACCGGACAAACTTGGGGATAGGCGAAAATAGGCAGAATATGCAGATTTTCGTAGAAGGATCAGACCTCATTTAATGCGAGAAGGTATTTTATAATTGGAGCTTAATTAACTTTGTTTTTCGTCATTTTATGCTTATTTTAAACATTTTATTGTCTTATGGGAACGGTAACCTTCTTGTCATTTGGGGTCCATTTTTATACTTGTGGTCACACTGTCCTTATGCTAGGTTTCGACACTGATGTGCAACTATGTAACGGTCTGTTACTTCTTCACGCAAAATTATATCTACCGCAGAGATTTTGGTTGGTTCCTCAGTTTAGGGGCTGCGACAACGCGGTCATGTAACCCCGTGTACTTTGGGATGGCTGTATTAGTCTGTAATTCAGGTAAGGACTGCAGACGGTCAATTTCAAGCAGTAGTTACTAATGTTGCTACCAGGTACTACCGTCAACGACACCTAGCTGTGAACTTGGCTACTAGATGCCACCGCAACCAGCAACTCGCAACGAACGTTGGAACTTCCCCTCCAAAGGAAAGCATACTGAGGGATTTTTGGCGCTCTTGGAAAATCCGACGACTTCGGCCGGCTTTGAACTCGCGACCTTGGGCATATACATTCAGCATGCTACCAGTTACGTCACCGAAGCCGCTTCACACTTAGATGGAAATCTGAATCTGATCTCGTGCAAGTGCGTTATCTTGGCAACGTCTGATGGCTCATCCCTCATCAATTTAGTAGTGTTGCCATGGCAACCACTGATAGGTCTTGGCATTTTCTTATAATTCCGAAATTATTTTTCTCATCCCTTGGCATAATGGTGGGTTATATCAAAAATTCTTTCAGACAAAAGTTTTAGGTAATTATTATGGGAATATTGTCCATTTTGTACGGTTTTGATATTGTGCCTATTAAGAGAGATATGATTAATGTTTCCCGAAAAACCCACTTTTTCCCACCCCTTTGGTCAATGGTTGGTGCTATAAAAAAAACTCTTCAAACATACATTTTTGGGCTTTATCCGACACATAGTATGAATGTTGAACGGATTCGATATTTCACATATTAAGGGAGTTATAGCAATATTTCACTTTTTCGAAAAAAAAAAGCCCCCCATTTTCACCCCCCAACGACCGATTTAGCCCAGTAACGAACTCGACCGAGATTTTATAGGTATACGTATTCGGTAAAAAATTCAAAGTGATTGGTACAAAATTACGGCAGTTATCGTGTCCACAATGAACTGATATACATATACATACATAAATTATATATAACTTTTGAACTGACGGTGGTTTTGGGGCCTGGGGATGTGAAACGCGAAGATATGTCGAAATTTTCCGGAAGTCGAAACATGGTACCCATTGCAATAGTTAGCTTTCTAACGAAATCTACCTCTGGTTGGTTCCTCAGTTTAGGGGCTGCGACAACGCGGTCATCTAACCCCGTGTACTTTGGGTGAGTGTAGAATCTGTCTGATACACGGTGTGAATTGTAATGGCTGTATTAGTCTTAATTCATGTAAGTACTGCAGACGGTCAATTTCAAGCAGTAGTTCCTAATGTTGCTACCAGGTACAACCGTCAACGACACCTAGCTGTGAACTTGGCTACTAGATGCCACCCCAACCATCAACTCGCAACGAACGTTGGAACTTCCCCTCCAAAGGAAAGCATACTGAGGGATTCTAGTGCTCTTAGAAAATCCGACGACTTCGGCCGGCTTTGAAACCGCGACATTGGGCATAGACATTCAGCATGCTACCAGTTACGTCACCGAAGCCGCTTCCCACTTTATCAGGCGGCTTTGGTGGCGTAGTCGGTAACATGCTGAGCTTCTATGCCCAAGATACCGGGTTCAAACCCGGCCGAAGCCGTCGGATTTTTTAAGAGCGTTAAATATCCCTCAGTATGCCTTCCTTCGGAGGGGAAGTAAAGCCGGCGGTCCCATGTCATAGATTTATGGCATGTTAAAGATCCTTCCACTAATTGCACCTGTGTGAAGCTAAATTGGATAGGTTAAGAATGTATACAACGCTCTTAGGTTTCTATGTTCGTTGCCAAGAGCCGACTGCGGCGGCGTCTAGTAGCTCAGTTCTGAACTTGGCCTCGTAGTCGTTGACAGTGGCGCTTGGCGGCAAAAGTAGGAACTATCTGAAAAATTGTTAGTTGCAGTACTTAAATTAACAAACAGATAACACACACTAATACAGTCATCACAATTAACACCGGTTATCAGACAGATTCTACACACACCCAAAGTACACGGGGCTACATGACCGCGTTGTCGCAGCCCCTAAACTTAAGAACCAACCAACCAACCACTTAATCAGATGGAAATACTGAATCTGATCTCGTGCAAGTGCGTTGTCATGGCAACGTCTGATGGTCCATGCCTCATCAATTTAGTAGTGTTGCCATGGCAACCACTGATAGCTCTTGGCATTTTCTTATAATTCCGAAATCATTTTTCTCGTCCCTTGGCGTAATGGTGGGTCATATCAAAAATTCTTTCAGACAAAAGTTTTAGGTAATTATTAGGGGAATATTGTCCATTTTGTACGGTTTTGATATTGTGCCTATTAAGAGAGATATGATTAATGTTTCCCGAAAAACCCACTTTTTTCCACCCCTTTGGTCAATGGTTGGTGCTATCAAAAATCTTATTTGACATAAATTTTTGGCACTTATCCGACACATATTATGAACTTTGAATGGATTCGATATTGCACGTATTAAGAGAGTTATAGCGAAATTTCACTTTTTCGAAAAAAGCCCCCCATTTTCACCCCCTTCGACCGATTTAGCCCAGTAACGAACTCGACCGAGATTTTATAGGTATACATCTTCGGTAAAAAATTCGAAGTAATTGGTGCAAAATTACGGCAGTTATCGTGTCCACAAGAAACTGATATACATATATATATACATATATATATATACATAAATTATATATAAACTTTTGAACTGACGGTGGTTTTGGGGTCTGGGGGATGTGAAACGCGAAGATATGTCGAAATTTTCCGGAAGTCGAAACATGGGACCCATTGCAATAGTTAGCTTTCTAATGAAATCTACCTAACACTGACCCTGTCCATTTAATTAATGATTTGACAATCATCATCATCATCATCATCATCATCATCAACTTCTTCTTCTTCTTCTGCTTCTTCTGTTTCTCCAACACGCTCCTCATCCTCTTCTTCACGTTCTTCTGCTAGAGGAGGCGGAGGAGTCATTAAATCCTCCAACCTCAGTCCATGAAGAGGAGTCATACTTATAATATCCTCACCCCTCACTCTGAATGCTTGAAGTCTATTAATCAAAACATTAATAATTTCAATATTTAGTCCATTTAATATTAATTCAGCACTATATCGTTGGTCTGACACTATTTCCTTTACATGAAACTCGATAATTTCTCTTTCTCGATCACTTAAAGTGTTTATGATTATTCTTTCTTCTACTTTTACAGCCGAAATAAGGTAATTTAAGTTCAGCACCCTCGCTCGCTCTCCTATTAATTTCACCTCTCCTATGCGGCACAACTTCTCAATAACACATTCAAATACGTTCATGATGAGAGCAACTATGGCTCCCAAACCATCTCTGCTCATATATACTATGAAGTTAAATAAACAAAAAGCTCATTAAACATATCACATGAATGAGGCTCTGTGAACGGACATCCAAACTTGTTCTCTCATTAAAATAATTTCAGAGTTCAATAATGATGGTTAAGTATTTAAAACAAACAAACCAATATTCATTTCATGCAGTCAATGCTATATATTTGTCTTATAAAACAGTCTATGCAGAAAGAGACCACAGAGCATGCAAGCCCGCAAAAAATGTTAACTAACAGCTGCACATCCTATATGGAGCAGCAAGCAGGACCTCCCACGTTCAGCATGCTAGCGCTAGCCAAAGAACGATAACAGCCGCGCGCGGGGCAAAAGGTTATCCGATTCAAGCGGTCAAGGGTCAATCTCTTCTTAGTGCTAACACATGCAGACCAATTAGCAAACGCATGTGAATAACCAACTGGCTCTCCATGGGCGCGTCGCGCCCAGACAGTCTCATTCAAATGTTAGTACACCTAAAACATTTCCGCTAACAAAGATGCCATTTGAACATTTTCTTTTCATTTTTGTTCTATACACCTGAGAGTTGGTTTACTGGTAGAGGAGATAGAGAGCTTTCATTTATGTCAAACAAACTTTTTTTTATAGATTTCCTAAATTTGGAAATATAGCCTATTTTCAAAATTCAATTTATTTTGTTCTAGAGAGTTGAAGTTTGGTGTGGGGCTAGAGCAGGTCAAGGCCATTCATTTATGTCAAACAAACTTTTTTGTCACGAACACTGCAGACATATCACGTGATTGCTCGCATGATGATGCAATATGTCCTCGCGATTACGCAATATTCAAAACATACTTATCCTTTCTACTTTCGTGGTTTCCCATTTTCATCACCAGACAAATGCCGGGACGGTTCCTTTCAATAGGTCTACGACCGATTTCCTTCCAATATTCCTTCCCTGACCAGTCCTGAAAAGAAAAGTACATGACCATTGGCTGCATTAATAAAATTATTAACGAAATATTCAAACTGTTCGCATAAGCGACAAGCAAAATATTACTCACGCCTAATTAATAAATTATTTGTTGTTATCTTGGGTTATCTTGGCTTCATGTAATTGGGTGTGTGTTTAACTTATTTGATAACCTGTGTTGATGTGATGACTGTGGTAGTGTGTGTGACTGTATTAGGGACGGGGATGAGGTAGGTGCCCCAGGACTTGATATAAGGTACTATCCCGGCATTTGCCTGGAGTAGAAGTGTGTAAAACACGGAAAACCATTTCCAGGATGGCTCAGGTAGGAATCCTCAGATTTGCCTCACGAGGCTGAGTGTACCCCGTTCCAGCCCTCAGACCAGAATTAAATTTCTTGACAGAGCCCAGAATCGTAGCCGGGCCTCCGTGGATACAGCCAATAAGGATAAAACAGGTAAAACAATTCTTGAACGTTATCTTACGTAAGATAAATGGTTAAAAGTATATTATACAGTATCTTTCGAAGTGTCTATTGTCACATGGTGGCAAAGATAATAGTGTTCAGAATCACTGACATGATGTGCTCATAGCACAGTCGATGCCATCTGAGAAATATCAGCCTCACAACGATCTCACGTTTGTTGGGCTACAGAAAACATTATTGGCATGGCGTGCTTGTAAAATTAGATAGGTGAGGTTAGGAGGAGCGTATCGAAGAGGATGATAACAGGGGTTGGGAGGGAACGAGGGAGTTCCCCTTACTTTGTGAACTGTGGCACTAGGTTTCCCTCACCCAGGAGCTTACGGTTATCCTTATTGATTCATACAAGCCATCTCGCGTTGTTACATGAAATGTCTCACTTTTATAGAAGCTTCATGCTATTCGAGTAGAACACGGATGGAAAAGGGATGACATCTTGACACTAAAAGCTTTTTGGTAAGACGTCGTCAAGATGAGCACAGCTCTCAAACGACGTTAAGATCGACCCCGCTTTGAGAGCTCATGTCCTCATCTTTAATACGGGTCGCCTAGGGATGATCCTAAATGGAAGAGGAGTCTATATATTGAAAGACTGGAGTTAAAATCTCTACTGGTCCAAAGCTACTGACCCATGATAATACCAATAAGGTAAATATTTATAGACAGATATAACCTCACTCGTATTCTTTGAAATTCACTAGCTCTCTCTCTATACAATTGAGGTCGGTTACATCGAGAATTACTATTTAGTATTTTATGTACATTTTCTTGCATCATTTTTCCCAAACTCGTACAGTATGCTAAAGAAAAATACAGGTCATAAAAGCATTCCAGTTAATTCTGCGACAATCAGATCACATGAATTAGTAGACCAATTAAAATATAGACTGCAAGACAACTGTTCGAATAATCAGGCGGAGCAATTAGCCATACTTAAATCTCTGGAATTCCTAAATACTACTAGGACAGAGGTTGATGAAGATAAGAAAGTAATTATTTACACAGATAATAAAATAGCAATTGACTCCATTGCAGACTTCAGAAATCATAACGAACTAATTAAGAATATAAGTAGGACTACAGCTATTCTAAAAAGAAAAAAAAATGGATAATAAAATTTGAATGGGTTAAGGCACATACAGGTGTTGCAGGCAATGGACTGGCTGATAAAATTGCAAAGGAGGCTACAAAATTAAGTGAGGTTTGTTTCGATAGAATACCCCAAAAAATCTCAAAGAAGAATCAATTAATGAATGGGAGCAAAAATGGGAACAAACTTCAAAAGGCACACTTACAAAAGAATTCTTTCCAACAGTTGCAGGTAGATTAAAATCCAAAATCACCTTAACACCTAATAAGACTACAATACTGACTGGACATGGAAATATTGCTTCGTACTTACACAGACTTAAAATTATACGTAATCCCGAGTGTTCCTGTTAGAGCAGCCCTCAGACTATAGACCATATAATTTTCGTGTGCAGCGAAGTGAAAAATATTAGGCAATTCTTGATATAGTGTTAATAGAGACGATAACTGGCCGATTCAGAAATCTGTGCTATTAAAAAAGTATTTGAAGGAATTTTCTAAATTTGTTAATGCTCTGGATTTTCAAGCTCTTAGGAAAAACGATGAATAGTATTGTTTGATATTGTTAAGATAAAGTCATCTAGAAATTGTATTATTATAATGTAATTTATATTGTTCATTTATAAAATGTATTGTAAATGCTACTTATGTAGTGGAGCATGCAGAGTGTATGAACAGTAAATTTAAAAAAAAAATCAGAAAAACTAAATTCAACGTACAATTTTGTTTTAATTTGTAACAGCTGTTCGTTGACCTGACTCAGATGGTGGGGTTATGTGATACTGATAATGATCGTGTGGCCTCCGAAGAGGCCGAGTGCAGTTCTTTCTAGTTGACGCCCGTGGGTGACCTGCGCGCCGTAATGAGGATGAAGTGATGATGAAGACTTCACATACAGTACACCCAGTCCCCGAGCCACGGGAATTAACGCCAGGAGATTAATATCCCTAATGGCCCGGCCGGGAATCGAACCCGGAGCACTTCGGTCAAAGCTTAGCACGCTAACAATTAGGCGACGGAGCCAGACGGGTTACGTGATGAGAATGGGGGAGGAGAGATTACGTAAAGGTACCATTTGGCGGCACACGACAGAGACAAGCGACCGAGACAGACGACAGCGACGAGAGACGGAGACAAGTCAACGTGTCGCCGGTCACGTAATTTGATGACGACCGAGACTGACGACACACTTAGACATACAGTAGGTGTTTATTGGGATATGCGTGCACATATTCTTTGAAAAATTGTTACGAAAATAATTCTAATTATAAGGTTGTTCGAAGATGAAGAAGTCGATGATGTGTTCCTGCGATATTTGTTGCGAATGAAACCAAGAAAACCTGAGTTCAATATTCAAAACCAGACGCGAAGAAGGATCTTTCTGTTTGTTAATAAAGAATCATTTATCTTTAGAAGAAGAAAAGTTCAGGGGTTACTTTAGATTAAACCGTAAGTGGTTTGATTACGTACATTTTATTTCCGACATTTTATCACTTCATAAAACAATGCTGCGTCCGCTTGTCGCGAGACACTACTGCTCTGAGAGCGGTCTCCTACGGTTTGTCTCGGTCGCCGATCTGTGTCGCCTGTCTCCGTCTCGCGCTCTCAAATGTACTTCCTATGGTTGAATGGGGAGCAGATCGAAAGCGATCTGTCTCGGTCTCGCAACTCTGTCGTCTGTCTCGGTCGCTTGTCTCTGTCGTGTGCAGCCAAATGGTACCTTTAGAGGTAAATGAGTTCGGTTATTGAAAGTAAGAGAAGCAGATGTAGACCTAAAAGGCGACGGTCAGATTTAGTGTTGAACGATTTCAAAGTGCGAGGTTTAGAAGCAAAGCAGGCCGCAGTGCTAACTGATAATAGGGTATCATGGGGGTGACTTGTTGGCAAACAGAGGCTTGCAGACTAGACTGGACGCTGACAGGCAAATCGGTCTCAAATGAAAATGTGTGACGTTGAGACAGTATGGGAACGTGCGTGAAATCTCTCTTCTGCATTGAGAGTAAATATATATCAGACTACAATCGTTGTTGTTGTTGTTTCATTTGAGGGTTTTGGACATCGTTGTCATGTACATGGGTGAGTGTGCAATTTTGTCTGATAACCTTTGTTATTGTGATGGCTATAATAGTGTGTGTATTTGTAATTCAGGTGAGGATTGGGAAGGAAGTGGGCGTGGATTTGAGTTAGGAACCATCCCGGCATTTGCCTGAAGTAGAAGTGGGGAAACCCTGAAAACCATTTCCAGGATGACTGAGGTGGGTTTGCCTCACGAGGCTGAATGTACCCCATTTCAGCCCTCAGACCAGATTTATATTCTTGGCTGAGCCGGGAATCAAACCGGACCTCCGGGATAACAGCCAAGACGGCTAGCCGCTACACCACGAGGTGGACTTATAGACCACAATCACCAGTGCCTGAACATTTTAGCCGTTGGAGAATTTTAGTGTTGTCACCAAAATGTAGACATTTTATAAACCATTTTCAGTGTTTTCTTCCTGATCTAATGCATGTATTGCTTTTTAGTTGGTAAAATGGTTACGCCGCCTACCACCATTCTCTTCTTAAGTGCATAAACGTGAATAAAAAGCATTTTTTTCCTGGTTTTATTTATTTATCGTATAGATTTTAGTGCCTGGAGTGTCCGAGGAAATGTTCGGCTCACCAGAGGCTGCAGCTGCTTCAAGCGGACACCCATAGGGTGAGCTACAAGTTACTTTCAATTTCAAGTAGTTCCAACTTCCGCTACTAGATGTCAATAATACCTTGTGGTGAACATTGGAACTTTGATAGAGCGTTCCAAAGAAATCTAACCTAGACATTTAGCTTCCCACAAGTTTAGTCTGTGAAAGGATCTTTTACATGCCATAAATCAATGACATGTGACCGCCGGCTTTACTTCCCCTCCGAAGGAAGGCATACTGAAGGATTTTAACGCTCTTAAAAATCCTACGACTTCGGCAGGGTTTGAACCCGCTATCTTGGGCACAGCAGTTCAGCATGCTACCGACTACGCCACTGAAGCCGCGTTTTTCAGGCTTGGAGGTGTCAATATACAAGTGTTATTCCATGCCCTATTTAATTAGGTACGTGTTGACGGAGTAAACATTAAATATTTTACTGTATACTTTGTTCCAAAATTTGTTGTAAAAAGGTGTTTCATACATATACTCCAAAACTAGAAAGAACCTTAAATGAACAGGCCTCGGGTGCCGGGTGCAAGCTTTGTTATTTGACGCCCAGAGGGCAGCTTGCATGTCGAATTTTGTCGATCCTCTGAGCGCTATCAAAGTCAAGGAGGTTAGATATCTAAGCTCCTTGAGACTGTAGCGCTTTCTAGTAGAGAAAGGAGGAACTTTGTGTTGGGGGAAAATCCAGAGATTAATGTTGCCATTATGAACACGGCCTACTGAAATGAAATGAGTTCTTTAACATGCCAACAACGTATGACATGTGTGTCCTGATTGTTGTCGCCTTTAATGGCCAGGAGCGAACCTGCAAGCTTAGGGTTGGTAGTCTACACGATAACCGCTCACCCACAGTGGCAAGCTATCAGGAACTGATGACCAAATTCAGATACAGTGAATCCTCTATTAAGAGACCAGTGACGGTTCCATGGAAAACTGTTCTTTTAGAGGGGTGGTCTCCTAATAGGGGTAGGCATTAAAAATAATTTTATACTGCATTATTAATAAAGTACAGTTGAACACATACTTGATTACAATTTATCTGCATTGGTTCACATTTAGTACAAATAAATTACAATTATCTATTTTCTGAGCTCTCTCATTTATAAGTCACGAATTGATCTCTGTTTCTGATTAGCACATCTTTTTTTTTTTAACAAATTCACTTTCTAGAATATCGCTGAGTGAGTTCGAAAGTCCATTAATTTGTTCTGGGTTCAAACAATCTTCTAGGAAAGCCATTTTTTTTGTATTTTTATACGTTACATAACACTTTTTAATGACATTGTATGAGGGGCCGATAACCTAGATGTTAGGCCCCTTAAAACAACAATTATCATCATCATCATGACATTGTATGCTGATGCAGTTCTGTGCCAACAGAACCATTGTTTACATCATCACCCTCATCACCATCTCCAATGGGAAGGCAGACGGGAAGTGGTCTTTTGAAAGGGGTCAGACTGAGAAAATGCCTGGTCTTTGGTCAGGGAGAGGGGTGATCCTTGAATAGAGGTAACAAATACATTGACCTTATGAGGTTTTAAATCGGTTCCAAGAAAAATCGGTCTTTAAGAGGGGTGGTCTTTTAATAGGGGTGGTTTTTTAGAGAGGTCTCACTGTAGTACGAAAGTAGTTTAAACACAGTCGTTGTTCGATCTAAACGTGTTGATATTTCATTTAGGGCCTTGCGAGTACTTGGTCATCTTTCTCCTGAACCAAATCTGTCGGATGACACAAGTCAACAAACAAAACATTTGTGTTGAGTCTATTATTTAATGCATATATTGTATTCTGGCTGTCTACATCGAACATTCATAATTTATTAATAAAGGTTGCTTTTTTTTATTTAAGCAATGATAAATAAATATTTGAAGTGAAGGATTTCCACAATTACTCAACGCCCAATAAAAAAGTCCTCTCGGCACGCCGGAAGGCGGAGGTAGATTTCACCGGACAAACTTGGGGATAGGCGAAAATAGGCAGAATATGCAGATTTTCGTAGAAGGATCAGACCTCATTTAATGCGAGAAGGTATTTTATAATTGGAGCTTAATTAACTTTGTTTTTCGTCATTTTATGCTTATTTTAAACATTTTATTGTCTTATGGGAACGGTAACCTTCTTGTCATTTGGGGTCCATTTTTATACTTGTGGTCACACTGTCCTTATGCTAGGTTTCGACACTGATGTGCAACTATGTAACGGTCTGTTACTTCTTCACGCAAAATTATATCTACCGCAGAGATTTTGGTTGGTTCCTCAGTTTAGGGGCTGCGACAACGCGGTCATGTAACCCCGTGTACTTTGGGATGGCTGTATTAGTCTGTAATTCAGGTAAGGACTGCAGACGGTCAATTTCAAGCAGTAGTTACTAATGTTGCTACCAGGTACTACCGTCAACGACACCTAGCTGTGAACTTGGCTACTAGATGCCACCGCAACCAGCAACTCGCAACGAACGTTGGAACTTCCCCTCCAAAGGAAAGCATACTGAGGGATTTTTGGCGCTCTTAGAAAATCCGACGACTTCGGCCGGCTTTGAACTCGCGACCTTGGGCATAAACATTCAGCATGCTACCAGTTACGTCACCGAAGCCGCTTCACACTTAGATGGAAATCTGAATCTGATCTCGTGCAAGTGCGTTATCTTGGCAACGTCTGATGGCTCATCCCTCATCAATTTAGTAGTGTTGCCATGGCAACCACTGATAGGTCTTGGCATTTTCTTATAATTCCGAAATTATTTTTCTCATCCCTTGGCATAATGGTGGGTTATATCAAAAATTCTTTCAGACAAAAGTTTTAGGTAATTATTATGGGAATATTGTCCATTTTGTACGGTTTTGATATTGTGCCTATTAAGAGAGATATGATTAATGTTTCCCGAAAAACCCACTTTTTCCCACCCCTTTGGTCAATGGTTGGTGCTATAAAAAAAACTCTTCAAACATACATTTTTGGGCTTTATCCGACACATAGTATGAATGTTGAACGGATTCGATATTTCACATATTAAGAGAGTTATAGCAATATTTCACTTTTTCGAAAAAAAAAGCCCCCCATTTTCACCCCCCAACGACCGATTTAGCCCAGTAACGAACTCGACCGAGATTTTATAGGTATACGTATTCGGTAAAAAATTCAAAGTGATTGGTACAAAATTACGGCAGTTATCGTGTCCACAATAAACTGATATACATATACATACATAAATTATATATAACTTTTGAACTGACGGTGGTTTTGGGGCCTGGGGATGTGAAACGCGAAGATATGTCGAAATTTTCCGGAAGTCGAAACATGGTACCCATTGCAATAGTTAGCTTTCTAACGAAATCTACCTCTGGTTGGTTCCTCAGTTTAGGGGCTGCGACAACGCGGTCATCTAACCCCGTGTACTTTGGGTGAGTGTAGAATCTGTCTGATACACGGTGTGAATTGTAATGGCTGTATTAGTCTTAATTCATGTAAGTACTGCAGACGGTCAATTTCAAGCAGTAGTTCCTAATGTTGCTACCAGGTACAACCGTCAACGACACCTAGCTGTGAACTTGGCTACTAGATGCCACCCCAACCATCAACTCGCAACGAACGTTGGAACTTCCCCTCCAAAGGAAAGCATACTGAGGGATTCTAGTGCTCTTAGAAAATCCGACGACTTCGGCCGGCTTTGAAACCGCGACATTGGGCATAGACATTCAGCATGCTACCAGTTACGTCACCGAAGCCGCTTCCCACTTTATCAGGCGGCTTTGGTGGCGTAGTCGGTAACATGCTGAGCTTCTATGCCCAAGATACCGGGTTCAAACCCGGCCGAAGCCATCGGATTTTTTAAGAGCGTTAAATATCCCTCAGTATGCCTTCCTTCGGAGGGGAAGTAAAGCCGGCGGTCCCATGTCATAGATTTATGGCATGTTAAAGATCCTTCCACTAATTGCACCTGTGTGAAGCTAAATTGGATAGGTTAAGAATGTATACAACGCTCTTAGGTTTCTATGTTCGTTGCCAAGAGCCGACTGCGGCGGCGTCTAGTAGCTCAGTTCTGAACTTGGCCTCGTAGTCGTTGACAGTGGCGCTTGGCGGCAAAAGTAGGAACTATCTGAAAAATTGTTAGTTGCAGTACTTAAATTAACAAACAGATAACACACACTAATACAGTCATCACAATTAACACCGGTTATCAGACAGATTCTACACACACCCAAAGTACACGGGGCTACATGACCGCGTTGTCGCAGCCCCTAAACTTAAGAACCAACCAACCAACCACTTAATCAGATGGAAATACTGAATCTGATCTCGTGCAAGTGCGTTGTCATGGCAACGTCTGATGGTCCATGCCTCATCAATTTAGTAGTGTTGCCATGGCAACCACTGATAGCTCTTGGCATTTTCTTATAATTCCGAAATCATTTTTCTCGTCCCTTGGCGTAATGGTGGGTCATATCAAAAATTCTTTCAGACAAAAGTTTTAGGTAATTATTAGGGGAATATTGTCCATTTTGTACGGTTTTGATATTGTGCCTATTAAGAGAGATATGATTAATGTTTCCCGAAAAACCCACTTTTTTCCACCCCTTTGGTCAATGGTTGGTGCTATCAAAAATCTTATTTGACATAAATTTTTGGCACTTATCCGACACATATTATGAACTTTGAATGGATTCGATATTGCACGTATTAAGAGAGTTATAGCGAAATTTCACTTTTTCGAAAAAAGCCCCCCATTTTCACCCCCTTCGACCGATTTAGCCCAGTAACGAACTCGACCGAGATTTTATAGGTATACATCTTCGGTAAAAAATTCGAAGTAATTGGTGCAAAATTACGGCAGTTATCGTGTCCACAAGAAACTGATATACATATATATATACATATATATATACATAAATTATATATAAACTTTTGAACAGACGGTGGTTTTGGGGTCTGGGGGATGTGAAACGCGAAGATATGTCGAAATTTTCCGGAAGTCGAAACATGGGACCCATTGCAATAGTTAGCTTTCTAATGAAATCTACCTAAAAAAATCCTCTCGGCACGCCGGAAGGCGGAGGTAGATTTCACCGGGCAAACTAGGGGATAGGCTATAATAGGAAAAATATGCAGGTTTTCGTAGGAGGATCAGACCTCATTTATTGCAAGAAAGTATTTTACAATTGGAGGTTAATTAACTTTTTTTTCGTTTTTGTATGGATATTTTTATCATTTTATTGTCTTATGGGGTTCATTTGTAAACTTGTGATCACAATGTCCTTATGCAAGGTTTGGAACTGATGTGTAACTATCTAACAGTCTGTTACTTCTTCACGCAAATTATTTTCTCCCGCAGAGATGTTGGTTGGTTCCTCAGTTTAGGGGCTGTGACAACGTGGTCATGTAACCCCGTGTACATTGGGTGTGTGTAGAATCTGTCTGATAAACGATGTTAATTGTGATGACTGTATTAGTCTGTAATTCAGGTAAGGTCTGCAAACGGTCAATTTTAAGTAGTAGTTCCTAATTTTGTACCATATACTAACGTCAACGACACCTAGCTGTGAAGACTACCCGCTGAATTTAAGCATATTATTAAGCGGAGGAAAAGAAACTAACAAGGATTCCCTTAGTAGCGGCGAGCGAACAGGGAAGAGCCCAGCACCGAATCTCGCAGGTTCACCCTGCCGAGAAATGTGGTGTTTGGGAGGATCCGATTATCCCGGATTCCTGCGGCGAGTTCAAGTCCTTCTTGAATGGGGCCACGGCCCGCAGAAGGTGCCAGGCCCGTAGAGACCGCTGCGGCTTCCGTAAGGATCTCTCCTTAGAGTCGGGTTGCTTGAGAGTGCAGCCCTATGCGTCGCCGGTTCCAGGACCGTGCGATCAGCCCAAAGTTATTCAGAGTCACCAAGGCAAACGGACCGGACGAGCCGACTGATTGGTTTTGATCTAATAAAAGCGTCCCTTCCACTTCTGGTCGGGACTCTGTTTGCATGTATTAGCTCTAGAATTACCACAGTTATCCAAGTAATGTGGTACGATCTAAGGAACCATAACTGATTTAATGAGCCATCCAAGGAAGGCAGCAGGCGCGCAAATTACCCACTCCCGGCACGGGGAGGTAGTGACGAAAAATAACGATACGGGACTCATCCGAGGCCCCGTAATCGGAATGAGTATTTTTCGTCACTACCTCCCCGTGCCGGGAGTGGGTAATTTGCGCGCCTGCTGCCTTCCTTGGATGTGGTAGCCGTTTCTCAGGCTCCCTCTCCGGAATCGAAACCTGATTCCCCGTTACCCGTTACAACCATGGTAGGCGCAGAACCTACCATCGACAGTTGATAAGGCAGACATTTGAAAGATGCGTCGCCGGTTCCAGGACCGTGCGATCAGCCCCAAGGCGGGGGTAAACGTGAGAAACCCGAAAATGCATCAACCGGAGAGATTCAAGCCTCATCCGCGCCTTGCCCTCTTCACTGCCAGATGGGTCCGACCCCCCGCACGGAGCAATCCGGCGTCGGGGTGGCAACGGTTTTCACTCGGCTGTGTTGTAGTGGTGAGGTCGGTGGGCCGCACTTCTCTCCACGTTGGACGTCGCGTCCCTTGGGTGTCGGTCTAAGGCCCGGGTGGTAGTCTGTTCGTCTGCGTCGCAAGACGTGTTCGTCGGGCAGACCCCTGGTGTTCCCGGCCGACGGCTCGACGGTATGTGTGCGTGGAGTTGATTCGCCGCAGTAAATCTCTTATATAAAAACAAGTGTCCTGACTGACTAACTGACTGACTGACTGACTGACTGACTGACTCATCATCGCCCAGCCAAAACTATTAAAGTTAGAAACATGAAATTTTGGGGATATGTTCGTGGTAAGTCGAAAACGCGCACTAAGAAAGGATTTTTGGATATTCAGGTTCTAAAGGTGTTTTAAGGGGGTACACATGCATTTCATTGAATAGCAATATCTCCGGCTTGGTTTCATTGAGGGACGTGATACTCGGCATATAAACGTATCATTAAAAATAAGAAGACACGTGTCTGAGGGTTTTTCGATGTGGTGTATATTATGAGGTGAAAGGGGTGAAAAGTGGGGGTTGAAGGGTTCCTAACGGAGCGTGTATCTCTTAAACGACATAGGCGAGGAGTTTGAAACTCAGCGGGAAAAAATCAGCTTAAAAAATAAGTAAATAGGTGTTTGACCGTTTTTTCATAAATCGAATTTAAGGGGCCCATGGGGAGGGGTGAAATTCTGAAAAAAGAAAATTGAAAGATACAAAGTCCTGACTCACTCATCATCGCCCAGCCTAAATTATTGAAGTTAGAAACAAGACATTTTGGGGATATGATCATTATATGTCCAAACCGTCCACTAAGGGAGGTTTTTCGGATATTCAGGTTCTAAAGGGGTGTTAAGGGGGTAAAACCTGCATTTCATTGAATAACAATAACTCCGGATTGGTTTCATTTGTGGATGTGATACTCAGCATATAAACTGATCATTAAAAATAAGAAGACAAGTGTCTGAGGGTTTTTCGATGTGGTGTATAATATGAGGTGAAAGGGGTGAAAAGTGGGGGTTGAAGGATTCCTAACGGAGCGTGTATCTCCTAAACGACATAGGCGAGGAGTTTGAACTCAGCGGAAAAACATCAGCCTAAAAGATAAGTAAATAGGTGTTGACCGTTATTTTTTTCATAAATCCAATTTGAGGGGCCCATGGGGAGGGGTGAAATTCTGGGGGGGGGGGGGAACAGGAAAGAAAGTGTCCTAACTGATTGACTGACTCACTCACTCTTCAATCTCAGGGAGTGAAAGCTGCTTAAAAATAAGTAAATAAGTGTTCGACAGTTTCTTTTTCATAAATCAAATTTAAGGGGTTCATGGGGAGGGGTGAAATTCTGGAGAAAAAGAAATGAAAGAAAATGTCCTGACTCACTCACTCACTCACTCACTCATCATCGCCCAGCCAAAATTAATGAAGTTAGAAACATGACATTTTGGGGATATGTTCGTTGCATGTCAAAACCGTACACTAAGGGAGGATTTTCGGATATTCAGGTTCTAGAGGGGTCTTAAGGGGGTTGAACCTGCATTTTATTAATTAACAATATATCACTAGTGGTTTCATATGTTGATGTGATACTCGGCACATAAACTAATCATTAAAAATAAGCACACATGTGTCTAAGGTTTTTTCGATGTGGTGTAAATTATAAGGTGAAAGGGGTGAAAAGTGGGGGTTGAAGGTTTCCTAACGGAGCGTGTATCTCTTAAAAGACATAGGTGAGAAGTTTGAAACTCAGCGGAAAAAATCAGCTTAAAAATTAAGTAAATCGGTGTTCGAAAGTTTTTTCATAAATTCAACTTAAGGGGCCGATGGTGTGGGGTGAAATTCTGGAGGGAAAAGGAGAGAAAGTGTCCTAACAGACTGACTAACTCACTCACTCATCAAACTCAGGAGAAAAAGACAGCTTAGAAAATAAGTTAATAGGTGTTCGAGCGTTTCTTCATAAATTCAATTTAAGGGGCCCATGGGGAGGGGTCAAATTCTGATAAAAATAATTGAAAGAAAATGACCTGATTGACCCACTCACTCATCATCGCCCAGCCAAAATTATAGAAGTTAGAAACATGAAATTTTGGGGATATGTTCATTGTATATCGAAAACGTCCACTAAGGAAAGATTTTTGGATATTCAGGTTCTAAATGGGTGTTAAGGGGGTAAACCTGCATTTCATTGAATAACAATATCTCACGAGTGGTTTCATTTGGGGATGTGATACTTGGCATATAAACCAATCATTAAAAATAAGCTGACACATGTCTAATGATTTTTCGATGTAGTGTATATTAAGAGTAAAGGGGTGAAAAGTGGGGGTTGAAGGATTTCTAACGGAGCGTGCATCTCCTAAACGACATAGGCGATGAGTTTGAAACTCAGAGGAAAACAATCAGCTTAATAATAATAAATAAATAAATAAATAAATAAATACATACATAAATAAATAATTTAATAAATAGGTGTTCGACCGTATTTTCATAAATCCAATTTAAGGGGCTCATGGGGAGGGATGAAATTCTGGAAGAAAAACGTCCACTAAGGAAGGAATTTTGGATATTCACTCTCATCGACCAACCAAAACTATTAAAGTTAGAAGAATGATATTTTGGGATTATGTTTGTTGTGCGTCGAAAAGTCTACTAAGGAGGGATATTTGGATATTCAAGTTCTAAAGGGGTGTGAACGGGGTTAAACCTGGATTTCATTGAAGAACAATATAACACGACTATGACGCGAGCGAAGCCGCGGGTACCTGCTATCTCTTATATAAAAACAAGTGTCCTGACTGACTGACTGACTGACTGACTCATCATCGCCCAGCCAAAACTATTAAAGTTAGAAACATGAAATTTTGGAGATATGTTCGTTGTAAGTCGAAAACGCCCACTAAGGAAGGATTTTTGGATATTCAGGTTCTAAAAGGGTGTTAAGGCGGTACACCTGCATTTCATTGAATAACAATATCTCCGGCTTGGTTTCATTGAGGGATGTGATACTCGGCATATAAACTCACCATTAAAAATAAGAAGACAAGTGTCTGAGGGTTTGTCGATGGGGTGTATATTTTGAGGTGAAAGGGGTGAAAAGTGGGGGTTGAAGGATTCCTAACGGAGCGTGTATCTCTTAAACGACATAAGCGAGGAGTTTGAAACTCAGCGAAAAAAAAACATCTTAAAAAATAAGTAAATAGGTGTTTCACCGTTTTTTCATAAATCCAATTTAAGGGGCCCATGGGGAGGGGTGAAATTCAGGGGGGAAAAACACGAAAGAAAGTGTCCTAACTGATTGACTGGCAGACTCACTCATCAAACTCAGGGGTAAAAACGGCTTGAAAATAAGTAAATAGGTGTTCGACAGTTTTTTTTCATAACCCCAATTTAAAGGGTTCATGGGGAGGGGTGAAATTCTGAGAAAAGGACATTGAAATAAAAAGTCCTGACTCACTCACCATCGCCCCAAAAACATTATTGAAGTTAGAAACAAGACATTTTGGGGAAATGATCATTGTATGTCAAAGCCGTCCACTAAGTGAGGATTTTCTGATATTCAGGTTCTAAAGGGGTCTTAAGGGGGTTAAACCTGCATTTCATTGAATAACAATAACTCACGATTGGTTTCATTGGGGGATGTGATACTCGGCATATAAACTCACCATTAAAAATAAGAAGACACGTGTCTGAGAGTTTTTCGATGTGGTGTATATTATGAGGTGAAAGGGGTGAAAAGTGGGGGTTGAAGGAATACTAACGGAGCGTGTATCTCTTAAACGAATTGGCGACGAGTTTGAAACTCAGCGGAAAAAAATCAGCTTAAAAGATAAGTAAATAGGAGTTCGACCGTTCTTTTTTTCATAAATTCAATTTAAGGGGCCCATGGGGAGGGGTGAAATTGTGGGGGGCGGGACAGGAAAGAAAGTGTCCTGATTGACTGACTCACTCACTCCTCAAACTCAGGGACAGAAAACTGCTTAAAAATAAGTAAATAAGTGTTCGACATTTTTTTTTTTCAGAAATCAAATTTAAGGGGTTCTTGGGGAGGGGTGAAATTCTGGAAGAAAAATGAAAGAAAATGTCCTCACTCACTCACTCACTCACCCACTCATCATCGCCCAGCCAAAATTATTGAAGTTAGAAACATGAGATTTTGGGGATATGTTCGTTGTTCGTTGTATGTCAAAACCGTACACTAAGAGAGGATTTTCGGATATTCAGGTTCTAAAGGGGTCTTAAGGGGTTAAACCTGCATTTTATTGAATAACAATATCTCACGAGTGGTTTCATTTATGGATGTGATACTCGGCATATAAACTAATCATTAAAAATAAGCAGACATGTGTGTAGGGGTTTTTCGATGTGGTGTATATTATAAGGTGAAAGGGGTGAAAATTGGGGGTTGAAGGATTCCTATCGGTGCGTGTATCTCTTAAACGACATGGGCGAGAAGTTTTAGACTCAGCGGGAAAAATCACTTAAAAATAAGTAAATCGGTGTTCGAGCGTTTCTTCATAAATCAAATTTAAGGGGCCCATGGGGAGGGGTAAATTTCTGGTCAAAATAATTGAAAGAAAATGACCTGACTGACTCACTCACTCATCATCGCCCAGCAAAAACTATTGAAGTTGGAAACATTAAAATTTGGGAATATGTTCGCTGTATGTCGAAAACGTAAACAAAGGAAGGATTTTTGTTTATTCGGGTTCTGAAGAGGTGTTAAGGAGGGTAAACGTGTATTTCATTGAATAACGATATCTCATGAGTTGTTTCTTTGGGGATGTGATATTCGGCAAATAAACTAATCATTAAAAATAAGCAGACATAATTATGACTAAGGGTTTATCGATGTGGTGTATATTATGAGGTGAAAGGGGGTGAAAATTGGGTGTTGAAGGATTCTTAACGGAGCGTGTATCTCTTAAACGACATAGGCGAGAAGTTTGAAATTCAGCGAAAAAAACCAGCTTAAAATATAAGTAAATAGGTGTTCGACCGTTTTTTCATAAATCCAATTATATGGCCCTTGGAGAGGGGTGAAATTCTGGGGAAAAAACAGGAAAGAAAGTGTTCTAACTGATTAACTCACTCACTTATCAAACTCAGGGGGGAAGAACATCTTAAAAATAAGTAAATAGGTGTTCGACCGTTTTATTTTCATAAATCCAATTTAAGGGGTTCACGAGAGGGGTGAAATTCAGAAAAATAAATGAAAGAAAATGTCCTGACTGACTCACTCACTCATCATCGCCCAGTGAAAAGTATTGATGCTAGAAACATGACATTTTGGGGTTATGTTCGTTGTATGTCGAAAACGTTCACCAAGGAAGGATTTTTGGATATTCAGGTTCTAAAGGGGTGTTAAGGGGGTAGACCTGCATTTAATTGAATAACAATATCTCCCGATTGGTTTCCTTGGGGGATGCGATACTCGGCATATAAACTCATCATTAAGAATAACAAGACTCATGTCTGAGGGTTTTTGGATGTAGTGTATATTATGAGGTGTATGTGTGAAAAGTGGGGGTTGACGGAATCCTAACGGAGCATGTATATCTTAAAAGATAGAGGCATCAAGTACGAAACTCAGGGGGGAAAATCAGCTTGAAAAATAAGTAAATAGGTGGTTGACCATTGTTTCATAAATGCAATTTAAGGGGCCCATGGGGAGGGGTGAAATTCTGGGGAAGGAAGTCCTCTAAGGAAGGATTTTTGGATATTCACTCATCATCCCCCAGCCAAACCTATAGCAGTTAGAAACTTAAAACATTTGGGGGATATGTTCGTTGTATTTCGAAAATGTCCACTAAGATGGATTTTTGGATATTCATGTTCTGAAGGGGTGTTAAGGGGGTAAAACTTGCATTTCATTGATTAACAATATCTCACGAGTTGTTTCATTTGGGGATGTTATATTAGGCATATAAATTAATTAATAAAAATAAGCAAACATATGTCTAAGGGTTTATCGATATGGTGTATATTATGAGGTGAAAGGGGTGAAAAATGGGGGTTGAAGGATTCTTAACGGAGCGTGCATATTTAAACGACATTAGCGAGAAGTTTGAAATTCAGGGGAAAAAATCAGCTTAATAAATAAGTACATAGGTGTTTAACCGTTTTCTTTTCATAAACCCCATTTAAAGGGTTCATGGGGAGGGGTGAAATTCTCAAAAATAGATGAAAGAAAATGTCCTGATTGACTCACTCACTCATCATCGCCCAGCCAAAATTATTGAAGTTAGAAAGATGAAATTTTTTGGATATGTTCGTTGAATGTCGAAAACGTCCACTAAGGAAAGATTTTTGGATATTCAGGTTCTAAAGGGGTGTTAAGGGGGTAAACGTATATTTCATTGAATAACAATATCTCACGAGTGGTTTCATTTGGGGATGTGATACTTGGCATATAAACCAATCATTAAAAATAAGCTGACACATGTCTAATGGTTTTTCGATGTGGTGTATATTTTGAGTGAAAGGGGAGAAAAGTGGGCGTTGAAGGATTCCTAACGGAGCGTGCATCTCTTAATCGACATAGGCGAGGAGTTTGAAACTCAGAGGAAAACAATCAGCTTAATAATAAATAAATAAATAATTAAATAAATAAGTGTTCGACCGTTTTTTCATAGATCCAATTTAAGGGGCCCATGGGGAGGGGTGAAATTCTGGAAGAAAAACGTCCACTAAGGAAGGATTTTTGGATATTCACTCTCATCGACCAACCTAAACAATTAAAGTTACAAGAATGATATTTTGGGGATATGTTTGTTGTGTGTCGAAAACGTCTACTAAGGAGGGAATTTTGGATATTCAGATTCTAAAGGGGTGTGAACGGGGTTAAACCTACATTTCATTGAATAACAATATGACAAGACTATAACGCGAGCGAAGCCGCGGGTACCTGCTAGTCTCTTATATAAAAACAAGTGTCCTGACTGACTGACTGACTGACTGACTGACTGACTCATCATCGCCCAGCCAAAACTATTAAAGTTAGAAACATGAAATTTTGGGGATATGTTCGTGGTAAGTCGAAAATGCGCACTAAGAAAGGATTTTTGGATATTCAGGTTCTAAAGGTGTCTTAAGGGGGTACACATGCATTTCATTGAATAGCAATATCTCCGGCTTGGTTTCATTGAGGGACGTGATACTCGGCATATAAACGTATCATTAAAAATAAGAAGACACGTGTCTGAGGGTTTTTCGATGTGGTGTATATTATGAGGTGAAAGGGGGTGAAAGGTGGGGGTTGAAGGGTTCCTAACGGAGCGTGTATCTCTTAAACGACATAGGCGAGGAGTTTGAAACTCAGCGGAAAAAAATCAGCTTAAAAAATAAGTAAATAGATGTTTGACCGTTTTTTCATAAATCGAATTTAAGGGGCCCATGGGGAGGGGTGAAATTCTGAAAAAAGAAAATTGAAAGATACAAAGTCCTGACACACTCATCATCGCCCAGCCTAAATTATTGAAGTTAGAAACAAGACATTTTGGGGATATGATCATTATATGTCCAAACCGTCCACTAAGGGAGGTTTTTCGGATATTCAGGTTCTAAAGGGGTGTTAAGGGGGGTAAAACCTGCATTTCATTGAATAACAATAACTCCGGATTGGTTTCATTTGTGGATGTGATACTCGGCATATAAACTGATCATTAAAAATAAGAAGACACGTGTCTGAGGGTTTTTCGATGTGGTGTATATTATGAGGTGAAAGGGGTGAAAAGTGGGGGTTGAAGAATTCCTAACGGAGCGTGTATCTCCTAAACGACATAGGCGAGGAGTTTGAACTCAGCGGAAAAACATCAGCCTAAAAGATAAGTAAATAGGTGTTGACCGTTATTTTTTTCATAAATCCAATTTAAGGGGCCCATGGGAAGGGGTGAAATTCGGGGGGGGGGGGCGGGGGACAGGAAAGAAAGTGTCCTAACTGATTGACTGACTCAGTCACTCTTCAATCTCAGGAAGTGAAAACTGCTTAAAAATAAGTAAATAAGTGTTCGACAGTTTCTTTTTCATAAATCAAATTTAAGGGGTTCATGGGTAGGGGTGAAATTCTGGAGAAAAAAATGAAAGAAAATGTCCTGACTCACTCACTCACTCACTCACTCATCATCGCCCAGCCAAAATTAATGAAGTTAGAAACATGACATTTTGGGGATATGTTCGTTGTATGTCAAAACCGTACACTAAGGGAGGATTTTCGGATATTCAGGTTCTAGAGGCGTCTTAAGGGGGTTGAACCTGCATGGGAAGGGGTGAAATTCTTGGGGGGGGGGGACAGGAAAGAAAGTGTCCTAACTGATTGACTGACTCACTCACTCTTCAATCTCAGGGAGTGAAAGCTGCTTAAAAATAAGTAAATAAGTGTTAGACAGTTTCTTTTTCATAAATCAAATTTAAGGGGTTCATGGGGAGGGGTGAAATTCTGGAGAAAATGAAATGAAAGAAATTGTCCTGACTCACTCACTCACTCATCATCGCCCAGCCAAAATTAATGAAGTTAGAAACATGACATTTTGGGGATATGTTCGTTGTATGTCAAAACCGTACACTAAGGGAGGATTTTCGGATATTCAGGTTCTAGAGGGGTCTTAAGGGGGTTGAACCTGCATTTTATTGAATAACAATATATCACGAGTGGTTTCATTTGTGGATGTGATACTCGGCACATAAACTAATCATTAAAAATAAGCAGACATGTGTCTAAGGGTTTTCCGATGTGGTGTATATTATAAGGTGAAAGGGGGTGAAAAGTGGGGGTTGAAGGTTTCCTAACGGAGCGTGTATCTCTTAAAAGACATAGGTGAGAAGTTTGAAACTCAGCGGAAAAAATCAGCTTAAAAATTAAGTAAATCGGTGTTCGAACGTTTTTTCATAAATTCAACTTAAGGGGCCGATGGTGTGGGGTGAAATTCTGCGAAAAAAGGAGAGAAAGTGTCCTAACTGACTGACTAACTCACTCACTCATCAAACTCAGGGGAAAAAGACAGCGTAAAAAATAAGTTAATAGGTGTTCGAGCGTTTCTTCATAAATTCAATTTAAGGGGCCCATGGGGAGGGGTAAAATTCTGGTAAAAATAATTGAAAGAAAATGACCTGATTGACTCACTCACTCATCATCGCCCAGCCAAAATTATAGAAGTTAGAAACATGAAATTTTGGGGATATGTTCATTGTATGTCGAAAACGTCCACTAAGGAAAGATTTTTGGATATTCAGCTTCTAAATGGGTGTTAAGGGGGTAAACCTGCATTTAATTGAATAACAATATCTCACGAGTGGTTTCATTTGGGGATGTGATACTTGGCATATAAACCAATCATTAAAAATAAGCTGACACATGTCTAATGATTTTTCGATGTAATGTATATTAAGAGTAAAGGGGTGAAAAGTGGGGGTTGAAGGATTCCTAACGGAGCATGCATCTCCTAAACGACATAGGCGAGGAGTTTGAAACTCAGAGGAAAACAATCAGCTTAATAATAATAAATAAATAAATAAATACATAAATAAATAATTTAATAAATAGGTGTTCGACCGTATTTTCATAAATCCAATTTAAGGGGCTCATGGGGAGGGGTGAAATTCTGGAAGAAAAACGTCCACTAAGGAAGGAATTTTGGATATTCACTCTCATCGACCAACCAAAACTATTAAAGTTAGAAGAATGATATTTTGGGATTATGTTTGTTGTGCGTCGAAAACGTCTACTAAGGAGGGATTTTTGGATATTCAAGTTCTAAAGGGGTGCGAACGGGGTTAAACCTGCATTTCATTGAAGAACAATATGACACGACTATGACGCGAGCGAAGCCGCGGGTACCTGCTAGTCCTTATATAAATGTTAATCCACTGGCATCTAATGTTTTTCAATTGTTTCCATATCCACAAGATGGCATTTGTGCGAAATTTTAAAATCTCGTTTTTACTTCTTGTGTACTGATCATGCGATTGAAGTTTAAATACTACACGTACACAATAATCTTCATGTAACAGTACATAACTCTAAGCCCTGCCTCGAGCAGCTCCCTGGTTGATCATGCCAGTAGTCATATGCTTGTCTCAAAGATTAAGCCATGCATGTCTCAGTGCAAGCCAAATTAAGGTGAAACCGCGAATGGCTCATTAAATCAGTTATGGTTCCTGAGATCGTACCACATTATTTGGATAACTGTGGTAATTCTAGAGCTAATACATGCAAACAGAGTCCCGACCAGAAGTGGAAGGGACGCTTTTATTAGATCAAAACCAATCGGTCGGCTCGTCCGGTCCGTTTGCCTTGGTGACTCTGAATAACTTTGGGCTGATCGCACGGTCCTGGAACCGGCGACGCATCTTTCAAATGTCTGCCTTATCAACTGTCGATGGTAGGTTCTGCGCCTACCATGGTTGTAACGGGTAACGGGGAATCAGGGTTCGATTCCGGAGAGGGAGCCTGAGAAACGGCTACCACATCCAAGGAAGGCAGCAGGCGCGCAAATTGCCCACTCCCGGCACGGGGAGGTAGTGACGAAAAATAACGATACGGGACTCATCCGAGGCCCCGTAATCGGAATGAGTACACTTTAAATCCTTTAACGAGTATCCATTGGAGGGCAAGTCTGGTGCCAGCAGTCGCGGTAATTCCAAAGTTGTTGCGGTTAAAAAGCTCGTAGTTGGACTTGTGTCCCACGCTGTCGGTTCATCGCTCGTCGGTGTCTAACTGACATGGCTCGTGGGACGTCCTGCCGGTGGTGGCGAGTCGAAAGCGCGCCCCCGTCGCGGATTTCCGTTGGCGGTTCTTGCGCGTCGTAGGCGGACCTCGATGAAATCCTACCGCGGTGCTCTTCGCCGAGTGTCGAGGTGGGCCGGCACGTTTACTTTGAACAAATTAGAGTGCTTAAAGCAAGCCTGACGCGCCTGAATACTGTGTGCATGGAATAACGGAATAGGACCTCGGTTCGATTTTGTTGGTTTTTGGAACCCGAGGTAATGATTAATAGGGACAGGCGGGGGCATTCGTATTGCGACGTTAGAGGTGAAATTCTTGGATGCCACCACAACCAGGAACTTACAACGAAAGTTGGAACTTCCCCTCCAAAGGAAAGGATGCTGAGGGATTTTTAGCGCTCTTAGAAAATCCGACGACTTTGGCCGGCTTTGAACCAGCGACCTTGGGCGTAGAAGTTTAGCATGCTACCAGGTAGCCGCTTCCTACAGAGTCAGATGGAAAAATGAATGTAATCTCGTGCAATGGCGTTGTCTTGGCAACCTCTGATAGCTCATCCCTCATCAATTTAGAAGCGTTGTCATGGTAACCTCTGATGGCACTTGGCATTTTCTTTAATTCCGAAATCATTTTTCTCATCCCTTGGCGTAATGGTGGGTCAGATCAAAAATTCTTTCAGACAACGTTTTAGGTAATTATTAGGGGAATATTTTCCATTTTGTACGGTTTTGATATTGTGCCTATTAAGAGAGATATGATTAATGTTTCCCGAAAACCCCATTTTTTTCCACCCCTTTGGTCAATGGTTGGTGCTATCAAAAACTTTTCAAACATAATTTATTGGCACTTATCCGACACATATTATGAACTTTGAATGGATTCGATATTTGACGTATTAAGAGAGTTATAGCGATATTTCACTTTTTCGAAAATTAAGCCCCCCATTTTCACCCCCTTCGACCGATTTTGCACATTAACGAACTCGACCGAGATTATAAGGGGATACATATTATGTTAAAAATTCAAAGTGATTGGTGCAAAATTACGGCAGTTATCGTGTCCACAAGAAAATGTACCCTTCAATGTTTTCTAGGATGCCGACTCTAGCTCGGGGTAATGGTCTGTCCGGGGTGGCTCTAACTTAATCTAAACACCCTAGGAATATCGTCAAGGATCACAGGAGGCTTAACTTAAAATCAGTATGTCAAAGAACTCCTAATATAAAATAATTTATTCACAAAACATCATCTCCCACTTGCTCCCATCCATAGACAATAAAACAACAAAATATACTCCCTTAAATTATTCTGATCAACAAAATCAAATTGTAAAAGGTAAATTATGATCAAACTGGCTGAAACCAGGAAACGAAAAATAATCTAATTCACTGCAGTCCACTGCTTCAAGTTCAAAAATAAAACGTCAACAGACTTAATTCATCAAAACTATGGTCTGAATAACCCAGCCATTCTGTCAAAAAACTATGCGCACTCATGTTTATAACTTGCAAAATTGGTTTTTGGGGTTCGAACATGCTCTCTGGTACAATCATCATTCTTCCTCACAAGAGTCAAACAATGAAGGCAATAGACTTATTCTAGGCCACAGGCATGTGTGCATGTTCTAGCTTAAAAACAATTAATTCACTCAGAGCTATGACTCTGCTAATTACGGTCATCCAAACAAGTCAAATACATGAAGCATCAAATAAACACACTTCGGTGGCCGATGCCCCGTTACTTTCAATAAGCAAACAACTATAATGAATGCACTCAAAATGATATCACAATACATGACGTCGCTTCCTGAAGCGGTACAAAAAAAAGAAACAAACCCTGGGAAGCTAGACTACCTTCCCTCAAAAGAAAACAATACCATCCAACGTGGTCCCTCGACCTTGTGACAGACACTCTCACACCATAATAAACCCGCTGGGCGGGCAACAACCTTTGCTGCTCCTTTCAGAATTCACACGGCTGGCCACAATCTTATGCCTGCCTCCTATGACTGCCTTGGGTTTGAGCTGTACAGTTACCTTTCCGACGGAGCAATAGCGCACTCTCATCAGACAATGAATTCAATCATTTCACTTACCAATTATATCATCGTAGGCTTGCGGGAATTTCGCCTCCGCTATTAATTCACTTACCATTTATATCATCGTAGACTCGCTGGAATTTCGCCTCCGCCTTAAATTCACTTACCACTTTATATCATCGTAGAACACGGGAATACCATCTCCGTTATTAATTTCAGCTCAACCCAGGATCAACCCTCAACCTTTTCTGAATATTATATTATCATCCAGCCATTCCATCTTACCTTTCTTTACCTTGGTATGGTTATCAATACCGTACATACTGTTCACCTAATTTCAGTGTCACTACTGGTCTTTGTCACAATGTCAAGCTATCTCCCCCATACTAGCTTTTACGTTAATATCGTGCGTAAGCACTATCAACCCAATTATTCCCTTAAATGTGCATTCAACAAAGTTACTGACACCCTCAAACAAAACACATTTAAAGAAGATTTGATGCTCATATACTAATCTTACATTATAAACCACACACAAAAAATCACAAATGACAAATATACACAAATTTACACAAAACATGCCTGCTGTGCCCAAAATATCTATTTTATCATAATTGCTTATGATCGAGATAAACTTATCCGATTCCCATGATGGGATACGCTATGGCAAACATGCCCCATGCAATATCTACTTATCTCGTATACATCATGATGGTGATGCTCTGGTCCTTGATATCAGTCTTCTGGATCAATTGGTTCATCTTGCAAGGAGGATAATCTTACACACGGTTTCCAGAAAATTCACCAAAGCAAAGGTCCACTGTGAATTATTATTATTATTATTATTATTATTATTATTATTATCACAATGCACGGTTCTCGCGTATGTAGCTCCTACCTCCTACAGCTATCATCAACCTACTCAATTCAGCTGATAGTTCATAGCTTCCTATATCACTGACTTTGCTACTAATAGCACGTGTGGCTATCTCTATCATATAACTGTTTCGTACTTTCACGGTATGCACACTCACGATACTGTTCCGATTCGCACTCGCGAATACTTAGCGATATTCAAAATGTCCCAAGATAGAACAGCTTATCCTTAAAATTTGTCAATATTTCAGAACGCGGCGATCATAGGCTCGCGTCTATGCAATACTCAAAGTAGACCTTGTAATTTTTTTTAATATTTCAGACCTCCACGAGCGTGGGCTTGCGCCTCTACAGCTCCCGGAATAAGAACTGTATAACTTGTAAAAATTGTCACTATTTTTGACCTCCACGAGCGTGGGCTTGCGCCTCTGCAGCGTCCGGAGTTGAACTGTTTTCGTTGCGTCTCCAGCTATTATTTATATGATTTGTCGTAGAAGTACTTGGAGTGGGGAGCTTTCATAATTTATTTCTATAATAACACTCGCATGAATATCCAAATTAGCTCCTTAGAACGTCCTCATTTTCAATGTCTCAATGGCTTCTATTAATCCAAAATCCGATCGTTGGATCCTTAGATAATGAGCTCCGTAATTCCCTTCATTGTTCCTTAATTTCGGTGGGATTTGGTCGCGTCTCGCGTCCCTCGCTGCTATTGGTAGTTTCAAATCCACTCCCTGATTTCATTTTAATTCTGGCAAAAATCACAGAATGACTCAATTCAAATTTTGAAGATACTTCTGAGAGGCTGAGATTGTCCCCTATATGATGTTGTAATTCCTGTTTCTGCATTTTAATAACTGCTCCAATTTCTCTCAAATGGGCGCGGTTTATCTAGTAAGTGATTGTTGAAATTTTCGTATTTACCCGCTTGGTTGAATGACCGTTTCGCGTTGTCTGAGCGCATGTGCTTACCAGATGTTGGCTTTCTCTTCCTCTCTCCATTGTCTGCGTAGGTGAAAGTTATAGCAAAAGCACGTACGGGTCTTCCTTTGTTGTCCTCTGGTCGACAGGCAACGTCTTTTCTTACATCAGTTTTGAAACATGAATAAAATCTTGTTGAAATAAATATGTAGAATTTATGCAATCACAGATGCATAAAGGATACATTATCCTTCTGCAAAGGAAAAAAATCGATATGGAACGTATGATTTTTTTCTCAATCCCGATCCGCCTCACGGATGCTGTAAGGTTCCGCCGTCACTCCTTATTCTGTTTACTTGGTTCGCCACTGCTGGTCGCGCGCAGGGATTCTCTTGCTACTATTCCTGTGTCCCCCTTTCCACATTCTTGGTAGGATTAGTGTCTCGGCCGTCTGGTGCAGGTAGCTATTGTCTGCTTGTCTCGCCAAGTACTCTCACTTCTCAGTCGTTCACTGTAAACACCGGGTCTGTTTATGACTGTCTACTTCCTCGTTCCACGTGCATTTGGCTCATCGTTATCTGATTTCCATAATGTTGACACCCGCGGTATTCCGTGGTTGATCAAACGGTTCCCTTTCATGATACACTTTGAGGTTTGAACAGTTTGCTACAGACGTGTTTCCGCCGTTTATGTCCTGTATCTTATACGCGTTGTTTCCCAAATTTCTTATGATGCGGTAAGGTCCTATGTACGGGAAACACCATTTATGAAACACTTTGTTTGCAGGATCAGAGATAGGTGGCCTCTTCAATAAAACTAACTCACCGGCGTTCAATTCTCTGTGAAAGCGTTTCCCTTTTAGCCTTCTCAATCTCCTGTCAGCTTGTTCTCTCATATACGTGACCGTTCGTTCGATTCTCAGCTGTGGTGCTGGCTTGGGCAATCTAGTACTGTTGTCCAAGATCTCGGTGGTTGCTGGTTCATATGTAACGTATATGGAATTTGTCCAGTTGACTCATGACGTTTCATGTTAATGCAAATTTCAATGTTTTTCAAAGTATCAGCCCAACGGTGATGCTCTGTGTGTATGAGCACGCGGATATGCTTAGAAACCTCTCGTAAAACTCTTTCGCTAGGATTGCTCTGTGGATTGCGCACGCTAGATAATACATGTTTGAGGCCTAGCTCATTTAATCCACGCTTAAATTCTGCTGATGTGAAGTAACTCCCATGGTCGGAAAGTATAAATTCTGGCTTTCCCATCGTAGGTATAACACGATTCTTGATTCGGCTTAGGACCTGTTTCGATGTTGTCTTCTGGATAGCACATATAACAACAAACTTGGAGAAGACGTCCACGCACACAAGGACATGTCGCACTCCTCTACGTCCTTTCGGCAGTGGCCCCATGCAAACTGTCGCAATGAGCTCTAATGGTTTCAGTGGCAAAAGTGGCTTCGGGTACTGTCTCATGAGGAAGTTGTTTGGTATTGCACGCTGGCAAATATCACATGTCTTCAGGACATCGCGTATTGTGATCCTCATCCGTGGCCAAGTGAAAGTTTCACCTATCGTTGCTTGTGTCTTGTCTAATCCTATGTGACCAAGTGTATAATGAGTATGCCACACTAATTTTCTCTTTAAAGATGCTGGTAACAGTATCCGTAACTTGACGTGATCCTCATCTATAAATTTATGGAGCATATTATTGAAGTATGAATAATTTCTCGCTTGAGCTTCAATCTCTCGGTATGCTGGTATATCAGGTGTTAACTCTCTCTTGAGGAACTTAATCATTTGCATCATCCATGGCTCCTTTTCCTGTTCCTGCGGTAACCTCTTCAGTTCTTGTAGGAAGTCTTTGTCTTCGTTTGTCAGCTCAATGTGTTGCACTAACACCTCATCCTTCTGTGCTTCCTCTTCTGGATTTCGGCTCAAAATATCCGGGATTACATTTAATTTTCCAGATATATGCTCAATTTTTAGATCAAACTGCTGTGCATTGATGGCCCATCTGTTGATGCGTTCACTTACCATGGTGGTCTTAAATAAGAAAGTCAGCGCCTTGTGATCAGTGCGGATTGTTATGGGGTATCCATAAATGATACGACGCCACTGTTGTAATGCGTGTATGATAGCCAGAAGCTCCAGCTCTGAGATGGTATAACTTTTCTCATGTTTTCTTAGCTTCCTGCTGATAAATGCTAAGTATGAACGGCCTGCTGTTCTCTCTGCGTCTTCTTGGAAAGCATTGCTCCGATGCCCACTAAAGATGCATCTACTTGAATGATGAATCTCTTTGAAAAATCTGGGTAACCCAGTTTTATGCTATTGGACAGCAATTCTTTTGTAGCTACAAATGACCTCTCGCACTCTTCGTTCCAAAACCAACGGTTATTCTTTTTTAGCATCTCCTGTAATGGTGCTACTACTTCAGTGTATCCTGGACAGTTTTCACGAAATAAATTTGTTGCTCCCAGGAACATCCTTATGTGCTTGACTGTGGTTGTTCGAGGAACATTTCTAATGGCTTCAATCTTCACTGGGTTGGGTTTGACTCCCTCTCCATCGACAATATGTCCTAAATATAAAATTTCGTGCTGAAAGAAGTGCGATTTTTTTAGATTGATTTTGAAATTTGCCCTTTCTAGGTTCTCTAACAACTTGCTTAAATTTTGCATGTGTTCTTCAATGCTTTCTGATGCTAATTAGATATCGTCGACATATCTGACAGTCATGTCTTTCACCTCTTCTGTCAAATTACGATCCAATGCTCGGATTAGTGCAGATCCGGCTGTCTTAACTCCAAACGGTATGCGACATCAGGTGAAACTCTGATTATCGAATAGAAATCCAGTTAACAGCTGTGATTTCTCTTCTAACTCGATATGCCAGTAGCTATTTGCAAGATCGACAGACGAATATATTTTTTCTTATGGAACTTCTTTAGTACATCCTTAATTAGTGGTGCACGGTCGGTTTCGTCAATTAATCTGGAATTGAGTGTGCGAGCATCGAGACATAGTCTCACAGAACCATTGGGTTTCACCACCGCTAATATGGCGTTCAAATATGGAGTTGGAGCCTCCTTAATTATGCCCCCTCTAAGCATTTCGTCCATAATCTTTCTAACTGCTGCACGCTGTTTTTCTGGGATTGGGTAGAGTCGGCTCTTGAATGGAGTCCAGTCATCCACCTGCATAGCGTACTTGAAATTTAATATTTTTCCCGGCAGGGTATTGAATGCTGCTGAATGTTTACATAGCAGTTGTGCCAAGCAATTTCTTTCTTCATCATTTAGCTTTGCCTCCTTTAATTTTTCCTTCAAAAGTGCTTCAAAACTGTCTTTGTTGCCATCTTCTTCTACTGCCATGGACCACATCTCATCTTCCAACTCTTGCTTTTCCTCCAGGAGTCCTGTGTTCGAGTCCTCTTCATCTGCTTGATTTTTCTCTTCTTCTTCCTCAGGAATCGTCTCCAGCGTCCAAGTGTTAGCATCTCTATCTAAGCCGTAATTATTCATGTTCAGTTCCACCGCTGATAATCCTTCCATATTTCTGAATTTAATTACATTATTGCGTAGATCAATTACTGCTTGGTGCTCGTATATGAAGTCCGCGCCAAGGATCAAGTTTAGACTCATCTTGTTCATAACCATGAATATATGTTAGAAAGTGTGTCGTAATATCTCTAGATCCAATTGTACTTGAAATTTACATACAGCTGATTTTTCGGGAATTACTCCTCTAATTTTGACCTGTGGTACTGGAATTGTAGGTATTCTTTGTTTCTCGCTTAGAGCTTTGATTAATGCCTCTGATACTAGACATAGCTGTGCTCCGGTGTCCACCAAGCCTCTTAATCCTTCTATTCTCGTAATAATGACAGATAATTTCCTCAAACAATGTTGTTCCGGTTGAATAATTTCACCCGTAAAATCATCAGGAGTTGCGACCCATTCCTCAATGTTCGCTATCAACCACTGTGTTTTATCTGGCGTGAAAATTAGGCTATCTTCTTCATCCTCTAGTACATTTTTTTTGCTAATGGCCCCCGTCTGTCTCTTATCATTCTGACTCTTGCGATGCTGTTGCGCCAATTTACTTTCTGCTCCGGTTATCTCCACATCTGGATTCTCGCGATTTTCCATCGTCCTTCGCCAGCGATCCTTCTCCGTTTCTTGGCTGCGATGCAACTCGTTTAGGTACTGTTGGGATGCCTCGTGTCTGTTCTGCCATTCCCGTCGACTGTCCTCCGTGTATCCTGGGTTCTCATCTCGTCCTCGGTTCCACGTTCTATTTTCCCTTCTGTCATATCTGCGGTGATGATATGGACCTTCGCGACCACGCCCTTTCCAGTCATCCCTCCTGTACTGTCGCGGTTGCCAGTTCCTTTCGTTCCTTGGTTCATATCTCCTTTGCTCTTCTCCTGGCAAGTCTGACCTTCCATTGTTGTTTCCGCTCTTATGGCTATTATTCGTATTGGTGCTCTGCTCCCTAGTGTTGACAAGCTCGGCCTAGTGTACCAGCGCTGCGCTGTCACTTGCTCTGACATGCCTATTCTGAGTGTTTAATGAAGTTTCATCCAGTTGGCGTAACACCTCCTCTGCTTGTAGTGCACTCGAGACGTTTGCTGCAATTAAGAACTGTTGTATTGGTAATGGAAGCTGTTTACCAATTGTCATCACCAGTTCTGACTCCGGTGGCAAAATATCCATATCTTTCAACCTGAGTACCTGAGCGGAAAAATATTCTGAGTAGCGCGTGGGCTGTGAAGTGTGATACTTCCTGCTATACAACTCCATTCTCAGACTATGTTGTATTGACATGCTCCAATAACGGCGTAGAAATGCCTGCTTGAAACTATCCATGTCTTCAAAAGTGTAGCGAAAACTTCTGAACCAAGTCAAGACGCTATCCGCAAGTAATTTTTCTGTTACTCTGAGTTTCTTAGTCTCAGGAATGTTACTGTCTGTAAGGTAGTGTTCTAAATCTTTTAAGAAAGCTTTTGGCGTTTGTGACCCATCATTATTGTTTTTGCGTGGGCGGTCCTCCTGAATTCTGATTAATTGTACATAATGGGTATTTGGGTTATTATCATTATTATTGTCAGTCGGCTGTTGAGGTGTCGAGGCGTGTCCTCTAAACGTTTGGAATCCATCATTACTTTCGCTACCTGTAGTTGCGCGCCCCGGACGATGTCCATTCATTCCTTCTACCTGAGTCTGGCTTGTGTTAAAGTTATTAGCCGTCCCGTTTGTTCCCTTATTGCTATTGTGCGCTCTTAGTTCGAGAAGCATGTCTTGCTGTTGTAAAGATTCTATTTCCGTCTTAAGGATCTTCCGTTCTTGTCCCTCTATTTTTCCTAGCAACTGCAGTTCGACCTCCTTTATCCTTTTCTGGTTCTCTTCCATTTGTTCTATGAGTTTCTTTCTATCCTTTTTCCCGTCAATTCCAATCTGTCGGCATGTCTTATTTATTTCTGCTCTAATTGCCTCATATCTATCTTCCTCTTTTCTCTTTTCGTCCTTCTTATCGCTCTCCAGCTGATCGAGCCTGCCTCCTATCAGTTCATTACTCTCGCGAATGCTCTCTTTAATTGCATCATTCTCATTCTCTTGAATGCTCCACCGCTCTGATGAAGTCAAAGCTGCCTTGTCTATCTCTGTTCTGATCTCTGTCACCTCCTCTTCTAAGCCGTGTAATTGCTTTGTCGCAGACTTAACCTCATTGTCCACCCCTTTTATCGTAGCCTGTATTGCTAACTGTTCTAACTTTATCCCTTCCGTATTCGCGTTACATATTTCTTCCAGTTGTATGAGTTTCGCTGCCGTCTTTTCTTCACTGAATGCTATAGATTGTCTTAGGTTCATCTCCATCTGTCCTAACTGTGCGGTCGTCTCAAGTGTGATCTTAGCTATCTGCTCTGCTAATTTATCCGTCAATTTCTCTTTTAATGATTCATTATTCAGCCTACCCTGTTCTGCAATTTGTTCCGTTAGCTGTGTATTGGTAATTGTACTTTGCTCCGCGACTAGTGCATTATTTATCCTACTTTGCTCCGCTATCTGTTCTGAGATACGTGCATTGTTTATTTCGCTCTGTTCCGCTATCTGTCCTGAGATACGTGCATTGTTTATTTCGCTCTGTTCCGCTATCTGTTCTGAGATACGTGCAATGTTTATTGCGCTCTGTTCCGCTATCTGTTCTGAGATACGTGCATTGTTTATTGCACTTTGTTCCGCTATCTGTTCTGAGATACGTGCATTGTTTATTGCACTCTGTTCCGCTATCTGTTCTGTTAATTCTCCCTTTAACGCTTCAATTATCGCTCGAATTTCTTCCACTGAAGCCATAGCACAAAATATAAACACTTATTTGAGAAGACTGGGGCATGCAGCCTCACGTTACCCGCCTTCTGCAATTATAAAATGAGTCGCTTAATCCCAATCTACGTTATTCCCATTAATTACTTTTATTTGCTTGAAGAGCTGCCTACTTGATGTCTTCTTTCATGAATAAATTTTCAGTTTACCCTTCTGCGTTAATTTTAACTTCCCAGTCCTGTCAATAAAGTACTGACATGACTTTTCACGGTTCACGCCGTCCTATAAAATACATTTGGAGTTTGTTACTAATCAATCAATTATAAGGGCGCCACGAAAACACTGCTTCTACCTAACTATGCAAAATAAACTCAGCAATTTCGACTGTTTATTTTAAACAAACTCCTGGCTTTACTTTCCCCTGAATTACTGTTAATTTGGCCACACTATAGGGCGCCATGATATGGGACACCCTACCTCTGTTTACACGTCCACAAGGTTTGATACTGCAAGCACAATGCTCACCCTGTTGGATAAAGACCGACATGGGCCACCATGTTTTATCACAACCTCGACACGGCATGTATACTTCAGTAGGCTCCGGCTAGCTACTCTCTTACAATCTCCATCACTGTGATTCACTAATTAATAAAAGAAAACTGATATGCACTTGAATAACTACAGTGTTATCAACCAATCCATATGTACCCTTCAATGTTTTCTAGGATGCCGACTCTAGCTCGGGGTAATGGTCTGTCCGGTATGGCTCTAACTTAATCTAAACACCCTAGGAATATCGTCAAGGATCACAGGAGGCTTAACATAAAATCAGTATGTCAAAGAACTCCTAATATAAAATAATTTATTCACAAAACATCATCTCCCACTTGCTCCCATCCATAGACAATAAAACAACAAAATATACTCCCTAAAATTATTCTGATCAACATCAAATTGTAAAAGGTAAATTAAGATCACACTGGCTGAAACCAGGAAAAGAAAAATAATCTAATTCACTGCAGTCCACTGCTTCAAGTTCAAAAATAAAACGTCAACAGACTTAATTCATCAAAACTATGGTTTGAATAACCCAGCCATTCTGTCAAAAAACATATGCGCACTCGTGTTTATAACTTGCAAAATTGGTTTTTGGGGTTCGGACATGCTCTTTCGTACAATCATCATTCTTCCTCACAAGAGTCAAACAATGAAGGCAATAGACCTATTCTAGGCCACAGGCATGTGTGCATGTTCTAGCTTAAAAACAATTAATTCACTCAGAGCTATGACTCTGCTAATTACGGCAATCCAAACAAGTCAAATTCATGAAGCATCAAATAAACACACTTCGGTGGCCGATGCCTCGTTACTTTCAATAAGCAAACAACTATAATGAATGCACTCAAAATGATATCACAATACATGACGTCGCTTCCTGAAGCAGTACAAAAAAAGAAACAAACCCTGGGAAGCTAGACTACCTTCCCTCAAAAATAAAACAATACCATCCAACGTGGTCCCTCGACCTTGTGACAGACACTCTCACACCATAATAAACCAGCTGGGCGGGCAACAACCTTCGCTGCTCCCTTCAGAATTCAGACGGCTGGCCACAATCTTATGCCTGCCTCCTATGTCTGCCTTGGGTTTGAGTTGTACAGTAACCTTTCCGACGGAGCTATAGCGCACTCTCATCAGACAATGAATTCAATCATTTCACTTACCAATTATATCATGGTAGACATGCGGGAATTTCGCCTCCGCTATTAATTCACTTACCATTTATATCATCGTAGACTCGCGGGAATTTCGCCTCCGCCTTAAATTCACTTACCATTTTATATCATCTTAGAACACGGGAATACCACCTCCGTTATTCATTTCAGCTCAACCCAGGATCAACCCTCAACCTTTTCTGAATATTATATTATCATCCAGCCATTCCATCTTACCTTTCTTTACCTTGGTGTGGTTATCAATACCGTACTTACTGTTCACCTAATTTCAGTGTCACTACTGGTCTTTGTCACAATGTCAAGCTATCTCCCCCATACTAGCTTTTACGTTAATATCGTGCGTAAGCACTATCAACCCAATTATTCCCTTAAATGTGCATTCAGCCAAGTTACTGACACCCTCAAACAAAACACATTTAAAGAAGATTTGATGCTCATATACTAATCTTACATTATAAAACACACACAAAAAATCACAAAAGACAAATATGCACAAATTTACACAGAACATGCCTGCTGTGCCCCAAATATCTATTTTATCATAATTGCTTATGATCGAGATAATCTTACCCGATTCCCATTATGGGATACGCTATGGCAAACATGCCCCATGCAATATCTACTTATCTCGTATACATCATGATGGTGATGCTCTGGTCCTTGATATCAGTCTTCTGGATCAATTGGTTCATCTTGCAAGGAGGATAATCTTACACACGGTTTCCAGAAAATTCACCAAAGCAAAGGTCCACTGTGAATTATTATTATTATTATTATCATTATCACAATGCACGGTTCTCGCGTATGTAGCTCCTACCTCCTACAGCTATCATCAACCTACTCAATTCAGCTGATAGTTCATAGCTTCCTATATCACTGACTTTGCTACTAATAGCACGTGTGGCTATCTCAATCATATAACTGTTTCGTACTTTCACGGTATGCACACTCACGATACTGTTCCGATTCGCACTCGCGAATACTTAGCGATATTCAAAATGTCCCAAGATAGAACAGCTTATCCTTAAAATTTGTTAATATTTCAGAACGCGGCGATCATAGGTTCGCGTCTATGCAATACTCAAAGTAGAACTTGCTGGTCGCGCGCAGGGTTCTCTTGCTACTATTCCTGTGTGCCCCTTTCCACATTATTGGTAGGATTAGTGTCTCGGCCGTCTGGTGCAGGTAGCTATTGTCTGCTTGTCTCGCCAAGTACTCTCACTTCTCAGTCGTTCACTGTAAACACCGGGTCTGTTTATGACTGTCTACTTCCTCGTTCCACGTGCATTTGGCTCATCGTTATCTGATTTCCATAATGTTGACACCCGCGGTATTCCGTGGTTGATCAAACGGTTCCCTTTCATGATACACTTTGAGGTTTGAACAGTTTGCTACTGACGTGATTCCGCCATTTATGTCCTGTATCTTATACGCGTTGTTTCCCAAATTTCTTATGATGCGGTAAGGTCCTATGTACGGGAAACACCATTTATGAAACACTTTGTTTGCAGGATCAGAGATAGGTGGTCTCTTCAATAAAACTAACTCACCGGCGTTCAATTCTCTGTGAAAGCGTTTCCCTTTTAGCCTTCTCAATCTCCTGTCAGCTTGTTCTCTCATATACGTGACCGTTCGTTCGATTCTCAGCTGTGGTGCTGGCTGCGGATCCCTTAGGCAATCTAGTACTGTTGTCCAAGATCTCGGTGGTTGCTGGTTCAAATGTAACGTATATGGAATTTGTCCAGTTGACTCATGACGTGTCATGTTCATGCAAATATCAATGTTTTTCAAAGTATCAGCCCAACGGTGATGCTCTGTGGGTATGAACATGCGGATATGCTTATAAACCTCTCGTAAAACTCTTTCGCTAGGATTGCTCTGTGGATTGCGCACGCTAGATAATACATGTTTGAGGCCTAGCTCATTTAATCCACGCTTAAATTCTGCTGATGTGAAGTAACTCCCATGGTCGGAAAGAATAAATTCTGTCTTTCCCATCGTAGGTATAACACGATTCTTGATTCGGCTTAGGGCCTGTTTCGATGTTGTCTTCTGGATAGCACATATAACAACAAACTTGGAGAAGACGTCCACGCACACAAGGACATGTCGCACTCCTCTACGTCCTTTCGGCAGTGGCCCCATGCAATCTGTCGCAATGAGCTCTAATGGTTTCTGTGCCAAAAGTGGCTTCGGGTACTGTCTCATGAGGAAGTTGTTTGGTTTTGCACGCTGGCAAATATCGCATGTCTTCAGGACATCGCGTATTGTGATCCTCATCCGTGGCCAAGTGAAATATTCACCTATCGTTGCTTGTGTCTTGTCTAATCCTACGTGACCAAGTGTATAATGAGTATGCCACACTAATTTTCTCTGTAAAGATGCTGGTAACAGTATCCGTAACTTGACGTGATCCTCATCTATAAATTTATGGAGCATATTATTGAAGTATGAATAATTTCTCGCTTGAGCTTCAATCTCTCGGTATGCTGGTATATCAGGTGTTAACTCTCTCTTGAGGAACTTAATCATTTGCATCATCCATGGCTCCTTTTCCTGTTCCTGTGGTAACCTCTTCAGTTCTTGTAGGAAGTCTTGGTCTTCGTTTGTCAGCTCAATGTGTTGCACTAACATCTCATCCTTCTGTGCTTCCTCTTCTGGATTTCGGCTCAAAATATCCGGGATTACATTTAATTTTCCTGATATATGCTCAATTTTTAGATCAAACTGCTGTGCATAGATGGCCCATCTGTTGATGCGTTCACTTACCATGGTGGTCTTAAATAAGAAAGTCAGCGCCTTGTGATCAGTGCGGATTGTTATGGGGAATCCATAAATGATACGACGCCACTGTTGTAATGCGTGTATGATAGCCAGAAGCTCCAGCTCTGAGATGGTATAACTTTTCTCGTGTTTTCTTAGCTTCCTGCTGATAAATGCTAAGTATGAACGGCCTGCTGTTCTCTCTGCGTCTTCTTGGAAAGCATTGCTCCGATGCCCACTAAAGATGCATCTACTTGAATGATGAATCTCTTTGAAAAATCTGGGTAACCCAGTTTTATGCTATTTGACAGCAATTCTTTCGTAGCTACAAATGACCTCTCGCACTCTTCGTTCCAAAACCAACGGTTATTCGTTTTCAGCATCTCCTGTAATGGTGCTACTACTTCAGTGTATCCTGGACAGTTTTCACGAAATAAATTTGTTGCTCCCAGGAACATCCTTATGTGCTTGACTATGGTTGGTCGAGGAAAATTTCTAATGGCTTCAATCTTCACTGGGTTGGGTTTGACTCCCTCTCCATCGACAATATGTCCTAAATATAAAATTTCGTGCTGAAAGAAGTGCGATTTTTTTAGATTGATTTTGAAATTTGCCCTTTCTAGGTTCTCTAACAACTTGCTTAAATTTTGCATGTGTTCTTCAATGCTTTCTGATGCTAATTAGATATCGTCGACATATCTGACAGTCATGTCTTTCACCTCTTCTGTCAAATTACGATCCAATGCTCGGATTAGTGCAGATCCGGCTGTCTTAACTCCAAACGGTAAGCGACACCAGGTGAAACTCTGATTATCGAATAGAAATCCAGTTAACAGCTGTGATTTCTCTTCTAACTCGATATGCCAGTAGCTATTTGCAAGATCGACAGACGAATATATTTTTTCTTATGGAACTTCTTTAGTACATCCTTAATTAGTGGTGCACGGTCGGTTTCGTCAATTAATCTGGAATTGAGTGTGCGAGCATCGAGACATAGTCTCACAGAACCATTGGGTTTCACCACCGCTAATATGGCGTTCAAATATGGAGTTGGAGCCTCCTTAATTATGCCCCCTCTAAGCATTTCGTCTATAATCTTTCTAACTGCTGCACGCTGTTTTTCTGGGATTGGGTAGAGTCGGCTTTTGAATGGAGTCCAGTCATCCACCTGCATAGCATACTTGAAATTTAATATTTTTCCCGGCAGGGTATTGAATGCTGCTGAATGTTTACATAGCAGTTGTGCCAAGCAATTTCTTTCTTCATCATTTAGCTTTGCCTCCTTTAATTTTTCCTTCAAAAGTGCTTCAAAACTGTCTTTGTTGCCATCTTCTTCTACTGCCATGGACCACATCTCATCTTCCAACTCTTGCTTTTCCTCCAGGAGTCCTGTGTTCGAGTCCTCTTCATCTGCTTGATTTTTCTCTTCTTCTTCCTCAGGAATCGTCTCCAGCGTCCAAATGTTAGCATCTCTATCTAAGCCGTAATTATTCATGTTCAGTTCCACCGCTGATAATCCTTCCATATTTCTGAATTTAATTACATTATTGCGTAGATCAATTACTGCTTGGTGCTCGTATATGAAGTCCGCGCCAAGGATCAAGTTTAGACTCATCTTGTTCATAACCATGAATATATGTGAGAAAGTGTGTCCTAATATCTTTCAACCTGAGTAGCTGAGCGGAAAAATATTCTGAGTAGCGCGTGGGCTGTGAAGTGTGATACTTCCTGCTATACAACTCCATTCTCAGACTATGTTGTATTGACATGCTCCAATAACGGCGTAGAAATGCCTGCTTGAAACTATCCATGTCTTCAAAAGTCTTCCATGTCTTACATTAGTAAACACACAAAAGAATCACAAATGACAAATATACACAAATTTACACAAAACATGCCTGCTGTGCCCAAAATATCTATTTTATCATAATTGCTTATGATCGAGATAAACTTATCCGGCTCCCATGATGGGATACGCTGTGGCAAACATGCCCCATGCAATATCTACTTATCTCGTATACATCATCATGGTGATGCTCTGGTCCTTGATATCAGTCTTCTGGGTCAATTCGTTCATCTTGCAAGGAGGATAATCTTACACACGGTTTCGAGAAAATTCACCAAAGCAAAGGTCCACTGTGAATTATTATTATTATTATTATTATTATTATTATCACAATGCACGGTTCTCGCGTATGTAGCTCCTACCTCCTACAGCTATCATCAACCTACTCAATTCAGCTGATAGTTCATAGCTTCCTATATCACTGACTTTGCTACTAATAGCACGTGTGGCTATCTCAATCATATAACTGTTTCGTACTTTCACGGTATGCACACTCACGATACTGTTCCGATTCGCACTCGCGAATACTTAGCGATATTCAAAATGTCCCAAGTTAGAACAGCTTATCCTTAAAATTTGTCAATATTTCAGAACGCGGCGATCATAGGTTCGCGTCTATGCAATACTCAAAGTAGAACTTGTAATTTTTTTAAAATATTTTAGACCTCCACGAGCGTGGACTTGCGCCTCTGCAGCGCCCGGAGTTGAACTGTTTTCGCTACGTCTCCAGCTATTATTTATATGATTTGTCGTAGAAGTACTTGGAGTGGGGAGCTTTCATAATTTATTTCTATAATAACACTCGCATGAATATGCAAATTAGCTCCTTTGAACGTCCTCATTTCTAATGTCTCAATGGCTTCTTTTAATCCAAAATCCGATCGTTGGATCCTTAGATAATGAGCTCCGTAATTCCCTTCATTGTTCCTTAATTTCGGCGGGATTTGGTCGCGTCTCGCGTCCCTCGCTGCTATTGGTAGTTTCAAATCTACCCCCTCATTTCATTTTAATTCTGGCAAAAATCACAGAATGACTCAATTCAATTTTGAAGATACTTCTGAGAGGCTGGGATTGCCCCTATATGATGGTGTAATTCCTGTTTCTGCATTTTAATTACTGCTCCAATTTCTCTCAAATGGGCGGGGTTTATCTAGTAAGTGATCGTTGAAATTTTCGTATTTACCCGCTTGGTTGAATGACCGTTTCGCGTTGTCTGAGCCCATGTGGTTGCCAGGTGTTGGCTGTCTCTTCCTCTCTCCATTGTCTGCGCTAGGTAAAAGTTATAGCAAAAGCACGTACGGGTCTTCCTTTGTTGTCCTCTGGTCGAAAGGCAACGTCTTTCTTACATCAGTTTTGAAACATGAATAAAATCTTGTTGAAATAACTTTGTAGAATTTATGCAATCACAGATGCATAAAGGTTACAATATTATGTAAAAAATTCAAAGTGATTGGTGCAAAATTACGGAAGTTATCGTGTCCACAAGAAACTGATATATATAACTTATATGTATGTATAAACATATTGTGCCCGTCAGAGGAGCTATCAGGGTTGCCAACAGCCGAAACAACATCCCTAACACCTCACCTGCCGGACCCATGTGCCATGAGGATCAGGTGAATTTCTTATAGGCCATAGCGGCACGAGAATCAATGATCCAGGGGCTCCGTGGTAACATGGTTGCTAAAAAGTTCATAGACAGCCCAAGAAAATTCACCTCCTAAAGTTAGACTGAGAAATAAACTTCCAGGCTTAAGTAAAACATGTAGAAATATTTATTCAAAATGTTCAGACACCTAGCCAAGTTCGGAGGGTTTCTATCGGCTAATCCGCAAACTAATAAATAAACAAAAATAAAAGATCAGTACCCTACCTGTAATCTACTATAAACCCTCGCGAATGATCTATCTGACTACAGCAACGATGGGAAAATGGTACGGTGATAATCTTTAAGTCATGTTACAAAATAAGCTAATAACGGAATTTACATTTAACAGGGTAGCAATAGCAAGTCTAAGTTAGGATGATACCATTTCCTCATTTACATTTATTTTTAAATAATCTAGATAATTCCTAACCATTAATACAAAATTTACGGCGATGTTGTCCGTAAAGCAAAACAGTTAGTACAAATCTACATGACAAGCCGCCAAAAAATAAAACATTAAATGCCCTCTTACAATCTAAAAAAAGGGTAATCATGGGGTTATCATACACTTGAATAAATAATAACAAGACCATAAACAATATTATTCCTGCCTTCGCCCTGGTTTACTCTTTGTAAACCAGTGTCATCTACGTGCATGTTAATTACGGTGGCGAATGCGTAGTAAAAACTACATCTAACGTCGCATGAGGCTCACGCTCCACCAGCTACTGACTAAAGGTTGAGCAAGCACTCCGTCGATAAAAATAAGGCCTCTCGGCACGCCGGAAGGCGGAGGTTGATTTCACCGGGCAAACGTGGGGATAAGCGAAAATAGGCAGGATATGAAGGTTTTCGTAGAAAGATCAGGGCTCATTTATTGCGAGAAACTTATTTATAATTGGAGCTTAATTAACTTTGCTTTTCGTCATCTTATGCATATTTTAAACATTTTATTGTCTTATGGGGACGGTAACCTTCTTGTCATTTGGGGTCCAGTTTTATACTTGTGGTCACACTGTCCTTATGCAAGGTTTCGACACTGAAGTGTTACTATGTAACGGTCTGTTACTTCTTCACGCAAAATTATATCTCCCGCAGAGATTTTGGTTGGTTCCTCAGTTTAGGGGCTGCGACAACGCGGTCATGTAACCCCGTGTACTTTGGGTGAGTGCAGAATATGTCTGATAAACGGTGTGAATTGTGATGGCTGTATTAGTCTGTAATTCAGGTAAGGACTGCAGACGGTCAATTTCAAGCAGTAGTTCCTAATGTTGCTACCAGATACTACCGTCAACGTCACCTAGCTGTGAACTTGGTTACTAGATGCCACCGCAACCAGCAACTCGCAACGAACGTTGGAAATTCCCCTCCAAAGGAAAGCATACTGAGGTATTTTCAGCGCTCTTAGGAAATCCGATGACTTCGGCCGGCTTTGAACCCGCGACCTTGGGCATAGAAGTTCAGCATGCTACCAGTTACGTCACGGAAGCCGCTTCACACTTAGTCAGATGGAAATCTGAATCTGATCTCGTGCAAGTGCTTTGTCGTGGCAACGTATGATGGCTCATCCCTCATCAATTTAGTAGTGTTGTCATGGCAACCTCTGATAGCTCTTGGCATTTTCTTATAATTCCGAAATAATTTTTCTCATCCCTTGGCGTAATGGTGGGTCATATCAAAAATTCTTTCAGACAAAAGTTTTAGGTAATTATTAGGGGAATATTATCCAATTTGTACGGTTTTGATATTGTGCCTATTAAGAGAGATATGATTAATGATTCCCGAAAAACTCACTTTTTCCCACCCCTTTGGTCAATGGTTGGTGCTATAAATAACTCTTCAAACATAAATTTTTGGGCTTTATCCGACACATAGTATGAACTTTGAACGGATCTGATATTTCACATATTAAAAGAGTTATAGCAATATTTCACTTTTTCGAAAAAAAGCCCCCCATTTTCACCCCCTTCGACCGATTTAGCCCAGTAACGAACTCGACCGAGATTTTATAGGTATACATATTTGGTAAAAAAATCAAAGTGATTGGTGCAAAATTACGGCAGTTATCGTGTCCACAAAAACCTGATATACATATATACATATATATATATACATACATATATTATATATAAACTTTTGAACTGACGGTGGTTTTGGGGTCTGGGGGATGTGAAACGCGAAGATATGTCGAAATTTTCCGGAAGTCGAAACATGGGACCTATTGCAATAGTTAGCTTTCTAATGAAATCTACATAATTAAGTGTCATCCGTCCTAGATTTCTTCCTCAAAAGAAGTGTGCACAAAGCAAGTGTCAGCCAGCAGGTCCAAAATGCAAGAAAATCACGGTTAAATGCTATAAATAGTTTATTATCATCAGTTTATAATAATGACGTTCTGATTATTAGAATCGTTGGTTTAAATTATCGTTGGTTTATGGCGAATAGGCTGACAATCCTGAATACCTTGGGATCAGCAGTAGCAGTCTCGTGCGAGATCAATCTCTGCTATAAAACTCCGTCAACCAGCTCTACCGCTCAGACATAAAAATAACACAGGTTATTAGTGGCTCTCGGCTCACTTAATTTACCTCTGGGTAAGGCCTGGCATGAATATCAGTTACCTCCCTACAATAACACAGTCAACAGAATCGAAATCTGCACACACATAATTATAGCCTGTATACAGGTGCCTCATCTAGCCTCTTCATTTCAACAAATAAACCTTAGCATAATGTGTAATCATTCTCAGATGCAGAAGAAAGATAGTCGCTTCAATAGCGATGCAAACACATGGCTCTTGCCAGTCATCTCTAAGTAGCAAAACATCTGATTATTACTAAAAGGTGGCCTGGACATTGACCTACATATGAGACATTTCATTTTAATGTTAGTAATGCTATAAACATTCTCAAAGAGTCTGAAAAAGTATGTCTCACTGAGTGAGTGGTGCTCTAGTATATTGCATGCTGGGAACGGTTTCCACCTGTCCGTGATTCGAGCTAGCCTCGCTACTCACAATCATCCACACGGACAGTTTAGAAAATGAACAACACTGAAAGCAGGCAGCTTTCTCGCAGAATGTCCTATCAGAAAACTGGCCTTTTTATCATGTCTCAGATATACAAAATCACATAAGCATTAGGCTTAAAATCACGCCTCAAAACTATGCACAAAGACGTGGCATGTTTGTAAAAGTCAAAGAAATGAACCTCTTTGAAATGTGCAGATATGTCAGTTTATAACTGCTCTGTCTTATCATAACCAAAATAATAACTGTGTCGAAACACTTGACACGAAATAAACATCATAAAGGCGCAAATCTTACAATTGCTAAGTTTGCCAATGATACGGCATTCATTGCAGGGTTCGATGCTAGATTGCATACAAAATGTTACACCCTGAATGTGTTCATAACTTGAACCTGATGGCTTCATAGCACATCAAAATGAAAATGACATTGAATTACAAAACTGATAGCTTCAGTCGGCTATCTAATGATACGGACTGTTCTGACTAAATCAGTGGCGTGACAACATTTACTAGAAAGGGTTGTTATAAAAATAACACTGGCCATGACGTCTGATCGTCATCCCAAATAACTGTACACAAAATCACCCACCTAGGGTTGAACAAAACGTAGTAACAAAGACTACAGTCACGCTTAGCAGGGGTAGAAATAACATCTTAGCGATGTCCAACAGAATGCACCATGATCGAAAAGAAATTCAATCACAACGGGTGACTAACAAATCACTGAAAGTGAACTACAAGGATTAATTCTAACAGTACAAAACATACCTATGGCTTGTCAAGAAGTTCGGCTGATTCTACAATAAACTACAATAAACTACACTAAGCTACACCACAAAAGAACCTCACAAGGAATGAATTATTCGGACTCACAAGAAAGGATGTCTACATCTCAGTCGTTCCAACGACCTGAGGGATACAATAAGGCTTTGGTCTCCGGACAAGGGTTGTTCAATCTGGGCCTCCACATAGGCTCTATCCATCTCCACGGCCTTTATTCGTCCTCGTCGTTTTCGTGATGATATGACCAGACTCCTACCCAAAGTCGTCATTTTCCTTGGCTTAGCGGATGCTAAAGTCATGGTTCTCCTGTCATCGGCTGTAGTTCTCCGGTCCTCTCCTTCACATAATGAAGCTTAAGAGCTCATCTCCACAGGTGATGCGTAACAAAGATCGTCGTACACGTGGTTATCAAGAAGTGACATTTTGAAGTACGAATTTACCACTTGAAAATACGAAAAATGAGCGTAGCACAGTTGCACTGAAGCTAGTTTTAATGTGGTACTAAATTCACTGCTGCTACATGGCGCATATGGTTTATAAATTGGCCATGCACTATTATCTCCTTCACTAACACACATTTTACTTGCCCACAAATCACGTGGCATCGACGTTGTGTTTCACAGAAAAGGATCGCACTTGCAATTAAAGCAATATTTGTAGTTATGGGTGTTGAAATGATTTACTCAGTTAATGATAACCTCACAGTGAATGATATATTTTATCGCCACTTGACGATGTCGAAATACGATGTTCAAACACTTGGTTGAAAATTTGGTGTTCCACAATTATAATCACTTTCCCAAAAATTCACAGTATTCGTAGCACAAGCCTTCTCCGGCTGTAATATTCACTAATATTATGTACTGTTCGTAGTTAAATAATGTGCGATGCATTAAGATTGCTTTCCTCGCCTCCAGGCGGACTATTACATCGTCTTTTAGACGGACATGACAAGAACAACATCCAACTTGGATGGTAAACCAAACACATGTGATAAGAGCTCAGTCCTGCGCTGTGTGAACTTTTGAATACACTAGTCGTGCAGCGACTGTCTGGTTCCGGTTCGCGAATCTGCGATGTTAATACCTTACCAAAAGCAGAAATAACATTCTAAAGAATGTTTCGATGATACAGAATTACAACATGAGAATATCTGAGCTTCGTAGAAAATAGAAGTGTCATAATTTAGCCTCAGATTATTTAATAACGGTCAAATGATCAACCATTTATAACACCAAAGAATGTTAGCATGTGGCGACAGCATGATCGGTCAGTGGGTACGTTCTAAAGTGGTGCATCAAAAATGCGTTGCGATGAAAAATATCACATGAACCAGTGCTTAGCGGGTTCAATATACTGTATATATATATACTGTATAATATAAACTTTTGAACTGACGGTGGTTTTGGGGTCTGGGGGATGTGAAACGCGAAGATACGTCGAAATTTTCCGGAAGTCGAAACATGGTACTGCACCCGAATCCCGCATAGCCAAAGCCCATATCCGTAAAGATAGAAAAGGATTGCTGGGAGGTCGATACCCGGCCAGGTAGATCAACGCTACCCTACTAGGATAATGACTAGGGAACCCTCGATGCATACCGGACATGCAATAACACTACCGATAAGTTACACATTTACATAAACAATAAACTATCCTAAACACAAAATGGTAGGACGAGAAACTCGGCTCTCGGGTGTGAACGGTGAACGTTGAGACTAAAAGCAAGCTTGTAGTTTAACGTGACCGTTAATCTCGAGATCATGAGCCACGGGACCTCCTTTTTACGTGGAATCCGAACCACAGGACATGGCATTTCACTTCGAAAATCTCACATGCATTGACCGGGAATCGAACCCGGACCGCCTTGGTGAGAGGCATACAGCTAGACCGCTGAGCCACCACGCCCCCCAAACGTTGAGACTAACTTGAACTCTATTAACTAATTCGCAGTATTATCGCATGTCGATCGCAAGAATGAAATGATGATCAGATTTATAAAAACGAACAGGCAAACAAAAATTAGTGCCTGGGATTTATTTCCAAACAAATACAGATAATTACATAAAATAATCCCTATCACCATGAATAAATAAACATGTTAAAACTAACTGTTACACACGTCAAATAGATCTACTATTTGTAAAATAGTGTATCTGAACTATCATGTTACAGTAATGTAACGATAATAAGTTTCATAAAAAAGTTTACATAACTTTACAGTCACCCTGTGGCTGTGTCAATAAGAATGGTCTGATAAAATATCAGCTGTTCACTCATGAAAAATGAAATTAACAATTCAAAACCCTACATTATACACGAATGTGCGTAGAATGTAACTATCTACTCTAATAAAATTGTTATTAATAATATATGGTTTAAATATTTACGTTATTTACAAATCTCGTGCTTCACTCGGTTTTAATATTACCATTAACACGGTCAGTCACGCTCTGACAGCTTCATACTGTCTCTCTTACAAAAATTGCAGTTCTCCAACAATGCTTCTACCAACGATAAAATTCTCAGTTACTTCTAGTGGTGTGTCATAATAAATAAGCCTGAGTATCAAACAATTAAGTTAAATACAGCTTGGAATGTCGTGTCAATAAATAAAACAATAGGATATAGATCGATGCGGAACTACTACAAGACTTTATACATTACGTGGATCATTTACAAATACTCTCAAACATAAACAAATCAAATATTAACCTCTGTGTTAGCGCTTTCACTCATCTTGTAACAATTCGTTGCTCCAAATAGCAATATATTCCTTCCTTCCGCAATACTGTGAACAATACTTATCAAAGGTGTCTTACTACGCTCTAAACATATCATACATCCTTCCTTTCCTCTTTATAAACTATCTTCACAACTCCGCACGGCATTACTTCCTTGAAAAACCCATCTTGCTGCACACTTGTAGAAGAATTAGTGATTTTACTAGATAATTACGCTAGAGTATGTTACCGTTCAGAATGCACTCCTAACTTTCAACTCCTGTCTAAATTATTAAACCTCGTGCATCAAATTACAACAATTACATGTTCCTTCACATTAATACAATTCACAAAGTACTTCTTATTCCTTTCATTAGCGCTTTTCGTTCTCTATGATCCATAATAAACTTGTTCTTTCACGTTATCAAACGTTAACAATGTTACTTAGTAGTTTGCTCATCTTTTAGTTGTTAATAAAAATAAATTCAAATCCTCCCGCTTCTGGTGTAAATTTAAATATATGAACAATTCATATTTAAGTTATTTTTAACATACAAGACCGCAGGTAGACTAACATATCTCCTGGTCTGTTCATGTCAGTTAAACAATGTTTATACTTTAATTGTTAATAAATATAGGAATCATTTGACCTCAATTGTCAATACCATGATCCTAATTTATAGTGCATATTCGTAATATAATAGTTCAAGACTATTTAGTTGTCTAATAAGTTGTATTCCGCTATAGGGATTTTATAACACTCCAATCGTTATAAATAATTATATCAGATGTATATTAACATCGTAATGTTTATTACATAATATTATAGCATCTCACAATTATGCTTTACTTGATAACAATGCATTAAAGACATATAAATGTATACTTTTGCTGTTACACATAGAAATTGTTAATAACAATTATAATGTTTAAATGTTCTTACAATTTGTCAATATTTATGCTCTTCTCCAAAATACAGTATAATCGAATAATCGAATAATCTAAACATTCTCAAGTTATCTTAGCATTATCGAATTATCTTTGTTTTATCGAATTGTCTTAGCATTATCGAATCATCTAAGCATTATCGACGCATTTCTTTATAAAACGAGTATCGTTCAAAAGTGAGAGTCTTACAACGTTTCCTTCAGAATAAAAATACAAGAAACGCAAATCTAAGTTAAATGAATTAAATAACGTCTCATACGACACCGGACGACGTATCAAAAATTACGAGGAAACTCTACAATTTAAGCTATTAAAAACAAAGAATAAAGATAAGAATAACTACAAATGATGTTGGTCACTCCAAAAATGGACCTCTACTACTACATCAAAACTACAGACATGAAACAAACGGTTGTTCTACCTTGATACGTCTTCTACAGCCAGGCAATACCTATGTCAGCTGTCCTAGATGTTGCGTCGAAGCTGTCATCGTTCGTCTCCCAACGAAACCAGTTACTGCCAAGCTCGTTTATCAGCTGCGGTTGACCCCTACTCACTTGGCCTGCCACCTGTTCTTACATTACGGCTTGAGCTGCTAACGGTAGATGCGTCATTTTCTCGGCCAGCGGCCTGGAAACTGCGATTCCCTGTTCGATCGGCTGCAAGTGGTCTTCTTCTTCTTCTCATCTCTGTCCTGCAGAATGGTCTCGCCATTGTAGATCCGCAAGTCCTGGGTTGACATCTCGTCCTGGTGAAGTTGGACATCCTGCTTGTTGTGTAGAAATTCATATTTGAATGCTGCAAGTTGGTGTGCAGTTGTAGCTGGGTCGATCCTTGAATTTCCGAGTCACTCTGACCTCCCAATCCATGGTATAAATTAACCTCCTTTCATTTTACTTAGTTCTCCATAATCTCTTCTTCTATAGACGTATAATAAGCTTCTCCTCCCCGACTTATGATTTCTACCATCATGTAGACTATGATGTAGCTTATAATGAAATACTGCTGTATATTTATATTTGAAATAGATGCAGCAATATCGTTGCTTTCTGTAGATAATGCTCTTAATTATTGCCTCTGCGTGAAGTGCTGCTTATATGCGAAGTCTCGTTCTAAAATTGTAAAGCTTTTATACTCGTTGTTCTCTCCAATAATATTTCGCCGGCTTCTCTTCCCAACTTCCTCGGCGATGTCTTGGTTGTTTGATGGTACAACGGTGCTTATCGTACGGGCTAATGCTGTGTTCAAAAACTGCTCCTTTGTTGTGCGCGTGCGTTAAACGCGTCTGCTCGTGGCCAGTCGCTATGAGAGAGTGTTCAGCCACGCTTCTTCTTCGCGGCGCGTGTCAGTCCTGGCCTAGCTTCGCTAGCCTCCAACACATGTATATTAATTGAAATATACTCATATTCGCACTATTATTCAATAATTTATATTTCTTTTCAACCAAATAAATTTCATTTTGCATTCTACACTTGTAGATGTGCTTATTTCTCTTAATATTGAACCCAACGGGGTTAGGCTGACTGGTGTCGAACGTGGATCTCAGAGATAGTTGAGCTCAGAATAAAGGATCCGGCAAGGAACGAACACGAGATCTTTCGAGGGAGTTGAAGTTATAAAAACCCATAGAGAAAGTATATATTAAATCACTGTTGTGATAGCAACGAATGCTGACATTATTTCTTAATATAATGCAGGGAATATTAGTAGAATACCGTATTATTGGGCTGTATGGAGTATACAATTCTGGACTTGAGCACAGAAGTTGGAGCGCTTGACGTTTTGCTAATGACTCCAGAAATGTGGGAGGAGATTCTTGGAGCCGCGTCAATTTTTGTGACCTACTTAAGTTGTCTGGAGCAGGTCAGGGAGCTAAATAATGGCCAAGTTATTCCCCGTTTCAGAATAGAAACGCTAGTGGAGTGAGGAGCTACCATCGTTATTTAATGATTACTCGTGATTGGAGCAACGCAGTGACATGAGGTTTTCACCCATGTGAATGCTTAGCCGGGAGGCTAATTATCAAGCCATTAAACATTGAAATCGAGGCATATTTAATGGAATGCGCAAGGACACAGTATATTTGGTGTTAGCGGCGAGATCTGACTAGGTCGCCGGGGGTTTTTAGAGGACGCAGCGTGCCCACGCCATGGCAAAGGCAATTGATATTAATTAATTGGCCGATCGACCCTCGAGCACGCATACAGATATGTGACCAGCGAGGAAAAAGGAACCATATGAGCATTATTTCAAGACCAGAATCATCCTGGGAGAGAAGATGACACTGCAGAGGAATTCGTGGTCTACTTTTTCTCTTGAAACGAATATAAGGCATGGACCCATGACAGAAGAGGTCAGTTGTACCAGACTCTAGCGCGGAGCGTATGCTGCCTGGGTCCAGGAAAAGAACGCGCGCACAGAGACTTGAACATTTTTAGTGTTAATCAGTATATTCGCCGTGCAGTGTAATTCACAAATTGAGAACAATTAATAATATACAGTTGAACCAAGCGCTGGGCAGAGATCATGCAGCTCTGGGCCAGGAAAGGGACGCGCACAAAGACTTTGATATTTCTTTATGAATTATTAAGTGTATTAGCCGTGCAGTATAAGTATGTACGAGTTAGGAAAGCATCACAAAGAAGTCAGTCGTCAGTTGTCGTCAGATGTAATCAGTAAACTTTATTAGGCGAAGTGCGCGTTACCGAAGTCGAGAAGGGATGCTCGGACTTCAGCATGAAGAGCCGTGCAGTAAAACAATTATTAATCACATTTATTAAGGACAGTCGTGCCATTTTTGTATAGTCGGCAGTACGAGCGATTGTTATTATGCACATAGGGAAAGTACCGTGTGATATACAAGCTAGAACATTTGAGAGTAATAATCTGTACAAGTACAATGTACAATGGTTGAGCGCAGTATGTAAAATATTGAGTAGGCAGATCTTAGGCTGCTGGACTGCGCAGAAATAAACTTTATTATGTGAATGGTGTAATTTCATAGAACACCAATATAATTAACGCTCAGGACGTTATGCAAGCATATTCATGCTAGATCAGGAAGTTTATCGCAGGATAGAGATGGATAGACAGTTGGGTGAATCGATAGGAATCCTTAAGCAGATAAGCGAGACTTTCAATCAGAATACGGATAGCAGCGAGAAGGCCAGCTTCAGCGTCTGCATTTCTGATATCTAGCCAAGGAAATTCAACCAGTAAGAAGTGTAAATAGTGAAGTGATGATCTGTTAAATATCTTTAAAATTAATAGTGTAACAAGTGCTATAATGTGTTATGTGTATAAGGAAGCAATAGCCTCAATATGGAAAAGAAAAGTGCCGTGTGTCTTGTGAGGCCAAAGTTATATAAAATGTGTGTTATCAGTGTAAGAATGTCTTGCTAATTATTCAAATGGCAGGCATTAATGGAAGGAATGAGTGGTTGGAGCAACCCGGATAGCCAATGTAAGTACCCAAAAACCATGATTCTATAGCAGTTATAGTCCACGGTGTGTTTTGTGATTTCAAAACCATAAAAGATGCCAGTAAGAGTCAGTATTAGGAGGGAGAACCTCAAATTATTATTTGTTGTGTTGATTTTAGTGAAGTTGAGATGTCTTCTGTACATCATGGAGTGGATAAATCGTTACCACTATTGTAAATGGCAGTTCAGTTATATAAAACTTAACGTAACGGACACGGACGTTCGGTTATTAAATCGGTTACGTTGTGTCGGGTTATTGTAATTCATTTCAGTAATAATAATAATAATAATAATAAAAAGGAATAAACGAATACATCAGGGAAAAATGTTGTAAGCAAAATATATATGCTAATTGGAATATTTATCTACCCAAGCAGTAATATGATACATGAAGGGCTAAGAAAAACAATTTAATATCAGAGGATATTGTAATAAGGGGTATAATTATGCAAGAATTTAGGGAATGGAAGAGTTTAATAGTGAATTGAATTTGCAGCTTGTGAATAAGCTTGTAGAGTAACTGATAGATTTATCTTACTAAGTAAAGGACGAGATTATAGCATAATGCTCAGGGAGCCAGGTAATCTATCGACGTGTGAAATCTCGTATAGCCTAGGGCGTACAGAGATATTTATTTTTTGCCAGAGTGTATTTAGTGATGTACCCTAACTCTGAGGATGGATATGGAATGTTCCAGGTTCGAATCCTGTGGTATATGAGAGGATAACAGTGGAAACCTCTGCATAATACCTGATCGACCGTGAACTTGTTATTGAAATGATTCAGCTCTTGAGAAGCGAATCTAATTGGCGGCAGCATGTGCCTGACCGTAGCAGTTATTAAGATGCCGGCAAGCCAGTTCGACCAGTGTTTGATGAATCTCGCTCCTTCATATAATGAAATGGCCCTAATGAGGCCAGTTATTAATCTCCTAAGGTTAGGAATAAATATTTAAACACGTCCATCACCCGTCTTGCATACTATTCAGTGTAAATCGTATGGGATATGTGGGTCAGTGAGACTGCACTATTCTATTTGGAAATTTTGTTACTGCTTGGAGATAAACGCCAGGAGTCAGGAGGGACGGCGCACGTGTTGTGACCGCTCGGCCCCGTTCCATTGTATACGAGTAAGCTCTGAGGGGCAGAGTTTTAAAACGACCCGTGAATGTTGACATTTAAAAGGAACAGATTTGGAGACCCTGTTCGTAAGAAAAGAGTCATCGTTGTAGTGTATAATGTAATTGTTTGGTTTGAAACACATTGATTTAGCAAACTTATGAGTTGTTGGAAGTTACATTTTTTTACTGACAGTCTTACTTAGCTCTGGAGCTCGGTGCCAGATGCCATAGGCTATGCCACGCAAGGGTAGCATAAAATATCGTCCGACACAGCGGTAATGGAATTATGAAGTTGAAATCACAACGGCATACAGTGGAACTGTAGAAAGTGGAACTGTAGAAAAGGGAACTGTAGAATACTTACATATAATTGTGGAGTTGCAAGTGAATTTGACGTGCAACCCATAAATTGGCTAATGCATGGTAAAGCATTTTGGTGGGAAGAGAGAAACAAAACACAAAGGTACACATAATGTAAAGTAAGAGGTATTGAAAATAAACAATTAATCTTGTGAATGAAACAGGTCACAGCAGGTGACATAAGATTATAAGTACAGTTTATGTGTAATTTACATGTGCATCAGCGCACTTGAGAGTGAATTTGATATCAATCTCAGGGTAAATGATGGAATAATCATATGGATTTATAAGGATAAAGTGTGAATATTAGTGGATTGTGAGAGTAATTTTTGCTTTGTTTTGTATGATATTTGTTGGGATTGTGTTTTTATGTGTTTGAAGCCATGATTTAGAACTGAATTAAAGTTTTTAGAATAGAGTTGTGCTTTATCATTGTAGAGGTGATACCTTTTAGTCACAGATCAAAATATGCAACTGCTCAGTGGGAGGACGGTACACGCCTGAGAACTGATGCTAGCTGGAGGCAGAAGCATGTTTTCCATGGAGATTACTCACATGGGTACATGGAGATTGATGTACTGTACAGTGATTTGAGCTATAGGTACAACTTAAGTCGGTCTAGATCTAGTGCAAACAACTCTATTAAATTAACGAATAAAATGAATTAGGGGGATGACCGCACCTAACCTTAGCTAAGCTCCGATACACACAATATAAACTATGATAAACACCTTAATTACCATGGTCCAGGTAACATGGGGCGTTATTATTCTATCGTGGAATCGCCTCATTAGTGCAATATTTGTGTCTTGGCATTGCAAGACCTGACCTTCATTTTTTTAAATCATGACCTTCTCTTATTTATCACGGCAAGGCCCAAGTGGGGCATTCGACAGTACAACCGAGTCCTTGGATCGTTGCTGCGATGTCTTACGAGGACAAACCATATTTTATTTATCATGTCGCCCGTGTGTGGGGCAAAGCATGGTGCATCTTATTTATCATGGCGCCCAGGTTTGTGGAGCTTATGGGATTTAGGGAAACCCCATAGATTTTTATGGTATTTCATGGGGAAAACCATAATAATTATTTTTTTGCCTCAAACTGTGTTTGAGTGATTTTTGAGTTCAGTAGGCTATTGAAGTAACGCAGATACTCTCTATTGAGAAGAGAATTACCCAAGGGTATGAGCGCTACGCACCCAATCCACAATTTATCCGAATATCAAAAGTTTTAGTACAATGTGTACAATGTGTACAGTGTCTTGTATTTCTCTTCAAAACGAATCCACACATGTTTCCAGGAAGCCTGCCTGTATCTCAAAGTGTATTGTTGTAAGAATGGCTGGTACGGAGGGAATTTTGCAGGGGATTGCAGAGTTAAAACTGCATTTTGACAATTTTAATGAACAGAATAAGCTGGAAGCCAAGGCTTTCCAGGATGAAATAAACACTCGTTTAGATGCCAATCAGGAGGCAATTAATAAGAATCAGGTTGAACTGAGTAATCGTTTAGATGCCAATCAGGAGGCAATTAATGCAAATCAGGTTGCAATGAATAAGAATCAGGAAGAAATAAATGCTAAGCTAGGTCAAATGCAAGAAACAATTAAGACCGAAGTAACAGAAACCGTTGTAAGCATTATATCAGAAATGCAGGTTAAGACCGATAAGCGTTTCGAGGCTATAGAAGCCAAACTTGAAAGTAATTTACAGGCATGTAAGCACGCGCAGGATGAAACCAACAGTAGGTTAGAGGCGCTGTCTAATGATATTAAGGATATTCAAATCCAAAATGAGGCGAATCTCGAACGCCAAGCGAAACAGTTTTCAGAATTTACTAGAACGGTAGATCAGAGATTAGAAGAGAACGACAGTAAATGGGACGAGAAGTTGAAAGGTTATTCTAGAGCGATTAACGGGGATCTAAAGAAGCAGGATCAGAACATATTAGATCAATGTCAGGAAATAGGAGAGATTAAGGCTATCGCTAACGAAAGTAAAGAGCTGGTAGGCAACATGAAGGGTCAGATGAACAAAGTTCATCAAGAATTGGACCAAATTCAAAGCGACATTGTTATCGTTAACAAAAGACAAGAGGAAAACTGAGGGGAAATCGTTAAGGTCCGGAATGAAATATCAAAGGTCAATGGACATATCCAAAAGGAAATTAAAGGGTTGAGAGAAGAACTCGAAGTGAGAGAAGGCCAGAAGACAGACGCAAGCGACAAGACCCTTGCTCAAATAAAGGAAGATGTAGAGGATGAAATCTCCCATATCAAGCAAAGCCTGAAGGAAGATAAGAAGAAAATATTTCAAGTGCCAGAAGAAAATAGAGATAGGCTTAGCAGAATAGAAAAGGAGGTAATTACTCGACTGGAAAGAGCAGAAATGCGCCACAATCAAATGGAGACTAGGACAATCGCACAGGAGGAAACCCTAATGAAAGATCCTAAGTCAAGTGAAGGCAGCGTGGAAGATATGAGGAAAACCAGGTGGGCAGATTTAGAAACCCAACCTATAATAAGGAATGCTACAGGCTCGGGCGAAAGTACTTATACGACGCCAGGTGCACCAGTTGCAGCCTCTACGACGCAAGAAAATGCTATGCACACCCAAGTGATAAACGTAATTAGAGCAAGCGAAGGGAAACCAAGAAAATTCTCAGGTAGCCATTGTAATATGACACCGAACTATTGGTTGAAGGAAGTGTCTGAATATTTGAACGATGCGCGGATACCACAAGAGCGCAGGCTACGAGCCATAGAGAAACTAACGGAGGGGGAATGTGCGTTATGGTTTCGCAGTTTCCGTTATGCCTTCGATACTGTCGAGGAGTTTCGGGAGGCTTTCTTGAAGCGCTACTGGGATCCAATCACACAACAGAATTTACGATTGGATTTGTATTCGAAAAGATACAGCACCAACAATCCAACGAAGTACGCAGAATTTTTCATATCTCAGATGTTTCGGTTCAAGGAACTTGACCAAAAACCTAGCGAGCTGGAGATATGTATTGCTATTGCCAAGCAGCTTCCTTATGAAATCCAAAGGCTGCTGATCTCGGCAAATGCAAAAACCGCAATGGAAATGGAGGCAGTTCTTAGGCAACTAGACCTCACAACATCTAATACTATGCGTCAGAATCGAACCGTGGAACAGGTAAAAGTGACCAACACGCAGACTGACCAGTACCAAGCTCCGAAAAGTAATAAAGCTACTAGCACTGAAACGTTCGATTCCAACGGAAGTCAATGGGAACATGAACCCAGAAGATGGCAGCCGAAGTATAAAGGGAATGCTGGTAGAGGAAGAGGAGGCCGAAATTCTTGGAATCAACAGAATACAAGGAGTAGACCGTACCAGAATAATGGAGGTAACAATGGCCAAGAAGGCAACAATAGGAATTGGAGACCCCAGGAAAGAAGACGTAACTTTGATGACGAGGTAGAGGAACGTTATCGCGCTTCATTGCAATACCTCAATGAAAGGGGAGGAGAACCCCAGAAGCAACAAGACCGCTGGCAAGAAGCTATGCAAAATAGGACGTCGCCAGACAGGTATGGAGACGGAGCCAAAAGTTTGGAGTTACAGCGCAGCGAACAGGAGAGAAGAAACTCTAAGGGGACTGGCGCTGTAGAAAAAAAACTCCAAAATTAGAAGAATTTGAGAATGATGGATGGAAGTCGGTCAACATCATTAATTGGATAGCCAAACCGGAAGAGTTAATCGAGGATACAGGAGGATCACAGGTCTTGGTCAAAAGAGAATTGCCCATTATATTAGTAAGAGTGGCAGGGTTGAAGATAAGAAGTCTGTTAGACACGGATTCAACGGTGTGTCTTCTGACACAAGCTTTATATAATGAGCTAGCCCAGAGAGAAAATATTTTGAAAATACCTATCTCAAGTGTCAAAATAAAAGGTGTCATTCCACACAGAACGATGATATGCAAATATCAGGTATTCCTAGATTTACAGATAGGAGACTCTATTTTTTCGCAGAGTTTTCTACTAGTAAACAAATTGCCTTTTAACCTTATTATTGGGGCAGAGTTTATAAGGGAATACAGAGTGGTAATAGACCTATCACAGGACAGAGTTAAGTTCCGTGTGAACGAGGAAGCCGAAGGCTTAGAGGTCTCACTCAATCAGAATGAACCAGGGACAGATGAACAAGTATGGCATACATACAGAGACATGCCTGAGGAAGAAGTGTTAGCTATTGAGCAGTTAGAAGATGAACTGAAAACACTAGCCGCAGACATGAAGAAAGATCTGGAACCCGAACTGGAAGAACATATTTCGGAAAAACTAGAAGAAGCAAAAATTAGTCCAAGAGATAAAGAGAATTTAAAGAAATTATTATTGGAACAGAAGGAAGTCTTTGACTCGAGACCTGGTCGTATAAAGAACTTCACTTATGCTTTCCAAGTTAGTGACTGGACACCATTTAGGCAGAAACCCTACCCTATAGCCGAAAAGCACTATGCTGAGGTCAAAGAAGCAATTCAGGAGATGTTGGAGGCCGGGGTTATTGAGAAAACACCTACGCCTTATGTAAGCCCATTGGTAATCGTACCTAAGACAGACGGGACTGTCAGGGTATGCCTGGACCTGAGACATTTAAATATGAAGGTAATTCCGGAGTTCGACCAAGTGCCACCTATTAAAGAAATCCTCAGAAAATTTAAAGGGAAGACCATTTTTAAAAATGTAGATATTACTTCGAGCTTTCACCATCTTGAATTGGAGAAGAAAACTAGTCTGTTGACAAGATTTATGTTTGATCAACATACATACACGTTTTTAAGGTTACCTTTTGGTTTGAAAACACCTGGTTCAGCATTGATAAGAGCGTTAGATCGCAACCTATCAGATGATGTTAAAGAGAGTACCATCAGATACGTAGACGACATTCTACTCACATCAGAATCTCTGGAGGAGCACATGAGAGACCTGAAAAAGTTGCTGGATAACCTTCGAGAAGCTAATTTTAAGGTTAACATAAAGAAATCGCACTTCTGTCAGAGGGAAGTTAAATTCCTAGGGCACGATATCGATGAAAATGGAGTTAAACCAAATCAAGAGAAATTAGAGGTAATTCGAAATTTTCCTCGACCCGCGAAAGTAAAGCACGTCCGACAGTATTTGGGAGTAATTGGATTCTTTTCGAACCACTGCCCAAACTATACTACTACTGTGGCACCCCTGCAGGATCTAGTGAAGAAAGGCGGCAGGTGGAATTGGACGGAGCGATGTCAGGAAGCATTCGTGAGGTCAAAACAAATGCTTTTGGAATACGTGAAGCTGGGATACCCTGATTATACCCAGAAGTTCATAATACAGACGGATGCATCACTTATTGGGATAGGAGCGATGCTGTTCCAAGAAAATGTTGATAAGCCCGAGAAGAAAGTTTTTATTGCCTTTATAAGTAGGAGATTGAAGGCCCATGAGAAAAATTACACGATTACAGAGATAGAGTTGCTCGCAATTCTGTACGCATTGCAGTACTGGCGCAAACTCATCCATGGCTTTCAAATAGTCCTCAGAACAGACCATAAAGCTTTAACATTTTTGTTAAAGACGGACGTGTCTAGCCAGAGGTTGACAAGATGGTCCCTGTATATTCAACAGTTCAATGTGGAAATAGAATACTGTCCAGGGAAAGAGAACGTAATACCGGACATCTTAAGCCGATACCCAAGCTGTCCAGATTGAAAATCGAGATCAGAAGACCTTAGATGACTTGAAGAATCTTACCAACCTACAAAGTGAAGACCCGTGGTTGAAAATGATGATTGATTACTTCGAGGGACGCTTAGCAAGGGGAATGGCAATATACAGAGAGGCAGAGGCGTTATCAACAGATTATGTATGGTACAATCAGATGCTACACAAGTGGGATGATGTAGATCATACACGTCAAAGAATTGTTATTCCTGCATCTTTGCAGATAAGATTGGTATGGCTAGCACACAGAGCGTTTGGACATCCCGGTAAAGACAAAATAACTGCTCTATTGAAAGAAGCATTCATTTGGCCGAAGTTAAGTGAAACTGTAAGAAATGCTATTAGGACATGCGATTTGTGCCAAAGGGTAAAGCCAAATCCCTTTTTAATGAGACAACGACCCATTTCGTTGTTACCAGAGAAGCCAAGGCACCTAATGAGTGTCGACAATTTTGGACCACTGCCTAGAGCACGTAGAGGCAATAGACATATTTTTGTAGCCATGGATGTATTCTCAAAAATGGTGGTATTATGCCCCATACAGAAGACCAGCTCAAAGCAGGTATTGAAACGCTTGAAAGAGAGAGTTATTCCGATACTTGGGAAACCGGATAACCTACTCTCAGACCATGGGAGTTGTTTTACTAGCGCAGAATTTCGTCGGGAATTGGAAAATTTAGGAATTAGGCAGATTTTATCTACCATTCGCCATCCTGAGGCAAGTCCAGTTGAGCGTGTTATGAGAGAGATACAGAAGTACATGAAAATTTACTGCTCTGAAGAGAACTGGAAATGGATCGATTTCTTGGATGTAATAGAATACTGCATAAATAATACTGTGCATGAGGCGACAGGTCAGGTGCCCGTGACTCTACATTTGGATCAGAGACCGGAAAGACCATGGACTGGTGTTATTCCATTACCTGTAGACGCACAGCCAGGACGAGAATTGAGGATCCAGCGAACCTTCGAATATCTCCAAGCACAGGCAGAGAGACGCCAGAGAAGAAATCGTGCGAAGCGATATCACAGACCACTTCTCATTGGAGAAAAAGTGTTAGTCAGGAAGCCCGCCAGTTCAGATCCAGAAGCACGGAAGTATAAAAAGTTCATTTTCGGATATCACGGCCCGTTCGAGGTGATAAGAGACCTACAGAATAATGCATATATAATAAGGCATTTCGAAACAGGAAACGAGGTCGTTATGAATGCAGCCAACCTCAAAATGTATTATTCACCAGAGGAATTTGATGAACAAGAGGAAGTAATAGCAGCGCACACCCAAATGGACGTGGACAGCAAAGTCAGCCAGACAGTCAGGCTTGAAGGTTCACGCAGCGAGACAGAAAGTGAGACAAGCAGCTTGCCCAGTGAAGGGAGCAAACGGCCCGAGTGCCATTGTCTGCGACTGCTTTACAAAGACATGGTCGAGGTCGCTAGGGAGGTTGAAGCAGTGAATAAAACCCTCCGTCGAGAGAATGCACGTCTGAAGGCTGAGCTTAGAGTGGAAGGGGGAAGCAGACAGACTCACTCGCACCCAGGTGAGGTGAAGGACCCCCAGGGTAAACACAGACGGCAGGGACAGTCAGCCAGTGACTTACAGAAGGTCACTTGCAATTGACTTCTATAAGTTTTGCAAGGGGAATATGAACCCAACGGGGTTAGGCTGACCGGTGTCGAACGTGGATCTCAGAGATAGTTGAGCTCAGAATAAAGGTTCCGGCAAGGAACGAACACGAGATCTTTTGAGGGAGTTTAAGTTATAAAAACCCATATAGAAAGTATATATTAAATCACTGTTGTGATAGCAACGAATGCTGACATTATTTATTAATATAATGGAGGGAATATTAGTAGAATACCGCATTATTGGGCTGTATGGAGTATACAATTCTGGACTTGAGCACAGAAGTTGGAGCGCTTGACGTTTTGCTAATGACTCCAGAAATGTGGGAGGAGATTCTTGGAGCCGCGTCAATCTTTGTGACCTACTTAAGTCGTCTGGAGCAGGTCAGGGAGATAAATAATGGCCAAGTTATTCCCCGTTTCAGAATAGAAACGCTAGTGGAGTGAGGAGCTACCATCGTTATTTAATGATTACTCGTGATTGGAGCAACGCAGTGACATGAGGTTTTCACCCATGTGAATGCTTAGCCGGGTGGCTATTTTTCAAGCCATTAAACATTGAAATCGAGGCATATTTAATGGAATGCGCAAGGACACAGTATATTTGGTGTTAGCGGCGAGATCTGACTAGGTCGCCGGGGGTTTTTAGAGGACGCGGCGTGCCCACGCCATGGCAAAGGCAATTAATATTAATTAATTGGCCGATCGACCCTCGAGCACGCATACAGATATGTGACCAGCGAGGAAAAAGGAACCATATGAGCATTATTTCAAGTCCAGAATCATCCTGGGAGAGAAGATGACACTGCGGAGGAATTCGCGGTCTACTTTTTCTCTTGAAACGAATATAAGGCATGGGCCCATGACAGAAGAGGTCAGTTGTACCAGACTCTAGCGCGGAGCGTATGCTGCCCGGGTCCAGGAAAAGAACGCGCGCACAAAGACTTGAACATTTTTAGTGTTAATCAGTATATTCGCCGTGCAGTGTAATTCACAAATTGAGAACAATTAATAATATACAGTTGAACCAAGCGCTGGGCAGAGATCATGCAGCTCTGGGCCAGGAAAGGGACGCGCACAAAGACTTTGATATTTCTTTATGAATTATTAAGTGTATTAGCCGTGCAGTATAAGTATGTACGAGTTAGGAAAGCATCATAAAGAAGTCAGTCGTCAGTTGTCGTCAGATGTAATCAGTAAACTTTATTAGGCGAAGTGCGCGTTACCGAAGTCGAGAAGGGATGCTTGGACTTCAGCATGAAGACCCGTGCAGTAAAACATTTATTAATCACATTTATTAAGGACAGTCGTGCCATTTTTGTATAGTCGGCAGTACGAGCGATTGTTATTATGCACATAGGGAAAGTACCGTGTGATAGACAAGCTAGAACATTTGAGAGTAATAATCAGTACAAGTACAATGTACAATGGTTGAGCGCAGTATGTAAAATATTGAGTAGGCAGATCTTAGGCTGCTGTACTGCGGTGAGTGGTGTAATTTCATAGAACACCAATATAATTAACGCTCAGGACGTTATGCAAGCATATTCATGCTAGATCAGGAAGTTTATCGCAGGATAGAGATGGATAGACAGTTGGGTGAATCGATAGGAATCCTTAAGCAGATAAGCGAGACTTTCAGTCAGAATACGGATAGCAGCTAGAAGGCCAGCTTCAGCGTCTGCATTTCTGATATCTTGCCCAGGAAATTCAACCAGTAAGAAGTGTAAATAGTGAAGTGATGATCTGTTAAATATCTTTAAAATTAATAGTGTAACAAGTGCTATAATGTGTTATGTGTATAAGGAAACAAAATAGCCTCAATATGGAAAAGAAAAGTGCCGTGTGTATTGTGAGGCCAAAGTTATATAAAATGTGTGTTATCAGTGTAAGAATGTCTTGCTAATTATGCAAATGGCAGGCATTAATGGAAGGAATGAGTGGTTGGAGCCACCCGGATAGCCAATGTAAGTACCCAAAAACCATGATTCTATAGCAGTTATAGTCCACTGTGTGTTTTGTGATTTCAAAACTATAACAGATGCCAGTATGAGTCAGTATTAGGAGGGAGAACCTCAAATTATTATTTGTTGTGTTGATTTTAGTAAAGTTGAGATGTCTTTTGTACATCATGGAGTGGATAAATCGTTACCACTATTGTAAATGGCAGTTCAGTTATATAAAACTTAACGTAACGGACACGGACGTTCGGTTATTAAATCGGTTACGTTGTGTCGGGTTATTGTAATTCATGTCAGTAATAATAATAATAATAATAATAATCATAATAATAAAAAGGAATAAACGAATTCATCAGGGAAAAATGTTGTAAGCAAAATATATATGCTAATTGGAATATTTATCTACCCAAGCAGTAATATGATACATGAAGGGCTAAGAAAAACAATTTAATATCAGAGGATATTGTAATAAGGGGTATAATTATGCAAGAATTTAGGGAATGGAAGAGTTTAATAGTGAATTGAATTTGCAGCTTGTGAATAACCTTGTAGAGTAATTGATAGATTTATCTTACTAAGTAAAGGATGAGATTATAGCATAATGGTCAGGGAGCCAGGGAGTCTATCGACGGGTGAAATCTCGTATAGCCTAGGGCGTACAGTGATATTTATTATTTGCCAGAGTGTATATAGTGATGTACCCTAACTCTGAGGATGGATATGGAATGTTCCGGGTTCGTTCCTGTGGTATATGAGAGGATAACAATGGAAACCTCTGCATAATACCTGATCGACCGTGAACTTGTTATTGAAATGATTCAGCTCTTGAGAAGCGAATCTAATTGGCGGCAGCATGTGCCTGACCGAAGCAGTTATTAAGATGCCGGCTAGCCAGTTCGACCAGTGTTTGATGAATCTCGCTCCTTCATATAATGAAATGGACCTATTGAGGCCAGTTATTAATCTCCTAAGGTTAGGAATAAATATTTAAACAGGTTCATTACCCGTCTTGCATACCATTCAGTGTAAATCGTATGGGATATGTGGGTCAGTGAGACTGCACTATTGTATTTGGAAATTTTGTTACTGCTTGGAGATAAAAGCCAGGAGTCAGGAGGGACGGCGCACGTGTTGTGTCCGCTCGGCCCCGTTCCATTGTATACATATTTATTAAATTATTTTAATTCCAAAATTCCAATTTTTCCTTCCAATGGTGCACAAGTCGTTCGAACCTCGGCTCGGTCAAAGGTCCTAACCTGGGCTGTCACACTTTTATTTGTTGCGTTGGGAGAGAGATGAGACCATATTTTGTATTTAGTTGGATATAGCTTAAGTTGGCAATAACACTGATGGCAGTACTGCGACATTCCTTTGAAATGCAGGTGCGCGGTAGGACTCTGGCGAGGTTAGGAGCTGTCAGCAACCCGCCGTACAGACCGACGACCACATGTTTGACATTTTAATACCTGTATTGAATACAAGATGGACACAGCACCACTGTCGTTATTTTGAACACCGTGGTAGAACAATATACACAATGCAGTATGAAACAAAGAATGGGAAGTGCATCCTGTGGATAAAGGAATATAACTGAGAACTTTCATATGAGTATAAATGCATACAGTATTATAACATGTGATTATCAAACTCGGCAATGATACATGTATCGATAGTTACTGTCGATCAGAGAACAAGGTGCATTGTGGATCACCTGGAGACAGTATGATTTGCGGGAGCAAACGAACAGTTGATTAGTGAATACAATTTCAGCCAGGAGGGTCACAGAGCTCTCGGGTCTGAGCACATGTACGTGTGTTGCCATGAAATCGTATTTGTTCGGTAACGTGGAGTTGATCCGACATATACGTGTTACAGTATAACGTGATAGGATTTTCCTCTGATCTTTTTATAGTTTCAGACAGTGTTAACCTTCAATTTGAGCACAGTGAACTTGCATTCACATATGATAACTTCTTCTTAAGCCAATGATATAACAAAGTGTTCTACATTGCAGTACAGAATAAACAGCTTTAGCCATGATTGTCATAAATGATATGAGAAGAGAGAGATATTGCTACGTTATGAAAATGCAGACTATGGGCTAAACACAGACGAGAAATGTAACACATAGCAGCGTTGAATACTCAGGATGATCACTTGATTCCAATATGAGCAACTACAGTATAAGGCTTTATAAGAGAAGATTGAAGAGACTGTGAAAGTCTGAATGACAATTTGTACTGCTACATAATGAAACTAGCTTGGCTTACTACATCAATGTTGTCGTGCTCTTTAGCAAGTGAATGAACTATGAACTTTGTCAAACGAACTTCTGTTAGCTTCGTCTCGTTCGCGAACGGTAATCGGGTCTTCTTGATATCCAGTCGTTTCGTGATCGGTGCAGCTGAGCAGATAGGGTTCGATCCCAGGCAGGAGTATGTGTTATAGCATTCTCAATTCATTCAACTAGAACTTCAACAAGGTAGCTGGAAGTTTTCTTTTAGTAGACAGTATGAATTTGTCATGCTTTGAATGGTTCCTTTTCACCAATTTTGATTAGAGTAGTTAAGAATTACAGATGAGGGCTAGGGTGATTCTTTAATCATTTCTGTCCGAGTAAGTAATTCACTTTGTAGTTCAATTTAGTAGTTACTGTAGTGTTACTTTGAACATTACGTTGCTTTCATTAAGATATAATTCGAGAATAAAATAGAAGAATATAGTTTGTTGGGAAGACAACATGAGAAATTTATAGGGAGAAGACGACGTTAATATTATATAAGAATAATTCTAGCTCAAGCAGATGTCCCATAATCCATCGTTTACGTGAATTCAACTTTGAACAAATTCTCTGGACTTTTTGAATTTGACTTTGAATATTTTTGAAAGCTCATGCAAGTTTATTGGATAGACATTCAGGTCTATATTTTTGTCAGATTGAGCATAGACTTGGAACATAGTGATTTCTAGTGTGATTCTTTGTGATTGTGCGAATTTATTCCTGGTAATCCAGATTTCTGAAATTCTTTTGATTTCGACTCCCTTTGTGAGCTCGTTCAGTTTTTAAATTTTTGTGGATTCTTATGGGAAACTCCAACTTGGTTTAGCGTTCAAATCTAATGGTTAATTTGTACCTTCTCAAGATAGGCTCTTTTCCATGCTGTAGTTTTGACATGTTTTCCTTTGAGGAGGATCTCCAAGGGAATTATTTTCAATTATGCGAAAACTGAATCGTTCTTTTCACAGTGGTCGGTCGAGAAATACGAAATAAATACTTTGTTTGAGAATTTGTAATTAGTAATGATGTGTAATGTAAGGAGAGAAATGTTTAAAATATATGTAAGTCATAATCGAGGTGACAGACTTTGAATTCTCACACAGTTATTTAGACTTGTGAATACAATATTTTATCACTGTTCTGATAAAGATTATTCTCGAGACTTTAACTTTTGGCTAATTTGAAGCAACATATTTATCCATGATTGTATAAAAACTTGTGTAATATTCGTAATGTTTGGAATTTATTAAGAGCTGTTAAGCGATGATATGGTAATAATGGAATTTTGTCTGCGTATTTGAATTGCAATTTAGGAGATATTTGACATATGTGGATAGTCAATATCAATTTTTCCAGCACTGAATTAGCTTTAGAGCTATTGCTGAGTGCACTACAGTGTATTATTTTGAATGTGAAATTGAGCCACGATTTTAGCTAGTGGAAAGCTAATGTACAATTTTAATCCAACGTTTAAGAAACCAAGTATTGTAACAACATCGTTAATATTTGTTAAGATTTAGTAACAATTGTTTTTAGAATAGAGTTTAATAGGAAAGACTGTAATATTAAATCTTGTATAAACTTGAGCTATTTATAACTAAAATATTGAGTGACAGAAAATCTAATATCTGTGAGAAAGTGAATTGAAACACAATCATTATAATTAACAATACGACGTCCGATTAGCTTAATTGTTTGTCATTTAGGACGGAACGAACTTGAAATTGAAACCAAATAAATGTATATGAATACATGAAATTAACAGAGATGAATAATTCTAGGCGCAACTAAATCTCAAAAGTAAAATGTAATTATGTAAAATACGTATATATTAATTGCTACGATTGAATAGAATATTTTTAATAAATATGTCAAAAAGGGTTTACGATCATAACAGAATATTTTGTGTTTTTTTTTTGAACTTCGTTAATAATGATGAGATGATAGGCAGTTTGTGTGGCCTAATTAAGGCGGTTGTTACTTAATCATTTTTCATGCTTCGGCAGAGGCATAAGATTATAAACTTTTGTTCAGTGGAGTTTCTACTTCACGACACTGCGGTTTCAGTTAATAAATTTTGTTAAATTTTAAAAATTCATACGAATGACTTAGTGTTTTCTATTCGAATTAGAATGTGCTTCGTGAACCAGTGGGTCATTAGCTAGGATGCTTTTTAACGTGCCCGAGATTAGATTAATTTAATTATCTTTAAGAGTCTTGGTAGCTCACTTTGGGCTATTTTTCATTTTTATAGACCACTGGCATCTTCTTATCACATTATTTTTAATTATTGTGGTATTCCTATCCATGGTCTATCCATGGTGGTGGTGTCTTGGGGGTTATTTTCAGCCGGGGCTTCCAGATTCTACGATCCTCCATTTTCTTCGGATTTCATCAGGTAAGACCACGTGGATACGGGTGCCGTACCATCCCAGCATTTGCCCGAAGACGAAGTGGGAAACCACGGAAAACCACTTCGAGGATGGCTTGGGGGGTATCGAACCCCCTCTACTCATTTGGGCCACCCGAGGCTGAGTTGACCCCGTTCCAGACCTCGTACCCCTTTTCAAATTTCGTGGCAGAGCCGGGAATCGAACCCAGGACCTCCGAGGCGGCAGCTAACCATGCTGACCGCTACGCTACGGAGGCGACTCTCAAATATTATGCATGATTGAAACGATCAGAGCTCCGAATAACACCTTCTTACGTTTGGACAGGAAGTGTCTACGAATAGATTCAATAAGTGCCAGCAATACATCACGGTTCTCGGTAGCTACGGTGGCTAAATCAAGAATTGCTAGAGTAGCGTCAACGAAGTCACATTGTAGTAGGGTCGAACCTTGAACTAGTACATAGGGTATTTTTTGGCTTAATGTCGTTTATTGTGGATGTATTATGGACGCATATCTATCTGTTCCAACGAGTGATTTTTTATTTGGTCCTCTAAAGCACCGTACTTATCCGATGGTACGCAGCCAGATTGGACGACGATATAATGATTGGTAGAACGAAAGCAAGATATCCTGTATATTCAACGTAGCAAGTGTTCGAAATTTTGACCACCTTTGTATAAAGGAAAACTCCGACTCACTCGGACGACCCATATAACAAATAGATTTGTTACTAGCTGAAGTACCCGTGCTTCGCTACGCGTCATAAATAAATTAAAATGTGAAAGTGACAGTTAAAACAGGGGATAGGCGAGTGCTGCGCAGAGGGAGATTAAGGATGGAACATTTTGTCCAACTACACCGTTCGGCGTTGACCGTGTTTTATAGCACAAATTTAGGTTTTACTCGCTAACCGTTGGAGATACCTTTCGGATAGAAAATGTAATTTTAAACCTCGTATATGCCATCAAAAGTTTGCTATTTCTTAGCGTTCACTTTTTATTTGAAATGGAAATATGAAAGTTTGAAACCAAAGGGTGTAGTGACGTCACTAAAATGGTCGCCATAGTGCAAAGTATTAAAATCAAAAGTAGCCTATATGTTAACCAGTTAAATCAGCTACTTTCATGTAAAATTCATGTAAGTCGGACCAGTGGTTCTTGCGTGATTGAGTAATACACAGACACACACCATCTCATTTTTAGCCTCGCTTCGCTCGCGTCATAGTCGTGTCATATTGTTATTCAATGACATGCAGGTTTAACCCCGTTAACACCCCTTTAGAACCTGAATATCCAAAAATCCCTCCTTAGTAGACATTTTCGACACAACAAACATATCGCCTTCTTCTAACATCAATAGTTTTGATTGGTCGATGAGAGTGAACATCCAAAAATCCTTCCTTAGTGGACGTTTTTATTCCAGAATTTCACCCCTCCCCATATGCCCCTTAAATTGGATTTATGAAAAAAAAAAACGGTCGAACATCTACTTATTTTAATTATTTATTCATTTATTAATTTTTAAGGTGATTGGAACTCGGAGAAAATCAAACTCCTCGTCTATGTCGTTTAAGAGATACACGCTCCGTTCGGAATCTTTCAACCCCTACTTTTCATCCCTTTCACCTCATAATATACACCATATCGATAAACCCTTAGACATATGTCTGCTTATTTTAAATGATTAGTTTGTATGCCGAATATCACATCCCCAAATGAAACAACTCGTGAGATATTGTTATTCAATGAAATGCAAGTTTAACCCCCTTAACACCCCTTCAGAACATGAATATCCAAAAATCCATCCTTAGTGGACTTTTTCGACAAACAACGAACATATCCCCAAAATTTCAAGTTTCTAACTGCAATAGGTTTGCTGGGGGATGATGAGTGAATATCCAAAAATCCTTCCTTTGTGGACTTCTTTCCCCAGAATTTCATCCCTCTCCATGAGCCCCTTAAATTGGATTATGAAAAAACGATCGAACACCTATCTACTACTTTTTCAATCTGATTTTTCTCCCTGAGATTCTTACTTTTTGCCTCTGTCTTTTAAGAGATACTTGCTCCGTTAAGAATCCTTCAACACTCACTTTTCACACATACACCTCATAATATACACCACATCGAAAAACCCTCAGACATGTGTCTTCTTATTCTTAATGATGATTTTATATGCCTAGTATCCCATCCCAAAGGAAATCATTCGGGAGATATTGTTATTCAATTAAATGCAAGTCTACCCCCTTAACACCCCTTTAGAACCTGAATATCCAAAATTCCTTCCTTAGTGGACGTTTTCAACATACAACGAACATAGCCCCTTAATGTCATGTTTCTAACTTCAATAATTTTGGCTGGGGGATGCTGAGTGAGTAAGTCAGGACATTTTCTTTCAATTATTTTTCAGAATTTCACCCCTCTCATGAACCCCTTAAATTGGATTTATGAAAAAAAAACGGTCGAACACCTATTTACTTATTTTTGAGCTGTTCTTCCCCCCTGAGTTTGATGAGTGAGTGAGTTAGGACACTTTCTTTCCTGTTTCCCCCCCAGAATTTCACCTCTCTCCAAGGGCCCCTTAAATTGGATTTATGAAAAAACGGTCGAACACCTATTTACTTATATTTTAAGCTGTTTTTTCCCGCCGAATTTCAAACTTCTCGCCTATGTCGTTTAAGAGATACACGCTCCGTTAAGAATCCCTCAACCCCCAATTTTCACTCCTTTCACCTCGTAATATACACCTCATCGATAAACCCTTAGACATATGTCTGATTCTTTTAATGATTAGCTTATATACCGAATATCACATCCCCAAAGAAACAACTCATGAGATATCGTTATTCAATGAAATGCACGTTTACCCTCTTAACACCTCTTTAAAACCCGAATAACAAAAATCATTCATTAGTTGACGTTTTCGATATACAGCGAACATATTCCCAAAATTTCATGTTTCTAACTTTAATAGTTTTGGCTGGGCGTGACGAGTGAGTGAGTCAGACAGGACATTTTCTTTCAATTATTTTTACCAGAATATCACCCCTCCCCATGGGCCCCTTAAATTGGATTGATGAAAAAACGCTTGAACACCTATTAACTTATTTTTTAAGCTGTCTTTTTCCCCTGAGTTTGATGATTGAGTGAGTTAGTCAGTCAGTTAGGACACTTTCTCTCCTTTTTCCCCCCAGAATTTCACCCCACCCCATTGGCTCCTTATATTAATTAATGAAAAAACGGTGGAACACCGACTTACTTATTTTTTAAGCTGATTTCTTTTCGCCGAGTTTCAAATTTCTCGCCTATGTCGTTTAGGAGATAGGCCTACACGCTTCGTTAGGAATCCTTCAACCCCCAATTTTCACCCCTTTCACCTCATAATAATACACCACATCGAAAAACCCTTAGACACATGTCTGCTTATTTTTAATGATTAGTTTATATGCCGAGTATCACATCCACAAATGAAACCACTCGTGAGATATTGTTATTCAATAAAATGCAGGTTTAACCCCCTTAAGACCCCTTTAGAGCCTGAATATTCAAAAATCCTCCCTTAGTGTATGGTTTTGACATACAACGAACATATCCCGAAAATGACATGTTTCCAACTTCAATATTTTTGGCTGGGCGATGATGAGTGGGTGAGTGAGTCAGGACATTTTCTTTCAATTTTTTTCTTCAGAATTTCACCCCTCCCGATGAACCCCTTAATTTGGTTTATCAAAAAAACTGTCGAACTCATATAAGTTATACTTATTTTTAAGCAGTTTTTCCCCCTGAGTTTGAAGAGCGAGTGAGTCAATCGGTTAGGACACTTTCTTTCCTGTTTTTTTTTTACACAGAATTTCACCCCTCGCCATAGGCCCCTTAAATTGGATTTATGAAAAAAAAAACGGTCAAACACCTATTTACTTATTTTTTATGCTGATTTTTTCCCGCTGAGTTTCAAACTCCTCGCCTATGTCGTTTATGAGATGCAGGCTCCGTTAGGAATCTTTCAACCCCCACTTTTCACCCCTTTCACCTCATAATATACACCACATCGAAAAACCCTCAGACACATGTCTTCTTATTTTTAATGATGAGTTTATATGCCGAGTATCACATCCCCCAGTGAAACCAATCGGGAGATATTGCTTAACACCCCTTTAGAACCTGAATATCCAAAAATCCTTTCTTAGTGGGCGTTTGCGGCCCTTGAGTAAGCTGCATACCAAATTTCATTCCAATCCGTTGGGTGGGTTCTGAGATTTCGTGATGAATGAGTGAGTGAGTGAGTGAGTGGTATTTGACAAATATCTAGTAGATAGTGTCAAGTCTTTGTTATGCTATACTCGGTTGACAGTGCTGTGTGAGCAGTTGAGTAACTAACGGGATTTCAAGTAAAGATCCTCATTTTCTATACCGGTAGTGCAGAGCGCAATTGGCATCCAGACGGCCGTGTCTCGACTTGAGCTATGTTGCCATGGAAACTATCTGCCTTGCCATTCCTTCATGAGTATATTTTATGATTTGATTAGCCTGTTTTGAGTGAAAAAGGGCCGAAATCAAAAGAATGAGAAAGACTATCGAAAATTCATGTAGCCAGCGGTTCCTTCTGGGTCCTAAACTATGTGTATGCAAAATATGGTTGAGATTGGTGGAACGGTGTAGATTTGTATACGGAACCAACATATATACATACATACATACATACATACATACATACATACAGACTTTCACTTTTATATATTAGATGTGGGTTGGCTCACGAATAAATATATCAGACCGAAACTATAATTGCTTTCAACGGTGTCTGTGCGAAAAGCGCTTGCTATACACTTAAAATAATAGTTAGTTAGTGAGGTTTTAAGGGTCGGAACTACGAGGTCATCCGCCCCAAACATGCAGTAAATACAGATAATTATAACATTATTGGTTTTACGTCCCTTTTAACTGCTCTGGCTTTTAGATACGCCGGGGTGCCGGAATTTTGCTCCGAAGGGGATCTTGAACGTGTCAATAAATCTACTGACACGGCTCCCTCGCATTTGCGTTCCCTCAAATGCTAGCTGACTGCTCCAGGATACGAACCTGCAACCTTGGGGACAGCAAGCGAGAACGTTACCGCTGAGCCTCGCAGCAAGGCAGTAATTACAGAACGTGTCATATTATTATAAATATTGAACTATTAAAATTCTAATAATCACGAATAGAGTCGCCTCCGTTGCGTAGTGGTCAGCGTGATTAGCTGCCACCCCGGATGTCCTGGGTTCAAATCCCGGCTCTGCCACGAAATTAGAAAAGTGGTATGAGGACTGGGACGGGGTCTACTCAGCCTCGGGTGGTCCAAATGAGTAGAGGGGATTCGATTCCCACCTCAGCCATCCTCAAATTGGTTTTCAGAGGATTCCCACTTCGCCTTCGGGCAAATGCCGGGATGTTACCTACCGTACGGCCACGGCCGCCTCTTTCCCTCTTCCTTGCCTATCCCTCCCGATCTGCCCCTCCCTTCCCATCCCTCAAGAGGACCCTATTCGCTTTGCAGGTCGCCTGGGTGAGGTGCTGATCCCACCTCCCCAGTTGTATCCCCCAGACGAGATGTTTCAAGCTCCAGGACACTGCCCGTAGAGGCGGTAATGATGGGATCACACGCTGAGTCCGTGGGAAAACCTAACCTGGAGGGTAAAATCGACGAAAAAAATAATAATTATAACGAATAGTTTCCATCCATGGTTTTGAACAGTATTTAGGGAAAATAGCCATTTAAATGAGATAAGAAAATAACTTTCCCTACCGTCTTCGTAGATAATGTGAACAAAACCAAGTTGAAATCTTGCTGTACGAGGTATGGAAGGTATAATAAAATAGTTAAAAGAATTTAAAAAATCTGCCGTTGGATTGTCTTGAACCCGGGATCTTCGAAAGAGCGAGCGGACGCAATAACACTTGCACACATTTCCAACACACTCTGGAGGTTTTTATGGCGCTTCTTATTAACGCGTATGGTAAAATATTCAATCATTACAGTCAGATCTTAAATACTGATTGGAATGCATTCATTCAGTACCTGGCATGTTTCCTAATTTAGTTAAAGCAAGTTTCGCGACCGCTTTGCGTTAATAAGGTGAATGAACTGCTAATAATGCCCTCAAACGACAGCCCTTCGGTTTTATTACATACAACTTAGCGTCCAAATGCTAGCGTGTGGTACACTTCGGTCATTCAAGCATGTGTACTGACGAAGAGAACAGAATCATACAGGATTTTGTACCAGCGATCACAGCAGCTTCCTTGCCAGCGAGTGTCGAGTGATACGGCCCTAAAGATATGCTATGACTTCTTGTTAAAAATTTTATAACAAAACAAGATGTTCGGTAAAGAACGTATTGCCTACTTTCTCCTAAATGCATGGGTATTGTTATAACTCTTTGTCCTTTTCAAGGAGTATAATTGAATGTTGGTTGTAGTAGCTTGTTGAAATACGTGTTATACGGATATGAAACATGAATATGAGGTGCCCTTTGCTAGTGCCTCCTCTTTACAAAATTTCTTTCAATTCGGTTTCACCGTGTTTGAATTGATATGATGAAACGATTTGCACTCATATATGGCCGCTATCTGCAAACTATTGGGTTGATGACCTTGTAGTTCAGTCAAAACGTGCATCCCACAAAAAGGTATGTTGTTGCAAAATTTGGTAGAGATCAAATGATTAGGTTGGTCGTAATTTGATTTAAGATTTTAACATTTGGATGGCCGCCATTCCGTTTCCATCAAGATGGCGGCGATATAAAACATGACACTGAGGTGGCCTTTGATAGTGCTACCTTTGTACCAAACTTCGTTCCATTCAGTTTTACCGTGTTTGAAAAGATAGGGGGAATCGATTTGCACACATACATGGCCACTATCCGCACATTATTGGCCTGATGACCTTGTAGTGTGGTCAAGAGATTCTCTATACATAAAGGAATGTTGATGCAAAATTTGGTAGAGATCAGATTATTAGGTTGGTCGTAATTTGATTCAAGCTTTCAACATGGGGATGACCGCCATTACGTTTTCGTCAAGATGGCGGCGATATAAAACATGACACTGGAGTACCCTTTGCTAGTGCTACCTCTGTACCAAATTTCGTTCAATTCAGTTTCACCGTGTTTGAATTGGTAGGGGGAATCGATTTGCACACACGCTCGCCATACAAGTATGTGTTGTTGCAAAATTTGGCAAAGATCGGATGATTAAGTTAGTCGTAATTTGATTGAAGCTTTGAACATTTGGGAGGCCACCATTACGTTTCCGTCAAGATGGTGGCGATATAAAACATGACACTGAGTTGTTCTACGCCAGTGCTACCTCTGTGCCAAATTTGGTTCAATTCGGTTTCACCGTGTTCGAATTGATAGAGGGGGCAGACATTCAGAGTACACACACTCACACACACACACACAGAGACACAGTCACACACACACAGACAGACACACTATTTTTGGCCCTGTGTAGATCTCATAAGTCTACTTTCATTTTTTGCAAAAATCGAAAGTATGCTAATAATACCATGGGAATTTCTAAGGAATTCGCATACTTCGATGCAAGCACTGGCGATCAGAATATCCTTCGATATGTTGTTGTTTTGTTTCATTTGAGGGGCTAGAACATCACGGTAATTTAGCCCCGCTTACTTAGGTGTGCGTGTAGAATTTGTCTGATAACCTGAGTTTTTGCGGGCTTGTAATGATGTGTGTATTTGCAATTAAGGATTGGGAAGGAGGCGGCCGAGGCCTTAAGATAGAATCCGTCCAGGAATTTGGCCGGAGTAGAAGTGGGAAACCACGGAAAACAATTTCCAGGGTGGCTGAGGTGGGAATCAAACCCACTTCTCCTCATATTTGCTTCACGAGGCTACGTGCACCCAATTTCAGCCCTCAGACAAGTATTACATTTCTTGGCAGAGCTGGGAATCGAACTCGGACCACCGGAGCAACACTTCGATATGTTATGTTAATATTCATGCCAGTTTTTTGGATTTCTGCCATTACAGGTCACGTGGCATATCGTACCAATTCGATCGTATTTTCTTTATAAATCATCAAAATTCAGCGTACTCTTCAGAAAAATACGTCGCAAGGCAATAAATGTGGCAATGTAGTTACGTCTCGACTAAAATGGAATGTGGGCTTTCGTTCAAAAAAGCATGCCTACTACTGGATTCGAAGCAGCATTCTACCCGATCGCGCCCACCACGTACGTTCAGGCTCTTTCTTTTTTTTTCTAACCATTTTTTTAATTAGCTCTCTACAGAATTACAGAATTTTCAGATATGATAAATACCATACTATTACATCACAAGAAAATCCAGATAGTGTCCATATTTATCGTACAATTGTCCATTTTCACTAAGCTTCCAACGCTCTTTCTGCAGGTGATACATGAGATCCAGGAACGAGAAATGTTGATCATTGTCCATCACGAAGTGTACATATTGGCCCATTATCCACACAATGGCAGTCTGTTTAATTTGGGGGAAGGCGGTCACCGACAAACGAATCAACTTCCTGTCATCAAGGTCATCCGTGGGCACATTTAATAGTTGACATACTTTTCCCTTACACCACAGCCACGTGGAGGCAACTCGCGTGCATGATGTGGAGCGGTGTATCACCGTATCAGTTTGACCACATATAGTACACCATGGGTAAGCTTCAAGACGGATGGTATGTCGCCGTAGAGCCGTAGGGATGAGATCGTTGAGGAAGATAAAAACCTGGGAGTGTACAGCAGAAGAAATGGTCATAGCCCCAAAATGTTTCCAAACAGTGGGCCAATGTACGTAGAGGGTGGTGGCCTCGATTCGTGGTTTGGAGTGTACCACTTGCCGCAACATGTTATAAATACCTTTCGTCGTTGGAACAGTCCCTGAAGGCATTTGGCGAACAGTTTCCAGAAGGTGCTGTTGATGGTCCCTAAATATCTTCGGCAAAGCTCTATCACAACCACGGGCTGTGTTTCGAATATCTTTGTATAGCGCTTTCGTAAAAGTGTCATGTAGGGAAAGGATGGAGATATCGTTCTTGTAGAGGAGTGCACGGCACTTCATGTCATGAGCTGTTAGCCCTAGCCCGCCTTGCCGGGATGGGAGATACAACTGTTCCCGTCGTACTCGAAACAGAAATCCTTGCCATATAAACCAACCTGTATATTTTGACAATTGGCTCTCAAACATTTTGGGAAGTGGGAAAAGTTGTGCGACATACCATATTTTAGAGAGCGCAAACACGTTGAGGATCATGACCCGTTGCACTGTATCGAGGTTTCTTTTACCAAATTGGATCAGCACTCCCCTAACTTTGGCAATGACCTTAGTCCAGTTTGCTTGCACTGTGTCCAGAAGCGATTGCTTCCAGGTAATGCCAAGAATTTTCACCTCATTTACTATCCGGAACCAGGGCTGTTGGGTAAACACTGGGTTAGTATTGAGTGGAAGCGAAGTAGTTTTCTGGGGGTTCGATTGTGCTCCAGAGGCGATATGGTAGAGCTGAAGGACGCTATCGATGTGGGAGATGTCTTCATTATTGCGGATCAATATTGATACGTCATCAGCATAGGCGCACATGCCAAAAACATGTGTGGACAGTTTGTAACCCTGTAGCTTCACCTGGGTAGTCCGAATGAATGGTCCAAGGCCAATGACAAAAAGTAGCATGGAAAGGGGACATCCTTGCCTAACTGATCGTTGTATTGGAATCAGAGGGGAAAGAAAACCGTTGACGAGCACTCGAGACGTAGCATTACAATTTATCATACGAATGTAGTCAATAAGGATTGCAGGAAATTCAAAGTGCTGCAAGACCACGTACAAGTATTCATGACTGATGCGGTCGAAAGCTTTATAAAGATCTAAGGTGAGAAAACTCATTGGCTCAGTGGGGAGCATTTCGGCTTTTAGGTGTAGGTCCCGTAGTATCGCTAAGTTTGTTAACAGAGTTCTTCCAGGAATACTGCAACATTGTTCATCACCAATGATATCATGTAGAACAGTCTTCAATCGGCATGCAAGTACTTTGGTAAGGACTTAATAATCACTGCAGAGCAGAGTAACTGGTCGGAAGTCACCAATTGCCATGGGAGAGGATGTTTTTGGTATGAGGACTATGGTACCCTCGTGATGTGATTGACAAAGAGCACGTCGTTGGAGAATGGTACGCAAGACGTGACAAAATTCTTTGCCAATGAGAGGCCAGAAGTGTTTATACAGTTCATATGGCAGTCCATCAATGCCAGGTGAGCGGTTGGGAGGTGCTTAACCGCAGAGTGAATCTCTTCATCCGTAATATCCGCGCTGAGCAGAGTTTTGTTGTCCGGAGATAGTTGGGTACTGCAAGATGAAAGCAATAGGGTCACCTGCTGTGGATCAATTGGAGCCTTAGCGTAGAACCGTTGATAAAATAATGATATTTCACTACGTATAGCGTCAGGGGAGGTGACGACACTTCCAGTACTGGTGCGGAGGCGGTGGATTTTTTACGTTGTCGCTCACGTTGTCCTTTGGCGATATGGTATACACTTGCACTTTCGTCCGGGAGCACTGTACGATCTTTTAAAGCCACGTTTATATGAGCGAGCGTTCGTTGCTGTAGAGACAGGAGCTTGGTTTTAACTTCCCGAATCTGGTCATACATACGCTCCCCAGCATCAGATCATTGCAGGAGCTGGCGAAGAACTCGATAGTAAAATTCAACTGTATCCCGTCTTTCCCGACCTCTTTGGTAGGATATGTTCTTAAAGACGCGGCGGATCCCTGGTTTAACTAAAATATCCCACCAGTCTGCACAGTCACGAAAGTTGCATTTTTGTTGGACCCATCGAGTCCAGTGTTGTCTGAAAATATCTTGGCATTCCTCCTCCAGTAACAGCGAGCAATTCAATTTCCAATAACCTCTTCCTATGTGAAATATGGGATGGGGGTAAGAGATTGTACATACGACTGCATGATGGTTAGTGAAACAGGCAGGTATCACTTCATATCGTCTAGGCTGGATAAGTTCCTGGGAAAAGTAGATGCTGTCAATTCGTGATGAGGAGTTGTGTCTTATACAGGTGTAAAGGGGCAGGGGCACCCTTAAACTATCCACAGCATCAATGAGGTGTAGGGAGGTAAGGAGGGTCCTGAGAGCCGGGTTGACACCTTGGTATGGACTAGTGGAATCCTCTGGGCGTTGAATACAATTGAAATCCCCTGCAAGAATAAGTTTTTCCTTAACGTCGTGCAGATGAGGCAGTATACTCTGTTGAAAGAACATTTTCCGTTCCACACGTTTATTGGACCCGGATGGGGCATATACATTTATCAGGGTGGTACTGTTTATGTGTCAAGATATTATGCGTCCTGATGGATTACATAGCACACCTTCGAGTGGGATATCATGTCTTATGAGGAATCTGGTCCCTCTATTCGTAGTACTGGTATTGATGTATTGTTTGTAGAAGGCAGATATGGGAAGACAGGTTATAGCAACTTCTTGAATGAAAGCAAAGTCAATGTCTGCATCTCGAAGGAATCTCTCCAACAGTTGAAATTTCAGGGGGCATTGTATTACATTGATATTCACAGTGGCCACAGTGAGAAATTGCGCCATTAAGAGAAGCATAAAAGCTGTGCTAGACATACTGGAAGGTGGACTCGAGAAAAAAAGGGCACGGGTAAGAAATATACTGGTGCACTATGACAAATTAGGGTGAGATAGTTCCTTATGACTGCCATTCATAGACCGGCTGTCAGCGTTTGAGAGCGTTCGTGGGTCCCTAGATGACGTAGAATGAAGATTTTGTTTCTTTTTCACAGCTGCGGGAACGTTTGTAGAACCAGTTTGATTCTTCGGGGCTGGTACCGCAATCGCGGCATTTGTTTTAATATTCTTAGATACGTTCTCAGATCCCCGATCAACCTGCTTACGTGAGTCGGTAGGTACCAGAGAAGGTGGGGTTAGTGAAGACAAAATTTCTGTGGCAGCCTGTAGTGACGGCCGAGTTGGCTCTAAGGCTGCCATACAGGTGGCTGAGAGCACAGGGGCACTCTGAGGCTCGCTGATCTGGTCAGTGCAAAGTACGTGTTCTGCGTCATGTGTGTCAGAGGCCACTTCTGCTGGTGTCCCAGCTGACTGATCAATAAGCATGTTTTCATGTGACGGCTGTGTCACAACATCCGAGTATTGGACACGTCGTTGTTGTGTAGGAGTTATACCGAGGGGAATCATTTTCTTTGGGCAGTTGATACGTAGATGTGTGTTAGCATTGCAAATTAAACAGGTCTGTTTCTGTCCATTATAAGATATGTAGCCAGGATTGCCACCAAAAGTCTCAGTGGAGGGGATATCTTATTTGATTTCCATTGTGACTGCACGTATTCCATTATACACCGGGAACTGATAAGAAGAAGACCATTGTTCTTTCCTGACGTCACTCACAGTGCCATATTTCGGCAGGATGGATTTTAAAATTTCAGGGGGAACTTCGAGTGGGACATTAAATATACGCACTGTGGTAAAATTTGAATCCGCTGTGGAGAGCTTAACATTAGTCATTTCGCCTGAGTCATACTGAAATTTAATAGGAGCTTCAAAAGTATTTAGCAATTTCTGATAAGTAGATATGCTGATTACCTTGATGTACATGGTTCTTTCTTGCGCATTTAACTGGATGGCTTCTACTTGGTCGACAGTCAACCGGAGGGTATCGCTAATCCAGCGGTGAATTTCTCCTGGTGTGGGGCGAGAACTCTGCCTGTCCCATTGACAGCGTACGGTGTTTTTCCTCTGGTATCCGGACATGATTTTCAGCGGGGTTTTCTGGGTTTCTGGTTTTGTTGTCCTATCTGGAACACTACTTGGAAAAGTATTGTCCGAATGACACACGGAAGGTCAGTACACCCGTGGAACTATCGGAAGCACCGGTATTAGGAAACGTACACTCTTCCAATGCGGTCACACAGCTCGCACACACGCACCTCACTCGGCCACGACTAGTGACCAACTACAACCTCTCAGCCACTAATACATGGTAGAAACCGCATTCATTTCAAAGTCTTAAATCACGGTTTATGGTGTTGATTTAACTTTCTACTATTATAGATAACGTGGCATAAGCTATTAATTCGATCGTATTACGTGTATGTGTGTTATTTCAAGGAACAGTAAGTCATGTGTTAGTAGAATGGGCCATAGTATTTGGCGGGGAAAAGTTTAAGGTCGGTTTTTCTTTGCTAGACCCATGACCCAATTACATTGCTGTCACGCAGTCAGAGCGCAGAGCAATATCGACCATCGGAAGAATTGAGATGTTAGTTGGGTTTCATAAAACTAAATAATAAGGGGCGGGTGGACCACAATGTATATATACATATATACATATATAAATTATATATAAACTATTGAACTGACGGTGGTTGTGGGGTCTAGGGGATGTGAAACGCGAAGATATGTCGAAATTTTCCGGAAGTCGAAACATGGGACCCATTGCAATAGTTAGCTTTCTAATGAAATCTACCTAACAAGCATGGTGCAGCCTTGTAGCAGTGATCCATGGCTTCCTTGGAAGTAAGAAGGCTGAGAATTACAAAGAGCTGATTTCCACTATGCTAGAGAACTTTAAACTCATGGGTTGCAGAATGACCCTTAAAGTACACATGTTACACGCTCCTTGGACCAATTTAAAGATAACTTGGGGGGATATTAAGAGAGCAAGGGGAACGTTTTCACCAAGACGTGATGGACTTGCAGCAAGGACAATATAATGAGAATATGATGGGTGATTACATTAGGGGGCTAATATGAGAAAGTTCGTACCCACACAGAAGAAATACCAAAAATATTCATTTTTAAAGTTTGTTTGTAATGTTTTTATGATTCGTAGATTAATGTTAACTATATTTTATAGGTAAACGTGGTGTAACTACATGAATTAAAGTTTGTTTTCGTTTGAGCTTATAGAAATAAAGAATTTTCTTCAAATTTGAACTTTCATTGTGGTAACTACAAAAGTAAACGTTATTAGGTAAAACTATGTTTTCTTTTATTAGTTAGGTGTGACAAATCAAAATCAGACATTCAGAACCCTTATTCAAAATTCGTGTTGATTTGTGTAATCTATGCTATTGTGGTGTCTGAAAATATTTTAAGGCAGAATCTAATAGGAAATGCCAGTGGCTTTCATTGAGGTATTATCCCTTTATTTTGCCCGGTGTAGAAATGGGAAAACTCGGGAAGCCACTACTGGGATTACTGATATGGACCTACCACCTCTTGCCATCTATCTTCAAGGTCCTGAGTGTACGCTGTACCAGCCCACAGACCAAAATATACTTCTTTCCAGAGCCAAGAGTCGAGCCTGGAATCTTAGGGATGGCAGCCAATAATACCAGTCACTTCTCCACGTGGTGGCCTGTTATAAATGAATCTTGTTACACACCAACAAAAGAATACGCCATTATTCGGGGTACGAGTTACGGCATAGCATCCGAACATTACATAGCTATTGAGAACTTGTCTCGCTTTGGTGAAAATCATTCCCTTGTGATGAATACTGGTAGGTTGGACCACTAGTGAATATTTAGCAATTGATGTTGTATCCTTTACATTTGACTCTACATTGGCGAGGTTAGTTAAATGTGTGATGATTTTCTTAATCTAGGCTAATGACAACCAAATTCTTGTTCATGAATACTCTATCCTGATTGCATAGCAATCAGTATTTGTTTGATTTATTTAAACTCTAACAATAATGCTCATATCTATATGTACTGTTGACGTGGAGCCCCTATGGGACCTCCGACCTAAATTAGGTCCTTTGTCCCTTGGCCTGCATGAAAATTGCTTGGTACAGCTAGGTGATTCATTGTGCTAATTCCTTAGAATTTGTGAGTTAGTGGTATGTTTGGATTTTTGGTTCTGCTGGGCCCTCTTCAGGTAAAGATTTGGAAAAGAAGAAGAGTAAAGTCATAGGTGGGGAAAACAGTGTGTGAGCTCCATTAGGAGGTTGTCAGTTGTAGGGCTAAGTTAGTTTGCTCTTGAGTAGTGTGAGCTTATCCTCGCCCTGGTTCTGCATTGTGCGTGAGCACAGTTTTTTTCCTTAATGGCTATTATATATTATTTCGCTAGACCACCATTACAAGATAAAATGGTATCTATTTAACGTGACATGATAGCTTCAATATCGTATAGCATTTGCTTTTGATAATTTCGAATGAAATCTGACTGTTATAGCTGTGCCACTTTTAAGATTATACATCCATAGGTTAATGAGTGCAGTAGTTGGGGCTGGAATCAGAAGATAGTTCGTCATCTGCGACCTTCCATCACTCAGGCGTAGGGTACCACCTGGCGGGTAAAGTGGAACTTCGCTAACTTTCATTACACAGTTTTCCCAGTAAAATGACTTAAGTGATCATTTATCAAAATAAAGGTATTGATTAGGCGGAACTTTTGTCACAATTATTACTAACAGTAAAATGACCTTGGTGAAATGAATATTCGAAATTAATTTAATACATAAATGACTGATTCAAATAAGTTGGGCCTCAATGGATAATGCGAAATGTGCGTTGTCACTCAAGTCAACAAACGTCATCGTAGCACAATTACTTGTCGAGCTGTTTCAGTTTTAGTAAAAGGTGAAATTTCTTCCGAATTATTTTAATGTACATGATGATGATGATGATAATTGTTGTTTTGAGGGGCCTAACATCTGGGTTATCGGCCCCTAATTGTTTGGGTGATAGTGAAAGATGAGATGAGAATGAAAACTATAATTAATACTAACTACAGACTTACATACTAGAAGAAGAAATGGGAAACAATAACGGATAAGACAAATAAAGGGCAGGAATAATAGAAATGCCCTCAACCCCCGAAGAATGAGGATTGAGGGACTTGGAAGGAAGGAGAGCCATGAAAGGCAGATAGGAAAGGGAGAGGGGCCGCTCCTAAGTCAGTGGAAAAAGGCGAATAAACGGACCCAGATCAGGAATCCTCGGGGGTCGCCTACTCCAGAACCTGCGTGGCTCAGGGGTAACGTTCTCGCTTGCTGAGCCCAAGGTTGCAGGTTCGAAACCTGGCGCAATCAGCTGGCATTTGAGGGTGCGCAAATGCGAGGGAGCCGTGTCAGTAGATTTACTGGCACGTTAAAGATCCCCTTCGGGGCAAAATTCCGGCACCCCGGCGTCTCTAAAAGCCAGTGCAGTTAAAAGGAACGTAAAACCAATAACATTATTATTATTATTATTACTACTCCCGAACTCACCAGACGTGAGCCCCGGAGGGTGTAGCAATATCCAGGGTGCACCAGAAGTGGTGGGGCTACATACACCCTGCCTCCTTGAGGGCCTTGGGCAGATGGCATGAGATAACATGAAAAGAAAAAGAAGGCTGACCCATCGCAGAAGGAGGGTATCAGGAAAGATGAGATTAGGGCCAATTATGGCAGGAAAGGAAGAGATTCCCAAGGCCTTGGATACCCTAATACCGTCGGGGGTCAGAAAAGAAGAGAGGTCGACAGGAAAGAAAACGGAGAGGAGCCGGCAAAAGTAAGTGGAAGCAATGTCGGACTCAGTTGGAGTCCCGTGGTCGCCAACCCACTTCTCTCTTGATGTGAGCCCCTGGGGGTTTTTGATGTACAATATGCATACTGAATTTGCCCAGTTCCAACCTCGGTAAAATAATCTAGTAAATACTGACGTAGCAGTAGTTTAATTTGGAGTTCTTGCACTGTAGAACTCTACATGGCAAATGGGATCCTCGTACATTAGCTTTGCTACACCTTGTTTGCACTCCTCTCAATGCATAGAGAACACAGCGCGAGAACTTGTTGTTTTCTGTACTTCATTTATATCTCAGCAAGTAAGATAAACTTGGGGCGGAGATTAAATTAAAGCCAGTCAAATCCTTTTAATGAGTCAGTAATTAGCAGCAGGCTGTAATGATGAGCGAGACGCTACTTGAGAGTCCTCTGACTTATTGCATTAATGCTCCCGTCTCTCCATCACCTCAACCGCAGTGCAATACTACTGTACATTATTTATTTCACGGATAAATATGAATTTTAATAATCATTTACGGAGCATTGTTATAGTGGATGGTTACCGGAGATAATGTCCAATACTAATAGATCAATTCTACAAAACGGTCTTCCGCACGATTAGGTCTACCTTAAGAAATCGGCCTATGGTAAATGGCATCCACACAAAAATATGTCCAATCAAAACGTCCTGTTATGTCAAATATCCAAAGTACAAAATATTCAGAATGGGTTTAAATAATGTCCTGATACTAAATTGTCCTAAAATCTCAAAAATTTACCAAGATGAAAAAAAATGAAAATCCAAGATAATGTAAGAAATTAGAATAAGAATTAACTGTTCGTTTACAGTACTTCAAAAAATCGTACAATTTTTCTGCTAATGTTTAGGAATTTCTGAATTCTGTACTTCTTTGAATCCTTGAATTCCTTTGTACTTTTCTGCATCGGTAGTTGTAGAAAAGAATGGCGCGTAGAGGATAAACATTTGGGACTCATTCTCTTCCTTCTCCGCAAGTTTCCGTTCACGATACTTTTTACACTTTCCAGCGCTCAACATTATACGAAGCAATTAAAATTCGAAATGAAACCAACAATACGTAACTAATGTCCGCAATTAACAGCTTGCGTTCTTATAAAAACGTGTAGGTGACACTACTGACACCGGTTGCCATGGTTACCAACGTGTCGCGAAACTGATGACGCCAATTCAGATAGACCCCCAGCCGAAAATAATATCAGTGTCAATAATACACCATTATTTGACCGGTCTGGATGACTGTATCATTTTGGAATAATAATAATAATAATAATAATAATAATAATAATAATGATGATGATAATGATAATAATAATAATAATAATCATCATCATAATAATAAGGGTATTGGTTTTACGTACCTTTAAACTGCCATGGCATTTAGTGACGCCGGGGTGGCGGAATGTTCCCCCGAAGGGGATCTTAAACGTGCAAGTAAATCTACTGATACGGCTCCGTCATATTTGCGCACCCTCAAATGCCAACTGACTGCATCAGGATTCGATCCTGCAACCTTGGGAACAGCAGGAAAGAACGTTACCGCTGCGCCACAATTTGAAATAAAAAAAGCGTTTTTGCACTTAAATACCAAATTAAGATAATATGATTATATTTTATAATTCACCATGAGCTGGATTGCTGTGGAGTTTCAGATTATAAGAAATTGACCTTAAATATTGGGGGATATCATTTTCGCCCTTGGTCAACCAGTGTGCACACTTTCTGTTCCTTAATAGCTGTTTTATAACTATGTGTCCAGCCAACGCTTAAGTATTATGTTTCTCTTTCGTTTTGCCCACCTCGTTGCGTAGTGGATAGCACTCTTGGCTGTCATCGCGGAGGCCCGGGTCCTATTCCCGGCTTTACGGATATTTATAATTCTGGTCTGAGGGATGGAATGGAATACACTCAGCCTCGTGAGGAAAAGATGAGAAGAGGCGGGTTCGATTCCCACCTCAGCTATCCTGGAAGTGGTTTTCCGTGGTTTCCCCCCACTTCTATTCCAGGCGAATGCCAGGATGGTTCCTAAATTATGGCCACGGCTACCACCTACCCAATCCTCATCTGAATTACAACTATACTCACTACTAATACAGCCATCACAATAACACAGGTTATCAGACAAATCCCCCCCCCACCCATCCCACGCACATACACCTACGTACATGGGGCTACATGACGACGATGTCGCAAAGCCTCTCAATGAATCAACAACAACTCATTTTCGTTCTGTTGTTGTTGCGGGAGGTGTTCAATGAAACACCATATTATTATGTTCTTGTTGAGCGACAACTAATTATCCCTCCCAGTTTTGTACCGAAAATAAAGTCCCATTAACACCAACCTACACATAGGCCTATGGGGTACCTACAGGTTCAGCATAACCCAATGCGTAAGCGAAACGCACTCACTTACTCTTTAAATGCCTCACAATTAAATAAATACCTTAAAACATGTATATTTACAATAAAATAATAATAATAATATCGTATGGCCTCGGGTGCCTGGTGCAAGCTTTGCTATTTGACACCCAGAGGGTAGCTTGCATGTCGAAATAATGAAATAATGAAAGAATGCAACACGGTAACCATGGTAACAGAATCTCACAAGTCCACCTATTTCTGTACGACGCAATGCAATTCCAATTATTAAATTACTTTGAATGTTTCCAGACGCTTATAAGGTTATCACTGAACCAAATTAAGCTATAAAATTATATCAATACATACAGTATAATGTGCTTAAGGGGGTCAAGGGGCACTCTAGATTTTTTTCACGCAATTTTTACGTGTGAGTGTGGTACGAAAGGTCTTTTTCATCCGACTATAAAGGGTCTCCGAAAACCACATTTAAAGGCCCTTAAATTAACAGTGTCTGTGATATTCCCAGAAAACTAACTTCGCTCTGATATACCTATGAAGGAATGACAAACCCCTAACCACTGCACCAGTAGCTGAATTGATAAAGTCTGATTATTCATACCAAGGATAAATCAGTCATAGCATTCATGATTGAGATTTTGCTAAGTGTACTCTTTACCACTAGAATATTCGCGGGCGAATCCGCGACGGGTAATGATAGTAACTAACTAACTAACTAACTAACGACAACTAATCCTTGTAATTGTGAGTGAAACACTTCAACTGCACTGTTGACGACCATTTACCACCAAATCGTACACGTTACACCATGCGATAGGAAATTTTAGAGGCACAGCTTTCCTTTGACGTCTAACCAAATTAGTTAATTAATTAATTTCGGGGCTTTGCGACATCGTGGTCATGTAGTTCCATCTACTTTGGTGTGTGTGAAATTTGTCTGACAACCAGTGTTAATGTGATGGCTGTATTGGTGTGTTTGTAACTGAGGCTAGGATTGAGTAGAAGCCATCCGTGGTTAAGGGTTAGGTACCATACCGGCATTTGCCTGGAGGAAGTGTGAAAAAAGAAACGGAGAAAAAGACACTCCGGTTAGCCACTGTCAGCCTCTGGATTCGAAACAGCGATCTCTGCACTTGCTGCAGTTGCCCGTGTGGTCGTGATGCACGATTTAACGAGCACGGGACACGAATAAGAAGGCTTTTTGGTTTCCCCATTTCAATAATGATCGGACTAATATGTTATTTTTCATTGTGTATTGTACACTTGCGAAAAACCGTCTACTCCTAAGGATCAAGCCACCTCATGTTTGATAAAGAGTTGCAGTATCTTCTTAAAAGGCTGTGGAATTATCAATATGGCCACCAAACAATCGGAGGGGGGTAGTTATAAGACTTTTGAAATTAAAGTCTTAAGTTTAAAATTTGTCAAATTTTATGTTACACATTGCATTTGGGCCAAATTATAAGTTCAGAAGCACTATTATGATATAATTTAATTTTTAATTGCTGAAGAAGGGGCCAACGTTATCTCGAAACATGTCCAAACACGAAGCATCTAACGTTTTTCGTCTTGTTAAAACTGTATATTTACTGGCTGATTCAATTCAAAATGTATAAATGCTCATTTCATAATATAAAATTCAGTACTAGTACCTCGTGGAATTATAAGGAGAGTAAAGTAGCCATCTTAGTGTTTCACGGAACTAGATTGAGTGTCTCTAAATCATCCAAGTCTGCTAACGTAATAGACAAGATGGAATTGCTCGTCAGAAGCGTCACGCCACGTCGTTTCAGTTCGTCTTCACTAATTAGTAAGCAGCCTGGGAATCTGCTCGCGTGTTAAACATCACAGTTTCTGCAGCGTCGTCTCACGAATGTAAATCAGTTACAAACCTGTGCTTCATTTAATATAGAATATGCTGCCTCCCTCATGGAAATGGGCCTTCACTGCCTCCATGCTTTTGAATTGCTTGCCGTAAATCTCAGCACACCTCAGTACAGAACGTTCTAAATACATTTGAGTCAGATGACAAAGTAGACAGGTAGAGATCTAACACTCATTAATGAGTTACATCCAGTATACTCGGAGATTTAATCATATGTTAAACAAGGTTTAAAAAGATTTGAAGTCATTTCTTATTGTTGCCTTATTAATAATTAATTATTGATAACGTTCAGTAGATCAAATAGAAATTACACCCAAATATGTTGTTCACTTTTCAGTGAAATTTACAAAGTTCACTTTTTTTTTATTATAACATAACCTCTCACCTGTCATGTCATTCCATTTTTCTTCAATCTGTTCTTGCTAACACGTGTTCCATGACACTGTAAATGATTTCCGGAACTAATGTTGGTCACGAGGTTCATTTTCAGTTGGCCCCTTACTCTGATTGGCCTCGGCAGTTTTCGAGAATTCTCCACGCTCTCGGATTGGCCGACGCCACCTGTCCGCATCACGCATCCCGCGTGATCGCCGGTATAAAACCTGAACGCTGCCTACATCAATCGCATTTTCTTCGCCATTTCATCGCCATTCACTTGTCTCGGCTGTCTTCACCAACTACGTGAAACTTCGAGAAACTACGTGCAGAAATTGGGCCATGCCAGTCAAGGAACGACTCGGCACCTGTCGCTTTCTTCAAACATGACAGCTTACTCCAAGAACTTCTAAAGATAAGGGTCATGAAGATCGTCTCTGCACAAACTCTACAAAATTACTTCTCTACTGAAGTACTGGCACATTGCCTAAAATCGCTAGTACAAATCAATTCGTCATCGCTAGCGAGTTCTTCTCAATCGACAACGTGTCGATATTTGGCCTACTGCAATCATCGATTTTGACAGCATCTACTCAAGGTGGAATTTATCTCCAGTGCTAAACAATCTACAACATTTCGAAAGTGATCCACAAGTGTTCCCGGAAATCTCTCAAAGAACTGCCCTAATCAAGTTAAGTGCTAACTCAAACCTCCAAATTGCAAAGTGTATCTGCAGTGTTCAACCTAACCTAACTTATTTGTTTAATGTGGCCGCAAGTACTTTGCCCTTTTAAAGTGAAAACTACGGTATGTTAAAACAATTGCATTTTATTTTCTTGCATGTTCGTTATAACTCATTTCAACAAATTCTCTTGTCTGAAACGACTTGCGGGATGTACGTTACTCCCTTGGTGCTTGTCGATCTTACTGATTGACGAAATTGTTTCATTCAAACCAAAGCATGCCAACCAAGCATATTTCTATTTTCTAGTCACTCTTTGAAGCTCATCTGGAGCAATGAAGGTATTCTCCTATGACTTTGGCCCTGCATTTGCAAGCAGGCTTAATTTTGTAAATTTTTGCAAGCAGCCTTAATTTTGTAAAGCATGCTAGGATTATGCTACCTAGCAACCTTAGACCATAAAATGGTTAACTAATCTTTATCTTTTGTTAATTTATACTTCATTAGAATTTATAGGCTATGCATTGTTTTTCAAGTGTTGTTGGCTGGTGCCTACAGTGTTTCTATTGTCTGTTTATAAGGTTGCTGTTATTGCTGATCTTCATGCAAATTATAAATAAAGATCATTGTTATTGGCAAACTGTTTCTATTAGCTATTTTCTTTTTTGATGTCCCATTTTTCTCCACATAGTAAAGTTCACTTGTATATTAAGCTAGAGGCTTCACCTCTAGTTCTATCCGAAAGGGGAGGTCTATCATCGACGGATCCTAACCATGAATGGTGCCGAAACCCGGGACCTTTAAATAACCTTCATAATTGTTTATCGTATGAAACAGGTTGTCAAGCAATTCGATAAGCTATTGCAGCTTTCCAGTTCTGTTATTAATGCTAATTGTATTTTTCAGCTATCGCTATGAAAGCTGTGTTGGGGTGAGCGGAGATGTCCCTTGTTACCACCTCTACCAGTACCAATACTACTACTACCACTTCAGACGCTCGGCAGTCTAGCAGATCGGTGAGTGAAAGTACTCAAAGTTCCGCCATGTCTCTTCCTAAGGAGCTTGTAGCCAAAAGAACTGCCTGTAAAAACAAACTTACTCGTTTTCAGCATTTTTTGGCTTCTAAATCTTTTGATGATCACAATTATGACGTTCTAGTTCAACGTTTTAATGTTTATCAGCAACATTTTCAAGAGTATGATGTGTTGCAAACCGAAATTGAAACAATCGAACCTGATCAAGAACAGGATCGCAGTTCTGTTGAAGAACTGTATTACAATATGTATGGCGAAGCTAAGGATTTAATTAAGCAATTAGCAACCCATCAAAACACCGAAGTTAGCAAACTGTTTCTTCCTAAAATCCAACTTCCTACCTTTTCATGGGAGGAAAAACAGTGGGATACTTTTTTGAACTTTTTTCTTCTCTAATACATGATAATAGATCATTCCCTGAGATTCAAAAAATTTATTATTTAAAGTCTGTTCTTCAGGGTCCTCCTTTAAAGTTAATTGAAGCTTTACCTCTTACAACCGAAAATTACTCGGTAGCTATTGACCTCATCCAACAGCGATATGGCAATGCCAAACTTAGGATTCAACGCCATATGAACGCCTTGTTTAATTTACCAGCTTCACGCCCTGATAATTTATCATCCCTTAGAAGTCTGGGAGACACCGTTGAACTTCATGTAAGAGCACTAGAACATCTTAAACAACCTGTTGAACATTGGGATCTTTTTCTTATATATCTCACTACCTCCAAATTTGACCTTAATACTCGTAAAGCATGGGAATCCGATTTAGTGGACAAACCTGAACCCACATTTAAAGTTTTGATCTCTTTCATAAAGAAACGCAAATTCTTTCTGCTTTTATCAATAAAGCTGAAGGTTCCACCGATGTCAGTAAAAGTAAACCCACCAAGCATTTCTCGGAAAAGTCTTCACATTCTCATGTTTTCTCTATACAAGGTAATAACACCTCATGTATTCTTTGCAATAATTCTCACCCTTTATATTTCTGCAATACCTTCAAAGGCCTTTCAGTTGACGATCGTAGAAAAGCTGTGTCGCAAAACAAATGTTGTTTTAACTGCCTCTCTTCAAGGCATATCTTAGCGGATTGCCCTTCGAAAGGAGTTTGCATGCATTGCAAGCTAAGACATCATTCTACCTTACACCTCTTCGAAAAGCCACGGTCTATTCCTGGGACAGTTTCAAATCCTAGTACCCAACCTGCGCTGAGCCTCACTAGTGATGCTTCTCCACCTTGCTCTTCTCTTTCTACTGTAAAAACCGTTGCCCAATCTTACAATCAAACAACCCCCTCATGGCGTAGTGTTCAAGTTTTGTTATCTACAATTCAGGTCCAAGTGCAAGATTCTTCCGGCAATTGGCACTTGGTACGAGCCTTGCTCGACAATGCGGCAACTCACGACTTCATAACCTCATCATTAGTTGAAAGGTTAGGTCTCAAACCACTCTCCCCCAATATTGAAATATCTGGTATCAACAACAGCAAGTCTACTTCCTTAAATTATGTCAAGCTGCAGGTGAAAGATTCAGTCCAATATGGCACTAACTTTCATCTAAACTGTCTGTCCATTCCGAGTATTGGCAGTCCTACTCCCAGTCGCTCTTTTTCCGTTGACGAATGGAAATTTCCCTCTGATCTAAAACTGGCTGACCCTCAATTCTATAAAAGCTCTCACGTTGACATTCTTTTTGGCGCTAACACATTTTGGCAAAATCTTCTTCCGTCAAGGGTTAATATTTCATCTGGTATCTACGCCCACCATACTAAATTTGGCTGGCTTATCACAGGTTATATTCCTCTTCAAACTGTTCAAGGTTCCTCTCAATGCCATTTCACTAATGCAGATCTTCATCAGCGTCTGGAAAAATTTTGGCAAATCGAGTCCATTGAATCTGTTCCTTCTCTTTCATCAGACGATGAATTTTGTGAACAACATTTTTTAGAAACCACTGTTCGTAACCCAGATAGCAGATTCATTGTCACAATGCCACGCATTTCTTCTCCTCCTTCTTTATGTGATTCCTATCCGAAAGCTCTTAAAGCTTTATTTGCAGTTGAGAATCAACTCAAGCAAGATCCTTCCACTCGCAAGCAGTACCTTGAATTCATGGAGGATTATGAAGCTTCTAACCATATGGCGACTGTTCAAGATTTCAACCCCTCTTTAGATTCAGTGTATTTAAATCACCATCCCGTTTGGAAGAATCCCTCCACCAAAGAAAAGATAAGAGTTGTTTTTAATGGTTCTGCCCCTGATGCCAATGGCATTTCCTTAAATGACACTCTCCTATCTGGACCTGCCATTCAGTCTGATCTCCCGTCTATTCTTTTAAATTTTCGTCTATTTCCAATTGGAATCGAAGCCTCCGTGGCTTAGGCGGCAGCACGCCAGCCTCTCACCGCTGGGTCCGTGGTTAAAATCCCGGTCACTCCATGTGAGATCTGTGCTGGACAAAACGGAGGCAGACAGGTTTTTCTCCGGGTACTCCGGTTTTCCCTGTTAAAATTTCATTCCAGCAACACTCTCCACTATCATTTCATTTCATCTGTCATTCATTTAATCATTGCCCCAGGGGAGTGCGTCAGGCCTCGGCAGCCAGCACAGTACATATCCTCGCCGCTAGATGGGGGCTTCATTCATTCCATTCCTGACCCGGTCGGAGACTGGAAGCAGGCTGTGGATTTTCATTCCAATTGGAATCATAGCCGACATACAACAAATGTATAGACAAAGTCTGATTAATTCCGAACAACAAAATCTTCAACGAATTCTCTGGCGCGATGCTCCTACTAAAACCATCAAGATCTTTAAATTAAAAACCGTAACGTATGGGCTCAAACCATCGGCTTTTCTTGCCATTCGTACTTTGAAACATCTTGCCGACCAAGATGGTCACTTGTTTCCTTCTGAAACTCCTATTTTGTTGAAAAATTCCTTCTACGTTGATGACTTTCTTTTTTCTTTCAAGAATGTATCTGAGGCTATCGAACTCTCTCAAAGTTTAAAATCTTTACTTAGCAAAGGAGGATTCTTACTTCATCGTTGGAACTCAAATTCTGAGGAACTTCCAACCAATCTCTTGCCACATTATCCTGTTGATACTCCAGTAGAGCTTTGTCAATTGGAGGATGCTACTAAAGTTTTGGGAATACACTGGTATCCTCAAGCTGACTCATTCTTTTACGAAGTAAATTTGTCTTCCTCACCTCCACAAACCAAAAGACAAGTGCTATCAGAAATAGCTAAGATATATGACCCGCTTCAGTTCATTGCACCCGTAATTGTTCTAGCTAAAATCTTTATGCAAGAGCTATCGTCATTGAACTCTGATTGGGATGATCCCATTCCTCCTTCGCTTTTACAAAAGTGGCTTACCTTTCGGCAAAGTCTTTGTGATCTCTCATTAATAGACATTCCTAGAGTGCTAGTTCCGTTCTCTTGCTCTCTTGTCCTGGATTTGCACCTTTTTGCTGACAGTTCGACCAAAGCATACGGATGTTGTGCTTACATTGTAAGCCGCTCCCCCTTTTTCTCCAATTTGATATGTGCTAAATCTAAGGTTGCGCCTTTGAAACCCGTTTCATTACCTCGTCTTGAACTCTGTGCCGCACTACTTGCTGCCGAATTAGCTAACCTACTCAAACAAACCCTTAACTGTAAGTTCTCGCACACATATTTTTGGGCAGATTCCTCTATTGCTTTGGCATGGATTTCTAAACCTCCTTCTAATTGGCAAACTTTTGTAGCTAACAGAGTTGAGAAAATTCAAACTGTTTCTAAACCAGAACAATAGAACCATGTTTCTAGCAAAGACAACCCCGCCGACCTCATCACTCGTGGTTGTTCACCTAAGCCACTATCTCAATCCTGTTTGTACTGGCACGGCCCTTCATGGCTTTCTGAAAGAATTCAAAACCGACCTTCCAACTCTAATTTCCCGCTAGAGGATATTCCTGAAATCAGCAAAAAAGCTTCTGCCTTTGTAACAGCCAACATTCCTTCCCTGTTGGAACGTTACTCTTCTTTTCAAAAACTAGTGCGCATCACTGCTTGTGTGCTCAGATGGAAATTTTTAGTACTAGATCATCCTCTATTCCCTCAGCCTTTTCTTTCGGCTGTTGAACTGCAAATTGCCACCATCAAAGTTCTTTGGCTCACCCAGAGAGAGGCGTTTTCAGTCGAAATAAACATATTGGCTAAAGGTAAAAATCTCAAGAAACACAGCAGGGTTTTTGCCTTATGCCCTTTTCTAGATGACGATGGTTTGTTAAGAGTGGGCGCAGACTTTCTCTTTCTGACTTCTCTTATGAAAAAAAAGCACCCTATTATCCTTCCGTCTAAACATCATGTCACTCGGATAATCATTCGTCAGTTTCATTATCAAAACTTACATGTTGGTTCTAGAACCCTTCTATGCTTGATACGGGAAAAATACTGGCCTATTAATGGTTTACACGAAGTCACTTCTGTTACACATAAATGTATTACTTGTTTCAAAGCTAAGCCTAAACCTAATCAGCAAATCATGGCTGACCTTCCCCGATTTCGTTCAGCCCCCTGCAGACCTTTTTCCTTCACCGGCATTGATTACGCTGGTCCGTTTGTGTATCAACAAATTCACCCTAGTGCTAAAAGGAAAATCCTTGGAAAACTATACGTTTCTCTATTTGTCTGTATGGTCACTGGCTCTATTCATCTTGAGCTCGTAACTAGTGCCTCCAACTCATAGTTTCTTTCCGCTTTCTCTAGATTCATTTCATGAAGGGGCATTCCTTCAGAAGTCTTCTCTGATAATGCCAAAACCTTTGTTGGAGCTTCGCAGCAATGGTATAAAGCCCTTTGTTCCCCTCGTGCGAAAGAACAAATCTCCAATTACTCGCACTTAAACCAATTCAAATGGCATTTCATCCCTCCTTATGCTCCCCATCATGGCGGACGATGGGAATCTTATGTGAAACTCACAAAAAATCATTTAAAGAAAACTCTTGGCTCTAGTATTGTAACTTACGAAGAATTCAATTCTTTAATTATACTCATTGAGGGAATTGTCAACTCACGACCTCTTTCTCCTCTTTCCAACGATCCTTGTGATTTTCTTCCTTTGACTCCAGGTCATTTTCTGGTGGGCAGTTCTTTAGCTGCGTCTCCTCCATTGCTTGATCGTAAACTTGATCTGTCTTTGCCTATCTTGTTGAGAAAGATAGAATCCCTTAAAGCTCAATTTTGGAGGAGATGGAGACTAGAGTATTTTCACTCGCTTCAAAGGAGGAACAAGTGGCAGCTCTCTCGGCCTAACATTCAGGAGGGTGATATGGTTCTTCTCAAAGAATCAAGTCCTCCTCTTGTATGGAAAACTGGTCGTGTTATAAAATGCTATTATGGCAGAGATGCTAGAGTTCGAGTGGTCAAACTTAAAACTTCATCAGGACACTGTGTTCGTCCTATTTCTGTAATTTGCCCTCTGCCACTCTAGCTCTTCTCTCTCATGTTATTTTTTTTTCTCTGTTGCCCCTCTGTCAGTATGTTCACTTTTCAGTGAAATTTACGAAGTTCACTTTTTTTTTATTATAACATAACCTCTCACCTGTCATTTCATTCCATTTTTCTTCAATCTGTTCTTGCTAGCACGTGTTCCATGATACTGTAAATGATTTCCGGAACTAATGTTGGTCACGAGGTTCATTTTCAGTTGGCCCCTTACTCTGATTGGCCTCAGCAGTTTTCGAGAATTCTCCACGCTCTCGGATTGGCCGACGCCACCTGTCCGCATCACGCATCCCGCGTGATCGCCGGTATAAAACCTGAACGCTGCCTACATCAATCGCATTTTCTTCGCCATTTCATCGCCATTCACTTGTCTCGGCTGTCTTCACCAACTACGTGAAACTTCGAGAAACTACGTGCAGAAATTGGGCCATGCCAGTCAAGGAACAACTCGGCACCTGTCGCTTTCTTCAAACATGACAACTTACTCCAAGAACTTCTAAAGATTTACTTCTCTACTGAAGTACTGGCACATTGCCTTAAATCGCTAGTACAAATCAATTCGTCATCGCTAGCGAGTTCTTCCCAATCGACAACGTGTCGATATTTGGCCTACTGCAATCATCGATTTTGACAGCATCTACTCAAGGTGGAATTTATCTCCAGTGCTAAACAATCTACAACATTTCGAAAGTGATCCACAAGTGTTCCCGGAAATCTCTCAAAGAACTGCCCTAATCAAGTTAAGTGCTATCTCTAACCTCCAAATTGCAAAGTGTATCTGCAGTGTTCAACCTAACCTAACTTATTTGTTTAATGTGGCCGCAAGTACTTTGCCCTTTTAAAGTGAAAACTACGGTATGTTAAAACAATTGCATTTTATTTTCTTGCATGTTCGTTATAACTCATTTCAACAAATTCTCTTGTCTGAAACGACTTGCGGGATGTAAGTTACTCCCTTGGTGCTTGTCGATCTTACTGATTGACGAAATTGTTTCATTCAAACCAAAGCATGCCAACCAAGCATATTTCTATTTTCTAGTCACTCTTTGAAGCTCATCTGGAGCAATGAAGGTATTCTCCTATGACTTTGGCCCTGCATTTGCAAGCAGCCTTAATTTTGTAAATTTTTGCAAGCAGCCTTAATTTTGTAAATCATGCTAGGATTATGCTACCTAGCAACCTTAGACCATAAAATGGTTAACTAATCTTTATCTTTTGTTAATTTATTTCAAGTGTTGTTGGCTGGTACCTACAGTGTTTCTATTGTCTGTTTATAAGGTTGTTGTTATTGTTGATCTTTATACGAATTATAAATAAAGATCATTGTTATTGGCAAACTGTTTCTATTAGCTATTTTCTTTTTTGATGTCCCATTTTTCTCCACATAGTAAAGTTCACTTGTATATTAAGCTAGAGGCTTCACCTCTAGTTCTATCCGAAAGGGGAGGTCTATCATCGACGGATCCTAGCCATATGTTGTTGATTTTATCTTCAGTGATTTGACTGCTTAGATGCAGCTCTCCATTCCTCCCTTTCCCAGTGATTTGTGGAGGGGCGATGACTGATATTAGGTCTGGCGAGGCAGTGAAGATGGACTCCTTTTTGTGCCCGCGTGTGGAACGGGAACACCTTATATCAGAGGAAAATCCTCACCCACTCGTCTTAACACCTCTTCATTGTTACTCTATCTATCCATCTGATCATCATTCTCCTCCTCTCTGCTGCACCAAGAGTCCAAGTTTCACTTCTATAGAGCGCCACGCTCCAGACAATGCTTTAAAATATGACTTCCTAATACCTAAATGTATATTTGATGTTAACAGATTTCTTTTCTGTAGAAATGCTTTCCTTGCCTGATCCAATCTATTCTTTATATCCTCTTTGCTTCGCCCACCACTAGTTATTTTGCTTCCCAAGTAGCAGAAGTCTCATTCTTCCTTTAGCTTTCCAGCTGCAAATTTGACGTCAATAGGGGTTTCTGATTTCTCTCGACTGCATTCCATTTTTTTCTTCTTACATTTATTGATTTTCATCATGGAATCTTTCCACAAAACGGAGTCCATATCACTTATAAACGCATTGAAATCCTGTGGTGAATCGTCTAAGATGTCATTGTCAGTAGAAAATCTCTGAGTTGAAATTACTTCCCCTTTAATCTTTACTCGTACTTCAAAATTGTCCCTAACTTCCTTCAATGATGTGCACTTCAATTATCAATTCTGAAACATAATATTGTATAGGCTAAAACGTGATTAAATTATGACGTAGGGGACTAATGGCATTGTGTGTTAGAAATTTAATATAGTAGAGCATACAGCGGACACTAAACCTGGTGGATTTTTATACTTAAACAAACAAGTACTAAGAGAAATATGCTACTGTTAAATATTGTATGTATGTTACTGAGCACCTAGTGTACTATAGTGCTCGAGAAATGTATCATCGACGGATAAATTTGTTATATCTTACAATCTACTCTAAACGACTTAGAGAGAATATGATACAACTGAATACTCGATCTCCTGACTCAGACAAAAGACCAAGAGAACTTAAAATACTATGATATTTATTGAGTCAAGTATTGCATCTCACTCATATACTAAAAGGGTTCATTTTCTCATGGCTTCAATTTGGTAGCAAATGTGTATTCTTCCCTTCGCAGTTCTTATATGAAAAATGAAGATATTCTTTGAGAGACTGCATTTAAACTTCTCATATATTCAAGAAAATGAAAATATACTAAGGCCTACACAGAAGATTGGGACCCGGTGGCTGACTTATTCCAGTAGCTTTCTTCTCGATGAACCGAGGAGTGTTCTTACATTGCTTTGCCAAACATGTTATGCTGATGAGAATGATTTCCTTTCGCGTGAGGCTTCTTAGGGAGCAATAAGTTAGTTACGAGTGTCTTTATTCCCTGGTCCATAGAAGGCTTTCTCAACACACTCAACCATCTGAATGTGAAAGTGAAGCTATCCGTATAATAAGTTAGGCTGTGAAATACAGTAATATTCGGACGATATCTGTCTCTCTCTTGTAACAATATCACTGTATTTTCTGTTATTAGGCATTGCCATCGGTATTATTATTTAAGCGAGAATTCTCCTACAGGAGAGCGATTAAACTTGATAACATTATGTCATTTGAAGGGGTGTGTCTCTTCCCAAAATCTCTTTATTCTCGCGGAACGCTCCCTCTTCCTCTCATCCGTCCACTTTTTCCCAGCTTGTCGTAATGAACTTGAAACTTAACATTCGCGATTTTCGTCTGATACTCAGTTCGGTCTTCGAAATTTTCTATGCTGAATACTTGTAAGTTTCTCTGTACTTCTTTAAGCCATTCTGTGCCGCATTTACTCTGTGTTATGATACCAAGTAGTTTATTTGGCAATCTGGAGGTGGCCATCCTGTGGATGAGAGTGTAAAATTTGGCTCTGCGATTTCTAAGTTCGTCTGTTATCGTATTGGTCTATTGATAGAGTTATGTACTAGGTCTCTTCATTCGAATGACGTTTCTGTTGATTACTCTGTAGATCTTCCGGATAATTTTTCGCTCCTGCTTTTCCAGTTCCCTAACTTGGAATGACAATCGATTACTATTGTTTCAGCGGCATATGTTGCTTCTGGAACAAAAACTGTTTTATAATGTCGTCATTTGGCGTTCGTCGAAATGCATTTATTGTTATAATGGGCCCACATTAGCCTGTATTAATATTATTATTATATTATTTTTTTGTTTTTTTTTATTTTAAATCGAAAAACGTAAATATCCCTTCAACACGGTAAACCACAAAATCATGAATATGTTTGAGACTCTCTCACGAGCTTCTTTGGAACATTGAAACGCTTTGTGCTACATCGGTAGTTGTTGAGGGGAAAGGCGTGTCTAGGATACATTTTTAAAACTTATTGTCTTCCTTCTCTGCAAGTTTCCGTTCGTGGTAATATTTGCACTTTCCAGCGTTCAACATCATTCGAAACAAATAAATTCGTAACGAAACAAGCAATATGTAACCAAGACACGTTACTATGAGTTTGCGTTCTTACAGCAACGAATAGGTTACGCTACTGACCTAGTATACATATATGAAAAAGAAACCAAGTAGTTAATTAGTTAGTTATTGTTTTAAGGAGAGGAACAGAGAGGTCTTCTGCCACTAAAACAACACAACTAAGACACGTAACTAAGAGCTTGTGTTCTTATAGGAAAGTATAGATGATGCTACTGACCAAGTACACATAGGTGACATCTCTAAAAGGCCACGGCAGCCTCCTTCCCAATTCTCCTCTGAATTACAAATACACACACTAATACAGACATTGCAGATACACAAGGTTATCAGACACATTTCACACCAAGATGTTGAAAATCCCCTAAATTAATCAAGAACAACAACATCTACAAGCTGCAGCAGTTAACGGAGACGTAAAGCCCATAACATTGTTACCTATATTTCTGAATTATTATTTGAATTATAATATTTTAGAAAGGGTTTGAAGGAGAGAATATACTTATCTTTATCTGTGTTTCAAACTTGCTGTCTATTACCGACATGTTCTCTATAGCCTACTGGGCTCGTATTTCGGTCGACAGCCAACAAGCAGCGTCATTATCCTCATTAGTATTTATTATTACGGGCGTAATGCTGTTAATTTCTCAATACGTAAATCCAATAGTATCGTTAACCTATCACAGGGCCATTGTTTCTTGTTAACGACAGGTGTCTGTCGGCGATGTCTATTATTTGAATGTACAGGCACAATATATGAAGCTAATGCCATTACTGTTTACCCATTCGGGGATCAACTATTCATCTTAATGTACCCCGTTTTCCGCCAAGGGCATTATTCTGGTATCATTCCTGCAATGCATCAACGCTAATGATATTATCAGCAATTTTGGGGATGATAATATGCAACACGTTTTGAATTATGGTCTTTCAAGTCTTCTACCCACTTCAATGGAGGCGGCTTCGGTGGCGTAGTTGGTAGCATGCTGAGCTTCTATGCCCAAGATCGCGGGTTCAAACCCGGTTGAAGCCGTCAGACTTTTTAAGAGCGTTAAAAATCCCTCAGTATGCCTTCTTTCGGAGGGGAAGTAAAGCCGGCGGTCTCATGTCATAGATTTATGGCATGTTAAAGAACTTTTCACTAATTGCACATGTGTGAAACTAAATTGTATAGGTTAAGAATGTAAACAACGCTCTTAGGTTGCTACGTTCGTTGCCAAGAGCCGACTGCGGTGGCGTCTAGTAGCTAAGTTCTGAACTAGGCCTAGTAGTCGTTGACGGTGGCGTTTGGCGGCAAAAGTAGGAGCTATTTGAAAAATTCAAAGTTGCAGTCATTACTTGAATTAAAAAACAGATACACACACTAATACAGCCAACACAATTAACACTGATTATCAGACAGATTCTACACACACCCAAAGTACACGGGGCTACATGACCGCGTTGTCGCAGCCCCTAAACTAAGGAACCAACCAACCAACCACTTCAATGGTTAAAATATAGTAATTTAGATCGCCGTTATAAAGCAATTGCGGAATTATACTGAATGTTTCCTTATTGAACAATAAAACAGTGACATTCTTCAACGACTTTTATAAGAATATCGATAGAGGATTAACATTAAAATGTTGACGACCCTAATAGAAACAGAACTAACTGATAATTAACGTAATATAGAATTCTAAAGACAGCTAATAGCTAAAAGGCTTACAAACATGTTGGAGGAAGTTAAGTTTATACGTTGTTTTAGTTGTTATTTCATTATAGGGGCTTGGGACACCTTGATTATCAGCCCCGTGAAGTTGGGTGTGTGTTGAATTTGACTGATAACCTGTATTCATGCGATTACTACAGTGTGTGTAGCTGCATTAGGGACATAATCATGTTATTGGTTTTACATTCCTTTTAATTACTGCGGCTTTTAGAAACGCCTGGCTGCCCGAATTTTGCCCTGAAGGGGATCATTAACCTGCCAGTAAATCTATTGACACGGCTTCCTCGCATTTGCGCACCCTCAAATGCCAGTTGACTGCGCCAGGGTTCAATTCTGCAATCTCGGAAACAGCAGGCGAGAATGATATTAGGGACAGGGATGGGTAGATGCACCAGAATTTGAAATAAGGTACTATCCCGACATTTGTCTGGAGGGAGTGTAAAATGAACACGCTCAGGATAGCCACTGTCAGCGCCGATATTTGAAACTACGATCTCTGGACTTGCTACAACTGCACGATCCGACGAGCATGGGTACGCCACGGGGTAAATTTTTAAGTACTTCTTTGATATAACTGATAATTTGTCCGTATTGAATTGGTAATATAATTATAAGTATTGGTTTGTTTTATGTCTCGCAGAGGCTCACAACTAGTGGGACATTGGTTAGCAACCATGAGGACCCAGCAGAGTGCGACATTGCTTCCACGCACTTGTGCCAGACTCCTCACTTTCATCTTTTCTGTCGACCTTGAATGGTCAACTCTTGTTCTCTTACTACCCCGACGGTATTATGGTGTCCTGAATTATATGGAGTCTTTTATTTTCCCATCTTAACTGACCCTTGATTTATCTTTCCTGATTTCCTAATTTTTGAGGGGTCTGATCTCACCTTTCTTTTCGCTGAATCCCCTTTCTATTTGAGGCCCCAATAGGGACAGTGTGTGTGCAGCCCCACCATGCATGATGAACCTTAGATTCTGCTACACCCTTCAAGGGATCACGACTGGTAATAATAATAATAATAATAATAACAATAATAATAATAATACTTAGCTAATACAATTCTTAACTTTCAAGAGAAGTGGAAGATACAACCTCCATGGTTTCGGGAAGTATGTGAAGAGTTAAAAAGGGCAAATATTAGACTGGCTGAGTGTGGGACAGGACAGGATACCCCCGAATGAAGACTCATACTTTCAGTGAAAGGAAGATTGAAAATTCTCTGGCAGGAACCTAAATGGCAAGGGGGAAAAACACATTGAAGACGAAGACCTGAATAATTGCTGTGTAATTGTAGTCCATAGATGCCTGTATCGAATTAATAATAATAATAATACATGAAGTCATTGTTGAAAGTGTTCGATTCACACGACTACGACTTGCAGACATGCAATATGACACAAAAGAGCACGTTACTTCGTTTGAACAGCACCAGATGGCATGGTTACGAAAAGAACTGCATGGCGTAGGCTACACTCTCACGTGCTCTTTGGACGATATTGTTGAACTTTGGTTAAAGTATGGTTCGCTCTTCGGTGAAACTGAGGGCTTTGTAATTGCGATACTGGACCGTGTCATTGCAGCAAAAAGTTATAAGAAGCACATCCTTAAAGAGAAAGTAGCAGATGATCGATGTCGTAGGTGTACCTCAGCTCTGGAAAGCATCGATCACATCATCGGTGGCTGCTCTACGCTGGCTGGAATAGAGTATACCAAGAGGCACAATGATGTTGCTAAGATCTTACATCAAGAGCTAGCTATTAAATGTGGACTTCTGGTTACGAGCATGGTGTACTACTATTACCAGCCTGCCAACGTGCTTGAAAATGAGCATCATAATATGTATTGGGATAGACCTATTTTAACCGACCAGAAAATCATGGCCAATCGACCTGATATTGTCTATCTCAATAAAATAAGCCAAAAGGCCCACTTGATGGACGTTGCTGTCCCACTTAGCCAAAATATGCTAACTACCCAGGCTAAGAAAACGAACAAGTACGCACCGTTGGCTGAATAAATACGGAAACTATGGGGAATAAAATGCGTGAGAATTTTGCCAGTGGTGACCTCTTCCAGGGGAGTTATTCCAAAGACGTTGGCAACGGCTTTGGAGGAACTACTGTACAAATGAAAAACCTGATTGTCAGAATTCAGAAGGCAGTGCTGCTGGATACGTGTCATATTGTTAGGATATTTTTAGCCTATTTTCAATTTTGAAAAAATAGGCTTATGAGATCACCTTTTGTCCGTGTGTGTGTGTGTGTGTGTGTGTGTGTGTATGTGTGTGTGTGTGTGAGGTGTGTGTGTGTGTGTCCCCTAATAAAATCTAAAAGGCTGGAGCGATTTCAATGAAACTCGGTAAGTTCATAGCACTATTCCCGGCGACCTCGACCGTGCCCTTCAAATTTTGTTACGTCTCACCAATACAACATGGCGGCTGTGCGAAATATTTGACTAGCATTCAATATCTCCGAAACTATTACCGATATCGCCCTGAAATTGTGTACGGTGATAAAGGGCACTACTAGAAGTTAACCTATGAGACTTTCAAAAACCTGGTGACTACAAAACCAACATGGCGGTCAAGCGAAGTTGAGACATTCAAATAGACTTTTCTCGCGATTTAACTATCCAAACGTAGTGAAACTTGGTACAGCAAATGTTTATACACATTGTAATGCACTGGAGTCTAATTTAGTTCAATTGTTTACATAACCTCAAAATGGCGGCTGTGCGAAATATTTCACTGTTATTCTATATCTCCGAAACTATTACAGATATCACCCTACAATTTTGTACGGTGATAAAGGGTACTGATACAAGTTAACCTATGTATATTTCAAAAACCTGTAAAGTACAAAACGTACATGGCGACCAAGCGAATTTGAAATATTTTAATAGACTTTTCTCGTGATTTAACTCTCTGAGCGCAGTGAAATGTGGTACAGTAAATGATTTTGCAGATTGTAATGCACTGCCATCTAATTTTATTCAATTGTTTACATAACCTCAAGATGGCGGCTGTGCGAAATTTTAAAATTAAGTTTTTATTTCTTGTGTCGTAATCATGGGATCGAAGTGAAAGTTTGAATAATGAACCTAGGCAATAATTGTCCTTGAATGGTACATAACTCTATGGCCTATACATATAACAATCCTAAATGGCGAGCTTCCGAAATATTTAGACGGTTCTCAATATCTATGAATCTTTTACAGGAACCAAACTGAATTTTTTTATGTTCATAGAGACTATGAACATATGTTCACCTATAGGACTTCAATAACCTGGTGAGCACAGATCCAACATGGCGGCGACGCGAAGTATAAATATTTAAATGGACGTTTCTCGCGAATTAACTATCCGAGTGCCGTGAAACGTTGCAAGTTAAATGCTTATACAAATGTTGATCCACTGGCATCTAATTTATTTCAATTGTTTGCATAATCACAAGATGGCTGATGTGCATAATTTTAAAATCTCGTTTTTACTTCTTGTGTTCTAATCATGCGATTGAAGTTTGAATACGACACGTACACAATAATATTAATGTAATAGTACAAAAATAAAAATCCAACCTGGCGACAATCCGAAATATTTAGACGGTTCTCAATATCTACGAATCTGTTACAGCAATTAAACTGAAATTTTGTATGTTGATAGTGGCAATTACCGTGAGTAGGATATATGAAAATAGGCTGTATAGTTCTTCACGGAACTACTTGTTATTTTATTTTATCGCAGTAAGGTTTACAGGATACTTGATTTTGGAATCCATATCTTGTACACTGATTTGTGCCATATTTATGAGAAATTAAAGAAAATAATAATACTAATAATAATATATTCCCCCCACTTATAAGACGGTTGTGCACCCGTAACCTAGGCTAGACGTGTCGCCCTCGAATGAACAATCAACACCATCACCACTACATTTTGTGTAAACTCCTTCATTGGCGGCTTCGGAGGCATAGTTGGTAGCATGCTGAGCTTCCATGTCCAAAGTGGCGGGTTCAAACCCGGCCGAAGAGCGTTAAAAATCCCTCAGCATGCCTTCCTACGGAGTGGAAGTAAAGCCGGCGGGCCCATGTCATAGATTTATCCCATGAAAAAGAACCTTCCACTAACTACACTTGTGTGAAGCCAAAATTTTTAGGTTAGAATTGGTAACGCTCTGTTAGTTCCAACGTTCGCCACCAGGTGCTGACTGTGATGCCATCTACAGGGTCATTATTTATGTGCGCCCCGATTAACACGGCAAGCTGAGCCGGCTGCGTCTGGCGCCGATCGTGGGCGCGCGTACCCGGTTCAGCTGGTGGTTTGGCGAGCAATTTCACACTTTTACCAAACATGTTCAATAATGTGTAGTTACTGTGCTCAAAGGCGATGCTGAAAATGTCCTCCCTCTCTTGTAACACACACCTGATATCTTCTGATGAGTCAATGTATGTCAACTCTTTTGTTATTTACGGAGCCTGTTTCCTTGAATCGTTTAGCGAGCCTCCTAATTGTAGTATACTGGCATTCGGCACAGGACTTCCTGGAAACTTGATTCGAAATTTTCGTCTCGTTTCAGAACAAGATTTTCCGTTTTTCATATATGAATTATTGATATACACACGTTCGCGCAATGTGAATTGGTGTTAACGCATAACCAACAATCACAGTAATCACAATACTCACTAAACGTCTAAGCTTTGCTGATACACGTCCATATAAATCACAAAACACGTGTGAAATAACGATATGAGTCAGCAGAGCGCGCCACCACCCGCTGAACCGCGTATGCACGCCCACGATTTGCGCCAGTCACAGCCGGCTTAGCTTGCCATGTTTATCCGGGCACACATAGGTAATGACCCTGTAGTAGCCAAGTCCGCAAGCTAGGTGTCGTGGACGGTAGCATTTAGTAGGAAAAGTGGGAACTACTTGACATTATTGTCGGCAGTCCTTATTTGACTTAAAACAGATAACACACAATAATACAGCCATCACAATTAACACCGGTTATCAGACCGAGTACACCCAAAGTACACGGGGCTACATGACCGCGTTGACGCAGCCCTTAAACTAAGGAACCAACCAACCAACCAACCAAACAAACTCCTTCGTTTTCTAGTTTGGACTTGAAAAGTGAAACGTCATCTCGAACATGAGAGCTGTGTGACTCACAGTTAATTGTATTGCGAGATGTCCGCTGAATCAGGTTCCCACCACTCAGAGACGATTTCACGCTGGAGCAACAGTGTCATTCTTGAGGCTCCGTGAAATATCTCTTTAAAGGGAAGGACTTAGAAGAAAATTGCATTGGTCCAGTGAAGCATTATGAAGTCGCGAGGGGACGCGCATGACTCAGACCCTTATCGGTAACAAGGAATGAGACATCCCATCAATATTGATCTCATTACAGACCGCCTCGTAGTGTAGTGGCCAGTGTTCTTGGCTGTCACTCCGGAGGTCCAGGTTCGATTCCCGGCTCTGCCAAGGAATGTTAATTCTCGTGTGGGGGCTGGAACAGGGTACACTCAGCCTCGCGAGGCAAAACTGAGAAGAAGAGCGTACGATTCCCATCTCAGCCAGTGGATTTACGTGGTTTCCCCACTTCTACTCCACGCAAATACTGGGATGGTTCCTAGCTTAAGGCCACCATCGCCTCCTTCCCAATCCTATCCCCAATTTACCAATACACACACTAGTACAGCCATCATAATAATAGAGGTTATCACACAACCAAATACACGGGGCTATATGACTACAATTTAGCAGCCCCTTACATACGCAGCAACAAAACAGATTTCATAACAATTGATTGCATGCAAAGTTAGAAATAATTCGTAAGAAGATGTTTATTAAGCTAGTGAAGTAAAATTATTGATATACAGTATGTGAAATGAAAATAGACGAGTGAATTCAATGGTACGAGATCGGCCGGGGTAGCAATAAGTGCCATAGGTAGAGTCCTGTGCGGATAAACCAAACGCACAACTGTTATCCGCATCCGCCTCGCATCCGCAATACTTTTTTCCGCATTCGAACGTTTGTTATCCGAATATCCTGGCATTACCAATATTTGTAATTAGATGAAGCATAAATTACTAAGGCAATATATTTAGACTTTTAGGAAAACGTCGTTCTCTTGGGATTTGTATGTCATGTGCCATGTTTAAAATGAATGTTATACAGCCAGAATTGCAACCCTTTCCTGTTCGGAGTGTTCATTATGCTCAATGTCATAATTTCAATGAGATTAGCTCAAATCATCATCTTAATTTTTTCACGAAAATGAAAACACAACGGAAAAATATGATATGACATAAACATCCGTGTCCTAATAACGATTTTAATCAATTCCGGATTGTATTCTAAAAACTAACCGCAATTTTTCTCCAAACATTATCTGCGGCTTATCCACTATCCGCACAGCCATCAAAACTAAGTCTGCATGGCGAAACATTTAGCGGATATCTGCGGGTTTATCCGCAGATATCCGCATCCGCGCAGGGCTTTAGCCATAGGGCCAGGCTATCCTCGGATGCGGAAGTAGTCATCATCATCATCATCATTTTGTCCTGATATTAGAGTGATGATACGTGCTATTATCGTAAGCTGTTACGAGGTTCTCGGCCCTTAGAGAGAATCTCTGCATCTGTTGCAGTCCATATGAGAGCGAGCCATGGCCCCTTTAAGTGATACTACTGTGTGTGGTATTCAGAGCACGCAAGGGACGTGTCGGCCATCAATCTCCCGGCACGCTGTGTCTTCACAACAACTCCCATTACACTCATTCGCCGGTTAGGCGCTGTCATCATGGGAGGGAAGAGACGAATTACATTTTAAGTAAGGGGGACTTGGGCACGTCCAGGCTTTCAGTGGGTAATAAATTGAATTTCAGAAATTCCCTCAACCGATCACCTACATGCCAGAGGGAGACTGGAGGTCCTGAAGTATCCCGAATGAGTTCGTGACGCTACCCCAAACCGATAATGGCACACTGAATTGAGGTCTTCAGCTCATAAATAAATTTCTACGGTCACGTTCCTTTAATGTGTTCAAGAAGTTATTAACTGTCTCACTGAGCTATGACCAACACAATATACATTTTGAAGAATTCACTCCGTAATATTAAATATTGTGTTGGGAGACAGTTTTCAGAGTTGCCTTAGTAATTTAGTGTTTTTCAGTCGATCAACAAGATTGTACCCAATTGTAATGGGTGGTTCCCTGATCTTGAAAAAAATTACATACAATTTGGGAAGGGTTAGGATATTAATGACCTAAAAATGAGAAAAATATGTAATCAAATGTGACCTTACATTTACTGAAATATGACCCAAAAATTACAAAATATGACCAATAAAATACACGCTGATTTGCATGTAAATTTATTAATTTCATGTAAGCTAAATTGTTTTCAGGATTTGGGAACCACCCATTTCAATTAAATATTGAATGAAACAGAAACGCAAATGCATCCATATCCGTCTGTCTGGGTACCTCAATACTTTTGGGTAGGGTTAAAATGTTAATGACCTAAAAATGAGAAAAATAGGCTATGTAACCAAATGTGACGTTACATAATGCAAAGTATGACCAGAAAATTACAAAATATGACCAAGAAAATACATGCTGATTTACATTGAGCTTTCGTTTTGATGGATCGCAATGCTGTTGCACATTAAACAAATTGCTTTCTTGGCGATACTTCAGCACCTTAGTTAGTTAGTTACTGAAGTTTAAAGGGGTGGAACATTGACGACATCTGCATTTTATAAGAAAAGGATTTTTCTAGCGTCAGTGAAATACAGTACAGTATTAGTATGTAAACTCTTGATCATATCTTCATTATTTTACACTTCGATACTTACTTTCGGCATGTTGATGTTCGTTGGTCAACTTGAAATTGTCATTAAAACTGAAATCTTTAGGGGAGGCGACAGACAGCTATCTACACAAGATATGTACACTTACTGGCAGCTAGACAACTGAAAATTTCATTTCTTCCTACTGCCCATAGACATCAGTAACTCTTGCAATTCTCAGAATTTACATATGTATTGCATCTGAATATAATTTACACATATTATCAAAATATGACCTTAAATCACAAAATATGCACAATATGACCAACATAATTTAAATGACCTAAATGTGCAAATAATATATAGGCTAACACATAGCCAACGGCCTCGACATATTGAAACACCGGATTCCATGAGAACTCCGCAGTTAAGCTGCATTGGACCTTGGATGGAATACCGATTCAGTGGAACCACGCTCTGTAGGTGGGGAAAGGGGAAGCGGAAAGGCCCTGACCACCCTACGGCACGTAAACTCCGGCTGAAGATAGCCTCTTTGGAGGCATGGACCAGCCTTCGGGCAGAATACCAATAATAATAACAATAATATAACACACATTTTAAAATAGTCTAACGTGCAATGAGAAACGTTAAAGAAATTCGTTTTATGTATTAGGACAATAGAATAACTGTTATTCCCTGCCCAATATAATTGGGCACAATTCGTGTTGACCAACTGAAAAGCATGTCTGTTGATAAATCCATTCCTAAATTAACACTGGTCAAAGCTGAAGGTAACGGGTTTGGGTCGCACATTCGTCAGATAATTCATTCTCTACCTTATATCTGTATCACCTGTACTCTTTGTAAAAATCCACAGTTCTAGCCCCACATGCAAGCAAGTCAATGTTGAAAACATCCTCTAAGTGCATAGACTAGACCAAGCCACGCCAACGCGAGCACTTATTGCTTGCGCGCCCCGGTGCTGCACCGAGCAGCACCAGAGCTTTTCCCCTCCCTCCCCTCTTTCCTCTCAGTGTAGTGGCGGTAGCACAGTTAGACTTGGATGATGACCAATGGATCGCTGACCTCGCTTTCATGAGAGACATCACGGGGTATTTAAATGATTTAAATCTCTCGTTGCAAGGCAAAAATAAATTAATCATGTGACTACATTATGTGTGACCGTATTGACAGTTTCAAATTGCACTCGTGCCTTTTAAAAGTCAGCTCCAAGACGGACAACTTTCCCTCTCTAAAATCCTTGAATTTAAGTACTCAGGAACACATCAGTGGGTACACAAAAGCGTTCAGTCATTGCATAAATAATTTGAAGTTAGGCTTGAAGAAATAAAACAAGTAAAACCGGCACTCAATGTTTTTATGACTCCATTTTCGGTGTGCCCAGAGGATGCCCCATGAAGTCTCCAAGTTGAGCTGGTAAAACTACAGGAGATTCAATTTTGACAGACCGCTATTACCATTACAATGGTGATTTCATTTCATGTTATAAAGGCGTTGAGGAACAAGAATTCCCGAGGAATCATGCTCTTGCCCTGAAATTCGTTGCTTTGTTCGGAACAACGTTCGTTGGTGAACAAATGTTTTCTATTATGAATATTAACAAAACCAAAATAAGGTTAAGTTTGTCTAATGCTTCCTTCGAAGCTATACTTCGGATTGCAACTGCCAAAACGATTGTTCCAAATATCGGAAAATTAGTGGCTTCAAAGCGATGCCAAAGATAAACAAAGAATGTTGAAAATTAGTGCAAACTCAGGAGCGCAATAAAACTATTATTTCCGTCTGTACACAAAATTGGTATCATTATTATTATTATTATTATTATTCGTTTTCATACCGGTACGCAGCCTGACGAGCACTGATTTGCCCAGCCCCATTCACCAAACAACAACAACACGACTCTCGCCTCGCTAAGCGCTGTCACTACTCGTTCCCCTCCTACAGCAGAGCCCCGGTACATTTGCCGGTGCCGGCCGGTGCTCGCAAAGCACCTAAGTTGGCGTGGCCTGGACTAGACCTTCCATGAACACTATTCCTATTTTGATGCGTTTGTAATTAATTTTCGTCCTTTCCTCTACATTTCGAAACGTTAAGGAGACACTAAACGTTTCTTACGAGGTGCTGGCATGATGCCACGCAGTAATCTGATGATTGTTCGCCGGAAACTCAACTATAAGGTGCGTTCAAAAAGTAACGAGCCGGAGGCTGTTATGCGCAAACCGGTGACGACATGGGCGTGTGTAACGAGGTGTGGTTCCGACCAGAGCGTAGAAGGTCACAGCCCGTCGCTAGAGGGCACGCGTGCACGTCACGTGACGATACAAAGCGAGCAGCAGCATGCATCAATCGTCCAACGCTGCCAGTCGCATTGCAAATAGTGACATGGAGGCGTCAACCGAAGAGCAAAGAGGTGTTGTTCGGTTTCTGACAGCGGGAGGAGTAGGGCGAACACTGCATGTCCCTTGCAAGGGTCAAGGCGTGGCACAAGCGTTTCAGGGAAGGACGGGTGTCGTTAGCCGATGATGCCCGGTCTGCCCTCACCCCACTGGTTAATGCACTCATTACCCAGGACCGCCGAGTGACAGTGAACGCCATAGCTGCCGTGGTCGCTCCATGACAATGCACGACCTCATACGGAACACAGTCGCGGCACTCCTGCAGAAATTCAAATGGGAGGTTCTCGGCCACCCTCCATACAGTCCGGTCCTCTCTCCCTGTGATTACACCAAGTTTGGTCCCCTGAAAAGGGCTCTGTGGGGCCAACGATTCACCTCGGACGTCGACGTCCAGCTGTACGTGCGGAACTGGTTCACATTGCAGCCCAGGGAATTTTATGAGACAGCCATTCACCGCCTCGTGTCACAGTGGGACAAATGCCTCAACAGCCAGGGTCAATACTTCTAACATACAGGTACTGATTTCTGTAATTATGCCTCCGGCTCGTTACTTTTTGAACGCACCTTATATATCCGGTCGATTAGATTAGCAGTTTTTCCCTCTACCAATACGAGCGCGCTAGTGTGAGTCAATACGCAGTTTCACTTAAGCCCTTATGACTACCTCCTGTGTATAGTTTTTTCAAAAAATCCAAAAGCGCCTGAGGATATTGAACCAAGGAACACATTAAATAAATAATTATGTAAATAGCGGACCCGTGCGAGAACTCTCGCATAATGGGTTGTGTGCGCCCCATGTGTACAGACTACCCGCCCGGCCCTAGTGTTAAACGGGCTTTACGCGGCACAGTTCTTTCAGGGGTTATCGTCTTGTTTATATGTTTAAAAGCACTTTATAAACAAATAAATACATTTCCGTTGACTTTCCAAGAAATGCAAGATTTTTCCTGCACTACTGAGACGATTTGGAAGATTTTGGTAGAAACCACACCTTCTAACTCCCTCTGGTTTAGGAGCTTGAGTTTTGTGAAACATACACCTTAGCGTGTTATATGATACGATAACTTGGACTGGCTGCGTGGCTCAGCGGTAACGTTCTCGCTTGCTGGTCTTTAGGTTGCAGTTGCGTATCCTTGCGCAGTCAGGTGGCATTTGAGGGTGCGCAAATGCGAGGGAGCCATGTCAGTAGATTTACTGTCACGTTAAATATCCCCTTCGGGGTAAAATTCCGGCACCCCGGCGTCTCTGAACGCCACAGTAGTTAAAAGGGACGTAAAACCAATAACATTATTATTATTACTATTATTATTATTATTAATAAGATAAATTAATTTGGCAAGGATTAGAATCAAAAATAAAACGGGTAAAGAAACAAACGATTTTAGCTTGTTTTACCGAAAGTGATTTTTGAAATTTGTTATTTTAGTTTGCTATATCTCTCCTAGACTGACCTTTCCGGGCACTTTAGCCCTTCAACTTTTGGCACAATTGAGCAAAAAGCTTAATTGTTTGTTTTTATAAGATGGAGCAGGTGTACGATGTACTTTTCTTCTGCAAAAAACCAAGGCCTGTATTCTCGGCAGAATTAAAGGTGCCGGGACGTCCTCATAGACCGGGCAGCGCTTAGTTTGAATGGCTTATGGTCCACGCGTGGCGGGGAATGTTCCATGGTCTTTGATAGTTGTAGACAGACCTCATTCAATAACATACATCTTATCTAGGTTAGCAACACCCCACATAAACACATCGCATTGACTCCGCACAGCACATATGAACAGGGGGAAGAAAAGGGAAAAACCCGTGTCGTTGAGATAACAGACCATCTCAGTCGACCACACCTGGAGTTATTACCCTTTCACGAATTGATTGCCGGCGGTCGAGATGGGAACTATTCCTTGTTTACTTGTGTCACACGTCAGCCTGCTTCGTTGACAGGTACAGTTGCGCGAGTAGGATATGACTCAGCTTCAATAGTCCCAGTTATCGTTTGACTGTCCATGGTGACATGAGCTCCTGTAACGCGCAATGCTGCTTGTCTTATGTGCAGAATGAACTCTTGTCATCGCTGTGTTCCCCGCTTCGCCCCGAGGGCTCATCCTACAATCAACAACAAACACTGGCGCAGCCAGGCTCAGCGGCAATCAAATGTTAAACGGGTAATACAGTGAACACGAAAACTGCACGCAGCTCCAGCAAGGAAGACTACCAGATAAGTAATAGCCTGTAATATTACATAGTTGATTTTTACAACCATATAATCTCTCCAAATTACAAACTTCGGATATCTATCACCATTTAGCATTTCACCTAACATCATATATACTGCATTTAGCATACATTGATAGCTGCAGTACCAATACTGCAACTAAATAATTGTGCATATTGTAAATATTTTCACCTGTATTTTCAAACATAGATTTTATAGCCTAAGTGTAATGGATCTGTTGATGATCGCTTGACGGTCGAAACTGGTCATCCTAGTGTATTTATTAATCTCATGTAATTTATTTCAGGATTAAGGCATAACCCAGCTCTTTTGGATACATTCGTATTTACCGACTGAAAAGCACTAAACTCTTGTTTACTAAGGCAACAATGAGAAAATGGCTTCAAACCACACAAAGATGGGAACCCCTAAGAAGTGTTGTCAACATTAAAACTAAGACCTCTTTCTCAGTGTAGTGCTTTGCACTTGGGTATAATCACCATCTGCCACTGACCAGAGCTCATCTGTGAAGTATAAAACAGAGATTATCTGAGGGTGAGATATCAGCGAGCGTCCGTCAATTATGTGGTTCCCTCAGTGTAACATATCGTGGAACGAGTGGCGGCGTGCCGATAAGCAAGGTGATGTATGGAGCAGGATAATCTCCTGTCGTAGATTTGTTTTATCGCACGGCTCTCTCTTCTCCCCCTTGCCTTGTTCGTCTAAAACTTGGTTAACTCCCCCAACTGCGTCGAGGGGCTGAGGATTGGAACAACTTACTCAGAGCAAAGAAGCTGCTTTTCTTATGTCTTATGAGAGTGATTTCATTCCACTACAGGCAGTACTGCCAACTTAAGGGGATATGGAACCGCCTATCTTACCAATGTTATATTTGTTAAATTCATATTCCTTTTCCTCAGAATCTACTAAAGGTATGATAATGAAATTTATGTCACATTTCAATCAAACCTTACTTGATATGTTAGTGGAGCGTTTTTAATATTGGTCTTCCGGGTAGTCAGAATTTTTTTTTTAACTGTCAGAAAATATATCTACTTTTCCTAAAAAAGAAACAGCTAAACCCCAAACAGGTTTACTTTAAACAAGGAACTTCTCCATTAAAATATTAATCACTATGAGAAAATTTATGGTGTACATTTCACAGTTCTGTGATAAATAGTCGCTTAGACAAAGCAATATACATTTAAATAAAATGGAACTGAGAAAACTGCAGTTAAATCTTTCCACACATGCTGATTATATCATTGTTAGTGCATTAGTGAAGGTTAAAATTATGGAAATTTATAATGGTTAAACTATAATGTACTACACATCATTTCAAAGGACAGACGTCAGAGATTCATAAAATATATTCTTTTAAATGTAAATTTTAATAATTTTATCCGTTTCGTATCGCAACAAAGGTCCTCTATTGGTTCCGTCTCTGGGTTAGTGTCTGTGATTAATTTGGCTGCTTCGAATATTCACTAATTTGAAATTCAAAGATTTAGGTTAATGTTGCTTTAACTGGTGGAACAGCGTGGTCATGGTCATCTGTCCCGTAATCGAATAAATTATTCAAATGTTCGAACAATGCGAACAGTTACTCGAGTATTTCGATAAGTTGATAATTTAAATAAATCGAACAGATCAGGTATTTTGAATTATTCAAATACATTAAGTACCCGAAATTTGCAGCTAAGTGTCCATTGGACGGCTTTTTGAAAGCAGGGGAAAATCCAAAGGGTCGAAAGGGCGTAATCTCCTTCAGCCTGATAGATCCTAATAAATAAATAGCATTCAAAACAATCTCACTTATTATCTCTTTCTTTCTTTCTTTCATTATTTCTTTCTTTCATTCTTGTTTTCCCTTTATGCTTTCATTTATCTTTGGTTCTATGTTTATTAAAATTATTCATACCTATGAATGATTTATTTGTTCGTCAAAACATGCGACTATTTACTGAGTAGGTGGGTTATTTCACTAATGCGAATGTTTCAGAACTCGAATCTGCGAATAGGTTGGAAATTCAAATAATTCGACTGATAATAATTATATCGTATGGGCTCGGATACCGGATGCAAGCTTTGTAATTTGACACCCAGAGGGTAGCTTGTATGTCGAATTTCGTTGTTCCTTGAAGCACTATGAAAGTCAAGGAGGTTAGATATCTAAGCTCCTTGAACACTATAGCGCTTTCTCGAAGAGAAATGAGGAACTTTGTGTTGGAGGAAATTCCCGAGATTAATTTTGCCATTATGAACACAGTCTACTGAATTCAAATGGGTTCTTTGACATGCCTACATCGTATGACATGCGTATCGTATTTTCGCCGCCTTTCAAAAATCACTTACCATGGCCAGGAGCGAACCTGCAAGTTTGGGGTTAGTAGACCGACACGCTAAAAACTCACCCACCGTGCCAAGCTATTTGAATGATTGAATACTACGAATGAGCGAATAATTTGAACAGTCAAACTATTCGAACAATTCATATAATTCGATGTACTGCTCTACTGTAATGTATGGGTCTGCCCAGAATGTCCCATCTTGACTTAGGTCTTCCTTCACACTTTTCATTCCAATATACAAATTTTGTGACAATTTTAATGCCAAAAATAATAATATTTTTATCCAGCTGGTTTCTCTTTGTTGGAGTTTTAGTACGCTAAATAATGATTTCTCGGGATGTGATTTATTGGCGCACAGTCCCCATAACACAGTGAAGGGGCTGTTTCCTCTGGGCGTCTGTGCACACCCTCTGATTACTTCACGATTTGAGTTTGTCGCTACTCCCCGAAACGGATAACAGTAATTCGTTTGAAGCCCCTTTAGGTTATAACGAGAATCTCTCCTGCTTTCTCAACCTTGCTTGAGACCGCCTATGCTGGAGTTGGTGGTGATCCTGTCTCACTATTAATTTTGTTAATTTATTCAGTAATATTGTGCGAAATATATTTTTATAAACATGGTAAGTATTTTCTCTGAACATCTAGAATTTTTGGCTAACATTTCATATTTATTTCAGTCTAATTTGTAATTCTGGTCTGAGGGCTAGAACGGGGTCCACTCAGCCTCGTGAGGGAAAAAATGAGAAGAGGTGGGTTTAATTTTCACCTCAGCCATCCTGGAAGAGGTTTTCCGTGGTTTTCCAATTCTACTCCTGGCAAATGCCAGGGTGGTTCCTAACGCAAGGCGACTACCACCTCCTTTCCGAACCTCACTTGATTTATAAAAGAAATACACACACTAATACAGCTATCACAATATATAATAATAATAATAATAATAATAATAATAATATCGTATGGCCTCGGGTGCCGAGTGCAAGCTTTGGTATTTGACACCCAGAGGGTAGCTTGCATGTCGAATTTAGTTGTTCCTTGATGCACTATAAAAATCAAGGAGGTTAGATATCTAAGCTCCTTGAACACTATAGCGCTTTCTAGTAGAGCAATGAGGAATTTTGTGTTGGCGGAAAATCCCGAGATTAATTTTGCCATTATGAACACGGCCTACTGAATTCAAATGGGTTCTTTGACATGTCAACATCGAATGACATGGTGTCGTAATTTTTGCCGCCTTTCAAAAAATCACTTACCACGGCCAGGAGCGAACCTGCAAGCTTGGGGTTAGTAGACCGACACGTTGACCTTTCACCCACCGTGGCAAGTAGTTATCACAGTAGCACAGGTTAACAGACGAAATTTTCCATACACACACACTCACCTACGTATACGGGGCTAAATGATCACGATGACCAAGTCCCTCAAATGAAGCAAGAACAATAACAACCATTTTAAACATTGAATAAGAGAAATTTCAGGAAAAAGAAATGCTTTCAGTCCTACAAGAATGAGGATTGAAGGACTTAAAATGAAGCAGAGGCATGGAAAGCCGATAATAAAGGGAAAGAGGAGACGGTCCACCACTCAGTCACTGGTGGGGTGGGGAACAAACCCACCTCAGAAATCGCCCGGGGTGGCCAACCCCAGAGCTCTCCAGCTGTGAGTTCTTGAGAGTGTATTACTATGCAAAATGTACAATCCACCTCCTTCAGGACTTGTTATGGTAGGCAGGAGATAAAGGGAAAAATAAGAACAGATTTGACCCGGAAAGGAAGAGAATGATTAGGGCAGGGTAATGAAAGAAACCCAGCTCAAAGAGAACAAGAAATGACCAAAGGAGGCCGAAAGGAACCTTGAACGAGAGGAGCTCGGTACAAGCAAGTGAAAACATCTCCGGACTCAGTTTAGGCCCTGTGGTCGCCAAATCACGTCCCATTAGTGGTGATCCTCTGAGGGTATATTATTCAGTCCATAATAAAAGAAAACATCTGTATACTTCTCCCTCTTAAACATGTTTTCTTGGATGAAATACCAATTCTGACGTTTTTGTGGTTTGCTCAAGATGTGATGGGGGAGTGCACGCTCCTCGAGGTGTACGTGAGTATTGGTCGGCATGAGAGGTACGAGCTTTCGTAGAGAATCGCCTACCAACCCTCTCCATGTTTCTCTCCGGAGTACGACAAGGGCTTGACTTCTGTTGCATCCTGCGTAGCACTCACCAGCTACACATCTATGACATGCCATCACTCCTTCATCCCCTCGCTGCTATTGCCCGGGGAGGATTAGGGTTGAATTGTCCCTTCTACTCGCTTTCAGATGGTATAATTGCAAGTAAATTAATTTCCAGGCCTGAGGGGAGTATGTAATTAAATTAGTCACATTCCGGTCTAAGAATTATTACGCTCCTTATACCTTGATGTTATGTAGTGTTCAAGTATTTCATGCTGTATTTCATAAGGACGGAGCTTTGTTTTCAGAGAAATAACATTCTATGATCCCTCAGTGGCTCAGGGGAAAGGTGTCCATCTCATGATCCCAAGATCGCGGGTTGACAAAGAGGGATTTTTGAAGGTAAGGAAATATAAAAACACTTAATTAAAGTTCCTCCGCTACACTGAGAATCATCAAATAATAGATATTTTGTCAGATCTACAGTAGATGATGAATACTTGTAGCCTTGGTAACCATATAGGAGGCATAGATGGCTTTTACACTTAAAATCTAGACGATGAATACATGTTGCCTTGGTAACCAATAACCATATAGGAGGCCTAGATGGCCGTTACACTACAGATCTAGATGATGAATACTTGTTGCCTTGGTAACCATATAGGAGCCTAGATGGCCTTTACACTACAGATCTAGATGATGAATACTTGTAGCCTTGGTAACCATATAGGAGCCTAGATGGCCTTTACACTACAGATCTAGATGATGAATACTTGTAGCCTTGGTAACCATATAGGAGCCTAGATGGCCTTTACACTACAGATCTAGATGATGAATACTTGTTGCCTTGGTAACCATATAGGAGCCTAGATGGCCTTTACACTACAGATCTAGATGATGAATACTTGTTGCCTTGGTAACCATATAGGAGCCTAGATGGCCTTTACACTACAGATCTAGATGATGAATACTTGTTGCCTTGGTAACCATATAGGAGCCTAGATGGCCTTTACACTACAGATCTAGATGATGAATACTTGTAGCCTTGGTAACCATATAGGAGCATAGATGGCCTTTACACTACAGATCTAGATGATGAATACTTGTTGCCTTGGTAACCATATAGGAGCATAGATGGCCTTTACACTACAGATCTAGATGATGAATACTTGTTGCCTTGGTAACCATATAGGAGCCTAGATGGCCTTTACACTACAGATCTAGATGATGAATACTTGTTGCCTTGGTAACCATATAGGAGCCTAGATGGCCTTTACACTACAGATCAAGATGATGAATACTTGTTGCCTTGGTAACCATATAGGAGCCTAGATGGCCTTTAAAATACAGATCTAGATGATGAATACTTGTTGCCTTGGTAACCACATAGGAGCCTAGATGGCCTTTAAAATACAGATCTAGATGATGAATACTTGTTGCCTTGGTAACCATATAGGAGCCTAGATGGCCTTTACACTACAGATCTAGATGATGAATACTTGTTGCCTTGGTAACCATATAGGAGCCTAGATGGCCTTTACACTGCAGATCTAGATGATGAATACTTGTAGCCTTGGTAACCATATAGGAGCCTAGATGGCCTTTACACTACAGATCTAGATGATGAATACTTGTAGCCTTGGTAACCATATAGGAGCCTAGATGGCCTTTACACTACAGATCTAGATGATGAATACTTGTAGCCTTGGTAACCATATAGGAGCCTAGATGACCTTTACACCACAGATCTAGATGATGAATATTTGTTGCCTTTGTAACCATACAGGAGCCTAGATGGCCTTTAAGGTGCCTGTACACTGGAGAGCTTTTGCCCTTGCTAGACCGTAGAGTAGCTCTAGCTAGGGCGCTCTAAGCTCCTCTCCAGTATACACAGGTGGTAGAAAACGCTAGTATTTGGGTGTCCTAGCTAGACCAGTCGAGCTCCATTCGTCCGGTTGAATATTGGAAAGTGCTATACGTGGAGTCACTCGTGGAATGTTGAGGTTATTTGTTTATTATTACTATAGTGTTTGAATATGAATGAATTTGTGTGGAGTCGCGAGAAAACAATAACATTAATTGAACATATTGTAGCCCATACAGAAACTTGGAATTGTACTCTAAAAGAATGCAGAGACAGAAATTTGAAAGCACAGTCGTTTCGGGTGATAGCAGAAGCCATGGGAAGCACAATGCAAGAAATGTGCAGAAAGTTTCACAACCTCCACAACCTCCACTGCCTTTTCAATGCTGAGTTGCGGAAAGTTGCAAAAAAAACTGGCTATGAAGGTGGCATTAAAAAGAGTACTAGGGAGTATTTTGAGGCATTACAATTTATGATCGGAAACCCAGATTGTGTGAGGACTATCTCAAGTACACGACTTCAAGGAAATGTAGAGGAAAGTAAAAACGCTGTTTAAATGTTTAAGAGAAGTGGAGAAATATAGGAAATGTACTATATTTAAATATGCGGTGATTTTCTCGTCAAACAATTAAGTATGCACTATTTTAATATATTCAAACAAAAACTGTTTTTAAATTTGCCATATATTTAGCAAACAAAATTTCCGTAAAACATCTAGGCCTACTGTATATTTAAATTTACGAATATAAGTAATTATTTTCTCTTTAACAAGGCACACACAACCACCACATATGCTAAATGCTCTCTTGAAGACATTTAACTTTACAACTCAGCGCAAAAAAAAAAAAAAAAAACAACTGGACTCACACTGCTCTCAGAAATTTTCTGCGCTGCTCTACTGAGTGCATTTACGTTTGACAGTGTGCACAGGTTCAGAGAGTGCTCTAGGTAGATTTGTCCATCTCCGCTCTACGAATGCTCTACCTAGAGAAAATTACTCTACAGTGTACACGCACTCAGTTTAGCTAGAGCGATCTAGCTAGGCTTGATTTATGAAAATCACTCTCCATTGTACAGGCACCTTTGCACTGCAGATCTAGATGATGAATACTTATTGCCTTGGTAACCATATAGGAGCCTAGATGGCCTTTGCACTACAGATCTAGATGGTTGGTTCTTAAGTTTAGGGGCTGCGACAACGCGGTCATGTAGATGATGAATACTTATTGCCTTGGTAACCATATAGGAGCCTAGATGGCCTTTACACTACAGATCTAGATGATGAATACTTGTTGCCTTGGTAACCATATAGGAGCCTAGATGGCCTTTACACTGCAGATCTAGATGATGAATACTTGTTGCCTTGGTAACCATATAGGAGCCTAGATGTCATTTACACTACAGATCTAGATGATGAATACGTATTGCCTTGGTAACCATATAGGAGCCTAGATGTCATTTACACTACAGATCTAGATGATGAATACGTATTGCCTTGGTAACCATATAGGAGCCTAGATGTCATTTACACTACAGATCTAGATGATGAATACGTATTGCCTTGGTAACCATATAGGAGCCTAGATGGCTTTTAAAATACAGATCTAGATGATGAATACTTATTGCCTTGGTAACCATATAGGAGCCTAGATGTCATTTACACTACAGATCTAGATGATGAATACGTATTGCCTTGGTAACCATATAGGAGCCTAGATGTCATTTACACTACAGATCTAGATGATGAATACGTATTGCCTTGGTAACCATATAGGAGCCTAGATGGTCTTTGCACTACAGATCTAGATGATGAATACTTATTGCCTTGGTAACCATATAGGAGCCTAGATGGCCTTTACACTACAGATCTAGATGATGAATACTTATTGCCTTGGTAACCATATAGGAGCCTAGATGGCCTTTACACTACAGATCTAGATGATGAATACTTATTGCCTTGGTAACCATATAGGAGCCTAGATGTCATTTACACTACAGATCTAGATGATGAATACGTATTGCCTTGGTAACCATATAGGAGCCTAGATGGCTTTTAAAATACAGATCTAGATGATGAATACTTATTGCCTTGGTAACCATATAGGAGCCTAGATGGCCTTTAAAATACAGATCTAGATGATGAATACTTGTTGCCTTGGTAACCATATAGGAGCCTAGATGGTCTTTGCACTGCAGATCTAGATGATGAATACTTGTTGCCTTGGTTACCATATAGGAGCCTAGATGGCCTTTACACTACAGATCTAGATGATGAATACTTATTGCCTTGGTAACCATATAGGAGCCTAGATGGCCTTTAAAATACAGATCTAGATGATGAATACTTGTTGCCTTGGTTACCATATAGGATGCCTAGATGACAGTCACGCCTTTATATATTTCTAGGTGACCCGGCGAACTCTGTTCCGCCTTAGAGGCAATAAATAAGCAGATTTTCGATTTTATTAAGTTCAATTTTTTATTAGGAAATACAAATTTTAAAAAATAAGTATTTTAATGATTCTTTATTGTTCATGTATTTTGGTGCATAGGTTGCACTCTTCAGTTAAGTACCTTGTGATACACGACATTTTTTGTTTTATTATCAGGCGCAAGAACAAACAACGCAGATGGTCTTCCGACCCGTGAACATGCCACATATAATCGACCATGGGAAAAACAAGGATATTCCAGATTCAAACCACAAACTTTCAAGGATTGGCCTTGTGATTTGTTAGTGGTCATGGCGAATGCAAGACGGATCGGAAATTGAAGTATTTTAAACTCAAACGGCATATCGCGGTTGGAATCATCGGGATCCTCGGAATGAGAACTTCCTCACCTTCAAATTTTCCTTTGAGGATCGTCGCGTACATCACATTGTTCATCAATTTACTTACCACCAAATGCGTACCGTATTTTGGTGCATAGGTTGCACTCTTCAGTTAAGTACCTTGTGATTGGTTTATGTTTCGAAGCATGATTACTACGGAGCCAACTTTTAGGCGTAAATTGTACGGTGGTAGGCACATCCAAGGAGCTTAAAAATTCAATTGGATAGTTGGTGGCTTCATCTCCATTTGTTACACTGTCAATAGGTTTGAATGAATGCATCGTTCCAATGATCTCATTCTGAATTATGTAGTTTAGGTCATCTACATCTTTATTTTTAGCTGATAAAATTGCTCGCTCACTCAACCATTCATTATTTTTGTAATTAATAATGATGTTTTGGAATACTTTGCTGATAAGTTCGTATTTCGATGAGACAAAGTTACAGAAATTATGAGGAAATTAAATCAATCCACTCGGTTCGTCGACAGGTACTCGACCATTACCGATAGTCAGCAATTGCTCAGAGAAATCTTCAGCAGATGTATCATCAAGCAATGCAACTCTCATGTTTGTTGTCAGCTGAAGTTTCTACACTTAGCGCCATAGATTCGATGATTTGAGGCAAGCGTTTATTTCGTCGGCAGCCGTTGATCTTGGAATTACTGGCAGTGTTTGGCGGAAATCGCCAGACGTAAAATCATTGCTCCTCCAAAACATCTGGAGTCATTGCGTAGATCTTTCAATGTTCGGTTAAGTGCTTCTAATGCACGTTTATGCGCCATTTTGCATTCGTCCCAGATTATGATTTTCGATGCTGATATAACTTTGGCCATTGCTGATTTTTTATTGCAATATTACATGTTGGTTCTTCAATATTTTGAAGATTTAACGGCAATTTTAATGCTGAATGAGCCGTAAGACATCCTTCTAACAATGTGGCTGCTATTCCAGAAGAAGCAACTGCAACCGCAATGTCGGATTTCGCACGAACAGTGGCTAAAGCTACTGACATGAGGAATGTTTTACCAGTTCCTCCAGGGGCATCCAGGAAATATAAACCACCATTTCCATCATCAATTGCCTTCATTGATGTATCATAAACTTCCTTTTGTTGGGGATTCAACAGGGGTACATTCGTTTGAACTACTAAATCTAATTCCTGGTGATCATATTCACGTTCCCGTTCCAATTCTTGATTAAATGCGTCATTCATTCCACGATTTGGCGCTGGCATTCCTAACGTGACTAATAAACTACCGCACATGTACAAAAATAAATAAATAAATAAATAAATAAATAAATACCTTGAATGTCGGATTAAATCCTTGTTCTTCGATAATGTATGCCCCGAATGAGGTAATTTGGAAACAACCATTGTATTTTTGAGTGTTTGCAAGAAAATGACGTGATTCGGGTGTTTCGCCACAAAGCAATGAATGCAATGGCTCAGGTGGCGGAGTCAATAATGGCAATTTCACTTTCCCACTAAGGCAGCACAATCCGGGCGTTTCTCCGGAAAACTTCAATGCGCCACAATACTCGCAAACAACGTCAATTGGCCCAATGCAAACGCAAGGATGCAAGCAGTAATCAGTGCTGCAATCGTATCGAAACGCTGTTCGATTCAAATCAGCACTTGATATATCTCTTCTTGTGCGTCGACAATTATCTACTTCTTGATCTCTGTTGTTCGCTCGACGATTTCGCATTGCCAACCGAGCATTTTCACGGGCTACCTCACTTTGCTATTGTGATTGAAAAGCACGAAGTCGAGCCATACTAACGCGGCGCTCTTCACGGGTAATTTCTTGTTCTTCTTCAGTCCTTTCATTCGCAATGTTTCGTATCCTTCTTGCATTATGGCTTTGTCGGGAAAGATTCGATCATCTTTGTCGCGGCATTGTTAATGATGATTCAAAGAGAATACAAATTACGTTGAGTAACTAACGGGATTTCATGTTAAGAGCCTCATTTTCTATACCGGTAGTGGAGAGCGCTACTCGTATCCAGTCGGCCGTGTCTTGTCAAGAGCTACTGTTGCCTGGAAACGACTTGCCTTAGCTGACGTTTGCGTTAAGTTACGTTTTATAGTGACTTGCATTCTCTTTGACGTTTTATGTCACGTCACGGGATTTTAAAAAAAGTATCCTATGTCCGTCTCCTGGTTCTAAGCTACCTCCACTCTGATTTTCAGCCAAATCGGTTGAGCCGTTCTTGAGTTATAAATAGTGTAACTAACACAACTTTCTTTTATATATATAGATGACACAATAATTCATAATAATAATATTTATAACAATCTTATTGTTTTTTTCGTCCCTTTTAACTTATGAGGCTATTAGAGCCGCCAGGGTGCCGGAATTTCGCCCCGAAGTGGATATTTATCATGTCAGTTAATCTAGTGGCACGGCTCCCTCGCATTTGGGCACCCTCAAATGCCAGTTGACTGCCCTAGTATTCGATCCTGCTGGGTGTTCACCGTTCCAGTCCTCAGACTAGAATTAATCGGCTGTAAGCCCTTTAGCAAATGTACTCATTAAGGTGACTTCGTTTTAATCAAATAACTTTAAAATTTCAACATTGGCTTTTCGCTAGTTTTTGTCTTACAAATACACTTCTTACGGAAACCCAAATATCTCAAAAACTACTGTAAATATTGTCAAGAGCATTGGAACGTGTCCTATCAAATGAACCTAAAATAAAAAATATCTCCGATTTCTTTTAGTATATGAACCTCTTAAGCGTAGTCTCATTGAATAGCACGATAAGTATATTCAGTACTCCTCCATAGTTAAGATAGCTGAGGGTGCAATTCTCTCTTAACGCTCACCTAACATTCACTTAACTACTCCCAAGTGAGAATTGAGAATTAACTACTTGAACAAAGCGGGGTAGGTTGAAAATAATGATGATGATGATGATTGTTGTTTTAAGGAGCCTAACATCGAGGTTATCGGCCCCTAATGATCTGGGTGATAGCGAAAATGAGAATGAAATGGAAACCAGAACGAAATTATGTGAGACGGAAAATACGTACAAAGAGAAACTCAGATGGAAACAACTCGCAATATGGTCTTACAAAAGGGAATTTAACTATAGCATGAGTAGTGTGGCCTGTTTGCCATCTCCTGATGAATACAGTACATTTGCATTTGTCAGTTGGCACAGGCTAGAGTAAAAGGTGGCTTTTCACCGATGTCTCAGTCTCACTCATGGCTGTGATTATATGGAAACTACTGAGGTATGGGTGGTGCTTAGTAATGGCATTCGTGGCACAGCGTGCCTCTGAATGCTGTGAAAGGTTCTACTCATAGGGTTAGGACTACTGTTCTGACTCAGTGAGGAAAGCAATGGCAAACTACCTCACTCCTCTTCTTACCTAGAACACCTCAAAATAGCGCTGCCTTGGGTTTTTGTGGGTATCTACTCACATAACGTAAGGGCGGTACTTTTTGAGGATCCAACCAGCCTTCGGGCTGACTACCTAACAGACATGAGTAGTGAACGGGTGCGGACGCAGAAGGACTCGAGTTTCGTGTAACGCAGGGGAGGACAGGCGGTGCTGGTGTGACGTCAGCTCGCACCACTGAACATGCTCGCACCGAAGACGAGTGCAGCTTGATACGTCATCGCGTTTGATACGGCTGCTGCTGAGGACGAGGAAATAGTTTGAGGCATGTGGGATGCAGCAATGTAGGAAAGGCAAGAAACATATCTGGTGTTAATAACACAACGAACTGAACATCTAGGATGTCGTATTGTTAATGCTCCTTGTTGCAATTATACAATTGATCACAGATTATAACCAATGACATTTCGTCTCTCTCCTATCAAAAAACATGTAACAAAAGTAGTTAATATGAAGGACAGTCATGCTATAAAGTAAATAGAACTAAACATAGTGCCATTTCCCCTGCACATTAGAAAAGAACCATACAGAACAAAACAATACAATCACGGGGATATTTTCCAACAATTTCTGTTTCGTTTTTCTTGAACTAGTTTATCAATGTTAGGACGTAGTGTCTGGGAAAGATGTAATCGATGGCTGCATGTTAGGTTGTGATCTGACAAGGTACTTTGAGATTTGGACTTAGTCAGTTTCATAATAGAAACGAATTGTTCGCACTTGTACTCGCCATGTTGTTCGCATTCAGTGCTCTAACAGCAGACTGACCCTTCCAGCGCCTTTGATCTAGGCAACATGGTATCTCACCTGACGTCACACGAACTGATAGGCTTAGCCCTTCACTTCGACACATCACACCACTTGAAGCTGTTATCCTCAGGTATATCGGATAAGTACGGGGTATTATCTTTGTGCGCCCTGCTAATCGCGGCAAACTATGGCGTCATTTGGCTAGCCAAGTACGGAGCGAGTGGACCTCGCAATATCACGCTCCACTGACTCATATCGTTAGTTCTCACGTGTTTTGTCATTCATATGAACAAGTGTCTGCAAAGCAAAGGACGTTAGTGTTGCACGTTGTGTGAGTATTGTGTTTACTGTGATTATTGGTCATGCCAAGACACCAATTCACACTGCGCGAACGTCTGTATATCCATAATTCGTAAATGAAAAGCTTAAAGTCTTGTTCTGAAACATGACGAAAATTTCGAATCAAGTTTCCAGGAAGACCTGTGCCTAATGCTAGTACAATTAGGAGGCTCGCTAAACGATTCAAGAAAACAGGCTCCGTAATTAATTTAAAAAACAAGTAGTTCCGTGAAGAACTATACAGCCTATTTTCATATATCCTGCTCATGTTAATTGTCTCTATCAACATACAAAATTTCAGTTTAATTGCTGTAACAGATTCGTAGATATATTGAGAACCGTCTAAATATTTCATATTGTTACGGCTGTGAGTTTGTGTCATCAGTCACCGCGTGAGTCACAACTGCCCCAGGGCTGGGCTGTGCCCTGCCTCCTGTATTGCGTGCGCCTTATGCAACAGGGCTACTAGGACAAAGGGATAGTCCAGAACATTCGTGACTGGACCAGCGCTGGAAACCTCGAGAAGCCGTGGACTCTGGATGGATCTAGAAGCATTTATTGAGTCACCGGCCGGCTATATAAGAGTGACCCGTCAAGCAGTTCTTGTTGTTGTGTTTTACGAGCTAGTGCGAGCGATTATCTTGTGCGACAGAAGTGTGGTGACGAAGTGCTGTACGAGTTACGAAATCCTGTGACATTGTTTCTCCCAGCTTGTGAACAGCGTACATCAAGTGCTCGTAAGTAACTGTATTTGTTGTACCTGAGGAAGAGGGGCAGGTAGCTTCTGCCAAGGCCACCGGACTCATTAGGACGGATTAACTTCTGTGGTCTGTTGCAAGTGAAAGGGGCCAAGAGCGCATAAGGAAGAGACTTGAGGAAACTGGAGAAGGCTCCTAATTGCTTGTATTTGCTGATTAGTGTAATTTTCTGGCCACAATAACGTTAATTATTTCTTTAAGCAGTAATTGGTGTTGTGCTTTGTACCCCCACCGTAATCCAGTTAACAAAAGTGCCACTAGGGGGTGGCACGTAACAATATGGTCGCCAGGATGGATTTTTATTTTTGTACTATTACATTAAGATTATTGTGTACGTGTGGTATTCAAACTTCAATCGCTTGATTAGAACACAAGAAGTAAAAACGAGATTTTAAAAGTACGCACACCAGCCATCTTGTGATTATGCAAACAATTGAAATAAATTACATGCCAGTGGATCAACATTTGTGTAAGCATTTAACGTGCAACGTTTCGCGGCACTCGGATAGTTAATTCGCGAGAAACGTCCATTTAAATATTTATAATTCGCGTCGCCGCCATGTTGGATTTGTGCTCACCAGGTTACTGAAAGTCCTATAGGTGAACATATGTTCATAGTCTCTATGAACATAAAAAAAAATCAGTTTGGTTGCTGTAAAAGATTCATAGATATTGAGAACCGTCTAAATATTTCGGAAGCTCGCCATTTAGGATTGTTATATTTATAGGCCATAGAGTTATGTACCATTCAAGGTCAATTATTGCCTAGCTTCATTATTCAAACTTTCACTTCGATCGCATGATTACGACACAAGAATAAAAACTTAATTTTAAAATTTCGCACAGCCGCCATCTTGAGGTTATGTAAACAATTGAATTAAATTAGATGGCAGTGCATTACAATCTGCAAAATCATTTACTGTACCACATTTAACTGCGCTCAGAGAGTTAAATCACGAGAAAAGTCGATTAAAATAATTCAAATTCGCTTGGTCGCCATGTTCGTTTTGTACTTTACAGGTTTATGAAATATACATAGGTAAACTTGTATCAGTACCCTTTATCACCGTACAAAATTGCATGATGATATCTGTAATAGTTTCGGAGATATAGAATGTCAATGAAATATTTCGCACAGCCGCCATTTTGAGGTTATGTAAACCATTGAACTAAATAAGACTCCAGTGCATTGCAATGTGTATAAACATTTGCTGTATCAAGTTTCATTACGTTTGGACAGTTAAATCGCGAGAAATGTCTATTTAAAAGTCTCAATTTCGCTTGACCGCCATGTTGGTTTTGTAGTCTCCAGGTTTTTGAAAGTCTCATAGGTGAACTTCTAGTAGTGCCCTTTATCACCGTACACAATTTCAGGGCGATATCGGTAATAGTTTCGGAGATATTGTATGCTAGTGAAATATTTCGCACAGCCGCCATGTTGGATTGGTGAGACGTAACAAAATTTGAAGGGCACGGTCTAGGTTGCCGGGAATAGTGCTATGAACTTACCGAGTTTCATTGAAATCGCTCCAGCCGTTTAGATTTTATTAGGGGACACACACACACACCTCACACACACACACACACACACACACACGCACGCACACACACACGGACAAAAGGTGATCTCATAAGCCTATTTTTTTTTTTCAAAATTGAAAATAGGCTAACAAGGAGATTTAAAAAATTGTCACAGCTGCCATCTTGAGGTTATGGAAACAATTGAAATAAATTAGATGCCAGTGGATTAACATTCGTATAAGGATTTACTGTACCAAGTTTCACTGCACGCGGATGGTTAAATTGCGAGAAACGTCCATGTGAATATTTATAATTCGCGTCACCGCCATGTTGGATTTGTGATCACCAGGTTATTTAAAGTCCTATAGGTGAACTTAAGTTCATAGCCCCTATGAACATTAAAAAATGCGGTTTGATTGCTAAAATAGATTCGTAGATATTCAGTATCGTCTAAATATTTCGGTTGGGCACCATGTTGGATTGTTAAATGTATAGGCCATAGAGTCATGTACCATTAAAGGAAAATTATTGCGTAGGTTCATTATTCAAACTTTCACATCGATCGCATGACTACATCACAATGAATAAAATCTTAATATTAAAATTCGCACTGCCGCCATCTTGAGGTTATGTAAACAATTGAACTAAATTCGATACCAGTGGATTACAATGTGTATAAATATTTCCTGTGCCAGGTTTCAGTGCGCTTGGAACATTAAATCGCGAGAAAGGTCTATTTAAAATTTTCAAATTCGCTTGGCCGACATGTTCGTTTTGTAGTTAACCGGTTTTTGAAAGTCTTAAAGATGGACTTCCAGTAGTGCCCTTTATCTCCGTACAAAATTTCAGGGTTTTATCGCCAATAGTTTCAGAGATATAGAATGCCGGTGAAATATTTCGCACATCCGCCATCTTGTGATTATGTAAACAATTGAACGAAGTTAGATGTCGGTGCATTACAATGTATACAAACATATACTGTACCAAGTTGCATTGCGTTTGGTTGGTCAAATCGCGAGAAACGTCTATTTAGAAGTCGCAAATTCGCTTGGCCGCCATGTTGGTTTTGTAGTTACCAGGTTTTCAAAAGTCACATAAGTGAACTTATAGTAGTTCCCTCTATCACCATTGAAAATGTCAGGGTAATATCGGTAATAGTTTCGGAGATATTGAATGCTGGTGAAATATTTCGCACAGCCGCCATGTTGGATTGGTGAGTCATAACAAAATTTGAAGGGCACGGTCGAGGTCGCCGGGAATAGTGCTATGAACTTTCCGAGTTTCATTGAAATCTCTCCAGCTGTTTAGATTTTATTAGGGGGGGACACACACACGAATCACACACACACACACGCACACACACACACGGACAAAAGGTGATCTCATAAGCCTATTTTTTCAAAATTGAAAATAGGCTAATAACAGTCAATGTAGTGTTCTTACAGAAAACAAGTAGTTCCGTGAAAAACTATACAGCCTATTTTCATATATCCTACTTATGTTAATTGCATCTATCAACATACAAATTTTCAGTTTGATTGCTGTAATAGAATCGTAGATATTGAGAACCGACTAAATATTGTGGATCGTCGCCATGTTGGATTTTTATATCTGTAGGTCTTAGAGTTATGAACTGTTACATGAATAGTATTGTGTACGTGTAGTATTCAAATTTCAATCGCATGGTTAGGACACAAGAAGTAAAAACGAGATTTTAAAATTTCGCACAGCTGCCATCTTGAGGTTATAGAAAAAAATGAAAAAAATTAGATGCCAATGGATTAACATTTGTATAAGGATTTACTGTACCAAGTGTCACTGCACTCGGACGGTTAAATTGCAAGAAACGACCATGTGAATCTTTATACTTCGTGTCGCCGCCATGTTAGATTTGTGATCACCAGGTTATTGAAAGTTTAATCGGTGAAGTTATGTTCATAGCCCCTATGAACATTAAAAAATTCAGTTTGATTGCTGTAATAGATTCGTAGATATTGAGATCCATCTAAATATTTCGGATGGCCGCCATGTTGGATTGTTATTCTGTATAGGCCATAGAGGCATATACCATTAAAGGAAAATGATTGCACAGGTTCATTATTCAAACTTTCACTTCGATCGCATGATTACGACACAAGAATTAAAAACCTAATTTTAAAATTCGCTCAGCCGCCATCTTGAGGTTATATAAACAATTGAACTAAATTAGATACCAGTGCATTATAATGTGTATAAACATTTCCTGTACCAAGTTTCATTGCGTTTGGATAATTAAATCGCGAGAGAGGTCTATTTATAATTTTCAAATTCGCTTGGCCGCCATATTCGTGTTGTAGTTAACCGGTTTTTGAAAGTCTTATGGATGAACTCCTAGTAGTGCCTTTTATCTCCGTACAAGATTTCAGGACGATACTGCTAATAGTTTCAGAGATATAGAATGCCGGTGAAATATTTCGCACAGCCACCATTTTGAGGTTATGTAAACAATTGAACAAAGTTAGGTGTCGGTACATTACAATGTGTATAAACATATACTGTACCAAGTTTTATTGCTTTTGGTTGGTTAAATTGCGAGAAACGTCTATTTACAAGTCGCAACTTCGCTTGGCCGCCATGTCGGTTTTGTAGTTACCAGGTTTTCAAATGTCACGTAGATGAACTTCCAGTAGTTCCCTTTATCACCGTAAAATATTCCAGGGTGATATCGGCAATAGTTTCGGATATTGAATGCTGGTGAAATATTAAGCACAGCCACCATGTTAGATTGGTGTGACGTAACAAAATTTGAAGGACACGGTCGGGGTGGTCCGGAATAGTGCTATGAAATTACCGAGTTTCATTGAAATTACTCCAGCCGTTTAGAAGTTATTAGGGGGAACACACACCATCACACACACACACATGCACACATAGACTGACACACGGACAAAAGGTGATCTCATATGCCTTTTTTTCATAAATGAAAATAGGCTAAAAAATAGATGAGATTGTTGTCCTTTCTTTCATCAGAAGATGTCAGATGTGTGTTACAAGAGAGGTAGGACATTTTTAGCATCGACTATGAGCACTGTAAGTACACATTATTGAACATGTTTTGTAAAAGTGCACGCCTGCCACCGACTGAACCGTGCACGCGCACCCGCGATCCTCGCCAGTCAACGCCGGCTTAGCTTGCCGTGTTATCGGGGCGCACAAAGATAATGACCCGGTAGGAACATTTTTCCATTTTTGTGCTGTGTATAATTTGTGCATTATAACCAAACACAATTGGCCACCAGTTTGAATACGAACAGTTGATTTAGAACACAATTAAAAATATTTTAGGCATCATTCCTGAATCTGGTCACAATAATAACTCAATAGAACACAGGTTAACATAGTTAAAATACATCAACTTTAACGCAACAACTATAGTAGTGGACAATATCATCTGTAAATAAGATCCCCCCCAGGGGCTCACATCTACTGGGACGTGGGTTGGCGACCACGGGACCCCAGCTGAGTCTGACATTGCTTCCACTTACTTCTGCCGGGCTCCTCTCCGTCTTCTTTCCTACCGACCTCACTTCGTCAACTCTTGTTCTCTTCCGACCCCGACGGTATTAGGTTATCCGAGGCCTAGGGAGTCTCTTCCTTTCCCGCCTTAATTGGCCCTTGTCTCATCTTTTCTGATACCCTCCTTCTGCCAGGGGTCAGCCTTCTTTTTCTTTTCCTGTTATCTCCTGCCTTCTGCTCAAGGCCCTCAAGGAGGCAGGGTGTATGTAGCTCCACCACTTTTGGTGCACCCTTGATATTGCTACACCCTCAGGGGCTCACGGCTGGTGAGTTCGGGAGTTGGCGACCCCGAGGGATTCCTGAGCTGGGTCTGGTTTTCCCCCTTTTATCATTACCTGTGGGGCGGACCCCCTCCTCTTTCACTTTCCTATCTGCCTTTTATGGCTCTCCTTCCTTCCAAGTCCCTCAATCCGCATTCTTCGAGGGTTGAGGGTATTTCTTTGCCTCCTGTCCTTTATTTGCCTTATTCTCCTTTGGTTTCCATTTCTTCTTCTAGTATATAAGTTAGTTTTAGTTATAGTTTATATTTCATTATCATCTTCCCAATCCCCCAAACCATTAGGGGCCGATAACCTAGATGTTAGGCCCCTTAAAAAACAATTATCATCATCATCAAATAAGATTGACACGTTACACAAGTGTTTTCGAACTTATGTAATCTGAACATTGTAATAGTCCATAAGTGCAATTCATATACATCGTAATTAATGGACCCTAATTGAGCATGATCTGAGATTGAACGCTTGACGAACGAGACATGTCATCCATTTTAAGTACCCCCATACTTGTAGATAAGAGCGTGTTATTTTGCGATAAATATCTTTAAGTGCCTTTCATATTCGGGCATATAAATACTTGTTTTCCCGCCTAATATAATTGGGCACAAAAATTTGTGTTGACCGACTGAAAAGCTTTCTTTATTAGAACTATACAACAATGAAAATGTATTTTATTACTTGAATCTTAAATAATGTCCCACGAGCACCTAAGGCAAGACCGCACCTCCCATGTGCATAATTGCCTGCATTGTACCTCTCATTTGAGTTTAATACATGGAATATACAGAGCCTGCTTCTCATTATTCATATTGTGTTCCTGTTGAATATTTTATTTCAAAATAAATCACTGAGTTGAAAATAATAGCTGTAAAATTATGTTAGCAAATGGTTTCAGCCACTTCAATACTAGCCATGTACTGGAAAATTACAATTAACTGTACTGGATTTATTTATTTATTACAAAATTACAATTAAATAACGCACATAGAGCAATTATTACGTAGTGAATAGAACGAGAAAAATGTAAATGAAAATAAAGCATAAGAGAGATTCGAAACATTCAGTTTCAACATAATATTTATTAGACTACAGAGGTGGTCAAATTATTATGGCAAAGCTGAATAGAATCTAATTCTTCATTGCAAATTAAGATACAATGCATTACAATGGAACAACTCATTTGAGGCTTATTATGCATTGCAGGACCATTCTTTGTTGCATTTTGTCAAGTATTCAAAGAAATGTGCTACAATAGATCCTTTATGAACCAACATCGCACGCATTTACGCTTTTAACTTTAAAACCACTGTTACCTTATTTTCTATTACACAATACACATTAAAAGACAAATCTTAAATAACCTAAACGGGGTGGTGTCAGAACTTACCCTGTGAAAATGAAAATCCACAGCCTGTTCCAGCCGTCCGACCGGTTCAGCGATGGAATGAATGAAGCCCCCCCCCCCCCCCCTCCCCCATCTAGCGGCGAGGATATGAACTGTGCCGGCTGCCGAAGCCTGTCGCACCCCTCAGGGGCAATGATTAAATGAATGACAGATGAAATGAAATGATAGTGGAAAGTGTTGTTGGAATGAAAGTTTTGACAGGGAAAACCGGAGTTCCCGGAGAGAAACTTTTCTTCCCCGCTTTGTCCAGCACAAATCTCACATGGAGTGCCCGGGATTTGAACCATGGACCCAGCCGTGAGAGGCCAGCGTGCTGCTGCCTAAGCCACGGAGGCTCTAACTTACCCTGTCCTAAGACCAAAATCTAATGATAATGATGATGATGATGATGATGATAATTGTTGCTTTAAGGGGCCTAACATCTAGGTTATCGGTCCCTAATGGTCTGGGTGATAGCGAAAATGACAAAGAAATGGTAACCATAACGAAAATTAAGTTAGACTGAAAATACTTGCAAAATGAAACTTAGATTAAAACGACTCACAATAATTATGTCGAGTGGAAATACGTACAAAAGGTAATTTAGAAGTAAAATACTTACAAAAGTAATAGATTGAAAAATACGCATAAAATGTAGTTTAGGTTCAAAATACTAACAAAATGCAATGTAGATTCGAAATATTCACAAAATGCAATAGAAATTCAAAATACATAAAAAATGCAATTGAAATTGAAAATACTTACAAAATATAATTCAGATTCAAAACACTCATTTGGATTGACAATACTTACAAAATGCAATTTAGATTGAAAATACTTGCAAAATGCTGTTTAGTTTGAAAATTCTTACAAAATGCAATTGAAATTCAAAATACGCAGAAAAAAGCCTGCCCCTACATTCAAAGACTTAGGCTACTAAAAAGCAATTTACGAGTAGATTGTCAATCCTTACAAAATGCAGTTGAGGTTGAAAATACTCGCAAAATGCAAGTTAGATTGAAAATACTTACAAAATGCAAATTTGATTGAAAATACCTACAAAATGCAGTGTAGATACAAATTCTTCACAAAATGGAATTTAGATGCAGGGGGAGCCAATTCACAAAAACAGTGCAGGAATCTTAAAGAGAAAAGGAAATATAATGAAAAGGAAAAGAAAGCTGATTCCTAGAAGAATGAGACTCCCTAGGACTCGGTTACCCTAATACCGTCAGGTTTGGAAGAGAACAAGAGTTGACCAAGAGAGGTCGACAGGAAGGAAGACTGAGAGGAGCCTGGCACAAGTACGTGGAAGCAATGCCAGACTCATCTGGGGTCCCGTGGTCTACAACCCACGTCCCAATAGATGTAAGCCCCTGGGGGGAAACCAAAATCTGTCACCGTTTCTTCCTTTGTCACGAGTGGTGTGTGGTCTACGAATACCTTAAGTAGAAGGAATTATTACAGAAAATCATCGCCCGGAAATCATTAATTTAATTTAATTCCAGCCGCGTTAGCTCAATTTACGTTCAAGACTGATCTGGTTAGGTTGCCACAAAATCACATTCTCTTCATCAAGATACAAGAAATCTATGAATTGTTGAAGGTTCTATGAATCAAGTAACGATGAACTATGTGGTTCTATTTAGCATTACTGTAATAATTTGGCCACCTGTGTGGAAGGCTGCCCACTCGGGTAACATAATACACGTTAAATTATTTTACTTGTAAAACAAACCTAGAATATCTTATGAACGTGATAGGGAGAAAGAAATACTACAAATATTATCTTACCACTTACATCGTATTCTATTTACAGTTATTCCCCCGTAATAAGTTCTTACGCGCTATTCATATCCATTTAAATCAACCAAGTGATCACACCACTACATGGAGTTAGCCGCCATTCACAATCTTGATCGTTAAGGAAGCATCAGATGCACCCGAGACCTTACCTAGCTAGGTAAATCGTATCAAGCATGATAACATTAGGGGCGCTTTGGTTTTAGGGGATCACTAAGAACCCTAACGTCTACATAAAGCTGTCTTAAGCCTTATCAAAATAAGTAACTTATTAAGCGATGGTGGTGGTGACTGTTTATTTAGTAGGCAAAACATCTAGGTACGTATGTATGTAATATTTATTGCCAGACAGATATAACGGTTATTGTAACCTTCCGTGTCAGTAGATTTACTGGCACGTTAAAGATCCCCTTCGGGGCTAAATTCCGGCACCCCGGCGTCTCTAACAGCCACAGAAGTTAAAAGGGACGTAAAACCAATAACATTATTATTGTAACTTTCAGTCGGTCAAGACAATAATACAAATTACTGGAATACGTGAAGAAATAACCTGAAATAAATTATGGTACATATGATTTTTTTTTATCGTGTGGCCTCCTCAGAGGCCGAGTGCAGGTCTTTCTATTCGACGCCCGTGGGCGACCTGCGCGTCGGGATGAGAGGTGGAATGGATGAAGATCAATGAAACTGGGCAAGGATGTGGAAGGAAGCGGCCGTGGCCTATCGAAAGGTACCGTCCCAGCATTTGCCTGGCGTTGAAAATGGGAAATCACGGAAAACCATTTCAAGGACGGCCGACGGTGGGGCTCGAACCCACGCGTCTACCGAGTCAGCAGAGAGCTTGGTCCCACGACCTAACACTGCGCTTTAGCCAGCTGAGCCACTGCTGTCGGTAATAATATATATGAATGCAATGGACTACGGACTACCGACAGCTGTAGCTACGCTCGCTAACGCGCAGCGATAGGCCACGGGGCAAAGCTCACTGCGGACTTGGTAGACGCTGGTTCGAGCCCCACCGTGGGCTGTCATTGATGTATTTTTCCATGTCTTCCCATTTTCAACTCCAGGAAAATGCTGGTACGGTACATTCTTACAGGCCACGGCTGCTTCCTTCCACATCCTTACCCAGTTTCATCTTCATTAATTTCATCTCTCATGAACTCCTCTCATAAGAATGGCGTCAGGAAGAGCATCCGGCCATATAGACCAGCCGCCACAAAGGCTTTCATCGCAACTCATCCCCGACTTGGTTGGAGAAACGGGAATAATAAGGGGTAAACGTACATACACGTGACGATGGTGGTGGTGATTGTTGTATTGTATAATCTACGAGTGACGATATAATAATAACAATAACATTTACAAGTATAATCAAAACAATACAAAACAAACACGAACACAAATAAAAAACGGCACTATTGTCAATCAACAACCGTAACCATACAGACAAACATCCCCGAAGAACAATACTTCTAGCTCTCATTCATTCATTCATTCATACTATCCAAAATGTTCAAGAAACATTTAAATAATTATTTACAGAAAATTATAAACTATCTGCATTAAATGGGAAACTGGAGACACAGATAATATATACAAAAAGTAAAAACACATAAATGGAAAGCTAGGAAAAGAAATCAGAAACTGGAAACAAAAATTCACGAAAGTGACATCCAAGTATTTACTCATATAAGTAGTTCCATGAAGAACTAAATAGCCTATTTTCATATATCATACTTATAGCTACTATCTACATACAAAATTTCAGTTCGATTGCTGTAATAGATTCGTAGATATTGAGAACCGTCTAAATATTGCGGATGGTCGCCATGTTGAATTTCATATAATTATGCAGACCATAGAGTTATGTACCATTACGTGAAGATTATTGCGTAGGTACATTATTCAAACGTCAATCGCATGATTAGGACACAAGAAATAAAATCGAGATTTCAAAATTTTGGCAGATGCGCCATCTTGTGGTTATGAAGACAATTGGAATAAATTAGATTGTCAGTGCATTATATTTTGTATAAGCATTTACCGTACCACGTTTTACTGCCCCCGGATGGACAAATCACGAGAAATATCCATATAAATAAATTTCGCGTCGCCGCCATATTGGATTTGTGTTAACTAGGTTATTAGAAGTCCCATAGGTGAACTTATGTCCATAGTCTTTATCAGCATAAAATATTTCAGTTTGACTGCTGTTATAGAAAAGAAGATATTGCGAACCGTCTAAATATTTCGGATGGTCGCCATGTTAGATTTTTTATTTGAAGTCCATAGAGTTATGTACTATTACACAACGATTATTGCGTAGATTAATTATTAAAACGTTGACTTCGATCGCATGATTAAGACTCAAGAAATTAAAAGTTAATTTTAAAATTTCACACAGCCGCCATCTTGAGGTTATATAAACAATGGAACTAAATTAGATGGCATTGCATTAGAGTACGAATAAACATTTACTGTACCAAGTTTCTCTGCGTTCGGATGGTTAAATCGCGAGAAAAGTCAATTTAAATGTTTGAATGTCGCTTGGCCGCCATGTTCGCCTTGTAGTTAACATATTTTTGAAAGTTACATAGGTGAACGTTTAATAGTGTCCTTTATGACCGTACAAAATTTCAGGGTGATATAAGTAGTAGTTTTGGAGATATAGAATGCCGGTGAATTATTTCGCACTGCCGCCATGTTGGAATGTTGAGACGTAAAATAATTTGAAGGGCACGGTCGGGGTTGGACAAAATATTACTATGACCTTACAGAGTTTCATTGAAATCGCTCCAGCCATTTAGATTTTATGAGGGTCACACACACGCATACACATACACACGGACAAAAGATTATCTCATTAGCCTATTCTTTCATAAATGAAGTCACTCATTGACCATTTTCACCACCGTGGGACTTCCTTTTTTAAATTTTATTTACCATTTTTCTTCTTTGGTCAATATGTACAGTATAATTTAGTTGTAAAATTGTATTTCATATTAGGGGCATATGACCTCGTAGTTCCGCCCCTTAAAACATCAATAACTAACTAACTAACTAACTAACTAATTTACTTACTTACTGTATTTTATATGTATAGATAAATGCTCCTGATACAACAAATAATAAATGAATGAAAATAGGATAAAAGCAATAGAATACATTAGTTCACTAGCTCGTACAATCAGTATTAGTATGTGTATTTGTAACTGGGGCAGTCATTGGTCAGGAGGCGGTCGTGGCCTATGTCAGCAACGTTCCTGGCATTTGCCTGGAGTAGAAGTGATTAACTACGGAAAACCATTTATTATATACTAGCAGGTACCTGCGGCTTCGCTCGCGATCAAGACAATGGGGACGGTGCATCATTACTGATAATTGGTCTATTCTATTACAGCAATCGCGGCTACATGTGGGTCAATTTTAATTCTGAAAATTCTGATACATACAGTATATTGATATGAGCAGCCAGGTGGAAATTTCATAGAGTTGATAAAGTCTGCAGGGTACGATGTTACATTATGTGAACCCATTTGAAAATTACGTTTTTGGTTTTGCCTTCTTCTGCTGAGACATAACAATTTTGTTGTCCGGATACTCGTGATCACGCCACATACAGTTGCCCATGGGAAAAATGGTTTTGTCTAAATGTACACCTGCAGCTGTTAAGTGTGTGTCGTTGCGCTTTGTTAGTAGAAATTGCGAATATTGTTTGAAGAGGGAACTGCACTCTTGCACAGTGGAACGGCAAATATATCGGAATATGGGGAATTAAAAGTATTTTCCTTAAGCTATTAAGGTATAATTTGCCACAATTATTGATGTTGTGAACGTCAACATGTCGCTATTAATAGACCTAAAGTAAAATATATTTCACCTTGGCCGCTGATGTACATTATGCAGTTTCTTCCAGTGTTACATCCCAGGGATTGAAATTCTCCAACAACCCTTTTGCCTCACATGCCTCTCTAAGTGATTAAAATTCCTGATTGTTGTTGTTTGAGTCTTCAGTCTTTTGACTGGTTTCATGCAGCTTCCATGACTCCCTCTCCTGAGATAATCGTTTCATCTCTACATAGCTACCACACCCTACATCCGAGGCAATCTGTTTAACCTTGGTCTACCTCTACAGTTCTTGTCCTCGACCCTCCCATCCACAACTAAGCTTGCTATTCCTAGGTGTCTTAATATGTGTCCTATCAACCTATCACTTCTCTTCATTAGCAGTTGCCAGAAATATCTCTCCTCTCCCACTCGTCTTACTACCTCTTCATTTGTTGCCCTATCTACCCATCTGATCTTCATCATTCTCCTGTAACACCTCATTTCTAACGCTTCAATTCCCTTCTTTTCTGCTGCACCAATAGTCCAAGTTTCACTTCCTTATAGTGCCACGCTCCAGACAAAAGCTTTCAAAAATGACTTCCAATACCTAAATGTATATTCGATGTCAACAGATTCCTTTTCTGTAGAAATGCTTTCCTTGCCTGAGCCAACCTACATTTTATATCCTCTTTGCTTCCTATGTAACAGAAATCTCCTACTTCCCGTTTCGTTTCACCTGCCAATTTGATGTCCATAGAGGTTTTTGATTTATTTCGGCTGCATTCCAATATTTTTAGCCTACTTTTCACATTTTGCAAAAATGAGGTAAAAGTAGACATGAGATTGATCCGGGAAAATGACTGTCTGTCCTTCTGTCTGCCTGTCAGTCTGTCCTTCTGTCTGTCTGTCTGTCTGTCTGACTGTCTGGCTGGCTGTGTGTGGGGTCCCTCCCCCCCCCCCCCCAATCAACTCCTAAACGGCTGCAGCAATCGAAACCAAATTTAGTATGAGTAAAGATGTATACCGGAATATCTCACGTCCATATTTGAAAATGTTGTCAGTGCTACCAACTGCTGAAAAAACGCACTAGAAATTTGAGCTCCATGTTGGATATCTTGGAAGTTATGCATGGGAGCTATTCCACAATTGGCACATATGTAGATAATACTGTTTCAGTTTAATTTTCAGGAGGCCATACATGACAGTGTTGCCAAAATAATTTTAAGCCTTCTGATAGGTCCAATTTTTAAACGCATACAACTTCTACGCTATTAATTGGATTTCAACCAAATTTTGTATGTAATATGTGTACGTAAACAGATATGACTGAGTACATTCTTAAGAGCCACCAGGGCTGCCGATTGTTAATAATCGCTCTCTCTATTTTCTTCATCCAAATACCAATATATATGAAAGTATGCAAGCCGACAGCTTTAAACTATGCACACGTATAGTACCTGACATTTTAGATTAATTTGGAGTAACATATATACTTCAGTTCTACCAACATGATTCTAAGCCTGCTGATAGGACCAATTTTTAAATACATGTAACTTCTATACTATCAGTTGGATTTCAACCAAATGTCGTATGTGCTATGTGTAACATAACAGATATGAATATAAGTATTCTTAAGAGCAATCAGGGCTGCCAACTGTTAATAAATGCTGTCTATATTCTTTTACCCTAATATCAATATATCAGAAAGTTTGCAAGTCAACAGTTCTATACTTTGCACACGTATAGCACCTGGCCCTCTAGATTATTTTGGAGTAATTAATATAAGTCAGTGCTGCCAACATGATTCTATGCTTGCTGATAGGTCCAAATTTAAAATACATGTAACTCCTATACTAACAAATGGATTCCAACCAAAATAGGCACAACATGTTAATATTTCCGATTATTTCTAACCAGCACAAGCATGACATTGTTGCCAACATGCTTTAAGCATGCTGATAGATCCAATGTCTAACTGCATGTAACGTGCATTGGACTTCAACCAAATTTTGTATTCTGTACCTTAAGAGGTGGAACTAAGAATATATTGTCACCAGGGCTGCCAACTGTAGTGCTCTATTAGGCTTCATTATACCAGGAATATCTCGAACTAATTAGACATTTCGATGTTATCAACTTAATTTCGTCATTATTCTAGATAAGTTCATACACTGTAGAATAATCATTGGCATGAAAAGTCGGCTCCTTAGTTCGTCACGGAACTTGTTGTTGTTTTACATTTATTGATTTTCATTATGAATTCTTTCCTCAAGACAGAGTCCATACCATTCAAAAACTCATTCAAATCCTCTGGCGTATCAGCCAAGATGACGATGCCATCAGCAAATCTCAGAGTTGAAATTATTTCTCCTTGTATCTTCACTCCCACTTTAAACTTTTCTTTAATTTCCTGAAAATGCATTGCCCTCGCACATGGCGTAGATGCATTGTCAAAGGAAAACATTACATGTTACGAACATGGGCCGTATAACCTGTACCGAAAGCTTCTGCAGATTTAACACAAGGCCTATTCTGAACAGCAGTTCCTTGAACTCAGATTTGCCAACATTTTATTGTATCTTTCCATGTGGTATATCTCTGTACCTCAACATACAGAAGAGTGCTTTCAAAATCCCGTCTTGTGTACATTTTGGAAAAGGTAGTGAGTGTGGTTTTTGGCGAAGTGGATACTCGCTCGTAGAAATTATTTTCAGTAAAATATACTGGTTCACAATTTTTTAAGTGCACATTGAGGTATGTGACGGCGGGATGCCTTTAGTATTACTGAAACGGCAATAGCCGCCACAGAGCTTCGTTGCTACTGGCATAACGACCAGACTGATATTTGTACTTAACTATACGGGATTTGTGAGCCCAGTGTTAATGAAATTGACCATAGCTCTATCGCTACCTTTATTTTAGTAGCCGCTACTGTAGTGTTTAAAAGTTAAAGGTGGTATTGGAGGCGCTATCTACACTAATTTTCGTTATTGTAGTTCTAAAACATAGAATGTTATTTATTTTTAAATTATGATATAGATATATCTTGAAAGAGGGATGTCCGTTTAGATTTGTACTGCACCTATCGTGTTTTAATAATAATGTTATTGGATTTACGTTCCTTCTAACTACTCTGGCTTTTAGAAACGCCGGGGTGCTAGAATTTGTCCCGAAGGGGATCTTTAACGTGACAGTAAATCTACTGACATGGTTCCCTTGCATTTGCGCACCCTCAAATGCCAGCTGATTGCGCCAGGATACGATCCTGCAACCGTGGGCCCAGCAAGCTAGAAAGTTACCGCTGAGCCTCGCAGCTAGTCTATCGTGTTTTAGATAATCAGTGGATTGGTTTTGCCTCCTACAGGGATAAATAGACAATTGGATGTCTGGAGCTACTGTTGCCAAGGATATGGACTTGCCATTAGTTCATTAATGAATCAGAGCGAAGATAGTTTTCTGGGAATATCTTTGAAACTGTTGGTTTTAGGGCCTTAAAATGTGGTTTTCGGTGTCCTGTAGGGACCTACCGAGTATTGTTTCTCGCATCGACGGGCGTAAAATGAGCTTTTTCCGGTCTTTATGCGACAACTTCGATATTTTGTCCCAGTTAAGTATAACAAAAATGTAAAATCGCGTTTCACCCATTTTCACCCATTTCCAGTCGGAATTTTTAAAAAATGATTTCTTAGTGCGCATCTACACTACGGTAGGAACATATTTTTAGCCTATTTTCAATTTTGAAAAAAATAGGCTTATGAGATCACCTTTTGTCCGTGTGTGTGTGCGTGTGTGTGTGAGGTGTGTGTGTGTGTCCCTAATAAATTCTAAACGGCTGGAACTATTTCAATGAAACTCAGTAAGTTCATAGCACTATTCTGGGCGACCCCGACCGTGCACTTCAAATGTTGTTACGTCTCACCAATCTAACATGGCGGCAGTGCGAAATATTTCACCAGCATTCAATATCTCCGAAACTATTCCCGATATCACCCTGGAATTTATTACGGTGGTAAAGGGAACTACTAGAAGTTCACCTATGTGACTTTTGAAAAACTGGTAACTACAAAACCAACATGGCGGCCACGCGAATTTGCGACTTTTAAATAGACGTTTCTCGCGATTTAACCAACCAAACGCAATGAAACTTGGTACAGTATATGTTTATACACATTGTAATGCACCGACATCTAACTTCCTTCAATTGCTTACATAACCACAAGATGGCGGATGTGCGAAATATTTCACCAGCATTCTATATCTCTGAAACTATTAGCGGTATCACCCTAAAATTTTGTACGGAGATAAAGGGCACTACTGGAAGTTCACCTATATGACTTTCAAAAACCGGTTAACTACAAAACGAACATGGCGGCCAAGCGAATTTGAAAATTTTAAATAGACATTTCTCGCGATTTAATGTTCCAAACGCAATGAAATCAGGTACAGGAAATGTTTATACACATTGTAATTCACTGGTATCAAATTTAGTTCAATTGTTTACATAACCTCAAGATGGCGGCTGTGCGAATTTTAAAATTAAGTTTTTATTTCTTGTGTCGTATTCATGCGATCGAAGTGAAAGTTTGAATAATGAACCTACGCAATAATTTTCCTTTAATGGTACATGACTCGATGGCCTATACTTTTAACAATCCAACATGGCGACCATCTGAAATATTTAGACGGCTGTGAATATCTACGAATCTATATAGCAATCAAACTGAATTTTTTAATGTTCATAGGGGCTATGAACTTAAGTTCACCTATAGGACTTTAAATAACTTGGTGATCACAAATCCAACATGGCGGCGACTCGAAATATACATATTCACATGGACGTTTCTCGCAATTTAACCATCCGAGTGCAGAGAAACTTGGTACAGTAAATCCTTGTACGAATGTTAATCCACTGGCATCTAATTTATTTCAATTGTTTCCATAACCACAAGATGGCAGCTGTGCAAAATTTTAAAATCTCGTTTTTACTTCTTGTGTCCTAATCATGCGATTGAATTTGGAATGCTACACGTACACAATACTCTTCATGTAACAGTACATAACTCTAAGACCTACATATATAAAAATCCAACATGGCGACCACCCGCAATATTTAGTCGGTTCTCAATATCTACGAATCTATTACAGCAATCAAACTGAAATTTTGTATGTTGATAGTGGCAATTAACATAAGTAGGGTATATGAAAATAGGCTTTAGTTCTTCACGGAACTACTTGTTAAAGTTTCATGCAATTATCTCCAGTAGTCTTTGCTGAGCGAAGATTATCAGTCAGTCAGGACATCTTCCTTTATATATATAGATAGATGAATTGCAGGCAATGGCCATAGCTGGGTATTTTTGATTGAACGCCCAAGGGCTCCCAACAAGTTCAATTTCAAGTAGCACCAACGTTGGCTACCAGATGCCACTGTCACTGACACCTAGTGGTGAATGTTGGAACCTGATAACCAGCCAAATATAACCTTCAAATTTGGCTACACACTTTCAATATTAGTGGTAGGTTCTTTTACAAGCCATAAATCTATCACATGGGCCAGCTAGCTTTACTTCTCCTCCGAAGGAAGGCACACTGAAGTTTAGCGCTCTTAAAAATCGGACGACTTCGGCTGGTTTTGAACCCGCGATCTTGGGCATAGCAGTTCAGCATGCTACCGACTACTCCACCAAAGTCGGTGCCTTGTTGTCTACCTGAGACTTGTTCTCGTACAACACTGTCGCATTCAGTGACATCGGACAAGAGTGTAAACACTAAAAGATTGATCACCATTTAGGCCAAAGTGGAAAATACAGTGCATCAATGCGGATCTGATCAGGAGGAAGACCATTTATTATATGCCTGAAGTGGAGATGGAACCAATCACTTCTCAATTATGCCTCACGAGGCTGAGTGTACCATATTCCAGCCACCAGATCACTCCAATTATGAGCTACATTACATTGGAACGATCATTTCATTTGCGTTTTCTAGTAGAGCAAATATGTTTTCCCGTGTAATTGGAATGGATGGCGCTACGAAATCAGACCATTGCTTTTATTTAGTGATGTAGTTATATTAATGTTTCATATACAAAACGTACAAAACATATTTCTAACCAAATGAATAGAATATGTTAGAGCTTAATTACAGTGTGGCCATTTTATATAATGGTTAGCCCATATTAACACTCACTTACACATGTAACATCTGTGAATTACGGAAATTGTAATATTGGACATCCATAAAAACACGTCTGAGGCATGTAAATGACGAACTAAATTATTGGAGCTTATATGCAACTGTATTATACAGTACAATCATAGCAGATTGATCAGCTGCTAGAAAGTGGAAGTGTTAAAGCCTTTCACTGTCGTACCGTTATAGTGTTTATATTCGACTATGTCGAAATGTAAATATTATATGTCAGAAAACTGCATCATAATGGGGGTCATTAAAGTATTACGTTTCATTATGATACAGTTTCTCCACCCAATCAGAGCTCAATATTTTCATTCATTGACCAATTAGGTAAGGATAGCTTCGTACATGCACTCAAAATCCATCATGTCGGACATGAATTACATGATTTGAAAATTGACAATGTATCCTGTATTGGATCAACCATTGTAGTTACTGTACAATGCCAAACACAAAGACAAAATCAGCACGAACCTTTACGGTAACTGGAAAATACTACGAAATGTGCAAGAAATTTAGGAATCTAGGTCCAGAAGCTTGCAACATCATCCTTCCAGCCATTACCGACATGGAAAGTGTGCACAGCCCCTAATGTTTGTATAAACAATCTGGGCAATATTGCAAAAGAAATAGCTTTGTACCTTAATATCCTCAACTCCAATTTCAACACAAGGCATAACATTCGTAAGATTTCGCCTACAATTTTAGTGAATGCTGTTGTTGACATAAACACACCAGAACGTCATGGAGGAAGCATGCGTCTGACATTAGTTCCACGGAAATTATAATCCAGCTCTCTGTTCAATAATGGATTTCTTATGCGAAACTTTTCTGCCAGATGGCATAACTGTTCTATTTGGGACTCAATTGATTTGCATTCAGTTGACATTCTACACGCATCGAATTTCAAGAATAACTAATTGACAATACGATACAATTTAATTTTAAAGTGTAACAGCCTATTTTGTGTTAATTGACCAAAATAAGAAAATGACCCAACATAGTACCTGTGCGCTATCCGTTGGTGCTACTTCTGGATAAGCAATGTTTCAAGGCTTTGGAATTTGTTATTGGGTCAAGATCAAATGCTGAGCCCACACAATTCTCATGAAGAGGAAGTCAACTGGCAGAATCTCGACAGAAATTTATGAATATTTATGTTAGAACATATAATAAAGTTATAATTATCGTCGAACATAAACAGTCGCATGCAACTCAACTATAAAGGTAATTAGGACACTCGTGTCTTAATTATTGCCATTATAGGCTCGTTGCATAATGCACTATTGAAGCCATTTTTCAGCGTTGCCTCAGTAGTCGAGATTTCATGTTTTTAGTCGGTCTACACGATTGTACCCAATTGTAATTGATGGTTCCCTAATCGTGAGAAAATATTTACATGAGATTAATAAATACACTTGGATGACCAACTGCAACTAAATAAGTGCACATATTGTAAATACTATCACGCATACTTGTAAACATAGCTTTAATAGCCTAAGTGTAATGGATCTGTATGATGATCGCTTGACTATCTAAGCTGGTCATCCAATTGTATTTAATATTCTCATGATTTTTTTTCAGGATTAGGGAACCACCCATTTCAATTGGGTACAATATTGTTTACCGACTGAAAAACATCAAACGTCGGTCGTGTCATTATTAAATCAAAAGTATGCCATGTGTGTTTTCGGATATTCAGCTTACCAAGACGTCGAAGACCAGCACGCATCTCTCTCCGTGAATCTCATTACAACATGATTCTTTGAAACATATGAATTATACTATGCACAACAACAAAAAAGGTTTTGCACAACACTTGTTTGCCATTACGCAGAGCGTATGTGGGATTGTGGGCGAAGATATTACAAAAGAGACGGCATTATGACAAATATCCTGCAGACTTTATTCATGAGTGAAAAGAACATATCAAACAGGAAGACATTTGGCCTGTTAAGCAGGGACTGGTATGTGTTGTAATCTTGTCATCCTGTGACGTTTCAATAAAGAGCATGGCCACCACGGGCGTCCAGCAGGGCTCTTACTCGCCGTGGCATACCACAGATCAACTTGTCCAGGTCCTCTTGAGGCAGGTGATCCCACTCTTCGATGGCGGCCTCCATGATCTCCTGACGGGATATGAGAGGGTGTGGTTGCTCAGCATATCCCAGACATGTTCGATACAGTTCATGTCCGGCGACATCCCAGGCCATTCCATTCATGCAATGGCAGATTCTTGGAGGAAGTTTTGTACCACTGCCGCTCGGTTTGGTAGGTATACACAGATACAGAATTTGCTAAATGCCCTTCTTGGCACCAAACTAATGAAACGTTAATGATAGTTTGAATTAAAGTGGACCAAGATATGGAAGGAAGTGGTCGTGGTCTATTAGAAGGTACCATCCAAGCATTTGTCTAGAATTTGCGTCCGTAAGTAGGGTTCGAACCACTCGTCAAATCCATATATAACTTGCAAACCTGCCTAGGATTTTCATGAAATGATGGATTTCACTATTTGACTACGACACATACAATCTCTTTATTTATGTATTTATTTATTTATTTATTTATCAAGATAAATCTAGTACCGGTACGAATTATTATAGACATAAAATGCGGTTAAATTTTACTCGTTGATATAAAATTAAAGGATTGAATGATGATGATAATGATCGTATGGCCACCTGAGAGGCCGAGTGCAGGTCTTTCTAGTTGACGCCCGTGGGCGACCTGCGCGTCGTAATGAGGATGAAGTGATGATGAAGACGGCACATACACTCAGTCCCCGAGCCACGGGAATTAACCCCAGGGGATTAAAATCCCTGATGGCTGGGCCGGGAATCGAACCCGGGGCACTTTGGGTCAAAGCTTAGCGCACTAACCATTTAGCCACGGAGCCGGACAAAGGATTGAATTAATATCGTCTAATGCAAAAGCGGGATGATGTGGTAGATTACTATTTGCCACTCCCAGTATCTCTCTGTGGAAAGAGCTCGTTTCTTCCTAAACTTATACAAACCCATCTTCACGAACTGTCACAGACAAAACATGACGTATTCACGAGTGAGCTGCTTAGCACAGTAGACACTAGAGTTATGTAAAACTTTTCAACTTGGTCAAAGCCTGACTGAAATTTACCACAAGCTGAAACTCTTGTCAGCACAGCACAATTGTATCCGTCCAGTAGCTTCAACTTGTTATACACATCTCACTACGATACCTCAGTCGATTGTGCATCTTTCACACCCTAGGACAAGCCTTCGTGAACCCGGACCTCCGCGATGACAGCCAAAATTGCTAGTTACTAAGCTATGAGGTGGACTCAGTTTTAATGGCTCTGAGGATAATGCATGATACGAAAATGTCACGCCATAAAGTTTGTTCAGAATTGTATTAGGTATTAGCCCACAGCTTGCTCTTTTCAGTATATTCGCTGGAGTAGCAGATTTACGATACGGCTCTGTTCGATCTAGCACTGTCAGCAAGAGATATGCTGATATATCGCGACTGAGCCCATATATATTGTGTTCTGCACATGTGAATTGAACCTGTCTACTATGTAGGTCACGAACAGATGTATGTACACCTGAAAAAATACGTGAGGCGAGCGAAGTGTTCTTTTTCTTTTTGTAACTCCAATTGAGATAGCGGAGAGATTCGGTCACGTCCTGAAGACTTCACTCTACACTCGTTACGAGGAGTGTCACCGCAGATAGTCTCAGAGACAGCTCGATACAGCTCTCAAACTGGCAGTCTGGACTACAAGAGAGACAATCTCACAGAGAAATGGAACCTCGTTGAAGTTAGTGAGGCATCGGCACCGTGGTCAATTAGCTGTTAAGATGGACCCTATCTATTTCAGGTACGCATGCTACTACAGTCACCAAAGTAACACAGGTTATGAGACAAATTAATCACCGAGTACACGGGGCTGATGATCGAAGATGTCCCAAGCCACTAAAATGAATTAACAACAAACAGCTATTCATTGCAGCATGTGACATCAGCGAGTAACCTATCTCGTTACAGCACACACCTTATGAAGCTGAACTCCATACGTTCCCCAAAGAGCAGCTGCCTTCAGCAATAGTCACCTGGTTTAAAGTTGATAATAATACTGTATCAATACCACAAAGTAAGCTGACGTGAGACATTGAGATGTCAGCAGTGTCACAACAAAACATCCAGGAGTGGCATCATCTGGGGAAATTTAAAGGAGTCTAGCAAACTTGCTAAGTTAACAAACGCCAACATATTCCAACCAATAGCTAGAACTATGAAAAGACATGAATATAACTATCTCTGTCCAATAGACAAATGTTAATATATTATGAGAATTAGAACCTTACGTCGATAAAATGTTCTTCTAATTAGAGTAGTACCGGTTTCGACCTCATTGTAACCTTCCTCAGCAGATCAGATCTCAGATAAACCAAGTTGAGTTGCAAGCCTTACACTTAAAATTCTTCTAAACAAAGGTTGTTTTAAAAAATATATCAAGAACAAGATGTTCAGTAAAGAACACAGAGCCTACTTTCTCCTAGATGCATGGGTGTTGTTATAACACTTTGTCCTTTTCAAGGAGTATAATTGAATGTTGGTTGTAGTAGCTTATTGAAATACAACGTGTTATACGGATATTAAACTTGATTATGAGGTGCCCTTTGCTAGTGCCACCTCTGTACAAAATTTCATTCAATTCGGTTTCACCGTGTTTGAATTGATATGGTGAATCAATTTGCACACATACATGGCCGCTATCTGCAAACTATTGGGCTGATGACTTTGTAGTTCAGTCCAAAGGTGCTTCCCACAAAAAAATATGTTATTGCAAAATTTGGTAGTGATCAAATGATTAGGTTGATCGTAATTTGATTTAAGCTTTCAATATTTGGGTGGCCGCCATTCCGTTTCCGTCAAGATGGCGGCGATATAAAACATGACAATGAGATGCCCTTTGCTAGTGCTACCTCTGTATCAAATTTCGTTCAATTCGGTTTTACCGTGTTTGAATTGATAGGGGGAATCGATTTGCACACATATATGGCCGCCATATGCAAACTATTGGATTGATGACCTTGTAGATTGGTCAAAGAACGATTCTCACATAAAAGTATTTTGTTGCAAACTTTGGTAGAGATCAGATGATTAGGTTGGTCGTAATATGATTTAAGCTTTCAACATTTGGGTGGCCGCCATTACGTTTTCGTCAAGATGGCGGCGATATAAAACATGACTCTGAGGTGCCCTTTGCTAGTGTTACCTTAGCACCAAATTTCGTTCAATTCGGTTTCATCGTGTTTGAATAGATAGGAGGAATCGATTTGCACACATACATAGCCACCATCCGCAAATTATTGGGCTGATGACCTTGTAGTTTAGTCAAAAGATTCTTCATACATTATGGTATAATGTTGCACAACTTGGTAGAGATCAGATGATTAGGTTGGTCGTTATTTGATCCAAGCTTTTAACATTTGGGTAGCCACCATTACGTTTTCGTCAAGATGGCAGCGATATAAAACATGACTCTGTGGTGCCCTTTGCTAGTGCTATCTCAGTACCAAATTTCGTTCAATTCGGTTTCACCGTGTTTGAATAGATAGGGGGAATCGATTTGTACACATACATTGCCGCCATCCGCAAATTATAGGGCTGACGACCTTGCAGTTTGATCAAAAGACGCCCGCCGTATAAATATATGTTGTTGCAAAATTTGGTTGAGATCGAATGATTAGGTTAGTCGTAATTTGATATAAGCTTTGAACATTTGGGTGGCCGCCATTACGTTTCCGTCAAGATGGCGGCGATATAAAACATGACTCAGAGGTGCCCTTTGCTAGTGTTACCTTAGCACCACATTTCGTTCAATTCGGTTTCATCATGTTTGAATAGATAGGAGGAATTGATTTGCACACATACATGGCCACCATCCGCAAATTATTGGGCTGATGACCTTGTAGTTTAGTCAAAAGATTCTTCATACATAATGGTATAATGTTGCACAACTTGGTAGAGATCAGATGATTAGGTTGGTCGTTATTTGATCTAAGCTTTTAACATTTGGGTAGCCACCATTACATTTTCGTCAAGATGGCAGCGATAAAAAACATTACTCTGTGGTGCCCTGTGCTCGTGCTATCTCAGTAACAAATTTCGTTCAATTCGGTTTCACCGTGTTTGAATAGATAGGGGGAATCGATTTGTACACATACATGGCCGCCATCCGCAAATTATAGGGCTGATGACCTTGTAGTTTGATCAAAAGACGCCCGCCGTATAAATATATGTTGTTGCAAAATTTGGTTGAGATCGAATGATTAGGTTAGTCGTAATTTGATATAAGCTTTGAACATTTGGGTGGCCGCCATTACGTTTCCGTCAAGATGGCGGCGATATAAAACAAGACACTGAGGTGCCCTTTGCTAGTGCTACCTCTGTACCAAATTTCGTTCAATTCGGTTTCACCGTGTTCGAATTGATAGGGGGTTGGGGGGGGGGGGGGGGTTGGGGGGTTGGCAGACATTCAGAGTGCACACACTCACAGACACACAGACACACACACACAGACAGACATACACACAATTTTTCGCCCTGTGTTGATCTCATAAGTCTGCTTTCATTTTTTGCAAAAATCGAAAGTAAGCTAATACTACAGTAGTTCTCTAAAATCTAAAAATTGACTAAAATTTTAAAGTAATCAGATCTGTTACAATTACTGTATACGGTATATTAAAGGTGAAAGCAAAGCTCTTGATAAAATCAGCTCGAAGTTCAAAATGTGGATATTGCAAAAACTAGACATTTTGAGGTTGGGATTAATATGATTGTCTGTTCATGTGAGAGTAAATATCTTAAAGATGTTTTTTCTTAATCTAGCTTACCCTCCAGGGTGATGGCTCCCACGGACTCAGCGAGTGAACTCACCCCTACCGCCATTCCAGGCAGTGTCCTAGAGCTGGGAACATCTGGTCAAAGTGGATACAACTGGTGTGGCGTGATCAGCACCTCGCCCAGGCGACCTCAGCTGCAAAGCGAACAGGGGCCTCATGAGGGAAGGGAGGGGAAGGTTAGGATGGTTAGGCAAGGAACAGGGAAGGAGGCGGCCTTGGCCTTACTGTAGGTACCATCACGGCATTTGCCCGAAGACGAAGTGGGAAACCACGGAAAACCACTTTCGAGGATGGCTGAGATGGGAATAGAAACCCCTCTACTCATTTGGACCACCCGAGGCTGAGTAGACCCCGTTCCAGTCCTCATACCACTTCTCAAATTTCGTGGCAGAGCAGTGAATCAAACCAAGGACCACCGGGGTTGCAGCTAACCACGCTGACCGCTACGCTCCGGAGGCGACTAAAGATGACGTTATTGTGAAAAAATTATAATCCAGGAAAAAAAACCAGTATTTAAAAGGTATATTTCTTCACAGCAACATCATCTTTAAGATATTCACTGTCACATGAACAGACGATCATATTAATCCCAACCTCAATATTTCTATGCTAGACTTTGTAATATCCACATTTTCTACTTTAAGCTGGTTTTTAAAGAGCTTTGCTTCCACCTTTAATATACCGTATACAGTAATTGTAAGAGATCTGATTACTTTAAAATTTTAGTCAATTTTTAGATTTTAGAGAACTAGTATTTTTATATATATATTTGAAAACAACCTTTGTTTAGAAGAATTTTAAGTGAAAGACTTGCAACTGAACTTGGTTTAATCTGAGATCTAATCTGCCGAGGCAGGTCACAATGTGGTCGAAACCGGCACTACTCTACTCTAGCCTAATTAAAGTAGGCTACATTTTATTGACTTAAGGGTTTAATTCTCATAATACCTAGGTATATAAGAACAATTTTCTTATCGTGTAGGAAGAATCTCTGAATTAATCATATTCCTGTACATAAAACTACAACAGTAAATACAGTATTTTTTCAAACCAAAACAAATTATTCAAGAACCAAAAATATGTTTTAAAGAAGAAGAAAACTCTAAAATATTCCTTTCCCGCAAGAGCTCATCCTACTCCAACACGCAACAGATACACATCGATGCTCAGCCACGTATGCTGGATTGTGTCGCGTGTCAAAAGGGCGTAACACGCGTACCAACCCATCATCCAAGAAAACGTGCTCTCGTCTAATCACGTAGCTCAAAATTAAGAATAAAAATAAATAAAAAAATAAAAATCGAAATTAAAATCTGCTAATATGCTCACTGACATGCTCCGAGTTAATCTTATATACTGTACTATCTCAAGTTATCATACGCTAATATTCTTCTGAAAGAAAAAGAGGGGATTTCACCTCCGAACAGGTGGTCGTGAGTCAGAGTTTACTTTCTTTTCCTCCTTCCCTTTCCCCCAAAAAGAGCACGTGATTCCCAGACCGATCACCCATCCTAGGTTTGATCACGTCCAATGATGCTTAACTACGGAGATCTCACGGAATCCAGTGTATAAGTCAAAGTTTCTGCAAAGCAAAATATTTAAGGTATATTCTTGAGATTTAAGCCCGTATTCCTGAAATTAAGGCGAATTTCCCAGCGTATAATCCTCTTTATAAAATCCGCTCAGAAGCAAACCTTCTGGAAAATTCGTCTCCCATTAGCTCCACTATTGGATGATTTCAAGCTGACGTGGAAAGCGTGCAACGTATCGCTACACATGCGTAGACTTATATCCTGCTTAGCAATCAGCTGAGTTCAATTCCTCACTCGATATACAACACTTGAGACTTCAATTCTCGCGATGTTTACCAAAATAAATATGTCCAAGATTGTGCATTAATCCGAATTGGTACAGTTTGTCTATAGGCTAGTAAATTACAACGTGTTAAAAAAAAAAAAAAAACTGAAAATTCCCGGCACTAATTGTAGTCAACCTGTGTCTGACTTTTCTCCCTGTATTTCCATACTTCCTCCAAGTAAATGCTGGAATTGTACTTTATTTCAAGTCATTGCGCCTCTATCCCAATCCTAGACAATAATAATGACAATTAGACACACTGTTACAGTCACTCAGGAGATCTGACTACTAACTTACACACGCAAGTAGACAGAGCTGATAACCTACCAAATGAAGCAGCAAACAACAACAACAACAACAAAAACAATCAAATGTGACGTATCTTTCATGGAACTGTTATGGGGAGGCTATCATAGGAGTTATTTAAAATTGATGATGATTATAGCAAACACTCGTCTCGAGTATGTTGGCCTTCCAATGCCGAATGACTCTTCATCGATGAGTCCGGAGGTGACTTTAAAGCCCAATGCGGGAGACACACAGTTTTCCGCAGTGATGACAGGTAGTATCAGGTCCAGGCGAGATATCCGCATTCATTCCCTGTCTTCTAAGGAACACTCTGTTCTTTCTGCGCTGCCTCCGATATTCTACCATACGTCGGCGGTTTTCTTCAAAAGGTATCGCACCACGATGAACATTTGATCTCCAGGATGAGCGATCAAGGGCTAAGGTCTCCCAGTTGTTGATATCAATGTGGCACATTTGCATATTAGCCTTTAGTACGTCTTTGAATCGCTTCCTCGGACCTCCCACACAGCGCTTGCCCTCAGTCAGTTCAGAGCAAAACACCTGCTTGGAAATGCGATTATTGGGCATGTGGATTACGTGTCCTGTCCATCGCAGCTGAAGTTTTAAAAGCATGGCTTCAACACTGGTAGTCTGTGCTTCTTCGAGAATGCTGGTGTTTGTGTGTTTGTCTTGCCATGTCACACGAAGAATTCTCCTCAAACATCGCTGGTGATATTGCTCCAGCTTTTTAAAATGACGTCTGTAGCGTGCCCAGGATTCAGATCCGTAAAGTAAGGTGGGAACTTCAACTGAGTTGTACACAAGGATCTTCGTTGCAGCATTGATATCATGGTTTTCAAAAACTCTAGACCTTAATCTTGCAAAGGATGCCCCAGCACGGTTAATCCTTTGTTGGATTTCAGAATCTATATTTGCACATGATGACAGGGTGCTGCCAAGATAAGGGAAGGTGTTGACTTCTTGAAGCTTCGCTCCATCGATGGTGACATTGATGATTCCTTGTCCTTGTCCAGGGGCTGGTTGGTAGAGGACTTGGGTTTTACTGGTGTTAAGTTTCAGCCCAATCTTTTTGTATGCTGAAGAAAAAGCATTCAGTATTTTCCTTAGTTCGTCCTCTGATTGAGCTACTACTGCATTATCATCAGCGTACTGTAACTCAACCAATGCAGCAGGAGATGTTCGAGTCCTTGCCATTATAGGGCTCAAATTAAATATCTTTCCATCCATCCTGTAGGTTATCTGTATGCCCGAAGGAAGATCATCTTTGACTAACTGCATGGCAGTTGCAACGTTCGGAGAAAACAATGTAGGGGCAATCACACAGCCTTGTTTAACGCCGGTATTTATATGAAATGGTTCTCCAATAGAGTTATTACCAATGACATTTGCCTTCATATCAGTGTAGAGTAGTCTTAAAATGGTAATAAATTTTAGTGGAAAACCATACAATGCTAAAATCTTCCACAAGGCTTCATGGTTTACCGAGTCAAATGCCTTACTGAGGTCTATAAAGGCAATATAAAGAGGTCTATTTTGCTCTCTACATTTCTCCTGAAGCTGACGAACAGTGAATATCATATCTGCAGGCATTTTTTCAGTTCTCCAAATTTTAATGATAAGATCATGTATGTGGCTTATGAATTCCTCACTTCCTTCTTTGAGAGCTTCTGCTGGTATTCCATCACATCCAGTGGCTTTGTGTCGCTTTGCTTGTTTAACAGCACACTGAACCTCATCTAATGGTGGCAGGGTACTGAGTTCTTCCTTGAAGGGTGCTTGTTCTAATATATCATACACCTGCTCATCAATAACTGAGTCCTGGTTCAAGAGAACTTCAAAATGCTCCTTCCACCTATTCATGATGGAGTATTGATCTTTCAGAAGTTCACTTTTGTTACTGGACCAAAGTGGATTTCTACCAAAAGTGGAGGGGCCATAAATTGCTTTTGTGGCTTGGAAGAACTGTCGCGGATCTTTGTCTGCTAGATATTGCAGCTCTTCAGCTTTGGATGTCCACCATGCATTTTTGAGCGCACGAGTTCCTCTATGGACATTTGCCTTCGCAAGACAAAATGCTTCTTTCTTAGCACGGGAGTTCATATCTTTTCTCCAAGTTTGCAAGGCTTTTCTTTTTTCTGAGATTTATGCTTCAATTTCTTCATCATTTTCATCAAACCAGTCTTGATGTTTCCTGGTCTTATATCCCAGCGTTTCCTTGCATGAATTCTGAATAGTGGTCTTCAGACTCGCCCAGTGCTGTGTTACATCTGCATGGTATTCCTGTGGCAGTGTCTGGCTAAGCAACTCTTTATATTGGGAGATATGCTCTGGCTTACCAAACTTCTCGGTATCAAAAATAGGTCTACGGCTCTTCTTTTGCCTTCTCCTCTGTGTGGATAATGGTATACGCATAACTGATCTGATAAGCCGGTGATCTGTCCAACAGTCATCGGCTCCTGTCATTACTTTGGTGATAAGAACATCTCGTAAATCTCGCTTGCGTACAATCACATAGTCAATAAGATGCCAGTGCTTCGATCTAGGGTGCTGCCATGATGTTTTAAAGCGATTCTTTTGGCGAAAGATGGTATTGGAGATTACCAATTCATGTTCAGTGCATTTGGAGAGCAGTCTGATACCATTGGAGTTTTCCTCCCAACTCCCTCCTTACCAATGACACCATTCCAAACATTGTAGTCCTTGCCCACTCTAGCGTTAAAATCTCCGAGTAAGATGATCCTATCTTCACGGTTGATGTTTGATAGGACGGTATCCAGATCTGAATAGAACCGTTCCTTAATGGCATCATCAGCATCTAGTGTGGGAGCGTATGCGCTGATCACCGTGGCATGCTGGTTGTTATATAACCGAAGTCTTAGTGTCACGAGGCGTTCATTATTCCCAGTTGGAAGCTCTAACAGATCCTTGAGAAGCTTGCTCTTAATGGCAAAGCCAACTCCATGTATTCTGTGTTCGTCCGCACGTTTACCCTTCCAAAAGAAGCTGTACCCTGCACCTTGCTCATTCAACTGATCGTCCTCAGCAAGACAGGTCTCCTGAAGTGCTGCTATGTCAATGTCATATCTCCGTAGCTCTCAACCCACAATAGCTGTTCTCCTTTCAGGTCTCTCATTTGCGGGGTCATCAGTGAGTGTTCTTACATTCCAGGTTTCAAAATAAAATTTGTTACTTATCATACATTTTAGACCGCATGGAGGTGACACCTTTAGACGCGGCTATCCAATCGGTAGTATAAGTGGCTGGCTATGTTTAGGACACCTTTTCTAGCCCCTTCCCCATGTGGGGTGAGCAGAGTGGACCCTAAATAGGACTGCTCAGTCGTAGTTGCAGCGGCCGAATTGCTCTACATCCTCAACCCTAAGCAAGACGACCGATCACACATCTACCGCCTACGTGCCAAGTTATCACTAGAGGCTCCCAGACAATCACAATCCTGCCCCCGTCGCAGCTTCTTGATCGCCGCAGGACTTTGAAGAAAGTCACAAGTTGTTGGAAGACTGCTGTGCGTTAAATCTTTTAACGTGAGAATGTTGCTGCACATCAACAAACGCACATTTCTTGATGACTTAGGAAAGATATTCAATGGCAAGCAGATGCAAGACTATTGAATAAATCCTAGTCACTGCAGCCTTCATCCGCCATTCCAGCCAAGAAGGGACTCATTGTCCTTACGCCTGGTCCGCCGTTGAGGACTTTCTATGCCGTTGACCACACGTGGTTCATCCGCCTTTAGGGAAAGTTTCCTGCCCCAAGGGAAAGAGAGTGCCCTAACCACTACCAGCTCATTCGCCTCCTTAGGGAGTCGGTGGTATGATAGTGGGGAACTCCTTACCCCGGGAGTCACTCGGTCGTCAGAGCCTCGTTAGTCTAAAGCAGGGTGCATCACGTGCAGGTGAGGTTGACATTTGAGTAGAAAGCCTACCCCTTACACCCCAATTATTTCGCTCTTGACTCGGTGACACTTTGTTAGTAATTCACACGGGTTGTTTTCAGCTGTAGTCCCATGGGGTTCACAGACTGTGACTATTTCGATATGGAGGTCACCCTCGACACTGACACTTATAACAACACAATTATATTACATGCAATGGTGAACATATTCATACTTAACAAGTGCAGTCCTTAAATTAAATTTTGATCACACAAAGAAGGACAGGTTGACTAAACCTTAACTGCATTGCTTGTTAAATGTCAATTACAAATTTTGTTGATGCTTGCGTATCAAAATAATGCTAAACGGTTACTGTAAAAAAAAGTTTTCCTTTAGACGTTTAGAGGCTCAAAGATTCATAAATTGCTTCTCATTCCAGAGAAGTTTTTACATATCTACTGTATTTATTCATAATTTATTTTTTATTTATTTATTCATGAATTCGTGACTCATGTATTCATTCATTCAATTCATCTTCTTTCTTTCTTTCTTTCTTTCTTTCTTTCTTTCTTTCTTCGTTTTGCCCACTTAGGGAGCGCGCTTGAACTTGTTGACTCGGGTTGATGGAGTTTTCCTCTTCTTATCCTCCCAAAATCTCCTCATGAACTCACTATGCCCCTTCTTACGTTCCTCCGTCCATTTTTTCCCGTGGTATTTTAGCTTTTTCGGTGAAAGAGTGATTTGTAACTAGAGTTACAAAAGTCTTGCGATTCATGATGATATCTTCTGTAATGTTTATTTCCTTTAAGTCCTGTTTGATTTCTTCTAACCAACTGATTTTGATTTTCTTTGCATTAATTATATCAAGCAGTTTTTTTTTTTGCATATCTGGTGTTGTCCATTCTGCAGATGTGACCATGAAATTTCAATCGTCTCTTACGCACGGTATCAGTGAACTTATTGATTACTGTGTGCAAGTCTGTGGTTTTCCTTTTAATCCATATACCATTAACATAAACGGGGCCATATATTTTCCTGAGAATTTTACGTTCCTGGATTTCGATTTCACCAATTATTAGAGTAGGCTCCTAGAGATATAGTTTCGAAGGCGTACAATGCTTCCGGAAGAACAATTCATTCAATTATTTATTTATTTATGTGTTTATTTTTTTATTTATTTCTACTCCTGTCGATTTTGGCCTACTGTGGACCACGGTAAACAATCGGCCGACTTGCCAGTCTCTTTTTTTCCTCCCATAATTTCTTCATACTGTACATCGTTTTTTGGTCTGAAATTACGATACATTTACGCCTAGCAAACCGCTGCTGAAAGAAACAGGCTTTGACCTAGTTTTGAGTAAGCCAAGATCAGATGGTCGGAACATGTGTTAGTTGGAGTATCAGCGACCACGTCCGGAAGTGTGTTTCACATTTATACCGCGAGGAGAGCGTGGCAGACCTAAATCTGTGAAGCAGTGGGAAGATTGACATTTATATTCGAATATTATATGGAAATAAGGCACATTTATAATGTCAAATGTGTATTGGAGTACGATATATCACAGCAGACAGATAATGCAATCTTGCTTTTGTGGAAATAGCCTTTGGGGCATTAAGAATTTATATTTATCATATCGACCTATCACAGGTAGATTCCTACGTCACGCGCCGGAGTGGGAGAGTTCCTACTGTCGCCTGCAACCGGACACACTTCGGGGACAGACAGATCATTTTTCAAGTCAGACAAGTGCGCATCTAGGAATAGACACATATCGCAATGTAGCTCCAAGCAGCAAGAAAGTGCAAAGTTATCACAAGTCAACGGCGATGCCGGTTGATGGTTAGACTTCATGTTGTGCTGTATTGAGGCCAAGATACACCAAGCTTAGTGACGAAGAAGAACTTTGATGTTCAGCGTGCCAGGCATTGCATGCGGGTAGCGCACAGTTATAGGTACTTTTTTTCACTTCATGTTAATGAAATATTCGTGTAAACGGGAAGCGGAACGCAGTGATACATTATGGGACTTTTTACTGAAGCCTCTACGTACTGAAACGGTGTTCTTTCTTATAGGCTCACCAAGATTATTGCAATTCAACGTTATATACGTTCCGAGTGAAGATATTTAAACATGTACTGTATGTGGAAACCTGAGGTGTTGGGAGAGACGGTTTCGATGCATATTAACATTGTTGCCACGTGCGGCTAGATATGAGTGTGGACACCGCTCTCCAAGCAAATGCAGTGGACATTTCGAGTAACTACAATGCTCTCTTCGAAGTGGAACATATACACGATGCGGACCATTGGCATGTGTAGTATGAACTTTCGGTAACATGCAGCTGCAAATAACTTATAATTCATTCGTGTGTTCACTCGATTATCGCGATATTGCAAACGCGTGCGTGATGTCTTTTCGGGCCGGGTTGGAGCTGTTCGAATTCGGGCGAGGACCATATCCGATATGAGGAAGCAGTTCGATTACCAGCAGTGGACCTGGGACATTGGAGTAGTAGGTCCCCAGTTCGTTCATTGCAAATGGAAGGGATCTGTGCAATCCTGCTACACCATGATGAAATCTGATGGTGGGGCATTCCTATGCTGCATATCGCCTTCGGGAGTCTACAGACAGGTAGAGGGAAGCTTTTCATGTAGCATTGCAAAGTAGAGATAATCCAGAGTGACTACATTGCCACCTTTTATACGTTTTAGTAGTAAGATTGAAGTGAGGTTTAGGCATGACTATTCCATGTCATGTGCATTCGTTTCATAAATTTTTATTATGAATTAATTGTGTGTTTTTCATTTTAATTAATTAATTAAATTCATTAAATTTATTCCGATCTTCTTGATTGTGGAGAACAGATCTTCATAGGGGAAGAAATTTACGTTATTCCTGAAAGAATCTTCATTATTTAGTGGATTTGATATTTTCCACTATTTTGAGTACTACTTGTTTTATATCAAACTATGGCTTGAGGGGTTGTCGCTGTATTATTTTTGTATTCGACAATTGCGAGATTCGAATTTGCCTATACATTTTGCATTATGATTATGACAATAGAGTATAGAATATGAAGTTTGATCATTCTTTTAGAATGGGGATTTTTCTCTTGAAAATGAACGCTGTCGTATTGGATTCTAATGTATCAACAGAAGCTAACTTGAGTTGTTACCTGGATACATGTTGTAGGTCCAGTCCGATTTTCGTGAACTCTCTTGAGGGGACATTTCTATTTTCCTCTGATCAACTTCAACTTCTGATTTTCTTGCCACGAGTACATGGATACACTTTGTTGATCTTTAAATTAAATAATGTTGTTATAGCTGAATTTTGATTCAGTCTTTCGAGTTTTTCTTGAGTAGGACGTTGTTTAAGAGAACTGTTTGAAGAACAAGAATCTTTTTGAGATAAATCCCAGGAATTAACTTTAAGGGGGAGCATATTCTTACGTGACTGTAAATACAACTCTGTAAGGCAAGCTTTTTGTAATCCAGTGGGCTTTATTAAGCAGCCACTCATGTTAAAAATTATGATGCATTGGAATGAGAAAACATATATTTCAGAAACACAGCTGAATATATCTGAATACTTGTTATTGAATTAAATAATCTCCATGTGAGTGAAAATGTGGTAAAGAACATCAGTGGACGTATAATATATTATTCACGGTAGTACTCGATGGAGTACTTTAATGTTATGATGCTAGTGAAAGCATAATGTATAATGCAGGTTATAAAAGTATAGTCTTCGTCAAGTCGGTGGTAATGCCCACCTGTATTCAGAAATCGTCGAGGTCATGTAAGACAATTATATTTACAGTATTTCAGTGCAAGGTTTCACCAATTTCAGAATGTTCTTAAAAGGACATAGTGTTTGCATTTCTTGTTACAGTTTGCTGATACATTGGTAACTCCAATTATGGATCTAATTTTTGTCAAGCCTCAGAGTTTTTTTTTGTGTCACCCCCATTTAATTAGTTCTTCGATTGTACTCAATTTATAAGATTTAAGCGAATGTAAGAGATGATACATGATCGATTAACTATAAATTCTGGATGAATTTAAATAAGTATATTACTACTGAGAAATTATTGAATCTTTAAAGGTTTTGAATTCCGAATTTCATGTCTCTTTAGCTTAAATGCTTGATTGATGAAATAGAATTTAACTAGATTGCTAAGGCAATATTTATACTTATGAGTAACGACACAGCAACAATGAAGAGTGCAGAACTACCTGTTTGGGATGGCATTTACACTTGAGGGTGTAAAGAAGTTAATAATAATTTTGTTGTAAATATGTAGATATATATGAATTAATTCACGTGTTTTAAAATGTAGGAATCAGTGGAAGAACTATAAAGGTGATCTCTGTGATTTGTTTATTTTCGTTTCTTATTGGATCTCCTGTTGTTCATATTGTCATTATTTCATTTGAGGGTCAAATGCATTCTTGGCCATTGGGGATAGCTGGTGCATTTATTGGCATGACATTAATGCATATTTTCTTCGATTTATGTGTCCATTCATGCACTTTTTGGTCTGACCTTCAGTCAGATTTTCTTTTTGGAAATAAATTTTTGTCATTTCTTTTAATCGCGCGATGTGATGATTTATAGAAGTATAAAGAGGTCGCATTAAGAGGGTCACAGCTAGGTATTTTCCAGAGTTCCCCACACTCCTGAGAGGATGATTTCTTACGATTCTCGTGTTCTTAGAGCAGTTTGCTGATTTGCTTTGGTTCTACTTAATGCCACCTCTGTTACGTTTTACTGCACCCTGATACTCCCTTCTCGTGTTGGTAGGACTTGGGGAATTTCTTAGCCGGGGATTTTCAGGTTCTACGATCCAGTTACCATTGGGGATTTCAAAAGGTAAATGGTAGGTATTTTCGGGTACAATACGATCGCTTAAATCGCCGTCTTCTGTCTCCAGACCAGATGACTTTGGATTTTGAGCTATATTTCTCCTGAAACCCTCTGAATTTATCAACCTTCTCTCGATACCTTGTTCTGTTTAGTATATCTTCAGGATTAATTCCTACTTCTTTGAGATCTTTCTTGTTCCTTCAGCCCATTTTTGGTGGATTTCAACTTGGTAATGTGAATAATATCCATCAGGTCAACCTGCTGTTGTTCATCTTTGTGAGGTGTCCATCAAATTTCATCCTTCTCTTACGTAGGCCTATTGGGTCCGTAAGTTTCTCCGACTCGCTGTACAAGTTACAATATTTCCTTTTCCTCTGAAAGCCGTCTGCTCTCTTTTCTGTCCCCTATATTTTCCTTAGAATTTTATTTCTTTTCTAACTCCTCCATTTCTCCCTTTCTTTAGCCGATGTTCATTTATGAAAAAGAAAAACAGCCTTATGACATCGCCTTTTCTCCGAGTGTATATGTGTGTGTGTCCGCCAAATCAAATCTAAACGGTCGATGCGATTTCAATTAAACTCCGTGCCTTTCGAATTTTAATCCGTTTCATCAATCCAATATGGCGGCCCTGCTAAATATTACACTGGCATTATATATCTCCGCAACTGGAGCATATATAACCCTCAATTTTTTTTTACCCTGAAGGGTACTACTCGAAGTGCATCTATGCAACTTTCATAAGCTTGTTAAGTAAAAAACGAACATGGTGGCCAAGCGAATTTGAAGCATTTAAATAGACTTTTCTCGCAATTTAAGCATCCGAGTGTAGTGAAAATTGGTATAGAAAATGTTTTTATACTTTACAATGCGCTGACGTCTAATTAAGATCAATTGTTTACATAACCTGAAGATGACGGCTGTGCGAAATTTTAAAATAAATATTTTATTTCTTGTGTCCTAATCATGTGATCATAGTGAAAGTTTGAATAATGAACCTACGTAACAGTCTTCATCTAATGGTATATGACTCTATGGCTTACATTATAACAATCCAACATGGCCACCATCCAAAATATTTAGACGCTTCTCAATATCTACGAATCTATCACAGCAATCAAACTGAAATTTTGTATGTTGATAGAGGCAATTAACATAAGTACACTTATGGGACTTTAAATAACCTGGTGATTACAAAACCAACATGGCGGCCAAGCGAAATTTAAACATTTAAAATAAATTTACTCACGATTTAATCATCCGAGCGCTGTGAAACTTGGTACGGGAAATGTTCATATACAGTTTAATCTACATATATCCAATTAAGCTCAATTATTTTGATAACCTTAAGATGACGACTGTGCGAAATTTTAAAAATTAACTTTTATTTCTTGTGTCTTAATCATGCAATCGAACGTTTGAATAATGAATCTACGCAATAATCTTCATCTAATGGTACATAACTGTATGGCCTACACATATAACAATCCAACATGGCGACCATCGGAAATATTTAGACGGTTCTCAATATCTACGAATCTATTACAGCTATCAAACTGAAACATTTTATAAGATAAGTTCACCTATGAATCATTCATTAACGTGGTGAGCACAAAACCAACATCACGGCGATGCGAATTTAAAGAGATAAACGGATTTTTCTCGTGACTTTTCATCCGAGTGCTGTGAAACTTGGTACGGTATAATATCTTCATATAAGCTGACGTCTAATTTAATGGAATTGTTTAGGAAGTTGAAATTGGCGGCTGTACAATTTTCTAAAATCTCGTTTTCTTTATTTTCTCGTGTCCTACATAAGACCAGTAGGATATATGGAAATAGTCTATTTAGTTCTTCACGGAACTACTTGTTTTGTTGAGAATCAGGCATTCTGAACAGTAGAGAGTTTCAGGTATAATGTCTTCGCTTTGCTCTGAAGGATATCACGTTTTTGTTATACGTATTTATTTATGTATTTATTCATTTATTCATTAATTTATTATTTATTTAAAATCATCAATGAGCAAGGCTTTACGATAGACGGCTGAGGCCTGGATCGTAATTTGATAGACTGCTGCAGTGACATCGCGCAATGGTCGGATCGGGGAGCAAGTAAATTGTGTTCTTCAGCTTGCAGTCAATTTATGGGGATCGAGTGAGATTTCTCCCTTCGCTTATCTTGTGTCTGCCAGCCTGACAGAAACATCCAGAGCGTATATGCCAGATAAATCACCCTCAACAGGGACGTTGAGACACAATAACGCCGCATGTTTAGCGACAAAGAGTGTGTTGTGTTAGTAAATACACTGAAACAATGAGAAGACTAGTGGAGCGTGGAGGACAATGAGTCAACAAAGTGAACTTGTAATGCTGATTACCAATTACAGCGGGGTAAAGCCCTCTCATCCTGAACTCATGTTGTTGAAAACTAATGCTCTCTTATCTAGGAAAACAATATACATTTGAGCGTTGGGACGGTGTCATCACAAGCTGCTGGCATCTCACTAAAGTGGATCAGGTTCAATTCCCGGTTAATACATGTGATATGTGTGGGGTGAAATGTCACGTCTGGTGATTCGGAGGTCATGTGGCTTATGATCGCGAGATTAACGACCGCGTAAATGTATAAGATTTCTTCCTTCATTGGCATTAGGATATCTCATAAGTAATGCTGTTTCTTTTTAAATTTGGTGTTTTATAGGCAAAGGTGGAATTAGTTTTCTTTGGATCGCCAATGCTATTTACAGGACACTATGACTAGAATGCGTATATTGCGAGAATGTATCATCAAAATATACCATACATCGCCAGATTAAGAAATTTGGAAAATCAATCAGAAGCTGTAGGTGTATACTTTATGCATTAACCCCTGAACAGGCTCAACGTACAGTGGATATCTGTCGTCAGCTTATCGGTAACCCCATGGATGATAGATGTATCAGGAGAATTGTCACACATGATGAAACATGGGTTTATTACCACAACGCTGCCACCTCGAAACAGTAGCTCAGTCCCCGTCACCCTGCCAAAGTCATCGTTAAAAAGGATCGGTTCGGCCCGAAAATGATGTTGTGTGTCCGGTGGAATTTTGAAGCAGTAATTCAATGGGAGTTTGTCCCAAATGGGCGTGCCATCAATGCGGATCTTTATTCTTAACAACTGGAACGAGTTCATGAAATTTTGAGACGGAGATACCCAGCATTAGTTAAAAGAAAAAGAGTTCTCTTGCAGCAGGACAATGAGAGATCTAATACTGCACGGACAACCATGGCAAAAATTCAGGAGTTGGAACGAGTTGAACTCCTTGTATACAGCCCTGATCTTGCGCCTTCAGATTACCATATTTGTTTTGATGCATGGCTCATTTCTTGCGTGAAAGAAATTTCGAAAACATTGAAACTGAGGAAGTAGGTCTCACCGGATTCGTTCGCATCAAAACCCAGAGACTGGTCCCGTCACGGGATTTGAAACCTCACTCAAGACCATAGAATCTTATGTTCTCTACTTTGAAGAATAGTTAAATTTAATTTTCAAAAACGACATTACATATGATACATCCCCTATATTATCACATCACATCACAGGATCCGAATTTCTACTTAACTAACAAGATCACATACATATTAAAACGTTGTTGCTAACCATTGCAAGCATGGCGTAACCACGCAGCAGAGAAAGTGAAAATAGTTATCTGAGAATTGTTGAATCCGACTGTTTCCGGAATCTACTCATCTCCTAAACAAAACAAATAATAAAAACAAACAAAATTTAATAAATGAATACAAACTTACAGCTATCATATCCTGTTACGTACAAATGGTGCAAGGCGTGCAGATGGAAGTTCAAGAATTAAAATGTATGGCCCTAGCAGGATTCTAACCCACAACCTCCAGCTTTGTACGCTGCGGTAATACATTTTAATTATTCAACTTCTATCTGCAAGGCTTGCACTATTTGTACATTACACGACCTAATAGCCGAAAGCTTTCAATTGTATCATTGCGCTCATTATTATTATTTAGCGTGTGGCAAAAAGATAGATACATACGCACAAGAACAAATATGCACAGGCAAGAAACATGTTTACCGGGAACAAGATTTAATTATATTGCAATCTCCAGTTGGGTGATCCATTGTATGGCTTCCTCTGTTGGTCCCAGAAAGTCATTTGGGCTATCTGTATAGGAACGTCGCACACATTCACTTACAATATGGGGGATTTTTTGTTGAGAGGTACCATAAAATGCTATTCTTGGATTTTTAGCTCACTTTCGATTTTTGCAAAAATGAAAGTAGACTTATTAGATTTAAACGAGCCAAACGTTGTCAGTCTGTCTGTGTGTGAGTGTGTGTATCTGACCCCCCACCCCATCAATTCAAACACGAAATATCCGAATTGAACGAAATTTGTTACAGCGGTTGCAGTAGCAAAGGAAACGTAATGGCGGCCACCCAAATGTTCAAAGCTTAAATCAAATTACAAGGGCATCAGGCAAATAGTTTCATGATGGTGGATGTATGAATCATGCAAGTGTTAGAGCCTAACCGTTACTTACGTTTCAACACGGCCTGGCCTCACCAAATCCGCTTATCGTACATAGGGTGGTTTAAACTGTCCTCAAGGAGGTGATCGGTAGGATATTAGCATTTTATAATCTCTCTATATATAAGAATGAAAGTTTGTCTGGTTTTTTTTCTGAATTTCTACGGATGTTTGCGTTATTTACGCGTTTCAGACGGTTTTATGATGGATGCGCGCGAAAATAATTTTTTTGTCTGTCTGTCTGTCTGTATGTATGTCTGTCTGTTTGTCTGTCTGTGGACAAAGTGGTTGTTCCCTTATAACTCGAGAACGGCTGGGTGGATCAACGTAAAATTTGGTACAGATATACTTCAGAAGCACGACACTAATCATTGATGTAACTCTTCTCTGTAGCTCCAATAAAAGGTGGCCTAACCCCTTAAAACACACGCTGAAATAGGCGTAGAAGGGCGAGACAAAGCTCATTTTCGGCCCCTCAATGTGAGAAATGAAACTCGGGGGCCCTAGAGGGACCCCGAAAACCACCTTTTCAGGCCCTAAAACCAACCGTTTTTGAGATATTCCCAGAAAACTAATTCCATTTAATACAATAATGAAAGAATGCAATCCGGTAACCATGGCAACAGAAACTCACAGGTCCATCTATTGCTGTAGGACGCAACACAATTCCATTTTTAGCCTATTTTCAATTTTGAAAAAATAGGCTTATGAGATCACCTTTTGTCCGTGTGTGTGTGTGTGTGTGATTCGTGTGTGTGTCCCCCCTAATAAAATCTAAACGGCTGGAGCGATTTCAATGAAACTCGGAAAGTTCATAGCACTATTCCCGGCGACCTCGACCGTGCCCTTCAAATTTTGTTACGACTCACCAATCCAACATGGCGGCTGTGCGAAATATTTCACCAGCATTCAATATCTCCGAAACTATTACCGATATTACCCTGATATTTTCTATGGTGATAGAGGGAACTACTATAAGTTCACTTATGTGACTTTTGAAAACCTGGTAACTACAAAATCAACATGGCGGCCAAGCGAATTTGCGACTTTCAAATAGACGTTTCTCGCGATTTGACCAACCAAACGCAATGAAACTTGGTACAGTATATGTTTATATACATTGTAATGCACCGACATCTAACTTCGTTCAATTGTTTACATAATCACAAGATGGCGGATGTGCGAAATATTTCACCGGCATTCTATATCTCTGAAACTATTAGCGGTAAAACCCTGAAATTTTGTACGGAGATAAAGGGCACTACTGGAAGTCCATCTATAAGACTTTCAAAAACCGGTTAACTACAAAACGAACATGGCGGCCAAGCGAATTTGAAAATTTTAAATAGACCTTTCTCGCGATTTAATGTTCCAAGCGCACTGAAACCTGGCACAGGAAATATTTATACACATTGTAATCCACTGGTATCTAATTTAGTTCAATTGTTTACATAACCTCAAGATGGTGGCAGTGCGAATTTTAAAATTAAGATTTTATTTATTGTGATGTAGTCATGCGATCGAAGTGAAAGTTTGAATAATGAACCTACGCAATAATTTTCCTTTAATGGTACATGACTCTATGGCCTATACATTTAACAATCCAACATGGCGACCATCCGAAATATTTAGATGATACTGAATATCTACGAATCTATTTTAGCAATCAAACTGCATTTTTTAATGTTCATAGGGGCTATGAACTTAAGTTCACCTATAGGACTTTAAATAACCTGGTGATCACAAATCCAACATGGCGGTGACGCGAATTATAAATATTCACATGGACGTTTCTCGCAATTTAACCATCCGCGTGCAGTGAAACTTGGTACAGTAAATCCTTATACGAATGTTAATCCACTGGCATCCAATTTATTTCAATTGTTTCCATAACCTCAAGATGGCAGCTGTGAAAAATTTTAAAATCTCCTTGTTTTTTCTTGTGTCCTAACTATGCGATTGAAGTTTGAATACTACACGTTCACAATAATCTGCATGTAACAGTACATAACTCTAGGACCTACATATATAAAATCCAACATGGCGACCATTCGAAATATTTAGTCGGTTCTCAATATCTACGAATCTATTACAGCAATCAAACTGAAATTGTGTATGTTGATAGTGGTAATTAACATAAGTAGGATATATGAAAATAGGCTGTATAGTTCTTCACGGAACTACTTGTTTAGCCTATTTTCAATTTTAAAAAAATAGGCTTATGAGATCACATTTTGTCCGTGTGTGTGTGCGCGTGTGTGTGTGTGTGTGTGTGTGTGTGTGTGAGGTGTGTGTGTGTCCCCCCATAATAAAATCTAAACGGCTGGAGCGATTTCAGAGAAACTCGGTAAGTTCATACCACTATTCCCGGCGACCTCGACCGTGCCCTTCAAATTTTGTTACATCTCACCAATCCAACATGGCGGCTGTGCGAAATATTTCACTAGCATTCAATATCTCCGAAACTATTACCGATATCGCCCTGAAATTGTGTACGGTGATAAAGGGCACTACTAGATGTTCACCTATGAGACTTTCAAAAACCTGTTGACTACAAAACCAACATGGCGGCCATGCGAATTTGAGACATTTAAATAGACTTTTCTCGCGATTTAACTATGCAAACGTAATGAAACTTGGTACAGCAAATGTTTATACACATTGCAATGCACTGGAGTCTAATTTAGTTCAATTGTTTTCATAACCTCAAAATGGTGGCTGTGCGAAATATTTCACTGACATTCTATATCTCCGAAACTATTACAGATATCACCCTGCAATTTTGTACGGTGATAAAGGGTACTGATACAAGTTTACCTATGTATAACTCATAAACCTGTAAAGTACAAAACGAACATGGCGACCAAGCGAATTTGAAATATTTTAATAGACTTTTCTCGTGAGTTAACTCTCTGAGCGCAGTGAAATGTGGTACAGTAAATGATTTTGCAGATTGTAATGTACTGCCATCTAATTTAATTCAATTGTTTACATAACCTCAAGATGGCGGCTGTGCGAAATTTTAAAATTAAGTTTTTATTTCTTGTGTCGTAATCATGCGATCGAAGTGAAAGTTTGAATAATGAAGCTAGGAAATAATTGTCCTTGAATGGTACATAACTCTATGGCCTATACATATAACAATCCTAAATGGCGAGCTTCCGAAATATTTAGACGGTTCTCAATATCTATGAATCTTTTACAGCAACCAAACTGAAATTTTTATGTTCATAGAGACTATGAACATATGTTCACCTATAGGACTTTCAGTAACCTGGTGAGCAGCAATCCAACATGGCGGCGACGCGAAGTATAAATATTTAAATGGACGTTTCTCGCGAATTAACTATCCGAGTGCCGTGAAACGTTGCACGTTAAATGCTTACACAAATGTTGATCCACTGGCATCTAATTTATTTCAATTGTTTGCATAATCACAAGATGGCTGCTGTGCGTAATTTTAAAAGCTCGTTTTTACTTCTTGTGTTCTAATCATGCGATTGAAGTTTGAATACCACACGTACACAATAATCTTAATATAATAGTACAAAAATAAAAATCCAACCTGGCGACCATCTGAAATATTTAGACGGTTCTCAATATCTACGAATCACTTACAGCAATTAAACTGAAATTTTGTATGTTGATAGAGGCAATTAACGTGAGCAGGATATTTGAAAATAGGCTGTATAGTTCTTCACGGAACTACTTGTTTTACTTTACTGAGATAGTTTGCAAACGGTTATAAGGTTATAACGGAACAAAATCAAGCTGTAAAATTCATCAATACAAGGGTATAATGCGCTTAAGGGGGTCAAGGGGTACTCTAGAATTTTTTCACGCGATTTACACGTGCGGGTGTGGTACGGAAGGTCTATTACGTCCCTATCTCTATATTGTTCTAATATTATTTTTATTATTATTATTATTATTATTATTATTATTATTATTATTATTATACTACGGCCTACAACGACGAGACAAAGCTTATTTTCTGCCCCTTGGTGTCAGAAACAAAACTCGGGGACCCTAAATAGCCGTAAAGGTTTCTCGAAAACTACATTTTAAGCCTCTAATACCAACAGTTTCTGATATTCCAAGAAAACTAATTCCATTTAATAAACTAATGCACGCCAATAGCCATGACAAAAGCATCTCAAAAGGTGACATCCAAATTTCCATCTATTTCTGTAAGAAGTAATGCCACTCCATTTATTAAATTTCTGTGAACGTTTGCAAATGGCAATAAGGTTATCACGGAACCGACTAAAACTGTAAAATTCATTAATGCGCTTAAGGGGATCAGGGGTTAGCATAGATTTTTTTCACACGACTTAAACGTGCGATATGTCGTACAGAAGGTCTATTATATCTCCAAACAGAAACATGACGTGTATTGCGTTTCGTCTACGAGGTTTACAATTTTATTTTCAACTCAGGAAGTACACGTTAGGTAGGCTAAATTTATTTTCTGAGCAAATTTTAACTAATCATTTATCTTTGTCAACAAACAGGTTCCAAGCCTCTAACCATTGCAACAGTAGCTCAATTGATTACGTCTGGCTATTAATACCAAAGACCGTTCGAACTTCTGCTAGTAGAATATACAACCGTAGTAGTGGCTAATAACAGTTCAGGCTGAGCGTGCTATATCGTGCTGGACCATGCCGTCCCGTTGAGTCAAAATGCAGGCTATTGTTTGCATGTCAGTCCTTATTTCAGTAACGTTGTAAGTTTATATCCTTTTAGGAATGTACTGAACAAAATAATACATATTTAGTATCAAATGGTTTATATTTATTTAGCTTATGGCTAGAGATACAGGAGAATTTATATACGTATATCCAAATTCTGAATATCGACAATAGTCTCTGGAGTCACGAGAGCAAAGTCACTAGCACTGCCACTGTACTTTCTTTTGCTGCACTCGGTGATGATGTGCTGGATCGTCTGTTCTGTAGCACCACAGTTACACTCAGGCGTTAAAATTCTGTTCCACTTGTAGTGGAAGGCTGTACAGTTCCCATGGTTGGTTCGTATTCTGTTCTATGTGGACCATAGTCAACGAGGGAGGTTGAAATCAGGTGGTGGCGTCTTCTTCACAGGAAGAAAATCGGCAGAAGACGCTAATGAAATATTTCAATCCAAGACTATGTTTTGCTGTTATACTTAACCAGTTGTTTACCTAGTGTTAGTACTGGGCGTGTGTAGGGTAGTGGTAGCGTCGTAGTCTCATGGTCTAGAGCAGCGGTTCCCAAACTTTTTCTTTCCGTGACCCATTTTAGCCCATACGTTTTAGCCGCGACCCCCGTTTTAGCGCAGGTGTCTGTGAGGGGGGGGGGGGGGGGGGGAGACAAAGTGGAGGGATAAAATTACTTTGGAATTTAACTTAAGTGACCGGTAGGTTATTCGTTTAAATGTTTATTTATTTACTTTGTTCAGATTTTAAATTTTTTATCTTATTCTGATGTTACTGACCTGTTTGTTGTTTACTGAGAAACTTAAATGTAAAATAATATGACACAAAAAATAATATTTGGCGGTTCAATAGTATAATGATATTTAAATAAATGGTAGTACATATTTTTAGACTACCAGGGTATTATTTTAAAAACGAAAAGTAGTAGTGCCTATAACCTGCTATTAACTTTTATAAATGCTTTTAAATAGTCACAAAGGAACCTAGTAGCTCGACTGTCTTGACTTGACTGTAGTTGTGACGTTAGTGACGTGTGGAGGGAGAAGGGTTCGTATGCGCATGCGTCAGCCGCGCTTCAAGCTGCCTGGCTTGTGCTGTACGTCTCTTGTGTTTTGTTCGCTCGCGTATTGTTTGATTTTGTTCTAACTATGGATAAGTTTGTTAAGCGTGCAGGGCCTTCGACTTCTCATGACGATCATGAACAGAAGAGGGAAAAGGTGAGAAAGTATAGTGACAGTTATATTAAGTATGGATTTACGGTGCTCAGAAATCGGCCACAGTGTGTTATTTGCAGCGAGTTGTTATCGGCCGAGAGTATGAAACCTTCCAAGATGATTCGCCATTTAGAAAGTAAACATCCCAGTTTTAAAGATAAGCCGGCAGATTTTTTTGAACGTAAGTTAACTGCTTTAGATTACCAGAAAAATGCAGTAGTTCAGTTAAGTGGAAATAATATGAGCAAAAGTGCTTTGCTAGCATCGTATCAAGTGGCTTTACGAATAGCAAAGAAAGGTAAACCACACACGATTGCTGAAGAGCTCATTCTACCTGCTGCTCAGGATATGGTTTCAACTATGATCAGCCCAGATGCAGCTAAGAAGCTTTCCACCATTCCTCTGTCGAACAACTCGGTGGGGAGGCGCATTACCGAGATGGCTCAAGACATAAAGGATCAGTTGAAAACAAAGTTGCAGAAAAGTGAGTACTTTTCCATTCAAGTTGACGAGTCTACGGATGTGTCGAGTTGGCGCAGTTTATGTGCTTTGTTCGTTTTGAGGGTGACGGTAGTGTGGAAGAAGACATTTTATTTTGCAATCCTTTGCCTGACCACGCAACAGGTGAGGAAATGTTTAAAATGATCATGTCTGCAACCGATTCGCTTCAAATTGACTTTCAAAAGTGTATTTCAATCTGCAGTGATGGTGCCAAAGCAATGACTGGGAAAGACAGCGGTTTCGTGAGACGGATGAAAAATGTCATGCCTAATGCCACTTGGGTTCATTGTTTTCTGCATCGCCAGGCATTAGCTACCAAGGTCATGCCAACTGAGCTAAAAACAGTGTTGAACGAAACTGTTAAGTTGGTTAATTTTGTAAAAAGCCGGCCGTTACAGTGTCGACTGTTATCACAGTTATGCGAAGAAATGGAGGCACAGTACAAATGCCTCTTGCTTCACACAGAGGCAATGTGGCTGTCACGAGGGAATGTGTTTCCTCGAGTGTTCGTTTTGCGCTCTGAGCTTAAGACATTTTTTCAAGTTGCAAACTAAGACCTTGCCGGTATTTTGAGTGACAATGAATGGCTGTTAAAACTTGCTTATTTAGCGGACATATTTCATCATCTGAACGATCTCAACGTTTCCTTGCAGGGAAGAGACAAAACCATACTTTTTGCACAAGACAAAGTCAATTAGTTTTTAAAGAAATTAGCCACTTGGCCAACCAGGGTTGAGAAGAATACATTTGAAAACTTTGAACTGACAAATGAGCTTATCACATCCCTTGATCGAAGCGATGAATATTATCCCGACATTGACAACCTGTCCAAACTGGTTACTACTCACTTGCAAGTTCTACAAGAGCAGATCCTTAGCTACATTCCCGAGGATCAACACACCGGTTGGAACTGGGTGCTTAACCCTTTCAACGAGCAGGCTGTGAACGAGGCAGACTTAAACCCACTGATTCATGACAAACTCATCGAGCTATCCTGTGACATGACTTTGCAACTGTCCTTCAGCACCCAAAATGTTGACAAGTTCTGGCTACAAAGAAGAGCTGAGTATCCAAGCTTAACATCAGTGGCTCTGAGAATCATCATGCCCTTTGCAACATCCTACCTCTGCAAACTTGGATTTTCTACATTGGTCAACATTAAAACCAAGGCAAGAAATCGACTGGACGTAGAAGACGACCTTATTGTATGTGTATCTAAAACTAAGTCGAATTTTAAGAAACTTGTTGACAAAAAACAGGCCCATGTTTCTCACTAAAGAAGTCTTTTTTACTTAGAAATGTATTAACAATTACATATCAAAATTATTAAATGTTTCTGTTTTGTTTTGACAAAATCTATAAAATATATTGATATTTTGTAAATGTACAAAGTTATTTAATTTAAAACTCCCGATGGCCATCTAAGTTTAAGTACATAGTTCACCATTATTTGTATACATCTCGCGACCCCTTTCCGAACGGCCCGCGACCCCCCAGTTTGGGAACCGCTGGTCTAGAGGTTCGTGGAACATATCCAATCAGATTCAATTCTTTTACTTTATTTCTTTTTGTATTTATTGATTTATAACTAACTACTCACACGTTACAATGTTAAGCATTAGTATGTATTTGCAATCGAAAATATTATATACATACGTACTTTTAACACCCAATATTTCAACATTCGAATACGGCGATTAAAATTCTTTGTCCTTGATCTGCGGTAGAGTATATTGTTGTTGTTGTTGTTGGTTTTATTGTTGTTGTTGATTCTTTAGGGGCTTTGTATCATCATGGTCTAGTAACCCCGTGTACTTGGTGCATGTAGAATTTGTCTGATAACTTGTGTCACTATGATGTCTGCAGGCTTACTAATGTGTGTATTTTTATAGGAGGAAGGATTTGGGTAGGAAGCTGTTGTTGTTGTTTCATATGAGATTCATGGACATCACGGTCATTTAGCCGTGTACTTGGGTGAGTGTTGAATTTTTTCTAATAACCTGTGTTATTGTGATCGCTGTATTAGTGTGTGTATATACCGTAAAACTCAGGTGAGGATTCAACCAATCAACGAATAATATCCGTATAGCTCGTTGAATTTCGAAAAGCTACTACAACCGACATTCAATTATACTCCTTTGAAGGGACACAGAGTTATAACTACCCATGAAATTAGGAGAAAGTAGGCTATATATTCTTTACTGAACATCATGTTTGTTTTTGTTTTTACGCGGAGGTGAAATACACTTACGTAGTGTCGGACTCCTGAGGGGCAGACTACCTACCTTAACTCCCCCCGTGGATTCTGAACCTAGCCTGGAACCGTTTAACACATTACTTCAGGTTAGAACCATACACTAGGACACTAGTCCTCAACCATTTTTCATCCGTGACTGTCCAGATCGTTCCAGTGTTACTCATTTTGAAGCATAATTTCCATGATGTTGTCTGAGGAGATCTCTTGTCCAATCTTTATTTGAAGTAGGCTAATTCCATTTTATCAATCAACCTCCTGCAGGAGAAAAATGTGTTTTGGGCATCATCAATAACTTCAGAGCATAATAATAATGTTATTGGTTTTTCGTCCCTGTTAACTGCTGAGGCTTTTTGAGACGCCGGGGTGCCAGAATATTGCCCCAAAGGGGATCCTTAACATGCCAGTAAATGTACTGACACGGCTCCTTCGCATTTACGCACCCTCAAATGCCAACTAACTGCGCCGGGATTCGATACCGCTATCTTGGGCTCAACAGGCGAGAACGTTGCCGCTGAGCCACGCAGCCAGTTAGCTTCAGAGCAATATATGCATTGTTGGGAATATATAGATTCCCCATCTTCTTGAGATAAAACCGAAAATACCCAGGTCCAGTCGGAAGTTGGGTCAGATAATAATTTATTTCTGCCTGCTTCCACTCTGTCCAGCGTTGTAGGCTACCTGAGGGAACAGACTTCTAGCCCCTTTCTCCTTCTTCCTAGCTGTTCTGCCATCTTAAGAACGTATGCACTCTTGCATCTCGATGCGCAGTTTTAATGCCCGCTTCAGATTTCCTCTTGAATAATAGGTTTCTGCTCTTGGCGAGGAGGTGAATTGGAATAATTCCAGCAACAAATAGGGCTGCGTCCGAGGAATCAATATGATATGTAGACGACACCCTTAGTGGACTCCGTTTCTGGACTTGGGCAAGCTTTATCCGATATATGTTCTTATCAAGGGAATCCGCCCACACTTCAACTCCATATAAGAGGACCGATTGTACCGCTGATATCAGAAACCTGCTTTGGCTGGATTTAGGACCACCAACATTAGCCATAAGCCGACTAAGTGATGTCATCCCTTTCACCGCTTTGTCGGCTGTCTTAATAATTTGTGCAACGAAGTTCGTCTTATTCATCTTAGTGACAGTCGTGATGCCCAGATACTTAGCTGTCGAGTAGGTTTACATCTCAGGGGCGCCTACTTGAATCACGAGGATGGTATCGATCCTGTTCTTGGTGAGAACCACAATCTCTCTTTTATTGAGAGCAATAGCCTTACCATGATCATTCATCCATCCATATGCGGATATAATACATCACTATACGAGGGTTGTTCCATAAGTCATGGCAAGTATGTTATTTCTTCCGTACATATGGCATCACGGAAACTCCAGTGTAGACATTCGAAACCCCTCGGCAAACAGCACAGAGTTCACCCAACAGAAGGCGACTGTAAGTGCAGGTGGCTAGCTACCAGCGCCGTACACCTTAATTCTGAGCTTGGTCGTGCTACAAGATGGATGTAAGCAGATTGGAACAGCGATCATTCGTGACAATTGCTTTTCTCGGTGGCAGAAATGCTACGTAGTGTCATGCAGCACTATGTGAAGCTGCTGGTGATTAGCGAACAGTTGCACGTTGGGTGGAGACTTTCCGACATGGACGCGCAGCAACTGCTGACTCGCCGCGAAGTGGGCGCCCCTTGTCTGCCCGAACTGACATGTCCGTGTCTGTTATTGACCAGTGTTCTATGCTTGGAAATGTTCCCTGTATGCTAATTGATTGATTTGTGTTCTATTTGTACTAGTGCAAAACAAATCTACACAGAGTTCCATTCTGCGGTTTTCATTTGTACCTTTGCCGTTAACTTCTGTACTTGAATCTCATTTTCTGTTGGCATTGAGATATCACACGGCATTAACGGTTCAATGCACATCGTGGATTTCCCATGCTGTAGCATTATCGAAAGATATAACATAGCTTCCATGACTTTTGGAATGACCCCCGTATTCAGTTTTAACTGTGCATGTTCTATAGTTCTGCCTGATATGAGGGTAGCAACATCGTCTGCATATTCCACTTTAAATGATTCATCAGGCATTACAAGCCTCGATAAGCTGTCGTGAGTAACATTCCAGAGATCAGGTCCTAGAACCGAACCCTGGGCAGCCCCAGCCGTGACGTGTACTCTACGGATCCCTCAATAATAATAATACCAATAATAATAATAATAATGTTAATAAATAATAATAATAATAATAATAGTAATAGTAATAATAAAAATAACAAAACATTGGGGAGTAAATTGTGACGGAAACTGTATGAGATTGAACACCGCATCACCGAAATAACCAGCTAAGTACTTAAATCCATATTCAAGTTAGAACACCAACTTCATCATTTGCTAACCGTCACAAATTATCACACCAAACAAATAAACATGAAGGTCAATAGTCACTAGCATCATCCAAACAAAACAAAAAGAAATACACACCTGACAAGTTACACAAGCTCACAATAAACTTCTGCAACTAAAATAGCGTATACAACTTAAACCCACATACTCGTACATATAGAATAATACCCTAAGGGTAAAAGATTTTCCTTCGGAGGGGAAGTAAAACCGGCGAGCCCTAGTATTAGATTGATGGCTTGTAAAAGAAACTTACTCTAACTTCAATTGTGTGCAGCTAAAATTTGTAGGTTAGATTTAATAAACTCTCTAAGTTCCAACGTTCGTCGCCAGGTGCTGGTTGTGGTGGCATCTAGTAGCCACGTTCACATTTAAGTCTCGTTGACGGTAGCATTTGTTAGCAAAAGTAGGACCTACTTGAAATTGATCGTCTGCAGTCCTTACCTGAATATTACAGATAACATACAATACAGCCATCACAATTAAAACCGGTTATCAGACATCCAAAGTACACGCGGCTACATGACCACGATTTCGCAACCCCTAAACTGAGGAACCAACCAACCAAAGTAAAAGATCCGATGATGATCGCTTGACGATCGAAACTGGTCATCCAAGTGTATTAATTAATTTGATGTAATTTTTTTTCAGCTGTATGAAATAACATTCACTGAAAAGCATTTAAATTTCATTTTTACAACAATTATAACAAATCAACAACAGCAAAAAAAAAGATACGAGCCTTACAGTAATAATAATAATAATAATAATAATAACAATAATAATAATAATATAAGATAATAATAAGATCTACACTTGGGAAGCTGCATCAGAAGATAAGCCCAGCAGATCTAGGGGAAAATGGACTGACGCACGTCGAGCTAATCATAGCGACGTGATGAAAGAATTCTGGAAGAACAAGAAAAATAACAGCAACAGAACATAACTTGCTTTATGTGATCCTGTATGGGTCGAAACATACTAAATAAATAAATAAATAATATCGTATGGCCTCGGGTACCGGTTGCAAGCTTTGTAATTTGACACCCAGAGGGTAGCTTGCATGTTGAATTTCGTTGTTCCTTGAATCACTATGAAAGTCAAGGAGGTTAGATAACTAAGCTCCTTGAACACTAAAGCGCTTTCTAGTAGAGAAATGAGGAACTTTGTGTTGGCGGAAACTCCCGAGATTAATTTTGCCATTATGAACACGGCCTACTGAATTCAAATGGGTTCTTTGACATGCCAACATCGTATGACAAGCGTGTCGTATTTTTGCCGCCTTTCAAAAATCACTTACCACGGCCAGGAGCGAACCTGCAATCTTGGGGTTAGTAGACCGACACGCTATCCACTCACCCACCGTGGCAAGCTAGCCTTACAGTAGTCGCATATGATATGTAACATCTAACATGTTATCCTACTATGAAATTGAGATGAAATTTATGAGAACTCTTCTGACATGTTATCCTACTCATATAATACACAGCTTGGACATTCTTAAAATGTTAATTTACGCTCCGTTTTCATACTGGTACTATGATGAATGTATAAGTCCTAGATTGAATTGGAGATATGCTACTGTCACACTTGTTTGAACAAACATCACATATTATATTGTAAATTAAGAGGAGGAATGAAACCATAGTCTCTAGCCTATCTATTGACTACTATAAATAATCTATATCTTTATATATATAATTCTTCGACACGTGTGTATGTGACTGAACTCCTCCTAAACGACTGAACCGATTTTGATGGAATTTGGTATGTATATTAGTGTGGGTCCATGCATGGTTTAGATTCACAATCCGACCCGGTAGGTGGAATGAACACAATTTTAGAACCACATTTTACACACAATTTTAGAACCACAATATACAGTCAAAAACAGTCGTCATGGAAACCACTAGGCTTGGCCTTCGTGAAAGCTGATGTCTTTGGACGGTTTGTCTCTGCACGTTAGAGCCACCTGGTCACAATCTGTGCAACTACCGCCATTACTTACACTCCGCCCGTGGCGAAAAGTTGTGTTTTATACCAAAGGTGGCAGTGTTGTCGAATTCTACTGTTTGTCTCTGCACGTTAGAGCGTTTCAAAGTCCCGTATGCGTTCATATACGATTCATCCGATTGCCATGAAACTTGGGTGATATGTTGAGTGAGCTCCAGGGAAGGTGTTTGGCTTAGTAAATCCATTTTACAATAGATATCGCACGAATAGATTCAATAAATGAACGACGACGCGCGAAGCGTTTCAAAAAGTCCCGTATGCGTTCAAATACCATTCGTCCGATAGCGATGAAACTTGGGTGAGATGTTGTGTACACTCCAGGGAAGGCTTCTGGCTTAGTAAATCAATTTCACATTAGCTAGCGCACGACTAGATTCAACAAATGAGTGACGACGCGCGAAGCGTTTCAACATAATCCCGTATAAGTTTATTTTCCATTCATAGATTGAGATGAAACTTTGATGAGTTGTTGTGTACACTTAAGTGAAGGCTTCTAACTTAGTAATCCATTTCACAGGAGGTTGCTCACGAGTAGATTCAACAAATGAGCGGCGACGAGCGAAGCGTTTCAACAAAGTCCCGTAGGCGTTCAAATACCATTCGACCGATGGCGATGAAACTTGGGTGAGATGTTGTGTACACTTACGTGAGGGTTTCTAACTTAGTAAATCCATTTTACAATAGGTAGCTCACGAGTAGATTCAACAAATGAGCAACGACGCGCGAACTTTTAATCAAAGTCCCGTATGCGTTCATATACCATTCATCCGATTGCAATGAAACTTGGGTGAGATGTTGTGTAAACTTACGTGAGGGTTTCTAACGTAGTAAATCCATTTCACAGGAGGTTTTGCACGAGTAAATTCAACAAATAAGCGACGGCGCGCGAAGCGTTTCAATAAGGTCCCGTATGTGTTCAAATACCATTGGTCCGATTACGATGAAACTTGGGTGAGATGTTGTGTACACCCTGCGGAAGGTTTCTGGCTTAATAAATCCATTTTACAATAGGTAGCCCACGAGTAGATTCAACAAATGTGTGACGGTACGCGAATCATTTCAACAAAGTACCGTGTGCGTCCATATACCATTTATCCGATTGCGATGAAACTTTGGTGAATTGTTGTGTACACTCCAGGAAACGTTTCTGTCTTAGTAAATCCAGTTTTTAATAAGTAGCGCACGAGTAGATTCAACAAATGAACGACGGCGCGCGAATCGTTTCCACTATGTTCCGTATGCGGTCATATATCATTCATCTGATTGCGATCAAACCTTGGTGAATCATTGAGTACACGCCTGAGAAGGTTTCAGGCTTAGTAAATCTATTTTACAATAGGTAGCGCATGAGTAGATTATTCAACAAATGATTGACGGCACGCGAATCATTTAAAGAAAATCACTTATGCGTTCATATGTCATTCATCAGATTCCGATGAAACGTTGATGAGTTGTTGTGTACACGCCAGGGAAGGTGTTCAACTTGGTAAATCCATTTTACAATATTGGTAGCACACGAGTAGATGTAACAAATGAGTGACGACGCGCGAAGCGTTCCAACAAAATCCTGTATGCGTTCATATACTATTCATCAGTTGCGATGAAACACTGATGAGTTGTTGTGTACACTTACGTGAAGCTTTCTAACTTAGTAAATCAATTTCGCAGTTGGAAGAGCGCGAGTAGATTCAACAAATGAGTGACAGCGCACGAATCATTTAAACCAAATCGAGTATGCGTTAAATGCCATTTATCCGTTTGCGATGAAACTTTGGAGAGTTGTTGTGCACGCTCCAACGAATGTTTCTGAATTAGTTAATTCAATTCACGATAGTTTAGAGGCAGTTATCAGAAATTGAAAAAAATATTGTGTATCCAAAAGCACTTCAAGAAACAAAGTTACAACACTTCCCTTTATTGGCAGGACAACGTCTGCCGGGTCAGCTAGTATATATATATATAAATGAAAGTTTGTCTGTTTATTCTGAATTTCCTCGGAAGTTTGAGTTATTAGCGCGTTTCAGACTGGTTTATGACGGTTGCGCGCAAAAACAAAATGTTTGTCTGTCTGTCTGTTTGTGTACAAATTTGCACGCGTATCACTCGAGAACGGCTGAGTGGATCAACGTGAAATTTGGTACAGAAGTCCATCAGAGGCACGAAAGTAATCATTGATGTAACTCTTCTCCATACCTCTCATAAAAGAGGGCCTACCCCCTTAAAATGCCTGCTGAAATGGGCGTAGAAAAACGAGACAAAGCTCATTTTCAGCGTCTCAATGTGAGAAACAAAACAAGATGTTCAGTAAAGAACATATAGCCTACTTTCTCCTAAATGCATGGGTATTGTTATAACTCTCTATCCTTTTCAAGGAGTATAATTTAATGTTGGTTGTAGTAGCTTGTTGAAATACAACGTGCTATAGGGATATTAAACATGAATATGAGGTGCCCTTTGCTAGTGCTACCTCTGTAAAAAAAAAAATTCATTCAATTCGGTTTCACCGTGTTTGAATTGATATGGGGAATGGATTTGCTCACATACATGGCCGCTATTTGCAAAATATTGGGCTGATAACCTTGTAATCAGTCATAAGATGCTTTCCACAAAAAGGCATGTTGTTGCAAAATCTGGTAGAGATCAAATTATTATGATGGTCGTAATTTTATTCAAGCTTTTAACATTTGGGTGGCCGACATTCCGTTTCCGTCAAGATGGCGGCGATATAAAACATGACACTGAGGTGCCCTTTGCTAGTGCTACCTCTGTACCAAATTTCGTTCAATTCAGATTCACCGTGTATGAATTGATAGGGGGAATCGATTTGCACACATACTTGGCCACCATCTGCAAACTATTGGGCTGATGATCTTGCAGTATGGTCAGAATATGCTTCCCACATAACGATATGTTGTTGCAAAATTTGGTGGAGACTAGATTATTAGGTTGGTTGTAATTACATTTTAGCTTTTAACATTTGGGTGGCCGCGATTACGTTTCCGTGAAGATGGCGGTGATATAAAACATTACACTGAGGCGCCCTTTGCAAGTGCTACCTCTGTACCAAATTTCGTTCCATTCGGTTTCACCGTGTTCGAATTGATAGGGGGAATCGATTTTCACACAAAGATGGCCGCCATCCGCAAAATATTAGGCTAATGACCTATTAGTTTGGTCAAAGGATGCTTCCTCCATAAAGGTATGTTGTTGTAAAATTTGGTAGTGATTGGATGATTAGGTTAATCGTAATTTGATTTAAGCTTTGAACATTTGTGTGGCCGCCATTACATTTCTGTCAAGATGGCGGCGATATAAAACATGACACTGAGGTGCCCTTTGCAAGTGCTACCTCTGTACCAAATTTCGTTCCATTCGGTTTCACCGTGTTTGAATTAATAGGGGGAATCGATTTGGACACAAAGATGGCCGCCATCCGCAAACTATTAGGCTAATGACCTATTAATTTGGTCAAAGGATGCTTCCTCCATAAAGGTATGTTGTTGCAAAACTTGGTAGAGATTGGGTGATTAGGTTAGTCATAATTTGATTTAAGCTTTGAACATTTGTATGGCCGCCATTACGTTTCCGTTAAGATGGCGGCGATATAAAACATGACACTGAGGTGCCCTTTGCTAGTACTACCTCTGTACCAAATTTTGTTCCATTCGGTTTCACCGTGTTCGAATTAATAGGGGGAATCGATTTTCACACAAAGATGGCCGCCATCCGCAAACTATTATGCTGATGACCTATTAGTTTGGACAAAGGATGCTCCCCCCACAAAGGTATCTTGTTGAAAAATTTGGTAGAGGTCGGATGATTAGGTTAGTCGTAATTTGATTTAAGCTTTGCACATTCGTGTAGCCGCCATTACGTTTCCGTCAAGATGGCGGCGATATAAAACATGACACTGAGGTGCCCTTTCCTAGTGCTACCTCTGTACCAAATTTCGTTCCATTCGGTGTCACCGTGTTTTAATTAATAGGGGGAATGGATTTTGACACAAAGATGGCCGCCATCCGAAAACAATTAGGCTAAAGACCTATTGATTTGGTCAAAGAAAGCTTCCTCCACAAAGGTATGTTGTTGCAAAATTTGGTAGAGATCGGATGATTAGGTTAGTCGTAATTTGATTTAAGCTTTGAACATTTGTGTGGCCGCCATTACGTTTCCGTCAAGATGGCGGCAATATAAAACATGACACTGACGTGCCGTTTACTAGTACTACCTCTGTACCAAATTTCATTCCATTCGGTTTCACAGTGTTCGAATTAATAGGGGCAATCGATTTTCACACAAAGATGGCCGCCATCCGCAAACTGTTAGGCTGATGACCTATTAGTTTGGTCAAAGGATGCTCCCCCCATATAGGTGTGTTGTTGCAAATTTGGTAGAGATCGAATGATTAGGTTAGTCGTAATTTGATTTAAGCTTTGAACATTTGTGTGGCCGCCATTACGTTTCCGTCAAGATGGCGGCGATATAAAACATGACACTGAGGTGTCCTGTGCTAGTGCTACCTTTGTACCAAATTCCGTTCAATTTGCGTTCACCGTGTTCGAATTGATAGGTGGGGACAGACATTCAGAGTACACACA